>LR991013.1:5000000-6250000 GCA_905163435.1 Mamestra brassicae | reverse complement strand
ATTATTTCACTAAATTAAGTTTGCTGCGTGGGACTTAATTGACATTTAAAAGTTGATAACTTATGTACCTCGTGTTTTCATAATAGTTAATGCCATCGGGAGTTATAGTTTATTTTATTTGAGTAACCTTTAGTAAGGTATTAATACAGTCAAGCAGGAGTTAGTTCTACCTGCGATTACAATGGAAGTTACTTTAATCTAATCCAAACGAATATTCGCATTATAATAAGGTAAAATGTTAGGTCAGTGAAGAACCTGATTAAATTTTTTTTCTTACATACTTCAAATGCGTATAGTAAACGCATTTGAAGAAGCAATGTTCGTTAAAACCACTTCAATTTATTTAAAACCCTGTCTAGTAGGTAAACGTCACCGGGACAAAATTCACGTTATACCTCATAAAACAGCATTATAAGCAAAAAGCTTTCTGGGAATGGCTCCAAAAATTTATAATATTATACCCACGACTATAAGAGCTAAGAATGATGTTAACAAATTCCAAAAGAGTGCTAACAAACTTTATGGTTCAAAAAACGTACTATTCTATCGGTGAATGCCTAACAGATAATTTAAATAAATAATAATTAGGTATGTCGTTATGTGACTGAAATGTTCGATTTATTTAAACTCAATTCTAAATAATTATGAAAATCATAAGTATTAAAATGTATCCATTTATATGCCTATTAGGTAAAACATAACGATCCTGACATTAGAATTTGATCTAATTATATTGTACCTATGTTTAACAAATAATTAATTTGAATTTAATTAAATACAAATCACCAAGTTGCCAAGTCACCAAGTGCTATGCAGCCGAAAAAATCTCGGTTTCTCTTGGACTGGCTACAGAAGCTAGTCATTAGATAAATGTAAAAGTTACAGTCACTATTGGAAAATCCCATATATTACCTAAACTAGTTTTTGAACCTAACACATCACGTTCAGCAGTCGTTTTTGCGGAATTTGATCGAAAGTCACCGCGGCCCTGGAACGCAAAGGGCTTTAGAAGGAACACGAATGGGTTTTAGTCAATAAGAGTCCGACCCTTCCGCTCCCCCAGAACGAAAGGAGTCATTTGATGATTTCCCATCCTTAAAATTGGATGTCAAATTACGGCTAATTCGGCTGGATTAGACTTTAATCCAGCCGAATTGAGTTATATTGAAAACTGGTCCAGTCTAGCCAGACTATCTGACTAAATCCTATTGTAACCTTATTTTGAGTTCCCTATTAATAATTCAGATTTTTCTTCAACGTCTCAAGAAGAGCTTACGCCTTACAATCTGTAGCAAAAGTGTAAGATTTGAATTACGTCTTCTATTTATGTTTGTTTGTTAAATCTTGCTAATCCTTAATCCGTCGCTTCGTGTTACAATCCGAACTCCTTGAGGGGGTGGTCTAAGGTGAAAACTGTGAGCGGGACTCGGTGGTTGTTGTTGTCGAACCCCGATCGAAGAAAATGCGTTGATTTTGGGTTACACTTTAAGCTGACTGCTTTATAATCAGCTTGAATTAGTTTGTTATTGATATTTTTTGTATTTTTTTTTAAGGATGGGAAATCATCAAATGACTTCTTCCGGTCTCGATGGAGCGGAAGGGCGTGTCAGACTCTTAATGTCTAAAACCCATCCGTACTCCTTCTAAAGCCCTTTGTGTTCCGGGGAAGCCGTGACTCTTTCGAACAAATTCCGCAACCCTGGCAGGCTCTGGCCCTAGCGGGCCCCGTCTTCTATGCTGACATCTCTTTTGGGCGCATGGAACACAACGCGCCATCGACCCGGGCCTGGTGGTGATCGGACAGCGAGCTACCCAACGCTCGCCGTACGCAGGCCTGCGCCTACGGTGGCCGAGGAACGCCCTGCGACTCCCGACGCCCTTAGAGTTAATGTAAACTGTAAGAGGTATTTATAAAGTCTCTGTCTGTTTATAGAACTACATAAAGGTATAGTAGTAATTAAAAATCTTTTTTTTTGCGTGTTTTAGATCTGGAGCCCTACTATAATGTCTTAAAACGATCATGATTCCGCTCTTAGAGGGAGACGGAGCCAAACATAGCGTATAGCACTATCCCGTTTACATCATCGGAATTGGATGGCATGATGGATTAGCACATCATAGTAGGGCTGCTGTGGCTGTTGCGGATTTACCTGCTAACGCTTGTCGCTTGCCCCCTACATAACGAGGCCGAGTGAAATTCAAACATTAAGAGTTTTTCTGTGAAATCAGAGTCCGCTCAGGTTTTCATCTCAAATGGGATTACATTTTGTACTTATTCGTCTCGATGCTGTAGTGGAGCCATTAACGCTATCACCTGATAATAATGCCATGTCTCGGAAAAACGAATCTAAATTTAACGGTCGGTTTCAATACCTATTTACTTTTAACCAACTAAAGGCAAACATGACATTTAAGATACTGTTAGTAGGTAATTTGACAGTTGACCGGCCGTTAATAATGACAAGATGATGATTGATTCATTTGATGAACCCTGACTGCTAAACCGGACGTCGTGTGTTCGATTCCCACCTAGGACAAATCTTTGTGTGATGAGCATGATCATTTGTTCTGTGTCTGGGTGTAATTTGTCTATAATATGTATGTATTTGGAAATATATAAGTATGTTTATCAGTTGCCTGATTGCCATAGCACAGGCTCTGCCTAGTTTGGGATCGGATGACCGTGTGTGAGTTGTCCCAAGATATATTATATATTATATTATTATCTTGATTTCTGAGTGGAGATCGGACAAGCAGTTACTTTTTATTTATTTTAGACGTATTTTTTGGTATTTTTCGAAGAGTTTCTTCGTCAATAAATTGGTACTGGCTGTTTGTAAATGCATGCAATCTGTTAAGTGCACACTGGTGCTGACTGGATAGTATATAGCATGAACTGAAAAAATACTTCTTTTACGAGTTTTTTCAAGCATGATATATTAATTCATGATCTAGGTTTGTCTGGGCTCCATGTGCAACCGTTATGATGTTAAACAGTGACTTGCAAAGATGTGAAAACAAAGGGTCTGTCGGTCGATTCTGTAAACATGGCGAAGTGAAGGCTTGGGCGCAGTGATCATGAGGTGAGCTGTCAATCCATATAATCAAGATGGAATGACAGCTTACTTCGTGATCACGTGACATCTTGATTGTATGAATTGATAGCTCACTTTGTGATCACTTCACCCAAACCTTCACTTCAACAAGTTTACAGAATCGACCAGCTGTTGAGGTTACCAGGACCTAGTTATTAAAAACACGTGTAAGGTAAAATGGTATACCTAGATTTAATTTAATAACCCATTTCAATTATTTAAAAACGAATTATTCAAGGTTTATTAATTATTTCAAGACAGGGATCAAAGCAACGCAGAGAAAATTTTCTTCGATCAAATATTTAATTTACTATTCATTAAAATTTAAACGTACTCCTTAATGATTTGATTCCTTTTCTCTTTTGCAAATAAAATACAACTTTCAATCTAAATTTAGAATTTGTATAGAAGATCAAATGGGTCCGTGTTTGTATCGTAATTGAAATTCTACTGAATGGGTTGTCCGAAATAGCTTTTTGATTAAATTAATTAGTTATGTATGATGGAGTTAACTCCATAAAGCTTGGCGTGTATTTTACATAATATGCTATACATGCAAAGGTACCATTATATACCTAGATAAACATTACAAGGCGCCGCAGTGATCTCTGCCTACAAAATACCTCTATACATAAACACAGCCTTAAAAAATAATCTTTTCTACCTGACCGTTAATATTTAGTCCTTGGTCGGTGTAAGTTAACATCAGTATTGATTGTTCTATTTTCATGTACACGTGGTATAGTGACGTCAGCTGGTTACAATGACCAGCTTATAATAGGGTTCGTGACGTTAAGCCATAAACTAGAAAACACTTGGGCTTTAGGATTTTTTTTTTACTGTGAATAATTTTTATTGTGACAAATTATGAAAATGTCGACATGGTTGCCGAAGGAATTATAGAGGTTTTTAAGTTAAGAAATGTTTTGGTACACCAGTATTTGAAAAGGCTTTTCCCTTTTAAAATATTGATGTTCATATATGTAAGGTTACAAAATTACTGGCAGAAGCGTGCACTGACTAAACAGATCCATTCGAATTGTGGTCTTCATCATCATCAGCCGAAAGACGTCCACTGTTGGACTTAGGCCTCCCTCAAAGGGGGTTTGCCATAATCGCCACGCTTTTCAGGCGTGTTGGCGATCGCAGTGTAGCTCTTGCAATGCACAGAGAATGCTGCTGCCCATTCTCTGGTGCTGAAACTTTGGTACTTTCTTCGATATTACCTCAGGGAGTATCTGCATAGTATGATCTATCTGACATCAAAAGAGTCTGATGATCAATTGTAACGGTTATTATTATTAAGTCATAAGCCACGAGGACCCTCGAGCAATCCAACAGTACATCAAATTACTAAATTCCGAAACGAAGGATTACCCCGAACTCAGTTCAATATCCTTCATACCTGACGAACAAAAGTTCTTAGCAGATAATAATGGAAGTTCTGGAAAAAGTCAAGATCAATTTATGGAATTAAAGGGATCCAAAGAGCTTGGAAGTTGACGCGGCCGGTGGGCGGATGAATGCGGGATTACCGCGGGATTAAGGCCCCGTCCCGCGAGATCCCGGCCCTAGCAATCCACTGAGATTATAAGAAATGAATCAAACGTTCCAGGTATATTGAAGGCAAAGATTATGAGGGGGGGGGGGGGGTAGATGAGTCAGACAGGTTATTCTATCAATCGACCTTTTAATTAGTAAACTGTCTCGTATAGAAAAATTTTTCGGCTTTGAACTTACTGATTGCAGCAAAAACTACTTTTTATGATTGAAATATTAACAAGTACAGCAAGTCTTTAAATCAGAGTGAATAGATTACTTGCTTTTTGGCAAGCATGTTCCATCGTGGACCACATCATTCCCTTCTACCAGGTGATATTGTGGTCAAACGCGAGGCTTTCATTGATTCAGTGCAGCTAAGATCTCAATCTATTAAGCAGGCAGCACTATTAAGCGGGCGTATTTAATTCTAGCTTCTCCAAAAGAAATTTGATTTGTAAGACTCCTGTAATCTTTAATATAATATCTGACCAAATTAAAAACTCACCGTTGCAAAAATTTAAAAAACGTTTCACAGAATTACTTGTAGATAAATTTTATTATTCTGTGCAAAATTTCTTAAATTATATTTTTTTTTGTAATATCTTTGTTATCCTCTACTTTGCATGTACCTACATAATTTAATTTAATGACTTATTTTTATGTACCTACATTCTTAGCAAATAAGGACCTATTTTATTCCATTCAATAACAAAAAATATTTGCTTACTAGCTAGGGAACCAGGTATTGAAGTTCTAAAATACAACTGTTAAACCAAAAACAGTTGTTATTGGCGAAAACTTAAATTAACAACCAAATAAAAATCTAAACCCCCACATCACTTTACATATTTACCTCTCCCCCAAATTTTCTCTATAGTCCATAAGGAAACCCCGTCCACAGATAGCCTAAATTATCTTCCCTATTCAACAGTCCCGTCTGCGCCGGCCTAATCTGTGTCCCTGAGATGTACTGGTCAATACTTAGTTAGAGCCTTTATATTAGCTGGCCTAGTGGTTATTGAATGAATCCCGGATAACGTCTGTATTGATCCCCTCACTAATGGAAATAGTTTCGGGTTTCTAGAGGGTTTTCGGTAGACGGGTTGAATGCGGTTTTAAGGGTTGTACGTAGAGAAATGTAGGTACGGGTTTGTTTGACGAAGTCTTAATCTTATTTATAGAGGTATTGGTGCCTAGTTGGGGTTGATTCTTGACTAGCTAGAAGTGGTAATTTCAATATTTAACATGACGCTAATGCTGTTTTGACTTCCAAAACCCAATAACTGGGAACTATAAATGTTGTCTTATGAAAATCTTAGGAGGTTGGACCAATATTGTCGACTTTCGGGTCTGTGATTTATATAACACGAAACAATAGATTTTCTAAACATACAACATAGTTAAATAGGTATCATAAAATCTCCCCAGTATTCAAAATTTTTTATATCTATTTTTACACTAAATGATAGTCGCTGTAACAGACAATTTCAGTATTAAAACAGTCGTCGTTTCAATTTGATTTATAGTTTTAATATTATCGTGTTTTGGACAGACCTCGGTTTGGTAATTTTAATAATTTATGGACTATGTGATTGATGTAGTTAATATTTTAAAGGCTTCAGTCGTAGTTGGTGCTGATAAATAATATAATAGATGGCCCTTGATGTCATTTACCTACAGAAACGGACTGAGGTTTTTATTGTGTTCTAAAGTATGTTAAATAGAGACCGTATTGATGAATTAATAAGGTGAAATAGCTGTTGAAAGTAATTATGAATATTCTTAGATACCGTGGAATCGTACATATATTAAAATTTACTTATAATATTGTGTTTATATTGAAATGAGTAGAGTAGAGTGGCGACCGCGTACCGGAAGACGTAGCGTTGGAAGGCCTCCGATAAGGTAGACCGATGACCTGGTGAGGGTCGCGGGTAGCCGATGGATGCGAGATGCACTGGGCCGGTTGTTGTGGCGACACTTGGGGGAGGCCTATGTCCAGCAGTGGACGTCTTTCGGCTGATATGATGATGATGATGAGAAATGAGTAGAAGTGATTTTGATTATAGAGTCAAGCCGAGTTCAACTGTCTATTAAAGTGCCAATAAAAGTACACAACTTTTACACAAAATTTAGCCGGTAACATTTTTCGGACTTAGCTTTTTAAATCTCCTTCTAGTTATTGTACTTTGGAAAATAATTGACTTGTCACTCTTGTATAGTAAGTACTATTATCATAAAGTTCATCCATTTACATTTTTTATTTGTATGGCATTTTATGTTTTACTAGCTTGTGCAAGTGGATTGGCCCTCGTCAAAACTATTATCATGGGTTTTTTTTTTAATGGACTCTTGTCCTTTAGCTAATTCTTATAACATCAGCCACCTGCCGGGAAAAGTCTCCTCAAAATCGGTTTCGGAGTTCAGCCAGAAAAAGTGACAGACCGGTTTTTGTGACGTTTAATTTTTTTTTTACAATTGATAGGCACGCCTTTGACCATTATCTCACCTGATGGTAAGCGATGACGTGGTCGAAGATGCAGCACGCTTACCTAGAAGTAGCCTATTCACTCTTGACTTAAAGACTTCCAGGTTGTAGTTATCAGGGAACACAGACTCTGGCAGGGAATTCCACTCCTTAGCTGTACAATGAAAGTATTTGCAAAACGTTTTGTGCGTACGGGTGAGATATTCATCATGTACCGGTGGCGCATCGCCGAACTTCTTGTAGTCTGTTGATGGAACGGGCTAGACGGAACTAAATTGTGCTTCTTATATGGGCCACACACGTTCAAATAATTTGATCAAACAGGCTGGTGTTGAGCACAATGATTTTGAATATCTTAACACTTGGAAATTATATTTTATTAGACTTTTATATAACTTTATGAATAACAAAATAAATGTCTATACAAGTTTACAGCTAGCGAGCTAGCGAGCTAAAGATCCCTAATATGACTGGACTACTAGCCTCGTCTCACTGCGTTCGACTTCCTGTCAAACCGGAGACCGCAGCTGAAAACCAGTACTTTATACGGAGGGATTGCTTAGCCGACTTCCTAAACCCAGCAACTGAGTAACACGATACCCTTCGACAAGACTGATGTCATGCAGATTTTCTGGCTTTTGACTACCGATACGATTGTCAAAGACACACAGTCATTGTCAATAACAGTAGAGAACACCAACTTAACGCACGAGAAGAGTCACGGAATGTTCACCAATCCACGGATAGACAAAAGAAGACAATATTGACGTGTAGAGAATGCCTTGATGCATTTAGTCCGCCCATGTACCACTATTGTACATAAAGTTTAAATAAATATTATTTCAGTACTAATTATGATATAAAGTTTCGATCATTTGACCATTATATAGAGAAGCCTAAATAAATTTTCAAAAGCAGTTTTTTTTAAATATTTCACTCAGAACCCGCGAAAACACATCAGCGTGAGCAAATAAAGGTGCTTACTTACCAACACACGGGTTGTGGTTTACCACAGCGAAGATGCGGTCACATCGCTTCTTCATGTGCGTGTTGGGGCAGATGCAGCCGAAGAGTGGGGAGAGGCGGAGACCAGCCCAGGCCTCGCGACAGGCTTCCCTGGTGGGGAAAGGGCGGTTTAGTTTTTGGTGGTTAGGAGGCGTGGTGTTTACTTATGTTTGAGAAGTTCTGTGACAAAATTTCTAGGGTTGTGCTTGATTATATTATTTATTATACACTAAAAACAACTTACAACTTACTAGAGTTCATGTACAAAAGCAAGCTTAACAAGTTCAAAGTTGAGTTTTCTCCAGACCTTATACTTTTAAAATAACATTATAAAAGAATGCATAAAAATACTTTACATACAAACTTACATATTTTATACATAAATCAAATAATATTACTTCATTGCGAATGGAAATACTCTTTATTTCCTTTTTCACTGCCACCCACAATACATATGAAGTGTCCTTAAAATTGGTTAATTAGTTACCTACATAAAATAAGGAATTGTGAACTTGTACGAAATACCATGAGAAGTGAGCACTAAATTATGGTAGGCGCCAGATAAATTTACCCTTCCTTAATATCTCTTCGTAGGCACCTGGACAATTAATTATGAATCATTTTTCGTTACTAGAAAATTTTAAGGATCACGATAAATATTGATTCAGGACAGCTTTATATCTTTATTTCTGTTTTCTGAATTAAGTATGTCAATAAATGTAGGTGGGTTAATGACGTCATTGAAAGAAAGAAAGGAAAACGAAAGAAAGAAAAATAACTACTTTATTTGCGACAAGCATGACGCATACCAAAAAAAAATAAAAATAAACCAAATTACAAAAGTTATGCAAGTTGGGAAGCATTGCAAATTGATCTGGCGTCAAACATAGTTAAAATAACTGTCAAACACCTCACAATAAATTTTCTCTTGGAAAACAGACAGACTATCAGAAATAACCGAAATCAAGCTCCAAATTAAACTATAAACAAACTTTAACGCGTTTCTGCTTTCATGCTCCAAAAAAAAATGTAAGCTTCATGGTTTATATTTGGTCCAGTCCATTATAAGTGGCGGCCATTGTGAATTCATGGCACTGCTGCTCCTAAATAGAGCATTACGGTCGTATCGATCTAGCAGCGGCCTGTTTATTTCAGGCAGACGCTGGGACGCTGGCTTTTTTCTTATTGGGCTATAAATATAGTGAGAAAATTATGAGATTCAAGTTTTTTATTGGGTAACTGGGTAATTTTTCTGGCCTCGTATATTCTCATTCGTTTTGTACACACTGTTGCAAGCATACAATCGTTCTTTATCAATAGCAGTACCCTTGTAATTCATATTTCTTACAATGTTTTTCAACGTACATAAGTAGCTAAGAAATAAGTACTTAGTCTACTTGTAATACACCTCTTCCGCGTGACTTACCTGATTAAATGCAGTTAATTTCACTTACAATCTTATTACCATTAATTCAGTTTGTCCCATGTTACATGGGGGCGGTGTAACATAAAATGTGTTCTCTCAATTTCGATGTCAATCGTCGGGTTGACAGGGAAATTGAATGATACCACGACTGGTATCATTCATTCAGCAATGCTTGCATCTTGACTTAAGATCCTACGTCCCCTAGCTTGGGTAGAGGGCGTCCACAAAAATCTTCTTCCGGGATCGGTCTTGAGCTCCGGCCAAACCTGCGCGTCAAGTAAGCGGGACGCGGGTCGCGAAGCGGGAGCGTCTACAACTTGGTGATACCACTTGGTCGCGCAGGTGTACAAGGCGCCATAAATAAAAAATATAAAAATGTGCATCTCAGGACGCCCGACAGAAGTGATAACTTAAACTAATCTAAGTTGAACTATTTAATATGGGAAGCGTCTGTCCGAAATACGACTAGCGCTGTGGGTTAGAGTGAGAGAGGAAGAGCCTGCCTACCGCTGCCGTATGCGTGTGAGAAAGGAAGCCAGACAGACTGGCGCCGTAACGCGTTACGTTACGAAGCGGTTTACCCTCCCATAAGAAGTTATTACTTCAACACGCGCAGGTTTGGCCGGAGCTTTACGCTTCTTCTTGCCCCAGGTCATACCGATGCTCGTCGCATCTACCAACACGGTGATACCACCTGATTAAGCCCACGCGGCCCTCGAGGGAAAATAAACTCATATCTATTCTCATCTAGGTAGTCAGATACTACAGAACGCTTGAACTACGGGTGGATGATCCTTAAGTACTCCTTTTGCTTCGTTTCCTTATCTCGTCGTTAACTATGTATCTACTAGTTCACATGAATTCAAGAGTTACCTGTCTTCCATGCGGCATTCTCCGTCCCGAGCCTTGCAAGCGTTCTTGAACCGGTCGAAGAGTACGGAACAGGCCTTCTCGTTGTGGCAGACGCTCAGGGCATAGGTGCAGGTTGGCAGGGTCTCCACTGGGTAGGGGTCTTTTTCTGAAATGGAACAAAGGCAAGCTGACTTAGTCATAGTATCCTATTTATTGGTGAGGAATTCTTACTCGTTTAAGATAGGATTTCAATTGTGTTTAGCCACAATAAAAAAAAATATTCTATAAATGATTGCTGGGAAGTTTGTTGCGCCACTTCCTCTTCCCACCTAAAACAGTAGGAAGTGATGACGGGCGGGCGTTTTGGGGGACTGTCTCTATGTAGAACTTTGATGTTCAAAAAGTGCTGGCACTCAGCCTAATTTGAATAAATGACTTTTGATTTTGATTTTGTTTTTGATGTAGAATTAGAAAATTACCTACATAAAGTCACTAAATTCGCACTTTCTCCGTATACTGTTAGTATATATTTACAGTCATTCTGGTTACAAAAAAATGTTTGCGCACTGCTATAACTGTAAATTTTTTAACGGCTTTTGAAGGCTTATTCTCGTAAAGCGTTCAAATTCAAGTCGCCATATAATTTTAGTGGGAATCAGTGTCTACAACTAGTAAAAATCTATAGAAATCAGAGGGCCTAGCACGAATATTTTTGCCGTATAGTAACGTTACGTAAAATTTTACAAAGTATACATATTTATAATACTCATTTCACACATAATGTTTATTTGAAGAAATTGTGTAAGTATGTCGCATAAAAATTAAACCAAAATACTATGGGGGTGTAGTTTTTCATATTCAAAATTCACTTACGTTAACAATACTGTAAACATGTCGAAGTGAAGGCTTGGGTGAAGTGATCACGAGGTGAGTTGTCAATCCATACAATCAAGATGTCACGTGATCACGAAGTGAGCTGTCATTCCATCTTGATTATATGGATTGACCGTTCACTTCGTGATCACTTCACCCAAGCCTTCACTTCGACATGTTTACAGAATCGACCGGCTGTAACGTTACTATACGTCAAAACATTTGTGCTAGGCCCTCAGAGTGTCTTTGTCAGTTTGCGAATCCGTTTCCCTTTCTTGAACGGGATGTTTCTGTTCAATAGTAGCATCTATTGTTGTCCAAGTTATCTTAGAAACAACGTTATATGGAACCAGTATTTTTGACCTCCAAAACCAAATTGTTAAAGCCACCAAATCACCAACTAGAATGTATTGAAAAACAAACAAGCCCTGTTATCCAACATCTCTCACACTTTGTCGGATATTCGGCCATCGCAAACATTGTCATGTTATACAGTAGCTGCCACAAAAACTTTGACACGCAATAAAACCCAGTGTTTTTTATTACGCAAAATATTTTTTAGCCCAGTAACATCGACGTCAGTTTTAGGAACACACAAAAAGTAAATATGTGGAACAAAGTATCGAAAGTGAGGAATTTTGTTACGTAGGTTATTTATTCTTGATTGGCTCGCGTTTGATCATAATCTCACCTGATGGAAAGCGATGATGTGGTAGACAATGGAGCACACTTGCCTAGAACTAACCAGCAGTGCAATTCTGTAAACATGTCGAAGTGAAGGCTTGGGCGAAATGATCACGAGGTGAGCTAAGATCCATATAATCAAGAAAGAAAGAAAGAAAGAAAGAAAGAAAGAAAGAAAGAAAGAAAGAAAGAAAGAAAGAAAGAAAGAAAGAAAGAAAGAAAGAAAGAAAGAAAGAAAGAAAGAAAGAAAGAAAGAAAGAAAGAAAGAAAGAAAGAAAGAAAGAAAGAAAGAAAGAAAGAAAGAAAGAAAGAAAGAAAGAAAGAAAGAAAGAAAGAAAGAAAGAAAGAAAGAAAGAAAGAAATAATTTATTTGCCAATAATGTAGGTAACAAATATGGTGTTCATTTATGGAGAGTCCCGATACATTTTGCCTTACGGCATGCAAAATTATTAAATTAATTTAAACAGAGCTTAATTGCTACGTTAACATTTAAATATCATTTCTATACAATTGAGACAACATAATGACTTAGAATTACTTAACACAAAATAATCATCATATATTATCAAGATGGACTGATAGCTCACTGCGTGATCACGTGACATCTTAATTATATGGATTGACAGCTCAGCTCACCTTGCGATCACTTCACCCAAGCCTTCACTTCGATATGTTTACAAAATCGACCGGCAGCAATGCGATTCTGTAAACATGTCGAAGTGAAGGCTTGGGTGAAGTGATCGCGAAGTGAGTTGTCAATCCATGTTATCAATCTTGATAACATGGATTGACAACTCACTTCGAGCAACTCACTTCAAATGAGCTGTCAATCTATCTAGATTGACAGCTCATTTCGTGATCAATACACGCAAACCTTCATTTCGACCGGCTGTTCACTCTTGACTTAAAAACACACAGGTTGTATCTATCAGGAAACACAGGCTCCGAATGAGAAGTACATAACTTAACATCACGCCTGTATCCATGGCATGGCAGTACCTATAGTGTACCCTTTCGCAAGTTATGATGAATTCTCATGTAATAAGGGAGCAAGCCAATTGCCTTCGAAAAGGCACAAACCCATACTGCTAAAGAGAGCGAAGCCGGGGCAGGTCGACATAAAAATACGGCAAAAAATCACGTTTTTTGTATGGGAGCCCCCTTAAATATTTATTTCATTTTGTTTTATAGTGTTTGTTGTTAAAGCGGCCACAGAAATACCTACATCATCTGTGAAAATTTCAACTGTCTAACTGTCACAGTTCTTGAGATACAGCGTGGTGACAATTGAAAAGAGTAACTATGGAGTTTCTTCTCCATAAAAATCTACCTTTCCGAATGGACAGTAGAGTCACTTTATTATTTTTACTGAACTGTAAACGATGACGTTCAAAAGTGCCGTTTAATGGCCTAATTGAAATAAACGTTTTGACTTTTTGACTTTTGACAGACGGACTGATAGACAGAAGGACAGCGGAGTCTTAGTCACGTTGGGTCCCGTTTTACCCTTTAGGTACGGAACCCTAGAAAAGTTCCAATAATCCCTTATTATTGTCATCACGACGCATTTCTCATTAAACACGATCAACGTTTTTAGATAAGCAATGGTCGGCAGACACTTCGATCAAAAAACATGAGTTGCCTCAAAGAAAATTAACTCGAAACGCGTGTAGAATATAATTAGATAAAAAATCGAGGGAAGAAGTATTTTTTGTCCGGAGCAGACGACTGGAACCTGTCCATTAAGTTAAACTATCTTTGTAGCTAATGGAGGATTTGTGTTGTCGTTTAAATGGGATTTTAGAGCTAGATATTTAAAAGCAGTCTGTTGAAACCTGGAAATTATATAATGAAGTGTCTCCTATTAATGTTTGGAACGTCTCTTGACGACAGACATAATTTCAGCTATCAGGCCAGACATTAATCGATTCGATAATTTCTACCGCTACTAACTGATGACATTAATTATCAAAAGCAAAACATCTTGTTGCGGAATTTGTTCGAAAGAGTCACCATGGCCCTGGAACGCAAAGGGCTTTAGGAGGAACACGGGTGTATGTGTAATTGTAGTCATCATTATGAACAACTTTTACTATGGGACCAAACCCGAAATCGCGAACAAAAAATCTGCTGTTGAGTACATTTTGTCCAGTTATGCGCACAGGAATGTATGGGGTAGTCGTGATTTCAGTGTTGGTTCTTTAGTAAAAGGTGTTCATAATGATGAGTACAATAACCCCTTAAGAGGTATTGCGTTTATTCTGTTACACTTACAACATTTTGTTTATGTAAGTACCCATACGAATTCAGCAAAAGCTGCCAATATGTGGATATTTATACTCTATACTTATATGATAAGTTTAATGCGAAAATTTGAATGATTGAATGGATGGATTTTTGTTACCCAATCACGTCAGAACGTCTGAAGGGATCTTGATAAAATTGGGTACACGGAGGTAGATTATAGTCTGGAATAACACATGTGATACTTTTTATCCCGGGAGTACGTTCCCTTAGGATAATTTTCGACATTCATGTAGACGGAGCTGCGGGCGGCACTTAGTTTATACTAATTTCAATCTATCAATACATAAAATTGGTTTTCATACCCTTCTTCATGACAAACACGCAGGGATGGTCAAACAGGAAATCGCGGAAGGAGTTACATTCAGGGTCCACGTTTGGCTCTCGACAGAGGCAGGTCGGCTTGAAGAACGGGAAGGCTTGCAGGGTCCTCAGCGCAGCCTGGCACTTCGTCACGGTCACCGTTGAGCAAGCCACTGGAACAAGAAGAACATTTTAATTGGTTAACATTAGAATAAAGGGTTTGGAAGAAGATGCATTGGACATGATTTGTCATGATGGAAATCCCTTAGTTGCCACTGGCTCATTTTAATATTTGATACTATAAATTGTTTTTTTCTTTCTTTACATTGTTCTCATAATATAGAAGCAACAAGGTTAATGTTACCAGGATTTTTGTAAACAAAAAATGATTTAAAAGAGTGTCCGTGGAGTTTCTTGCACGATCTTCTCCATAGAGATCTACGCTTTGGAACGTGCAAATAGCTTCATGTTTTTGACGGACTGACTTTGACAATTCAAAAGTTAAATAAAGATAATGGTTTATTTGAAATAAATAAATGCTTTGGCTTTGACTTTGAGACCACCAAAACAAGGACAATGGTAAACCATATAATAAGAAAAACGCATTAGATACTTACAAGAAAAAAATCTTCTAACGAAAATACGTCTGCTAAATTATTGATATCCTCCTTTTGCATTTGTTTCATATTTTATTGATCAGTTTGGAAAATTAATATTTCTGTTACTATTAACTTTTTGCAAATCTCAAACATTACAACATATTCAATTCCATATCCACCCAACAGATTTATTACTAGCCCCAAGAAAACGACCCCTAATTTTAAGGTTAAAGGGGCCAACGAAGGGTGGGCCCCGCCCTAACAAGCTACGGAACCCAGGCAAAAACCACGCCGGCCATTATCTGAGGAATTAGAAGTTTTTGTGGGATCTGCTCCATTAGGGAGTGGCTAACTGTATTAGATTTTTTACTTTTCCTCCTTTATTGAATTCGTCAAGTGAATCTTAGATTTGTGGTTAGTTTTCTGAAGTTAGGTGAAGTAGGATTTTTGTGTGTTTAAATTGAGGAGAATGTGGCTAAATTATAACAGCCTCACGGATCGATCTTCGTGTTTGCTTAACCTTGCCGAGGTCGGTGAGTCCGAAGATGGCTGGCCTGAACATTCACTAATGCGGACCATGTACATTTAAGTAATTTGATTAAATAGTTCGATCAAACTGTTTAATCAAATAGAAATACGAAATTAAATATTTCTTCGTGCCATTTGACAACTAATTTTTTATCAAATTTTCCTACTTCTACAGACATTCAAGCAAATTTCATAAAACTGTTAAACAATCGTGTTTGATCAAATTACTTGAACGTCTATGGCCCGCATTATACTGATACTCCTTCCTGCCTCGGAAAGCCTTTGGTCCCGGCTGTCATTTGTAGATCTTTCGACAGTCCTATCAAGTGGTTACTGTACTGTAACCCAGTTACTGAGTTGTGGCGGTTAGATAGGCAATCGTTCCATGTTAAATACTGGTATTTAGCTACATTCAGTTAGGTAAGAAGCCGTCACCAATATGTTTGGGAACAGGCTGGGCTGATGGATTGTAAGTTTGAAATGTGTTAGTAGATACTCATGTTGTACAGGTGTCTTTATGATGTCGTCTTCGCAATATTTATTGCACGGCTTGTATCAAAATGAGATAACAATGTAGTGTCAACAATGCCGCGACAAAAGACTAACGAAGTTAAATTTGTAACGATAACAAAAAGAACCGCAACGCCATCTATCCCGCCAGCGACGAACTACTAACGAATCCTGCATCGCGATACCAGAGTTTTCCGGGCGATTTGAACATTTATACAACAGTCCGAATATCAACCATCGGGCAGTTGCCCACCAGACACTAAAACCTTCTGGTCGGAGGATCCTCCCTTTTCAAAGGTGGTTTGCGGGACTTTTCACCCTGTTCCGCAATATCTATAAGAAGACGGAAACCCAGTTATAAGAAAAACTTCAATCGAGATTCATCATCATCATTGAGTCGAAAGACTTAATGCTGGACCGGGATCTGTTCAAGGTGACAATGCTTCTTTAAGCATCATCACAACGACCCGATCTTCGGTCTCGCATCCGGCGGTTTGCCAAGCCCTTCACCAGGTCATCGGTCTACCTTGAGTGAGCCGAAATTATCTAGAAGCTTCCATGATAGATGTGACAAATGGGATGGTGTGTCCTAAGTGGAAACAGTCATCCATCTTTCATTCAACTGCATCAATATGGATACCGAATCATCCAATCAATCTGGCTTCCATTAAGGTATAGCTTTCAAAAACCGTATCGAGAGCTAAATTAATTCGTGGAAGCCATAACAACAGCTGGTATTGGATACATCGAGTAGATATTTGTACAGTCGACGAAAGAGTTTGGTGAGTAGGTAAAAATCTTACTTTTATTATAAATGCGAATGTTTGATAGGATTGACGGATGGATGTTTGTTACTCAATCACGGCAGAACGGCTGAATCGATCTGGATGAAATTTGGCATAGAAATAGGTTATAAACTAGCTGCGGATTACAGCTAGTACTAATATATTTCCCGACGATGCAGGCAATATTATTTTTTATGGTTTTAAAATATTATTTAAAAAATTT
Source organism: Mamestra brassicae (assembly GCA_905163435.1). Lineage (NCBI taxonomy): Eukaryota > Metazoa > Arthropoda > Insecta > Lepidoptera > Noctuidae > Mamestra > Mamestra brassicae. Next base: position 6,232,782 of record LR991013.1, on the reverse strand, counting down.
AAGACATAATTTGTCATGAATACTTTAAAACATCAGTTTGCCAATCGATCATGCATCAACGGCTGAACGGAAATTTAAAAGATAGTTACCAATTAATTGAAATTCATCAGCGTCAATTTGAAGATTTATTTAGAATCATTACTTTAGACACTACTCAGCATTACGCAAAACATACTGTTAAAAATATTACTCTCCTTTTTTACCCTATTTTGGAAAAAAGTAGCTTACCTGTGTCGTTTCCCTATGTATTTGGTTGACTGTACTAGTTTGATTAATTGGCTATCCACTCTCGTAGTGTCGTTGCTACATGTTTTTTGAGTTTATAGGTAAAATCTAGTTTTTAATAAAACCGGAATAATGTTAATTTCGTGCGAACTGATCCAGGTGTTTCAGATTTAATTATCTAGAACATGATAGTTTAACGAATTCTGTTAATACACAAACGTATTGATTTATTAATTTCATGTAAATTTATTTTTTTATTTTTTATTGCCACATCAACTACTACTGCAGAGCGTGCGCGCCTGCTGGCTGTGAATGAGTGGGAGTCGGGACTCTGGCTTCACGCACTACTGTCGTAGATCATTGGCTTCTTGTTCGACGATACTACTTTCCGCCTCGCTGCCTGCCTGCGTCTTGGCGCTCCTTGTTGTTCTGCTCATCACTGTTTCTGTGGCGAAGTTTTCAAAAGCCTCGGGCCCTCGGACACCACGGCCTGTCAAGCCTGGGCCGCATAGCGCGGCACGCGAATATTAACAACATCATCCGACGAGCTCTTGTCACCTTCGGAGTTCCGGCTGTGTTAGAACCCAATGGCCTGGCACGCGACGATGGCAAGAGACCGGACGGCATGTCGTTATTTCCATAGAATATGAGTAGGCCTTTAGTATGGGAAGATATTTGTGTCGATACTCTTGCGCCATCCCATCTTCCTAGCTCTTCGTGCTGTGCTGGTGCTGCCACTGCGACTGCGGAGAACCTCAAGCTGCGGAAATATTGTTGTAACCTTGTTGGTAGTTATATTTTTGAGCCGTTTGGGGTTGAAACTCTAGGGTCGTGGAGTCCGAGTGAGCATAACTTGTTAAAAAATCTCTCAAGACGTTTAATTGACATTTCGCTTGACCCAAGGGCTGGTTTTAGCCTTGTTCAAAGAATTAGCATTGCCATACTACGTGGCAATGCCGCCAGTCTTTTGGGTACACTTCCAGTCGACAGCGATGCGGATGAATTTTTTGTCGCCATATTTTAGGGTTAATTTAGTTAGGAGTTTATATTTTTAGTGTATTTAGTTAGTTGAATATTTATTAACGGTAAAGTTATGGTTCTACCCATAGGACGTCAAACGTTTGTCTGTTTCAAATGGAAATTATGTTAATTTTACTTCGCCTAAACGTTCCTATTTCGCACTGTTTATTACTACGACTTGAAAAAATATCGAGGATTATTTAATATTATTATATGAGTTTACTATTAATGTGCTGCCACAAACTTTCCGGGATACATTCCTTATATGAAAGTGAAAACTGCATCAAAATCCGTTAAGTATGGAGTTTATGTAGAGGAAAAACGCAGCTCCACAATCAGGGATGAAAAGCGACATTATTTAAAAAAAAATATGTATCGCAGCCCACTAGCTTGATCAGTCATTTAATTAGCGGCCTAGCCGTTTCATTTTACAATGCAGTTTAATCAGCAGCCTATACACTAATATTTTTCTTCTTTTCTGGAATCATAATGTCCCCGATATATTTTTTTTCCTACATACAAAGTTGGAAGCATTCAAGCGTATCGATATTCGAAAAAAGAACAACACAAATTGAAATCGAAAACTGCCAGTAACAAAACAAAAAAACAACACTTCAGAGAACACACTGTCACATCGCATAAAGTAAGCCTGTGTCTACATCAGCGTCATTACCGATGACAAGGGTAGACACTTCTTAAGGCTTTATCGACGCAAATGCTTAAAAATTTCCCCTGGAACGTTACGTACCTAATTTGCCACTTGCTCTTCTCAAGCTAGTGAATTATGGGCAGTAATTTTTCATTCTTGCTTCTCGTTTTTCGTCGTTTTAACTTGGTTTGCATCGGTGTAGATACTGCTTTAGAGGTAATTTAGGGGACATTTTTAGGAGTTCGGAACAAGGAATAGGTTTTTCATGATTTGGTTATAAGAAAGGAAGTATGGATGACGTGGTCGACGATGGAGCACGCTTGCCTAGAAGTAACCTGTTCACTCTTGACTTACTCGTAAAGACCCCCAGGTTGTTGTATCAGTAACACAAACGTTTTTTCCTGTTCCCGTATTAATATCCCGTTCCGTAACCCAATAGTCTTTCTCATGAATGTGGCTATCCTATACAAAAAGAATTTTCCAAATCCGACTGGTGGTCCCAGAGATTAGCGTGTTTAAACAAACAAACAAACTCTTCAGTTTTATTATATTAGTATAGATTTAAAAACCTTATTAATAGCGAAGGAATTACTAGAACCAAGAAGCATTTCTTATTATTTATTACCAATACTATCTATTAATCTTAACAATGGGTACCTGGTTAGTTATTTGGTTGGTTATGGTGGTCAAACAATTAAAACTATTGGATAGAGGTAATTGGTCCGTTCAGATATTCCCCAGCCACGGAGTTTAAACAAGGATAGTATTCAATTGTCGATCCCCTGTTACCACTGCAAATAGTCTAGTTTCAATTATATCGACACACGAATTGTTAAAATAATAGTCTTAAATCCATTGTTGAGTGCAAGGACTACTTAAAGTTTAGGATTAGGGTAGGCGTCCTTGTTATTTTTGTGTTTTGCAGTCATCAAAATCATTTACCTAGTCTTTTTCAAAAGGATTTTGCCAAAGTATGTACCAAAGCTGTAAACCTGTTTTTAACAAAAAATGTCCCATTAAAATAGATGGACTAACTTTTACAAATTATTTAGACCAGCAAAATAAGGACAATGGTACCTAATAAAAAAGCATTAAATACTTCCAAGAAAAAAAATCAACTGACGAAAATATACGGTCCCGTTTTTACCTTTGGGTACGGAACCCTAAAAATGAACTAGAAACAAATGACAGCAATTTAGTTATAGAACAATAGAGCAGAAATATAATATTTTAGAGAGATCTAGAATATAAAAACCTGGTGAGATTTCTGTATTCTGGATTTAGAAAACATTGCCTTTTTCATCCACTGAATGAAACAGGATACACTTCAAATGACTTAAACTCAAGATGAAAGTTGGTCCTCCGTCATTCAATCTCAAGTCATGGTGAAATGCAAAGGAATAAGAATAAGGTACAAGGAAAATGTCAGGGAGTACATTTATGCCAGTTTGATAGTTCCCCTGTGCGGTGGAGTGACGTGACATTTCTTTTGTACTACGTCGTTGATCAAAGGTTCCGTGGAATTGAATATTTGGAGTTAACATCTTTGAATCTATTGATGTGGTTACTTGAGAGTTAATATGGCCTCGAAATGTCCTTGAACGACCAAATTATTAGACAGCAAAATCCGAATCTCGGTATGCTAAAACGGTGACCCATTCGCAGGTCGACCTCGGTAAGTCACAGGTGACCTGAAAGCATACGTAGAGTGATGGAAATTAAATGGGAACAAATCCCGACTCCTCTTTGCTATCGAATTTCAAAATGGAAACAACCGATATCACTTTGACTGATCTTATTTTTTTTTTAAGGATGGGAAATCATCAAATGACTTCTTCCGCTCAGGGTGGAGCGGAAGGGTGTGTCAAACTCTTACTGACTAAAACCCATCCGTGTTCCTTCTAAAGCCCTATGCGTTCCAGGGCTGCGGTGACTCTTTCGTACAAATTCCGCAACCCTGGCAGGCTCTGGCCCTAGCGGGCCCCGTCTTTTATGCTGACAACTCTATGAGGCGCGCGTGAAACACAATGCGCCATCGACCCGAGCCTGGTGGTAATCCCACCCACCACCACCACCCAACGCTCGCAGTCCGCAGGCCCGCGCCTACGGTGGCCGGGGATCGCCCTGCGACTCCCGGGGCGTCTTCTCCTGTAGCGGCGGTTGGGGCGAAGGCCTTGCCTTTCCCTCGCGCGGCCCGCCTCCTCCTTCGCTAGCATTACAGCTTCGGAGAAGGAGGTGACCGCTCCCCAAGCTTCCTCGCTCCGGACCATGGATTCAACCAGGGCCGGACGCGAGAGGTCACCGCCGCCGATCGCCTCGACGAGGACACGGCGTTGCTCAGCCCAAGCAGGGCAGACCTCCACCGTATGCTCCACCGTGTCCTACTTTGTCTGATCTGGGAACCTAACTCAGGATCCCACGCCTAAAAATCGTAACAAATACAAATATTTTTATTTGTAGAACATAGGTAAACAAAAAATGTACAAATGTCAATATTAATAAAAACGAACGCTATGTCTTGCCGTCAACGTCGTACAAATATTGTAATAATAATTTCGAATAAATAATTGGTAAAAAAATAATCAAAAAAACCTTCAAATTAATAAATAAAACTCAACTAACAATTTAAAAAAAAGTATAGTAACATAAGTAATCATTTGTGTGTGTAATTAATAAAAAAAAATAACTAAATCACAAAATATTAAAATTAAAGTAGATCAAATAAAACAATTAGATAATAACTAAGTAATAAATATGAAAGAAAAAAACAAGGGGTTGCACTCCGGGAGTGCCGGCAGAAGTGAAAAATTGAACATACGTTATGCATTTTTGATATTTTGGAATGTTTAGGGAATAATTTCGCACGAATTGCATATGCATGCATTGAGGCATACATTTTTGCCGCACGGTAGAAAGAGAGGGGATATTACTTCCTCTCCTACGCCGCGGTCTACTCTCCCTCCGTCTTACGAGCTTTCGATCAGGTCACGTGTCCAGACGCGAGTTTAACATTTTTACCCATCCCAAAAAGTGCACAACGCCGCTAAAGAAGTTTTCACTTCAAAAATGTCATTAGATAACAATTTGTCTTCCAGGTACTCCGTTTTCTTATTGTTAGTAGTAGTAATATAAATACTGGAGTAAAACGCAAGTCCCCTTGTAATATCGGAAACTAGGAAGGTAAGCTATTCCATTTCTCAGATTTTGTTTGACTAAACTCGGTAAGGGAAGATACCTACCCACTAACAGTCATTGGTCTTGTGTTATCTTTGCATTTTCCTTTCCTGAGTCAAAGTTTGCTTAACGGGTTTGTAAGATATAGTCTAGTTATATATTTACCGTATATTATTGTTTAGTTTACTGATAACGAGCATAAATTAAGGATGCGCATTTCTTTATATATATAATTCTTCTGTACGTGTGTTCAAGGGGATTCGAGAATGCTTTAGATTCACAATTGGACCCGGCTGGTGGCGCTGCAATCGATTTCTATAATTTTTCGTCAGACACAAAGCAAACGTTCGGACAGGACAAAGTCTGTCGGGACCGCTAGTATCATTTAAGTATATACACATCGATTTCTAAAAAATCAAAATATTGTAATAATCTATAATTAATCTGTTCTCTTTAAATATTTATAAATAGCCACGAAATAAGAATAGTTCATGTTTTATTTGAAATAAATAGTTTAATATTTATTTAAGTGTTTTATTTTATGTGTAGGTAATATTTTATATTAATGATGATGAAAAGTAAATAATAATTGCATTATATCACAAACAATATATCGATCTCAATGATCTCTGTAAGAAAATATAATAGTTATTGAATAGTTTTATTTTCTGTTCAATTTTTATGTTTTGAGTTGAATGTTAATTTCTTTTTGTATACTAGCGGACTTCTCGCGGTTTCACCCATATAGTTCCCGTTCCCGTGGGAGTACGGGGATAAAATATAGCCTATGTTACTCGCTGGTAATGTAGCTATCCATTGCTGAAAGATTTTTTCAAATCGGTCCAGTAGTTTTTAAGTTTATTCGTTGCATACAAAAATACAAATCTTTCCTCTTTATAATATTAGTATTAGTATAGATTAAGTTGCTGTGCCCTAACAGGGTCTGCATTTCTTAACTTCTTAGCTTGAAGCATTTCTTAGCATTTTGTAACCATCTACTCTTTACATTTAAGAATGAATAATAAATGAATACATTGTTTAAAAACATGAAAAGGCGAGCTAAATAGTCAAAAACAAAACACAATCTTCAAAATGGAACCCCATGAAGCCTTAAAACTGATCTCATTTATCACGGCTAATTGTTCAGTATAACTTGGACAAAGGCAGCCATTGTAACGCCATGACGTTTAAATACATTGTTCTTGAGCTATGGTAAACGATGTAAGCGGAAAAGAATTAAAGATGGTGGAACATGGTTCCCGATAAATTGTTCGTGAGCGTTTCTTCGAATGGAAATATCGATTACTGTTCGGTGAGGCTATTGTGGTATAAACTGGAATTCTGAATTATAAATTGAATTTGAGTGTTTGCCAAACTCTACTTAAACTTAAAAACCTATTAGATTTTGGCAATTGAAACAAACCTACTTTGGTTTTGATACGTTGTTAACTCGAAATACTATCGAATATAAGATTCATAACTAACAAGTTTACCAAAACTGGCCCATCAAGGCACGAATAGCTCGCTACATTTCTGCCTCGTTGGCAGCCGGGACCAATGCCCCAGCTGTCATTTATAGATCTTTGGCAGTTGTTACGGATAGTCAGAAGCCTGTAAATCTGACTCCAGTCTTGCCAAGAATTACCATGTTCCCCAGTTAATGGGTTGTGGAGGTCTGGTAGGCAGTTACTCCATGTAAAACACTGGTATTCGGATTGACTGGAAGCCGATATAGTTGGGAAAAAGGCTAGGCAGATGTTGATGATATTTCGAACATGCAAGTGCTTCTTAGGGTGTTGTCACACCAATCAATCGATCGTCGATCATCGATCGATGGTAGAATGAATTAGTCGACGTCAATCGATAGTTTCTACTTCCTTCTTCGATCAGCCGAAGCTACCATACCAATCAATCAAAGTTGATTGACGGCATCGATCGGCGGTCGATCAATTGTTTATCGCCCGGTATCCGTCGATCAGCCAAAGCTACGAGTACCACACCAATCAATCAACGTCGATCGATGTCGATCGATGGCATTGATCGACGATCGATCGATCAGTGTAGTAACACTCTTACGTAAACTACGTAGTACGAAGGGTGCTCGGTATTGAAACGAGTTTTCAGAACACGTACACATTCATGTTCTTATATTCTTAGTGTGATTAATGCGGATATTTGGACCCTAACCGACCACCGGGACCACCCTTTCAACGCGTTTTAACTTCCTACATTTATTGGTTTGAAAAGCAAATAAACCTTTTTCAAAATTTTTTTTTTATATTCTTACTAAACAATAATATACTTATAATAAAAAAAATATAATTTATGGGGTATGCCTGAAATAAATAAATTTTATTTATTTTATCGTAATCGTTTTACCCAGGAATAATTCATATACTTTGAAAGACGAATGTAAAAACATTATTTACAGATTTAATTGTCTGTGCAGTAGATGGATATTTCTCAATCAGCCCTAATAAAATATCTTCTAAGAATTTATTGGTAAGCAACGAACAATAAAATACAATAGCGCAAATCTTTCACTGTCACAGACCTATCTCTAGCATTAAACTAGAAATTAATCTAAGCCATCCAAGCAATAAATATTTCTAATTACAATATCGCTCTTCGAATGGGGTACGATTCTGTTAAATTAAGGAGATTTATTATTGAAGGGTTCGAGCTACTATAAAAAATAGTAAAATTTGTGCTTTTTAGCAAGGCATGAATGGCATTGCCAGTTCCCTGATGTTTTTTCGTAAGAAGCCATAGTTAGCGTTCGTTAAAAGTGAATATAATAATAAATTTTCTTTGTTAAGGCATCAAGTCTCAATATTAAAATTACACAAGCTTATATACAAACATTTGACAATAACTCCAACACCGAAATACTCAAATACAATAATCATCAAATTCATCAGTTAATAATAAATAAATAAATCATACAATTACAAAAAAAAAACAATATAAAATGATTAAAATACTAAAACAAAATTCATTAATTAATTAATTAATTCATCAGTAAACCAAATTCATAAAACTACAAAAAATACTCTATAATGCAATATACGAATTAAAATAAAATAATTTAAGAGGTAAGCGATCTTCATTTCAATTTTGTTTATGTATATTTTTGCATTTGTATATGATTTGAGCAGTAAAAACACTGAAGAACTCTCATGCGCCACAAAAAAATTATTATATTTCGAATATAACAGTTAGTTTTCAACCTAAATAACGTCATAGGTACTCCTGGGGCCCTACTATGAAGTCTTAAAACGATCGAGATTCCGCTCCAAGAGAGAGACAGAGCTATACATAGCGTATAGCACTATCCCTTTTACATCGTCGGAATCGGATGGCATTAGCACGTCACCTGAGCTGTTTGAATCTATTAGCTTACTGTATATTTGATTTAGTGAGTGTTTGATTGAGTGTGATAAACGATAAGTGTCAATTTGATACTGATATGTAATAAATGAGACGTTTATTTGAATTGATGCAGAGATGGAAGATGTTTGTGAATAAAATCGATGTTTATAAAAAGTTTAGAAAGAGAAAAACGAGCTCTGAAAACAAGATGTCCACTTCTTAGCAGTATTAGCAGGTAAGTAGGTTCAGAAATATACCATCGCTAAAATACTGTGAAAAATGACTCACTCGCAGAGTCAAACATTTTTTTACATGTCGTGTTAGAAATACACTGTCAAAATTTCAATTGTCTACCTATTTTGGTACATGAGATACAGCCCGCTGACAGACATACAGAAAGCTGGATGGACAGCGAAGGCTTAGTAATATTGTTCCGTTGGTTAACCTTTGGGTACGGAACCCTAAAAAGGTACACAGTACATCAGAGTTTTGAAAGTAGCTTTATAAACGTCCGCATAATTATGTTTTACGTATCATGCACTTCACAAAGTAACACCTGATTCACAATTCGCTTCAACAATAGTTTAACTGAATAACTGATCAGTTCCAACTGGATTCCCGTATGTAACCATTTAACAATCGATTAGTTAGAATGTATCCTCGGTCACAGACGGTTTGCAATTGGCATTGTTATCAAATCCAGTTTCAATTGATTACCCTGCCATTGCGCAACCGAAATGTGCTATTACAACAACGAAATGATCGGTTTGCTGTGTTTAGAATCAATTGTCATAACCTGACGTGGCATATCTAGTAGGACAAGGAGGTTTGGAGAACCGGGAGGCCTATGTTCAGTAAAACCACCAAGCTCTGCAACTCCTGAGAGTCAAAATCTACGGTGGTGACCACCAGAAAACGCCGAGTTAATGAATCACTCGTGTATCCGTCTGTCACAACCAATTTGAAACTCTCTGCCTGCGTCTGTGTTTCCGAACGCATACAACCCTAATCTCTTCAAAATTAGTGTGAACAGGCTTCTTCTGGGTAAGCTCGCTCCATTGTCGACTTTGTCTCTGTCATCTATGACCTAGACTAGAGTCAAAAGCAAACCCATATTAAATTTTAAAAAAATGTATTTCTGTGAACCAAACATAATATCATTTAATTAAATAGTAGAATGTGGGAAAAACACATTGCAAATAAAAGTTTAGAAAACTGTAACTACTGTTGGACATTGAAGAAATTTGAGAAAATACATGAAAATCCACAATTACCCCTCCTTATCTCTCTCCATAAAAATACAAAAAGTAGTTCTTTACTTATAGCATACAATAAAACCTACAAGGAGTCTGGGTTCTAAGACGTTATGATTCTACCAGGGTTGCGGAATTTGTTCGAAAAAGTCACCGCGGCCCTGGAACGCAAAAGGCTTTAGAAAGAACACGGATGGGTTTTAGTCAGTAAGAGTCTGACACGCCCTTCCGCTCCACCCAGAGCGGAAGAAGTCATTTGATGATTTCCCATCCTTAAAAAAAAAAGGACGTTATGATTCATACGAAATCCTTTTCGCGCGAGTACGACTCGCACTTGGCCGGTTTTTTTCTTTAAATTCGTTTTAATTAAAGGCCCTGATGAGTAACAATTTGCAATACAATGTATCTTCTTTCCATTATCCAGAAAGTTCTTTCAGCCAGAGACATAAATATATAAATATCTGTAACATTAGTTGCCAGAGAGTCGGGAGCCTAAATATGTCAGTCAGTCTAGGCGATATCCTAATCTGTATTCCCCAGGGGTGACGGAGCCATAAATAACCAGCTAACTACTGATATTAAGGCTTGTAACTAGACTAGACGCCGACCTTAACAAAGCTCAGAAAATGCCAGGCCTTTCCACTATCTCAAATATCTTTTAGGACTGATTTTAAGTCGTCATGAGTTATATCTCGGAAATAAATATGGCGGTTTGATGTATATTCCATGCAGAGGTTGTCAAACTGTCATGTTTATTTTATAAAAAAAGGTCCAAGTGCGAGTCGGACTCGCGTGCGAACGAATAATATTTTTTTTAAATATATTATTTTAAAATCATAGGTTTCTATAGCTTTTCCTGTAATCCAAAGTACCTAATTATCTGTGTTTTTTCTGGCTCAGTTGTTTCGGAGAAAAGGTTGCTGGTCAATTTTCAATTATTTTCTTTAATAACTTCGGAACGGAAAACTTAAAAATGATAAAAAACTACTTTTGAGACCCTCACAAGCCATTCCATATGATATGTCACACGGTCCAGATGAAAAACTATTATTTTTAAATTTTCTAATTTTGTTCTAGAAAGTGACCTCATTTTCCATTTTTTTTTATTTTCGTTACGCGTTCGTGTTCCAAATTTCAACTGAATCGGTCCAGCAAATTCGGAGTAAATTGGCTGTGACAGATGTACAGACAGACAACCAAGTGATCCTACAAGTGTTCTCCACACAGAGCTCGGAAATCTAAAAAGTAATCTGACAATTGGAAACTCCGGCCTAAATAAGCCCTCAATGGTATAAAAGAAAGTCTGATTGTGTCTGATTCTTCGCTAACTTCTCTTCTAAACCATGCAATGGATTTGCATACAGTTTTCATTAATATAAAGGGCGGTAAACAAGGAATGTTTGCGTACCTATATAATTTGCACCCGAGCAAAGCTGGGGCCAATCGCGAGATATACGTCATAGCTACATAAGAAAGTCTGGAGCTTCGGTTGTATGTTGATTAATCACGCCTTAACTGTTGAACTGTTTTCGTAAACCTAGGGCACATGTCGATGAGGACTTGGCATATTTTTATCCGGGTATCAACTATGTTTGCGCAAGAAAATTTTCGTTTTCCACGCTGACGAGGCTAATGGAAAAAGATACTCATTTATAATCCTTTTCACATAAACCCTATTTCAAATCGCGTCACTGTACGAGTTTGAAAACAACTTGAAAAAAAGATGGCCTCCCAGAAAAATAAATCGCGTAATTCACACAAGCATAAAGCTAGGTGTCCACCGGTCGACAGTCGGATCCGCTTCACAAGGGCGCACAATAAACCCGCCGGTGATGAGGGACGACCTTTGACACCGAGCCGTTTTGTCAACTTAATGCGTTCAAAATTCACGCCCGTACTTTTATCCGATGTAAGTATCCGAAAGTCCGAAACAATACTGTGTGTCGTCAGCTTAAAGAATTCATCTTAATTATTTCGGGCGACTTATCACTGTCAAGTCTAAATTGGAGAACCGATATTTTTGGATTTGTTTCGTAAGAGATAAATTGCTTGATTTGAGTTTGACTTTTCTTGATTGTTTTCGTTCTAGTGGCTTTTTGATTTTAGTGATAGTGAGCTACGGGTTTAATATTAATTAACCACTGTGTTGATTAATAAATTGCATCAAAATGGCCTCCACGAGGCCGAAACCAACGGTTGAACGTGCTTTCCAAGGTACGGAGAATTCTCGGTATGTTAAAATGGTCACCCATCCACGGACCGACCTTGGCAAGCGTTGCTTATCAAAACACGTACTGCTGCTATTATTTAATCACTAGTGACGTTTATTACTACGAGCGAAAAAATAAGAGAAGAAGTTCTAACTTAACCTGCGCTATATTGCACTGTAGTACTACAAGTTACTTCGAAAGGAGACAAAGCAATCCAAACTATTCTTCCCACTAAGTACGACATTACATTCGTTCAGGTAACTTAAGTACATTGCGGTGTAGACTTAGAAAAAGTAAAAAACCATCCTATAAAGTGTGAATACTCTTGAACACAGAGAACAGGGAAAACTAGTTTATGCCCGCGGTTTCGGTAGCGGTGCAAGGATTCTCCATGGCATTAAATACACGAGCACCTTTCACAACGATTTGTCGAAGCTTCCAGGCGTAAATGGAAGGAAGAACGGAGATACAAAGTGGATTTCTGATATTGATAAGTTTAGGCATTTATTTTCTTTAACCCGACCACAAAAAACGACTAAAAAGTTTCAAATAAATCGGTTTTCAAGCAGTCTGATGCAGTTGGTGGCGTCAAATCTGAGATTGAAATAAAATTAATGCCACTATGTGACTTATTTGGAACTTTTAAATTGTTTTTCTGCGGTCGAGTTTTTAATTATAAATGATTCTGTATTATTCTATATTTAAACCAGCCCTCGTGATGTGCGTCTACTGCCGGTCGATTCTGTAAACATTTCGATCACTTCACTTCACAAGGTTAGCTGTCAATCCGTAATGGAAACAAATCAAGATGGAATGACAGCTCACTCCGTTGTAACGTGACATCTTGATTGTATGGATTGACAGCTAACCTCGTGATCACTTCACCCAAGCCTTGACTTCGACATATTTACAGAATCGACAGGCAGGGTTCGCTGGTGGTGGTGGTTAGCTGATTCAAGATTGCGCATGAAAATATATGTGCGAGGCCTTTGCCCAGCAGTTTTTTTATAACCTATGGTGTCCCATAGGTTATTAAAAAAAACTTAGTTCTTTATTGTACACACAACATGACATAGTACACAGTTCGCAGATAATTCTTGTACGATGGCGAGCTTAACTCAAAGTTGAACTTTCTCCCAGAAAACCAGTTCATCAGTAGATAGCTCACCAGCAGAGATTGGAATAGGTAGACTATAATTACCTAATGTTCTTGGAAGTAAGTAACATAGAGTTGATAATACCTCCTGTAAAATCCCGGAATCATAAATGGAACCATGACAATTAAAACCCGGGATTATAAAAATATGAACTGTACTTTGAGTATAGTTACAAATGATTGATTTGAAGAATCAAAAGATGATAGAGTTGTGCGAAAACAAAGCTATTTCATTTAACAGTTTTAGTTGGTACGGAACTCTAAAAACATAATTAGATTCTTCAATATAATAATTTTGTTCAAATAATTCAAAGCGCAATAAGTAATTTGCTATTTCTTAAATCCAGGGATACAATCGTCATGTTTATGATTCCGGGATTTTAGAGGAGGTGTTATCAACTCTATGTCACTTACTTTCACGAACATTAGGTAAATTATTGTCTACCTATTCCGATCTCTTTTTTTTTGTACTAGACCACTCGCAGTTCAGCACGCTAGGGCTGGTAACTGCTTAACCGGACTATCAAATTCCGATCTCTGCTCATCAGTTTGTCAGCTATCTCTGGTAAAAACCGGATGAGAAATGCGAAAGCGAGGGCTATGCTAACCCTCTAAGTAGTATAGCGTGAAGATAGCTTGTTCATCGCACGCGCGTCACTCTTTTGTTAGCAGCGCCATTGTGTCCCTAACATTGGAATCAAGGTTGCTTCCGGGATATTGTGGGGCTGCCAACAATTAAAATGGGCTTTCAAGGAGTGAAATATTAAATTAACGTTAATTTTGTAGGAAAAAATATGAAAGATTATTTTTATGGAAATATATGCACAACAAAAGATACATAAATATAATACCAATTTATATACTAATAAATATCAAATATATAATTGAGATAGGACCGGAAAAATTAAAGTGAAAGGTAATGCTCCTTCACCATTCTTTTAAACGCTGGTAGCGTTTGGGCACGCCTCACTTCTATGGGTAATGCATTGCATTGGATACTGGAAGATTTGTCAAAGAAGGAAGTGGAATGCATACGAATACTTAGTTTTAGATTCTCCGATGATCTCAAAGACCTAGAATGTGTATCATAGAGGAACTGAAAGCGTTCTTTAAGGTAGAAAGGAGTAGAAGGATTAAAGAGTACATTATAAAGTAGAGAAAGTGGGTGGGCATTCCGACGATGGCGAATAGGAAGCCATTTGAGCTCAGTACGATATTCAGATACGTGGTCATACTTGCGCAAGCCAAATATAAACCTGATACAGAGATTTTGAAGTCGCTCAAGCTTGTCCAATTGGTCTTGGGTGAGATCAAGATATCTGGTATCAGCATAGTCCAGGATATGACTATGATCTTAAAACGTTTCAAGTTCCTTCATGACACACATACTAGATATCTGAGGTCATCGGAAAACTTTAGACTAAACGCCGATGTATTCCACCAGCTTCTACGACAAATATTTTAAGGTTTAAATGGTGCAGTTATGGAATGCCTTGCCCGTGTCGGTAAAGCGTGCTCATTCAACTCTATTTGTCCATTCGCAAAAAGTAGATTCTTATGGAGAAGAACGGACACGAAACTCCATAGTTACTCTTTTCAAATATAAGTTTTACAATATTTTGTATACATAGGTACATTGATCAATTGATTATATTATGTGGCGTAAAAATTGGCGGTTCCTTCGTCCTCCGCAACAATAAAACATAAGAGGTTGAACCTCCTTTTGGCTTAATTGACTGGACTAGTAGCCAAACATCCGAACATACGACTTACAACACATTTACATATATTATATTATTATCAGTAGGAAATTAGGAAGTAGGATGTAATCTGAATGCATAGTGGGACAAGATTATCATTTTATCGGACGAATGCCAATATCCTTTGATCCTCCTCGATTTTCGTAAAAAAAGAAAAATCCAAGAATGTTGTTTGCGACCCAGGGTGAATACTTACAACATCGTGTAGAATGTCAATCAAGAGCAAACATGATAATGTATCTTCTTATGATATAGCAGTAGCCGTTCTGCATTGAAATAGCCTCAAACATTTTGAGGCTATTTCAATGCAGAACGGCCAGCCAGCCAGCGAGCTATCCAGGTTGATGAAGTTCATGTTGAGAAAACCGGCGTTTTCTCAACAAGAATTTCATTAACCTGGCTAGGTTCTATTCTTAGACTTGCAGTACGATTCTGTAAATATCTCACCGTGATAGCTTGGGTGAAGTGATCACGAAGTGAGTTGTCAATCCATGGAATCAAGATAGAATGACAGTTCACTTCGCACTCACTCCATCTGAGTTTTTACGGCGAGAGGTTTACAGAATCGACCGGCTGCTACACGTAAGTCGGTGCAGCATTGCTCACCAGATAATAATATGCAGCATAATCAACCTTTGGTGATCCCACTGCTGAGACAAAGTCCTCCTTTTTGTGAGAGAAAGTGGGCTGTAATCCAGTTCACGAGTCAAACCAGATATGTCAGAACAAAATTAAACTGTGTGCGTCCTATTGTCAAAATAATAATTATCGCGTTCAACAATACCTCTTTCCCTCCCATAGCTAGGAGTACCAACAGGACAATCCATACGCGAGGGGGAGTAGAATTTAAATACGTATTGTTGTAACCGCTCCCCCTACCTCCCCCTTTCGGGATAGTAAAACTAACGCAACTACCCGTGACCGCAGAAAAATAATACTGCAGAAGGTCATTTCCATGCAAAGGTTTAGGAATGCATAATTCGATCGGGCTCGTGGTTTGATTCCAGCTGTATTGTATGGGTCAATCAAGGTTAATCTACGATTGCCAAGATTGGTCTGTAGATGAATTACCATTTATTGCGACACACTGAGATTCCGCTGTGCCTCGGAAAGCAGGGCTGAGGCTGTCATTGGTAGATCTCTGACCATAGTTACGGGTAGTCCGTAGAAGGCCGAAAGTGTGACAACCAGTCATATCGTGTAACCCAGCTACTGGTAGTAGAGGTCAAATAGGCAGTCGCTTTGTGTACAAACTGGTGTTCAGCTACATCTCTTTTTTTATGTATTGATGGGCTTCGATCGTGCTTCGCTTATGAAAAGCGATGACGTCGTCGAGGATGGAGCATGCTTGCCTAGAAGCCAATCTATTAACGTCAATTCCACTCCTTAGCTGAACGCAGAAATAAGATTGCAGATAATGATATCGACACGCTTCACGTACAGCGAGTGCAAGTGCACTCCCGACTGTCATTTGTTTGAGACCGCCTGTTTTCAATTGCTGTATGGACCTTCTGTAAGTACTATTCTGTGCCGTGGCTCCATTCTCGGTAGTATGTTTAATTAACATGTTCCACTGGCTTATTTAAGTTTCTAATTAATTCTAGATTTTGCCTTTTTGGAGCGAGCGATTTTCATGTTGTACTCGTATTGTTCATGCTTTATTGTGAGGACTGGTGTTGATGGTGGCATTACTCACAGAAGATGGTTTTGAGGATTCCTGTTACCAATATTTTGTTTACAGGTCAAGATTTTGAAAACTTTTAGGAAAATTACGTCACACGTTTACAGAATTCATTACAGTTTTTTTTGCTTATCTAAATATGCATTTGAACATGGTGGTCTAATTCTATATGTTTTATCTGCGAAGATAATTTTATTTGAATTTTTAAGAATATAATATGATACAAGTTGGGTGACAACAACTAAAATCTGAAAAAAATAGTGAATATGTTAAAAATGGTTAGCCTGCATCATCCCACTACTGGGAAAAGGCCAACATCCAGCTTACAGCTTTTTCATCAACGGCTAACGTGGACCAGTAGTCCACATAGTCGCTAATAATGTGCCTCATAAGAAAGCTTAAAGTCACCCAATGGCAATGGAACAATGCTCGGAATTTCCTTGCGTGATCGAATCAGGAATGATGATATCCGCAAGAGAACTACGGTTACCGACATAACCCGAAGGATCGCCACACTGAAATGGCAGTGGGCAGGGCACATAGCTCGCAGTACAGATGTTCGATGGGGCCGAAAAGTTCTGGAGTGGCGACCGCGTACCGGAAGACGTAGCGTTGGAAGGCCTCCCACAAGGTGGACCATTGACCTGGTGAGGGTCGAGGGCAGCCGATGGATGCTAGAAGCACAGGACCGGTTGTTGTGGCGACACTTGGGGGAGGCCAATGTCCAGCAATGGATGTCTTACAGCTGATATGATGATGAGTCCACATACAAAAATACTTATTTCGCGTCAACCACACTTGGCGCGTTATTGACTAGTTATTTTTCTTGCCAGCTAACGCCACCAATTACATTAACAATCCATAAAATCAATACCTCCCACGCTAAACACAGGATACACTTTGATCCTAAAATATGACAATCAGCACAAACTCATCTGCCCCTCGAAGGCCATGGATAAATCTGCACGAAGCACTCTTGAACCATAGAGCCCACTTCAACTTCTGGAGAACTCCTCATGTTATTTAAGTACAAGATTTTAGCCAGATTCGATGTGCGGATATGACGTGGTTTTAGGGTTCCGTGATGGAGTGGGCAAAAACGGGAAACTGAACTCGTTTGACCTAGGTACCTCGTGTGAAATGTTTATGAGTAGAGGGCTGTTCAAGTTCGGTATAAATCGGTTTTCGGAATCTCGTATTATTTAGTTGTTGTTAGTATGGTCAACCAGTCACGTTAAGATTAATATGTATGTGTATTTAATGTAATCGATAGGCGACAGAGGACGACCCAAAAATGTTGAAACATTTTTACATACATTTTATGCTTTACTAAACGACATTATCAGATAACTACATTAATTATGGCGCGGTTTCGAAAATACGATTTATAAAAAAATACTTTAAATCCAAATTGTATAGTAGTAGGTACGGAACCCAAATTCAACACGCTCTTGACCAGCTTGTTTGATACTTTTCAACTAATTCAGATTGTAACGCAATTTGTTTTATGAAAGCATTTTTCGTTAAGTTTTGTGTAATAGCTACTTATTTCGTTGAAGTTTTCTCCTTAGAATGTAATTATATTACTTTACAATTACTTTATTTTTCGCATGAATGCTGTTTTTCAGTAATTTCACGACATTATTTGATGGTCAGTCTTCGCTGAGATGTGACTATCGAATTAGCGCAAATAAACTCCTTTTTAGTCAGGAGGAATCAGCCAAAATAACATTCATATTTTTGGATTATTACTGGGCGGGTCACACCAGCCGCATGCATAGTGACCGCTGGGCAAAAGTCTCCACGCAATGGGTGCCAGAGGATGGACGGCGTCGCCGAGGCCGGCCCAGAAAGCGGTGGCGAGATGATTTGGATGCACACCGCGAAGGCTGGTTTGAGGTGGCGCAAGAAAAGAATGTCTGGAAGAATATGGGGGAGGCTTTTGCCCAGCAGTGGGACACAATAGGCTAAGGAAAAAAAAACTTTAACATCTCAATGCCATCATGATTCCGTTGTGAGAAAGGTACAGTGCTATACAAGGATCTAGGGATTTGAATTGGGGGTTTGAATAGAGAGAAAAACAAAGAAAAAAAGTGGTACAGACCCTACGTACATTTAAAACAAGCAAGGAAGTCTCAACGGCAGATTGTGTTGTAGACGCTCGTAGGCGTATGTCTACGTGCGTAGCAGGCGTAGCGGCATCTTGCTACGAAAACTGCTGAGCGTAGCATTATGGCGTTGATGCATGGCAACTGGCTACTAATTTCTTGGACTTGTTAAAAATGAGACTTGCTTGTTCACTGGCAACAAACACCAACAATAACATATTTTATTACTGTTGTGTCTAATTTCATGAATAACTTCAAAACTATTTATTTTGAAATTATGACAAAAATAATATTAAAACTCTCATAACAAGCCCTTTCATTTGATATATCACACGGTAAAGTTTTTTAAACGAGACTTGCTTGTTCAATGGCAACAAACACCTGCCATAAATTTTTTTATCACTCATATACCCACCTGGGCACTTATGAAACAAATATTCACAATCTAGTGTGCCAAGTGATCACTTTCTATTGGGGAAAAACCCACCAGAATAGAAACTCTGTGGCTACACATTTTTTAACAGGCCACCGTAGTCAATAATTCCGCAATTGGATAATTTCTCGCATCATTTTCAAATAATGATAAATTGTGTAGAAAATTTTATCCGCATTAAAATACCACCAAAATTAAGTTTAGACAAAGTCAACTAAAACATTAAACAGAATTATCGAACTTAAAGTGGAGTTCTGAAATATGATTCCCAGCGGCATATTTCCAATAGATACTTACGTGTTAAATCTACCTACACGTTTAATTATGTAGAAGTTAAGTACAGAATCGATCGTGAAGTAAAGGAAAGTGAAGTGCTCATCGTGCCAGTGACCTCCTTCTATTGTCTGCCACGATCACACCCCATACGTATTGTATGTACAGATATGTGCTATGGGGGCCATGAGTTTGTAGTTTAGTAGGGATTTAAAGAAAAGGGTTATTCATGATTTACGTCCGTAAATCCTCAGTTTCAGTTGAAAACCAGCGGCACTAGTGCCTGGCAGACTAGCCCCTGGCTTTGTCACTGTCATTCATGCTGAACTGGAATTATTTTTTTAAAACGAAGCATTCTTTTTTTCGTCTTAATTTTATTAACAGATTTTTTTTATTTCGTTCGTTTGTCCTCAGAACTTGTTGTGTGTATTTGTGTTTGTGCCAAAAAAACGTTAACGCTACGTTTAACGCTTGAGATAATAGTGTATCCAAGGGTTTGTGCCAGTTCTTATACAATTGGTAGATTAACATTAATGAGATTTTTGGATTGTAATGCCCAAATAACAGAATCGGTCGTTGGCCTGACGTATAAGGGAACACCACGGCTGTAACCATCTCTACTAGCTGCCGATTCGTAATGAATAGACATTTTTTTTCTATAGGTGTATTCAGAAAGTAATGATACATTTGGCGCTCGAGGACTGGAAGAAGAAGTGTTGGTCGGCTGGTGGCGAGATGGGCGGACGACATTGTTGCCATCGCGGGTAGATCCTGGATGAGGCTGGCACAGGAACGTGGGGATTGGCACAAGAGACGAGAGGACTATGCTCAGCAGTGGGCGAAGTCGGGCTGCGGATGATGATGATGAATGATACATTTTGAAATCTAACAACACGTTTTTGTAAACTGGCTGAAAAACTTATCAAGAATTATTTAGAAAGTAAACGAAGCCAAAGGAGTATGTCAGGATCTTAGCAGGTAATGTTTTCATTCCTGCCTACCCCCATAGGACAAAAGCATGATTATACGTTACGAGATGTTGCAATTCGTAGCCAATACGCAAACTCTTTAAGTAATCAGCGTTGTAATACTGCCTTAGTGAGAAAGAGCGTTTTGGGTATGGGACCGCGCATCTACAATAAATTACCAGATGTCATAAAAAATTTGAATGTTACCCAATTCAAAAAAGAATTAAAACAGTTGTTAATTGAAAAATGTTACTATGCGATTGACGAATTTCTGAGTGATAAGAACATGTAAACTTATTTATGAATATTATGAGTATGACTAATGGTAATTTATGATAATATATTTTATGCATTGACATTACAAATTACTCCATATTGTGACATTTATAATTTTGGAACTTATTATTTTATCATCATTAATTTTATTTTTTATTTTTTTTGTATTTTAGATAATTAATTAATTTTGACATCCCTAGCATTTTTTAAATTTTATTAAGTTTGACATTTTTATTTAATTTTATAAATTTTGACATACATACCTACCAAATAATTTGTGTTTACCTCTCGCATGATTAATTCGCATGCAAACCATATTTGTACGCTTCTTGGCATAACATAGCGACCTCATAACTTTAATTTAAGAACTGTATTCACTACCTATGTTACACAAATAAAAATTATTATTATTATTATTATTATTATATGTTGCAAGATAAGATAAAGATAAATATTATTTCTCAAAAACACGTGTAGGTTTAAAATCAGTTCGAACGATTACAAAAAAGAAAAAAAAAATCAACATGTTTTGCCTAGAAAGGCGTACAAATACAAAAATAATAAATTTCGAAATACAAAAATCAAAGTCAAATTTAATTATTATTAATAATAATAAAAACGTCATTTAAATATTCGTCAACATATATAATATAATAGCATTTATTAATTAAAAGTTTCTTCATGTTTTTAATAAAAATATTAATAAAATGATCATAAAGAATTATATTACTCTCTCTTGAAACTCTCCTAAATTTCTTTAGGAAATGAATAAGTTTACCTCTGCTGGTGATACTTTGTTCTTATAAGTAACATACTCTGGGTGCATCGTCCTCACATAATATTAAATTAATTTTTGAATACCAAATTTTGTAAAATCATTATTTGAAAAGAGTAACTATGGAGTTTCTTGTCCGTTCTTCTCCATAAGAATCTACCTTTCCGAATGGACAGTAGAGTCACTTTATTAATGTTTATTATTATTTTTTTATTATACACATTATTATTTTACTGAACTGTAAACGATGACGTTATAGGCTGACGTAAAATACATATATTATGAAAGTTTAAATCCAAAATATAGTTTGATTTTATAATAATATCACAAGTAGCACTAGCGTGAGTCCGCTGGTGTTACAATATATAATAGGCACCGACTATTCCGACCACCCTTTTCTTTAAACAATTTTCAAGAAATGTCCTACTTTCCCAATACTTGTGGTCACCCTAACTACCCTCAATACCGGCCACCTATTGTACCTCCACCTTTGTTACCAAGTGGTAGGTTATTAATATATTTTTTGACGTATTGTCCCTGGCCAAACTCTACCGAGTATTTTGGGTGGAGCATAAATCACTGTTATGATTCCAGTGGCCGATATTAAGGGTTGCCTGGAAATAGGATTATCTATGAATTATGATTGTTGGTATTAATGTCGGCTTTTTGCTCAGGTGGGCTAAGATGATGTTTTTGTTGATTGATTGAGTTGGCAAGTTGAGATTTGAGCTAGATTGTAGGAAATACTAAGATTTAAATAAAGAAAGAAGACATGTTTGTTTGGAACATACATACACACAATAATGAATCTGCCTAGCCTCTCCCAACTATAAGGTTCAGTTGAAAACCAGGGTCAGGGAACTACTTAACTAGTTGTCTGGCTTTTGGCTGAACTGGACCTATTTGGCGCAGTCGCGGGGAACGCAATGTTATTGTTTTAAAATTAAATTTTCTTTTATTTGTTTATATATTGTGTGTATCTGTATGTGCCCTTCCGCTTCGCCCAGAGCGGAAGGAGTAATTTGATGACTTCCCATCCTTAAAAAAATAGGGGTCGTGGACTTCGATTCTGTTTTTACGATTTTTAAAAGAAACCTAGACAAGCACCACAGTGTACCGCAATGTCGCTTTTTTGACCCAAATGTTGACTGAAAACATTGAAAATACTTTAATTAATGATTTGATTTGATTAGATTGCATTAAAGTTGAATGCATTAAGTCTGCCTGTTCCATTACTGTACAAGCGTTGAAATAAATAAGTCTTCAAGCATTTAGTCCGCCTTAGTACTCTTTATATTGTACAAGGGTTTAAATAAATACATGTGACTTTACTGGCTGGCAACACCCGAACAATTTACGAGAATCCTATGTGTATAGTAATAAATAAAACAATAAAAATTAAACTTTGAAAGTTACAGAAAAAAAAACACGTTTTTTTCACTGTCTACAATTAAAAACATTACCATTATATACATTAAATATTCAGTTCTGATTTGTGATGGGTTAAATCCAGGTCACCTCAACCTTCAGGGGTAATACAGAACCTTTTTTATTTAAATAATTTATTACCGTAGACTTGAAACGAAAGTTACATTACGTAAAAAGTTTAATAGGATTGTTGGAGGGTCAGGTCTCAGTGGAAGATGAGCTGGGGTATTTCTCGCTTCGCTCAGTCTGAGCTACTGTTTATATTGCGGTTAAGTGCCATTTTTTATTGACGTCTGACATCCCACGTAATCTGTAATATGTATATATCTTAAAAAAAGAAAAAAAACAGGTGTCTTATAAAAATAGATATCTACCTTTCAGTGGGAACGCTAAAAAGAACAAATTTGAACTAGTAGCTGGGGACATTTAGACTTGCCTAAAATACTTGTTCTAGTTTTAGACGGTCAGAACTTAGATGAATAGCCAGCCTAATGCATAATAATTATCAACCAGAGCTCAAAAATCAAAATCTTTTAATAAAATTAGACAGAGTTATTGAACGTCAAAAATGATAAAAGACTGTCCCTAAAATACGAGCCCGTAACTTTTTCCTGGTGTTTAAGCTAGCAAGGAAAAGCGGAACCAAAACTCCACAGTATAAGTATAAACGTCTACACTAAATGCTCATTCCTCGCTCATCTCGCTACATAACCTCATCTCCAGAGACATCAGAAAGTCAAAGCTATTAAAGGAACATATCAAAACTGTGGAGATGAAGAAGCTTTTAAATTGTAATCGTAAGTAGTTTGGAGGTTCGTAGATTACTCTTAAGTAAAGAATAAACTTATTTACTCTGACAAGATAAAAGGAACTTTAGTGTTTGTATGGATGGGAAACTTTTTCGAATTTGAAATTATGTTTGGACTAGTTTTTTAGGGTTCTGTAACTCAGGCGGCAACAACGGAACGCTTATAGAATCACTTTTCTGTTTGTCTGTCAAGACCCTTTTTCTCAGGGGTAGAGGAATCAAGCTGAAATCAATATCAAGTACCCTTTAGAGCAGTGTAAAAATTAAACTTCAATCTAAAGATTAGGCCGTATATGCTCCGTTTATCGCGCGTATGTTGATGCTCGCAAGGGAATCAAAACCTATAGGGTACTTCCCGTTGACCAGATTCATGAAATTTGGCAAGAAGATAGGTCTTACAGCACAAGTACAGGAAAAATTCTGATAATTGGGAATTTAGATTTTAATCGTTTAAAAAAAAAAGTGACAAATTTATACTTTCGGTTGAAGAAGTGACCGTGACGTACATTGTTGTATGGGAGAACATTTTTTCATCAACAAAGTTAAGTTTGTCCATCAATCTTAACTGCTGTATTTTGATTTCATAGTCTATAACTTCCTTAGAAAATATATACTCGGAAAAAATCAACTCGATCGGAACCCTCGGTGCGCGAGTCTGTCTCGCACTTGTCCGTTTTTTTGGTATGTGTAAACTGGCATGGTAACTGAGCTTGATGTCATGGTTTTAATTACAAGATCAGGGTTTGTTTTGTTGAATTATGCCGAAATATACCTATACATCTAGTTTCTGCTCGCGAATTCGTCTGCGTTGGCATTAGAGCGGGTAAGAACTATAATTGTTAATCCAGGTTCTAAACTATACGTGTGCCAAATTCATCTAAATACGTTCAGTTTTTGCGTAAAAGATTAATAAACATCCATCTAAAGGATGCTACACACTTTGACATTTATAATGTACCTAAGTAGAAGTTAGACGTTTTTTTACTTTTTCTAATTCACTCATTATCATCACCATTTCAGCCAAAAGACGTCCACTGCTCGACATAGGCTTCTCCCGAACGTCACCCGATCCTGTGCATTTCGTCGCATCCAGCGCCAGTTTCAATATTTCTGGAAAAGTTCCACTTTTGTAGACACAATTTGTAGATAATTCAAACAAATAGAGTCGAAGTCATTTTATGAACGGTTTTACTTAACTTGTTTTAGTATATTCATCTAATAGGAGTAGTGCCGATTCAGACACTGGAACTGCCCTCAATAAAATGTATTTACGCTTTTTTCTACTCAAAAGAGGAAAATAATTGTGATACTTTGTTTTTCTAGAGCCATCGTTTACCAAGAAAACATCTTGTATTCAACAGTTCACCTCAGTAACTAGAATTCTCCTAACCTATTACAGTGAAGGACAAATACCTATTGAAGTTCTATCGATCGCCATATTTTATTTATCGACGACAAAATTATTTGGTTTTCATTGTTGGCTGGAACTAATATTAAACGGTTATAATGCTGGACTTTTGTACAAATACTAAAGAAATAGGTAATGTATGAAAAACATCTATGTATGAATAGATAATACCAGAAAATCTGTTGGTAAACTTATGTTTCTGCGTTTTGATTTGCGATTTGAAAATTAATGTACAAATGCTTGCGCTGACTCGACAGGACAACTCAAATCTGTGTGGTTATTTCCTCAAAAGAAAACCAAAGACACTAATCTGCATTATTATGATTCGACCATTATTTTAATTTTAACAGGAAGATACGTATGAAAATAAGCAACTGTTAACTTAGTCAGCAACTGGATCGGTGACCATTGTATGTATACGGTCTTTTTTTTTTAGATTGGGAAATCATCAAATGACTTCTTCCGCTCTGGAAAGAGCGGAGGACATGTCAGAATCTTACTGACTAAAACCCATCCGCGTTCCTTCAAAAGCCCTGTGCGTTCCAGAGCCGCGGTGAATCTTTCGAACAAATTCCGCAACCCTGGCAGGATTGTGCACGGTCTACCCACGAAAATCCGACAACTCGCGCTGAGCTCCAGCGGTTTGGACAGGAGAATCGGTTACTGCAGGACAAGGGCTTGCGAAGGCCGAGAATAAATCTGATGCAAAGTGAATAGATACTCTACACTAATCATCATCATCATCATTTCTGACGACCACGCCTCCACTGGATTAAGGCCTCCCCGAAGTGTCGCCATATCGATCCTGTACGTCTCGTATTCAGTGGAATATTGCGGCCTTCAATCGGTTATCGGTCCAGCTTGTGGAAGGGCCTTCCGACGCTATGTCTTCCACTACGCGGTTGCCGCTTCAGACCCCATCGCATTTCGGTCCTATCGACTATCTCTTCTACGAGCATTGAGCGAATTGTTATCTGATTCGATCACGCTAGAAAACTCCGAGCATAGCTCACTCCATTGCCCTTTGCGTGACTTCCAGTTCCGTTCATCACTGGCAACACACACTGGTCCAAGTTTTCGTCTTGAGATACTGAGGTGTGTGAGACGAGATAATCACAACCGCCAGTTCACCTCTTTCTAACTGAATATAGCCTCGGTTAGGTATACTAATGGACTGTCCACACGACACCGACTTTCGCCTGCGCAAATTTTGAACTCTGAATAAAAATGGTATTGTATGTCTGCACAAATTTACATTTTGTATGGTGTCGGACGTAAACGAATAGCACCATCCCATCACTTTCCGTGGGTGTCGTAAGAGGCGACTAAGTGACTCACCAGAAAATGGACAGCAGCATTCTCTGGGAAATGCAACAGCTACACAGCGATTACCAACCCGTCTGCCAAGGGTGGCGATTATGGAAGCTTATGTCCAGCAGTGGGCGTTATTTTGATGATGACAAATTTACAACAGAGTCTGTGTCGGTGTGATAGATTTTTTTCTATTCAGAATTATAAGTCTGCGCAGACATAAGTCTGTATCGTGTGGACGTACTATAATGCGTATTTACTATTGCCACCAAAGACTTCTAGGAAAAAACAGCTTAACACTACCTGTGTCTTGTTAATTATTAAGATTCAAAGTCTACATTTTGGAGCAAAAATTTACATGTGTTTTTCTGTTCCATTTCATGCGAATATGTTGAGAAAGGACTGCGAGGCCATCCATTTGTCAAGTCGCTGATTATTTGATGACGCATCACTTACCAGCCTTCCCTCTGATATTTTATTCTCTCCTCCCAAGAGTGACTGTGGTGAAAGGTCAAAATACTACGGCTGTGTTTTACACCGAAGAGAAATCTGTACTTTAATATAATAAAGCTGAAGATTTTGTTTGCACGCGCTAATCTCTGGAACTATTTAAAATTCTTTTTGTATATAATAGCCACATTAATGGGGAAGGCTATAGACGATACGGGAACGGGGAAAAATGGGATGGGCGTACGAAGTCGCGGGCAAAAGCTAGTAATGATTATAAAAATCACTTTCATATTGCACTGCTGAAGTCAACATAGTTGGGAAAAGGCTTGGAGAGTGATGAAGAGCCTTGGTAAACATATCCGAGCAACAATACTGATAATATTTCTTGAATATTGTTTTACTCAAAAAATGCTCTGCTTTGCTCCAGTTCAGACTTTGTCTATCTTCACCGACACCAGATTTAACCTTCACGAAATTGAAAGCAGGAAAAAATAAAAGCGAGCTGTTGGATCAACATTTTACGACCGAGCGTCTGTGAAAACGGGCACACCTTGTGCCCATACGATTCGGTGGGACAGACATCCCTTCATCTGTTGAAAGGATGCCGCGTTTGGAGGCTTGTGTGTTCTTATACATAATGGCGCTGTTTTTAACAAAAGATAGGGCAAGATCTTCTTTCCGACAAGCCTTAGAAAAGTTTGTGTATTGTTAGGACGGTAGTAAATATTTATTCTTTATTTTGTAATGCGAGAAGTTTGTTATGGTCTTCAGTGGTTCTAGCTTTTTATTTTGGTTATTGAAGTACTAGCGGACATCACGCGGTTTCACCCGCGTAGTTTCTGTTCCCGTGGAAGTACGGGGATAAAATATAAACTATGTTACTCGCTGATAATGTAGCTATCCATTGCTGAAAGAATTTTTCAAATCAGCGCAGTAGTTTTTAAGTTTATTATTTACATACTAAAACAAATCTTTCCTCTTTATAATATTAGTATAGATTACAAAAATAGAACTTACACACAAAACGTTTTAGGAATATTTTGTGCGGACAACTAAGGAGTGGAATTACTTGCCGGAGTGTGTGTTTCCTTATAGCTATAAACCTGGGAGTCATTAAGTTAAGACAAGAGTGAATACTGAATAGGTTTCTTCTTGGCAAGCGTGCTTCATCGTCGACTATATCATCGCTTTCTATCAGGTGGCATTGTGGCCGAGCTTATCAATAAATAAAAATGTAAAATTTTGCAAGAGATTGCATCAAAACTCTCTTCACAAGCTATCACGCGGGTCCAGAGAGCGGGTCGATTGATATAACAGTTGCGTCTTCGAATTATGATTTTAGGACGTGCTGGCAACCTCACAAGTAGGAGAAAGTATTGTTCCATTGGTTTTAGGTGTATCCTAATTGTAACCATCTTGCTGTCAAATAAAATCAGAGCATATATTTCAAATAAACCATTTACAGGCACTTCAAGGTCGGTCAGATGACCACATAGACAGTCGTGAAATACTGGTAATCAGCTGCATCCACTCAGACTGGAAACCGAACCCAACAGAGTTAAAAAAACTGGACAAGCGCGAGTCGGACTCGCGTGCAAAGGGTTCCGAACGAATTTAATTTTGGTCACATGTTATTTTAACACTATAGATTTCTTTATTGGTTTTCCTGTAATCTATAGGTAGGTTAAGAACTATTTTCTTATTTTTTTTTACCAAAGGGCAAAGTGCCCGTGCCCTACTTAAAATTTATTAAGTACTTTACATAACGCGTCCGTATTTGGGTCACAGAAGTTCATATGTGTACGAAATTTCAACAGAATCTGTTCAGTAGATTTGGAGAAAATTGGTTGTGACAGACGGACAGACAGACGCCCGAGTGATCCTATAAGGGTTCCGCTTCTTACGGATGTTCGGAACCCTCAAAAGGCTAGGCAGATAATGTTGGTAGGTTTTCTTTTATTATAGAAACTGGTAACAAAACACCAACCATAACGCTACCAATTAATCAATGAAATTTCATACAGATTAGAATTACTGAATTGTTAACTACTTCAGCATGTGTGCACAATCATTATAACAGTTGATAATAATATGTTTATTCTATGAAATGCTTATTAAATTTGACCGTCAGCTACAGGTAATAATTATAATTAAATGAAATAAAATTATTGCCTTCACAGTTTATTAATACTGAATCAAAATGTGTCAAATCTCTTCATTTATCGAATGATAAAATAAATAAATGATATACCAGTGAAGTCGGATCTCTGCCACATTCATTGCCACCTTAGGTGATCGGATCCGCTAGGCATGGTGAATCGATACCAGTCGGGGATCTGTGCCAATGTTCTTTCACCTCGGGTTCCGGATTTACAGTAGCAGTTGGAACTGTGAGTGGTGAGCCCGACATAACCCTGCGTTCTCACCACATTTTGTACTTCTTCGTGTCACTGGCATGACAGTAATTTAAATTTTATTGGCCCAAATACCATTTAGACGTCACCGTAGATGCCAGCGCATAGGTCACTTTGAAAACTAGTTTTGGAGCTCAGAGACAGGATAACTAGTAGGTAGGAAAACTAGTTAATTATCCTAAGTACTTACCAAGTTCAGAGCCACAGACGCGCGGGATGATTTCCAAGATGGCAGAGCAGGAGGCGTCTTCGAAGCAGAGCTGCCTCGCGAGGAGGCAGTTCAGGATCGCCATCGTCCCCTTCAGCCCAGGCCCTGTGGAAGAAAAGGTGGAGGTTAGACGGTGGTGTTGTATTAAGTAAGTTATGATAAGCTAGAAAAAAATACCCAAATTCATTTGATTGATCGAATATTCTTTCATTTGTTCTTTCAACAGAATTCACGGTGGTCAACGAATTTTTAAACATACGAAGCAATAAATTTGGAATTTCTTCGATTGTGAAAGAATATGCGATTTGTGTTACTTGTTGGGTATTAATTAGTAAGTAGTCATCGATCATTCAGCCTCTGGTTTCCCCATAACAGGCAATGGTGGGCAGTCAATTTCTAATAGTCTGACCAAATATTAAATTTTGTCACCCCTTTTGACAGAGGTTCAGTAAAGAGTAGTTGCGTCTCTATATAGTTCTCAAGGTACAGTCAGAGACAAAATGCGATGAGCATCTAAAAGCTCCAAAAGTCGTCAACACCTTAAAACAAAAAAGTCACTCAATAGCTATGGCCACAAAAGTCGGTGAACAAAATAATCAATGTTACAAAATTTCTATTATTTGTCATTTTTATGTTTATTTAAAAATAAACTTCCAAAGAGTTCGTATTAATATGTTTTCGAAATATTTAATTATATAATTGTTCTGTACTCCTTTCTATTAGCAAATAATTCTGGATGACAGTTGCTTAATAAAAAAAATATTTTATTAATATAATTAATCTGCTGCGTTGAACACAATGTTCAAAATTGCATGACTCTATGTCTGTCTATAATATTTATAACGTCCCTTAGAACGTTTTAAATATTGCGTTTTAGTATTGCGTGTGCGGAATAACAAAATAAATAACAAAATATTCTAGTTCTACTAGAATATCATTTAATTAAAGTCGATCGAATTTTGTAACATTGATCTGTTTACCGCATTTTGTGGCCAAAGCTGTTGAGTGACTATTGATGTATTAGTTGTTGACGACTTATGATTCTTTGTACTTGCTCATCGAATATTGTCGCTGACTGTACGTGTATGGTGTCCCTAATAATAAGACGTATCAGTCACCTCATTACATTTAGTCGTGTATTTAACTTGGTCAAAGCCACTAATGTTCTGTTTTCAGTAAAATGTATAAGAAAAGTGTTTTTATTCTTGAATAACTAATAGATGGATTCTACCGATGCTTTCATCGAAGAACTAAAATTCAAAACGAAAATTCGATTCTATCACTTTACATCCAAATAATGTTGGGTCTTGGGGTTCGAGTGCACATAACTTGTTTAAAGATCTCTCAAGACGCTTAGTTGACACTTCACGTGACCCAAGGGCTGGCTTTTACCTTGGTCAAAGAATAAGCATTGTCATACAACGTGGCAATGCCGCCAGTCTTTTGGGTACACTTCCAGTCGACAGCGATGCGGATGAATTTTTTGACGCCATATTTTAGGTTAATTTAGTTAGGAGTTTTTATTTTTATTTCTAGTGTATATAGTTAGTTAAGTATTTGTGGAATAAAGTTATTATTTCCAATAATTTTTCAAAGAGAAACTAAAATCGTTTTCAAAAGGACTATCATTCAAATCTGAACCTAGAGGAAAACACGGTAATTGAAGGAATCGGGGCAACTTGGAAATATATCCGGGTCGCGTATTTAGGAATCAGCGTTTTATAAGCGCGCGGACTAAATGTGCTGCTTTTATAATGCCTGGGGAAAGGAACCAGAAGGGTTTTTATATACCAATAAGAAATGATCTTCAACACATGGAACCTGGGTTTTAGGAGGTGGGTTTTTTCTGTGTAAGATGTATTAATGCTTAAATATGAATAACAAAATAATTCTTATAGAGTTTTGGTCATTGTTACAGAATAATCTAAGGTCATCAAGTCGTAAGGTCGTAAGGCCATCTGTAAGAAAGCTTTTGCAAGAAGTGTCAGACAGTCTATCCGTCAATAGCTTGCAGGCCGTCGAAACGTGTAAACCTTCAAGTAGGTACTGCTTACAAGTGCACACGCGTAAAGTAAAAATAAGGAGCTCATGGCTAAAGAATAACAGCCGGACGGGTCGATCTTCAAGGTTAAGTAACACTTGCCAAGGTTGGTCTGTGGTTGGATGACCATCATAACATACTGTGTTTCCTCCGTGTCTCGGAAAGCACGTTAAGCCGTTGGTCCCGGCTGTCATTTGTAGATCTTTGGCAGTCGTTACGGATTGTCAGAAGCCAGTAAATCTGACTCCAGTCTTAACTGGGGAACATGGTAATTCTTGAATTACCATGTTCCCCAGTTAATGGGTTGTGGAGGTCTGATAAACAGCTCCATGTAAAATACTGATATTCAGCTAAATCCGGTTTGACTGGAAGCCGATATAGTTGGGAAAAAGGCTAGGCAGATGATGATATGCATTTTTTGAAAGTATGTTTTTGTTGTCTTGATAATGACTGCAATTATTTCACAAGCGTCAAGCCTGTCCACAAAAACCACTACTACGAAACATCTAGAAAATTTCCCCATTTCACCTTATCTCAGTTCGTCATGTCTTCAGATTCAGCCTTACCGAAGTAGAATTTCTATTTACGCAACCGACACACCGAAATAGCTAGCGGCAGAGATTCGCAATCGATCGCCGAATGGATGCAGTTTTAAAGCTTTCTGACGGTCTAAATGTTACGGGGAATACTTGTATACTCGCCTTTCATAGTTCTATTTCCTATTTCGTATTTATTGGCTCTCTGAACGCTCGACTTGTTTCGTTTATTCGATTTTGTTATCGGCGAGGAATAACTCATGTGTTTTTGTTGAGTTTCTTGTTACTTAATAGTTTTTGGATCATTCTAGAAAAGTCTCTCCTTGGTCAACCACATCATCGCTTGCCATGAGGTGAGATAATGGTCAAACGCGAGTCTAATCATTAACAAAAAGTGAACTATAATCCTTTGGATTCTCGCTGGGCTATGTTCTTGGTTCAAACGCATATCAAATTATGAAATCTTGAATCGGAAGCCGAACAAAAGATGCCTGTCGTTCTGACATCCAGACCAGTGGCTCTCTATGTAGTCATAAAACCATCATGATTCTGGTGTGTGAGAGAGGATCATGATTGGAATTTCTTAGTACGGCCTCCGACCTATGCCATACAACAAAAACCCTCACAAGCATGCATTCAAGACAAAACAGTGCGATTTCACTTCGACAAGTTCGACCAAGTTTTCACTTCGACATGTTTACAGCAGTGCGATTCTGTAAACATGTCGAAGTGAAGGCTTGGGTGAAGTGATCACGAAGTGAACTGTCAATACATGTAATCAAGAGGGAATGACAGCTCACTTCGTAAACACTTCACCCAAAACTTCAGTGCGACATGTTTACAGCATCGCACTGCAGTAAACATGTCGAAGTGAAAACTTGGGCGAAGTGAACGACAAGTGAGCTGTCAAACCATACAAATAAGATAGAATGACGGTTCATTTATCATTCACTCCACCTAAGTGTACACGGTGAGATGTTTACAGAATCGACCGGCTGGTTGCTACTGACGCTGAATGGTGAAGAACATAGGTACGACAACAGTTTCAAACCAAGATAATAATATTGAGAAACTATATTCGATGTACAATATACTCTCACTATTCCTCAAAGTTTAAATCAACATACCACAAAAAATCTTTAACACTCAAACTTTATTCTTTTCAAAAGCACACACGTACAGAGTAATGTAGATTCAGAGACAACCGCGCCATTGCGAATATTTGCATAGTAAAAATAAACATGTTGCCAGCCATATTAATGTTTTAATATTCTGTCTCGTTGCGGCATCTGCGGCCGCTGCAGGCGACATCTATCGTCGCTTGCTGCAACTAAAATATAAGTGCATTCGATATTGTATCTGATTTCATTTCTTTTTGACCCGTTAGAAGGATTGAGAGCTCATATAAAAAACATGACTTGAAATGTGGTATTTGTGTTTGTACTGTAAATAATTTTAGGCGATTTTAAAGATTTACTTGGCTTCTTTTTACTTGGCTGCGTTAAAGGAGGGTAACATTTTTAGGGTTCCGTATCCAAAGGGTAAAACGGGACCCTATTACTAAGTCTCCGCTGTCCGTCTATCGCCAGGCTGTATCTCATGAACTCTAATAGTAAGACAGTTGAAATTTTCACAGATGATGATGTATCTCTGTTGCCGCTATAACAACAAATACAAGAAAAAAATATAACAAATAAAAATAGAATAAACTAAATATTCAAGGGGGCTCCCATACAACAAACGTGATTTTATTTGCTCGTTTTTGCTCAATATTGATAACGGCAACAGGTAGACGCTTGAAATATTCACAAAATATTTAATTATGTATTCATTTTAAAAATAAATGATTAAATTAAAATATAACAAATAATTAAGGGGGGCTTCCATACAACAAACGTGATTTTTTTGCCGTTTTTATAGATAATGGTACGGAACCCTTCGTGCGCGAGTCCGAATCGCACTTGGCCGGTTTTTGTTATATGTTTTTCAGCGACATGAGCTTTACGAAGTAACTTGTTAACTAAGATCATGCAGGCGGTATATCAATTATTTTCCTTCAGTTTTTGAGTGGCTGTCTGAGCGGGATCGCTGCAGTGTCATCATCATCATCGTTTCAGCCCAATAGACCTCCCTTGTTGAACATAAGCTGGCTACGTGTCGCCAAATCGGCAGGTCATGTGGTCCTGGTGCTTCTCGCATCCAGCGGATCCACGGCTGTCACCAGGTCATCAGTTCCAACGCTGCGTATTCCGTTTTATCCTACCAGCCATCCGTTCTGTCTGCCAGGGTTGCGGAATTTGTTCGAAAGAGTCACCGCGGCCCTGGAACGCAAAGGGCTTTAGAAGGAGCACGGACGGTTTTAGTCAGTAAGAGTCTGACACGCCCTTCCACTAAGTTGCGTACGTTTCAACAAATATTTTATCAATGCACTCAGATTATTATCTCGGGAGTTACATTCCTTAACAATACGCAGCTTTACATGTGACCTTTGTAACCTAAGCAAAGATTAATTCACTCACCAACAAACTCGATATTAATGCCAAACAAAAATAAAAGTCTACATGAGAGTTAATAAATTCTGATACGAAACCCCTAAGTGCTCAACTGTCAAACATGTAAAAAGTATTCGATAAAAGTAAGTAATAAATAATTCTGTAATATTTTTATTTCAAGTGAGTCTATCGATTTATGAAAATTATATGTTAAGTGCATTGCGTCTGATTTATCTTTATGTTTGATTTAATAAAAATAGTTCATAAGATTTGATGTTAGAAAATATTCAATTGACTTTCAATATATAATAGACCTTGGTGCATTTATTACCCAAGTGCTTCGGAAAGGGGGTTACGATGACCTTATAAGTCTTGAGTTGAATACTTCGAGTTTATAGCTGCTGTTTTGTTCCATGTGTTATATGCCATGTGGCATATCAAATGAAAGGAACTTGGTTGGTTTTTGTTCTTCAGTACATAGTTATATATGTGTATTTAACTATCTCTTTCCTCAAATTTACATACAAATATACATTTCTACTTTTCCGTTCTAATTTCTACTTTGTTCAAACATACAGATAGTTATCACAAACAAAATATAATCACGAGCATTCGTGCTCATTTGCTGGCTCTCAAAATAAGCTCCTATATTTCTAGCAACGTGTGGACGGCCAATGAATTATTGAGTGCAGCTATTTGTGAACAGACTTCGCGTTTAATATTCAGATGGGAGGATAGTGACTTTTTAACTTTGATCTATAATTGGGTAGGTAGCATATACGTAGGTGTATCTATGTTTTATGCTAATAGAAACAGTTATATACAGGTACATCACACAGTTATATCACCAGGAGTTATATGAGTAAGACCCACTGAATATATATTGTAAAAACAACCTATTTTCATTGTATAGGCTCAATCAATTTAGCATTGTATAATTTCATGAATTAACGGCGCATGTGTGAGTACTGTGTACCTTAAACTATAATTTTCCTTGACTTGATTGTGCCCTGGCGGTTGGGAGTGTCATGCTCACTTGTCTCACTCAATCAGTTTGTCTCTAATAATTGATAGTTTCTAAACAATTGTTTACTTTTGATTTAATATTATTGTTTATTTTTGATTGTTTATTGATAATTTTTTAAATTTCTGTTTTTTCTATTTTTATTTTGGCCTAAATTAGTCAGGTTTTGTTAACAGTGATATATTTTTAAATAATATTTCAATTTTGTTTTGGACAGACTTGTGTGTTTTTTTAAACTGTTTATTCAAGTTGGTTCAATAAATAAATAAAAAAAAAAATTGCGATGACGTTCTGCATTTTTTGTCTGGTGTGTCTGCTTCAGGCATTTAATATATTGTAGAGGTTGGAGTATTGCACAGTTTAATGGTAATAGACTCATGCCCTCTGTATGTCATCTGTAATGCGGGCCATCCACGTTCAAGCAATTTGATCAAACAGGCTGGTTTAAATAGTTTTATCAAGTTGGCATGAATGTCCGTAGGAAAATCTAATATAGAAAATTCTCGTGTCACAATGTTTCTAACCAAACTCCTCCGAAATGGATTGACCGATTCTTATGAAATTTTCAATAGGTTTCAGAATAGGACAAACTATATTTTATACCCTTAAGTGATAAGGGTGGTCCAACCCATTTTTTTTATTATTTGGACAATTTTTTCATTTTAATTTATTTATGATTTGATATTAAAAAGTACATACAACCCTTCCTTCTACCACCAACCCCTATTTTTTAATAGCGATATTAATCAAAGTCGGGTCAGTTACACTATTTACAACTCAAGAACGGCTGGACCGATATTGAAAAACTTTTAGTTTGTTGGATTTGTCTCTGCCCCGAATAGCAGAAGAATATGTAGAGACTCACCGACCCCACAGTCAAACCATTACTACGGTTTTGTGGGGCTTAGCTTAAGTTTATTAAGCAATATTTGAAACTACTGAAATAATAATAAGAATATTAAAACATCGGAAAGATCACGAAAAAAAGAGCCCTAACCGTGAATTGAAAAACTATTGCTGTTAGAATTTAGTGTGGTAGTATGTGTAACCTATTCACCATGTATACACTGCTGCCTACTCGTTCAGAGAAAATATAGGCGCGACGATGAAAAAAAACCCCTTCAGTTTATACACTACATGTGTTTTATACACGTTAACAATGCGTCCAATCTGCCACCATTTTTATTTCAGAAGTAAAAACTATCGTGGCAGTGACGGCTTATGCATATAGCATAGCCGGTAACTGGGGTGGGCAGGAAATATGGACTCGGTATCTGTATGTGCGCTTGCTAATGCAATATGATTGTTACTTGCAATAATACATCACTGTCTAGTGTCGATATCTGAAAGCCAGTGTGGGAGGCTTTGATTGATGGTGTGATGGTACCAGTTTCCATTAGTGTTTGTGTTATACCAAGTAGAGAAAAAACTTAATAGGACTGCCATACCAATGTATTCTTGAAATAAAACGATCACATACAAAATATCAAAATATAATGCAATCTTAACAAAAAAGCAATATAATCTAGTCTCCTTCGTCACCACCCTCCTCTTCTTCGTCAAACTCGCCTTCTTCCTCGGCCGTAGCATCCTGGTACTGCTGGTATTCTGACACCAGATCGTTCATGTTGCTCTCCGCTTCTGTAAACTCCATCTCATCCATTCCCTCGCCGGTGTACCAATGCAAGAACGCTTTACGTCTGAACATAGCAGTGAACTGCTCAGAGATACGCTTGAACAACTCCTGGATAGCTGTAGAGTTGCCAATGAATGTCGCAGACATCTTCAAGCCTCGTGGTGGAATGTCGCACACGGCAGTCTTCACGTTATTTGGGATCCACTCCACGAAGTATGATGAATTCTTGTTTTGAATATTCATCATCTGCTCATCCACTTCCTTCATTGACATTCGGCCTCTGAAGACAGCCGCGACAGTCAAGTATCTACCGTGGCGAGGGTCACAAGCAGCCATCATATTCTTGGCATCAAACATCTGTTGCGTCAACTCCGGAACAGTCAGTGCACGGTACTGCTGGCTTCCTCTAGATGTCAGCGGGGCAAATCCTGGGATGAAAAAGTGCAAACGAGGGAATGGTACCATATTCACGGCAAGTTTCCTCAGATCAGCATTCAATTGGCCAGGGAATCTGAGACAAGTGGTGACGCCGGACATAGTTGCAGATACCAGGTGGTTTAAATCTCCGTAGGTCGGTGTGGTCAACTTCAGCGTACGGAAACAAATGTCGTAAAGGGCCTCGTTGTCGATGCAGTAAGATTCATCAGTGTTTTCTACCAGCTGATGCACAGACAAGGTTGCGTTGTATGGTTCTACTACAGTATCTGACACTTTGGGCGACGGTACTACACTAAAGGTATTCATGATGCGGTCTGGGTACTCCTCTCGGATCTTTGAGATGAGGAGGGTTCCTAGCCCGGCGCCTGTGCCACCTCCAAGGGAATGGGTAAGCTGGAAGCCTTGAAGACAGTCGCATCCTTCCGCCTCTTTTCTGACGACATCTAGGACAGAGTCTACTAGTTCTGCGCCTTCCGTGTAGTGTCCTTTGGCCCAGTTATTTCCTGCGCCTGACTGCCCGAAGACGAAATTGTCGGGTCGGAAGATCTGTCCAAATGGCCCTGAGCGCACGGAGTCCATAGTCCCAGGCTCCAGGTCCACGAGGATGGCTCGAGGCACGTACTTACCGCCCGTCGCCTCATTGTAGTACACGTTGATGCGCTCCAGCTGAAGATCGGAGTCTCCGTGGTAGGTCCCAGTGGGATCAATACCATGCTCGTCGGAGATCACCTCCCAGAACTGAAATTAGATGACAGATGTCAGTGTTAAATGCAGTGCTTACTAGATTGCTGTGATATATGGCGGACAGATCGATTTGAATTTGGAGATGAAAAGATTGTAATTTCGATGGATTTGAATTTCGCATTCAATTCGTTGGACTGAGCCTAACTTTTGGGTAAACAGAAGTTGTTCGTTTGATACCAACGTGAGCTCTACTCAATAAAACTACGTAAATTTTCGATCGCAACCAAAAGCGAATCATTCCAAATTTTCTACATGAATGTTAATCAATAAAATTCTTACCTTAGCACCGATTTGATTGCCGCATTGGCCAGCTTGTATATGAACTATTTCCCTCATTATTAATATTATAACTTAGAACAAAGAGCTTTCAATGTACACCGACCGTTACTGTGAACTATGTGTGACCTACTAAAACGGCCGACTTAAAACAAATGCACTGTTCCAAACTGTAGCCGTCAGTCAGATTTTAAATAAAATTTTATTTAAATTCAACTTTATTTTTATTTTGTTATCCAACCTGTTTCGTTTGACAGGTTGAGTTTAAAAAACAGTTTTGATACCATCAAAATGCTAAGAGACTGTTTTAGTGTCCGGACAGACCGTTTCTACCAGACAAGTTGCTTTGCCTGCTAGATAAATCAACCTTAAGTTACCCCGAAGCGACGTGGTAAACATTACGCATTATCTGAATAATTGATGTGTACTATCGACTGCCCTAGCTTCTCATAGGTGCAAATTATATACGCAAGTCTTCCTCGTTTGCCGCTACAGGAGAAGACGCCCCGGGCGTCGGAAGTCGCAGGGTGATCCCCGGCCACCGTAGGCGCGGGCCTACGGACGGCGAGCGTTGGGTGGCTCGCTGTCCGATCACCACCAGGCCCGGGTAGAAGGTGCGTTTTGTTTCAGGCGTGCCTCAAAGAGATGTCAGCATAGAAGACGAGGCCAGGGTTGCGGAATTTGTTCGAAAGAGCCACCGCGGCCCTGGAACGCAAAGGGCTTTAGAAGGAACACGAATGGGTTTTGGTCAATAAGAGTCGCACGCCATTCCGCTCCACCCAGAGCGGAAGAA
Source organism: Mamestra brassicae (assembly GCA_905163435.1). NCBI lineage: Eukaryota > Metazoa > Arthropoda > Insecta > Lepidoptera > Noctuidae > Mamestra > Mamestra brassicae. The sequence goes on along the minus strand of LR991013.1, from coordinate 6,193,442 downwards.
GTCATTTGATGATTTCCCATCCTTAAAAAAAAAAGTATTCCTCGTTTATATCGCTCTTTCTATTAGTGAAAATCATATCAAAATTCTTTGCGTTTAGAAGATGTAAGCGGAGAAATAAACAGTGGTAGACAGCGACTTTGTTTTGTACCATTTAGAGATTAGAGAATAAATATAGAGAAGAGCACGTTTTCTGACTGAGGGCCGCGTTTTCACTTGCAAGGATGGAGGCTATCGTTTTCGTGCTCACCAGTTGGCGCCACTGGCGAGTAAGGTCCATAAGCATAGCATTAAAGTTGTTATTGCGTGCATGTGAACAAAGTTAGAAGGAAAATAATTTGTGATGTCGTAAACGTGCGATTTTAATACAACATGGAAACAAAGAAGGCCATAAATATATTTCCGACAAAAAGCAAGTTCAATGCAGTGGTCGGTAGAACCGTAACTTAATCTGCCATTGTCAAGCTGTTTCAGATAAATATTCACAAAAATCACAACAAATGAGTCAATAAACTCTTGACAAAAGATAACCAACAATATCATTTCACATTTCGAAGACCTCACGCTACACTAGCGCCTCTAGCGGCGAATTCAAACACATAGCCCTCATTCGCATGCAAGTTGCATTACATTACGGGCTATCCAGGTATAATGTGATCTATCTTTCGATCGTACACCTCAATGTAATAAAATTTGCATGCGAGTAGCTTGCAGGTGGCCTAAACCAGTCCCCAACAGATTTAAAATACGTCAAGAAGCTAGAATATTTGATATTCATACATTCCAATAAAATTACTAATGTAGATAACTTTGCTTGCATAAGAGACATTGCAGTGTAACATCTAGGCCAGGGCCACGATTTTGTATGCAGTCAACTTTTGAATTACTTGGAATCTGTGCTACAGGAGCCAGTGCTTCATCCCAATTTTGTTTCTTATTTATAATACGAGTATGTTCTACTGTGAAGCGTTGTATTAACTTCAAGTTCTTTACAGTCTGCCAGGGTTGCGGAATTTGTTCGAAAGCGTTACTGCGGCCCTGGAAAACAAAGGGCTTTAGGAGGAACACGGTTGGGTTTTAGTCAGTAAGAGTCTGACACTCCCTTCCGCTCCGCCCAATGCGGAAGATGATTTCCCACTCTTAAAAAATAAGAGATACATACTTGTTCGACCTATGCAGAAAACGTTAAAAAACTTGAGCCTTTACTTTTTCAAATCCAGCTACACAAATCCAAGCCAAACTTTATCATGCAATCGCTTCATTCCGTTAAAAGCAGATTATTGTGGGGACGTTAAATTGTATTTTGCTCTAAACTCGCTCAAATAACGGATGCACAGGGGAATTTGCGGAATAAACCAAATACATTCAACCTGGCGCCGAATACATATACGCCTCATTTCACAACACTGTTCTAATGAATTTGAACCAGTACTTGATAAAAGCTGTTTGTATTTGTATATTTTGATAAAATCTTTGTTTATTTGTTTATCGGAATGTGGTCGATATAGTATTGTGTCCGATTAGGCGGGTATTTTTTGAGTAGGATTAATTGTAACATAGACAAGGTCGAATTATCTGCCTTGCATTTTCCCAAATATAATGTTAATTTCGATTCGATGCCAGATGCCTATCTTTGATCCACATTATACTTAGTTGTAGAATTAAGGTAAACCTGGTTGCCGAACATAAGAAGATCTATAACTATTGTCACAGGTCTTCGAAAGAAAGCCGGGATCTCGGTATGTAGAGGATGGTCAGCCATCCACAAAACGACCTTAGAAATTGCATCTTGAAGCATCTTGCGCATTTTTGCAGCTATTTTTATTAAGCCTCAAGCACAAATAGTCAATGAATGAATGCTAACCCCGTACTAATAATTTTATCAAGTAACAAAACGTTTACTATAAAATCATCAAACCCTTCCTGAACTTCACAGTTTTTTCGTCTATCCCAAATAACCCTTATACTCTGACCTGCATTACTGTATAAGTAGCAACAGTTTACATAAGGGCGTCATCGTGACCCACTACCCTCATTTGCCTCTTAGAAGAACGCGAAAAGATACGGAATTCATATACTTACGTGACGTCGCGTAGTCGTCACGTAGTTTTAACGTAGACGTCCCGGGTCCCCAAAGGGTTGGGCAATGGGCAGGTTAACTTAGTGATGTACGGGTACGGAGTATTAAGTTTTATATGATTTCTAAGGATGTATGAGTTTTGTATTAAGTAAAGACAAAACAGCTTGTGGGTTTAGAACAAAATTGTGGGTCACGTTTATAGGTGGTACAAGGAAATATAGGCCAGAATCGACACGCATAAAGTGTGTGAAGACGGACGTTGTAAGCGAGGTAGGCCTAAAAAACGCTTGCGTGGCGATTTGGAATCATTCCTGACGGATTAACCGGAGAAGGCACGAGATAAAGTTACTAAATATGGGGGAGGTCTTGGTATCTTAGCAACACAGACCGATCAGAGTAGGGAATGTGCACGGTGTTGATTGTGCCATCTAGCGTTGCAAATTCGAAACTTATAAGTAAAATATACTTGACAATGACACTTGCTCCCACCTATAGTTCCTGCACGTTTCCTATACAACCGCTGCTTTTTTTTTTAATATCGCAGCATATCCTGTGATAGGAGTCTTTTTGACCTCACACAGGTTTTTTAATATAGATCTGCTATTTGTCTATCTTGTTCTATCACTTGAAGTTTGACAGCCATGCGACATTGACAGCAGTAGTGTCAAAACGCATTTAACTATAATACAATAAGGTTCGTTTTTTAGCTAAAACCGTGTCACTTTTTCAGTGAATTAGTAGTAGCAGGCGCGGCGTCTCTGAATAGTGTATGAGTGTCCGGATGGAGGCCGGCTTTTGAGCCCGCCGGCCGAGACACCTTTATAGAGTGGTTAGTACCGCAGAAATTATGTTATACTGGCTTCTGCCAGTGGCTTCGCCTGCTTGAAAGTTCCAAGGAAACACACTCTTGGGATGAAATCTATCCTATTCCTGAACATGGTCTACACGTGTGCTTAGTTTTATTCAAACCCGATCAGCTGTTAAGATGTAAAGAGGGAAAAAACAGACAGACAGAGGTACTTTTGCATTCTATGGTCGACACCAGACAAATTTGCAATAACGGTCACTGACCCACATACATTTATGGAAATACTTAATCCGAAAACAGAAATAATGACATAAAGCTGTCCTGAATCGACATTTATCGTGATCCTTTTCATTTTCTAGTAATGAAAAACTATTCATAATTTATTGTCCGGATCCCTACGAAGAGAAATGATGGAAAGGGCAATGTACTTTACTGCAATTTTATCAGGCGCCTATCATAACTAATATTATAAATGCGTTAATTTGTTACGCTTTCACGACTCAATCGTCGAACCGATTTTGATGAATTTAATTTACAGATAGTGTGACTTTAGTGACGGTTATAGCCATAGGCCACTTCAAACCGAGCGAAGCCGCGGGCAGAATCCCTGTATTATAAAGTGTGAAAAGTAAATCTTAAAAAGATTTGTTTTTTAAAAAAAAGGTCGAAACTTTAAAATTCGTCTTAATAATTTTAGAAATTGTAGAGCTCACTTGCGGAATTTGTTCGTAAGAGACACCGCGGCCCTGGAATGCAAAAGGCATTAGGAGGAACACGTATGTGTTTTAGTCAGTAAGAGTCTAACACTCCCTTTCGCTCTGCCCAGAAGGGAAGGAGTCATTTGATGATTTCCCATAAAAAAAGGGACAGCTCACAGCTCAGTGTATCGAGACCCCTTCGCCTCAGAAAGCACGTTAAGCAGTTGGTCCCAAGTGTCATATGTAATCTTTGTATTTGTTTGGCAGTCGTTATGGGAAATCAGAAACCCAAAGGTCATACCATGGAGTATTGTGTTATCCAGGACCTATGTGGGTTGTAAAGGTCAGTTAGGCAGCTGTGCCATGTTAAATACTTGGATTCTGCTTCTAGAATATCAGATGGTAATCTGAAAGCCGACTCCAATATAGCAGACCCCATAAAGTATTAGTTGCTACTGTAACTTGGGCTAACAAGCAAACTCGGTGCTTCTATGACTTCGAGGATGCCTTTCAAAGTATTCAAAGTTCTATTGGTAACTATCTAAATAAAGTTCAAAACTTTTTCTGAATGTTTTTTCCACATAATGCATTATTAGAAAGATAGAATATTTTGGGATCAGAAAATCATGTAGTCTTTAACAAAGCGTTAGTCTTTGAAGTTCTTTGAAATAGCTGAACAAATGGACAAAGGTGGCATAAAAGTTGGCACATACTTAATTGAAAGCAGATGAAAACTACTTCCACTAAAAACTTACAAACAAGTCACTTTTTTCGCACATTTTAATAAGTCACGGAATTGGTTTCTGTTCCCAGAGCCCTGTTTTGAAATCCCACATGGGCATGACACGACAAAATACTGCTTCACTTTCCTAACGGCGCGGCGGCCATCTTGTTTCATTCATTTTTCCTATAAACACTATCCTATAACACTAACACTTACACATTCTCGATAAACACTTTGGGCAAGCGGAAAAACACGAAGTATTCTCATTTTTTAAATAAAGTAATTAACACCTCCATGAATGTCCTCAATTACTCGAGAGGGCAATTTCAGGCTGAAAGTCAGTGGGTTCGCGCAAAAGCCAGTCATCTGATGTGTAAATGATGTGCCTCACTCACTCACACACCTTCTCAGGTACACCCATCCCTTTCTCACAGGCTCCATGACCTCTCAGGTATGTTATAATAAATTACACAAGCTAAAACACAGAATCCTTTAGTTCAATTCAGAAATTAGTTTTAATGACTCTTTATGGAATTTGATATTAACTTTTTGGTTTCAAATTCGAACTAATTCGTTCTGGTTTTGAGTATCGCTTTACTAAAACTATGGCAATTATTTCAACGTTTGGTTTGGTGTCAAAATAAAGTTTGAGAATAATCTGTAATGTAATAACTTTTATTAACAGGATTTTCTAGTTAATGAGTTCGTTAATATGTGGGATAAGATCTATCTCGTGTGGTAATCCATCAATTAAACTGTTTATGGGGTTTTAATACTTTGCGCATATAACGGTTTAGGGGCGGGTGAATTACCACAAAATACTTATCATCCTTATCTGAACTCCACGAAGATGAAGTCGCGTGTGGAAGCCGGTTTTCCATAAATTGACCTGTTTCACTGTAACGAGTTGCATTGCTCTTCTCCAGCTAATCATCCCACAAATTCCTACACACGCGCGTCCTATCTCTGACAGTATAAATTACATTTACTCAAAATATCATGACATCCTCATCTAAGGTACAAAGATAAACACAGTCACTTAAAACGTTGATACCAGCTATTTCGAGTCTCTGGTTACCACATTTAGATCCTCAAATATCTACAGCTGAACTTCAGGTATACAAAATTTTATCTCTTCCAACTTTAAGGGGATTAAGCCATGTTAGGTGGGATTAAATTTATCGTTTGCTAAAAGTGGTGAGCAAAATGTGGAGTGCAAAGGCACGTTAATATTAAATTCTAAGCATGCGCTCAGTTATTATAGGTACCTATGTTCATGTAGGAGTATTATGTGGGGGGTTATGAAGTGCATTGTATGTAGATGAGAGTTTAAATGTTTGCTTTTGGGGGAATTAAGCTCAGGGGCTCGTTGGCTGTTTCTTTTAATTGGTTTGTATTTGATTTTATATTTGGTTGACTTTGTTTTGTTTATCCGATCATTATAAGGCTCTTGACGGAAACCAGGAATTCATAAACGACGATGCTAATAACAATGGTGATCTATTTGTCAGAGAACTTTTATTTCTATACTAGCTTTTGCCCGCGACTTCGTACGCGCATATCTCGTTTTTTTTCCTTTCCCGTATAGCTTATAGCCTTCCTCATGAATGTGGCTATCATATACAAAAATAATTTTCCAAATCCAACTAGTTCCAGAGATTAGCGCGTTCAAACAAACAAACTCTTTAGCTTTATTATATTAGTATTTTAGTACCTGGATGACCGAGCTTTACTCGGTTTTTGTTTGGTTAACGTTTTCTAAAAGTGAAACCTAGCTAGATCAATTTATTGCCCCCGTAACCCGCCGCATACTATTTTTCATGAAAATCGTTGGAGCCGTTTCCGAGATTCATATTTATACAAGAATTTCTCGTTTAAAGGTATTAGATATTAGCCCAATTAGCCCATACTGCACTACTGCTGCGAAGGCCTCCCCCAGGCATCAAGCCTTTCCAGGAATTTTTCAGGGCACCTATTGCCTTTTAAACATCAGCAGATTTTTTAAAGCAGGTTTTATATTTTTTCGAATATTATATATATCTCGATACTTTCTTAGAAAAGTACCAGTTTTTCTGAGTGGCTACCTGTGAGGACCTACCCATACGCACGTCCCACCTATACGCACATAATTTCGGGCACTTTTGGGAAACAATAATTGTGCGTGGAATTGGATTTTCCTACTGGACTCAGTGTTTCCTGATAACTACGACATGGGGGTCTTTAAACCAAGAGTGAACAGGTTACTTCTAGGCAAGCGTGCTCCGTCGTCGACCACAGCATCATTTTCCATCAGGTGCTATTTTGATCAAATGCGAGTCTATCAATAAGGAATATAAACCTAGTTTAAAAAGCATACAAATCACACCCAGCTTAATACTCAAACTCAAAACATTTGTTTCAATTAAAACATTACAGGCACTTTTGAAGTGTCAAGGTCGGTCTGTCCAAAGGGATGAAGCTATTTGCACGTTCCAAAGCGTAGATTTCTATAGAGAAGAACGCGCAAGAAACTCCACAGACACTCTTTTAAATCAATGTTTTTTACAATGATATGGTTACATCATTCGTGTGAAAATTAAACAAACATACATATATGTGAGAACTTTGTAGAAAGACTTGCAAGATCAAGCGTCCTAAGTAAAAAAAGCAACAATTCAAAGAACAAATAATTAAAATAAACCGTGGCAGCTGAGACATGACCAGTCCTAGCTGACGGCGCTCGCTCAGCAATATGACGCCTGCGCTAGCACCATTTGGCTCAACCACTTTGAAAGGCGCCAAATGATCCAGCACCATCAGCCAGACTTTTAAGTGAGCATGACACTCCCTACCACCAGGGCACATTCAAGTCAAAGAAAATTATAGTTTAAGATACACAGTACTCACACATGTGCCGTTTTTGCCACAATTGATTGATCTAAATTAATATCAATCTATCAAAATACCGAACAACCACAAAGGTTTAACAGTAACCAAACTTTCAGACCAGACTTCACACACCCGATACAACATACCCTCATATTACCAAACGAATGCACTCAAATTAAGGTTTGTAAGGGGAGGAGGACCTGATTGTGCCAAGGGTTATCTGATCAATTCTGCTAATGTGTTTTGTACAGGTATGCAGTGTGAAAGAGGACTTGTTACGGCGTGCGGTTTTTTGTTTGGGCTTATTTTGGCAGACCGTAGGTAGGTGTTTCGGATTTTGTCGTGGATGCTTAAATGGTGATAAAAATAACATCAAAATGTTTAAGTAACTAAGGTCCGCTTGCACTAGTCAGAGTTATATTATTAACTCCGAGTAAGCTGCTAATACGGGTCCATTATCTATAAAATTCTTATTTGTAACTAGCTTTTGCCCGCGACTTCGTATGCGCGTATCCCGTTTTTTCTCGTTCCCGTGTAGTCTATAGCCTTCCTCATGAATGTGGTTATCATATACGGAAAGAATTTCCATCATCCGACGGGTAGTTCCAGAGATTGGCGCGTTCAAACAAACTCTTCAGCTTTAATATACTAGTAATAGACAGTATAGATTTAATCTCGTGATAACAGTTAACTCTGAGTTAAGATTTTGGAGCAATTGGGCTTTAAACAAGCCTTTACTGTAACTCATGGTGGTGAACTGGTGCCTCGTAGTTAAAAGCGGAGATTATCCGTTGGTTGTTCGCTAGCAAAGACTGACGATTGTGGGGTTCTTCTTGGGTTCGATTCCCAAGTAGATCAAAGAGTGGTTGGCATGGAGATTGATGAAGCCCGTATTGTAGCAACTACACTGGTAACTACGGGTAAACTCCAAAGTCTGATAACTTGAACCAAAATGTTGGTACTAATGAACAAACTAAAATAAGGCGTCGAATAAATAATTCAAACGTACTCATTTCTAACAGCTGGTAACACGGCTCAAAACCGATGGCAATGCCACGTTGTAAGGCATTTTTTGTCTCTGGTTAATGTGCATAAATACGTACAAATGTACATAAATTGCAGTAATCTCCCCAATCTCTGCGTACCCTTCCCTTGAAACAGTCGTAATACGCAGTCAATTATGTCTCCGTTCATAAATTGAGTACAACACTTAAAACAAAATGCGGAAACGTTAACCCTCAAATGCTTAGGCCTATAAAGGCTAGTTCGTAGGCGTCAGAACACATAACCCGGGACACGCCATCGTGACATTAGGGTTATCAGCACCCATCGGATCAGGCGCAAACAATAATTACGATTATCAATCAAATTGTACTTGTAAGTGTAATATTTTGATTTATTATCATTGGCCATGTATTTGTTTTGTAAGGTTTCACAATTAAGGAGATGTTTTTGTGGAGTGGTGTTGTTACTGGCTCAATAATGACAGCCGCATGGTTAGATATTCGTCGTTCATACGTATCTTTGACAGACGTACCTAACGGATAGTTAGAACCCGGAAATCTGACACTAGTATTGTCACAGCTACCGTGTTATCCAGTCACTAGGTTATAGAGGATAGAGAGGCAGACTGTCCATGCAAAATGCTGCTACTCATCAGCATCCGATTAGACTGGAAGCGGACCCTAATATGATTGGGAAAAGGCTAGGCAGATTGATTTGAAAGAAAGAAAAAGTGTTGTTATTTCGGACCTGAAGCTACATTTTGCAGCGTGAGTTATGATTCCTAGCGTGCCGAAGGAAACGAGCAATTTTTAATGGAAATTGGAACACTAAACTTATGCCTTTTCCTATGAGGAATCTTTGGAACATCATGTACAACAATCTCAGCAATACAACTCATTTTAGTTAGATAAACTACCTGATATGAGTTTCATAAAAAATCAAATCTTCCAACAATCGACTGATATTTTAGCTAGGTTTAACTTTACAGCTAATAAACCCAGTAAAAAGTTAACTCATCCAATTTACCCAGAATCCCAAACCACTGAGAAATAAAATAGCAATAATATCCAGATATTGGTTAAGGCGTGTGTCCCACTGCTGACGATAAGCGAGAAGCGAGTGGGGATAGCAACTACAAACGAATAAGAGATAGCGCGCACGAGCAACTTTTGTCTCCCGGCCGTCGCGTCGCTACACACGTGCACTTTCATATAAACCCATAGACTTGATGCGAGAGACAAATTAGTTGCCTCCGCAACTAATTTGTCTCAGTGTAAAAGTAGTGCACAGTACGCGCTATCTCTTAGAGAAAGATAAAGTAGTAGAAATAGAGTCTGCAATTAATATCGTATTTCTTATTTTATTGAAGTAGCTTGTTGCTAAGTAATTAACTAAGTGGTCGCTCTTCAAGTTTACGCTTCGTTTGCCGAGGTTGGTCTATAGATAGCTGACCATATACAACGTGTAACAGAATAAATGCAATACCTCTTAAGGGGTTATTATACTCATCATGATGAACAACTTTTACTACGAGACCAATCTCGAATTCGCGTTAAAAAATAGCTGTCCAGTACATTTTGTCGAGTTATCCGCACATAAATGTATGGGGCAGTCAATTTTTTTTTCGCGATTTCCGGGTTGGTTCCATAGTGAAAGTGGTTGATAATAATTAGTACGATGACCTCGAAAGAGGTTTTTGCGTTTATTCTGTTTCTTGTTGTATTTATACATAATCATTTTATATTGATACTACTTCGTACCTGGCAGTCATTTGAAGATCTTTGACAGCCCTTACGGGTAGTCACAATTCCGAAAGACTGATAATCTGTCTTTATACAGGGTGTACCCAGTTACTGGCAGTCATTTCAAGTAAAATATGGTAATTCAGCTTCGCTGGTGTTCTGACTTCGGTAAGACTGGATGTCGACCCCAACTTAGTTGGGAAAAGCCAGCCAGATGCTCTCTTTCGCTTCCTTTGTTTATTGTACATTTCTGGAGCCAAATATTGGGATAGCTATCGTCGCTTCTCGTTGGCGGTGGGACAGTAGCCTTAGTCGAACGTTTTACTGCAATGAAATTACTTACAGGAACTTTATTCGAGAGTATACCGCAAAACAATGCGGTTTGCTGAACTATAGAACGAATGAACGGACGAAACGAACTGTAACCGACTTGAATCTATTTGCGATCTTATTGTTGTAGTTATGATTTTATTGCGGTTTGGATTTCGAATTCAGTATTGTTATCTATTTTAGCTTGGTACCAGTAAACAGTGATCCATTATAGCTGTTGACTGATACAGCTGAAAGACAAGGAGGGGGATCACTTCTCGTGGGTGTCGTAAAAGGAAACTAAGGGACTCACCAGAGAATGGGCAGCAGCATTCTCTGTACATTGCAACAGCTACACTTCGATCTCCAACCCGCCTGCCAAGCGTAGCGATTATGGCAAACCTGCCGCCCCTCTTTGGGGTAGGAAATTTAATTCCAGATTGTAATGATAAGAGGTGAGTATATTTAGGAGGCTGTCGTTAGGAAGCTGGATCTCTGGATCTTAATTCAGAAAGCGGTACTTCTAGACATGGCTCGCATTGTTTGAAGGTTCCTCTCTCTTGAGCCATGACCACCGCGCTGGTTGCTTGGACCCTGTTCCCGATATCGGTGGGATACTATTCTTAATTGAAGTATTTAAACATATAATTGAAGTGAATAGGTATGTAATTAAATAAACGAAGTAGGTGAACATAATTTATTTTCAACTTATATTTTATTTTTGGGATAATAATACGTCGTATGTTCTTTTCATAGCTAAATAATATAGAAATTCATAGCTAAACACCGGGTTCCGGGAAGGATAGATAAATTTAGGTGCATTTTATAGTTTGCGGAATCTACTCTAGAATAGAATTTCAACTGTGAGTTAGGTTGTGGTGTAAGTTATGAGAAATTTGGCGACTAAGATTAATGACGCTTCTCTAGGCAAAGCAAATGTAGTAGTAAATTTGCTTTGGCTTGCTTGGACCTTGGTTTTTGAAGTTTAGATATGATTATAGGTTTTAAAGTGTTTTCACCACAAACATAATAAGCGTCAACGCCTCCTCATTAATCGGTACGATGACAGCTAATTTTTATTTTTTTATAAACGCGAACACATACCCGGTCTGCGTCCAGGCCGTGCCCGGGACGTGGTCGAATCGTGGTCCGTCAGGAGCTCAAAAAATATCATTGTGCACATTTTTATTTTATACTAGTGTCTCGACCTGGCTTCGCCCGGATTTATATTAAGGTTCAAAACTCTTTCATAAGAACAATAACAAACACAACAAAAAAAAAAAATTGCGAAATTGTTCCAGCCGTTCACGCTTGATGCCGCGTGATGACGTACCAAGGGAAATAGGGATTCATATATATATATATATATAGGTGAACTCGTTCACATTCGTCCGAGCCCGGGCCGTGTCAGACCACGTTGTGACGGACCACGTTTGCCCACTTCCCGGGCACGGCTCGGATACCTATGTGAGGATCATCCTTAAAACTTAATTGATTTTTACCAATACTATCAATCTCCAATTTCTGATAACTTGGCCCACACCAACAGTGGTCCAGCTTACGGCTCGGAGGTTTCAAGCCAAATTGCAGCGTCTATACACTTAGGTACCGAACCGCGCGACCTAGTTGCAGATATTTTAGGTATCCTAGTGCAACTACGTCAGACGCAAGGCAAGGGCTACCCGTCTTCTTGTGAAGTTGTTACCAAAGTATCCACTTAGTAGGTGGCTAGTTTTAGTTTATGTTAAGTTTGAAGTTTTTTGAGGGTGGAAATATGGTTGGTTTAAGTGGATTTATGTGTGTTTGTAGACTAGGACAGCTAGAAATGGTGGAGACAACTGCGAGAGGCCTTTGACAAAGGGCAAACAGACTAGAGTTAAGGAAAGATTAGGTTAAGCAAAAATTATAAAAATACGAAAAAACTTTCAGTAGATTCTAATTTGATTTTTATTCGACTGCAATATGCTTGTGAAGTAACTAGGTGCTCATAGATCTAAAGACAAAGTTCAAACAGATTAACTTGAGCATTGATCAGTAGATCAATGCTCAAGTACGATAAAATAGTACGATACCATCACTACTCAATCTAAATAAGTATATTTAGATTGATGGTATCGTACTATTAAAGACACCATTGTCTATCTCTATCACCTATTGTTGAACTTTTATCGACTAGATTTTTTTATGCCCCTAGATATAGTATCTATGATTTTTACTCTAGTTTGTGCGCACAGATAACATAACTTTTTTTATTTAGTGCTGTGCGCGCCACTTTTTTAGGCGGCAACGTTCCATCGTCTGCGTAACAATCTGTTGCCGTTTTCTAGACATTATATTTCACCCATAATATAGGTAGTAATTTTTTGTATACCTATATATTTCGTTTTAATTACTTTTCATGCTGCCCCGATTGACGTCATTCTGTCAACGCCGGTTGTCGCTGAAAACCAGCGCTGTGGCTCTGTCTCGCACACGAGTCCCAGCATTATGCTGAGCGATGGCCGTTTTGCGCGAATGTGACGCATATCTACCCAACTTGCATAACTTTTGTAATTTAGTTTATTTTAAGTACATTTTTTGGGATGCGTCATGCTTGTCGCAAATTAACTCTTTTTCTTTCTTTTCTTCTTTATGTTTCATGTCCGATTGACGATAATTTATTGTTGTTGATTGTCTTGTGTCTGCCATGCATGACTCATAGTAGGTATTCATACAATTAATATTTAATTTGAAATGGAATTTATATCTAATCATTAGAATTTTACAATCATATTTTCATATATTATTTAATAATTTGTATGCCCAAGTTGCTGATCATGAAATGAACATTATTTAGTACATAATTATGTAATGAACACCTGTATGCAACCCATGGATTACAAATAAACGATTTGATTGATTGATATAATTGACTAATATAATAAAGTTTGTTTGTTTGTTTGAACGCACTAATCTCTGAAACTAACAGTCTGATGTGAAAAATTATTTGTATATGATAGCCACATTCATGAGGAAGGCTATTTGGGAACGGGAAAAAACGGGATTTGCGCATACGAAGTCGCGGGCAAAGCTAGTGATATATATTACACCAAGTGCTAGTAGAGGAACTATAGAGCCTTTTGACAAACCAGTAAAACAGGCTCCTTCAAATCCAGATTAATAACCAACATAATTTAATAATCTATTTACCGTAAGCCTAATCTATTTATAAGTAGTGCATTGCCACTAATTATAGGTACTCAGGTACTGTGATTAGTTCATTCATTAGGGATTATAGCCTGATTTGGTTCACGCATGACATCCACAGCACTGTGTAATTGATTAGGGTAATGGATTTACATAATTATTTAATGTTTTGTTTAGTTTAGAGGGCTAAATAATGGCATTTTAGGTGGTTTTACGTGCGGAAAGTTAATTGGTTCACTCTTTGTCTCATTCAGCTGAAACATTGCTGTTGTAACTATCTAGGAGTGGATAAAATTCTGATCTTAAACTAATCACACTAATATTATAAAGGCGAAAGTTTGTGAGTGTGTGTGTATGTTTGTTACTTCGTCACGCGCAAACGGCAGGACCGATTTAGATGAAATTTGGTATAGAGATTGTGTGAGTCCCGGGAAAGGACATAGGTTAGTTTTTATCTCGGGAGTATGTTCCCTTGGGAATATTTTCGACAATGACGCGGGCGACAACTAGTAAATTTTAATATGGTTTAAAAAAATATCATCTTTATGTTAGCTTCACGCTTAGTCAAGTAAAAAGTTAGAAACTTATAAAAATGCAACCATTTATCGTGAAGGCAATTACTAGTTCACGTCACAATTGCCAATTTAGAATGGTGCTTTTTGTTTGATTCTATGAATATCCTACTAATATTATAAACGCGAAAGTTTGTAAGTATGGATGGATGCATGTTTGTTACTCTATCACGCAAAAACTACTGAATGGATTTTGATGAAATTTGGCACAGTGGTAGATTATAGTCTGGAATAACAATATACTTTTTATCTGGGAATATGTTCCCTTGGGATAATTTTCGACAACCACGCGGGCGGAGCCGCTGGCGGCAACTAGTATTCAATAACTCTAAAAAAAAATTGTACCAAATTCCAACTTTCTAGCGCTAAGCATCTCTGAGCTAAACCGCGGACAGACAGATAGATATGGCGAAACTATATGGGTTCCTTGTTGACTACGGAACCCTAAAAACTGTGTTTACCACCATCTATGATCTATTCCGCGCAACTTATTTACTGACCTCGTTAACAGATGGCGCTGTATTCACGGTGAAACAAACATACATTTCAAATTCGTTACAATACGAAGGTAGGTACAATTCAAATATTTACCAAGAATAGCAGTATTTACATCGAGAGGGGAAGGGGGGAGGGCCAGGTGATTGTGGACTGTTTGCTTATCGTTCAGGGTTCACTGCCTTTCGTCTGATTTGGGGAAGAATGGGGTAGGTGGGGGCGGGAAAAATGGAGTTTCTAATGTAAGGGGGATCGGAAATCGTGAGATAATTCCATGGTATAATTTTGGACCGATTTGGGGGTTTGTTTTACTTCGGCGAGTTCTCGAGTGGAGTGGGTATTTTTGAATGTTTTATTGGATACTTATTGGAAAAATGTAGTTCATTTGGATTGAGTGTGGAATAAATTCAATGTTGTTTTCGTACATTTTTCTATTTGTAGTAGCTACAAGCCAAACTCTAGATGGTCTAATCAAAATAATAATAAAATATACTTAAACTTGATGACAAAAAAAGTAGAAAATATGAAGGTAAATGGGCATATCTATCCAGCTTATCAATAGCATTGATTAGGTTTAGCCACATTAGAAAACTAGTTATTTCCCCTGTCCCTTCTATCGCTACTGATATATCTTCAGTGATTGGGATACTTGGAGTTGTATTCCAGTTATCGTTACCGGTAGAGATATATGGAACCTTCTGCTCCATATATCCCTACTGATCCCCACTGGTAGGATTTTTTTTCGCTTATCGCTACAAATAGCGGCCGGCGAGTGCGAGAAACGACTAACTAGATTATATAGAAAAAAAAAAATGGAAAAAAAAAAATATATCTATTTTTAGCAGACTATCGAGAACTGAACTAGTCAGACGAGGTTAATTTAAAAAAAAATGGTTAGGTTAGGTTAAAACTGTGACCTCCTATTCACGGGCCGAGCGAGCAAAGCAAGCGGTGCCGTGGTAGCGGCCGAAGAGTGCCAGAAACGACTAGATTATATACCTACCTAGAAAAAAAATATGGAAAAAGAACATAAAAAAAAGCTACCCGAAACTATCCCTACCAGTTCGGATCAGTAGGCAGCAGAAGGTTCCATTTATCCCTACCGGTAGCGATAACTGGAAAAAAAACTCTAAGTAGGTATCCCTACCACCCGCGCGAGGGAAAGGCAAGGCCTTTGCCCAAACCGCCGCCACAAGAGAAGACGCCCCGGGCGTCGGGACGCAGGGCGATCCCCGGCCACCGTAGGCGCGGGCCTGCGGACAACGAGTGTTGGGTGGCTCGCTGTCCGATCACCACCACATTCGCTCCACCCAGAGGTAAAGAAGTCATTAATGATGATTTCCCATCCTTAAAAAAATAAGTTTTCCTACCAGTGGGGATATAAGGAACAGGGGGCTAGTTAAATTATTTTAGAAACATAAAACAAAGCCAACAAGACCAAAATTAAACACTGTCCTCACTTCAATATTCTAAACCGACTATAAAACCGCGTTGCACTGGCAGTAAACTAAAATTAAATTCAGTCTAGATAATTGTGTGGTTCCTGTTCTAGACTTCTAGGTTAAGTATCTATGGCCTAGGTTCTTATTTTTCTCGGGATTAAATTCGTTGTGGCCTTAAATAGCTTCGTTCCGTAGGTACCTTCTGGACGTTCTGTAAGTAGCGTTCTGAAAAATTGTCTGAAAAGATATATTTAGCTAGTTTTTCAGCGTCTTCTTTGTGGTTTAACTTTTAACCGACTTCAAAAAAAGGAGGAGTTTCTCATTTATTTTCATGTTCATAACTCATTTATGTTAGTGTGTGGTACCATAGAAATTTCAATAAAATCGGTTTTTAAATCAAAATAGCTGGGAAAAATATGTCACCCAAATAAACGAAATTGCGTATTTTGCTTTCGTGTGACTTTTTATTGGCAAGTATTTTTTTAAAAACTTACAAGATTTGCCAGTACAAGTTACAGTACCAGTAGTACAGCAGTGACCATCATACGTTTTTAAATTTTCTGTATGTAATAATGACGAGTCGGTGAAATTAAATAAAGTAGATAAATTTAGTTCGTTAGTGTTCATTGTTGCCATCGCGGGTTGAACCTGGATTAGGCTGGAACAAGATAGTGCGGATTGGCGTGAAAACAAAGAGCCCTATGCCCAGCAGTGGGCGAAGCCAGGCTGTGGATGATGATGATGTCTAGTCCAGTGTTTACTAATCCTACTTAGGTACATATATTGTCTAAGTATAAATGAGAAAGGCTATTTATTTGGACAGAGAATGCTGCTGCCCATTTTCTGGTGAGTCCCTTAGAGTCGCCTGTTACGAAACCCACGGGAAGTGATGGGATGGTGCTATTATTTTACTTCCGACACCATTCAGTATACGGACATAGTAGATGTTTTCTATCCTTGGATTAGTTGCCCCTTGGGGTACTTCCGACCTACTCGCGAAGAAGAGACAGAAGTCAGTTTTCTTACAAAAAAATTCCAACTATATAACCTATCTAAACCAAAATCGCATAACATCATCATATCAGCCGAAAGACGTCCATTGCTGGACAAAGGCCTACCCCAAGTGTCGCCACAACAACCGATCCTGTGCGTCTCGCATCCATCGGCTACCCGCGACCCTCACCAGGTCAGCGGTCCACCTTGTGGGAGGCCTTCCAATTCTTCTTCCGGTACGCGGCGGCCACTCCAGAACTTTTCGGCCCCATCGACCATCTGTGCGAGCAATGTGCCCTGCCCACTGCCACACGTCGGTAACCGTCATTCCTGATTCGACCAAGCAAGGAAAAGTTTCCTTGCGTAATCGAATCGTATACCAAACAAACACCAAATACAACACGAATCCAACCTATTCACACTATTATTGCAACCATCAGAACATCGGCTTCAGAATAACTACTTACAATACCAGTTATAGCCGCTACAGCTACTATACTAGTTATCAGGGATGTTATGGAGATGAAACTTCGGATCTGGATACGGATACCGATATGGGAATAATATTATATCTACTAGTTTCGGGTACAGCTATGGATGTGAATTTAATTCGGATTATCCGTTAGTATCGGCTAGTTTCGATTACGGGTATTGACATTTAACATGCAAGCGACGCGCGCGGCTAGGTTGTCACCCCGTCCGGGCAGAAAAACCTGCCATAACGTGTCTCATTTAGACTTCGCCCCTATCCGAAATTATCGGTAATGTAAAATTTCGATATCCGATATTTTCGGTTACGGAGCTCCTTAACATCCTTGCTTACTAGTAATATCAGTTATAACTATAGCTACAGATTCAACATTGGACTATGCAAATGCAGTGTCCGTCCCGACTACTAATGATCTGCTACATAGCTGTAACTAGTTAGTATCGTGTTCAAATTAAACGCTGAAGTCCGAAGTTATAATTGGCTAAATCGACAGGATCTTTGCAGAGAGAGTAAAAAGAGAAAGTGCTGGGATTAACCGCACACATTGTATAGGATTTGCTGAGCATGCATATAAAAGAGTGAGAGAAGGTAAACTTGTGGAGTGTAAAATACTCATCACCCCATCACACACTCCAATTATACCACATACAACACAGATGCCGCAAACACCATTGACACTGCTGGTATACCCCATTAACACACACCCATTCACCTTAGAGTCTAAGGTGAATGGGTGAGTCTAAGGCTTACCCTCACCACATGAGCTCAAAATACAACCCAAATCACATAAACTGTAATTTTTATCTTATTTTTTGTTTTTATTATCAATTAATTAAATTAAATTAACTTTATTACTAATTTAAGCTGCGCTACAGTTTATACTTTTGCAGCTATCATCGTTTCACTTGTTGTACTATTCTTGTGTTATGGTTCCAAAATAAACGTTTTATTATTATTATTTAAAAGAGTCTCCGTGGGTTTTCTACGTGTTCTGAGCAGTCAAGCCCGCGTATAACTCGTATATCTACTTAGGAACTGCCAGCGACTTCGAGAAATAATTCAAAGGGACTTCTGTTCCAATGTCCAATCTATCTCTGTACAAAAAATCATCAAAATTGGTTCAAGGGCTTGAAAAACAAACTAAAAGCGAATGGCAAATACCTAGTAACTGGGGAACGATTGGTACCTTATTAAGGTCATCGGCAGTAAGTAATACATATTTGTACCTAACATTACACATTAGATATCCGTGTTCCTGTGTCCCTCTGTTAAACGAATACAAAACCTTACTAGACCTACAATTACTTAATCCTAAATCAATGTTCAACAATGAGAAGCATTAGGTAATTAAGAATCCCGGTTAGCGGCTGTAATGTCCGTGCTCGCCCCGGGGTCCGGGATCCAGTGGAACATGTCTCGGGCGGTAGGACAACGCGTAATAGAGGGTTGGAATTATGTTTGGTGATTTCAGATGGATTATCACTGTTAATTATCTCAAGTCAGGCTGGGGGCTTAAGTAAATAAGTTTTCATGTAGGTAAGTAATGTGAAAAAAACATTAGAATTAATCAGAACTTAGCAATGCCGATATTCTAAGGTCAATCTGGTTGTTTGGACTGTCTGCCCAACTTTTTATTCAAAGGTACTCGTATCTGTAGAACACATATGATTGACAAAAGTTCAAAAACGCTGAAAATAAAACTTATAACTAGCTTGTAGACCTGAAGCGAAAGGGGGATGCCAAGCCGCCATAGTGATTTAGGCCCTGAGTGCCCACAAGTAACATCGAATGCATTGGGACTTCTATAAACAAAAGGACAAATAAATAAAGTAAAAAGTAAGTGTAAATGTCAAATCAATGTTTTGCAACAAATCTTTATTTTCCCCCGGATTTTAAATTGGCAACCTAGCAAATGTCTGTTTATTTCGTTGTATCGTTTCAATATTTATTATTTATTAAAAAAAATTACTGACTTGTTTCTGTTAAAGGTTGCATAGCATCAAGTGTAGGTTAGAAACTCTTTAGAGATTAATAAAATATGAAATGCTATGTGACATGAAAAAGAAACAATGTACTGACAGTGTGTGTCTTGTTGAAGAAAGAAAACGTTCTCGCAGGGGGGTGACACTTCCATACATTGGCTTCGCTGACAAAATATTCACTGATTGTGCTGCCATCTTTGCGGCAAGGAACCGCAATTTTGACCATAGTTTCAAATTTTTGCCGATAGGTAGAGCTAGTTGACAACGGTGCAATAATATACATCCAACCATCCAACTATTAACAATAAATATCTATTATTATTTATTAATATTCCAATAAGTTAATTATCAATAAATTAAAAAAAAACATACTAGCAAAATTATTAACAGTTTTTAAAGTTCATGTATTTGTATTGAATAAGTGAAACGAAACGTAAATGTGTAATGGAAAAGTACGTTGTCATTTGAAAAGCAGAAAAGATTTTGCTTTAAACTTTTGACCCTGCTTCTTCTCTGGACTTTGTGATAAGATACGTAAACGATTGACCCAACGCCGTGTACATACTGGACCTCGATGTTACCTTTTGATTTGGAATTGACGAAACTTGCAAAATGCCGAGGAGAAAGTCTGCCTTTAAGTGCTATTTTGGATGTATTCCTTATAAAGGTTGGTTCCCACATTAATTATTTACATCTCATCAAATTCGTTTAGCTCTATATATATCACAAATTTATTGTAAACAGTTTTACCAGTTGATAATATTGCACTGCATAACAGCAGTTCTGGTGATTGGGCTAAGTTACATGATACATCATGTAAAATAACAATCATCAGACAATTTTTTAGTGACGATTTCAAACCTGTGGCTGAAAATACAACAATTACAATTTTACAAATTAATACAAATTTGTTGACCAGTTTTTTATCTTTCAGGAACAGTTCACCACTTTCCACCAAGTGAATACCCATATTCGGAAAAATTTTATCAGTGGAAAATGGTAATTCTTGGTTTCAGCATCTACATCATCTACTGCTGAAATGGATTCAACAAATACAACATCTGATAATGCAGAAGCCACTTTTGCCCAAGGTAATATTTTATTGAAATGAAGCACAAAAATATTACTTATAATAAAAATAAACATTATAAAAACAATAAATGAAAGATAAATTTATTACTTCTTTTATTTGTGATTCCATTCCACTATCTTGAATATAGAATATTTACAACACCATGTTTGTAAAATAACTTCAACTATATTTTTATGTCTAATATTTTTTCACAAATAGGGCTTGAAAATATTGTACTATATTAGAAATAAAAAAAAACAATTACACAACATAACAACACAACACACAAATACACACATACACATAATTACATAACATGCAACAAGTCCAATTTTGTAACATTTAAACTGGAGATATAAACGCAAAATAAACAATCTCCTAAAAGTAAAATATTATTTACGTTATTATCCACTAAATGCTCAGTAATGTTTTACTTTTCAAATGTATTTGGAGAAAGTGTATTTTGAGATAATAATATCCCTAGTTTAAATGTTACAAAATTGGACCTATGACCATGAGAGGCCTCCAGTTATAGATAGCTGTGTGCGTGCAGAGCATGTGTATGTGTGTGTGCAGAGTGTGTGTATGTGTGCGTGAAGAGGTTGTGATTGTGTGCGTATGTGTAAAACTCCTCACAGCGCCATCTCTGCTATGAGGTACTCATGTTACTCTCAATTTGTGGTTCAAAAATTTACGTGAGAGGGCTCTCTTTTCCCTATTACTTACTATACTCTTTGCGTTCTCGTGATGTGCTAAAATAAAAGAGATAATATGAACAATATCACCTCAACTAAGTTGTGCTAAATACCTAAAACTAACAAAAGGACTCATACCGATAGGGCTAATATAGATCGTTTATAACAGTCAAGTAAATTCTTAGTCAGTGCAAATCATCTGCTACTTTAAATAAAACTCTGCTAACAAACGGTACTAAATCGACTTCAAAGAAGTAAGTCGAGTTATCCGTAACAGGTTATGGTCTCAGTAAAGTAAAAAAGGAGGTTTGCCGAAATGGAGAGTTTTACTTCAAAACTGCAAATAGGCAATCTAGAGGGGAAAGATAATTGGGCCACATGGAAATACAAAATTTCAATAATGTTACGAGGTGTAGATGGCGCAATGGAAGCAGCCGAAGGAACCCTCGAAAAACCCATTACTCCCGCCCCTGGAGCTGGTGACGCTGAAATCGGCATCTATAATTTGGCCATGGCTAAATATAGGAAAACTGAATGCAGCGCTCTGCTCATATTAACCACTAATATGTCCGAGGATACACTTAAAAAAGTAATGCGATTTGAAACGGCTAAAGAGGTCTGGCAAGAGCTACACAGATTATTTGATGGACAGTCAGATGACAGGGCATACAATTTGTGTGCAGAATTTTTCAGCTTTCAACGTCACAACGAGGATGATGTGTCTACGCACATGTCAAAACTGAAAAACATCTGGACAAATTTAAATGTGGAAATCACAAAGAAAGATGCCACTGTCAAGCTGCCGGAATTATTCCTCATTTGCAAAATCCTAGACACGCTGGATGAAAAATACTTTGCTTTTAAATCGAGCTGGTTATTACTGAACCAAAGTGAACGGACAGCGGACAATTTAACGAGTCACTTGTGCGCATTTATATATATAATATAATATAACAATAACAGTTTAAGTTTTAATTAAATTACTTATTAGTCTATATACAAGGCTAGATTGTAATAAGATTAGGGTCCATCCATTTGATGAACACTAGGATAAGTGAAAAAAAAAAAAAAAAAAAAAACTTGTGCGCATTTGAAAGAGCGCTCGGTAATAAAGAGCACATAAAGCAAGAGGCCTTAGCAGCAACACGCACAGAACACAAGAGCAAGCGAAGCAATGAGAAAGAGCTCATATGTAACTACTGTTCCGGTAAAGGACACATAGTTCGGAAGTGCAAGAAGTGGATAAAGGATGGGAGGCCGCCCAAGTCCACACCAGGCACTTCAGCAGCTGGTTCAACATCAAAGCAAGTGCAACACATTTCTCTGTTAGTGAATGCCTGTTCCACTGAACGAACTCAAGACAAGGAAAGCTGGTTCGTTGACAATGGAGCCACAACTCACATTGCAGTAAGGAGTGTTTATTTCCAGGAGTTTCACGAATTTGATTCAGACCATACCGTATCGACTGCGGACGGGAGCGTCATACCTGCGATAGGGAACGGCACCGTTGAGGTGGAATCAAATGTCAGTGGCAAGAGGGAGCGAATAACACTCAACGATGTGTGGTTAGTACCATCATTGACAAAGAATCTCTTCTCACCGCTTGCAGCACAAGACAGGATGCAGAACAGCATCTTCAGTTCCACAACTAGAGAGTGCAAGCTAGATATTGGAGGCATAACTAGAGTTGTTGGAAAGAGAGTCCAATATGGAGGACTTTACAGGTTGGACATGAAGACGGTCATGCCAATTAAACCTAGGACCATAGAAGTCAACGTTGTGACCGTCCAGAGTAGTCATCCTTAAAGAGTTTTAAGGATGACTACTCTAGCTACCGCATGGTCTACTTCATCAGGAACAAGTCGGAAGTTAAGAGTAAACTTCTTCAAATGTTGCAAGAAGCCAAGACAGCTGGATATAAAATCAAAACGATTCTTAGCGATAACGGAGGTGAGTTCGATAACAGAGAAGTACGAAATATTTTACAGAAATATGGCATTCAACAACGGTTGACAATGTCTTACACTCCTGAGCAGAATGGGTGTAGTGAGCGCGAAAACCGTACCTTAGTTGAAGCTGCCAGATCTATGATGCATGCAAGAGAAGAACTACCGCAAGTGCTCTGGGCAGAACTTGTCAACACTGCCGCGTACGTACTTAACCGGACAGGTCCATCGAGAGTTGAGGGTAAGGTACCTTATGAGCTCTGGCATGGGAAAAAACCCAAAATACGTCACTTAAGAGTTATCGGAAGTGAATGCTTTGCTCACGTTCCAAAACAAAAACGGAAGAAGCTCAACAAAAAGGCAATAAAAGGCAAGCTTATAGGCTATGAAAACGATGATGGTTATCGTATTTGGGACGGAAACAAAACGCAAAGGTCGAGGGACATAACCTTCCAAACTGACGTTGAGTTCCGGATTTGCACAGAAATTCCTACAAATTCAAGTCCAGAAGAGGATAACCAAACGTTTACGCAAGTAACTATGCCTGAAAGTGCTATAGAGCAGCAGGAAATTAATCATGAACATGCTCTAGAGGGAGATGGAGAAAATGATGATCATGTACATGTTGAAGTTTTGGGAGATAACCACGAAGCTAGAGAGGATGATAGGGCGAGTGCTAACGAAGAGTTCGTTGATGCTGACGAGGAGTTTGATATAGTCGAACCACCGTTGTTGGACGCGAGATCTCGATACAACTTACGCGACCGAACTTGCCTCTCTCGTCCTAAGAAACTTGAAGACTATGTGTGTTTCGTAGGCACAGAATCTTTTCCCGAGACATATAAAGAAGCTATTGAAAGGAATGACAGAGCAGAGTGGGTCAAGGCAATGAAGAGTGAAATGAACTCTCTGAAGCAAAATGATGTATGGACACTCTGTAAGCTACCTAAAGATAGGAAGGCACTCCCTTGCAAATGGGTATTTCGTATCAAGCGAAACCCAGACAGCAGTATCGACAAATATAAGGCTAGGCTCGTAGTAAAAGGTTTCAAGCAACGGAAAGGAATCGATTACGAACAGACTTATAGTCCAGTTGCTAGAATGGCCACCATCAGAGCTTTATTAAGTGTCGCAGCGAAAGAAAAATTATGTTTGATGCAGTTTGACGTTTCAACAGCATTCCTCAACGGCAAGCTAAAGGAAGAAATTTACATGCAGCAGCCGGATGGATTTAATGACGGAACTTCTAATGTTTGTCGACTTAAAAGGAGTTTATACGGACTCAAGCAGGCTCCCAGATGCTGGAACTCATGCTTTGAGGAGACTTTGTTAGAGAAAGGTTTTCAGCAAAATTCAGCTGATTGTTGCCTGTTTACGAAGAAAATAGGTGACAAGAAAATCTTGATAACTCTGTACGTGGATGATGGACTTGTAGCCGCTACAGATAAAGATTTGGCAAACCAATTCCTTATAGAATTAGGAGATACTTTGAAGATCACAAGCAAACCAGCGTCTTATTACCTAGGACTTGAGATAGCACAGTCTAAAGATGGCTCCATTACAATTAAACAAGAGACGTACGCCAAAAAGATACTGGAACGTTTCAGGATGATAGAATGTAATCCAGTTTCAACGCCAATAGAAACGACTTCTCAAGCAGGGAAAGTTAATGAGCTTAAGGAAGAGAAGTTTCCATACAGAGAGGCAGTAGGTGCTTTAGCGTACTTAATGACAGGGACGCGCCCTGATATAGCGTATGCAGTTGGATTAGTTTCAAGAAATCTGGAAAACCCGACTCATGAAGATTGGTTACGTGTTAAGCGGATTATGCGCTACATAAAAGGGACTTGTTCTTTTGGCATAACATATAAAGCAGAACATGATTCCAACATAATACAAGGCTATAGTGATGCGGATCATGGAGGAGACCAGCAAACAGGACGCTCTACAACGGGAGTTGCATGTCTCTTTGCTGGAGGAACAGTTTCATGGCTAAGCCAACGACAATCTTCAGTCGCGATTTCAACAACCGAAGCTGAAATAGTAGCAGCAAGTGAAGGCGCTCGTGAACTTGTGTGGCTCCAGAGAGTTTTCAGCTCACTTACTAAAATGGACGGAGTACCCACATTAAAAGTAGACAATGAAGCCGCCATACGTCTTGCATACAATCCAGAATTTCATAAGCGGACCAAACACATCCGAGTGAGACATTTCTTTGTAAGAGAAACTGTACAAGACGGACTTGTGGATGTACAAAAGACCGGCACTGCTACTCAATTGGCAGATATTATGACCAAGGCAGTTCCTAGGCCAAGGCTTGTTATAATCCGAGATGCCCTGGGTATACAATGCCATACACTTAATTAATGAGGGAAAGTGTTAAAGGTTGCATAGCATCAAGTGTAGGTTAGAAACTCTTTAGAGATTAATAAAATATGAAATGCTATGTGACATGAAAAAGAAACAATGTACTGACAGTGTGTGTCTTGTTGAAGAAAGAAAACGTTCTCGTGATGTGCTAAAATAAAAGAGATAATATGAACAATATCACCTCAACTAAGTTGTGCTAAATACCTAAAACTAACAAAAGGACTCATACCGATAGGGCTAATATAGATCGTTTATAACAGTCAAGTAAATTCTTAGTCAGTGCAAATCATCTGCTACTTTAAATAAAACTCTGCTAACAAACGGTACTAAATCGACTTCAAAGAAGTAAGTCGAGTTATCCGTAACAGTTTCGCGTCGTGAATAGAAGAGTTAATTACATAAAATTTACATATTTTTTTTTACTAAATTAAATTTCTTGGTCATCGCAAGGCCTAAAATCGGCATTCCCCTTTGAACGGCAACAAAAAGAACCGCAATGCCACCTATCCTGTCATCGACGAACTAACAACGAAATCCTGCACCGCGCAAGCAAAGTTCGGCGTGCGATTTGAACATGTACATAACAACAGTCCGAATGTCAACTATCGGGCAGTTGCCAACCAGAAACAACAACCGTCTGGTCAGAGCTCCCATTTCAGTGAAGGTGTGCGGGACTATACTCTCTGATACGCATACCTCTATAGACCTACAATTATCTATCCTCAAATCAATGTTCAACAATGACTAGGATTAGGTAGTAGTAAGGGTAGAACAACCCGAAGAGGGTTGGACTTATATTTCAGATGGATTAAGGTCGTTATGTCTTTTGTTTAACCGGTGACAAAAATCCATTATGTCTGAAAGATTGAAAGACTGCTGGGACTGTAAATAATATTTCAAGTTAATTAAACGGGCATCAAACGGGCAACATTCGCAGGTAAAAAGGCTGCCAGATTCAAAAGGCACAAGAGAGTAAGTCAACTGCATACACAACGACCGCTGGGCGAAAATCTTCAATGGGCGTAATGGGCGTCTGTAGATGGACGGTCATAAATGAGCTGGCGAGATGATTTTGACGCTTACCGCGAGGGTTGGTTCGAGGTGGTACTGGAGAAGAGTTCCTCGGAAGACTCGGGGAGGTCTTTACCTAGCACTGAGACGATGATATGGTAAAATTAAATTTATGAGAAGAGTTTACATTTAATTAATTGAAATAATTTAATTTGATTTAATGGCATGATTTTATTCTATTTTCAGTGTGATTTATATTATAACTGTGTATCTTTTGTTTTAACTTATTCTGATATAGTAAATCAATCGAAAGCAATACATTTATTGCATTAGATCATAATTAATAACTATAAGAACAACTAAAACAAAGCCATTAAATATTTAATTAAAGCCTGAAATTAACTCCTCTGTGGAATTGAAAGGATTCGTCGATCCTGTCAATTCTATTATTTTATGTAAATCACACTGTTCTACTGTTTGTTTTAATTTATTCAAGCTTGATGAATTATCTTTGTCAAGGTTACATCTATCTTACTTCTTTTAAAGACGTTTACTAAAAGTTTAAGAATTAATTATTTGTGTATGTATGTTATCAGTTTAACCACATTTGTTTTGCTTTGTTATTCTATATACGTACATCCCATCATCATCTTCCTGCCCTTATCCCATGTTACTTGGGGTCGGCGCAACACGTTTATTTCTTCCATTCTGTCCTGTCAACCGTCACGCTATCACTAACTCCCTTTTCTTTCATATCTTTCATTCTATATACGTACATCTGTGCGCTCTAATTATTAATCTTATTTTTAGATATTGTTTCTCAGTAAGTGAATTATGTATGCAATTCTTTATGAGACAAAGTTGTTCTTAAACCTAAAACCTATTTCTACGCAGAGCCCTTACTAATGTCCTATTCTAGATTAATAGTCAGGGCCTCATAATTATCTACAGTAAAACTATTTTCTTAATGTGCTTCGGATAACTTCGTGTTTCGTCAGTCATCGGATTTCCATGAGAAAAAGATAATAGAAAATGCCGAGGGTCATTACGAAAAAAGTAGTACAGTACAGTACAACTGTTTTCTATATTTTAAAGATAAGAATGCTTGGAAACATGCTGGTCTTGCTCCATAGGACGATCTAGGGTGTAGTAGACAAAGTCAAACTTGTTGATTTTTTTACTATATATATACTGGTGTAATTTCTGTTTTTTTTTAATATGTAATTTAACTCACACTGATCCATTGTTGTTAATTATCTTGTAAATATGTGAGTACCATGTCCCTTGCTAGCAAACTTAGTTTTATCTCTGCTGGTATTGCTTTGTTGTACCTATTAGTACATAAGTGTGTGCTGTAATGTTGGGTGCATTGTGCTCTCATAATATAATCAACTTACCAATGTATTTATACAAAATATTGTAAAACTTATATTTGAAAAGAGTAACTATGGAGTTTCTTGTCCGTTATTTTCTATAAGAATCTACTTTTTGCGAATGGACAACTAGAGTCACTAATATTTTAATTTCAAACTGTAAATTTGAC
The DNA here is from genome assembly GCA_905163435.1 of Mamestra brassicae. NCBI lineage: Eukaryota > Metazoa > Arthropoda > Insecta > Lepidoptera > Noctuidae > Mamestra > Mamestra brassicae. The sequence goes on along the minus strand of LR991013.1, from coordinate 6,165,414 downwards.
GTTCAAAAGTGCCTTTTAATGGTCTAGTTAAAAGAACTGAATTGACTTTGACTTTATTATATTTCTGATATAAATCCGACGACTGGTGAAACACGTAGTTTGCCGTGAGACATTAACGACCGGTTTCAATAACGTATCTAGGTACCTTTAACTAACTGTCAAATTAGCCACCAACAGTAGCTGAAACGTCATGTTTGAAAGGGTAACATGACGCTTCAGCTACTATTGGTACCTAGGTAGGTACATTATTAAGACCGGTCGTAAGAAAATTCCGCGCAGATAGTTGATGGGGTCTAAAGGATTTGGAGTGGTGACCTCTACCGAAAGACTCAGCGTTAGGAGGCGCCCCACAAGGTGGACTACTGGTGATGGTCGCAGAAATCCTCTGGATGCGAGACTACTAGGACCAGTCGATTGTAGCGACACTTGCGGGAGACCAATGTCCAGCGGTGGCCATCTTTTGACTTACATAATATATCCTAATATATCCTGGGACAACTCACACACGGTCATTCGATCCCAAACTAGGCAGAGCCTGTACTATGGCAACCAGACAACTGATAAACATACTTATACATATATTTCTAAATACATACATATTATACACAAATTACACCCAGACACAGAACAAATGATCATGCTCATCACACAAAGATTTGTCCTGGGTGGGAATCGAACCCACGACCTCCGGTTAAGCAGTCAGGGTCACTAACCACTCGACCAACAGGCCAGTCGCATTAAATGCTCCATGGAAAGGTGGTGAGCGGGTCCAGCGACTCGAGCATGTACCAACGCGAGCTACTTCTATCTACTGCTATCCGCACAAGTTTAATTATTGTTTTGTTTCACGTCAATGTTTGTTGAAGTACAAGGCTTTTATCATTTACCATAAAAGTTACCTTAAATTCTAATGAAACAAAAATAAAATTGTATGAATCAGTCTTCTTTATTTTTAATCATTCAATTTTCATTATTATTTTAATTTCTATAATTGCAATAGTACGTATCTAGCAGTTGAGGTAGGCGGAGCGGAAATCAACACATGAAAAATGTTTAAAAAAATGCTCATATTCGAAAAGCCTAACAAAAGCCGGACAGGCCGGTCACCTAACCAAAAAGCTTGACTGTGTCCGGCTTTATCCGGACGCCTGGCAACGCTAACTGCACCACACTGCATGAAAACTGATTTCTGAACACTTCTGAAACACTCTGAGCACTTCACCAACCCATGCACCAGTACACACTTTAACAGCAAACATTTAATTCCCCACCAAAAAAAAAAGAAGATGAATTCGCCATCACTCCCCTTTTAATATATCATCGCATTTAAATGGGAAATCATTCAGACAGACAGACTGACACGCAGTAAGTACGTATAAGCAACTCGATTGGTTTCCAATTCCGACGCCATGCATATGTAAACAGACGAGTTAAGGGGAGGAGACGAGGGGTTGTTTTTGTTTTAGGTTTTTTTTGTATGTACCCACATCAATACTCTTTCATCAACATCATCTGCGGAAATGACGTTAAGTGATTTACGAGTTTATTTCGTTTATTCATTTCTTTTTAAATATTTCTTTAAAAAACATTTTTATTTTTTTTTTATTGCAAGACAGTTGACAGGACAGAATGGATGAAAAAACCGTATTGCGCAGACTCCAAAGTAACATAGGATAAGAGCAGGAAGATAATGATTTTTTTTTTGTTATAAAGGCACTAGAATTGCACACTCTGTAAAAATATCCACTGTCTACTTATTTCGGTTTATGAGATAGCCCGGTGACAGAGAGACGGACAGTAGAGGCATGCTACACACGTCTTTTCTAACTTTTCCTGTAACTAGTTTTGTAAAAGGAAGCCATTGCAAAATGAAGACCTCATTAAGATACCGATACACATAAAATTCCCCAAGTACACTACTCTTTAGAATACCCCATTTTAATATACGAAGGGTCTCCCCTTAACAAGGGCAAATCGAGCGAGATGAAAAGGGGAACGAGTACGCAACGACTACTTATAGCAAATTAATAGTTTTTAGTGACATTTGTGGATATCTATGGGTATTGGACGATGTCCTTAGCTAAAAACTGTTTTTGGAAAGCTCAGTCAAGTTAGAACTTCGTTTGAGTGGTTCAATAATAAAGGAATAAGTATAAGAAACTTTTTTTTTAAATAAGCTTTAACTCCACGACCTCATCCCACCGGCCCCCTTCTACCATCGGACATCCAGACCCACTGCAAGTTACCATCCCTACCTTGTTGCTATTCCACCAATTCGAACTAAACGTTTCCAAACGTCTTTTATAATGCGCACAGCAAAGCAGTGGCACTCTCTGCCTGCGTCTGTGTTTCCGAACGCATACAACTCTAATCCCTTCAAAATATATAGTGAACAGGCTTCTTCTGGGTATGCTCGCTCCATCGTCGACTTTGTCTCTGTCATCTATGACCTAGACTAGAGTCAAGACCACAACCCATTTCAAATAAAAAAATAAAAAGTTTTTAAAATTTTTTAAAATATTTTTTATAAAAGAAGAAGAATTTCGTGTCTGTACTGTTGACCTTTGAGGAGTTCCTTCATCTGGAGCCAACTCTAGACGGAGAATCGGTCAGGCCATAGTTATCATAAAAATAATTGTCATCGGAACTGAAACAATATGTAAAATGTAAACGCTAGCTAGGATAATCCATACTAATATTATAATTTGCAAAAGTGTGTCTGTCTGTCTGTAACCTCTTCACGCTTAAACCACTGAACCAATTTAGATTAAATTTAGTACTGAGATAGTTTGTCAAAATCAAAACCAAAATTCATTTTTTCAAATTAGGCTGAGTGCCAGCATTTTTTGAACGTCAAAGTTCTACATAAAGACAGTCCCCCAAAACGCCCGCCCGTCACCACTACCCAGTGTTTTAGCTGTGTCCCGCGTGTTTGTGTCCCGGGAAAGGACATAGGATAGTTTTTATCCCGGGTGTATGTTTCCTTTGGACAATTTTCGACGTTCACGCGGGCAGCAGCTAGTATAAATATAATAGGAAGTGATATCCCATCACTGATCAATTTACCTTTTTAAGGACAAAAACACATAACACAACATTATTCACCCAAAGTACGTATCAAAAATGTTTGTGTAGTAGGCACCTCTAAAAACAAACCTGATATTCAATTAAAATAGGATTCCGTTAACCCTGAAAGAAGGGAGCGGAATTAATTAAATTACTGGAACTCAAACAGATGGTTAATAAAATTGATTCTGGGTACTTCGATATAACGGGTACTGGATGCGGTAAATAAATTCACTGTTTTCAGCGAAAAACAAAAAGTTTAAAAAAAAAACCTTGTATGTATGATGAAGTATATAAGAAATCCATGTTTGATGTCCCTGGAAACAACTTCAGTCTTCAGAGTTATTATCGATTTTTGTAGTGATAACTTCTTATGGGAGGGTAAACCGCTTCGTAACGTAACGCGTTACAGTGCCAGTCGGTCTGGCTTCCCTTTCTCTCACGCATACAGCAGCGGTAAGCAGGCTCTTCCTCTCTCACTCTAACCCACAGCGCTAGTCGTATTTCGGACAGACGCTTCCCATATTAAATAGGTTTTTAACTTAGATTAGTTTAAGTTATCACTTCTGTCGGGCGTCCCGAGACGCACACGTTTATTTGACTTTATGCCACGATATTTATTTAGTACTAGCTTTTGCCCGCGACTTCGTACGCGCACATTCCATGTTACTGGTCTTAAACCATCTTCGCATTATTGCTTTTCTAATAAAATTGGTTTGGGGCACATTGGTTGATGGTTACAAACTCTATACGGACATAGGTTAAAACAATTTTTGTGTTTTTTATATAGATGATAGATGACACCCACAAATTATAAGGTGGGTTTTTAGCTGCTGCTTGCTGGATTTAGGGAATCGAAACTACTTCTATACTTAGACTGGCCGATCCGGTCGATTTTGTAAACATGTCAAAGTGAAGGCTTGGGTGAAGTGATCAGTAGGTGAGCTGTCATTCCATATAATCAAGATAGAATTACAGCTCACTTCGTGATCACGTGATATCGTGATCATTTCACTCAAGCCTTCACTTCGACATGTTTACAGGATCGACCAGCAACTGCGACTGTTAAAGCATACCGAAGCCTGCTATGAAGACGTAGTTATGACACACCGAATGTAAAGAAAGAAATATTAATAAAAACAAAATCTTTTTTATCTTTCCTTTTTTTCCGATATGTCATCACCGCTGCCGACACAGCTGTCTTCAACTAACATATCCAGTATTTCAAACACCTGTACATCTTCGATCATACTGAGTTAACATTGAGCAGGCCAGGGTCAATAATTTGTTGGGGTCCTAGATAACGGCCATGAGGATTTTTATAGCCAATTTCACAGTTTGAATCCCTTTGTTTAAGGTGATAATGGACGGTTTGTAATTAATTTTTAATCTCGTTCCTTTTATGGTACAACCGGTCACTGAAGTGGATTAGTGTGTATACAGTTTGCATTTAAAGCTGAAACAGTAACTGGTCTTACAACTTGTGTCGCTAGCTGTAATTACTGTTACTGGTTAAGTTAAAGACTAAGTTCTAATAATGACTTTTTGTGTTACAATATGTTGATTTTCATTTTAAGTGTAATGGGATTCAACTTATTTTAATTGAAGTTTAGGAGATTACAGATTAGTGGAGACATTGATGACTTTTATGCTCTTGGTTACTTACTAGTCGTTATCATTACATCAACCTAAATTACCACTACTTACTATTAAGAAATTTAGTCTTAATGTATGGCTCAAAGGGTCTTTGTCCCAACATTAATAAAAATCACCCGTGACCTTCACTAACACTATAACATAATTTCTAAAACCATTTTTATATACCAACTTTTATTTAATTACAAATTCAGGCAAAATTACACTCCGGGCCAAAATTATTTGGTCAATCAATTTGGCTAGCCGTTTCCCATGTTGGGGTCGGCTTTCAGTGTTATAGAGGGTCCACACGATACAGACTTCCATAAACTTCTAAAGAATTTTGTTTCCGATTTTTTTTCCGAGTTCTAAGTCTGCATAGATGTCTGTATCATGTGGACCCACTATTACTAGATGCCATGGTAACACGGTATCCTTTGGCAAGACTGTTGTCAGATTTTATGGCTTCTGACGACCTAACGACTGTCAATGATCTTCAAATGGCAGCAGTGACCAATACCTTAATGTGCTTTCTGAGGCAAGGAGGAGTATTGGTATGAAATAGATGATCACCCATCAACGGACCCACCTCGGCAAGCGTTGCTTAACCTTGAAGATCGACCCGTACGGCTGATATTATTCAGCCACAAGCTACTTTGTTTACGATTTTTATTTAATTACAAATTCAGGCAACATTACACTCCAGGCCAAAATTAATTGGTGACTAGTTAAAAATGCATAGAAACACAAATGGTTCGTGATTGACTACGGAATCGTTAAAAGTTTGTTCGCCAACGGGAATTTTGATGGTCGATTTCATATTCAGATTTCAGACACGGAAATCGTTTAGTAGTAATTATTGCGAAGTTCGAAAACTCCCGTTTTTAATTGAATAGCTCTTGTTTATATAATAAGTATGGTAATAAGTTAGCCTGTTTGTTGGATTATACTCATTGTCTAGGTTTTTTTAAAGACATGCAAAAAACCAAATAAGATATGGCCTTTGGAGAACACAGTTGTGGTATTTAGTAACTGAAATAATAATTTTGAGACATAAATAATGCAGTCACTCTGTATGTACCTACTGGCTCATTGCTTAACATGCAGGAGGGACACAAAAACCCTTTTCAAGGATTTTCCAACAAAACTCATCATGACATACGTCTGTCTTGGGATAAGCCTTTTTTTTTAAGGATGGGAAATCATCAAATGATTTCTTCCGCTCTGGGTGGAGCTGAAGGGCGTGTCAGACTCTAACTGACTAAAACCTACTTCTGATTTCTTTGCTTCCCCGAGTTAGATTTTTTAGTGGTCAGTCCAATCAAATACTTTTTAAGCAGAAGACGATTTGTTGCCCTTTGTCCTCGTCCAGGTAAAGGTATATATGTGCCAATATTCATCCAAATCCATTCAGCCGTTGAGGAGTGATTGATTATAATTAAACTACGAAACACAGAACGTCATACAGACTTTTGCATTTATGATATTACTAGCTTTTGCCCGCGACTTTCTACGCCCATATCCCATTATTACCACATATAGCCCATAGCCTTTCTCATGAATATGGCTATCATATACAGAAAGAATTTACCAAATCCGACTGGTAGTTTCAGAGATTAGCGCGTTCAAACAAACAACCAAAGAAACACTCTTCATCTTTATTATATTAGTATAGTATAGATAGCAACCCGCTCCGGCTTTGCGTGGCTGCATATATACACGAACACTTCTCTGTTATTGAAAGAAAAGAAAAAGAAAGAATGAAAACTAGATATTTGTTTTTTTTCGTAAGTGAAAACCGAATCTATATCCGATGCGTGGCTCAGAAGAAGTAAGCGGTGAAACAGACAGAAGCAGAAGCAAATAGCGACTTTTGTAATATTTCATGAAAATGAAGTATGGAGTAGGATAACCATACTAATATATACTTATTAGGCACTTATTTGTAGGATTCTGTACCCAAAGGGTAACCAATGGAACCCTATTACTAAGCCTCCGCAGTCCATCCGTCCGTCCTTCCGTCCGTCTGTCATCAGCGGGCTGTATCTCAAGAACCGTAATAGGTAGACAGTTGAAATGATCATTGTGTATTTCTATTGCTGCTATAAAAACAAATAAAAAAAAAAACGATAAAAGGGGGCTCCCATACAAGAAACGTGTTTTATTTCGGTTTATAGTATGGAACCCTTCGTGTGAAAGTCCGACTCGCACTTGGCCGGTTTTTTAGATAACTACACGTACCCACCTCTTGAAAAATATGTCATTTAGCTATATCTCACTTAATATCACCGCTTTCACTGTAACAGTTAAGATTTCCCTTCTAAAGTCACTTTAAAACGGTCAAGATAACATTTTGCAAGTGTGCCAAGATAGCACATAAATCGAGATCCTCGTCTGTTTGATCGCTGACTTAGTTTGGGGTTGCCAGCTCGCTTCTGTAATGTAACAGTTTACATGTAGAACAGTAGGTGTTTCTCTATCGTGCTGAGCGTGAACATAGTTTGTTGTTCGTGTAATATGAATAGTTGTGGTTTGTTGTTTTCATTTATTATCTATGGACTTTTCGGATAAAATGTATCTGAAAAAATCTGGATGCATTTACATAGATGTGAAAACTTATATACAAAAATATATACAGATTGGAAACACATTTAAAATGAATTATTGACGGGAGAGCAATTACAGGTTTTCACTAATAAAACCCTATGTTAAATGTTATGTCGTGCTAAACTATTACGTTTTTGTTTGGAATTGAACTTTTTTATAAAAACGACATGGTTTAACTAATATCGGTATGCAATTTTGTTCAATGAAACACTTAACGCATTTCTTTATTCACTTAAAACCTGCCAACGTGCACTAAACAAAAACGAGGACGAACAATAAATTAATAAATTAATGCAGAATTACCATACGAATGGCCGCAAGTGTACTAGTTTTCTCCTTAATTTTTACGTATAGCTTGCCCATTAAAGTTTCTGTCATACCTCGTAATCGGGCCGCAATGCGGTTCTATAGAAGGTTAAACAATAACCATTCTTATGCCTTACTCGATAAAGTCGTGGTGAATAGTAAAATGTTACATTACTCTTTGTAAGTTCTCAAAAAAAAAAAACAAAAATAGGTTGGTCACGCACGTTTCCGTGACGCATTCGAGGACTTGACGCTAGGGTTGTCAGCTTGGTTGCGAAATTGTTCGATAGAGTTACCGCGGCCTTGGAACGCAAAAGGCATTTGAAAGAACACGGGTGGGTTTTAGTAAGTAAGAGTCTGACACTTTCTCAGAGGAAACGTAATTTGATAATTTTCCATACACAAAAAAAAATTTTTAGCTTCTGAATTTCCTGCCAGGGTTGCGGAATTTGTTCGAAAGAGTCACCGCGGCCCTGGAACGCAAAGGGCTTTAGAAGGAATACGGATGGGTTTTAGTCAGTAAGAGTGTGAACCTCCCTTCCGCTCCACCCAGAGTGGAAGAAGTTATTTGATGATTTCCCATTGTTAAAAAAAAAGCTTCTGAATTTATGTGCCATGATTTTTAAGGAGTCAGGCTCTCGTTAACCCCTCTTAACAATGAGACGTAGGGAATCTGAATCTAGGTTCAACACTGAAGTAACAGCGTTGGAAAGACTCGCACAAGGTATACCGACGGCCGTTACTGCCGAAAAACATAAGCCTCAAAGCGTCACCACACTGGCCAGTCTATGTACGAGGCTTGCCGACGCTGACATGTTAGTTCAGGCCCTACTATGAAGTCTTAAAACGATCATGATTCCGCTCTTAGAGAGAGACAGAGCTATACATAGCAAATAGCACTATCCCTTTTACATCATCGGAATTGGATGGCATTAGCACGTCATAGTAGCAGTAGCAGTGCTAATCCCAGATTCAGATTTCCTTTGTCTTCTTGTTATAACTTCTTGGCCCCATCAAATTGCCGCTGTGCGAGCATTGTGCCTCGTTCAATGTTCACTTCCATTTACCGCTATATCGGTCACCTGAACTATCATTGTATTTTTTGAGGAATAGACTATTGCTTCCATGATACCTACTTTCCACTCTCTTTAATTTGAAACTGGTGATTTAGGATAAACTTAGCCTAAGAAACTAGAATTGGTTACAGCAGTGTCCATTAGCTAATTGGTAGTTCCTTTTTATGACGAATTCCTGGTCCCTTTTGATCGTAAAGGAAAAAAAAAAGAAATACTATTACTACCTATTACCTATAAATATTACCTAATCGCCTTTTTTTCCCTGCCAGTATTTGTTTTCGCTAGAAAATGCTTAAGGCGTTATGTCCGTCTCTATACTTTTGCTTGCATAAATATTTAATATGTAAATTTGATTTGTTACTAGGCAAGATATTTTCCTAATATGTACACCTACCACAGGGTACAGCCGGCCGATTCTTTACATGGTGAAGTGATCACGAGGTGAGATGTCAATCCATATAATCAAGATGGAATGACAGCTCACTCCGTGATCACGTGACATCTTGATTGTATGGATTGACAGCTCACCTCGTGATCACTTCACCCAAGCCTTCATTTTGACATGTTTATAGAATCGACAGGCTGTTTCTAACCCAAACGTTGAATAGTGGAGATTGCCTTGTTGAATGAAGTACATCTATATCATTACTGTATCATTATCATCTGCCTAGCCTTTTCCCAACTATGTTGGGGTCGGCTTCCAGTCAAACCGGATTCAGCTGACCAGTATTTTACGTGGAGCGGCTGCTCATCAGACCTCCACAACCCATTAACTGGATAACAAGGTAGTTCTTGGCAAGACTGGTGTCGAATTTACTGGCTTCTGACAATCCTTAATGATGCCAAAGATCTAAAAATGACAACGACTTAAAGTGCTTTCCGAAGCACGGAGGAAACTCGGTATGTTTAGATGGTCACCCATCCACAGATCAACCTTGGAAAGCGTTGCTTAACCTTGAAGATCGACCCGTGCGGCTGTTATTCTTTAGCCACGAGCTCCTACCATTACTGTATATAAAGTTGAAGTAAAGAAACATTATTATAATAAATATGAATCTACAGTATCTAATTATGCGGATTTAAAGATTCTTACACTATCAGAAAGCTACACTAACACTGATAATTAGCTATTTCTATTCATATGCAGCGGAAAAATGCTAGAATCAGATATAATATTCTATTTTTGATTTGGATAATGGGGACATTTCAATTAGATTTATGTGTAGCTAGTTATTTCCCGTCAACGACCTAACCTTAATCTAGGGAACGATACTAATCACAAAATTATTATCCAAACCATAGAAAACTAATTTTCATAATAAAAGTGAACCACCAAATTCAACTTTTCTATTGCTCCAGTTTTTTATCGTGGCAATAATCTTTGGTAAGTGGCAACCCTGACATTGGCGACATGTTGAGTCACGATAGATCAAAGAAATACAGATGCGATTTAATCTAACTCGTATTTACATTAGTTAACCCCTGATAAAAGCATAAGGGTTTTTCAAAAGCACTCTTTAGAATAATCGGGAAACCTTTAAAAACATTAGGTAGTGCACGCCAAACGAAGATTTAAGGTTGTCCCACATGTACCCAAGCCGTGCTCGGGACGTTTTCAGGATGTGTAGATTAACCTGAATTGGTTAATTTTACTACTGTTACTGGGACAACCCTGTAATCGATAAATCAGCTGATCAGTAGTGCGATTCTGTAAACAACTCAACGAGTAAATTTAGGTGAAGTGAACATGTTCACTTCATGTTCAGACCAACACAGATCCACAGTCTATTTATCAAGTTCCCGAGGTTCTGTAGTCAAAGTTGTTCAAAATGATGAGTACAATAACACTTGTTCAGGTTTGCGTTACTTATTTTGTTACACCTCGTACAGATTCTGCACCCAATACTCTTTACCACCTGTGACTCAACCGACCAACTTATCAGCGTAACAGAGCGGCTATTAACTTAGTTGTGATTGTGCGAGGGTGCAAGTCTGCCGGTATTAATTGTACAAAGTTGGCCAGAGTTCTTAACTAACCGTCGTCCGTAGCTAGCATGTGCGCTGTATATGACAAACTGAGCGGTGTTGGTAACTGCGAGCGTGGGCACGCCACAATTGCGGCGGTAAGGCCCCTCTTTGAGGAGTGGCTGGAGAGGCGCCACGGCGTCCTCACCTTCCGCCTGACGCAGGTACTTACCGGACACGGCTGTTTCGGGAGGTACCTGTTTCGGATTAAGCGGGAGGAAACGCCCGGGTGTCAGCACTGTGAGGATCGCCCGGAGGACACGGTGGAGCATACGGTGGAGGTCTGCCCTGCTTGGGCTGAGTACCGCCGTGTTCTCTTCGAGGCGATCGGCGGCGGCAACCTCTCGCGTCCGGCCCTGGTTGAATCCATGGTCCGGAGCGAGGAGGCTTGGGAAGCGGTCACCTCCTTCTGCGAAGCAGTAATGCTAGCGAAGGAGGAGGCGGACCGCGCGAGGGAAAGGCAAGGCCTTCGTCCCAACCGCCGCAACAGGAGAAGACGCCCCGGGCGTCGGGAGTCGCAGGGCGATCCCCGGCCACCGTAGGCGCGGGCCTGCGGACGGCGAGCGTTGGGTGGCTCGCTGTCCGATCACCACCAGGCCCGGGTCGATGGCGCGTTGTGTTTCACGCGCGCCTCAAAGAGATGTCAGCATAGAGGACGGGGCCCGCTAGGGCCAGAGCCTGCCAGGGTTGCGGAATTTGTTCGAAAGAGTCACCGCGGCCCTGGAAAGCAAAGGGCTTAAGAAGGAACACGGATGGGTTTTAGTCAGTAAGAGTCTGACACGCCCTTCCGCTCCACCCAGAGCGGAAGAAGTCATTTGATGATTTCCCATCCTAAAAAAAAAAAAAAAAAAAAAAAAAAAAAAAAAAAAAAAAAAAAAAAAAAAAAACGTTGGTGGTTGGATTGTTCATTGTTTTGTATGACGTGCTCGTTTTTAGGGTTCTGTTACCAAAGGGTAACCAATGAAACCCTTTTACTAAGCGTCCGCGGTCAATACGTCCGTTTGTCTGTCAAAAGGCTGTATCTCATGAACCGGTAGACATTTAAAATATTCAGTCACACAAACATTTCGAGTGTGTATTTCTATATTGTCGCTATAACAACAAATAATAAAATAACAGGATTGACATTTCTGGTTGGGGTCTGTACCAGAAACGAGATTTTTCGATTCAGTTTTCATCACCCGGATGCTGCTGTTTAAAGTTAGTCTGAAATAATTTTCTTAAGAACACACTAAGAAGAACTTATTAACATATTATTTACAAGCAAATCAAGCCTTTAAACATTGTCAACCATTTTACTGCAGAAGTTATTGCATCAGCCATAGCGGGCAAGCACGTAGGGCGGCTAATGCCCCAATTCAAGCAGATCTTGGGGCTTGTGGGGCTTATAGAGCCGTGTGAAGGGCCGCTAGAGCCTTTAGAGCTTATTGTGATGCTGAGAACGTGGCTGAGTTTTGTTCATGTATCTTGAATGATGTTTAATCCGGAAATCTTAGATGCCTTCTAGTATTTTTCACTGCAACTTCTGAGAGCCAGAATCAACAGTGGTGACCACCAGACAAATGCTGAATCAATGAAACTCGATGACTCCCGGAGAAACCATTCAACTGTCGTGGTTCCCGCAACGAAATTAATCAGAAAAAAAACTGCCTATTGGCACCAAGAGATGTTTACAACTGTGGTAAGCCCAGTTGTCAATACCACGGGTTAAAATTGGCTACTAGTACAATTCAATCCGCCTGCTTAAGCCAGTTTCAAGTCTAACTGGATTTGACTGCTGTATAAATCCAAAAATTTTGCAGAAATAGAATGCCCATTGAAGATAACCACCATATGTACGGCAATTCTAGACTTAATTTACTATACATAGGTTAATTGATAAAAAAGTTATCTTACAAAAATAGCATACGAGAAAGCCACCATATTAAATTTTCAAAGTTCTGAACTCGGTTACAATTTACCTCTGATTCTGATAGCAATCAAGGATGTTGGCTTACCACTAACAATTGAAGTAGAAAATCAACTAGTTTCTTCAAGTAATAATCCCACACATTCAAACAAGCCTACTTACAAACAAACCCGTTTTATTCCTGACAATCAAAGTTGCTAACTTGCGCAATGAGCAAACCGCACACATAAGGAAAGATAAACTTACATCAAAGGTATACTCTGCAAGTGACTTGTACAAGCGTGCTACAGACGTTCCAGTACGTTTTACTTCTAGGAATTGAAAATGGGTTGTTATTGTTTTGTAATACAAATGTCTGTTTCCACGAAAGAGGCTGGCAGAATTTTCTATTACATCTATTCTCCATTACTTATTTGATTCAACCGGCTGTGTGTATGACCAGCAGCCTAATTGCGAAGACAAACGTTCATGCGAAATGGTTTAATTTTGACATTCTAACCGATTTCATTGCGTGTTTTCATTATGATATCTGAGGGCCAAAATCTGACAAAAATGTAGGGAAATAGAGGTGTTTTTGACAGATTGCGGCTGAGATGTGAATGCGAAAGAAGCCTAAAAATTTCAAACCGCTTCAAGGGTACAGACATGAAACTAAGCACACGGGTAGAACAAAACCTTGATTCGCACATGGAATACTTTTTAACGCGGTTCTACGTTCCCGTTCGACAATAAAACACTATTCAGCCCGGATGAAGTAGCGGGCAGCAGCTAGTCCAAAATAATTGCACTATGCTCCATCATCACTCCACAATAAACCGAAGTGCCACTCAAAACGACCCAGCATCTCCAAACTGACACATCACTTCAGCCTACATCCCGAAAACTTGCTGGAATTCCTTGCATGTCTCTGCAAGTCCTTGCAAGTTCGACTACTCTCCGTCGCCTGTTCTACCCATGTGTGAACTAAGTCTTAGAAGCAATTAAGAAAACTAAGTACTTCTGCAAGTAGTTGGTGGTTCCGTTCATTTGTGTTAACTAGTTTTCATTTGACGTGGTAAGCAGAAATGCTTTATTTTTATTGTTCGACTGTGTGTGTTTTTTTCTCAGTAATTCAATGGTTATTGCGTTTTGTTTGTTTTATGAGTTGGGACATTTTTTTGTTTTAAAGTTAACATTGCTAACGTTGCGATGATGTCCTAATTTTCGCAAGCAATGTTGCCAAGGTCATGGACTGGGTTCTAGTAAACTGATACAAGTAAAACAAGCTCGTCATGTAAGCTTAGATCGGGTTACTGATAATTGAGTGCGTTCCTTCAAATGCTATGTTCTAGAGCTAATATGCAACAATATTGGTCTCGGTAACTTTGAGGCCGATTTCAGTTGCTTTCTAGTCATCATCTGTCTAGCCTTTTCCCAATTATATTGGGGTCGGCTTCCAGTCAAACCGGATTAAGCTAGATACCAGTATTTTACGTGGAGCGGCTGCCTACCAGACCTCCACAACCCATTAACTAGGTAACACGGTAGTTCTTGGCTAGACTGGAGTCAGATTTACTGGCTTCTGACAATCCGTAACGACTGCCAAAGATCTACAAATTACAGCCGGGACCAACGGCTTAACGTGCTTTCCGAGGCACGGAGGAAACCCGATATGTTAAGATGGTCACCCATCCACAGACCAACCTTGGCAAGCGTTGCTTAACCTTGATCGACCCGTGCGGCTGTTATTCTTTAGCCACGAGAAGTTGCTTTCTAGTGAAGCATATTTATAGGCCATCCAAATCAAGGTTACCAATCGTGTCTTGGTAAGAGTTATTTAGACTTTGTCAACTATTTGGTAGTCCCATACAAACAGAGCTATGATGATCTAGATATTATGACTCACACGCCATAGTACCCTAGAAAGACAAGCAGCTACAAGAGTTTCAAAATATGACGACAAAATTTCAAAAAAACCATGCAAAGGGGTGATTTAGAAATTTGTTTTAAGTTGTTTAATGGTGTTTTTGATTCAGGTTTTAAAGGGTCACCTCCAATACTATATACTGAAGATTTTGTAAAGACGGATTAATAATAATAATAATAATTAATTTTAGTAACTATACAACTTCTACAATAAATCTTACATAGGGGTCTCCTTTTAAGTATGAGAAATACCTGTGCTAGTAGGCCCCGCTCTTCTAAACCTAGTTTAATAGTATATACGAGTGTGCTTACATGGACTTTTTAAAGGGGAATGCCGATTTTAGGCCTTGCGATGCCCAAGAAATTTAATTTAGTAAAAAAAATATGTAAATTTTACGTAATTAACTCTTCTATTCGCGACGCGATACAAGTCAGTAACATTTTTTAATAAATAATAAATATTGAAACGATACAACGAAATAAACAGACATTTGCTGGGTTGCCAATTTAAAATCCGGGAAAAAATAAAGATTTGTTGCAAAACATTGATTTGTCATTTACACATATTGTACTTTATTTATTTGTCTTTTTGTTTATAGAAGTCCCAATGCATTCGATGTTACTTGTGGGCACTCAGGGCCTAAATCACTATGGCGGCTTGGTATCCCCCTTTGGTAACTTATTTTCTAATGGAAGAAAAAATAAAAAAGGTAAACAAACAAAAACGATTAACCTAAAAACATGTGCGTGTATGGGTGTGTGTGTGTGTGTTTGTAAAGAGTGTGTCAGTGTATGTGAAGTATGGATTCTACCACAGGACCATCCCGAACATCAAAAACCATCAATACCCCGTTTAAAGATTAAAGACGAGCCAGTACTATCAAAGAGATTGCATACCCAACGCTTGGAATAAATCCAAAACGGAATGACCGTACTGCCCCATATGCCTGGTCTATGACCCCTGACCTCAGTAAAGTCATCGGGAACTCTGCCAATCGTGATCTGGGCTCGCCAATTAAAAAAGAACGACTTCGGAATGGATTCCATGCTGTAATGTATGGTAGAACCTGAATCCGAACTATTTATGGCTGTAAATGGAAATAAACTGTGCATTCGAGGCTTTAGTGGAATTTTTAGGGTTAGCCAGTGTATGAGCTTTGTGTATCTGTAAATAATGGGATGTCTCTATTTCTTCTTGCGGTTGGCGTAAAGGCTGGCTCATATTTTCCTATATTACCTTTGATTGTTTGTACCTCAAGTAAAAGAATAGCACCATCCCATCACTTCCCGTGGGTGTCGTAAGAGGCGACTAAGGGACTCACGAGAGAATGGGTAGCAGCATTCTCTGTGCATTACAATGGCTACACTGCGATTGCCAATCCGCCTGCCAAACGTGGCGATTATTGCAACCCCCCTTGGAGGAGGCCTATGTCCAGCAGTGGACGTCTTTCGTCTGGTATGATGATGATAATGTTTGTTTGTGGGCTCGTGGTCAAATAACAACCGCTGCATGGTTTGATCACCGAGGTTAAGTAACATTTGCCGAGGTGTGGCCATCATTCTGCGACTCCTCCGTGTCTCGGTAAGCACATAAAGCGGTTGGTACCAGCTGTCATTTGTAGATCTTTGGCAGCAGTTATGGATTGCCAGAAGACAGAAAATCGAAAACAAGTCTTGCTAAAGAGAATAGTGTTACTCAGTTGCTGGGTTGTGAAGGTCGGATAGGCAGTAGCTCCATAAAAAATACTAGTACTCAGCTGCATCCTGTTAGACTAGAGCCAATATAGTTTTTTTTATTTATTTATTTGGTTAACCAACAATTGTTTACACTGGAACCCACGGGAAGTGATGGGATGGTGCTATTTTTTACGTCCGACACCATACAGAATATCCTTTATAAGTGTAACAATAAATTACAGGCTAACACCACATGCGCAATTTGTGGTTATATATTTTTTTTGGAAGTTGGTTAAAATATACATTAAGTTGATTGGTTCTTTCTTAAATACCATCTCGGTTTCTACGCTAAAACGTAATTCAACGTTTAAACTCTGTAATAACTAATACCCAAATCAAACCAGTCTCTTTATTAGGATCAGAAAATAAAACAACCTACTAAGTTAAAAGCCAATCTAAATATAGATGGAGCCACATCATAGATCACACTGAAAGCCTTATTTAACGTACACAACCTCAAGTAGGCTCCTCTTCAGTGTAGTGCGAAGCAAAGCGTCTAAATGTGTTATTCCGAGGGTAACAAATTTATCCACTTATAACAGCAAGCTGAGCCAAGATGAATGAGATGTTCTAGCGATATTTCAGGTAAATCTCGCTTACGCTGTCGCCACATGTCTTGATGTCATGTTCATGAATACCTTAGTACGTGTCCTTAGATGTTACTTATGAGTTTACTAGTATTTTTGGAAGGAGCTCGTGGCTTAAAGAATATCAGCCGTATGGGTCGATCAAGGTTAAGCAACGCTTGCCAAGGTTAGTCTGTGGATGGGGTGACCATCTTAACATACGGAATATCCTCCGTGCCTCGGAAAGCACGTTAAGCCGTTGGTCCTGGCTGTCATTTATAGATATTTAGCAGTCGTTATGGATTGCCAGAAGCCAGTAAATCTGACTCCAGTCTTGCCAAGAAGTACCGTATTACCCAGTTAATGGGTTGTGGAGGTCGGGTAGGCAGCCGTTCCACGTAAAATACTGGTATTCAGCTGAATCCGGTTTGACTGGAAGCCGACCCCAATATAGTTGGGAAAAGGCTAGGCAGATGATGACTAGTATTTTTGGAATAATATGACCTGGACCTGGTCTTGGTGGACCGATGACCTGGTGAGGGTCGCAGGTAGCCGATGGATGTGAGACGCACAGGATCGGTTGTTGTGCAATACTTGGGGGAGACCTATTTCCGGCAGTGGACGTCTGTCGGCTGATATGATGATGATGATGAATATGACCTGGAAAGGTATAGTTGTTAAAGTTTTATCAATCTGCTTATGCTTCACTAAGTTACATTGGGGTCGGCTTCCAGTCTCTCAAGAAGCAGCTGAATAGTATATTTATTGTAAACCCCCAGACGCATGTCTGTGTGTGTCTGTCTGTGGCATCGGAGCTCCCGAACGGATGAACCGATTTTGTTTTTTTTTTTTTTGTTTGAAAGGTATATTAGTAAGAATGTTCTTAGCTATGTTTGATGAAAATCGGTTCAAGATGGCCGCCGCCACAAAATGGCAGATAACATATTTTTTTTCACAATTCCCTCAATAGGGGTATCAAATATAAGGGCTTGACTAGTAGAATAATGTTCACTATATTAAAAGAGAATGATAAAAAGGGAATATTAAAAAACGAAATGAAAACTAAAAACTTGAAAATTATTTTTTTGTCTTATCCCTAGAATGATGAGGAAATTGAAGTGATAACTGCTACTTGGGACCTAACGAATTATTTTTATTTAAAATATTTTATTGTACAATACCCACCCCACCGGCTCCCTTCTACCAGCGGGCATCTAGATGCACTGCAAGTTACCATCCCTGCCTTGTTGCTGTTCCACCAATTCGCACTAAGCGTTTCCAAACGTCTTTTGTTATGCGGACAGCAAAGGAGTGGAACTCTCTACCTACGTCTGTGTTTCCGAACGCATTCAACCCTAATCTCTTCGAAGTTAGAGTGAACAGGCTTCTTCTGGGTAAGCTCACTCCATCGTCAACTTTGTCTCTGTCACCTACCTCTGACTTAGATCAAAGTCAAGAGCAAACTCATCTCAAATAAAAAAAATCTAGGTACTGAGTAACACGTTACCCCTTGAACAGACTGGTGTAAGATTTTCTGGTTTCTGACTGCCAAAATCTTCAAGTGATAGCGTGGCCTAAAGGCTTAACGTGCTCTCAGAGTCATGAAGGAGTCTCGGTATGTGATGAATTGTCACCCATCCAAGGAGCGTCTTCGGCAAGCTTAACCTCGGAGATCTACGTGCACAGCTGTTATTATTAATTAATCACTCCTCCTTGTTCTACATAGAATAGGGTTTTTGACTTAAAACATCTAATACCCGTCAGATACATTTCCAAAAAATTTTGGACCCTTATCTTTCCTTTTGTCACGTATTCAAAAAATTGAGACGATACAGTGCGCTGAAAACTCGCGTGACGTCACTTACCAGCACGCTTGTTACTAGAAAGTGACTTCACAAGACCCCATTCCGTATCTCCCCATTCCATATCTTTGATGCGTTTTATTTTCGTTTCATTTTTTATTGATTTGATAAAATAAAATACGTATCCAATATTTTTGTATAATCTTACTGACGGCGGACTAAATAGAATCATATTTTTCTAACCCTGGCAACGTCCCTTAGGTATAAAAACAGTTGGGTACCTATGAACACTGCAAGAGAATGCAACGACTTTAGCCTGAGAGGGTTTGTACCTACTACTTGTAATAAGTGTGTTTGTTTGACCAACAATAACCACCGGCACCTAAAGATCTACTGAATTAATTTGCATTTTCTTCTCCTTCGGTTATAAAATAGATTAACCTCACATGCATCGTTTCTCATTGTATTTATCTTGGCGCCAGACCTGCATTATTTTGTTGCTGGTTTTCCAAACCGAAAATAGTCTTTTATGTTGGCGCAAGATCTGCATTTTTTTTTATTCCTACATTTTCGAAACTTCCAATAAATTGTCTTTTTTCTAACGCCAATGGAAACCAACAAAATCAAACATACACGTCAGACTATTCACAAAAAGCGAGTAAAAACTGCATGAATATTTTATTCTAGGTTGATTGTGCTCCGGTAGGTGACCTGGCAGCTATGACGTCAGAGCTTCGCCATTGTGCAATGTAACTCAAAAGTGAACTGGAATAGTTTGCACATTTTAAAAGCAAGATTGGCTTTGTTGAATGTCTGTTTTTCTGGGGGATCGTTGGTCTTTTACTGGTGTAGGTCAAGATGCTACTTTATAATAGATCAAAATAAAAGAAGCATTCAAAATCAAAATCAAAAGTCATTTATTCAAATTAGGCTGAGTGCCAGCAATTTTTTGAACGTCAAAGTTCTACATAAAGACAGTCCCCCAAAACGCCCGCCCGTCACCACTTCCTAGTGTTATAGCTGGGAAGAAGAAGTGGCGCAACAAACTCCCCAGCAAAAATTAACCCTTTAACGTGCACTCTGTAGTCTTAAACGGGTTACACAGGTCTGAAATGTACATTAGGTTCAATATATAGAAAAAAACTATGAGATATTGACCCTCAAGTGATTGTCTAGTTTACTGGCCACCTTGTATGGGTTGTCCTTTAAAGGGCCGACAACGATTGCTTTCTAATAGCTGGAAATACTCCCTTAAATCTTAGATGATTATATGAAAATGTGTTAACTTCGTAATTTTTAGGGTTCCGTAACTCAGTCGGCAAAAATGGAACCCTTATAGGATCACTTTGTTGTCCGTCTGTTTGTCTGTCTGTCCGTCTGTCTGTCTATCCATCTGTCCATCTGTCAAGGCCCTTTTCCTCAGGAATGAGAGAGGAATAAAGCTGAAATCAATATCAAATACTCAGGTCTGCTGGTTCCTTGGAGTAGTGAAAAAATTTAACTTCTAAGTCAACGCAATCTAAAAATAAGGCTCCGTTTATGGCGTATGTTTTGACATCCTTCAATGTTACATGCTATATTTTTGTCAGAGTAATGAGAGTGCTTTCATATATTTTAAACTTCCGTAGGTAATGTATAAGTACTCGGAAAAAATAAAGACTTGATCGGAACTCTCGGTGCGCGAGTCAGACTCGCACTTGGCAGGTTTTTTAGACAAATTTGTCGCATTATCAGCTGTACTAAACCAGGCCCTGACTTTTTTTTACCACTAACCTAATTTTCCGTCGTCTAACTTGACTGGACAAATTGATGATCGTTGTAATTTAGTAGAATGCGTTAGGTTATTATATTATAAGATTGGGAAACCGGGAAATTGCTATTTTCACCAGACTCGGAAAGTTATTCTTTCCGAGTCTGGTGAAAATAGCAATTTCAGATTTCAGCAGACACGATTGTATGCTCCAAATCAATATATTTTCAAAGATGTGAACGGAAAACAGATAAATAGTAGGTATCTATATATCTTCTATATAATAAAAATGAATCGCTAAATGTGTTGCTAAGCGCAAAACTCGAAAACGGCTGGACCAATTTCGCTAATTCTTTTTTGTTGTCGTTTTTATTGTCAGGAGAAGGTTCTTATGAAAGAAAATTTTGAAAAAACATTAATATCCGGGAGAAGCCGGGGCGGACCACTAGTAATATAATAAAAATAGTTATCAAAATATACCTTCAGTACCGACGCATTTACCAGTGACCTAATTTTTCTAACAGTTTGTTTTAATACTCCAATTTTTGTTATTTAGTTCGTGTGGTCCCATCCAATTTTATTATCACCGTGTGGCTTCAATCAATCAGAAACAAAACATTTGACAGCCAATACTGCTAAACCGCAGATATATCGACGCGGCATTGTTAGTGTATTCATTTTATTGGACATAGAAATTCATAGAATATTTATTGGGTATGGTTTGGCAGTAAATTCATGGAGTCTGCCTTTTTTTTTTTAAAGGTGAGAGTCATCAAATGACTCCTTTTGCTCTGGGCGGAGCGGAAGGGAGTGTCAGACTCTTACTGACTAAAACCCATCCGTGTTCCTTCTAATGCCCTATGCGATCTCTTTGAGGCGCGCGTGGAATACAACGCGCCGTCGGCTCGGGCTTTGTCCTTATTTGACGGCGAGCCACCCAACGGTCGCCGTCCGCTGGTCCTCGCCTACGGTGGCCAAAACTCGCCCTGCGATTCCCGACGCCCAGGGCATCTTCTTCTTTTGCTGAGGCGTGAAAAGAAAGAACGAAAGAAGAAATAAAAAGAGTTTAATTGCGACAAGCATGACGCATGGGGTCATTAAGTCTGCCTATATCGCCAATTTACTATAAGAAATTGCTTGAAAGGATTTCGGGGAGGCCTTTGCCCAGCTGTGGACAGTATGCGAAAGTGTTTGTCTGTTTTTTATGTTTGTAAATTGCTGAACAGATTTTGGTGAATCTCGGCACACACATAGACTATGACCTGGATACTTATATGTGATATACTTATGTTGGATACTTTTCTAATAGCAGCACCAGTGGCTTCTATTAGGAATTCAAATGTACACAAACTCTTAAAACCTAATTTGTAAAACACTTAACAGACCACAGATATCCAATAAAAAAATTGTGAGCCGTCACGGGACGCCTGGCAGATGTGAAACATCGAAATTATTTTGTACAAGTAATTTGCATAAAAGAACAGAACTAAATACGGTATAATTAAAAAAATACATGTAGACTGTATATATATATATATGTATATATATACAGTCTACATGACAGTCGATGTTTCATATATATATATATGAAACATCTAAATTATTTTGTACAAGTAATTTGCATAAAAGAACAGAACTAAATACGGTATAATTAAAAAAATACATGTAGACTGTATATATATATATATATACCATCGTATAGCGTGGCGACGCGTCGCTACGGCATGCGTCGCCACGCCAGCAATCGGTTTTACCCGCGGGTATTAATTTTTCACATAAAAAATACCCTCTTCTAAGCATATTCAAAATCAATCAAAATCAAAAGTCATTTATTCAAATTAGGCTGAGTGCCCGCACTTTTTAAACGTCACAGTTCTACATAAAGACAGTCCCCCAAAACGCCCGCCCGTCACCACTTCCTAGTGTTGTAGCTGGGTAGAAGATGATATTGTTCATGTCATCTGTAAACCAAAATTAAAACAATAGTTAAATTAAGCAGTTAGGAATGAAACACACAATAAAAGGCCACAGTCGTAATCCTATACAAAATTTAAATCCCCTTGAATCCGACTCGACTTGTTCAAGTCACTGCTATTCAGGGTAACTATTCACATTAGGTACAACTCTTCATCCTCGCTTGAGGACAAATCGGGGAAGTTCGCAGTCCCCCACATGCCTCGGATGAGGACAGAGCTATATTCCGCATAATTTGTAGATTCTGTACAAAGCCCGGAGTAAGGCTGGTCACGTAGCCTAGATTAGGGGGAGGAAGGGGTAGTTTTAACATGTGGTGGGAAAAATGGGGGTGATTGTGGGTAGTGATAATTGTTTTGAGATATTTACTCAGCTACATTACTATGTTCATCATCAATTCCTCAACCATACTTGGTTGAGGAATTGATGAGCACAATTGGAAAGACATTATTCCTTATATGTTATAACATATAAGGAATAATGTCTTTCCAATTGTGTTACAATGTATGATGATAAACATTTATATGGCATATTTTTTATCGTTACAGTGTAATGTCAAATAAAAACTAAAGTTGGATGGATGGATGTTTGTGACTCAATCACACCGGAACTGCTGAACGGATCTAGATGACATCTGGCAGAAGTCTGATAGTAGTCTATAAGAGATTATTAATGTAAGTCTATAAGAGATAATTAATAATGGAATTATAATAATAATAAGAGATTATAATTCCATGTATTCATCTATACAAATATTATTTAAAACTTTAAATATTTCATAAATTTTAATTTTTTTTTAATAAATTATTGTTAATATTAAACTTTTGATTTTAATGGAAAAAAAGTTTATAATCAGTCATAGATCTTATTATGTTCAGTTACCAGTTGTTTATCCATACTTACCAGAAAAACATACAGAAAAGCATTTGAAGTTGATGAATACCTATTGACAGCATAAAAGTGCTTTATCATTGAAAATATTTTTTTTGATTCTTAGCCCTTTTACAAAGACTGTTATGATCGGTTTCAAACCAGCAAGAATCCTTTCAAAAGAAAACCTACTGTCAATAGTTTATATTGAATAGAGGTTTACATAGGATAGATTCTTTTGAGTTCTCGATTCTAAGCCTAAGCTTATTGGGGTTCCGTCCCGGAAGGGTAACTAACGGAACCCTATTACTAAGCGTCTGCTGTCCGTCCGTCCGTCCGTCTGTCCTTCAGTCTATCCGTCCGTCTGTCTGTCATCGGTAGACAGTTGAAATCTTCACAGAGTGTATATTTATATTGCTGCTATAACAAAAAATAATACATTTTTAACTAAATTTAATTTAAAGGCGGCTTCCATACGAGAAACGTGTTTTTTTCGGTTTATGGTACGGAACCCTTCGTGTGAGAGACCGACTCGCACTTGGCCGGTTTTTTTTTTCTACTAGGGATAGCCTGTCAAATAAAACATCATGAACTCATAAACAGTCCCTACCTGTCTTTAGCTCCAGAATCTTCCGTTCTCAACCGTATTTCTCGAAAAACGAGATGTTTCTTTAAAAATATAGTAGCTACCCAGTTGGCAACTTGTTCAGGAACCCCTTCTAAGGCGGCTTCTTGAAACAAGTTGGAAATTTACGAGTATCTCCGTCCGTGAGTTAGCAACATCGAATGATACCTATCCGTTTTGTAAAGGTGAGTGCACATTATGGTAGTTTTGTGTAAGGGAAATTGGTAAGGATACCGGTAAACTTGAACTTTATTTTGTTACAAAACGTGTTTTTTTATTTAATATGGGTTTGCTTGACTCTAGTCTAGGTCATAGATGACATGTTTCGTTGTTGTTGTTATTTGTTTGACAAAATCAATAACTATTACATTACTGACTGATTAAGTGATTAAGTGCCGGAGTGACTTACCAACTGAGTGACTGACAGACAACACACAGCCGAAACTTACGGTCGTAGAAAGCTGCAATTTGGCATGTAGCATCCCTCACTCTGTAGTCAGTACTAAGAGATGATTTCCCGAAATTCTTACGGGAACGGGAAAAAACGGGATATGCGCGTACGAAGTCGCGGGCAAAAGCTGGTAACGAATAAAACCAGACGTTGACCGACTTCTCATCAATCATTAACATTGTAGACGAAAGATGTCCATTGCTGAACATGCCTCCCCTAAGCGTCGTACTAATGAAAAAATTACAAACAACATGCTGGAATGCTCCTGTTCCTGCCTTTTTCCCAACAATATAGGGGTCGGATTCCAGTCAAACCGAATTCAGCATCAGTATTACACATTCAAATATCAGTATTTTACGTGAAGCGGCTGCCTACCAGACCACTACAACCAGAAACTGGGTAACACGTTAGTTCTTGGCAAGACTGAAGTCAGATTTTCTGGCTTTTGACAATCCGTTACAACTGCCAAAGATATAAAAATAACAGCCGGGACCATCGGCTTAACGTGTTTTTCGAGGCACGGAGGAATCTCGGTGTCCATTCACAGACCGACCTCGCCAAGCGTTGCTTAACCTTGAAGATATTGAGGGTATTTCATGAAAACACGTAGGTATGGATTTCTGTCGGACAAAATAGATTTTTTAGGTGTAGACTTTAGAAAATTCTTTTGTCACGTAAACAAAAAATGAAAACGACACAGTGCTTTGAAATTCCATGTGTACACTTTTTATCTACGGGTTAAGTCACAAGCTCCCACTCCTGAATTTTGTTGCGCTCTATCTTTGTCAACTTTAATTAATTTGAAAAGAAAAAATGGTAAAGTGCGAGTCGAACTCGTGGCCGAGGGTTCCGTACCTACCCATTATACCACCATAATAAAATTGGTAACATTTTTATTGGTGGCAGGCGTCAACTATGTATGTATGGGGACACCCTTTATTTTTCAATTTTTTTGTAATTTTTCCTTTATTTGCCTTGCTTTTTGCTAACTTTCGTGATTCTAGGTCAACGGGCACTACCATATAGGTTTTCGACCCAAAACTAGGGTACTTCCGGTTGACCTAGAATTGTCAATTTTGGTTAAAAGCAAGGTCTTACAGCACAAGTAAACAGAAAATTCGGAAAAATAAAAAAAATTGAAAATTAAGGTAAATTTTGGTACTTACAAGTTTTCGTGAAAATCTAAATTTGCCCATATCTTTTTATCGTGTTAATTCAGGACCTTGATTTTTATACACCTTATAGGGACTATAAACCATACCTAGTATTTGGTATAAATTTAAACTTGCTAGGTCTATCCGTTCCTGAGAAAATCGGTGGTGTCACACGGACAGACAGACGGACAGACGGACCAGAGAGTGATCTTATAAGGGTTCCTTTTTTTACCTTTTCAAGTACGGAACCCTAAAAAATACGTGTCTAATATTTTTAAAATCTATCTG
This sequence comes from Mamestra brassicae, assembly GCA_905163435.1. Lineage (NCBI taxonomy): Eukaryota > Metazoa > Arthropoda > Insecta > Lepidoptera > Noctuidae > Mamestra > Mamestra brassicae. Next base: position 6,139,668 of record LR991013.1, on the reverse strand, counting down.
ACAGACTCAATGGAATTATTATTTTTCCATCCAGGAAAATACCCTACCAGTAAAAGTCCGCGCCTTGAAATGGGTTTGCTCTAATGTGAACGCACCTTTGAAGAAACATTATTTGTCTTAGAAAATGTAATTTCTCTTCGTTTTCAACTGTGAGTAAGAAATTAGATAATTTTCGTATTTAACTTTAATAGGTTTATTTCCTAAGGCATTCTCGTGAGGTAAATAAAATGGCTTTCTTTGTTTTTGTTTAAGTAATTTAATTTTGTGATACAAATTATGTGTTCCTTGCGGGTATTATTTTGCTAAAGTTATTAATTTTGAGATATTTCTCGAAAGTTTAGGTATGTTTCTAGGAATTTCACGTAGGTATAAAGTTAATCATTTTATTCTGCGAGATTTCTCGTTAAGTTAAGGTATATTTCTAAGAATTTTAAGAAGGTAGCTTATAAGGTTAGTCACACAGCTACGTGAAATGAGGTGATCTTGAGCCAAAGGAAATCCCTCTATAGATTCACAACGTGCATCTCGGATTATCCTAAACTCATACTGGACCAGCTGTTGTTGGATACTATGGTACTATGGAGGTATGCGGTACAGAGAGTAAAGTCCCGCACACCTCCACTGTAATGGGAGGATCCTCTGACCAGACGGTTGTTGTGTTTGGAGGGCAACTGCCCGATATTCGGACTGTTGTATATGTTCAAATCGCACGGAGAACTTTGCTTGCGCGATGCAGGATTTTATTGTTAGTTCGTCGTAGATGGCGTTGCGGTTCTTTTTGTTGTCGTACAAATTTCGCTTCTTAGTTTTTTCATGTGGTGGCATTGATATCGTTACAGTACGACTACATTTATACAACGTGTAACAGAATAAACTCAATACCTCCCGAGGGATCATTGTACTAATTATGAACAGCTTTTATTATGGGACTAACACTGAAATTGCGAAATGAAAATCGACAAAGTGTACTGAATAGCTGATTTTTTTTCGCGTTTTCATGGTTGGTCCCACAGTAAAAGTTTTTCTTTTTTAATGGGAAATCATCAAATGACTTCTTCCGCTCTGGGTGGAGTGGAAGGGTGTGTCAGCCTCTTACTGACTAAAACCCATCCGTGTTCCTCAAAAAGCCCTTTGGGTTCCAGGGCCGCGGTGACTCCTTCGAACAAATTCTGCAACCCTGAAAAAAACCCTGAAATGAAAAGGCTTATTGTAAGGGTTTTTTTTTCAAAATTTTGAAGTTATTCATGGAAATAGTTGAAAGCTGACCAATCCCCCTTATCTCCAAAACTACTGAGCTTAAAGTATCATGTTACAAAAAAAATGAATCGTTTGGGACCCTTTGCGTGAGAGTTCGACTCGCACTTGGCCGGTTATTACTTTTACCTTCCTCTTTTTTAGGAATCCGCCTTCTCCTTTTCACGTTTTTATTCTACCATTACGTTTTGTATCCATCTCCCTAAATACCAGCTCGACATAAAAACCTCGACAGCCGAAACTAGGTTCTGTTTGTGAACCAGCGTAGCGTCAATGTTGACACTGAAGGGAGAGCCACTACACGTGAGTGTCGCGACGCGCACCAAAAATGAATCATTGCCTTTTGCTGGTTTATCGTTTAAAAGGTGATGCAACATTTTCATACTTATATGAAGCGGAGAAATTGGGTAAAACGAGTTTATATGAAGACTGATCCCTTGGACCAGTGGGTGCAAGTGCAATCTGCTGAGCGTCAGGTCCTAGATTGGATTTTCATGTTGAGAAAAGTATTATTGGGGTTTCCACTGGGGTTTTCGCTGTAGCAATGTATTAAAAAATTCACCAACCGCAAATATCAAGTAACGCTTTATTGACTCCACAATTAAAGCAATCCAGAGACAAAGCTGTAAACCAATTGTCTTTCAGCATTTTCTATACACGCTGTGATGACACTGTTCGTGAAACCAGCAATTTTTATTAGTACAAAACCACTCTCCTTATAGTGTTTTCTGGCACTATCTTACAAAAGAAAAACGCAAAGAATGCAAGACGCAAAAATAAAAAGACATCTCAAATTTCCCGGGTTATATCATCCTAATAGAACGATACGAACTTACGAAGCGGAAACATTACCCGACTGAATAAAAACGCAGTTTAAAGGGCTGAATGTTTTATTATAAGAGAATTATCTTTGCCAAGATCCTGCTACGGATCTGTTAAAAGAAAGAAAATAAGATGAAAAGATAAGGAAGCTCCGTGAGAGTTTTGATTTGCAAAAGTTTAAGTCATAAAAACAGTTTTCAGCTGGATCTGGGAGTGCAATGGTTCTTTTGAGTCTATTTACTTTATTTATTTTTGTTTATTTTGAAGAACTGCGTTTTTTACGGACTGTTATAGTGGAGTGGAAATTGTTGATTCGAGTTCGTATTTTCTTTTAATGGAGTCTGATTTTAAAGTTTGAATTTACGAAATAAACGCTGAGATATATTTTGTGAACTGTTTTATTTTTGAAGCTGAACATCAGTTTGCAAAAACGAAGAATTCGTTGTTTATTACGAACAAGGTAATTTCTCCGTAAAATTCAAAAATCAATTTCATTATTTCAAATAAATAATTCCCAATCCTGTTAGAATTGGAGAAAATGTTTTACAATCAAATTTAACCTAAAATGCAGTCTTTCTGTGAATTTGTTATAAAATGAAATGGCGTCTAAACAATAGTATTTCATGAAATGGCTTGACTTCTTGAATAGCCAGTTTTTAGTTTAAAAAACGAATTAATGTAGGTAATTCTATACGAATGTGCGATAGAAGTATCTACAACAGTTTTATCGGCAACCTTAAGATTGCCTTTTTAACAATATGAAAATCTTGTAATAAAAAAATAACCAGTCTAGACAGAAAAAAAAGTACAACACTACGAATAATGTTGGGCAAGTGACAAAAACAGACAAAGCCGGGATTCAGATGGTATTAAGAGCAAAGAAGAAAATATAATCTGTTTACTACAAGTCAGAATACATTAAGCGCGATGCAATTGTTAGTCACTCTCATCTGTAGGCAGGCAGTTAGGTTATGTAAGGAATAGTGAGGGGACATCGCGGGAATTGGGACTGTCGACTGTACTATGCCGTACAAAATGACATCTTTGAGTCCCGATTTTAGGTTGCCAGTGGAATCGTGGCCGTGAGTTAAATTCTTCCAGACTCATTAAAAAAAAGGAACCATGTGCTCAATTTAAGCACTGCTTTGCAGATTTTAATTTCAAATTCTTCAAAGAGACAATTTGAATTTAGTTGATTGGAAGGGAAAGCATATATGTATATAAGCATTCTCTAATTCCTGCCAATCAATGTTTAGGTTTCTGCTACTCAAATCTGAATTAAGAATCTGAACTTTGTTTTGATGAATAAACCTGTTCATGTTTAGTAGCTTATAATGTATTGTGTACAATAATTTTAGTAAATTATAGAAATAGCTGTTGTTGGTTGGTACCTAAACGTCATAACTGTTAGTTTATTACCAGTTGTTTTATTACTGATTGTAAAAATAAAACTACACATGGTCCTCAATTATAAAAATCATCAACAAAACAAATAAAATTGTTAAACCTTAAATAAGATTAATTAATTCAATTAAATCAACATTAAAATATAGTTTCGATTGAATAGTTGTTAAAATAAATAAAAGTGTAGTTTTTTAATCAAATTCAAACGAAGGATTCCGAAGAACGATGTTTGATCATTTTTGTTTTAAAGGATTACAGAAGGCTTATTTTACCTTTCAGTCTTATTTTATCAATATCTCTTTCATTCATAAGTCTTATATTAAATGACAGTTCAAAGAATAGAATAGAATGGAACAGAATATATTTTTATTGTAAAACATGAGTATACATCATAACGTAGGTCTTATAATAATGGTTAGATCTGCATGTTTTGCCATTTATGGCGTACAAAAACAACATAATATTTGGTTTAAAATAACCACAAAAGATTGAGTCTAAACAACAAAAACAATTTTTTTTTCATCGTAATACTACTTAAAAAGAAGAACATGCACCTGCTTTTATAGATTTAAGATTCAAATTTTTTTAAAATGTCGTAACTGCAGAAAAAATACAATTAATTAATTTCGTTCATTTAAGAAATCCGATATAGTATTTTTTTAAATGTATTTTAAATAGAGCAGTAGGCATTTATCTAATAGGTTTTGGGATTTTATTATAAATCATTGGTGCTAAACAAAAAATACTTTTTCGCATCAAGGCCGTGGTTGACCTTGGTACACATAAGTTATTATTATCCCGTCGATTACAAATAGATACGTCTGATAGTTTCTTGAATAGGTTGGGATTGGTTTGTACAAATTTGCTATTTCATAAATAAATAAGGACGGCAGACTTAAAATACTTTATGAAATACTGTTTGCAACTATCAGTTATTTTCAAGGCAAACATAGCCCTAACACATCTTTTTTGTGACCTAGAAATAATATCTCTATTTCCCCAAAATAAAACTCCAAACCTCAATATCGAGCCGACTATACCATGGTAGGCAGTTATAAGGGCATCCGTACCTATGATAGGTTTTAGTTTATAGAGAGCATAGGCAGAAGAACATATTTTTTTATTTAATTCTTCTGTGTGTGCTCTCCAGTTCAGACGATTGTCAATGATTAGGCCCAAAAGTTGCGAAATATTTAAATTATAATCTTGTAATCTTAAGTGGATTATATTTCCTTTAGCTTTCCTCCAGAGGCTTTAAGTCCGGATTAAGTAACAATGCATCTTTAAAGGATCTAAAAAGCTGCTTAAATTCACTGAAATAACTTCTAACTATATCAATGTTTAACTAAACTAATAAAACACATTTGGATCAGGAATTCATGATTGTCCTAAAAGTTATCCTACTACTATTATAAAGGCGAAAGTTTGTAAGTATGGATGTATGTATGGATGTTTGTTACTCTTTCACGTAAAAACTACTGAATGGATTTTGATGAAATTTGGCACAGAGGTAGATTATAGTCTGGAATAACACATAGGATACTTTTTATCCCGGGAATATGTTCCCTTAGGATAGTTTTCGACAATCACGCGGGCGGAGCCGCGGGCGGCAACTAGTAGAAAATAATCCATTCTTATGTCCACTTCAATGTAACTAAAAATATAACTGTTATTGATAAATTATTCTATCAACTGTCGGATCATTACTGTAATCGACTTTCGTTTGGGTATTAAGACTCTTTAGTCCCGTGTTTTGCATCTCAATTCCGGAATTCACATCATTACTGAGAAACGTAGGTACTCATTCTGATTGCTCGCCTCACGGGCGCGGACGCTCTCTTCAAATAACATTACATTAAATGTCATTTGACAACTCCAGGTTTTAAATCTTGATATTTTACCACTTTTTATTGTAAAGACATAATAACACAATATGGCCATTGGTTTTTTAATTCATGAAAAAGTGTAAAAAAGAAAACCGGCCAAGTGCGAGTCGGACTCTCACACATTAAATTTTTAATAGTTTTTGTTATAGCGGCAATAGAAATACACACTCTGGGAAAATTTCAACTGTCTACCTATTACGTTTCTCAGCCCGCAGACAGACAGACAGACGGACAGCGGAGGCAGTAATAGGGTTCCGTTGGTTACCCTTTGCGTACAGAACCCTAAAAATCAAGGGAAAGTCGTGTCCCGCCATCTCAAGATCAAAATATTGAAAAAAAAAATTTCAAATTTTCTTAAAGATACAAGTAAGTAAGTAAGTAAGTAAGTAAGTAAATTTTATTTGTTTAAACATGGTGTACATGATACATTGCATGCAAGATAAAAATGTGGTAAGGAAAAGTTCTAACATGTTCAGCCGCACATCGTGGCGTACAAATTGGTAGGAAGAGATGGTGCATAAACCGTGATACTATTCATCAAAATTACATTTCATCATTATTTATCATTGCAATTCAATAAACATATTCCTTAGATGCAATTCAATGTCAAAGTAGTCATTAAATAAATTGGTCAACAAAATATGAATTATTATCATTAATATTTCAATTCCACATTACAATTATTCCTATTATTAAAATTCAATTATTACAAATTACAATTACAAAAATAAAAAATAAAATAACATGTCAAAAATATTTAACACTGTCATCTCAAAAACGAAGTAAATTGTCCTCTTTCATGAACTCTGCTATACTGTAATATGCTCTTTCAGTTAGTAAGCTCTTCAATCTACTTTTAAGAGCAGATATATTTAATGTTTTCCATGATTTGGGAAATTTATTAAAAATGGTCGGAGCCATGCAAAAGATGCTCTTACGCATAAGAGTTGTTTTAGCGCCGTGAACACGGAGTTTGAAATTATCACGTCTATTCCTAGGGACAGCATCAGACAAACGCTGAAATAAATGAGAATTGGATTTAATGAACATTACTGTTTCCAGGATATATAATGAGGGCAATGTCAATATCTTACGTTCTATAAAATAAGGTTTACAGCTGACCGTTGTTTGCAGTCTAAACATCGATCTAATGCACCTTTTCTGTGCCCGAAACGCTATTTCATTGTCCGTGCTATTCCCCCAAAAGATGACTCCATATCTAAGAATTGATTCGGCTAATCCAAAGTATGCAGTAATTAGCGCATCTGTGTTGAGAACCACAGCAAGCTGTTTCAGAGCGTAGGCTGCACTACTCAATTTTTTGCTAAGTGCCTCTATTTGAGGTTTCCAATTCAATTTAGAATCTATTATTAGTCCCAGAAATGTTGTTGTGTCAGCTTCATTGATATTTATATTATTAAATTGAATATTAAGATTGTTAATTGTTTGTGTACGTTGTCTAAAGTGCATAACGTTTGTCTTTTTTAAATTAATTATTAAATTATTATCATTTAACCAATTTATAATAGATATTAGTGAATTATTGATGTCATGTTTATATGTGTTTATGTCATTACGAGCTATTGTCAAAGTGCAATCGTCAGCAAAAAGTGTCATCGGTTGTTCAGTTACTTTAGGCAAGTCATTTATATACAAAGTGAACAACGGAGGCCCCAATACACTGCCTTGAGGTACTCCGTATATAACTTCGCGTTCCTCTGATCTTGAAATTTCTTCACGTTTACTTTTTTTATTTATTTTAGTGATTTCTGTAACTTGTTTACGGTTATGAAGATACGATTTAATTAATTCTAAAACGTTCCCTCTAACACCATAGGCTTCAAGTTTCTCTGCCAGGGAATTATAATAGACGCAGTCAAAGGCCTGTGTCATGTCGCAGAATATGGCACAGACTGGTGTTCTCTTATCAACATTTAGCATGACATTATGTAAAAACTCATAAATAGCCAAATTTATACTTTTATTTTTTCGAAATCCCTTTTGTTCGTCACTTAATATATTATATTTTTCTAAATAGGTTTTCATTTCACCATATATATATTTCTCGAACACCTTTGACAAAACTGGTATAAGCGCGATCGGTCTGTAATTTATCACTAACTCGTGATTATCTTTCTTATATAGCGGTTTCACTATGGATATTTTTAATGCATCAGGAAATTTCCCTTTATTACAAGCTTAAGAATTACAAATATTTTTCAGCATGTGTCAGGTGTATTTCACCAAATAAACACACCAATGGTATGTTTACATTAAAATAATGACATAATTATTCAAATGATATCGTCTCAGTAACCCCGATGATATTGTTGCACAATGGAGGTTATTTAAGCGATTACTACAAATTGTTAAAATGTTCTTCAAAGATCTACAAAATTAAATCCAGGTGTTGGCAATTTGAACCTAAATTACTCAACACATTATGACCATCTAAGAAACAATGATCTTGTTTCATTATTTACAAAGAAATTAAATAGAAGAACATTTATATTTGGCTTTTCTAATTTATAACAAGAAGACTTTCTTAATATTATTAACTAAACAAGCTACCGCCCGCGGCTCCGCCCGCGTTTATGTCGAAAATTATCCCAAGGGAACATATTCCCGGAATGAAAAGTCCTATGTGTTATTCCAGACTTTAATCTACCTCTGTGCCAAATTTCATCGAGATTCGTTCAGCCGTTCTGACGTGAAAGAGTAACAAACATCCATCCATCCATACTTCCAAACTTTCGCGTTTATAATATTAGTAGGATGATTTGAATGGATTTTTCCCAAAACTTTAACCAGCAACTACCTTCTGCCAGCGACTTTACCCGTGTTAATGCTGAAAATCTATCCCTAGGTTTATGGACGTGAGCGGTACAGAGATTAAAGTCCCGCAAACCTCCATTGAAAAGGAAGGATCCTCCGACCGGACGGTTGTTGTGTCTGGTGGACAACTGCCCGATAATCGATATTCGGACTGTTGTATATGTTTAAATCGTATGGAGAACTTTACTTGCGCGATGCAGGATTTTGCTGGTAGTTCATCGCTGACAGGATAGATGGCATTGCGGTTCTTGTTGTTGCCGCACAAATATCGCTTCTTAGTTTTTCATGTGGCGGCATTGATGCTGCTACATACAGCTTGAAAAAAGTATCATAAATTGGCCTATTCCAGGACATTGTTTACCCGTGTGCCAAATTGCATACAAAGAGGGACCGGCAATTTAGCCTACACGACCGGACATGGTGGTAAGTACCGAATCACTGTGGAACAAAAGTGATGAACAATATAATTAAATAATTTAACAAAAAATTATCTGTATTGTGTCTTAATTAGGCAGGCAGACGGACAAAGTAACTTTGGCTTTTATGATATAATATGGATTATATTTTAAATCAGATTTAAAAAATAAATCAGCATCGTGAGCTAATGCTTTAACATGGAATTGAAAGCTTTAAGCTAAGTCTCCTTACTCCTTCTTATGGTACACATTAATTCCTTCCGAAAAATCTTCAGTTACAATCGAATACCAAATTACTCTTAAATACGAAGGAATAACTCAAAAACCGAGTTCCGGAGTTACATACAACGAGTAACGAAAAATTCAAACATGTTTGAATCAGAATTGTGAACCTGCTGTACAGTCAGTCACAATAGTGCTTTCACGATAATGATGTACCGGCGACGGGGACGGAAGACGGGATTGTGCGTCAAACCGTTTTCTACTTGTATGTACATACTGTACTGCGTTTTAAAATGAGTTTTATGTGTGAGTGTCTTTATGTGTATTTGGTCATTTAATGGTTATGTTAGTTTAGGAATTCGTTGAATAAAATGTCTGTTACATCATTTGGTTTAAGTCAGTAAGGAAAATGGCTATAATAATATGTTGCCTTTTATTAATCGACGAAAAAACGGAGGAGGTTCTCAAGTCGAAGCGTTTATTTTTTTATGTATAACTTTTTACAGAGTAGTTCGATTTAGATAATTATTTTTTTATTGGAAAGGATATACCCCCAAACATATAAATTTGGAACCAAAATCCTACCCCAAGGGTGGGAAAATAGGGGTGATTTATTGTTCATTCACAGATTATTATTATTAAGGCTGTACTGACACATAAGTACATCCGTACATTACGTGTCATTAAAATTTCATGAACCTGCCATTTTCAGTAGACCATTAAACTACACTGTAAAATAATGACGGAATACTGCTTGGTTAAAATGAGTATTGCAGTAACATTATTTTAAACAAACTATTTCATAACTGAAAACGGGTAAATGTGTGTGGAATGTAACAAAAAAAAACACGTTTCTTGTATACATTTTTTGTTAAAGCGACACAAAAATAAACACAATGAAAATTTCGACTGTCTACCTATTATGGTTCATGAGATACAACCCGCTGTCAGACATACGGACGGCCAACGGAGGGTTACCCTTCGAGTACGGAACGGAAGTTTGTGACAAGCGGTTAGCATTTCAGTGACATAATTTTCTTAGAAAAGTCAATTAGGTAGTAGCATTAGTAAATAGCGATTTGACATAAACCTTTACCCCGAATAAAAACCTAATGACATTTGCAAAGGTCATGTGTGACTTCCCAGAAGTAATCAGTTTCGTTTCAACATTCAAATTAGAAACAATAATGAAACTTGGTGGCGTATAGATACGTCTACCATTACCTGGTAGAATAGTTAACTAAATCTTATTTGGATGGGGTGAATCAAGTTATAAGTTTGACAATTTAGTAAGGATAATAAAATACACTATATTCGTGACAATCTAAGAAGTCGGATTTGAGAGTGGCGTAGAGAGGGATAGAATATCGCTTTACTACTAAGTGCTTTAGAGATTTATTTCATGTTCTTTCATACTTACTAGTTGTAGCGGCATCAATCCCGCCACATGAAGAATTAAGAAGCGAAATTTGTAAAGCAACAAAAAGAACCGCAACGCCAACGAAATCCTGCATTGCGCAAGCAAAGTTCTCCGTGCGATTTGAACGTATACAACAGTCCGAATATCAACTATCGGGCAGTCTAATCCACTGCTGGAACTAGACCTCCCCCAAGAGTAGCCACATCGGTCGGTACTGGAGTGCGATTCTATAAGCATATCACCGTGTAAGCTTAGGTGTGAGGAACAGTGTGAGTTGTCAATCCATACGGACAAGATGGAATGAGAGCTCAATTCATGGTCACTCCACCTTAATTCACACACTCCGACGATGACATTGTATCGGCACTAATGCCGCCACAAGAAAAAAAATAACAAAGCGAAATTTGTACGCTTCTTACCTTTTTAACATGTCTATTTCATAAACACCTTAAAATTCCATGAAAGCGAAGTGAACTGTCATTCCAGTTTGATTGCATGGATTGACAGCTCACTTCCTGTTTACTTCACCTTAGGTGAGTCAGCCTCTCCCCATCTTCATGACAAGACCTTACCTATCAGTACAAAGCAAAAATATATTTTCTAACATCCAACAAATGCCATGACAAAACACCTCTCTCCCACCGATAAGGTACAACTCGTGTTTATTGGCACAGTTAAGTGGCACATCATAAATCACTGGCAATAGCAATAATGCCACCATCCAACTTGTTCGCTGCCACCCTACCACGTGCCACCACTAAACAGGTAGATACAGAAGGTCGGCCCATCATCTAATATTAGACCGCTAAATGCTATCTTGCCGTGAACTGCAGGGGTCTAAATGGAAAGCACTCAATCGGTTGCGCACCCAAGTAGGCTGCTGCAAACACTGCAAAATGGGGTTTTATAGATTCGTCGAATACCCAATGAAAGTGCCGTGCCCCTGATAAGCAGTGCGATTCTGTAAACATCTTACCGTGTAAGCTCAGGTGAAGTGAACATTCAGTGAGCTGTCAATCCATACAAACAAGATGGAATGACAGTTCACTTCACGCTCACTCCACCTACGTTTACACGGTGTCTCATCGTGTAAACTTAGTTGACACACACGTGTTCTGCCAGTTTATTCTGTAAACTGGCAGAACACGTGCCGCAAGTGCTTATTAACCTGCACTATGTAGCAACCAAATAATCAAAGGAGCTGTTAACTACCGACTCGGAAAGGAGAAGACGAGTACTGAATATGTGTATTTTTTTTTAAACGTTGGAACACTAGGATTTTTTCCTGTATCCTGGGTGCGTTTACAAACATATAAACTCACATACACAAACAGCCAGACCCGGAACAACTATCTGTAGGCCATACAAATTTTTGTTCCGTGTGGGTCGATTCGATCGGATCGAACCCGCGACACGCAGTGCAGCAGTCAATCGCTCGACCACTGCACCAACCGTGTCGTATTGCTAGGTACGTTTGACACCCCCATACAAACATTGTGTGTGTGTTGGTTTATTTCCGCTTTTTGTGTGGAGCAGACCTTCTTACTTTCGATTTTGTGTGGCCAGTATGGATTTTATCTTCGGTTGCTAATGTTCGCTGGTTGAAGTTATGTATTGGTTGAAACTTTTCTCAGGTACGATTGGAAGATTATTTGTCTTGTTTTCTATCTTGTGTAAAATCGAATAGATATTTTGTTGTGTGTATAAATGTGTTCTGTTGGAGGTGCAAACGGGTTGGTGATTCAATTCGATTTTCTTAGCATATTAAACAATTCAACAGCAATTTACTTCTTTTACATAAAACACATCTCTATTCAGTGCTTTTTACACGCTTTTTTTTTTTTTTTTTTTTTTTTCCTGCCTTCTTAGTGAGTTAAATAACAGCCAAACTGGTCGATCTTTAAGGTTAAGCAACACTTGCCAAGGTCGGTCCGTGGATGGGTGACCATCTTACCATACCGAGATTCCTCCGAGAATCAGGAAGAACGTTGAGCTGTTGCAGCCGGCTGTCATTTTCAGATATTTGACAGTCCTTTAGGGTATTGGGAAGCCAGGAAACTGACACCAGTCTTGCCAAGGAGTACCGTGTTACTCAGTTACTGGGTTGTTTAGGTCAGATATGCAAACTGGAACATAGTCACACTCCAATAACATTAGGAAAAGATTAGGCACTTTCATTGATAACCTAAATTATTTAATAGCACGTGTTGAAGAGACCAAGATACTAATCAGTCCACCATTGATATTCTTCATAAACTTGGACGCAGACATACTACTCCTAAAAAGACGTATTTCCCCCCAAAAGTTCGCAACTCCCAAACCCTTTCAACATTACCAAACAATTCCCCGAACTACCCAAGTAATAGCTCTTAACACCTATTTAAATCAGTCAGCTGCGAACAGTAGCCCCTCAAGGAAACATAAACAAACAAACAATAAAGAAAGAATGAAAGAAAAAAGAAAAGTACAAGTCGACTCTGCTTTGTATTCATGGGTCTCAATAAATAACGGTTTCAAGGCGTGAGAGGCGAACGGTTTTACTATTGGAAGGTTTGTCGAACGAGTTTGAGATCGACTGTGTAATAGGTTCTTTTTACATCACTCATATATTCCTGGAAAGTCATGTATCTGTCAAAGTCAGTTCACGTCAGTCGTCAGTTATGTTAAAGTCCCACACAGGAGACAATGTAGCAGTCGAAGATGGCGACTTTGACTCGTACAGACAAGACTGGTCCTCACTTATCCAAAACCGGCAGAAATGGCAAAGATAAGGAAGGAAGGTGTCTTGTTTCTGTTCACACGAGTAATCTTTAAACGGATATCCTGGACAACATTAAAAGTAAGATCAGGCTCAGAATAACAATTGAGAAATCTTTGATGGTGTAGTGGCATCAATGGCGCCACATTAAAAACTAAGAAGCGAACACGTTGTACCTTGTACGGCAACAAAAAGAACCGCAACGCCATCTACGACGAAGTAACAACGAAATTCTGCGTCGCGCAAGCAAAGTTCTCCGTGCGATTTGAACACATACAACAGTCCGAATATCAACTATCGGGCAGTTGCCTTCCAGACACAATAACCGTCTGGTTCGGAGGATCCTCCCATTTTAAGTGGAGGTATGCGGGACTTTACGCTCTGTACCGCATACCTCTATAATGGGAATATATTTTATTTGACTTAAAAAGCTGAACCAGGACCATTTGCTCAGTAGTTGAAACAGCAGCCACAACTGGTGATACGGACCAACAGGCAATTTATGCTCTTTTTTTAAGGTTCGTGCCTGATTTTGGCGTCAAAATCTAATACCGCCACAGATGCGACATTTTTGACCGAAACCAAATTTTGATTTAGCCACAATTCAGCGGCCAAACATAGCATAATCGGCGTATAACGTTTCAACTGTTAGGACTCCTCTGAGGTGTTTAACTCATTTGAAAATATATGAAATAAAAGTAAAAGAGCGTGTGAAAACAGTGAGTTCCAGTGTTAACGCCAACACAGAAGCCAGGTACAAAATTTATTAACCTTTTGCGTGTCTACCACAGATTTTTATCGTCCAATCCTGACCAAGCCCTTAAGTGTAACTGTCCGACTTAAGTCATTTGGAGCATTTTTTCTTATGTCGAACTGTGTAACTTAAGACACGCAAAAGGTTAAAGGTTTCTTCTCGATTTCGATCGCGTATATCTTAAAGTATCGCATTACTTAGTTTTAATTATTTCTGCGTTGAATAAACGAAAAAATGGAAATGAAAACACAGAAATTCGAATTGTTTTTACTTGGAACGAGGACTGACGGAAAAGAACACAGAGTCTCAGTAATGATTGTCCAACGACTCTACTGGACACTGGGTAAAATGAATAATACTAAGTATATCTACTATCCTGTAAAGCTGAGCTATGTTTGTGGGGTGTGAAATAACCCTTGGATGATAAGCACAATTCAGTGACACCTAATGTATTTTTCTTATGGAGGCAATATCAACAAATGACTTCTTCCGCTCTGGGTGGAGTGGAAGGGCGTGTCAGACTCTTGCTGACTAAAACCCATCCGTGTTCCTCCTCCTAAAGCCGTTTGCGTTCCAGGGCCGAGGTGACTCATTCGAACAAATTCATGGTAAGTCTTGACCTAATGAGAGCCGGCGGGGTCCGCTGGATGCGAAGAGCACGGCCTGGTCGATGTAGCGACGCTTGGGGGATGTTAGTGTCCAACAATGGACGTCTTTCGACTGAAAAGATGATGATGATGAAATTTGTAACCCAGATGGACGTGGCTTACCCCCGTCATTGTGAAAACTTTGGTGGAGTGGGCTTGAAGCGAACGGTTACTCTGGATTGACAGTTTTCACGGTGCGAGTTTTATAGAATAGCAATACTGGGGCCTATTTAATAAAACTGACTGACGTTTATTTCATACGTTCTCTGCTTTATTAAACAACACCTGTCGCGAAATTGTGACAATAAAGTCAGTTTTTGAAAAATCTGTCGCATTATCAGTCATTTGATAGATTGCGACTGACATGCGAATGTTAACGTTGCATAAAAATGAGTACAATTGGCACTCTAGTCATTTTAATGGGCGATCAGCCCTAACTTGAAGCTCTCCTGGTCAATTCGGTGGACCATCTGGCCTACCGAGAAAACCAATCGCCTAAAACAATCCTAACCATTCGCTGTATCACTAAAATAAAAACGAACAGCCTACCAAATCTAACGCCTTATTACTACCTCTAACAAATCGAGAACATTACCAACGAAATAGTAAGTAGGTACTAACACTTAGTTCTAATACTCCTAATATCCAATTCTATACATTTTTACGCCATTCGCCATAGAAGCTGGTACAAAAAGGAGCTAATCGGTGCTATAAATCAGGATACGGACGAAATATCGACTCGCTGTCGGCTGCCTACGTGGCTCGATGGTAGTACGGTAAGCATTCTAATGAGACAGCTTAGGCTGGCTGCACACTTGCGATTTTATGGAGCGCTTTATGAGATTATGTTCTTCTGGCTTTTCATAGACGACCCAGCAGCGGTTTAGGAGTTGTTTTTAGCAGTCAATATTTTCTTTAGGCTTCACTTAAATTGCATTTGTGACGGGTCCATAATGTTTTTCCAGGAACCTTAGAATTTTCCAGGAAAGTTAGATTGTTGAAGATTTTTCGCTTGTTTTGTATTTAGTTTATCTTTATTTGAATTAAGAATCTAGTATTATCTAAAGTGGTTACTTTTAGGTTTTTGTTTCTTTTTTCTTACTTGATTTCTTCAAACATAAAGTAACACATAATTTCTAAGTAATTTGAGAAAAGCTGTAACCCTAAGTAAACCTTTTGTCAAAAAGCGGCTTTGCTCATTCTTCTGGAATACAGAAGATATGCATTAAATGAAAGACTAAAAGACTTTAAATATCTTGTGGGGTTTAAGTGGGGGTAAAAAACTTCTCAGACAGTCGAAGTAAAATTACAAATTCATGAGACAAAGCTAAACCTAAAGATAAGAAAAGAATGATTCAATTACTCAGAATCAAAATTTTATATACATATATTGAACCTAGTATTTTTCCGCGTCTGAATTGTTTTATGATCCAAAGGGAATATCATACTACGAAATTAAAATGTTCTATGATTTTACGGTCACGCTGTGAACCAAATGTCATCCCAATTCATCATTCATCCAATCGTGAACGATTGAATCGAAGCCATTGAGGGGTAAACAAACATTTAGACTTCCTAATTTAAAATTTCAGATTCAGATTTTAGCTTCTGCCAGCGACTTTACTTTGAAAACCTATCCCAAAGTAACATTCTTTGGGTATTAAACTCTTAGGTCTATGGCGGTGAGCGATCCAGAGAATAAAGTCCCGCAAACCTCCATTAAAAAGGGAGGATCCTCCGACCAAACAGTTGTTGTGTCTTGTGGGCAACTGCCCGATAGTTGATATTCGTACTGTTATGTATGTATACATTTATTTAAATCACACGGAAAACTCTGATACTGCGATGCAGGATTTCATTAGTAGTTCGCTGCTGGCGGGACAGATGGCGTTGCGGTTCTTTTTAATGCCGTACAAGTTTCGCTTCGTTAGTTTTTCTTGTGGCGGCATTGATGCTGCTACAGGTCTCTTTAGGTCTTAATCCAAGACATTGTCTACCCTGGTGCCACGTTTCATCCAAATCAATTCAGCCGTTAAGACGTGAAGAAGTAAAACAGGCAGATAAAAAGACTGGCAACAATACTTTTGCAACATGATATTATTATGAAAGTAATAATGTAGTAGTATAAATTAATAGGATAAATGAGATACTAATTTATTTAACTTACCCAAGACAAAGTTCTCAATCTTGCTCATGCAATCAGCCTAATACAAGGCATATCGATCACGTACCCATCGGCAGGTAATAAATCGTCGTGCAAGAGAGATCGCTTTAAAAACTTCTTAGTCCATTCTCCATTGAGAGAACGCAAATGAAAGAGTACCTGAGTTTGTTTGTTATCGAGTGTTTTCATCGGATTTAGGGTTCCTGGGGAAATGTAGGTTCTTTTGGAAATACATTAAGTGCTTGCATGATTTGATTAAGTGTTTTGATAAGGGTTTGTAAGCTCGGGGCCGGCTGAGTCGTCCTGACGCAGGGGTACACGTACCCACGCGGCGAGACGATTTCGGACCGCCAGGCACTTCTTCTCATGCAACCGAGCGGGTGGGCGGGTTGCGGATAGCCCAGCTCCGGCTGGGGGACCGCCACCTGACTACTGGGAGTCGATCTCCCAGCTGGAGTGTCTCAAACGAGACCCCGGACAGGAGAAGTTTCCCGAAAGCCAAATCCCAGGCCAAGGGTTAACCTAGTACCCCATTATCCCTTGACTTACCTACTCCAAATTCGCACTCCTTCCTTTCTTCCTCTACTCCCATCGGTCCGGAGGAAGGGCAACCTCGCAAACCAAAAAAGCCCAACAACCACAACACTAACCATGAAGCAGACAGTAAAAGTAACTACCCAGGTGGGTCCCGGCCAAGCCGGGGAATCCCATGCCGACTCGTCGGTCAGCCCCCATCGTATTCTGGGAGGGGGCAAACTTCTGCCGTTAGAGGACGCGCCTTCAGCGCGTCAGGCTGCTACTACAGCGCCAAATATATGCACAGACTCGGCTGCGGTACACGCGCCAAACACACCGAAACCGGCTGCGGTACTCGCGCCAACAAACACAGACTCGGCTGCTACTCAAGCGCCACTAACTACCCTGACCAAGCTTTCCACGAGCGCCTGGCAACAGAGCATCGTCCGGAACAGCTTCAGAAAAAACCCTGACAATGACCAGAAAGTGACGGGTAAGGCTGCCGGTTCAGGTGGTTCCATCCCGACCCCAGCGGGCGAAGTACGCATGCATCAGCGCGAAAAAACCTTAGCTGGGGAGAGGAAATACGGCGACCAGATGGTCGCCCCAGAGAAAGTACGCGACCAGCCGCGAGTCCGCGAGGGTTTAACCCAGCGCGAAAAACGGCCGGACGCGGAAACGCGCGACCGGGGACGAGTCCGCGAAGGGGAAACCCAGCGCGAAAAATCTCCGGAAGCGTTGGAACCCACCGGAGCTGTAGGCCAGAACCCAGACCGACAGAGACGCGACACCGAAAGACCACCGAGAAGGGCGAGGGGGAAGCGGCTTCGGGCCCCGCGCGGGGATAACCTGGAGCCCAGAAATCTTCCGGGCACCTCCCTCAAACCACAACCTGAACCTAGCGGCTCGGGTGCGGCGAAGAGGGAACGTCCGGATGACACGGCTTCGCCGAGCACGCTTCAGGGAAACCCGAAACGTGTGAGGACCCAAGCTGCTCAAGGGGAGCAGAGAACCTACGCGCGAGCCACGAAGGACATTCCGGCGCGACTCTCCGTAGCGATCTGCTTCTCCCCCCCCTCCAGAGACCTGACACACACCGAGGCGACACATATTCGGACTGAACTGGAAAGACTGGTTATGGAAACCGACCCGACTAAACCACTCCCGGCCTTCCGCGGCTACCCTCGGGTAGCGGACGGCACCGTGCAGATGTGGTGCGAGGACGACAACTCCCTGACCTGGCTTACCCTGAATGTGCCCAGAATAAGACTCCCAGACACTGACCTGACTCTGACCGTCATGCGACAGACCGACGTGCCTACCCGTGTCAGAGCTGCGCTCTTCGTACCCAGGTACAATGGGGACATAGCGCGGCTCCAGAGCATTCTGATTCGTCAGAATACTTGGTACGATATCGGGAGGTGGTCACTGTACAGGGCAACTTCTGTCGGTGGGGATAACCACGGGACATATTTGACCCTGGGAATCCCGACCGATGAAGCCGAAAAGGTGTTGGGGCGGGAGCGACGCATATCGTACCTTCTTGGGTCCATATACGTCCGCTTCTACCCCAAGGCCCAGCCCACTGACGTCAGGACTGACACCGAGACTGTGACTGAGACCACAGAACCGACCCAGACAAACGACCAAGACATGACCAGACTAGAGGAGGAGATGGCGAGAGCAGCGATGGCTGATGCAGAGGTAGACTCTGCGCCACCTACATCACCAGGGTGGACATCGCAGTTGCTCGCATCCTCGCCGACTCGAGACAACTGGCCCGGAATGGAGGAGGGAGACAGACTGTCCGATGGATCCGTCTCCTCCTAACCCACCACCACCGTCGACGTCGCCCACACCTAACACCATCCAGATCATACAGGCAAATCTCCAGCATAGCCAAACTGCCACCGCTAGCCTGCGCAGGGCGCTGGAGGTGCAACCACGAACAATTGCCCTGATACAAGAGCCGTGGATCAGAAATGATAGGATATGCGGCCTTGGAAACATCGGAGGTAAACTAACACTCAATACAAGTAACACCAACAAACCACGAACCTGCATATTCACACCTAAAGACGTACCTATTACGCCACTAACTCAATTCTGTTCCAGAGACCTGACAGTGATCAGGCTTCAAACCGACAATAATATCCCGGACCTTGTACTAGCCTCGGCGTACATGCCAGGCGACGACGAGAACTGCCCACCTAAAGAGATGACTGATTTGGTCCAACACTGCGAGAACGCCAACCTGGACCTCATCATCTGCACCGACTCAAACGCTCATCACCCACTCTGGGGCAGTGAAGTATCGAACACCAGAGGTGAGGCACTATCCACATATCTTTTCTCGACTAACCTTAACATCGTAAACCACGGCTCCGAACCCACTTGGGTCACTGCCAGGGGACAAACGATCATAGACCTAACGCTGGCCACAGATAATGCGACAAAAATCATCTCTAATTGGCGCGTGTCCGACGAACCCTCTTGCTCTGACCACAGGAGAATTCGTTTCACACTAGTAGCCAACACAAAAAAGCCCGCACCCAAGCGAAATCCGCGCCGAACAAATATACCTCAATTTAAACGCCTCCTAGCTTCTCTGCTAAATGGGCACCAGCTGCACCAAGCTCCAATCACAGACCCCACAGAACTAGAAAACACGGTAACAAAACTAACCGATTACATAACCGAAGCATATCACACGTGCTGTAAACTAACAGCATCACACACCAAGGGTAAGGGTAACCCCTGGTGGAACACAGAACTTAAAAAACTCAGAAGTACACTTCGCAAACAGTTCAATAGAGCAAAGAACACTAGACTCCCTGTAGACTGGGAAACGTACAAAAAAACCCAACACACATTTAAGAAACAAATCAGAATCGCCAGGAAAACTGCTTGGCGGAAATTCTGTGAATCCATAGAATCAAACAACGAAGCCGCCCGAGTAAGGAAAATCCTATCAACTGAACAGGACCGCACCCTCGGCGCACTAAAGAAACCAGATAACTCATACACACAAACAGACCAAGAAACCAGCAGAGTTCTTCTGGAAACGCACTTCCCAGACTGTAATCTTCTTGAGGACAGAGTGTGGGCAGATGAATCAGGACGAACCCCTGCTGACCAAGACTGGTCTACAGCCCGAAATGTAGTAACAGAAGATCGAATAGCATGGGCTATAAAGACCTTTCAACCATATAAATCCGCAGGACTAGATGGCATCTTCCCAGCCCTGCTACAATGGGGGGAGAGCATCATAACACCATGGCTGCTAGCAATCTACCAAGCCTGTATAGCACACAGATACGTACCCCTAGCATGGCGCGAAGTGAAAGTCATTTTTATTCCCAAACCGGGAAAAACAGACTACACACAACCCAAAGCATACAGACCAATAAGCCTGACATCCTTTTTACTGAAAACCCTGGAGAGGCTCTGTGACAGATATATTCGGGATGGACCCCTACGTCAATACCCACTCCACAGACAACAACACGCCTACTCCGCGGGGAAATCAACAGATTCTGCGCTGCACAGCGTGGTCTCAAAGATCGAAAGCGCTATAAACCATAAATGTTCCTCACTGGCTGTCTTCATTGATATCGAGGGCGCCTTTGACAAAACCATGTTTCAGAGTATTAGCAAAGCCCTCGTAAAGCACGGTGTGGACACGACACTGAGTGGCTGGATCACAAACATGCTCAAGCAAAGAGCTGTACAAGTCACAATAAATAACACAACAAGGGCCATTGTGGCGAAGGGCTGCCCCCAAGGGGGGGTCCTTTCACCGTTACTATGGAACCTCGTCGCAGATAATCTAGTTAAAAGACTCAATGATAAAGGATACTTTACCGTTGGCTACGCAGATGACATAACCATAATAATAAACGGAAAACACGAAAACACGATATGCAACCTCATGCGCCAAGCCTTGAAAATAGTAGAGGACTGGTGCAAAGAATATCAGCTAGCAGTGAACCCTGCCAAAACCGAACTAGTCCTCTTCACCAAGAAGAGGAAGTTACCAACACTAGAATTACCACGGTTCTTCGGAACCACCCTCAGCCTTTCGACTGAAACCAAATACCTGGGTATATATCTGGACAAGCAGTTGAATTGGGCGAAGCACACTGAACACACCACCACAAAAGCCAGTATATGCATGTGGCAATGCAAACGCATGCTAGGTAGGAACTGGGGTATTAGCCCCAATACAACCCACTGGTTATACACCACAGTTATCAGACCGATAATCACGTATGGTGCTTTAGTCTGGTGGCCCAGGACCGACTTGAGCACAGCACAGAAAGACCTTGAGAAGCTGCAACGGCTTGCCTGTGTGGCAATCACTGGCAGTATGAGGACGGCACCCACTGCGGCCCTGCAGGCTATGCTGGGACTGCCACCACTGCACCTTATAGTGCAGGAGGAAGCGGCCCAAGCGGCCTTCAGGCTCAGCACAGCTGGCACTTTAGGTAAAGACTCTAGAATCAAACATACACGCATCATGGAAGATGCCGTAAAACGACAACCCATGATGTCATCACCCAATGACAAAGCTCAAAAGATGCACCATTTCCAAAAGCACTATAACATAGTGCTAACACAAGAATTGGATGACCACTCAGGTCCTAAAGAGCTGAGAATCTACACTGATGGATCAAAGACAAGTACCGGAACCGGAGTTGGAGTTTACTCCAGCGACCTCAACATTAAAATATCCAGACCACTAGGAAAGCTCAACACCGTTTACCAGGCGGAATGCATGGGCATTATCCTAGCGATCCATGCCATAGAAGCCAGGGGAGTCACGGACACTCATATTCGTATACTCTCCGACAGCGCCTCAGTTCTCCAATCCCTAAATAGGAACTACACCACCTCGAAACAAATACAAGAATGCCACAATGCACTAGAACGCGTCACGGTGACAAACCGCAACACCATAACGCTGCAGTGGATAAAAGGTCACAGCGGATCACTAGGAAATGACGCGGCCGATGAACTGGCCAGGAGGGGGTCTGGTACGATGGCTGTTGGACCCGAACCCATAGTGCCACTCCCTTTCACCCAGCTACGCACGTGGCTACGAGAACATACCCACACACAAGCAGAACGCTGGTGGACCTCGGCACCAGGCTGCAGGCAGTCCAAGGAGGCTATACCACTCCTAGACAATAAACTCACCAAGCGCCTTCTGCGACTGAATAGGAGCAGCCTGCGAATGGTGGCGGGGACCATCACCGGGCACTGCTCACTGAATAAGCATTTCCACACACTAGGTATAACAGACAGTCCTCTGTGCAGAGCATGCATGGAGGAGGAGGAAACGGTGTCGCACGTGCTCCTTGAGTGCACAGGCGTCGCCGATATACGTAGACAAACGATAGGAACACCAAATTCACTCACAGACACCCTGAACTCTTTAGGAGGACTGATCTGCTTCTGGAGGGAGGTCGGCTGGTTGGAATGACGGCCGCCATGGCCCACGCACAATGGTCCAACATCAGGACTAAGTGCGGAAACCATACCCCAATAGATAGATAGATAGAAGGGTTTGTAAGACGTTTTATCTGTGGAGCGTCGTTGATATTGCAATACGTTTTATGTCACTTTTAAAGAACATAACGCAATAGGTTCTATGCTATATGCTAGCATAGAACCTATTGCGTCCCACTCTGTAAAAACTACGCCATAACTGTTTTGTATGTAGTAACTTAGTTACATCTCATGTTGTAACCACAAAACCGTAATAATTATTTACTTAATTTAAACTCAATTCATTGCAAAAACCGGTCTTCATTTAAAATAGCAAGAAGACCTCAAGCCCTACTTTACCTGTATTTACCCGTTCAATAATTCCACAGAAACCTTGACCAATTGCCCAGACAAGTAATTATCACGGAGATAACATCGGCCAATGAGTGTTTGTCGTGTCGAAGAGTGGTCGGCTAGTGTAATGAATGGCCCACGATGGAGGAAAGTGATTGCTTCTACGAATGCTTCGAGTGACCTTTAGAAAATGCATTACAGTAGGCGCCAGATAATCGTGGAATAACGGTCATTGACCCACCTACAATTATTGACATTTTTAATTTGAAAAACGGAATTAATGACACAAAGCTGTCCCGAATCATCATCTCTCGTGATCCTTAACATTGTCTAATAATGAAAAACGATTCATATTTAATTGTTCAGGTACCTATGAACAGTTATTAGGGAAAGGTCAATATACTTTATTCCACATTTATCTGGCGCCTACTATAGTAGCTACGTGAAGTAGGTATTCTAGGTAAAAAGGGGTTATTCTTGGCTTTATTTGTGACTAGTTAAATATTTTTTCCGAAAAATGTAACAGATTTCCCTTAGTTAGCATATTTGTATGCGAACGTTTCTAAGATATATACAACATTTTTTTCATTCTTTCACCATTTTTTTTTTAGGGTAAATTATCAAATGACTTCTTCCGCTCTGGGTGGAGCGGAAGGGCGTGTCAGACTCTTACTGACTAAAACCCATCCGTGTTCCTTCTAAAGCCCTTTGCGTTCCAGGGCCGCGATGACTCTTTCGAACAAATTCCGCAACCCTGGCAGGATTCTTTCACCATTCCTGTATCAAATCAGTCATGCATGTTTTTAGACTTTGCAACTAAGGACAATGTAAAATAACTGTAAGTAAATAAAATAAATAACGGCGTCCATAAAGTGCAATACTTTACAGGAATGAATTATTATTGTTTACATTTCTATTTTAATTTTGACATGCTTTAATGAATGTTATTTATAGACATGCAAAGAACTCATTAAGTAAATCTCAATTAAGTATTTTATAACGTTAACATAACTATTGCAAGTTATTTTTTGTCTGTGCGTGCATTCAGTGTAATACGAAACCGTTTTAGTATTTTTAACGGCTTATGTTTAACTGATCACCTGATTTAGTAAAATATCACAGGCAAAAATAGTAATTGATCACTAGAATATAAAACCGCATTTTAATTTAAAACTATAACCAAAGTTTGTACATCTTGCTATCCTATTAAAGCAAATGACTCCAAACAAATCATAGTTGACCCAAAAATAGTAAATGATCGCCAAAATTAAAACCGCAGTTTAATATGAAATTATAACCAAAGTTTATACATCTTGCTACCCTATCAAATAAGCCAAATATTTAGTATAGTAGAGTAACCTACTAAAATCAATCTCTTTTTTCTACTAAGAAAATTTGATGATCATTTACTATATTTGGTCCCCAAATACAATTTGAACTACAGTCGTGAATAAAACAGCTAGAACTATTATTCTTGTAGGCTTAATTTTTTTGGTGTTAAGTATATATTTTTGGTAAAAGAGCTTAGGGTATCGAAGTACATTCTGGTGGTCATAATATTTATTCCCTTTTTTAACTGTGTAGAATGTAAAAAGATAGCATATTTAACATGTACCAAACAATCTACCTAGCCTTTTTCTAACTATTTTCGAGGTCGGTACACCCTAATAACTCAACGGGGAGTCAATTATATAAACTCCAGATTACTCACAATACTCACACAGAACTCACATAACACTCGCACAACCTTCACTCTGTATGCTATTATATGATGACTGTTGTAAGTTATATTTCCTTTTTTTAGACTGATATAACACTTAAATGTAAAACATAGTAGTAGTGTAGTATTATTAATTACTTACTGGGGCTATTTCATTCGCATTTGTATTTGTAATCGTTTGAGACACAATAAACATTTTTTTTTTAGACCCGACTACAGTTATTTATTTCAGGAAAAATAACTGTACTGAAATACGGGTTCGAACAAGCTCAGGCGCAGTTGTTCATTCTTATTCTTTTGCATTTAACACATTTCAAACATAATGCTGTACAACTTGTACAATTTAAAGACAATATAAATTAATAAATTATTTTATTAAAGTTTTAAAAACCGTTACATTTTTGGAGTTTGAAGATTGACATAACATTATAGAATTTGAAAAGGTTCATGTGTTCATTGATGAAGCTAAGCTATTTCCCTTTACTCAAATCTCTTTGTTTAATTTTACCATACGGATCTTTAAAAAGCTTTAAAACATGCAAAAAAAAACTTCCCCAGCACTTTATATCTTCACATT
This sequence comes from Mamestra brassicae, assembly GCA_905163435.1. NCBI lineage: Eukaryota > Metazoa > Arthropoda > Insecta > Lepidoptera > Noctuidae > Mamestra > Mamestra brassicae. The sequence goes on along the minus strand of LR991013.1, from coordinate 6,114,429 downwards.
AAACACCAGCAAAAAGCACAAAAATGCTCATATGAAATGCTTTTCGCGATATTTATTTAAATCGTTTATCAGTTCGGCTTGCAGAGCGCACAATATTTCACGATGATTTATTGATGGGCTCCGATGAGTATGTGTTTCATCTGCAACTGAGCTTTTAGCGTTTTAACCTTTTGCGTGTCTTAACAGATTTTTATCGTCCAATCCTGACCAAGCCCTTATGTGTAACTGTCCGACTTAAGACATTTGGAGCATTTTTTCTTATGTCGAACTGTGTAACTTAAGACACGCAAAAGGTTAATGTACACACATGGGCATAGATAGGTTTACTTTTCATGTATTTGTTTTATTTTTTCTATTAAATAACTCACACACTGTAAAATCAATTGTTTGCAATATTTATAAATATGTGAGTACCATTTATTGTAAAACTTATTAAAATAAAATATATTTGAAAAGAGTAACTATGGAGTTTCTTGTCCGTTCTTTTCCATAAGAATCTACTTTTATGAATGGACAGTGTAGAGTCGCTTTATTTTATGCATATTCTTTTAACTGTAATGGTGACGTTCAAAAGTGCCTTTTAATGGCCTAATTGGAATAAACGTTTTGACTTTGACTTTATGTATAGTTTTAATCAATGCAGTTCTATATTGGTTTTGATCAAAGTGGCGAGCAAGACGGAAAGTTGAACGTATTTTTTGGAATGACGATTGCCTTATACGGGGTTTTCAGAGGAGTGTTATAGACAGTAAAGAAACAATTATTGCAAAAAAAAAAAATACTTTATCAAAAAACTCGACCGAAGAAACGACTAAAAAGTTCCAAAACATAATCTTCTCATTTTTAAACCCTGCAGGCTTGAATAGGAACCCCACGCAGCGGGGTTTCGTCGTCGTCGTTAGGTTTGAGGTGACCCATCATATCAGAGCCATGTCTATACAACATACTTATTTTGCGATGTGGTTAGAAGTTACAACGCGTTGTGAGTTGTTTTTTCGCTCAGTGAGCGTTTTCGGTTCCTGAGCATAACACAGACATACATCCTCTAGAAGTCTAGACAAACATTTCCCTCCTTCTTGGGCATTCGGACAATAACATGTTCTTATCGTCAAAGATCAAAACAGTTGTACCATCCACTTTAACGGTCTCACTTTCTCAAGAACAAACTATACTAACTGACAAGCAATCAAAACATTGCAAATACTTTCAAGTTTTCCTTACACAAGGAAAACTGTAAAGGTTGACACACACGTTAGCTATAATATATGTTAATATGCATTTCATTTTGGGATTGGCGTCAAAGCTTTTAGTCAGATTTGATCCACACTTGCTCAAAGCCAGGACGAATAGAAGGAAGAAAAGGAGTCCTTTGCCAGACAGAAATGGATGAAAAAAATATTGGAAGCAAGCGAGCAGTAGATTATAAAGGAATGGAAGGCTGTATAATTATTTTCTTAACTTAAATACGCATTATAGTTAGACCTTTCGCCCCCATCCCGCTCTTCTCCTTAGAAATAAATGCTCTGAGATTGAGTTTGAACAACGTATACGCATTATAGTTAGACCTTTCGCCCCCATCCCGCTCTTCTCCTTAGAAATAAATTCTGAGATTGAGTTTGAACAACGTGAAAAATATACATATCCGCTGACGTGCGTTTATTCAAAACCTAAAGTCATTTATTCAAACTAGGCTGAAAATCAGCACTTTTTGAACGACAAAATTTACATGAAGACAGACCCCCAAATCGCCCCGCCCGTCACCACTTCCTACTGTTTTAACTGGGAAGAAGAAGTGGTGCAACAAACTCCCCAGCAACACATCTGTTTGTTTAGTTTGAAGAACTTGAATTTATACAATGGCATAAATAAACATTTTATGATAGAACTAGAAAATTACATTAAATAAATTAAATTAAATGTTCCTGGTTCCTTTAAGGTGTTTTGAAACATATAATTTCACATTATAGCTACCGTGTGTGACAGCCTTAAAAGGAAAACAGTAAAAGAAATATTTTTCATTACCAGCGATATAGAACGAGGAACAATAACAATGTCGGATTGTCGGATAGACACGAATTTATATTAGCTTACCAAAACTCGTCAGGAAGGCGTTACTTACCTGTGAAAAAGAAAATACAACGTTATTTAATGTTTGATAGAGAATAATGTAATTGTACCCCAATATTAGTTAGAAAAAGATTCAGTTAAAAATAAAGGTCGTCGTATCATCGGTATAATAACAAGGAAATCCATTAATGTATATCCATAGGACGTTTACCTAAATATTTTCATTGCATAAGTAAGTTCTCCACATGTGACGTTGAGCCTGCCTGCCTGTCAGTCTAGCTAAGTGTTTCCAGCCAGAACAAGTCCACAGTTGGAAATAGGCCTCCGCCACATGGGCCCGTACCTTGCTTCTCGCATCCAGCGGATTCCAGTGGCCAGTCGCACCATGTAAAATACTGGTGCTCAGCAGTATCCGCTTAGACTAGAAGCCGACCCGAACGAAGTTGGGAAAAGGCAGGCAGATTAACAAAATATGTAATCCGCCATTTTGTAGCAACGGCCATCTTGAATTTACAATGATATTGTATATTTTAAATTGTATTGTCATCAAAACCAAATATCAGATGAATCTGTCAACAGGAATGTGGTAAAATTTCAACTACTAAATTTGACCCAAACAAATAAATAAAACCGTTTGAAATAGCCATCCCATTGTTCTAACTCTTAACTTAGACTCCATATCTTTCAGTTTACGCACTAATCCTATCTTATTTCTCACAATATATTCCAACCCACATTACTAAAAAAGTAATGAATATTCTCTCAAGTTGAGGAAGGTCGCTACTTGATCCCTCACTTAAGTACGAAAAGATCTCGAAACTTCCGTCAGGCCCTCGACTTCGTACATACTTATATACGTAATTTTGTTTACAGTGTAATTCCGAATAATTCTCGGTTTCGCGAAACATCATAAGTATTTTATGTGTTGAATATTGAAATTGAATAAGTAATGTTAAGTTCCATTACTTGGAAAATAATTAAGAATGAAACAGTGACAGTTGGACCTGTGTTCACAATTTGTGAACAAGTATTTTGTAAAAACATTAGCCAAGGTTACATTAATGTTGTTACTACAATAAAATGGCTAGGTATGATTATTACTAATGAGAAAGACCCTGTTTTTCAAAGTAGGACATTCCATCCTATATTTATACTTATTATTTTATTTGTATATTTCTGTTATATATGTTCCGTGAATGTATCCGTGGCACCACTGACTGGCCCTATCAGAATACCAGCGCTGCGTTATTTATTGTTTAGATATCACAGCATAAGCTGAGATAGGGACCATTTTGGCCTCGCACAGATAATTATTTTATTATACTGTTTAGTTATTAATTTTATTTTACTGATTTGTTTGTCTTGTGCGAGTCCCAAATAAACATTTTTTCTTTCTTTCTTTTCTTTTCTTTCTATATCGTGCAGTTATATGTTTGAAAGTCAATTTTTGTTGAATCGGGGAACCAATTAACAAAGCTTGCAAATGCAGCAATTTGACCTAGGTAACAGTTTAGACCTAGGTTTACGAAGAAACATTATTTTCAAAAGGATCAGACAAATAACTTTGAATTTTGACTCCGATTTTCAGCTAAGAAATCGGTACATTTTTAACGTGGTACACACGTGATTTTACTTTGTGATAACTCCTCGGCTATGAGAGATACCTAGATAAAATAGAATAGAAATACTATTTATTGTACACCATACAAAAAATACAATAGGAGCTAAAAAATTGGTAGGTGTAACAATGTACGGTCTTATCGCTAAAGACAACCTTTGGATCAATTTGACAGAGAAGGAGAAAAGATATGTAGGTAGTCCGTAGCTAGATGGACGGCGAGCTTTAACCAAAAGGTACCAGTTAAATCTTCCTTACCTCTCGACTAGAACACCTCGGATTATGCGTTTACCAAACAGTCACACAACCACAATTCTATCCATAACAATTCCTCCAAATACATCAAACGGCCTATAACTTTCAAAAACGAATTTCAAGCTCACTTGAAGGTTTACAGCCGACCTTAGAGGACAACCCATAAACATTGCTATATCAGGGCAGGATCGTTTGCACGCAATCAAATAGGCCTGCTAGCTACAGTTCTGTTTGTCTCCTAGATTTGATAGCGCGATAGATGACCGATCCCTCGGAAGGTCGGGGCCTTTGGCTATAAAACAAAAACTTATACAGTGTTCGGAGGAAGGGTTTCGTATATTTTGTATTTAAGTTTATGTGGGGTGTAGTGAATGGTGTGTGCGAGATGAGTTGTGAAATGGTTCCGTTTTTTCCTCGAGTTGATGTGACGGATGATTTGTTTTTGTTTTTTGTTTGCTATTGATTTTTGGCGGGTTTTTGTGCCTTTGGTTCCGTTGTTAGTTACATACATAAATATGCAACAAACAAGCCGCAGTATTGATGAGTGACCATTTGAATGTACCGAGATTCCAGCGAGACCCAGAAATTTAAGCTGTTGATCCCGGCGGTCATTTGTAGATCTTTGATAGTCGTTTGGTAGTCAGAAGTCAGAAAATAGGCCACTAGTCTTGCCAAGAAGTATCATGTTACCCAGTTACTAGGTTGTGCATGTGCAGGTCAGAAAGAAGTCGCTCCATGATACATACTGCCGGTCGATTCTGTGTACATGTCGAAGTGAAGGCTTGGGTGAAGTGATCACAAGGTGAGCTGACATTCCATACAATCAAGATGTCACCTGATCACGGACTGAGCTGTCATTCCATCTTGATTATATGGATTGAAAGCTCAGCTCGTGATCACTTCACCCAAGCCTTCACTTCGACATGTTTACAGAATCGACCGGCTGGTTAGTTGGGTCAAAGCGATAGCCTCTAAAAAGCTTATGCGATGACCTACAAACAAAACACTAAGGTTCAAAAAGGTAACGTAACTACACTGCAAAATCGATCCAGCCACTATTTAGTCTCGATTCCCAGGCATAGACCTTCATTTAGACCTATACAAAAGGGTCTCTACCCAGGGTCCTAATACGCAGGCCCTAACTACAGTCTAGGCAATCATATAGCTACCTTTGGGTCTACCTGGATTTTGGGCCTGTACCAAACACCAAACAAAAGTCTATTGTACTAGAATGTTGGACCTTTTGTTGCTATATATTACATGTCTAGACTCCCAGGGTGGCTAGCAATTATTCGGGAAAATAGAGTATTTCATAATCTGATAATGAAAGGAATATTAGGTAGAAAGGAGCCTGATTTATTTAATAACTATCGAGTTTCCATACTAAAAATATGCCATGTACGATGTGTATGCGCGATATTTAAGATAGATTAGCATTTTCTACATCATATCAGCCGTAGACATCCAAAGGCCTCCCCCAAAAGGGGGGTTTGCCATAATCGCCATGTTTGGCAGGCGGGTTGGCGATCACAGTGTAGCTGTTGCAATGCACAGAGAATGCTGCTGCTCATTCTCTGGTGAGTCCCTTAGTCGCCTCTTACGACACTCACGGGGAGTGATGGGATGGTGCTATTCTTTTACGTCCAACACCATACAGAACGTTGTATGCGTTTTCTACACACACTCATAACTCATGCCTTTTTCCCATGGCGTAGGCAGAAACTACAGAAAGCCACCGGTTACAATCCTTACATACTCCTTTTGCTTAGTTCATGTATGTTCATACATCGGGTTATATTCGCACGGCGTTTGCGAGGTCTACACACCTGGCCTTTTGGAAGAACATTGTAGCGGCATCAATGCCGCCACAAAAAAAGCCAACGTAGCAAAATCTATATCGCAACTAAAATAACCGCAACGCCATATATCTCACCAGCTGCGAATTAATTCAACAAAATCCTGAATCGTGCAAGCAAAGTTCTCCGTGCGATTTGAACAAATACAACAGTCCGAATATCAACTATCGGGCAGCAGACACAAAAACCATTCGGTCGGAGGATCCTCCCTTTTCAATCGAAGTTTGCGGGACCTAACACCCTGTTCTGCATACCTCTATAACATCACTAATATGATCTGTGCATATCCTTCCAGGGCGTTCCCTCTTAGAATTTTCACTCATGTCTGCTTGTTCCTAACTGCTGCATTTTCAAACTCATATCTATAATACTATGTAGTCCTCGATTCGATTCCCAAGTTGGGCAATAAATTATTGGATTTTTTGACTGTTTTTTTTATGTTTGGATTTCAACCAGTTTGATGTCATACCTCACCTCTGACTGGAGTTATGGGGAGGGGAAAACAGGCCTGATGTTACCAATATTATGAAGAAGTCTTGATAATCATCGATGTGAAACAATGTCAATATTTCTTATATTATTATTTTTATGTAGGTATCTATGTCGAATGTTGAAAGTATCACCGCATCAATCTCAGAAGCCATATGTTTATAATATAATTGAGTAACTTATGTCTACAGAGTTTTCTTTACATTAAAGTAAAATAAATTTTATGTTTCTTCAGTCTTCATTTTCTCTCCTAGATGTCAGATAACAACGTGTCTGTCAAATGAAGAGTTAAAAAGAAAATTGCGAACATTAAGTTGAACGTGAGAAATTTTTCAAATGGACTGAAATTGGAAGATTTTTTCGCAATATTTTCTGAAGCCCTTTTACTAGAAAAATCTGGTGATGACTTATTCAGCAGATAAAATATAAAGTAGTCACTTTTATTTGAGCCTTTTGATAATAAGGTGAAGTATGTAGTTGCGGCTAATTAACACGCTTATTTTCTATGGGGTAGGCAGGAACTGTAAAAAGCCGGTGGCGCTGATATATGATGATACCGTAATCTATTTGTAAGCAATGATCAAAATTGACAAATAAAATTGACTTGTAATATCGGCAAAAAATATTCATGGGTCAGGAATCTTTTTCTGTCGCTAATTCTTTTAAAACCGTCATAAAATAGTCAAAGATTTTTTGCTACCGTATATGGTGCACTCAAATATACGTGGTGATTTTTAGGTTTCCAAACCTCTCTACGGGAAAACGGAACCCTTATGAGATCACTCGGTTGGCTGTCTGTCCGTTTCTTACAGCCGATTTTCTCCGAATCTACTTTATCCATAGAATACTAGAAAACCTATAAGAAGTCTGTTAAAATAACATGTTACAAAAATTAAATTCGTTCAGAACACTTTGCATGCGAGTCCGACTCGCACTTGGCCGATTTTTAAACTGATGACTAAATCCAAAACTACGAGGAATACAGAAAATAACTGAAAGGATTTTTGAAGCTATAGAGTTGACATTTGCCCCCAATGAAACAATATAGCTCAACTAAAAAAACTTCCAGAAAGAAAATACCTGTAAAGACTATGAAAATGAGGCAATAATATTGTTGGCAGTAATTTGTCGTTCACGAGATGCAACCGGCACTGATAGTGAGGTTAATTTATATGCACAATTACTGGCAAGTCGAGTGGCCTCATATTTTAACGGCTGTAATTTATCACTAGCCTTTTCCCACGGTTTCATTCCCGTGACATATTCCACAGGAAATATACACTGTATACAGGGTGAATTTTTCAAGTGGCCGTGGTTGGCCAATCCAAAACTATCAGAAATAATGAAAAAATCTATGACGTCTTGAATCACCATGATTCCGTTGAAAGTGTATGTGTTGGAGGTATGCGGTACAGAGAGTGAAGTCCCGCATACCTCCACTGAAATTGGAGGATCCTCCGACCAGACGGTTGTTGTGTCTGGTGGGCAACTGCCCGATAGTTGATATTCGGACTGTTGTATATGTTCAAATCGCACAGAGAACTTTGCTTGCGCGATGCAGGATTTCGTTGGTAGTTCGTCGCTGACAGGATAGATGGCGTTGCCGTTCTTTTTGTTGCCGTACAAATTTCGCTTCTTAGTTTTTCATGTGGCGGCATTGATGCCGCTACAAGTGAGAGATGGACGAATAGCACTATGCCTTTTTCACAACAGAATCATGATGATATTGGCACTTTGTAGCATGGGCCCTGACAGGGGTTTACAGGTCATCATCATATCAGCTGAAGGACGTCCACTGTTGGACAAAGGCCTCCCCCAAGTGTCGCCACAACAACCGGTCCTTTGCGTCTCGCGTGGATGTACAGGTGCTACTGTTTTAATGTTATGCAATATTTGAATCATATATTCCGCCTTGTGGAAAGTCGAAACTGAACGAAAACCTTTAAGTAGTCACAAAGAATTGAACAACAAGAACCCATAACAAATTCAACAAGTACAGTGCATCAACTAACAAATATCCATCTCCATACAACAGAACCGAAACAACATAACAAGAAAACACGGCACAAATAAAAGACTCGACATCTCTACCTAGAGTTAGTAACACGACAATACTGTACGCACAACTCTATATATTTCTCCTGGTAATCCAGTATAGCTTGACCTTTCATTGTACTGAAAGCTTGAACTCTACAAGATCAGAATAAACTGGATGAGAAAAGGGGCATTCGGAACTCCGCATTGGCTGTAACGAAGTTACTGTACCTGTCCTATGTCCCGATATATTATGTTGATAGAGACTACAAATAAAACAAAAGTTGGGCCGTTAAGTTTCGAGGGATGTAGAGTACTTTGTTGATATCGAATTGCTTGTAGAGTTGGGAGTAGATAGGACATTCGATCGCTTTAAGATAAAAAAACAACGGTTGCACTCCGTGAGTGCCGGCAGAGGTGAAAACTTGAACATGAACGTTGTGCATTTTTGATATTTTGGAATGGTTAGGAAATAATTTCGCACGAATAGCTTTAATTATCAGTATAAAAGTACTATCATTTATGTGGTAAAATACAATATTCATTTATTGCCCTATCGTACTCAAACATGACAATTTACATTACATTAAAAAATGTACACTTCAGAACTTTCCCTCCGTCTCACGAATTTTGGATCAGGTCGTGTCCTGACGCGAGTTTAAAATTTTTTATCCATCCCAAAAAGTGCACAACGCCGCTAAAGAAGTTTTCACTTCAAAAAACGAGAACGCTAAAAACGACTGAAAAGTTCCAAACATGTCGTTTTCAAGCAGTCTGATGCAGTTCCATCACAGATCTGATGCCATTAACTGCAAGCTTTTTAGTCGTTATTAGCGGTCGGGTTTTGGTAACGTATTATTTATTTTCTACATTTTACTGAGTTACATTGTTGGACTCGTCTTCTCGAGCCCTTTATCTTGATACCACTCGATAGGTTTTGATAAAAAAAAACATTTTAAAGACATGTTATTGCGCCAAAAATCGGCCATTTTTACTTTTAGATTACAGGAAAAACTATAAAAGTCAAAGGTTTAAAAATATAATTCGTTCAGAACCCATAGATAATATTATTTTATTATTCTGTTTAGTTTTTAATTTTATTTTACTGGTTTGTTTGTCTTATGCGAGTCCCAATTAAACATTTTTCTGTCTTTCTTTTTTCATAGCGCGCGAGTTCGACTCGTTCTTGTTCGGTTTTTTCTCGTACCTAGAACAAACCCATACATTTCCTAAGCTGATGTGAGACACAAAACTGTATCTTCAGGACAGGTCCTCCATTTACCAAAACAAAGCCATCTTCCCCACTCAACACCGTGTTAATTAGCACAAACTAGTTATCCGAGCCATCGCATTAAACAATTTGAAGCACCGACCAAATCCGATGACTTTCAATTTCTCGCCGGCTTTTGAAAAATATGTGCCATTCGGAACTCACTTTCCCGGCTTTTCCCAGTAGATAAAACAAACCTAGACGAGACACAAATCTATGTCATTTTCCTCAACAAGACCACTGCAAAAATATAAGACCTATAGGTACCGTTTACCCGTCCAAAACCAAGTCATCTTTACTAGCATTTCGCAGCCATCACTCCTGACTCCCGATCCAAACCGTGTTTATTACCATGAACTAGTTATCCGAGCCAATGCATTAAATAATTACGAAGCACCGATCAAATCAGATTACCTTCAATTTCTCGGCGGGTATGTAGCCATGTAGGTAATTAATATCGCCAGTTAATATAAGCCTATGTTGTGTATGATCAGTGGTTAAGAATTTGGCTGTCATGCTTGAGGTACTGGGTTGGTGACAAAACGGTCCGTATGAAAAACAGAACCTTTATAGGAGTCGTGTGTCTGTTTGTCGACGTTCAAAGTCAATTTGCTCCGAATGTGCTGGCCCGATTCAGGTGATAATCGTGCAAGAAACTCAATACACATCCCTTCAGCTTAAAGACATAAAGTCTTAACAGACAGAGTTTTTGTTACGAAACATGACAATTACTTATGTCGAATTCAGAACAAAACCAAAACTAAGTAGTTATTTTAATTTGCGTTTGTTACTAGCGGTCATTTAGGTAGGGAACGCCTTAGTAACAAAGCTTACCTAACAGTTGGAAACTACCTGTTTACAGAATAAATATTTGACTTTGACTTTGAACGTAAAACGTTTGAAATGAGCTTGTATTGTACATGTTAAAGGAAAGGTTTTGTGTTTAAATGTTCTACTAAATGGTTTCAGGCTTCAAAAAGAGCTTTTATTTCTTACTAGCTAATGCTTTTTACATGCATGGTCGACTGAAGGGGTCATCCGCTAGCCTTTCAGACCCCTTAACACCCCTCATGCTCTGTGGATTTTTTTTTATCGACTTTTTATTGTTTTCCAAAAAAAAGACCCAAATTTTACATTCAAATACAGATTTAAAAAAAAATATAAGGCGTAGACTCTGAATTTTAATTTTATTCTTTTTATCGATTTATTCTATTATATCGATGTGTATTGTTTAAGAATACTTTTAAATACAAAATTAGTGATATTAGTCACCTAGTTTTTTTTTAATTCACTCGCAAAGGTAAAACTTAAATTAAAGCTGTACATGTTACAGCTATTTATAAGGCTACAAAAAAAAAAACCAAAAGCGACCGGGATCTTCCAACTCCCACATTAATTCTCCAGTCTATCCTCTTTCTAATGATGTGCCACATGCCATAAAAGTATTTTAACAACTTTGTGAATTCCACCAGAATATAAAACCGCATTTTAATTTAAAACTATAACCAAAGTTTGTACATCTTGCTATCCTATTAAAGCAAATGACTCCAAACAAATCATAGTTGACCCAAAAATAGTAAATGATCGCTAAAATTAAAACCGCAGTTTAATATGAAATTATAACCAAAGTTTATACATCTTGCTACCCTATCAAATAAGCCAAATATTTAGTATCCGGGTAACCTACTAAAAACAATCTCTTTTTTCTATTAATGCAAGTCGTTTCTGGCCGTAGGAGGTCACAGTTTTAACCTTTTTTTTTTTTTTTTGATCTCGGGGGGAAATCCTCATGGAAATCCTCCACCCTGGGGCGGGTGGAGGGGTCTGTCAGACTCTTACTGACTAAAACCACCCCGGTGTTCCATCTTCCACCTACGCCGGGGATCGCGGGAACGTATGCGACATCCGCAATCCCCGGCTGGTGCCGGCCCGCCTCTGCGGGCCACCTCGCGTCGGCGAGGGGAGTGAGGTGTTTGACTCCCCTCGCTACGTCAAAGAGGGGCGCACGGGAACACCACGCGCCGCCACCTCGGGTCCGGATGAATGGGGGGCGACAGACATCCCCAAGTCCGCCGCCCCTGGACCCAGTTAGGGGGGCCGGAAGAGGGCAGCGTAAGCCCTCCTCCGACGCCCGATGCGCCTGCTGCGGGCAGGGAGAGCGGTTGTGATCTCCCTCTCCCTTTCCGCAGCCTCCTTCTGCGCGATAACTGTCTCGCAGAAGGAGACCACCGCGTCCCAGGACTCCTCACCGCCGGCCATAGCATGGACTACGGCCGGCAGCGAGAGGTCACCGCCTACAACAGAGATGAGGGCACGGCGCGGCTCCTCCCAAGCTGCACACTCTGCAAGCGTATGCCGTGCCGTGTCCTCCCGACAGTCGACGCAGTGGTGGCATCGAGCGTCCGGCTCCCTGCCTATGCGACACAAGAACCTCCCGAAGCAGCCATGCCCCGAGAGGACCTGCGTCGCACGGAACGACAGGGAGCCGTGCCTTCTCCCGAGCCAGAGGTCGAGCACTGGCCGGATGGCCTCGATGGTGATGAGGCCGGCGGTAGGGCTCGAAAGCCTGTCCCGCCATTCCGCCACCAGGACCTCGCGCAGCTGCGACCGACGCAGCTCCAAGTGTTGCTGCGTCAGTCTTTCGCCGCGCGCCCGCGCGCCCTCGCGCCACCTATGCAGTGACGCGAGCACTTTCGCCTCCAGGTCCCACGGCGGAGATCCGGCCAGTGCGCAAGCCGCCTCGTAGGAGATCGTGCGATATCCCCTGATGACTCTGACGGCCATCACCCTCTGCGGCTTCCGCAGAACAGTGATGGTGCTGGCCGTCAGGTCAGCCGCCCAGATCGGGGCCCCATATAGGGCCATCGATCGCACGATCCCCACGTACAACCGCCTACAGGCGGTGCTCGGGTCCCCCAGATTGGGAAGCAGCGTTGACAGCGCCCCCGCCGCGCCCAACAACTTGGGCGCCAGCCGCCGGAAGTGGGGGCCGAAATCCCACCGGCTGTCGAGCACCAATCCCAGGTACTTCATGGTGGACTCGACAGCGATACATCACAGTTTTAACCTAACCTAACCTACACATTTTGTTTAAAGAAAAAATTTGGTCGCAAAAATTTGGTGATCATTTACTATATTTGGTCCCCAAATACAATTTGAACTACAGTTGTGAATGAAACAGCTAGAACTATAAAATTTTTTAGGCTTAATTTTTTTGGTGTTAAGTATATATTTTTGGTAAAAGAGCTTAGGGTATCGAAGTATTTTCTGGTGGTCATAATATTTATTCCCATTTTAAATTATCTGGTTTACCAACATGTTTTACTTGATAACATAAAATGTATGAAATACCTATGATATAATTATGATTGCTAGAATAATTATTATCCCTTGATAAAATAGGGGCGGATTAATTGGTCGATTTAATGCCAGATTTGGTTTAATAAAATGATAAAGTGGAAACGTTGTGAATTTATCTCCGGGTTCAGTCCGTGGCGTTTAATATTTGATTATGTGCGGTTATTTATTCAATGATGTTAAATATTTATAAGATTTATTGGGCCAACGATTTTTTTGGTGACATGCGTACATATATTATAATATTTATATTTGTCGCAAATATGGAAATGTAAAGCATTAATTTATCGAAAATGTTATTTTTAGTTTGGTTTAATTTAATTTTTTAGTTTGGTAATACTTGAGTGTGTTTAGTCGATATTCTATGACGGTGAAAGTTTGTCATTTTGAAAGCTCAAACGAAAAGCCACTCAAACGTCCAGGGATATCATAGTATCCAAAAAAAATCCCGTCGAGCATGACGGGTTTTTTTTCACGGATACAATACTGTCCATTTTTTTTTTAAATTATTATATAATTTTATTTGTCAACAATGACTGACTGAGTTCTCATTAGTCTGATATTTTTCAACTGAAGAATAACTATGGATCTTTGACGAATCTTCTATATAAAACCGGTCAAATAATTTTATTTTTTCAGCTAAAAGTTACTTCGAAAAAAAAATCGGCCCTAAAGGTAAAGAAGTTCAGGGTCAAGTTTCTTCATTTATCGGATCACTTATATTGATAAGTAAATCCTGGCCTGAAGATTGTATGAATATTATATTCTAATTGCAAAGTTGACATTCTTCCGGTAGGTACCAACTGAATAATAAATAACTTGTCAAGGTTTTAATGTACTTTTCAGGGGAAATCTGTCGGCATTTGTTTAACAATTTAGAGAGATTAAAAAGTTAATACAATTATTTGTTTTTCCTACTGTTTAAATTCCCATCGACCTTTTGAAATATTAACCAGCTCTTGTGTAACCAGCTCTCGCGATATTATAATTACAAGTGGTCGCCCAGTTGGCTCGCTGTCCGATCACCACCAGGCCCGGGTCGATGGCGCGTTGTGTTTCACGCGCGCCTCAAAGAGATGTCAGCATAGAAGACGGGGCGGGGATTGCGGAATTTGTTCGAAAGAGTCACCGCGGCCCTGGAACGCAAAAGGCTTTAGAAGGAACACAGATGGGTTTTAGTCAGTAAGAGTCTGACACGCCCTTCCACTCCACCCGGAGCGGAAGAAGTCATTTGATGATTACCCATCCTTAAAAAAAAAAGGTGTCGCCAGAGGTCGAAATTACTAATTAATAAACGACCATAATTTTTAATTAACTTAATGTATTTTACTAAGCATTACTATTATAATATTAGCTTTCTGCTCTCCTTCTCCATATTATAAACTTTAACTGTGCAAAATTTCATACTCCTCCGTCCGCGTAGTTTTCGTAAAAAGGGGTACAAGGTAGAAACGTGGAAGAAAGAGGAATAATATAAGAATCGTCGTACATGGCTTACAAGGTCACAGCTACTAGTCAAAAGTCAAAAAAGTCAAAACGTTTATTTCAATTAGGCCATTAAACGGCACTTTTGAACGTCATCGTTTACAGTTCAGTAAAAATAATAAAATTACATTAATAAAGTGACTCTACTATTACACATTCGACAACACTAGATACGATTATTCAAAACTTTCTGATCAAACCAAGCATAATCCACAAACAATAACCAAGCATAAGCAGTGTCACTTTGTACTTTTACTTATGGTGCGTTTACACGGGCAATTTTTTCATCAATTATTGCTCGGCAACACGCATGGATTAATCTGGAGCAACTTCAATAAGTACGGTAATTGTTTCGGCAATATTGTTTCTAATTGCTCCATATATTCCGTATTACTTTCTCTGGGTTTTGTTTTATTTTTCAAAATTACTCACGTATTGCTTAGTTTCTTGGATTTTCTCCGTTGTCATTGCAAAACATTTCGCCAAATTGACGGCAAATGCCATTGCCGTAAACTGCTTGATGTTTTTTGACGTCACAATCGACCAATATTGCTTAATAATTGATCAGTTTTCATTGCCCGTGTAAACGTACCATTATAGAAGAAAATAGCTTCTGCCGGCGGCTCCGCCCGCATGAAAGTCAAAAATCATCCCAAGGGAACATACTCCCGGGATAAAAAGTATCCTATGTCATATTCGAGAATATGGTCTAGTCGTGTGCCTAGTTTCATTCAAATTCGTTCAGCTGTTAAAGCGTGGTAGCAGACAAACAGAGTTGCTTTTGCATTTATAATATTACTAGTTGCCGCCCGCGGCTCCGCCCGCGTGGTTGTCGAAAGTTATCCCAAGGGAATCTACTTCCGGGATAAAAACTATGTCATTTCCGGGACTCAAACAATCTCTATACCAAATTTTATCTAAATCGGTCCAGCCGTTTGCGCGTGAAGAAGTAACAAACATACACACACTCACAAACTTTCGCCTTTATATCTATAGATATCTCGTTGCTAGTAACTTCGCACACAAATTGAAATTTAAATGTTAGATGATTTAAAAAAAAATCGAGATGATTTCAATAAATTACCACCAACTTTAGGATCTACTTCAGCCTTGTGTATGTTTTTGAAATGACCTCTTGTATTAAAACTTGGCCTAGGATCGACTAAGGCAGAGAGATTTGGAAGGAGAATGGGGGAGGCTTTTACAGTCATATAAAAAGGCCAACAAACAAAACAACTTGAATTAAAATCTCTAAACTAGCATTTGAGTTATCCCGAATTCTGAATTGAAAGAAAGCTAGTTATAAATTAGTTACCGACCTTAAATCAAGCGTCGTCGTTTACAAGCACACATACCTACACCAACAACCAGTACTGAAGGTCACACAAACATTAATTTAAACCCTCAAAACCTTACCAAAGAAGGATGTAACATAACCCTTTAATGCTCTCCACCGCGGCGTAGCAACAGGAGGATAACAACAGCATATGAAGGGTTACCATCAAATATTCAGCGGCCGGCCGTACGGTGGATGGTCACTTTTCATCCGGTAAAGTTACCCCGTAATCAAAAAAAAAAATTCTCAGCCAATAACCGGAATTATTGGCTGAGAATTTTTCTGTAAAAATGTGGGGAAATTTTTGTTTTATCAGTGTGCCATTCCTTATCTTTAAGTTTGTTTTATTATTTTTTAGGACGTAGCCTTAAAAAGAAACCGGAATTTTGATAGGACAACTTGTTTGTCCGTCATAGAGGTTTTGCACGAGATCTATTCAACTTTTTGGTTCTTCACACAACGCGTACCTCAATGGAGACAGGATAAACACAAGAAATAGCTAATTTTAAACCAAATGCAGTATTTATTTTTTCGTGTTCCTGATGATTTCTGAGATCTATATATGATTTCAAGTATTTTAACTTAGGTCGTTAAAAGAGTGCGTTATTTGTAACGATGTGGATCTTTTTGTGCGTTTTAATAAACGAAAGTAGCCATAGAACAAGGAAGTAAAAAAAAGTGACAAAACCTTGAAATCGGAAACTGTTCGACACACGAAAATATTCTTGTATGTACTTGTATGCGTCCAAGTATGTGTTTATTGTTTTTGAAGTGAAAACTTCTTTAGCGGCGTTGTGCACTTTTTGGGATGGGTAAAACATGTTAAACTCGCGTCAGGACACGTGACCTGATCGAAAATTCGTAAGATGGAGGGAAAGTTCTGAAGTGTTAAATTCTTAATGTAATATGTATAAATTGGTATGTTTGTGTTTGTGTTTGTGCACTTATTTTATGTATGATTGTCCTGTTCTTATTATGAGGTTTACAATAAAGTATATAATAATAATAATAATATGTTTGTGTACGATAGCGCAATAAATGAATATTGTATTTTACCAAATAAAAGATAGCACTTCTACACTGATAATTAAAAAGCAATTCGTGCGAAAGTATTCCCTAACCATTCCAAAATATCAAAAATGCACAACGTTAATGTTCAAGTTTTCACTTCTGCCGGCACTCTCGGAGTGCAATACGTATTTTTTTAAGTCTTTAAATTAAGTTGCATTTGCCATGATCTGTCTCTGTATCAGCCTAAGGCTGACGGTTTGAAAGTGGCTAAAGCATTAAGTCCTCTGTTGAACAGTGTTTTTTTTCTGTTACATAAAATAATAATATATTATTGTACTAGCTTTTGCCCGGGACTTCGTACGCGTGTATCCCGTTTTTCCCGTTCCCGTAAAACCTGTAGCCTTCCTCATGAATGTGGCTATCATATACAAAAATATATTTTCAAATCCGACTGGTACTTCCAGACGCGTTTAAACAAACAAACATAAAACTCTTCCCTTTTATTACATTAGTATATATATAAATTAAGATAAATGGTGCTTACTTACACATTTTACGAAATATTATTATGAAGAACCCTTGTTTCAAAAACACTAAACACATAATAATCTTCCTTTTATCTTCCATCCCCTTTCAGAGGATTAGCTCATATTAAATAATATATTATGTGTCATAGAAAGGAAAAGACCCCACCAAAATAGTGACGTCACACTACTAGTAAATATTTAATGTTTCCTGTTGATCAGTAGCTCTGTGGTCGTTTATTTTCAAGGTTTTAGTTTGTTTATATATAGAAAGAAAATAAATATGGCAAGACATCACGGCTGTATTTCACGAAGGGTCAAGCAGAAGTCCTTTTAATAGTAGTTACACCCGTTTTTAGGTAAATGTTCAAGTCCGAGGAGAGTCTTTTGCCTGGAATAAATCCAGACTCAAGGCTTTTTTTATTTTCTACTGATGGGAAATCATCAAATGACTCCTTCTGCTCTGGGCGGAGCGGAAGGGAGTGTCAGACTCTTAATGACTGAAACTCAGTCATGTTCCTCGAAATGCCCTTTGCGTTCCAAGGCCGCGGTGACTCTTTGGAACAAGTTCCGCAAACTTGGCAGGAGACTCAAGGCTGCAAGACAGATTCGAGATGGGAAAACCCAAAACTTTGCCCGACCTGGGAATCGAAGCCAGTACATGTAGCTCACCAGTTTTAGGGTTTTGACCTCTAGACCAACAAGGCTAAAGAATAATACCAGACAAAATTAAATATCTACAAACGTATGTCAAATTTCGTGTCTGTATTTTGGTTTCGTTGAGAAATTTCTTTGTTTGCCAATTCTGGATGGAGAATCAGGCATGGGCGTGCAGTAGGCTACAGTAAGGGTAGGCCAGCCCATACATAACGCCCAAATAAAAAAAAACTCACCACATTATTCAGGGTTGAAATCACGATACTGACATAACGATTTCTTTTTTTGGGCATTATGTTTGGGCTGGCCTACCCTTACTGTAGCCTAATGCACGCGCATGGATCAGGTCATAGTTTTCATAAAAATAAGAGGAAGCCGTTCTAATCAGCTTGAAAGCTTTGTTCCAAGTAAATTAATAAACATTACAAGTTTAACACTTTGAACGCTAGAGCATAAACGCATCGGCATGACCCCGACGCCAAGCCACAAATTCGCCGTACTTTTTGTCACATATTTGTGACGTTTTGCGTACAGGACACGCGTTTGGTTGTCATATACGTGACAATGGCGTAAAAAAGGTTATAATCATTAATCGTCACTTCTATTGTCTTAGATTAAATTCTGGATCAGAAATGTAACATTGATACTTGCAAAATAGGAGATGTTGAAAAATAATACATGTTGATGCAAAAAGGAAATTTGATGGTTTTCTTTTTGATACCAAGGACGAAGTATGTTTTTACTTTTATGAGAAGTTACCTATTTTCAGAAAGTTATTCCCAAAGGTATTAATATGACCATCTTAAAAATGTAAAGGGTTGATCCGAAGATGGAAGAAGTAATGTATTTACTATGGGCACCTTACGTCCTAAATACATTTTTTCATATTTTACGACAACATTGACTAAAATATTCAGATTTTCAGACTCCAATAAGCGTTCAGGCAATTATGAAAATAAATTGATGAAATTAAATAGTTTCAACAATACTATACGTATATTCTCTTAGCCGAGACAGAATATTAATTAAAACCTTTAGACCGTAGCAATTAATTCTTGCAGGCATTCAAATTCGACATTCAATATTATTCTAAAGACCCATTTATACATTTAAAGCGTGAATATAACCTCTAAGGGCGTAGACTTGTTATTGAGGAGAAAAACAAGGAGACTCGTTTGCGCATGCGTATACTGCTACGGCGTAGCGCGTAGCATCTCGTAGCGCTACAATTTTACTACGTAGCGTGGCCTCGTAGTAACCAATAGTAGAAGGTATGTTATTCAAATAAATACTGTATTATCTTGACGTTAAAGTTTGATATTACATGTGGGATATTTACCTTTCGCAAAGCAACGTAAAGTAAAAGAGTTTTAATTGAATGTAGACTTTATTGTCGTAGTTTAAGGCTTGAAATTGAACCCTGTAATTTGATCGTTCTTTAGTAGATAGTTTGGAAAAGTAAGGTTAAACATAAATTATTCTAGTAGAAGTTCTTGGATACTTACAGTTAACATCGGTCAATATCGATATAGTAGGTTTCTATTTGTCTTGTTTTGGTAATTTGATTCTTAGTTACTATGGAAGACGATCTTGATTAGTTTTGGGAATTGAAGCAAGGTTCAAGGTTATTATTGATACAACCGGCTCGAAGCATTTTAACAAGAACGTGTATTATTTTGTTATGGTTTCGAGTATCGGGCAACCATGAGCGACAAGGACAATAAAGATAAGGCAAATAGTACTTTTTTTTTTTTAGGACGGGAAATCGTCACATGACTTCGTCCGCTCTATGTGGAGTTTCAGACTCTAACTCACTCAAACCCATCCGTGTTTCTTCTAAAGTTCTATGCGTTTCATGGCCACGGTGACTCTTTCGAACAAATTCCGCGACTCTAGCAACTAATACCAATCTACCAACCCAAGATTACCAACCTGACGAATAATACAGCTGTTATGCTGTATTATGATTTTAGGGTTCCAAACATCCGTATGAAATATCGGATCCCTCCATTTCCCGGATCACTCGTGTGTCTCGTCTGTCTGGCTAGTTGGGTCGCCGTCTGTCTGTCTGTTCCTTTGTCGCAATCATTTTAAATGAATTTCGAACACTACCACTACAACTTATCAGCAGATAAGAACGCAGATAACCAGCTTTATTGCTTCCAAAGTGGCCAGGCACACAGCAATAAGTCAAAAGACTAATAAACTAAAGTAAAACATTACACATAATAATATCCTACAGCCCATAACTTATAGTGCGCTAACGTCACGTCATAAAGACGACTTCAGGCCCTGGCCAGGGTGGGGAGCTTAAGCGGGTGCTCCGCGGGTTGGGGACGGCTTCCAGTCTAACCCAATGTATCTAAGTACTGGTATTTTACATGGAGCACTTCCACCACTCAAGTTCTTGACTTCTATCTACTTTAGAGCGTTTTTACGCCGTACGGCATTTCATAAAAACTTTGAAGTCTTTTTTTTCCGAAAAGTATAAACCGCATTTATTTAAACTTGGTATGCATACGCTATATCTGGCCCTAAATATTTAGTAGAGAACATTTTCGAAAGAGAGTTTAGAAAGGGAAAGAGAGAGAGAGAGCTATTTTAAGTTTTCTATAAAGTGAAAAATCACTATCTTCCCCCCCGCCTCCTGTCATTAAAATCGGTTCATTCATTTCTTAAAATATGGACTGGAAAATTTTATGAAATGCCGTACGGCGTTAACGGTTTTAATTACTGTTAAACATCTTAAAATTACACTGGTACCAACACCTTTTCGCGCTTTCGGAGGCACTATGGAGTCCCGGTATTTTAAGATGTGTGGCTATCCACGGATTATCTCCGCAAGCGTTGCTTCCCCTTGAAGATCGTCCTGTGCGGCTCAACGTGCGTCCTCGACTCGCGATGCACAATCGCGCCCGCTGCCGCGCCCGCTCTAGTCCTAGTCACTGCGCAATCATTCTGGACAAGACCTCACACGAGACCGCAAGAATTCACACGGTTTCGCACGTTATCGCACGAATACGCACATAATCGTACGTATCCGCATGACAGCGGGATGCCACTCATCGTTACCCCGTAATATGAAACATCGTAAAAATGTTTATGCCATGAGGATAAGGGTCAAATCCTTTAGTCATGTATGGAATTATTATGCTTTTGGCTCCATAAGGTCTTGACGAAATGTAAATAAAAATGGGCTTGGTTGCAAGGGGCATCATCATAGACAATATTCGTATATTTTCTACGATAAATATCTGTTTTTTTACGAAATATGGTGACCGTGTACCGAAAAACGCAGCATTGTGTTGGAAAGCCCCCCACAAAGTGGATCGTGCTCTTGGTGAATACCGTGAAATTCGGTAGATGCGAAATACATAGGACCGGTCGTGGGGATGGCTTATGTCCACTATGTCTAGCAGAGGAATTCTTTCGGCTGAAATGATGATGATATCTTGGGCAACACTGACTCATTGCACTCGTCCACTGCTGGACATAGGCCTCCCAAAGTGTCGCCACAACAACCAGTCCTGTGTGTCTCGCTCTATCGGCTACCCGCGACCCTCACCAGGTCATCGGTCTATCTTGTGGGGGGACTTCCAACGCTGCGTCTTCCGGTACTCGTCACCAGTCCAGAACTTTTCTGCCCCATCGACCATCTGTTCTACGAGCAATGTGCCTTGCCCACTTTTTTTTTTTAAGCCCTGCCCACTGGCACTTCAGTTTGGCGATCCTTCGGGCTATGTCGGTAACCTTGGTTACTGACTGACAGTACAAAATTATAGTGTGGAACCTTATTCGTACTTATATCTTCGCGTTTTGTCATGCATCAGCAGTAAAAAGGAAGCCTAATAATAATTGAATAATGAGTCAACATGCGATTATCTATCTGAATGAGAAGATGACTTGCAATGGAAAATTACAAACTGTATTATTACAGGGTAGTCTCGCTAAGGTGTGGAATGTAACCCAGTTACTGTATGGTGGTCATTCATCATCTGCCTAGCCTTTTCCCAGCTATATCGGGGTCGGCTCTCAATCGAACCGGATTCAGCTGAATACCAGTGTTTTACGTGGAGCGGCTGCCTACCAAACCTCCACAACCCATTGATTGGGTAACACGTGTAATGATTTTATTGAAGTTAGTCAATTGATGACACATATTGGTTACTTTGCTCTGATTGGTCGGTCAGTCGGCTGAGTGTTCACTAAAGATGTAGTGGGGAACATTCAGCTGGTGACTGTCGGTTTTAGACAAAAGCAGTCTGTTTTGAGGCGTCGAATAGCAAACATATCCAACCAACCTGTGCTTTGGTCGTATTTTAAATTGATTGCAATTTAATAATCAATTTAAATTTTTAAAGTAGGTAGATTTTTAAGTATGATATTGTGTTGAACTAAGTTAATAAAATATTTACAAAACCGAGCTTGAAGTGTATAATTTCATACTTCTTGGCTAGACTGGTGTGAGATTTTCTTGCTTCTGACAATCCTTTACAACTACCAAAGATTTACAAATGGCAGCCGCTTACGTGGCTTGATGTGCTTTCTGAGGCATGGAGGAATCGGTGATAATTAGTGTCCGACCGAAAGTTCGGTTTCGGTTTCGGTTTTCGGTTTCGGCCTAAATTGGCCGAAACTTTTGCCGAAACCGAAACTGATTTCGGAAGTAGTCGTGTAATTCTAAATGTAAGTATGACTGTCCTTCTAATTGTGATGTAGGTATATTTGTTAATTCTAAATGTGTGATTTGATTATCTCTGTTGAAACTGAAACTAATACTGTAATAATAATTACTAATTTTAGTTATTATAATTTTTATATAAGTACCGAAAAAAGATGATTCTTTTCAGTACAAATGCAAACCAAAGTATTAATTAGTAAGGTTTCAAATTGCTAATAATAATGAAACAGTAACAATTTGTGATTTGATTATTGATAACTGATAAACACCTGAGAACTTAATTTGAAAAATATTATTAATATTTTTTATAAATAAATAAATGATTACTTACATCAAACTTAATATACTGTGTTTTAATTTCATGTCGTAATTAATGCAGCATAATGTGTAAAATGCATCAAATTTCAGTATTTTAAGGAATTTTATACTTGACCACATGAGTTTCGGTTTCGGTTTCGGTTTCGGCCGAAACTGAAGCCAGGGCCGAATATTCGGTTTCGGTTTCGGTTTCGGCCGGAAAACCAGTTTCGGTTGGACTCTAGTGATAATGTTAATTTAAAACACGCCAACAATACGCACTTTATGGAGCTTGACATATTCAGTTTATCTAACCAGCTATTTAAAAAAAAAGCAATAGAAATTCTGTCTAAAAAGCAAGTGAGAAGAAGTTAGAAAAATTATGTACCTAATATTGATCTGATTAAAATTAAAATAATATAGAATTAAATTATATGACTAAACAAAACATAATTGAATTAAACAAAATTTAATGTAATGAATTTTAACTGAACAATGTAAATTATATTATGAAGCTATCACAGAGATCCGTAATCTGTGAGCTCACACACACAGTGCTTCACTTCAATTATTTTTTTGTGAACATGTGGACAATGGTGTGGGTTGCATGTTTGAGATTTTAATGTTAAGAATTCCTTGTTTATTTTAAGCATGTAACTGTTTTTTGTCCCCAATAAATAAAATAAAAATAAAATAAAATAAAACATCATTTAATTTGAAGTTGTGCTTTTAACAATACAGTTGAAAAAAATATACCTTGCCATAAAATTTCAACACGAAATATCACAGGTTCGAACCCAATTCTTTAATGTTTTTCTCAGAAGGAAGTACACAATTTATCACTACGACCAAACGGATAGAAGGAAAAACGTCGCGAGAAAACCCGGAAAATAAAATCCAATTTTGTCTCACTGATAAGAGTACCTATAGGTACAGGTTCCGTTTTGTTTTGGGTACTGTACAGATAGCAAAGATACCTATAACTTAGGTAAATGGATCTTATCGCAGGTACTCGGAGGAATGAAGCCATAAAGTCTCTTCCCATGGGCTAGGTTATAAGTGCCTTCAGGATTATTTTAAGAGGAACCATTTACAAACCTGATACTATCAAAGTAATTCATTATCTGCCTAACCTCTTTCCAACTATATCGGGGTCGGCTTCCAGTCAAACCGGATTCAGCTGAATGTACTATCAAACTAAATGATGATTGAAAAGTTCCGGATAATTGTCCAAGGAATTCAGCATATGCAGCCCACAGCTGGGCAAAGACCTCCTACTAGCTGCGTCATAACGTCCGCATTCAGCATTCACTATGCTCAACTCACCTTTTTAACGGCATTGTCGCGTATTCATGCAAGCAAGCGCGTGCCCCATACTCCAAACGTCACAAATATGTGACAAAAAATACGGCGAACTTGTTGCTTGGCGTCGGGGGCACGCCGATGTGTTTATGCTCTGGCGTTCAATAAGATCGTCGGTCCACCTAGCCAGGGCCTTCCCAAGCTACGCTTGTCGATACGAGGTTTCCCCTCCAGGACTCGGCTCGCTAGGGCCAGAGCCTGCCAGGGTTGCGGAATTTGTTCGAAAGAGTCACCGCAGCCCTGGAACGCAAAGGGCATCTGAAGGAAAACGGGTGGGTTTGACTCAGTAAGAGTCTGACACTCTCTCGCGCTTCACGCAGAGTAGGAGAAGACTCGTCTGCTCCACTGGCTATCGGTTCTTTGACTTCAATAGATCGAAATGCCAAGAAATATGATCATCAATATTTTTCCTTTACACCGATTGGAAAAATTGGGCTTCCAAAAATCATGGAATTTTTTTTTTTTTTTGCAATAATCATCTGGTCTGATGACTTCTCATCTTATCAGACCTGAACTTAGTTCTTTCTAAAATGTTCATATTGAGTAGGTACTCTCTGCCTATCACCAGAAAGTATATCTGCTTGAAGTTTGAAGATATAACCTTATCTTACAAACTTAGCAACCCTCGTGTCTTGTGTGGCGTGGTTTGGACAAGCCGAATGTCGTAAGCTCCCCGCCCGATACTGCAGTTCAAGCCACAATACAGGTAAATACAGAAGTTTCAATTTGCAATGCTCGATATCAAATGGATTTTCGCGTTTTCACATTCAACTGAACGTTACTAAATGTAACATAAATTGAAAATCCAACCCGTGACTTCCCGTGGGTGTCGTAAGAAGCGACTAAGGTACTCATCAGAGTATGGGCAGCAGCATTCTGGGATTGCCAACCCGCCTGCCAAGTGTGGTGATTATGGCATTCCCCCTTTTGAGGGAGGCCTATGTCCAACAGTACACGTCTTTTGGCGGATATGATGTTTATGATGATATCCTATCCTACTTTCTACTTCTACTAATATTCTAAATGTGAATTTTTGTATCATTGCTAATTTATGACACACAGATGGTCTGTGATATGGATTAGGACGAGGGATCTTTTTATTCTGATGGTGATGGTACGTTCCTAAAAGCTGGTAGACATAAATTTTACTGATTTGAATTTTAAAGTTTTGTCAGAATATAGACCACTTATCGTATACGTGATACGTTGACTCAATGTAAATTTATGTAAATAGCTTTCAATGATCCTAGTTTGTCAGTGTTTACTTGTATACTGCTATGCATACAATATGTATGTCCCAGAACCCTCACCCAAGAATTGGCCTTCTGATTCTTGTCTACTCTCTGTCTCTATCTAGAATTCGTAACAAATGTCAATGTCAATGTATTCCCCCCTTCTCCTCGACCACAGACTAGGTTCATTAACCTAAATATAACAGCTACCATCTTTTAATGGATTACGATTGCCTTTGATTGACCTCTTGCATACTAATAGAAGCTAGAACAGCCCAACATGGTCAGAGCCGCATTAAAAATTCAGAATCTGCAATGCTAGCGAACTAGGAGAAACCTCGCTTCCAAACCGACCCCATTTTCTTCGTAGATCCCATAATAAAGTTATTAATGTTCCAAAGTTTGCTCAAGAAAGATAACATTCGCCTGACAAAAGCAATTTGAGACTAAAAACAATAATAAATACCGCAACCCAGCCATACTGAAACATCCACACACGCAAACATTCATTTAGGCTCGGAAACGCGCAAAGATATATCACCATACCTAATGACAGCTAACACGAATTACACACAATTCTCAACCTTATTGCTACTACGATAAAGCTCAAACGATTAAAAGAAGTGATAAACAGCTGCTGATAAAACTTCGTCCTAATGCGGCAGCTTTAAAGTTCAATTCGGTGTGTGTTGTGAATTCCGCAGAGGTGCGCATCTAGGGAATGCAAGCAATTAGGTACTTTTAACATTGCAGATGTTTGCAATTTAAAAAATTCATACTCACCGTCCGTCGTAGACGTTATATTCATCTTGAGTCAGCAAAGAAGACTTTTAGTTTTCAAACTGGGCGAACACTAATTTGAAATGTTATTAACTTAAAAGTTCAAAGTTTACAGTCCGAGGATGCACGGAAGTCTAGGTTCTGCGGCTGTCGTATTGCGGATAGCACAGGTGGCAAAGTTTACTCTTCAAGAACCACAAATCACCGGTGAGCTCCCACTCACGAAACGTCAAGTTATTCAAATTCCGAACGAGCGACCGCACGCGGCCAAACGTCAACTATTGGCGCGAACTCTTGACAGACGGCTGATTGATTCGCGCGTTCGGATACTCGCACACACTTGCACACAACACCACGGGCTGCCTGACAGCCAAGGAACGTTCGGATATCACCCAATTAGCGAGGAAGATGCTACTATGCGAGCAATCCGAAGCTTTTTGATAGTGTAACGACAAAACAAATAGTCCGGAATGAGTGAGGCCCGGACATGCGCAGTAGGCATTGCCGTATGCGTACTTTGTTAAGCCGTGGTTACCGAAGTAGGCTCTGTCAGATAAAATTTTATTTACTTAATAAAAGTGACATAAAATTCAATGAGTTCTTGGTATTCTTTTTTAGTGTTACGCTTTGTTCTATTACGTGAAATAAGCTGAAGTCATAAAAATAGTCTCGTATTTTTATTTTATCTAGAAGAGTTCGTAAAATTTGATGATATTTTGAGCGACATATATATAAATTACAACTCACTTTTGATACTTACTGTCTACTGAATTTCAAATTCATTGAAGCTTGTTTTTATTTCACCACACATTCAATAAAATTCCTAGGTTGTATAATTCTATTCAAGTCTTATTATATTCGACTTCCAGAAGTGCAATCATTTATCCCAAAGATTTGAAACAAAAATAAATAATGCGTTTTTTGTTTTAAATTTTTAAAGAACAAAACGAACTTCAAAAAAAGAACACCATCTTCTCGCCAAAGTTTTGATCATAACCTCCTTTCTAGAAGTCACAAACATTTTTAAATCTAAGATTGCGCCTATTTAAGTGACATTTAAATAAATTCGGTGTCTATATGAACGACGCCCTACTGCAGCGAGCTAGGCTGGCACGTTTCGCGCAGGGTTCGCACACTTCGCACTCTTGAGATATTTATCCAACGGTGACGGATACCTGACGCACACAACCGCACTTTACATTCATATTGGTGACATGAGCGTGTACATTTTTCACGCAGGTTTTTTTCATATTTTATTTTGCGCGGCTGGTATTAGAGAGTTTGGTTTGGGTAAACTTCTAAATAAATAGGATGATTTTACAAAAACTTACCGTACTATTTTTTTTATTGGCAGGTACTTCAACACAGGACAGTTAAAAGCTTCAATAAATTAATAAATTTCAATCAGACCATTAAGTTCAGAGATTAACTTAATCATAATGAAACGAAAGTAGAAGTTAACTTTTATTTTTAATTTTGCCAAATCATTTCTAATATCAAATCATTAACGTGTTAAATTAGCTTCAGGTCCTAATATTTATTAATACTATTTCTGATTTTAAAAGTTTTTAGCTCCCCCCCTTTCCCTCGTCTTCCAAAGTAAAAAAGTCCGTATCTCGTCTCTTTCTAAATGCTTGCGTCTGCTTCTAACCCTCAGTCTCCGGTCCAGGTCAGGTCATTAATCATCAGGTCATTGACATACCGGTCAGTCACCTAATTACAGGGTAAGGAAAATTCATAATGAAGTTCTTTAGCTTCACGTAAATAAGCAATGTATACTTGATTGTTGATTTCTATGTAGTTACAAATATTGATAAGTAGAGAATATTTTGCAGCTGTTTGTGATGATTGTGACTTATAATAATTATATTAAATACTTACTTACAACAAAAAAAAAAATCAATGATTTTTGCTATAGTCAAAAAAATACCATTTGTTTGGAAACATTAATACCTAATTCAAATTGTTCTGCATTTGGTGCGATATTTTTTTACAAAACAGTAATCATAACAGTAATCATTTTTTGTTCAAAACCTTATCCATTATATCCATCCCTGATCAGCCACCAATCCCACGAGACCAATTTGACGCCACTAATCAAAATACCAAATTAAACAACCAAAATATGAAAGTCAACGGACTCTATAGAAGTCTAATAAAAAAAATACCGCATATATGCAAATGAAAAATATACAGGGAGCAAAGTTTTTAAACTTATCCAGTTTATCGACAAAACTTCGAACGTAACAACACTAGGAGCAAATAAAACTTATGTATAAGTTGGGTGTATTTTAAAAATGTCGATAACTTTCTCAACACTATAGTGAATTTAAAATTCAAATATTTTTCAGAGGGTAGGTGAAGTTTCGTGAAGGATTTAAGTAGTATGTAGGTAGTGGGATACCAGATCCCTGAAGTTTTGTGTTTTCACCTGTTTCGCTTCCTGGGTTCTCTTGTGTACTCTGTTTTGAATAAGTTAGGTTTAGAATGTAAATATTTTCAATCATTTGAGCAGGAACTTTGGTAGGAAGACTTTGAAAATTAAAGTCAAAGTCAAAGTATTTATTTGTTGAACATAGGTAATATGGTATATGGTATAAAATTTGTGTTGTATCACTATGTTTTGCCTTGCAAGGCGTACAAATTAGGTGTAAAAAAAACTACAAACTAAATACAACTGTTTCAAATAAGTGACATCGTAAACAAGATAGAAAGTGGATCGGACATTTTTTATTTTATGCTCTTATCATCTAAAAACTCATTGATAGAGTAGTAAGCCTTTTCAATCAAGAATTTCTTAAGTTGCAATTTAAAATGGTTTATGTTGGTCATGCTTTTTAAAGTTTTTGGTAGTTTATTGTAAATCTTTGGGCCCATGACGAGACAACTCTTTGAGAAAAGTGCAGTATTGTGTCTTATCTTCTATTTTAACATTTCTAATTTAACAATTTTTCATTTGCATTTTCAATCTGTCTAAAGATGTTTAGGTAAGTTTATCAGATCCTAAAGGCCGAGACTAAGTCACTTTCTATCGACCATGGCGACTATCAAAAAGTCCGTATTGACAGATATGTCACCAGGTCAATGCAACATATTTAGGATTCTAGTTATTAATATAATATATAAATCTCTTCCGATCCTGAGTGATCCTGATGACCTGAGTGGCAAGTTTCGGCTGAGCGTTGTCTGTAAGCCACTTGGCTTACAGACAACGCTCAGCCGAAACTTGGCATGGTGGTTCCTTGGGAAGTGTAGGGGAGCACTAAGAACAGGATTTACAAAATTCTTACGAGAACGGGAAAAAACGGGATATGCGCGTACGATGTCGCGAGCAAAAGCTCCCTCCTCGCGTCGTGTTCCTCATTGCTGAGGGTCGTGAATCTCCCGACGAGTGGTCAATTTCTGTCTTACAATGTCTCTCCACCTGTGTCTTTCCTTGGCATCATGGAGCGCTTCATGCAGCTTGATGTTGAGTGCTGAACATAGTACTGAATAAATTCAGAAATTGAACTGAACCTGTTAGATTGATCTGCCAGGTAAGTTAACTAAATATTGATTGTAGGTGATAAAACAAGCAACATTTAAATAGAAAGAAAGAAAGAATAAAGAAAGAACAATATTTTTTTAACACTAAGGTACATGAAACACGCACGGTACATATAAATATTAAACGGCTGCATTAAAGGTCAATTTTAGCGGTATGTCAGAAAGACTGATGCTGTGTGTCGCTGGTTTTCTAATGAACCTTTTATTAAGATAAATCACTTAGATACATTTCGCAAGCTACACTCTTCTCTTTAAACAACTTTGATCTTAATCTTTCTGCCTCGCCTGTTTTAACTATGTTGGGGTTTCCAGTCTTACCAAACACAGCTGAGTACCAGTATTTTACATAAAGTTATTGCTTATGTGACCTCAAGAACCCAGTTACTGGGTAACACGATACGCCTTGGCAAGACTGCTGTCAGATTCTAACTCCGGGAACCGCCGGGAACAACAGCTTAACGAGCTTTCGGAGACACAGCAGAATCTCGGTACATGTTAAGATGGTCACCCATCCACGGACCGGCCGCAGCTAGCGTTGCTTAACCTTGAAGACCAACCCGTGGAACGGTTATTATTTAGTCACGAGCTCCTCAATATAACTTACATTTAAACACAAACCTTGAAACCGCCCTGTCATTCCCACCGTCAGCCGTCAAAGTCACCGCTAACTTAATTACAGTTAATACGTTTAGCCGTCGGCTTTTGTTTAATCTCAAAGTTAACCGATACGTCTTGTTAGTGGCGTTATTAATGAAGCCTCGCTGGACGCTGGGTTAACTCGGATATAGTTACTTTGTATGGTATTAAGTGGTTTGGGATATCTTGGGGAAATGTATGGGTTCCTGTTTGTAAGTAAGCTTATGATATATTTACAGACAAATTTAGTGATGTTTGTCAAAATAGCCAAAATAATGTATCATTGTGTTAAAGTGAAAAAAAAAAACTGCAATTAATAGAAAGGTCCGCCCGCCCCAGGGCGGAGGACACCCATGAGAATTTCGCACCGATATAAAAAAAAGGGACACTATGACTAATACCAAGATAATAAGTTGACACTAAAAAATAATTTAAAACCATTTATTTGATTGGTTGAATCACGTGATAAGTACCTACCCACTTTATCATCTGCCTAGCCTTGTCCCAATTATATTGGGGTCGGCTTGCAGTTAAACCGGATTAAGCTGAATACCAGTATTTTACGTGGAGCAGCTGCCTATCAGACCTCCACAACCCATTAAATGGGTAACACGTACTTTTCTAAGTAACTTAAAAATTAAAATTCGGTGACCTAACAGTAGTAGGTTCAGACCTAAATAGCAAAAAATGATGTTATTTGATGTACGTTTTCGAACACAAAAACTGAAGTAGTCCAAAAAACAGTCTTAGAATAATGTAAGAAACTTCATCTGCTATTATTTTTACCTCCAAAGCTCGTGGTTCTAGTTTCCTAATACAACCTGTAGGTGGCCGTAGTGCTACTATGTAAAACAACGTTTGACACCTCAGAGATTTGCCTAACCAATGGGTTCGGGGCAACGCTACCAGATGGCGTTACTTGTTTGAACTTTACAATGTTGAAATTATTAACTTAAATATTAAAGAGTAAATTAACTTTTGATTGGATAATTAGGATAGTGGGTAGATTAAGATAAGACCTTCCATTGACGTTAGATTATGTTGGTCTTACGAGACTCTAAGGATTATAATTTAAAGAGTTTATTCCTTACGGTATTTTATATAAGTCCTTATCATTTAAATAAAAAATATAACTCTAAAAAATATTTTTAGCTCTGTGAACTTTTATCTCCAAAATATTTTCTACTAACTTTTTAGAACTATGAATTTCGCGTATATAGGTATACATATTTAGTTTAGGTGGTAATGGCTACAGCCGTTAAACCGTTGGTCCCGGCTGTCATTTGTTGATCTTTGGCAGTCGTTACGGATTGTTAGAAGCCAGTAAATCTGACACCAGTCTTGCCAAGGAGTATCCGTGTCACCCAGTCAATGGGTTGTGGGGGTCTGGCAGGCAAGCCGCTCCACGTAAAATACTGGTATTCAGCTGAATTCGGTTTGACTGGTAGCCGACCCCAATATAATTGGGAGAAGGCTAGGCAGGTGGTGGTGGTAATGGCCACAGGAGCAAAGTTGCAGGAAACCTAGTTGCTACCAACTCAGTTGAGATAAACGTCGATGGATATTGGACTGTTATGTTAGTAATAAACTTATTTTAATAGGACTCACATTTTCCAAATGATTTTGATAAACATGTGAAAAGTTTCCTTTATAAATGTTTTAATTTTTTGCTACAAATTAGCAAGCACTACAATCCAGACTATTCCAGCTCATATCCCAACAGATATACTATTACAATACAAAACATAACCAGAGCTTACCCCAAAAAAAGTAATTAACACAGCCACACAATAGCCCAATGCGCTCCTCAACAATGGCCCGGGCGAAATATAGCCCGGGCCATTGCCCCAACAAAAGAGTTCAATTTAGCCGAAACTAAACCAAGAAACGCGACGTGGCTAGTGGCTAGTGGCTACACACGGTAATCCGATAAAGAAATCTTTATATCAACACGCGAACGAAATTAGGGGATCTAACTATGTCATTTTTAACCCAAATGTGTCAGAATTATGGGTTTTTCATGTGACTTAAATGGCCGTGATTCGGTGGTTTTGTTGTGAATAATGATTTTTTGTGTGTAATTGGGTTTTGGGCAGGTTGTTTCTAATATGGGTTAAACCAATAAGCTGTCATTAATATTAATGACAGCTTATATGAATGACATAAATACGAATAACATTATTCTTCTATGACGCCAGAAGGGGTAGCCCAAGAGGAAAACATCATTTTAGCTGAAAGATGTCCACTGCTGGACAAAAGCCTCCCCCCATGTGTCGCTACATCGACCGGTCCTCTGCGTCTTGCATCCAGTGGATTACCGCGGCCTTCACCAGGTCATGGGTCCACCTTCTAAACGGCCTTCCAACGTTTCGTTTCACGGTACGCGGTCGCCACTCCAGAACAATTTGACCCCATGGACTATCTGTTCTGCAAGTGTTATGTGTGTAATATTTTTCTGAAAAACACCATCTGCCTAGCCTTAACCTAACTATATTGGGGTTGGCTTCCAGTCAAACGGCTACCTACCAGACCTCCACAACCCATTAACTGGGTTATACGGTACTACTTGGCAAGCCTGGTGTCAGATTTTCTGGCTTCTGACTATCCGTAACGACTGCCAAAGATCTACAAATGACAGAAACCAACGGCTTAGCGTGCTTTCCGAGGCACGAGGAATCTCGATATGTTAAGATGGTCACCCATCCAAAGGCCGACCTCGGCAAGCGTTGCCTCAACTTGAAGATCGACCCGTGCTGCTGATATTACTTAGCCACGAGTACCTCAATATTTTTTTGAAAATCAAAGACTAAAAATATATTTTTTTGTTCTCTGAATCAATTCGGTACTTACTACTACAAAAACTTTCAATCGATATCTGAGAAAACTGTGTTGTATGCAAAAATAGCATTTTCATAATTGAAATCCCATGACGGTTTTCCCAGAACTCTTTGAACAGCTGCAATCCTTTTACAACAATAACATTTAAAACGTAACTCTACAAAACGTAAACCGTTCGAAACCACGTAAAAATAAAAATAAACTATGACAGGTAATTACTGTGAGTTATGAAAATTATTTTCTCAGTAGTATAAGCTACAAACATTACCTTAATTGTTGAAACTCAGGTTCATAACGGACTATGAAATGTTATTTCAATTTACCTCTACTTTGCCTAAACAAATACAAAGGTTTTGTTAGAAATCCTAACTGGATTGTTAATGTTAGAATTGAAGAAGTCAGCATGTTGCATTTTAATGATTTGGGTTAATATTTTAGGGTTCCGTGGCAAGAATTAATGGGAATGCCAAAGCTATCGTAATGTCACGTGATCAATCTTTTATATTTTGAGATTTAAAAAATCGCATTCGCTGATTGAATGACATTTAGTATCTAGACTAAATTCAATCAATTTAGCCAAGTCCGTCCGACCATCCGCGGTTTAAGTCAGGATCAGGTCCTGCAAAGTGGTAATTTTGCATGATTATAGATACTAATCACGACTGATTTGCAACGAAAAGGGGCTCAAAATCAAGTTTCAAGTCGGTGCCAGTGACGCACATTTCTTGACACGGGATGAGTGTTATTTTCATGGTTATCTCTATAACTCCGTTACTGTATAATTCGTATTCTGAACTAATATTTAGTGGTTTTACTCGTGTGTTTGTATGTTTGAAAAAAGTAATCTCTAGAAGTGCTGTTCCGATTTCGAAAATCGATTTACAGAAAGCTACACTATCGTAAGTTTTATAAAAGTAATTTTTGATCCATAAATACGACATGATTCCCGTGGGATATGCTATTTTTTTTCTTTTATTTCGAGTCTAATTTAGGAAAATTGTTACTTGTTATTGGAACTCCTATTACTTGCCATCTTACAACATGATGGGGTAACCCATAGGTTGTTAATGGGTAACCCTTTTGCTTTTTACTCATTGTACGTAATAAATATCCATCCACCAACCGATTACCTTCAGTGTTTGAAAACGAATGTCTCCGCGAACTTTACAGACGCAATAAGTTGGCAGGAGTAGTAGCCTAGTGCTAATGTTTTTCAATAACCTTTTTTATGGATGAGAAATCATCAAATGACTCCTTCCGCTCTGGGTGGAGCAGAAGGGCGTGTCAGACCCTTGCTGACTAAAACCCGTCCGTGCTCCCCCTAATGCCCTTTCGTTCCAGGATCGCGATGACTCTTTCGAACAAATTCCGCAACCCTGGCAGGCTCTGCTCTTAACGGGCCCTTCTATGTTGCTTCTTGTACTAATTGTTTTAGCATTTCGTATACATATTTATATTGTTGTATGCATAGTTTATATATGTATATTGCACCTACCACGATTCTCTGCTTCACCCAAAGATTGACTTGTAGAGAATGCCAGTGGCATTCGTCGGCCTCTGTACATTTGTGTGCTTCAAGTGTTAAATAACATGAATAATACAAGACAGATTTAGATAGCAGGATTTATGGCTGTACAATGTTGCCTTAATAAGCATGCAAATGACAAGTTCAAAAGAACTTTCAAACGAACCTAGGTCACTACGCCCGCTTATGACCTAGGCCAATTAATCAGCCTTCCTTTGATCAATTCGATTTATTTATGCAGAAAACCAGTCCCAACTTGGAGCGAGTTTTGAAAATCAAAGCAAGCCTTATGTTCTCTTTCTTTTCTTTTTACAAACCTCGACTGTAATTAACTCTGGAATCGTGAGTAGTTCGCGTGTTTACGTCGATTTATTAAAGTGCCAAACGATTATTAAGTTCAAGTAGAACGTCAAAACGGTGCCAGTTAATTATTTATTTCGATAGCTTGTGAAATGTATCGATAGTTAGTAAAATAGGGGCGGACTGTGAGCGTTTTCTTGACAGATTTAACCTTTTTGGTAAGGGTTGAGCGAACGGAGTGTAGTTTGTTGTTTGTGAATTTAATTGTTTGAGGTGACTTTGAGCAATTATTAAATTGAATGATGCAAGTTTTAAATCAATTGTAGCGTTGTAAAATTAACTTTAGAAGTAGGTATACTTTATAGCATCGTTCAACGCTATGTATCGCCATTTTATCCATACTTCCATACCCTAACAAATATTATAAATATGAAAGTAATCCTGTCTGCCTGTTTGTTACCCTTCACATCTTAACGGCGCCACTCACAAATCCAATTCAATATCAAACTTGAACGAATTGGATCAGGACAGATCTATGTGGTGACACTTGGGGGAGGCTTATGTTTAGCAGGACGCCTATCAGCTGTAATGATGACGATCAATGTAAACACCCCAGCACATCAAGCTACAACCATCTGTCAAATTTCTTTAATAGATTTTCAGCTTTACCGCTAAAGCATTAGGTTCAAGGTTGATTGGGAAAATTTGACAGTTTCGGGTAGCTTCATGTACTGGTGTTTGTACCAAGATAATTGTGAGTCAATAGAGAGTTTAAAATAGTTACTGAACTCAGTTACAGCTATACCTATATCTATGTAGGTTTAGGCTTATGGAATTGTCGCGTGACTAGTCCACTGTCCGTGTCCAAGGGCGTTATGACGATGTCCATCACCGTCTTTTGTTGACCCCAACAATTTAAGTATAGCAAGATATAGTACTGTTACACCATTGTAATTAGTCATAACTCTAGTTTTGAGAAACGACTTCGTTTATTACGTTGATAAATTATTATAAGTAGCGCAATGTGGGTTGCGTTTACTATAAGGTCACCTCTGCCTAACCCTTTAACGAATACAGGCGTGGTGTTATGTGATTTTTGGTCATAGATCAGTTTCTCATAGTGGTTATTGATCAGCAATGCCTCAGGCTTGTTGCAGTCTTGATAACTAAATAAATACTATCTGAATTTGTTCAGTTACCATCGCTACAAGATTGTCAAAATATTTATGAAAGGTTTTATGAGAAATGCTAAACACAAGACAATCAAACCGAGGTTTTGGCTAGCTATTCATTAGGACAAGACTTAACGTCTAGACAAATTAACCAAACTGTAGTATCGTCGCGACATTATCCTACAGTGGTATTTTATTAATTTACCTACACATGTTAGGATGAAACATAGGTTCGATTTATTACTGGTTTTGATCCTAATTCATGAGCTAAGTGACATTTCTATGCTATCTTGCTCTTTACTCATTATCCAGAGTTGTTTCTACTTCTATTTTGGCATCGAAGGACCTTTGCACACGGCTCATCAACGCGTCGCAATGCAATTCAGACGCGCACAGTAAACCGATGCACACTTACAAAAAATTAGTGGCGCATTCGTGTCGATACAAACGCGCTGATACGGCGATACAAACGCCCTGCAATCGCGCGTTTTTGCTATGTTTCTCCGACAAACAAACGCGATACAGACGAGCTTTGAACGAGCTTCTCGCGCACGTTTGTATCGCTATGTACGCGCGTATGTTCCGATACAAATGCGAAAATCTGCTTTTTGGTAATTTACAGCGCCGTGAGCGCGCGTTCGTCAGCCGCGCGTCATCGGCGCGTGTAAAATACCAATATATTACGTATGTGTGGCATGTCGCCGCTAAACACAAGACAATCAGGCCGAGGTCTGTTGACCAGCTGATCATTAGGACGAGTCGTCACTGTTGCGCCACAGTGTTCAGTGTGGTAGGACACAAAGACTGGAAGATCTCAACACGAATTAGATGGCTTCCGGATAAGACGTTCCATCATTCGGTCAGTTTCTTCATTCCAGTTCAGAGTTTAGAAGTATGAGCCCTGACACTTTAGGCACTTTATTGAGGTAGCCAGTCTATTCTATATGCATATCGAAGTGAAGGCTTGGTGAAGGTGAAGTGGTCACGAGGTGAGCTGCCAATCCATATTATCAAGATGGAATGACAGCTCACTCCGTGATAACGTGACATCTTGATTGTATGGATTGACAGCTCACCTCGTGATCACTTTACCCAAGCCTTCACTTCGACATGTTTACAGAATCGACCGGCTGGACACTTGTAGTTAAAAACATTTAAAAGAGCCAAGAATGATAGACAATTTAGAAGACGGAAAGTCATACCTCACTTACCAAAGGTTTGATGGTGAAGATGTTTAAGCACTTTACCATACCAACCTAAGGCCAACCCATAATATGCCAGGGGTGTTAAAATAAATTACGTATGTGTGGCAAGTCCCGGCTAAACACAAGACAATCAGACCGAGGTCTGTTGACTGGCTGATCGTTAGGGCGAGTCGTCACCAACGCGCCGCGTGTTTACTAATCAGCGAAGTAGTTGTGCAAATACAACAGAAGTTCTACTTTGTAACTTCCCACCAAGTTTCGGCTGGTTGTTCGTGGAGTTTGGGGTTTCAAGCGTGACAGTGTGAATGGGATAAAAAATCTTATAAGCACCAATTTTCTTCTGTACCTGGATGAGTACTTACATCTATTTAGTAGATATCTCCGCCTTACTAATAATATAGCTGAAGAGTTTGATTTATTGTTTTTTAGAATGCGCGAAATGCACGAAACGCGAAAATTATTTTTGTATATGATAGCCACATTTATGAGGAATGCTATAGGCTAAACGGGAACGGGAAATTCCTACAAGAACGGGAAAAGCGGGAAAAGCGCATACGAAGTTGCTGGCAAACGCTAGTTTAGTAGATAAGCTCATGCTTGGAGGTTTATATTATTTGCTAGTTAACTAACATAACCGATAGTTTTTCGAAGGTGTTGAAAGGCCAGAAATGCAATAGTCTCTATCCCATGTAAGAAATTAAACTAAACATACTTATAGAAAATGTGTAATAAAATGAAATAACGAATGTGGCTCTGCAATATCAGCCCTTATCAGATTATATTATACACAAGTCATCAGATGTTGTCCTGCCCGATCGTAGGCTTTGCTTAAGAAAAAAAATAACTAGAACCCGATTACAGCTACTGGGTTCAATTGTGATACACATAGGAAAAACCCAAACGCACAAGAAAATTACATCAAAATTGGTCCAAGTATTTGGGCGAGTTCAATGACACTTGTGCAAAAGAATTACTACAAAAATATAGATCACTTGTCATGAAATAACCAAGAAAACTTCCAATTGGATCAGTTTTCACCTAATTCAATACAAACAAACTGATTCTACCGTTATTTAACTTTATCCTACTATTGTTCTACCAATGTTATCTAAGATACTACTCTCTCACCCAACTTCAAGGAAATGTAGACCTTCAATCCCCAAAGACATGGTGCAAAATCAATCGGACCTTGCCGCCGAAGATTTTGTTAGGCGGTTCGTCAAATGCAATCAAACGTAGAAAGCCACAGATTATACGAACGGGAGCCATTTTGTTTTTCATGCGTACGCTAGGTTGGGTAAGTGTGAGTTAGGTAATACATACTAATTGTTTAGTTACAGAAGGAATGGGGACGAATTCGGTCCTGCTCAGCATTTGGGGTGACGTTTCAGGAACTAAATCTTGGAATAGGTTGAGTTATTTTGCTGTTTGTGGAATGTGCTTGTCTGTGGATTGTTCCTATTTTGTTTTCTTAAGTTACGATGTCAGGTTTTCGTGTAAGCTGCTGAATATTGGGTAAAATCGAGGTAGAAATTACCTTTCACCAAATTGACTACCCCGAAGTATACTACCGGGGAAGGAAGAGTTACTGTTTACATTGGAGTTGCAGGGCGATCCCCGGTCACCGTAGGCGCGGGCCTGCGGACGGCGAGCCGCGACACCCTATTAACACTAGAACTTTAGCAGTAGGTAGCAATAGCATCTAAACTCAATTTTCGCCAGCTACGTTAGTATCATGTAAAAAATACAAACCGACTTCCAAATAAAAAAAAAACACTGCAAAGTATAAAATTAATTTTAATTTCGGAATTCGGTATTAAAATACGAAGAAACAACCAAAAACACCGATTTCCAAATTTTGATTTTTTTTGTAAAAAAGTTTTTAGTTTTCAGGTACACAAAAAAAAATACAACCGAATGCCAAATACCTGGCACTAATCCAGACTTATGGCTTCTCAAGGGAAAACCCAATAACAGTTTCTCCGACCCGGTAATCGAGTCTAGGACCACTAGACCAACGTTTGTCTACTACAGCAAACTTGTCCAACTGCCCATGAACTCTGACACTCACAGTTAGCCCCTCTGCAAGATAACCATGAAACATTACTAATTAAGTGACATCGCCAAACTATGCTCAACTTCGGCTGTAGTAGTAGCAACTTGTTCAATAGTCATGCTATGTTAAAATTATTCAACAAGCCTACCCCAACGGGAATTAGGATAAAAAATAATTAATTTCAAAAATCCTAGCTG
Source organism: Mamestra brassicae (assembly GCA_905163435.1). Classification (NCBI taxonomy): domain Eukaryota; kingdom Metazoa; phylum Arthropoda; class Insecta; order Lepidoptera; family Noctuidae; genus Mamestra; species Mamestra brassicae. Next base: position 6,074,643 of record LR991013.1, on the reverse strand, counting down.
CTTAAAAACTAAACCAAACTATGTTATAAAAATGAGCTTTATTAAAAACTGAAAAGAATAAAACAAGTATTCCAGTGGTCGAGACTTTTGTTATTGAATATTATTGAATAACTATACCTACCCTTAACAATTTTAACAGTCGGGACCCATAAAAAAACCGGCTTTCTATTTTTAATTCTTTCTATGACATTCGCGCCGTCATGACAAATCAAACGTTGTGTCATTTATCGAAATCGGCTCACGCGTTTGGTCTAAATAGTGCCACAAAGGTACAAACCCACATCCATACACATAGGCTGATAAACACATTCACCTCCTTTGCGTAACGCAGTCGGGTAAAAAGTATTCTAATTCCTAATCCAGATTACCAAACATTAAAATTTGTGCAGCTTTTGAGGCGTGATTGAATAAAAAAGGCAGCTAACCTTAAAAAATACAGTCTTTCACATTTTTAGGATTCCGTAAGTCCGCTTGAAAAAAACGGAACCCATAGGAGCACTTGTGTGTCTATCTGGTTGGTAAGATGGGCAAGAATGACACTCAATACGTAAAAACATAGCGGCTGACAACGTTATGATATACGTTTCTAATGCACTTGTCCCACCGCCGACGAGGAAGCGATTAGCTTTCGACTCTTTTCTCGCTGAGGAAACCGATAAAAGGTACATTCATTTATAGTCGATAGTTGGCTGTTCACACTGCCGGCGAGACCTCTCTTACCACTAGTTTGTCACAGCGACAAGATCTGTCAAAGATAATACTCGCTCAGCGATGCTCGCTTGGCGATCATAAGTAACGCCGAGAGACCAACTAGCGATCATTTCTACCTATAGTGCGTATCTGAGTGCTAGCTAACATATTATGAATTCAGCGCTTCGTAGCGCGTGCAGGTTTGCGCAGGAATGTATCTCTCGGCCGGCCAGAGCGAGTGGTGCGATTAATCGCCCATCGCACAAGGGCACTCGCTTATGGCCGAGCGACAAAACTATCAGAACTATACACTCGCTTATCGCTGCTTGCCAACTTGTATCTAGTTTCTAGCTTAGCTCGCTGATCGCTGATTTATTGATGGAGCAGACGGAGTTCGTTTTTTTATGTCACGTTTCATGAAGGGGACTCTAAAAAGTATCCACTTATTTGTGTTGTTAGAAAAGTATAGCTTATTTAGTAAGTTTACCAAATACGTAATCATTTACAATCGTGACTGTAATAACTAAACATTAAAACATGACGCTACTAACCTTTCTTAGGTAGACACAGAAGCCTGTCATGGAAATATGATCTTTAACACACATTGGAAAAGGTTTATAATGCCTCAGCATAACTACTACAATGAAATGTTTATTTCTTTCTAATAAGCATCATGAATCATCATGCCAAAAACTTCGGAACTATTCGTGTTATCCGAAAATAGCCGATGCTTTGTACATTGTGCCTAATAGCTTATAGCATGTACAGTCAACAAAAGAGTTAGGTGAACACTGTATAGGCATCAACAATGAAGTGTTAAATACATGATTAAATATCACGTTATTACTGTATATTGACACAATTAGGCATATTTCGAAGACTTTTTTATTTAGTCCGCCCACGTAATTTTCTTGCTCTTATCCCATTTAATTTATGGTCGACACAGCATGTCTTTCTCCACCCAACGTTTCTTTGATCTTTCTCTATCCTTAAATCCATACCGCTCAAAATGTTCCTAACGAAAGCATGTCCTAAAAACATAAACATCCTCAAACTATAGTAACTAATTTTGTTTTAACAAAGATAAGTATAGGTCTACAAAGCATCTACGTGCTACGCCAAATGCTACGCCATAGTCAATTGCTACGTCAAAACTACAAACATGACCATTCCTTGTATACGTTAGCTGCCTGGCTACTTATCTATTTCGCCGACTGTACCACCAGTGGTTTCATTTCAGTAGTTCACGTCTATAATTTGTCAAAGTCACAACTCCTTTTGTTGTTATGAAACACAAAAAAAAATGAGTTCACTGTACCATAGTCGTGGCTATGATTAATAAAATACGTTGGTTAGTAAAGGGGTCAGGTCATGTAATGACCTCTTTACGAGTACTACAAATTGTACTGTATCGATTGACTGGTCTATAAAGCTTTTGGTTTAAACAGAGTGGTGTAAACAAGTAATGTATGAAGTGGTGATTTTTTGTAACTACAATATTTTACTGGTTATTTTTTGGTTTTATATTAAGGGGATTAAACGCTGCGTATTTTGTATTAGGAGGTAAAGAAGTAATTTCTTAAGAACGTTAAAGTTTGGAACTTTTGTTTGATTTTTATTGACCGTTTAATATTTGGAGGAGAACTTTGTCGGTCTTTCCAAAATATTTTTTAATTTTCCCTCAAAAATTAATGGTTCAGCTACTTATCATATTTACATATATATAAATCTTCGATGTTTACATATCTGCTAGCTGAGGTGTATAATTTGTATACATGTCGTTTCTGTGCAGAAAATATATTTTATCTTCTGTTTCTAGCCAAGTACCATCTTACATATCACAACAACCTACAATGTGTATATATTATTTAAGAATTACTTATCACATAGACCAACAAAGGTTTATTATCGTTCCCCTCCGGTAACTTTCCAAAGGTTTGCTTATTGTATCAAAACTCAAGTAAATAACAAACATTAAAACCAAAAACCCATATAATCCATCTACCCTACACAGATCGGTACAGATGACCGATTTTATTATAGGATCAGAGCTCCTAATCCCGCCTGAGGGAATTTGTCGTGAGGACAACAATACCACTATAAAGTTGGGTAGTTACAGAAGGTCGAATGCATACAGCGAGCGATAACACACGCGTACTTTTGTCATCTTTATAAAAAGCGATCTTCGCGTTAATTTGTTCGGAAAAACCGAAAAGCAGCGAACAGATTGGGTTTCGGGGACGTGTACTTACGAAGCTCTCAAACAAATGACGGTCGCGAGAGCGCTTTCAATTGCTGGTACAGTCAGCGATAATAATCGATGAGCGAGTACAAAGAATCAAAAGTTATCAACACCTAAAACATCAATAGTCACTCAACAGCTTTGGCCACAAAATGCGGTCATCAGATCAATGTTACAAAATTCGATCAACTTTTTAAAAATTGATGTTTTAGTTCTAGTTTACCGATATTGTTTTGTTATTCCGCATATGGTGTAATTTTGACCATTGTGTTCAACGTAGTACATTAGTAATTCAAATAATAAAATATTTTTTTGACAAAGCAGGAATTCTGTTTTGGAATTAACTGTTGTCCAGAATTATTTGCTAATTGAAAGAAGTACAGAACAATTTTATTTTGAAAACATTTACGAACTTTTTGATTGCAGAAGTTTCTTTTTAAATAAAAAGAAAAATGTAAAATAATCAAGATTTGAAATATTGCTTTGTTCACCGAATTTTGTGACTTTTGTTGTTTTAAGGTGTTTACGACTTTTGGAACTTTAAGATGCTCATCACATTAAGCGTCTTTGTAGCTGACTGTACCTGATCCACATACTTGTGGCATCATCATTAGCAGTCTAGCCTTTTCCTTAATCTCCTTTTTAGAGATCCGTTCGTACGTCTTTTTATCAGCGGGCTGTATCTCATTAACGAGGTTGGTTTTCACAGAGGGTGCAGCTCATATCCTTATATGTAATAATAATCATATTTTTCATTATTTTATCTAGCGGATGACCACTCTAGCTTAATTAACCACAAACACGAATTTGTGTGAGTGAATTATCGTCGTACAGAGTTGAACTTCTGTAACTTATCTATTGTGCACCAAAAACTTGCAAGATTTGTTCTTGTTTGGCGACAAAAGTTTGTTCTTTGTTGGTGACCACTGACAATAAGAATTAGGTAATCAATGGAGAACTTATAAGAAGTTTGGGAATAAGTATGTAATGTGTGTTTTGTGTTATCTTAGCGTGGTTGTGACTGTTTGAGTGTCTTTGGATGTTGTTTTGAATAATATAGACAAGGTAAATGTTTTAGGAAGTTTATTATAATTATGTTGTGTATATAACTGCCCCTTTGGTCTCGAGGTCGGAAGCTTGAATGCCAGGAGCAGTGGCAGGCCAGGAGTTCTGAATTCGAGGGTTGCGGAATTGTTCAAAAGAGTTGCCGCGGCCCTGGAACGCAAAGGGCATTTTGAGGAACACGGGTAGGTTTTAGTCAGTAAGAATCTGATACTCCCTCTCGCTCCACCCGACGCGGCCGAGGAGTAATTTGATAGTTTTCCGTCCAAAAAGGAGAAAAAAAGGAGTTCTTGGTTCAATTTGAGTAGGTAGTGTGACACTCCCGTGTCTCGGAAAGCACGTTAAGCCCTTGGTCCTGCGCCTAATATCTCCCCGGTCATGTCAGATTGCATCTGTGTTGGCGCACACCCTTGTATAACTATCTCCTGTAACATATTTATCAAAAGAAAGATTTCTGGTACACATTTAGTGTGGTATTACACTAATCGATCGATCGTCGATCGTTGCCTTCGATCGAAATTGATCGTTTGGTGTGGTTTTTCTGATAGAAGGAAGAAGTACTTAGAAACGATCAATCGAAGTGGACTAATTCATTCTGACATCGATCGATTGATGTGGTACCACCCTTAGAAATTTTAGGGACCAATATTTTCAATAACTAACACTTTGTTCTGCTCTCTCGCCCAAATTACCCTACAGGAAACCGGGAATAATTCTCTAACATTATTTTTATACCACATAATAATATATTTCATAAACCCCCATTTCCCCCTCAAAGCCTACTTCCCCATGTCCCAGTTCTACGAAAAGGTAATCATGTAACAATATTCTAATGCTATTAAATAGTTCTGATAACATCGCGATTACTGGTCATACGCTATACAATTCAACCCGGATTGGTTTATCTGATTCAAATCGCGCTGTTACGATTATAAGGCTGCGTATACACTTGCGATTTTAATGGTTTTACGAATGATTGCTCAATTTGTTTAGTGTGCACTTCATAGTTCAATGTGAGTTTTATAAAATGGGTTGTTGCCGCGACTTTGCCTCTGGCCTATCCTACAATAATCGTATATTTTCTCCAAGATAAAAAGTAGCTTATGACACTCAGAAAACTCATAATTTTATTATTTATTTATAAGTCACTCTAGGTTCATTACAAGACCAGCGTCAGACAACATATTCTTTCGGGCAACATTGCTGAAATGAACCTCTTTGAAGAACCCACTATGTTTTTTACCGTTTGTCAGTTGTTTTTATACCGTTACTACTAATTGGGATTCCGTACTCGAAGGGTAACCAACTGAAGCCTATTACTAAGCTTCCACTGTCCGTCTGTCTTTCAGCGGGCTGTATCTCAATAACCGTAATAGGTAGACAGTTGAAATTTTCACAGAGTGTGTATTTCTATTGCCGCTATGACAAGAAATTAAATTGAATTAAATTAAATTGAAAGGAGGCTCCCATGCAAGAAACGTGATTTTTCGGTTTATAGTACGGGACACTTCGGTCTGAGGCGCACTTTTTTAGGCAACGTTTGCATTTGCATCTCAGTCGCAATCCGTCAACAATGCATAGAAATTGATCCTTTTCTGACAGATGCAAACGTTGTTTAAAAAAAATATTAGTATTGCCCTCTGATTGAGTGCAGTCATATAAATATTTTGTTGTTTCCCTTCTTTATTTATTTCTTTATGAAGATTTCTCTCCACTGTCGACACAATTCTTGTTTTATAAATTCCTGTGCTGATTCTGGGGTACATAATAAAGTATAACGTGACGGACTTTTCTTCTGCCAAAGAATCAGCATTGCCATTCAACGCGGCAATGCTGCCAGTGTTCTAGACACTTATGCCATTGACAGCGATGTGGATGAATTTTTTGTTGCCCAATGATTTATTTTGTTTCATAGGTACGCGTTTGTATATAATTTCGTGATTATTAGTCTAGTTGTTTAAGTATTTAGTTGTTACTTGTACATGTTATAGTTTGTGAACTGTAAATAAACGTGTATAAAAACTCACAAAAAAGAAAAAGTATAGCGGAGACATCGGTGTTGTCAACATGAGGTGAGCTTTCAATCCATGCAATCAAGATGGAATGACAGTTCACTTCAAGCTCACTCCACCTAAGTCTTCACGTTAAGAGGTTTACAGAATAGGCAGGTTAGTATTGAAAAGAATACTTCTTAACAAGCGGACACCTTCTTTGCCCACCATCGCTTTATTTCAGGATAAACTTTCTGCCTCATATTATTCAGTAGAAATACAGCGTCTGGCACTGGTTTTCTAGCAAATATGCAGGGACCTATTTTGCGCAGCCGAATGACAGAATTGTTTAATTGTTGTACCATTATGTTTTGTTTATCCTGTAAACGTTTTATGTGCTTTAACTATCTATTACATTAATTTATTTTCATTTCTTCCTAACATTTTCAGATTTTTAGTTCAGGTCTTTTCTTTATACCACGTAATAGAATAGAATAGAATAAAATAGAAAGTTTTTATTTCAGACCGGAGTCCATAGGGTTAGTAACAATTTTACATTAGTTCTAGTGTTAGTAGGTGACAGATATAGATGAAAATATACAATCAAAATCACAATTCAGCATGTAGCCGCACCCACCTCCGCAACATTGGGGAATCCCACTGTCGGTGCTGCCGCGAACACAAGTCATCAGAGATGCACATCTATTTCTAATAATGGCGGCAAATTTCTAATAATGGCGGCAAAACCATCAATTTTATTATCTGCAAACATCCCTGGTAATGGCAAGCAAGCAGGTGGCCGACATTGATAGTACGTGGTCACTGCCTATGAACATCTGCAGTACCCGGTGCTTTGCCAACCATTTTTAAGGGGCAAATTTTTTATCAAAGCACATTCCATGGTAAGGTAAAGTAAAGTAAAGTAGAGTTTATTTGTTAAAATTGCAGGTACTTAAAATAAGGTGTTACAGTAAGATGGGTGAGCCTTGTACAATCTACCTTACATTAGGCATGCAAAAATTTGTGAAAATGTGAAACTACATTAAACATTAAATTAAATGGTTTACAGTTAAAAACAATAGTCGGCATAGTACTTTCATAATATAAAATGAAAACAAAATCGTTTAAATTTTACAGTTCTATGTACATTCATTGTTCTCTTAACCTTGAGCTAAGAAAATAAGGTCTCCATCTCAGGAATATGGGTCGTATCACTTAATGCCCCTTTAGTGGCTAGAAACTTGCAAACTAATGAAATGACAATGTCCTTGTTGAAGTTGACAGCTAAAGGTCTCTGCATACTGCCGGAATTTGAGACAAACGTAGTAGAAACCAAGATTTTTCATTTATTATTTATTTATTTAAACTTAATGTACAAAATAGTGGAACATGGGACTTAATGCATCAAGGCATTCTCTACCAGTCAACCTTTGGGTTAAAAATACTACACAGAGGTAGGTGTACAACAAATTAAAATAAAATAAACTATTATATAGAATAAACTTTCACATTTTCACTATGCAGGACACAGAATTGGTACTTTGAAACAGCGATGCATGGTCGTGACTGATCGCGAAGGGGATGACGGGTCGACCAGGATGTCTTCCTTAAGGATTGCAGGGAAGAGAGAGGCTAGTAATTTTAATTTCAAACTTGTGGCTTAAATCTATTTTATTTATTTACATGTTTAGTTCAATCAAGTGAAACTAATTTAGCAACAGAAAATTATAGAGTAAATCACGAATTATGATATACAGTGGACTGCTAGGTACTGAAATTATTCTATTACATCCACATATACAGGTGTTTGTTATAGAAAAATACCTACATAAACTCACGGCTTTCTCCCGCTACGCCACAATTTGAATATATCCAGTCGCTAGTGTGCAGCCGACCTTACTAGATATGGTTTCAGCAGCATGTTAACTCGGAAACTTATTACTTATTGCCTAACGAGTTTGCAGCAACTTACAGATAAGTTTGGGCGCACACTACCGACTGCCTTGGTTGGTCAGTATATGTTACATAGGCAATATTAAGTATTGGATTTATCGGTAGTATGTTTATAATAACAGACGCACGGGTCGATCTTCAAGGTAAAGCAACGCTGGCCTAGGTTGATACGTGGATGGGTGACCATCTTAACATATCAAGTTTACTCTGTGCCTCGGAAAGCACTTTAAGTTGTAGGTCCCGGCTGCCATTTGTAGATCTTTGCAATTGGTACGGGTAGTTAGAAGCTGAGAAATCTAACACCAGTCTTGCCACGAGTTATCGTGGTACCCTCTTAATGATTTTTTTTCCAAAAATAACCCGACCGACTAAAAAGTTCCAAATAAGTCGAGTCGAGTCTGTGATTAAACTGCATCAGACTGCTTGAAAAGCGACTAGAAGACCTTTATAGCGGTCGGGTGTTTTGACAGTTTTTTTTTTTATTTCCTTCATTTTAGTGAGTCATCATATCAAAAATCGGCCATTTTAATTTTTAAATACCCAGTGTCACTCTCACAATCAAGACGTACACATACATATATACAAACATACATACATACACTCGAAAAAAATAACCCTTCTTCTGGCGCAGTCGGGTAAAAAGAAGAAAATTGGTACTCAGTAGCATCCGATTAGACTGATTGGTTGGTTGAATTGTAGTGTGGAGAAAAACACATTGGGCATCGTCCTCATCGTTGATGGAGAAGATGCCGAAAAGGCTACCAGACTGCCAGTATTACCACGTTTAGAGGCAACTGAAGTGTTTGGTCGATTTGTTGCCAAGTGTTTCATTCTTAATTGTCTCTTTTTTAAATCATTCTTCTTCTTCAAATGTGGTTTTTACTACTGACAGTTTTGTGAATTCACCGTCATTCATAATTGAACGACCACATACTTGCCCATATTATATTGTTGATGGTTTTACGAGTGGTAACCATAGGTACGACTTTCGAATTCCGAAACCTTGTAAAACCATTATTCATCATTTAATGTATTTAGTCCCTAAAAGGGCCAGACCTATATATTGGTTTATTTTGATTATTATTTTAGGAATTTGCTTTATTACTGTTCTGGTGAATACCTAAACAGAACAGTTATATCACAAATTCAAAAAACACAACACAATTTTCAGTGCAGAAAACCATGTCCAAATGTTTTTTTTTTTCAATGAAACTACGGAAAAACAAATAATATGTGAAATTCAAAGCTTGAATATAGATATAGAGTTATTATTGTTAGATGTGCAGGTACATATTTGTTTCGGATTTCATATAAAATGTGTGATGAATATTTTGCGAATCCTAGGTGGATTCACAAATATTTTTTTCGTACTATATTTTGATACACTGTGAAGATTATAGTTGTATCTTTGCTTTGATTGATAGTCATTTTTTAACGTTTGGTTTATCAAAGATCGTAACCGTACAAAGAAAGTGAGTTAAGTACTGGCTGTTGACCGGCCTGATGGTTAGTGACCCTAACTGCTAAACCGGAGGTCGTGGGTTCGATTCCATCCAGGACAAATCTTTGTGTGATGAGCATGATCATTTGTCTGGGTGTAATTTGTCTATAATATGTATATATTTAGAAATATATAAGTATGTTTATCAGTTGTCTGGTTGCCATAGCACAGGCTCTGCCTAGTTTGGGATCTGATGATCGTGTGTGAGTTGTCCGAAGATATATTTATATATAAGATACTTAAAGAGACATAATAATATATCAATTTGAACAATTATTTAGTTGCCATATAAACCTAGTCCCAAAAACCTTCACTTGATAACTCTTTGAAAACCCCGTTACATAACTTCTCTAATACTAGTCTTCCGTATAAAAAGTAAAGGAAACACAATACGTCGTCCGCAATAAGAGAGTCGGACATGAGTGGCATGAGAAACGGTACCTCAAGGGACCTAGAGCCTTTATAGAGACGTAGTGTCTATGGATGTGGTATGTACTGACCATAGACATGGAAGGATGGATGGCGCGAATCGTCTGCGACGTGAATACGGTCAGAAAAGTGTTTTTTTGATGTGTAACATCTTTCCTCTCGCTTTCTTGCTATCTGTGGGAGTGATTTCGTAAAATAGGACGAAAGTGCTGCGCGCAGTGGTCAAGTTGGCTGTCTGTTAGTACTTTTAATGTTGATGTTGCTTTTTACCAAGGTGAGACGTCAGATGTTACATATCCTATGCGACTACTGTAACACTCGCACGTTTTTTTTTAACTTATTATTGATTGTGCTTGTGTTTGACGTGTATCTCACCTGATGGTAAGCGGTGATGTATATAGAAGTAATCTATTCAATCGTGAGTTAAAGGCCCCCAGGTTGTAGCGATCAGGAAACTTAGGCGTTGGCAGGAAATTCTACTCCTTAGTTGTGTGAGAAAAAACAATTGAAAAAGCGATTGTGCAGCTAGTAGTTGTCTTTTTCAAGAATTTCTACGACCAAGTGGTGAGAGCCGCGACTTACAAGCCATGGTTGTGGGTTGAGCTCGTCGCAGGCGCTTTACTATTTGTAAATTACTTTATCACTAGGTACTGCTCTCAAACAAAGAAATGATGTAACCGGCATAGTTAGCAACTTTACAGGAGAGTGAAAATATTGCATGTTCATACATATATACCTTTAGAATACCATTTTAATTTTGTGTATGTTTCAAATTGGATGTATTAATTCATATAGGACCACCATTATTAAAAAAACTGCGTCTTCCTAATCTCTAGCAAACGGAACCTATGACAAAACTGACAAAAATTTTAAAATTTAGACGACGACATCTTAGAACAAAAAGTCGAAAACAATTGACAGCCACTAACTCACGCTGGGCCCTCGTGGTGGATTACGGCCCACTTTCTCTCACGGAGAGGAGGTCTGTATCAGCAGTGCAATCATCATAGACTGATTATGCACAGAAAAGAGACCGATATTGTTTACATACTTGTCTCGTCTCTTTCTACGGAGAAGTCAATTGTGTAACGGTATTATTCAGTCCATTCCTCTATGTCAATGGTAAAAACTTACAAAAGATTAACTGTGACAAGTCGAGTATATCTTTTCGTGGCTCTCGCGTTTCTTTGACAGTTAGCCGTCGTAATGAGTAATAAATCAATAAAACTGAAATCGTATATAGTACAACATTTTGGCGCTTAAATGATATTGGGCGTTGTTGATAAAAAATCTGAGAAATTATTTTGTAAAAAAAGTTCGAGAACACAGACGGTCAAACAGACAGACACGAGTGATAGATGTTATTTGCACGTACGGAGCCCTAACAGGAAGGAAATAGTACATTGTTCACCGAGAGGAGAAAGTGACCGATTACCGTCGAGGGTGTCGTTTGAAGCCCGAGCCGTAGGCGAGGGCTTTAAAACACCCAAGATCGGGAATCGCAGTTTCTCTCGAGTGATACATAGTGCTTTATACTACACCTAGAAGGAAAATAAAAAACGAAATCTTTACTAATTGAAATTTATATTGAAATTGTTGCAGTTAAAACTGAATCCTCAAACAACACACAAATTGGAAATGGCGCCAATGGCGTCTGCAATTTTCACATGTTCTTTTTTCAAATTGTTTATCCTGCCGCCGCAGGGTCGCACTGCCAGCCCGACACCATCCAACACACAGCTAGTGGCCAGTGACATTTTGCGAACTTGGAGATAAAAACTCACTGTAAAAACTTTTTGGCTTTTGATATTTAGGTTACCGGCGCATAGTCTTACCCAAAATTAAAAAAGAAAAACCACGTAAGAAATGGATTTTCATACACTTTTCTCTCCCGCTCAGATGCGTTTTCTCCCCGCATATTTGTTCGATATGCAATGACGTACTTTCTACCGTAAATTTGATAAAGTATCAAGGTACTTTCCAAGCAGGTGTAGTATAAACATTATAACTCCTTTGTTATCCTTAAAACAAAAATTAATAACAGGGCAACTTCTCCTATAACATAAAAAATCTAAAAAAAAACTGCTGCTACGAAAGCCCATGTAGGTAACAACATAGTCCAACCAATAATAATAAACGATTCACAAAAATAATAACAATCCAATTGTACCCGCAATTACGGTAAATCAAAACCGTAAACCCAAAATCGACAATCGGTTCTGTCCCCGATAGGGTCCACCTCTATCCTATCCTGATTATTGTCTTATCCCGTTACTGGGCATTCCTGTTAACTGGGATCCTGATAAGTGGGACGTGCAAATAGGACTCTTGAAATTAGCTAAGACCTCCTTGCGTGCTTTGGGTGCTTTAAGGGAAGTTTTCACCACACGACTGATTTTAAAAATTCATATTTTGTTTAAGTATCTTTGTTATATTATTATGTGACTGCTGAGTGAAAATGGAAACTTATAAACTACCCAGTATTTATACGATAGACATTGCAGGCCTGGGGGTTTTTAGTCAAAGCGCGGGCCTGCAGACGGCGAGCGTTGGATGGCCCGCCATCCAATCAGAACCAGCAGTGGAATTCTGTAAACAACTCACCGGGTAAACTAAGGTGAAGTGAACATGAAGTGAGCTGTCAATCCATTCAAACGAGATGGAATGACAGTTCACTTTATGCTCACTGTACCTAAGTTTATACGGTGAGATACTTATAAAATAGACTGGCTGGCCCGGGTCGACGACGTCCTGTGTTCCACGCGCGCCTGAAAGAGATGTCAGCATAGTTTACGGGGCCCGCTAAGGCCAGAGCCTGCCAGGGTTGCGCAATTTGTAAAGAGTCATTGCGACCCTGGAATGCAAAGGGCAATTCGATGAAGCATGCTCCATCGTTTACCACATCTTTGCTAACTATCTGTCAAAGCTGTCAGTAGATACAGTGGTAAAATGCAAGGCTATTGATACAAAATAACCTCTTTTTTTAATCGGTTAATAAAATATGCGCTAAAAAATTGTTCAGAAATTGTCCTGAATCTGAACGGAAATATCCTCAACTTTATTAAAATAAAATTGATATTGTAATTTCGAAAATACCCGTAACCCCTTTTTCAGTAAAGATATATTTTGAAACAAACCTACCACGAAACACAAAATTCATATTCTGAAAAGAATGAAAAAGTATTTTCACCCCCAAATAGTTCCATATTAAAACCGATCACCCCCATTTAATTCCATCGACATATAAATGGTAATGCTATCCCGGCCCATAATCCTACATCCTACTCTACGCTGATATGAACCGCAGCGATTCTTTTAATTCGTGACACGTCCACACAGGCATAAGACGTCGATTTTACTAGGGATTTGTCGTCTTCGAGATTATTTCACCCCCCTCTCTTCGAGGGAGGGGATCTAAATCGAATTGGTTACGTCAGAGTGACATTAAAGTAGGGGCCTTAAATACAACGGGGTACGCAATGAGAATAATTCTTTTCTGTTTTAGCGGTTGTGGGGTTTTTCTAAGTGGATGGAGATAGCTAAGGTTCTGAAGCGTGTAGGTATGCCGTTTATTCTTACTACTTATACGAGTTTGTTTTTTGAGTAATGCTGTAATAATACCTATTTAGATTATTTTAGCGGTAGCCGGTTTTTTACAAAATGGTCTAATCAAAGCATTTTTGACGTACATGAAGCTGCTCCTCAGCCCGTTTTGTAGCTTATTGAAACTGTTTGTTGTTGTTTAGCTGCAACTTAATCGCCTTGTGCAAAAAAAACAGCAAAATCGTTTGAACCGTCTGTGTCAAGTAATGAATCTTTCAAACATCATTGATTTGTATTTAATGGTGTAACAGGTTAAACGCAAAACCTGAAAAATGGTATTTGGTACCTAAACTCAAATGGCGAATAAAAATCAACCGATCAATACCTACATTTTGTCGAGTTCTACAAAAATAAATGTATGGCGCGAATCACGTTTTTTGTTAGCGATTTCAGCGTCCTTTTTCCATACAATTCTGTCTTAACAAAGAAATTCTTGAAGTCTCAAAATCAATAGTAGTTCATCCGCTGCCTTCGCGGCTCTTCCCAAGGGTGAGACACCAACTCCGAGGTTCTTAATTAAGACGCGGAACTGAAATGACTATGTTATTTGCATTGTGCGACTGATAACCCTTTCAGATACATTTATCTTGAAGGTCGTTATCAACTGGCTTTGTGAGGCAGTATGGAGATGTGGGTTCAGTATGTGAAGGTATTAGACAAGTATGTTTTTAGGCAGGTACTTTGATATTGGCCCGTGCTTGAGGTTAAATAATAAAAGCAATATGGTTCGATCTTCAAGGTTAAGCAACTCTTGCTGAGGTCATTTCGTGGATGGGTGACCATCTTAACATTTGGATATTCCTCCGTGTCTCGGAAAGCATGCAAGAAAGTCCCAGTTGTCGTTTGTGGACCTTTGACAGTCGTTACAAGTGGTCAGAAGCTAAGAATCGGGCACCAAGGGCCAAGGGGTGTTACCCAGTTACTGGGTCAGATAGGTAGCCGTTCCATGTTAAATACTGGTACTCAACAGCATTCTGTTAGACTGGAAGCCGACCCCAATATAGTAGTACATAGTTGGGAAAGGGCTGGGCAGGTTAATCCTCTTCAATTCTAATAAACATGAACGTCCAACACTATTTTCTAATAGCTGGAAGGAATACCCGAATTTAAGTTACTTAGTTGTATGAAAAGGGAACCCAATTCGGTAATAAAATCATTACTTGAGTCCTTATATAGCCCCTTTTCCCATTTACTTCCGTATTTCAAATAACTTTACGAACTTTCTGAAATAACTGGTGAAATTCTACTAAGAATTTGACATTGAGAAAACAGCTTTTCTACGTATTACCATATTGATTTGATTTGGAAGAAAAGTGGGGAATATTTGCAGAGCTTGCTTAGTTTTAAATCTAGACCGATAGATGTAGATTAACTTCCTTAGTTCTGTCTCCGAAAATTTTCCACTTCCACAAATTATATCGGAAAGGTTTTTTCAAGAAATTAAAGAACCCTAAAAAAATGGATTCTCAATACACGTTATCATAGCTGATCAAAATTAGGTGAAACTGCAAAAAACCACATGGCCAACATTTTTAAAAATAATATAGTTAAAGTTCTTTGCTTATACAACGTGTAACAGAATGAACGCGAAACCTGAAATTATTGTACTCAATAAAAAAATGCTGTTCAGTACATTTTGTCGAGTTATGCGCACAGAAATGTATGGGGCAGCCGATTATTTTCTCGCCATTTCGGGGTAGGTCCAATAGTAAAAAAGTTATTCATAATGAGTACAATGACCCCTTTTTAGGTATTGCGTTTATTCTGTTACACGTTCCGGATAACAGGAAAGCATATACAAAATCGGTGATATGGTTTAAAATAAATAAACATATTAAAAAACAAAAATCCAGAACCAGAAAAATACTACAGGCAGTGTAAGCCGGGTCTAGAGACATTATTATGAAAACTCTTTTGAAGGATGTCTGATAATGTATCCGAACGAAGTAAAAAAGTTCGAATGGAAGTTCGTCATTTTCGTCGTTGAAAAAATCCAACGTACGGATGATAGTACCTAAATAAATAAAACGCCAGTAACAATTCTACTTATGTGCTATAGAAAATGTCCGGCGGCATCGCGGCAGACCTAGGCAAAGATGGCGGTACGCGCTTGACGTCTATCGACAGGATTGGTCCACACTAGCCCAGAGCCGGGAAGAATGGGAGGCTATTGCCATAAAGTGGGACGGAATAGTCTATAAATAAATAAGTAAAATAAATAATTCTACTTAAACAAACACTATAAAAAAAATGTTGCCCTGTAAAGATCCTCGCCAGTTCTGTAATTAGGTCGTAATAGCACAAAAATGGGTTTTTCCATACAAAGTTATCATTGCTGATCAAAATTAGTGGACCTTTTCTCCAAAAACACTTAGACAAAACTTTTGTAAACAATGCCCCAAATGCCCCAAATCTTTAAGAGGTCATAAATCAATATGATTCGTACGAGAGGAAACCCTTTGCGCGTTTTTTAGGGTTCCGTACCCAAAGGGTAACCAACGGAACCCTATTGCTAAGCTTCCAATCAATCAATCAAAAGACATTTATTCAAATTAGGCTGAGTGCCAGCACTTTTTGAACGTCAAAGTTCTACATAAAGACAGTCCCCCAAAACGCCCGCCCGCTGTCTGTCCGTCCGTCCGTCTATCTGTAAGCGGGCTATATCTCAAGAACCGTAATAGGTAGACAGTTGAAATTTTCACAGAGTATGTAATTCTATAAAATCAAAGAATTCCCTTTAATTACTTTTTACATATTAGGTACCATATGAGAAACGAGTTTTTTTTGGTTTATGGTACGGAACCCTTCGTGTGAGAGTCCGACTCGCACGTGGCCGGTTTTTACTGTGTCTTGTCTTTTCTCTAGTTTAAGAGAATTTTAATTTAAAAATACTGAAACCACCCACGCGCAGATTTAAAAAGTTGGGTCTAAAAGCAAAGCATAAGACCAATTTGGAAGGCCCTGTATCCCAAAAGGAGTAAAATGGGGACAAAAATTAGTAAATAAATTTGTCATTTTCGTCGATGGAGAATTCCATCGGACACACGGTTATTAAATAAATAAAACACCAGTTCCAATGATTCTACTTCGAAGATACGCACAATTCGATTAACTTGTGTAGCTACTTAGTACGATCGAATACTATCAAAAAATGTTGCCTCCATTCTGTCATTCCACTCCAATGAGCATTGATTACTGTGTATATAACGAGCAGAACTTTTCTTATAAACGACTTGAACTGTAAAGATCCTAGACAGTTCCGTAATAAGGTCGTAATGGCACATAAAATGGCATATGAGGGTCGATCGTGGCTCCGAGTTATCCGCAACTATTTTCAAGGCTACAGACGATAACTAGAAGCTGCCATAGGGAGCGATAGATATTTATTATTTATCAATCAAGCCCTGGTCTTGGACAGACAGGTTTTCGTTTGAATTCTCTTGTTTACGATGTGATAGTAGTAACTAGTTGGGTCTAGACAAAATGACATTTAAAGTCCAAAATTGTAAGAGATTTACGTTTTGGGAATATATTTATTGCGCGTACAACTAAGGAGTGGAAGTCCCTGGCGGAGTCTGTGGTTTCTGATAGCTACAACCTGGGAGGCTTTAACGTTTTTAACGCCATTGTCACGTATTCATGACAAGCAAGTGCCCTGTACGCCAAACGTCACAAATATGTGACAAAAAGTACGGCGAATTTGTGGCTTGGCGTCAGGGGCACGCCGATGCGTTTATGTTCTGGCGTTTAAAAGGTTAAGTCAAAAGTAAATACTCGTAGGTTACTTCTAAGCAAGCATGCTTTATCGTCAACCACATCGTAACTTTACGTCAGAGTGCCAATTATTGTACCAACTTTCAAGAAACGTTCGCATTTGCATCTTAGCCGCAATTTGTCAAAAAATTTCGAAAACTGAGGTTTTTTTGACAGATTACGACTGAGATGCGAATGCACACGTTGCTTGTGCCTGTGTGCAGTGAGATTGGTATTCGTGAGCCTACCAATTATATTTTTTAAACATCGCGTAGTCAAACGTATTTATTGTGAACTTTAAACAATTGTTATCGCTGATATTTTTGTCATTACAAAAATATAAAAAGTAGACAAATAAAGCTTTTTGTTTGATTAAGTTTATTTCATAGTTCAACAGCCTTACACGTAGTTAATAGTACAATTAAAAGTTAATAAAACAGTAAGATTTCACCTAGTAGGCGAAGGAAAAATAATTTTGAGGCGTTACATAAAATATCTACCTACGTTACGATCGCATATTTACAAGTAAGATGCCAAGAAAATAACGAAAATTTAGAGAATATGATTACAACAGTATACCCAATCATAAACAATAAAATTATAAACCCCGTAAAATGACTACGATTAAACCATATCCCACTAACTCTAAAACCCGACAAAATGACGTTACAACACACGCAATTCCAAAACGTTCTAAATAACTTTAATCGAGTAGCTCTTATACCATTTACACAAGGACAGGCGACAGCAATCGACCTAATTAAGATATCCAAGCCATCGACACTGACATAGCATTATAGTTTCGTCGATCGAGACAGAATCGATTTAGTCTGACTATAAATAGGTCGATAGGAACTACTCTATTCTGAGGGGCGAGTGGTTAAGTAATGACAGGTGCTGGAGTCGACCGATCAGAGAGTCTAGGTAGATGTAGTGACATTCTATGAGCTGATAACGGTTTTCAAAAAGTCCAGAATATACATACCTACAACCTGTTACAGAATAAGCACAATCTCTTAACACGTGAGGTGTGTTCAGAGATTGTGCTTACACACACCTCTTAAGGGGTCATTGTACTTATAATTATGAACAACTTTTACTATGGGACGAACACTGAAATTGCGAAAAAAAAATCGACTCCCCCATACATTTCTGTGAGCATAACACGACAAAATGTACTAAGCAGCTGAATTTTTTGTTCGTGATTTCGGGGTTGCAATTTTCAGATTGTGTATTTCTATTGCCGCTAAAAAAAATATTGTATGGACAAGAAACGTTTTTCTCATACGGAACCCTTCTTATGAGAGTCCGACTCGTACTTAGCAGGTTTTTTAAATATTTTAGGGTACTGAATGCTTTTATAGTAGATACCTGAAAGGTTTGACTTAAGGGCTTGACATCAACTACTTAAATGTTTGCTGGATATTCAATAAGCGAGGAAAGTCGCAGTACAGCTGTGAAATTCACAAAGGAAATCGATTGACCTTGGACAATACCTTGAAAAGATAATTTTCCTTTTTTTCTGCGCAATTTACATTGATTTTAATCTATCGTGTATACGAAGTCTATGGGTAAAAACGTAACACTGAGCCTGAAGATCTACTGACTGACTGCGTCAGCAGATAGTGTCGGTAACGATTCGCTAAAAATAATGTTATGATGCATTACAACGCAAAGATATGCGTTGCGACGCCGCATCGTGAGAATCATACGACGAGACAGACAGTGTTTGCATGCGATGTGTAACTCATTTTAGACAACAGTACGGTTGTAGCGGCATCAATGCCGTCACATGAAAAACTAAGAAACGAAATTAGTACGGCAACAAAAAACAACCGCAGCGCCATCTACGACGAACTAACAACGAAATCTTGCATCGCGCAACCAAAGTGTCCGTGCGATTTGAACATAATACATCATTCCGAATATCAACTACCGGGCAGTTGCCCACCAGACACAAGCACCGTCAGGTTCGGAGGATCCTCCCATTTTCAGTGGAGGTGTCCGAGACTTTACTCTCTGTACCGCATACCTCTATACGTTCACAACGTATTCTTATGCGGCAACACTGTTGCCACAAAGCATTTATATGTGGCAATAGTATTGCCACAGTACACTTTCATGCGGCAACACTTTTTCCACACCACATGTATAAGCTAGCCCAAACTCGCCTTAACATAAAACATCGTTAAACCCCTTTTACCCTATCGGATAATATCCGAAAAACATCTTTTTTAAACGTCGTAATGTGTTGAACGTATCCGAATCGGATGCCGCGGTAATTACCGTCCAAAATCCAGGCTTCCTACTAAATTACATTCTTACTTTGTACCATTAAAATAGCCGAGGAATTTAGCTCGAAAATAAACTTAATAGCTGTTTAGTAAAGTGTTGTAATGAAAATATAGACTCCAAGGATTTTAGAAGTTGGTTAAAACATTTGTCTATATTAGTGGTTTGAATTTGTGTGGTTAAAGGCTTATTTAGATTATGTTTTGGTACTGAAATAGATGTTGTTTTAGGTGTAATTATTGTAATGTGTTTTTGGTACAGATTTTAGCTGAAATTGCTAAATTAGTTGGTTTAAGCGTGATGATTTTGGCCTAATCTTATAAAATCCGTTTAGCGACGGGTCATTGTGTAATATTAATTAATGATGGGTCTTCTGCCAGACCGATTTTATAATAATAGCAATTAACACTTGACGTAGTTAGCTATCTGATTCATGATTGAAACTGCTGTTTTGCCCACTTGATTTAAACCCTTACTCACCTTTAATATCATGGATGCATAATAAGTTTATACCTGAATTGTCACTACATAAATGGTCACAGTTTATTTACATTTTTTTTGCTCACTATACCTGTATACCTACACAGATACATATGAGCAAATAGACTTATAACTAAGTTAGTTTAATCCCACGGCTGGGCTTAGGCCGACTTGTACTTCTAGTGCATGAAAATTTACCTGAAATAATGTAAAGTTACATGTAATGATTCTTATAATATAAAATGAGAAAAAAGTATCTATAGTTTTTACCTCTATGCGGTTTTCTATCCTCTAGCGTGCCATGAAGCTGATGCCATGTACCTGAAAATAACAAGAAATACGTGTTAAAAAAATGGTCCAGGCTATTAGACAAGGTAAAGCAATGCCTGCCGAGGTCGGTCTGAACATAGGCGACCACCTTAACATACCGAGATTCCTTCGTGCCTCTGAAGGCACGTTAAAGCTTGATTCACACTTATCAGGGCCGTGAACAGTACGTATCCGGGCTGTGGAACCTATGCTCAGTTTAAAATTTCGACTTAAAACTAACAGATTTAACATTAATCTCTACCCAACCCGAATTTCACGACACAAACTGGAACTTGTCCAAACAAACAAGGTCCCAGATGACCCAGTATTACTTGAAAACAATAACTTAATGTTAAAAACAAATAGGCAGGGTAGGAGCCGGGTAAACAGCAAGGGTAAACAAGCCAGGTCGTTCAGGTCGCGGCTAAGTACACGACAAACAGAGGCCCGACGAGCATGACTTAGCTCGTGCGAAGAAATGGGATTATTAATCTTTCTGTGTTAGTGTTTGTATCGATTGTGGGGAAAGGAAACCTTCTTTCCATATTATTATAATCATTTCTTATAATAGAGCGGGGTAACCATAGATTTCGATACAATACTGTCAGGAGGATATCCTTGGCTCCAGGTATTTGGCAGACAAGGTAGCCTTTTGGAAGCGTCTGGCAAAAAGTAAAAGAGAATTTGAAATCGGAATATAAAAGTATGTTTTGTTTTTATTTGGGACTCCTCCGGTACCAAAGTTCATTAAAGGCAGATGCCAAATATATTATGAAGTGTAAACCTTAAACTTAGTTTTATTGATAATGCGTGACTAGCGTCCGTTGGTGATATAATATAGGGTAGGGGTTACTCTCGTAAAGAACTTTCAGATTCGCATTGCAGTCGCAAACTGTCAGATATCTCTTTTTTTACCTTCATTTTGACAACTTATTTTACATTGGTGTTGAGTTAGAACGTTTTCTAGTACGAGAATCTTCAGCTTTATTATATAAGTAGGGTTTATTTACATAGATCCGTGTTTCTTCTAAACCCCTTTGCGTTCCAAGGCCGCAATGACTCTTTCGAACAAATTCCGCAACATGTGAATTTATCTTATGCTTCCACTTTTGTGCTTTAGCATTGGCGAAAGATGGTCTTAGTATTTATTAATCTCCGAAAATGGGAGTTAATAAATGATGGGACTTTGATATCACAAAAAAAAAGAAATGTGTGGTCGATTATATTCCATCCTCTTTCAACCTCATATTCCATTTTCAATTCAACCTCATTTTTGTAGGTACCATGCTCAAAAATAGATTAAAAAGCCCTGCTTACATTTGATTTACAGCTGCGTCAAAACACTGACATATTTTCTATAAACCTAACTAAAATGTTTTAGAACTGGAACAAGGTAAAACTATAAACACTAACATGAACGCTAGACGCAAGCATTACCAATCCCAACACGTCACATAATCAAATCAACACATTAGATTAACGCCACGACGACCTACATTTCTAATAAATTTACCTAATAATGAGTAAATATCTATGTAACGGCATGTATATCGTTTATTACCAACTACAAAAAAAAATACTTGTATCAAAAAACCCTTTAAAAAAATTACTAAAAAGTTCCAAAAAAAGTCACTTTTGGAGCAGTCTGGTGCAATTAGAGGCAGTTATTTCAATTGACATGTATTTAGTTCAATCCCCTAAATAGAGGTCATTGTACTCATCATCATGAACAACTATTACTATGGGACCAGCACTGAAATCGCGAAAATAAATCCTTAAAAGAACTACTGAACAGCAGATCTTTTCTTCATGTCCCATAGTAAGTTGTTCAGAAAGTTAGTACAATTACTCCTTTTTACGTTTTGCATTATTTCTGTGAAACTTGTAGAATAGCTGTTAATCCAAACTGAAATCCAACCGGAAAACTCCTAAAAATACCAGGAACTTTTTTACCTATACCTTCTTCATTCCTTAGCATCAAACTCTAAACGTTTTATCCGCCATTTTCCTTGCTGGCACGTGCTGCCAAGAATATCTAACGCTAGATAAGTCTGTCTAGGCTGGGCTAGGCTAGGAGACAATTCCGCAGACTAAGAAACAAATGAAACGTACATACATAGGCCGCGAACCCTGCTTGAGCGCTCTCCAAGTTAGGCTAGTGAGGGGCAATGTCGATAGTGTAATATGGATAAAATTTAAAAAAATGAGATTTAGCCAAAACTGATTTGGATTGTTACTTTTCTTATTCTAAAGGCAAAAATCACCACTTTATAATCTGATTTACCATAAGATGACTACGAAATGGATATGTTATGATTCATATTGGTAGAGAATCATTGAACATTGACATAATAACAATTTTATCTATCACTAGCTGCCGTCCGCGGCTTCGCTCTGAGTGTCGAAAATTATCCCAAGGGAACATACTCACAGAATAAAGGTATCTTATGTGTTATTCTAGACTATCTCTACCTCTGTGCCAAATTTCATCAAGATCCGTTCAGCCATTCTGACGTGATTGAGTAACAAACATCCAAACTTTCGCATTTAAAATATTAAGTATAGAGGTAGAAGATTATAAGTAAGTTTTTGCTAAAGATCAAATAAAAGAAAATTCAACATATTCGTTACTAAATAACCCCTTAAATAATAACGACTGAAATAAAAGTAGCTTATATTGGATCAATTATATCTGAGAACTTATAGAAGTTCTCCTAATAACCTCATCGTACCAAATACGAAAATAACTAGAAATATGTTCTATAATTCCTATCTTCATATTATACTCAATAAAAATAATAATAAGATAAATTGCAGAATTATCAGCATAAAGAGGCAAAATTGTTGTTTTAAGTTTATTCATTTAATATTTTACGCACAACTTATGTATAAAAGCGGACTTGATGCATAAGGCGCCGTAAATGCCGTAAATTGTGTGCGCCTTAAATGGAAAAACACGTAGATCCTGTTCCCAAATGTTATTTTAAGACCGTGCAAATCTATTGCATACTAGTGGACCGCCCCGGCTTCGCCAGGATATAAATGTGTTTTCAAAAGTTTTCATTCATAAGAACCTTCTCCTGACAACAACAAACACAACAAAAAAATATTTAACGAAATTGGTCCAGCCGTTCTCGAGTTTTGCGCTTAGCAACACATTTATCGATTCATTTTTATTTATATAGATGTACTCATGTTTTTACAAAAAAAAGGCATTTTCTATCAGACAAACTATGAGTTATGCAGAGATCAATACTATTGAACTATTTACTAGCTCCTGTTTGCGATTTTGTCTCCGTGGATCGGGATAAAATTGTTTTGTGTTAAACCTGGTAATAAACTTCTAGCTTTTGTCCGCGGCATCTTTCGCGTAAATATAGATTTTCGCGAAAAAAGTAGCCCTTTCTAGGGTCATCTATCTGTGTACCAAAGTTCATCAAAATCGGTTCAACGGTTTAGGTGTGACAGCGTAACATACAAACTTACTTTCGCATTTACAATATTATTGTTAGGACTTCTGTGCGTAAGTTTATCCAAATTTCAGCTTATATTACATTCAGTTCAACTTATACAACGTGTAACGAAATAAACGCAAGTCCTCTTAAAGGGTTTTTAAATTCATCATTATGAACAACATTTACTACGGGACCAACACCGAAATGACAAAAAAAAACCGACAAACATTTATGTGCGCATAACTCGACAAAATATACTGAACAGCTGTTTTTTTGTTCGTGATTTCGTTGTTGGTCCCATAGTAAAAAAATATCGTAATGATGAGTACAATGACGCCTTAAAAGGTATTGCGTTCATTCTGTTACACGTTGTATAAAAGTTTATTTTGTTTGCAAAAATAACCTCTTACTGACTTATCCGGTTTAAAAAAGTAAAGAAAGCTACATGTCAGTAGCTTCTTCGAGCATAAATAGTTCAAGCAAGCTTTTATTTGGGTTTTTTTCTGTTTGGTGTTATATGTAAATTTTCTTTTTTTTTTAATTTTCTGTTTCAAGTGATACATGTGGAAACTTGTAATTGGCCATATTTTGTTTAAATTTTTAGTAACTGTATTTGTTTATTTGTAAGTTTTCCTAAAATAAATAAAAGTTTAAAGACTTTTTTCCCAGAAAAAACAGGTCCTGCGGGATTGGCCAAGATAACGAACTAGGGGGAGAAAGACAGTTAATTTTGTATAAGACAATAAATAGTTATTGTTGTTGTTGTTAATTTGTTTAAGCTAAGTGAGAAATAATTCACTTAGCTTAGCGTAATATATTTAACTCACACCTTTACTTTTATGCTGTTTAGAGATTTAGCTAACTTTTTTTATTGGTAAGACGAAGATTTAGATATGCTCGATGATGGAGTACGCTTGCCTAGAAGTAACCTATTGACTCTTGACATATAGACTCCCAGGTTATAGCAATAACAAATCACAGACTTCGGCAGGGAACAGTACAGTGAATACTGTACGCACAATGAAAATATTACTAAGCAAGAATCAAAATGATACTTAAGAAACTTACATAATAGAAAGGAAATAAAGTATAAGAGTGTTTCTATGAACTCAGTCGTCATGTAAAAGTAAACCTTGTTATATTTTTCCACAATTTCTTTGTAAAACGATAAGTGTTTCTCAGTATCTGCTACTTGACTTCTTAAAACCTTATCTACAAGTAACAACAGTTCGTTCGCGGAAAATAATTTTCTCGATACTTTTCATCATCTAGCCTTTTCCCAATTATATGGTCGGCTTCCAGTCAAACCGGATTCAGCTGAATTTTACGTGGAGCGGCTGCCTACCAGGCCTCTACAACCAGTTAACCGGGTAACACGGTAGTTCTTGACTAAACTGGAGTCAGATTTACTGGCTTCTGTCAATCCGTAACGACTGCCAAAGATCTACAAATGACAACCGGGACCAACGGCTTAACGTGCTTTCCGAAGCACGGAGGAAACCTATATTAAGATGGTCACCCATCCACAAACCAACCTTGACAAGCGTTGCTTAACCTTGATCGATCCGTGCGGCTGATGTTCTTTAGCCACGAGCTCCTCTCGATGCTTTTATGGAGAGGTAAAGTTACTGGTGACATATAATCCATCTGTCTAGCCTTGCCCCAACCATATCGGGGTTGTCTTGCAGTCAAATTGGATAGTATTAATACGAGTAATATTTTCAATGGAGCTGTCTACCTGACCTCCACAACCGAGTAACTGAGTAATACGGTAGCTTTGTCAAGACTGGTGCCAGATTTCTGTCAGCTTACAATCAGTAGCTATTAGTTTAGCCTCTTCCTATTATAACAATAATTTGTATTCATAATCCTTAATTGTTGATGTTTATAGCTCCTGCAAAGTTATAAAACCAAACCATATCTAATTAAAGTAGCCTGAAACGTCCGGCAAGGCAACTGCCATCGTTTCCAATAAATATATTAAACAAAACCTTAATAAAATTAAGAAGAAAAAAAAAATCATCGACAACAACACCCCATCCTTACGACGACCACAAGCACAAACACACGAACACGGACGCACACACACACGCGCACAGACGCGCTCGCCTCCCTAATCTTGTTGTTGAATATATTTCTAGCACGCGGCGCCGCCTGTGATTGTCTGCAGCGGTACTTTGTTTATCTTTACGCCTGTTTATAGTTACGGTAGAATTGCAAGTTGCAACTGTTGCAGAACGATGCTCAAGTAAGAATTTCGATTCTAAATTATGTTTTTGTATACAGAAATACAATGTTTATAGCCTTAATCAGTGCCCGGATTGAAATATATACATATGTTCCTTTAAATTGAAACTACGAAGAAACAGGCCCAAAATATTTTTATTCATTGATCAGTTTCGTTCGGCTAAATAATAATAATATCTGCACGGGTGCTTCAAGGTGATGGATGACCATATTAAAATTCCATCCTCCATGCGTCGGTAAGCACGTTAAGCCGTTGGTCCCGGCTGTCATTTGTAGATCTTTGACAGTCGTTACGAGTAATAAGAAGCCAAATATCTAAAACCAGTCATGGCAGGGAGTATTGTGTTACCCAGTTACTGGGTAAGGGAAGTCAGATATGCAGTCGCATTCAGCTGCATCCAGTAAGACTAGTAGATTGATTAATCAAGGATTCGCGCCTGTCTATCAAAAGTGGCTAGATGATTAAGGATAAATGGTTAAACCTTGTCGTTTCAGTCGAAAGAATCCAAATGTCATCATCAGAAGTGATGATTTAAAGGCTATTTCATATTCATTTATTTTTTTACTGCAATTTCATTATTTCACTGAATCAAATCGTATGACATGTATATTTTGTTCGCCCACATGTAAAAACTCATGACATTTCGCTTTTCTCATAAATTCATTGTGGTTATTTAATTATGTACAGTGTTATATTAACAACATTGATTAAAAAAATACAGCATTTCTGTGTATGCATTTTTAACCGACTTCAAAAAAAGGAGGAGGTTCTCAATTCGATTGTTTTTTTTTTTTGTATGTTTGTTCAGCGATATTTTCGCCAATTGCCAACCGATTTGGATGAATCTTTTTTGTTTGGAAGACTATTTTTCCATACTGTTTCCATTTCAATTCAGTTCATCATCATTCGATGATCATTCAAGATCTGAAGAAGAACTTCGGAGATAGGCAACGGAACTCTTCAATAAATGATAGAAAATCCTCCGGGACAGCTTAAATCGTATTTCTGTTTATTGTTTATACCAGTTTATAACATAACATCACGCCGGTATGCTTTGAAGGGGTACGCAGATGTGTACAAGTCAACCATGTTTTTGGGGTTATCTATTCGGCCATAACTTTATTGTTTATGAACCGGTCTTGAACATTCTTTTTGCGTTGGGTTTAGTTATATAATATTATATTGAATTTGCATTGGACGTTGAACTTCAAAAATAACCCCTTCAACTTAAAATCTAAATAGTGAGATATTGTTAGGTTAATGTCAATCCCAAAGCAAAGTAGATGTTTAACTGTAACTGTGAGCTAGTCTGAATATGGACTACGAAGGCACACAAAGTAGTTACTATAAGCTGTTGCGCTATTTCCCGATAAGGAGTTCCTTATTGGTAAATAGTGCAACCATTCATCATGGGGATAGTGTCAATTTAGTTGTGGGGTCAAAAAGAAGTAAAAAAAAAAAAAAACCTTTTTTACAAAAAAAATTACAACTGACATCCAAATAAAGAACTACAACTACAAAGTATAAAATAACTTTAATTTCGGAAGTCGGTGTCAAAAAACGAAGAAAAAAAACCAAAAACACCGACTTCCGAAAGTCGGTTGTATTTTATATGAAAAGTTTTGAAGTAAATTATTTCGATGAAAGTTGGGACGATGAGACTGCCCTTGTGTAGTGCATCGGGAGTTGCATATGCTCAATGCATGTTGATTGCTTTTTTGTGTGAAATATATTCTGTAACTTATGAATATTGAACTTTAATTATAAAGAGTGTTCTACGATTTACGATCACTTACAACCACTTCATACAATCATCAGAAAACGATCCATTAAATGTTTCAAAAACTACCAAATTGGTAGAAATAAATTCTCAGAAAACGCCTCGTATTTCTTCCATCAGTCTTAAATACTTGTAAATACAAAGTTAGTAAGTATATAGTATATTCACTACTATATTGACATATATGTCACCGATACATCACTGTCTCGCAAACTATGTTTTGAGAACAAATACTCGGTGTTGCCATAGTGGCGAGGTTGTGGATTTTGGGGTTAGAGTGATACCGGTGTGTTCTTTGTGTCAATATTTATTAGACGTGGAGTGAAATTGAGGATGAGACACTAAGAACTGGAGAAGGTCATTGAAATGTAATATTGGTATCGCCTTTAAGGCATGCAATGCAATGACTTCAAAGATATAATTTTCTTTCGTCACATATTTTATAATTTCAACGTGGATGACGTATCAATCTGCCTGACAAAACTCCGAACAAAGTCAAAGCATTTATTTAAAATAAACCATTATCAGGTACTTTTGAATTGTCAAAGTCAGCCCGTTAAAAACATAAAGCTATTTGCACGTTCCAAAGCGTAGATCTCTTTGGAGAAGAACGTGCAAGAAACTCCACGGACACTCTTTTAAATCATTTTATGTTTACAAAAATCCTGGTTACATTAACCTAGTTGCTTCTATATATGAGAACAATGTAAAGAAATCGAATGAAATTCGGTCACATTGGCCAATCTAAACATCAAACGTCACAAGTGTGTGTACAAATACTGAAATACAGTTGCACTCCCGGTTCCTTTACTCCCATAGTCCGAGGGGACAATAATCTGATATGACCGTGGGGAGATCAGGCGCAGGGCCAACCAAGTTTTACGTGCTTTCCGAGAAACGAGACTTTGACTGGTAGAGAATGCCTTGATGCATTAAGTCCGCCCATGTACCACTATTGTACATTAAGTTTAAATAAATAAATAACCGGGGGTGTCACACGACTGACTACCAAACTCAGGTGTGCTACTGAGAAATTCGTAATGCAAAAACCCTATAACTGTCCTTAAACCCTTTTTACCAGAACTTGGAATGGAACCCAGGATTCCTGACTCAGTATGAGTTACATTCACAATTTTGCCAATAAAAAATTAGAATATTATATTAATTTTTTATATTTTATTTAGAAAATACGAGAATTATGCGCTAAAAATCATTGACGTGCAATCTCCGTCATATTGTGGTTTCCAACTCACTTATCATATTTATTTGCTTAGGTAAATGTGTAAAAGTTATATTAGTTGTGTGTTAATGTACTAAAACCATATTCCCAATACGAAACAACCAAATCAACGTCAATTGATCAGCAACTGACGTCAATTTTCGCGTCAACGTAACGTCAATCAGTAATTCAGCGATGTACGTGGAATTACGTCATGTCTATTTCCTTTTGGGAAATAGAGGAAGTTTTCATCTAGAGCTAGGTCGCTGTTGGCGACAAATTCTACTGAAATCAGGTTTGTTTTTTCTGTAGAATTTGGACAGAAAGGTTTTTTTTTGCTGGAATTTAGACCTAATATTTTAAACCTCTCTTTAAGTACAACAAAAGGTTGTTTTAAAAAGATCACTTTCAGCGATAAAGCCGTCCATTGTGTTATCCAATGTATTGTTTTTTTCACCTATCTTTTTGCAACTTATATGGTATACACTTAAAAGAATATTCTGTTTAATACTCTATGTCCTTAAAACAATTGCCTTATTATTTTAGCTGTAGGTAATCAAACACAGATTTATGAACAAATGAAGGTGTGCTTTCTAACGAGCAGATCCCAAATCTAGCGCTTCCTACTTTTAAGAAACATAAAACATGAAGTTTTGAACCATTTGGTTTGAATCACTCGCATTTTAAAGACTTTTCGCTTCTCTCCTGTGTCAGTCAGCAAATAATTTGGCAAAAAATTACGTTACAGCTACCCTGCCAACCCATTTAAAACAACAGCCGTGATAATAACACACCACCCGCTTATAACATAACGATGTTACATTAAGGTCGATACACACTGCCGCATGTGGCCGCATCAATCATGCGCTGACGGCTGTACTAGTCATCCTCGGATGTGTGGAGTGTCTTTTATTATTATTAGTAACGTCTAGTGCGAAAGGAATTTTATTAACCTATACTAATTTATATTATAAAAACGAAAGTTTGGATTTATGAATGTTTGTTACTTAATCACGGCAGAACGGCTGAATGGATATTGGTGAAATTTGGCATAGAGGTATATTATAGTCTGAACTTTTTATCCCGGGAGTATGTTTCCTTGGCATAATTTTCGATATTCACGCGGGCGGAGCCGCGGGCGGCAGCTAGTAGTCAAAAATGGAGGTCGTGGTAAGTCATAACAGCAGGAAAGATTGGTCCTTGATGAAGTCGGTCCGTAGATGGGGGATCATCTTAACATACCGAGACTTCTCCGTGCCTCGGCACGTTAAGCCGTTGGTCCCGGCTATCTTTGGAAGGCTCCTTGAAAGCGCTTTTGCTCAATACGTTTGTCTCACTTTCATATTAAAGAGAAAATGTGACGAAAGATTTAGTTCTAATTTTCACCACGCGCACGTGGCGCCATTTGCAAATTCGCGCTATTTTCATAAGAGTTTAAAGTTGCATGCTAACCATCTGTTCTGTCCATTATAGTTTCTGGTGTGCGCATTATCTTAAAACTTTACAAGATCAAAAGACTTCCGATAATAAGAAAATAAGGTTGAAAGAAAGCCGATCTCATTTCAAAGGTCATTAGTTAAAGGCCGCTTTGTTCTACTTATTAATTCATTCTCGTTAATAATCTGCAGATTTTTTTTTTGTTCTCTTAAATATAATATATCTTGTTAATTATTTTCCGCCGAATTATGTATATTTGATTATATTTAACGTTATAGAATATCCTGTTTATTTTCAGAAAATTGTTTGGTCATTAATCTCAGTCTTGCAACTGTAATTTAATTAAGGAAAATACAGAAATGGATTTATTATTTTGTAAGACTGCCAACTTGGATGCTGAAGTACCTGCATGACAGCAGAAAAAAAAATGTCATGAAAAACAGAACAAGGCAAAAATATCATAAACTAGCTTTTGCCGGAATGTCGAAGTTTCCCACGGAAACGTACCAGGATGAAAAAAGTTTCATATGTTCTATGCCTGGTCATGGTCTACCAGTGTACCAAGTTTCATCAAAATCCGATCAACCGTTGACGTAGTTGATTTACAAAGAAAATAACCTGGATAGAGGGTTAAAAACACGCAAAGCTCCCAAAATTGGTTCTTCTTTCCGAAAATGACAAACACTGTAATACCCACTTTCTTACTAAAAATGAGCCAGGTGAATGATTAGTTTCAATAATCTGCCTAGCCTTTCCCAAATATATTAGAGTCGGTGCAGCTGAGTACCAGTATTTTATATCGAGCAACTGCCTATATGACAACGCCAACCCATTAACTAGGTTACACGACGAGGACTAGTATCAAATTCTTTGGCTTCTGACTACCCGTAACAAATGTCAACAATCTACAAATGTCAGCCCAGACCAACTGCTTAATTTTTTTTTAGGATGGGAAATCAAGTGATTTCTCCTTCCGCTCTGGGGAAGGGAGTGCCAGACTCTTACCGACTAAAACCCATCCGTGTTCCTCCTAATGCCCTTTGCGTTCCAGGGCCAGGGTGACGCTTTTGAACAAATCCCGCAACCCTGGCAGGCACTGGCCCTAGACGCGCGTGGAACACAACGCGCCGTCGACTCGGACCTGGTTCTTATCGGACGGCGAGCCACCCAATGCTCGCCGACCGCAGGTCCGCACTGCTTAACATGTTTTCCGAAGCTCGGAAGAATCTCGGTATGGTAAGATGGTCACCCGTCCACAGACTGAACTCGGCAAGCGTTGTTAAACCTTGAATATCGAACGGTGCGTCTATTTGATTTAGCCAAGAGAACGGAGGGGCCGTTCGAAAATAACAAATAACTGTAATACCGTCCCATTTACTAACACTTAACGGAGAATTATTAGTATTAAAGGTAGGTGATAATTTGGTAATAGGTATTCTCAATAAATTTCTCAATAAATTAGTATTTCAGTGGATCATATAATTGATCTAAAAATAAATCCTATCGCGTAGGCAGCGTGGAGGCGTCAACGAAAAATATTTCTTTATTAATAGGCTGAGTTGCGCCACCATTTTTATTGAGATAAAATTATATTTTTTGTGATAAATACAAAAATAGTAGAGCCGGTGTTCATTAATCTTCTTCTTATATATAAAATTATCGTGTCACAATGTTAGTTACCATACTCCTCCGAAACGGCTTGACCGATTTTTATGAAATTTTATATACATATTTAATAGGTCTGAGAATCGGCTACTATCTATTTTTCATACCCCTAAGTGATTGTCCACCCCTAACATCTTTTTTTTATTTTCTGGACAAAATTTCTACTTTTTATTTTTTTATAATTTGGCATTTAAGAATACATACAACCCTAAATTTTCACCCTTCTATCGCCAACCCCTATTTTTTAATAGCGATATTAAACAAAGTCGGGTAAGTTAAGCTATTTGTAACTAAATAACGGCTGGACCGATTTTGAAAACTTTTTTGCCCCCGTTTGTTGGATTTGTCTCTGCCCCGAATATCAGAATAACTATTAAAAAATCGGAAAAATTCACGAAAAAAACGTACGCAATGCCATGAAACATGAAAAATTAATGATGATGCGGTACGAAGTTCGCCGGGACAGCTAGTATAATTATATAATTAAGAGTTTATTAATATCTGTTACAATTAATTTATTTTTAATAATATATTTAGTAGTACTTATTAGTTTGGGAGAGGCCTATGTCCAGCAGTGGACGTCTTACAGCTGATGTGATGATGATGATGATGAATATTTAGTTGGTAAACAGGAATCATCATCATTGATCACAACGCTTGTTCACCGATATAAAATGCTATTATTAGTACTATTACAACATTATACACATGGGCGTGCAGTAGGCTACAGTAAGGGTAGGCCGGCCCATACATAATACCTAAAAAAAAATTCATCATATTATTCAGGGTTGAAATCACGATACTGACGATGCGAATTTTCGTCTTGAATTTTTTTTTTTGGGCATTATGTATGGGCTGGCCTACCCTTACTGTAGCCTACTACACGCGCATGATTAAACAAAGGTGGTTTTATTATAATAATAATAATAAAAAAATAATTTATTTCAGAACCACAAGATCCATATTTTGTTAGTAAAAGTCTTAACCTAATGTATTGCACATTTTCAACCAGTCGACCTTGTGTTGTGACAGATCATAGCAGGTGCAGCTTAATGGAAAGACAAACAGAAAACGTAATAAAAAAAAACAATAGGTAATATGTAAATACGTATCCGACATACATAACACAATAATGTACTAACTACTAAGCCTCTGCTGTCCTTCCATCCGTCCGTCCGTCCGTCCGTTCATCCGCCCGTCTGTCTGTCTGTCAGCGGTCTGTATCTCAGGAACCGTAAAAGACACACAGTTGAAATTTTCACAGAGATTGTATTTTTATTGCCGCTATAACAACAAATAATAAAAATAAAATAAAATAATAAACTAAAAGAGATCGCCTTTAATTTATTAAATGATAGTTAAATGAAACAAAATTAAAACCATACAAGAAACGTGTTTTTTTTCGGTTTATGGCACGGAACCATTCGTGTGAGTTTTTTAATAAGAAATTAACCTACGATATAAAAAATATAGTTTTTATTTGAAGCTTGAGTTTAATTTTATTAGGTGAACACACAATTTTTTTAAGCACTAAGTTCAGGTCACAACGACCGTCAAAATTCGGGCATGACTAACTCCAATTTACTGCAGCCAGTTTTATGAATACTTAAAACAGAGAAATAATTGTATTTTTGTTCGTAATACCATAATACGATAGCCAGGCTATAAAAACCTCGGCTATTTCCCAAGGTAGGCTATTTTATCGCCTGGCTATTAAATGGGGTGTCAGCAAATAGTTATTTTATTTTAAACATGTACTCTGAAACGACCCTTTGAGTTTTTATTTGGTTAGCCAAAATGAGTTTACACCGGTTTACTAAGAGCTTACCTTTTTTGGATAAAAATGGGCAAAAAACTGTTTTCAATAATGGGATCATTTATAATTTAACAATTTACTTATATATCTAAACAAGTTCGGTAACACGGTACTCCTTGGCAAGACTGGAGTCAGATTTTCTGGCTTCTGACTATCTGTAACGACTGACAAAGATCTACAAATGACAGCTGGGACCAACGGCTTAACGTGCTTTCCGAGGCACGAAGGAGTCTCGGTATATTAAGATGGTCACCCATCTACAGACCATCCTCGGCAAGCGTTGCTTAACCTTGAAGATCGACCCGTGCAATTGGTAAAGAGTATACTAAGATTTTCTCATCCAATCCCTTATTCAAAAACCGTCAAGCATAAACCGAAAATAGTTCCCTTACATCCGCCAGTTTACTTACATCGTAATTTTTTGGTTCAGTGGTTCCAAATAAACATGAGACGGAGTGTGACACCTTTACAGGTACAGGCATGTTATGTACAGGTACCTTTGAAGGTACAGACATATCAGTTACTGTCAATATTACAGGCCTGGGTATATCAGGAAGATATTTTTATATGAAGATGGAATCTGACTCCTACAGGTATTATTAATGTGAAAGTTTGTGTTTGGGCTTTTGTAAAGCAATCACGCCTTAACGACTGCACGGATTGGAAAATGGGTTTAGCACTAAAGAGATCTGCCGCAAAGCTTTCTAGACATTAATATATAGAACCACATCATCGCTTACCACAGGTGAGATCGTGGTCAAACGCGTGCCTATTAATAATAAAAAGACATATAAATATATAATAACAACAGGGAGTTCTAGAAATGCGTCATATTTAAGGGTGGTTGGTGTTCTGTAGTTCTATTAAAGGAACAACATCAAAATAAAAAAGTATCGACTTTTTTCGAAAAACCCGACCTCGAAATAAAAAAAAACAGTCCGATGCAGTTGGTTGCATCAAATTTGTGATTAAACTAAAATAAACATCACCAACTGCATCAGAAAGCTCGAAAAGTATTCTTTTTTCAACTTTTTAGTCGTTTATTGCGATCTTTTGTTTTTTTTTTTTAATTTTATATTTCTTCTTACTTGTATAGCAGATACAAAACAACACATACATATATTACAACATAGAGATTTAGTGACTCACACTCCAGAAAAATCGTCAGAAAAATAAATATACACATTGAAGAGAACAATCCAATGGCATTTATCTCAACGCTATTGCGGTGAGGCAGGATTGCCCATTCTCATTTGAAACACAGGTAGCCATGTCCCAGAACAGGAGGAATGATAAGTCAAAGTTATTTCGTTTATTTCAATTAGACGATTAAAAGATTTTGAACGTCAACATTAACAGATCAAAAATAAATTAAATAAAGTGACTCTAGCTGTCAATTCGCAAAGGTAGATTCTTATGGAGAAGAACGTACAAGAAATTCAATGTGATACTTTTTATCTTGAATGTATTTTCCCCTTGGAAAATTTTCGATATTCACGTGGGCGAAATCGGTGGCAAATGCTAAATAAGTTAAAATAAAAATAAAGAGAATTTATTGAGGTATAAAGGAAGCGGATTTTTGCGTAGGAATCTGTAAAGGTCAATGCAACGAGTAGGTATTTGGAAACCAGACATGCCTGTAGGTACCTGTCAGATGAGCTTTGTGATCAAAACGTCTGCCTGTCCGTCTTTGTATTGAGTTTAAATTAACTGAGTGCTGAACAAAGGAAACTGCTTTATTTCAAATCGTTTGGTAAAATCAATCTCATCTATTTTGCCGAAAATTACCTTTCAAAGTTCATCGACATTAATATTTTGTCAGGTTTGCTATAAATTCATTGAAATAGGATTTCTGAGTGCTAATTCTCCTAAATTTTAAGCAACGTTCGTTTTACATCTCAGTCGCAATTTGTCAAAAGTGAAAGAAAATTGAGTCTTTTTTGACAAATGCTAATGTGAACATTGCTTAAAATTTAGTGGAATTTGCCATCTGGTTGCCAGCCTTCTTTTTTGTTTTTTCCTGACAGCCAAGGATCACGCCCGATATGGGAACCATGTGTCTTCAGATATCGCGGCCATCAGAAGTGCTTCATCACCCAGTAACTGTGTAACAAGATATACAGCGGCAAGACTGATGATGGATTTTCTTGCTGTTTTCGAGGGACAGAGGATCGACTTTCGGTATATAATAGATTAATCGTAAAAGCAATTGTTGTGAATTATGCTGTCGGAGGTAGGCATATGTTATTGCAATTTTTATAATAGATATTGATATGTTCTTTAATATTGTAATACATTGTTTTGTTCTATCATCAATATTTTTCGCAGCGCATGCGATGAAAGACATTATATGACATTTTTTTTAAACCTTGGTTTACATTACTCAAGTTTTAGTAGGGATCCCTAACTATTTCTGGAAATAAATTAATATAACCTATGTTACTTGGTGAAGATGTAGCTTTCTAATAGTGAAAGAATTTTTTAAATCGGTAGAGAAGTTTTTGATTTAAATCTTAACAAACAAACAAAACTTTCCTCTTTGTAATATTAGTTTAGATGATAATTAATCAAAAAGCCGACCCTGGCAAGCGCTGTTTACCTCACCAGTTCAGTACATCATTTAATTTTAATCCTTAGTCAGTACTAGCTTCCTAGAATCAATTGTTGCCAATCTTAATTATGCAGAGTTAGCCTCCAAACGGTTAATTATGATTTAATTAATGAGCCAACATTTAGCCTTGACATTGTCAGCGATATCTTAGAGCAAACAATTTTGTGAAAGCAATGCCCTGTGTTCCATGAAGAGAAATAGGCTTATTTTTCTTTTCTTATAGTTGTAGTAAAAGCTGTGTATTGGATTGTTAAGGAGCAACGGCCTAAAGTTCATACACATATTTCAGATGAAAGACGTAAACTTCTGGATATAATCTTCCCTCAAGTGTCGCCACATCGGGTTGCGGAATTTGTTCGAAAGAGTCACCGCGGCCCTGGAACGCAAAGGGCTTTAGAAGGAACACGGATGGGTTTTAGTCAGTAAGAGTCTGACACGCCCTTCCGCTCCACCCAGAGCGGAAGAAGTCATTTGATGATTTCCCATCCTAAGTGTCGCCACATCTGTTCCTGTGTCACTAGCATCCAGCGACCTTCATCTGGTCATCGGTCAACCTTGTGGAAGGTCAACTCTGCGTTTTCCGGTACACAATCGCCACTCCAGAACTTGTTCTACTGATTATGTGTGACATTATGTGGTCGTGATATGACTGATGTCATAAACAGTGTATTAACGGCACATCAAGTTACAACAATCTGTAAAATTTCTTTAATAGATTTTCAACTTTATCGCTTAAGTAGTAGGTTAAAGGTTGATTGGGAGAATTTGACAGCTTCGGGTAGCTTCATGTGCTGACTCCTGTACCTGGCCGGCAACGCGAGTAGGATATGACTAATGTGTGTGTTCGTGTGTAAATTTATAGGAGCACTAGCTTATGCTGGAGTTGAAGCTGGTAGCAGTAGCTTTTTTTATCAACCTACATACATATGTTGTTCCCCATAGCCTTCTACTCTTCCCGGTGTGTTGTTCTTCCCAACCAATCCGTCATGAACGCCTCCAAGTCGTCACGCTAGCGTTTCCTAGGCCTTCCTCGGCGACGACGCCAGCAGAAGTTAGTGTTCCTATAAATTTGCACATGTCAAGGAGAACACCCAGAATAAAAAGTAGCATTATGTTGTAATCAGGGTCATGGTCTACTCGTACCAAGTTTTATCCAATTGCGTTCTGCCATTGAGATGAAGATTAAGGCACATAAACATACAGACTTTCACATCTACATATACTAATATAATAAAGCTGAAGAGTTTGTTTGTTTGAACGCGCTAATCTCTGGAACTACCAGTCGGATTTGGAAAATGATTTTTGTATATGATACAATATATATATACAATGATACAATTCATAAGAAAGGCTATCGGCTTTTAGAGGTATGCGGAACAGGAGTATAATCCCACAAACCTCCATTGAAAAGGGAGGATCATCCGACCAGACGGTTGTTGTGTCTGGTGGGCAACTGCCCGATAGTTGATATTTGGACTGTTGTGTATGTTCAAATCGTACGGGAAACGGATACTGCGACGCAGTATTTCGTTGGCGACTATGCGGTAACGGAATATGCGCGTATAAAGTCGCGGGAAAACGCTTGTTTATAATATTAGTTGAAAGTAGTCAGTCATAGAAGGGAGTCAGTGATATCATAATGGGTAGGTCAGATTGGAAGAAAAAAACGTGTTACGCCGACTCCAAGTAAAATGGGATAAGTGCAGGAAGATGGGGAATCGAAAGTAAGATTAATAGGGAAAATGTTTAACTTTATTTAAAGATACTAACTTCCAACAGACAAAACATTACAATGTTATACAATCGCAGGAATAAATACAAAATAGCAAAGAAACATCCCTTTTTTACCGGCTATAACCAACTCACGCACTCTGTAGATTTAACCCAAAACAAAACGGAAAATACTCTTTGAAGTTCGTTAGCAACGGGCCTTTTATTACTTATGGGGTCATTAAACTTACTTGTTATTGCTTGCTCCGAACAAATTAAATCTAATTCTATATTGTGTTTACTTCAACTCTGAATTTGGTATTTACTTTGGCCAAATGGAAATAATATTTTAATGGTAATTTCTAACCCTAACTCCGACAGGATAGATTTTGAATGGTCGAAAAATGTTGCTAATTTTGACGGACAACTTACATTCATACGAAAAATGCTTGTAAAAAGAGTTATCGACCAGTTTGTACTACCTACTATTGCTATAGTGGCACGACAAGAGGGCCTAGACAAAAAAAAAAAAAAAATGATACTAATGTCAAAAATTCCAACGCACAGAAAAAAAAGGGACTCCCCTTTTCCTCGAAAATCCCATAAAGCCGTTGATACCGGCTGTCATTTGAGGATCTTTGACAGTTGACAGTGGTTACGGATAGTCAGTAGCCAGAAAAGCTGATACCAAGCTTGCCAAAGAGTAACGTATGAAGTCTGGTAGGCAATCGCTCCATGTTAAATACTGGTAGTCAGCTACATCCGGATAGACTGGAAACCACAACATAGTTGGGAAAAGGCAAGACAGAATGACTGTTAAACGTTTGTGTGTTTGTTTGTTTGAACGCGCTAATCTCTGGAACTACCCGTCGGATTCGGAAAATTATTTTTGCTATACGGGAACGAGAAAAAAACGTGATATGCGCGAACGAAGTCGCGGGCAAAAGCTAGTCGTTTATATTGTAAAAGTTTTCGATACATTCAATTGGTTTGATAAATAACGAAAAACAAAAAGGTTATTCAAATTTCATACATTTATGACATCAGACTTTAAACTTAACCTACACTTAACCTCTACGAGCTACGAGCTACGTCGCGTAGCACTTATCAGTCAACTATTTAAATTGCTACGCGCTACGAATCTTTTATCTGTTTTGTTTACCATTATTTATAAACCTCACGTACAACCATTCTCTTTTCATTATTCATCGAACTTCAAAAGAAATAAAAAGTCAAAATTTATCGCATACTTATCTTAAATCTATAGAACTAGAATTGCATCTAGATCTTATTCAGCTTTCGAGTCACGACAAGTTTTGAACATAACATAAATTTGAAGCGTCAGTTCAAACGCATAAGGTCGTGAGGTGACTGACCTTGTGTTCATTTAAAAATTACATATTTTTTGGGGTAAAAACGATTATGGATCTTAGCTCAAATAAAGTATCTCGGAAAGAATTCCGGCGAAGATTTTAGGGTTCATTATCTGTTTACGGCAAATAGCTTTTAGTATGCTGTGTGAGTGTCAAGTTAAAAGCGGCTGGAAAGTGTGATTTTCAAACTGTATTTGAAAGTGAAACCTTTTTCCATCGCCTCGAATTTTTTTGTCAATCTATCGCATGTCGCATTACAGCCGGCCGCGGAGTGGGGATAAATTGAAGGTGCTCGGCAGAGCAATGGCGCTCGTAGCTCGCATCAGCTGACCGTGTAGCATTTACATTCTCACATATTCGTGCAAGTACACCGCGGGGTTTGTGTTTTGATCAGTGTATTAATGTTAATGTTCTCTGTAAAGTTTCACTTGCTTCGTGGCTCATAAAACCACACAATGTTTTTATTTTAAGAAGTCAGACTACCGGCTAGATAGACTGACTTCTCAACCATTTTGGGGTCGGCCTATGTCCACTGCTGGACATAGGCCTCCCCCAAAGGGAATAGTTTTCCATAAACGCCATACTTGGCAGGCATCGTACTGTTGATACTTAACATTATTTTATTTTAATATATCATTACCGTGAGATGTTACATGCAATATTTTTTGGCAGAATATTGAATAAGAGATGCTTTTTACACAGGCAATGATTAAAATGACAATACTAAATGACAGGCAAGGCCAGCCAAAAAAAATGGTTCGAAATACACACCACCAAATTGAAACGAATTTATTTAAAACACAAACGATTATAACAACCGCAGCCGCTCCTCTTGCCCCTTACCCCACCGCCTATTAGATCAGCTACCGAATTTCCCAAGGGCCCCACAGTACCACTGGTGCCAACGTCACAAAAATACAAACCCTCATGTTGGCACACACGTCTGTCTTTACTACCAACTGCTTGAGATTTGTTGAGTGTTTTAGAGCTAGATTTTATGCTGACTGGGTTCGGTAACCGGTTTATGAGAACAGGTGAGACTGGATGGTTTGTGTATTGAGGTATCGGTATACTATTACTGAAAAACACGTGACGTCATTTCGCTGGTAAAAATTGTACCATCATAGTGACGTCACGCGTGTTTTCAACGCACTGTGTCGTCATCATTTTTTGTTTACGTGAAATTGAACAAACTTGTGAAGAATTATTTATGGAGCTGGAAACATAAATCGTTACTGACTGATTGAGTGACTGACTGACAGACAACTTACAGCCGAAACCACTGGTGGTAGAAAGCTAAAATTTGGCATGTAGGTTCCTTGGAGAGTGTTTTGGAGATATGCGCGTACAAAGTCGAGGGCAAAAACTAGTAAATGATAAAAACTCACCAACTACCAGGAGACCAGAATCATGAAGAAGTTAAATTTCCGGAATTGACTAATTTCAACATGTAATTTAAATTTATTTCATTAGTAGATAGGATTGCCACAATTTTTATTTCTCTTTGGATCTGATACACCGACACACCGTCCTAATCGCGAGCAAAGATTACTTTTATAATATATGTAAGTAGAATATTAGTAGATTTATGGAGTTATGCAGGTGTTCAGAAATCTACTGGATATCGAGCACAGTTACTGGATTTGTCCAGAAGTAGAAGTTCCTCGGTTGATATGACAATGGTGTTGGAACCCATACAAAATCGATGACGGAATAAGATGTTTTTATGCATAGACTGAAATGTCTGAGTTTTTATAAAGTGAACTTCAGTGTTTAACCTTGAAGCTTTCCCCGCCTATAGACAATCTATTTTGCATGAGCGTAGGGGAGCGCCAGCTTACTGTCTACGTCTCTTCATGATTTTATATGACTACTCGGCTTTACTTTGCTAATAACGATACAACTTCTTTATTTCCATATCTTGCAATAGTTCTGTACCAACTGGGGATTGTCTTTGGATATACTTTCTTAGGGCCGGTATCAAATTAGCTACCAACAGTAGCTGAAACGTTATGTTTCAAAGGCAAAAATGACGTTTCAGTTACTGTTGGTAGCTAATTTGACAGTTGGTTAAAGGTAGATACGTTATTGAGACCGGTGCGTTAGTGCATTCAGGGATAATCTTCACTTGGTGCTGGGACACCATTCGATTAGAAATATCTAACATGGCTTCTGCGAGTTGGCTTCGGCTCCTCGTACGCCTACCAAAGGACCATAAGGTCCCGAGATTATCAAAGACATACTTCAACATAACAGTACTGTAATAAAAGAACTCAAAACTCTCAAAAATTACTCCTAATCTCTTCACAAGTGGGAACCTAGTCCAAAAAGCACCCCATTTAAAAATGATTAAAAAAACACTCCCGTATAAACACAAAATTATCCGAGAGCATAATACCCTGGACAAAAACAGACTCTGGACTAATTACGGAGCCCCGCGGCAACCCTTTGAGCATAGCGTAATTTTCAAACGTAATAAATGTTTTACTTTACATTTGAAAAATAATAAATTAGTCTGTAGGCGTCCGCCAAATTGGACTGTTTAGTTAAACATATCGCTGGTAATGGTTGGCTGGTTGGCTTTTTGAGTCATTTTCATGAACCATTTAGATGTTATTTTTCGGTCTTTTAAAAGCATTTTTTTCAAGCCCAATGGGATTTCGTCGGCTAAATGATGAATTCCAAACAAACTTACATTCCTTATTTAACCCTTTGAAGGAATGGATTTTCTAAAACCCTTCCTTAATAGTAGCTTAATAGGGGCTCCGTTCTCAGCACTTAGCAGCATTGGAGTTGGAGCACACATTCTGGAATATGGGCCTTAAACTTGGGAATCTAAGACCCATATTCTGTTTGGGATCCTGGCTAAAATAACCAACGTAACTCCGCCCAGAAGCAGATTCCTGGGGACTTCACAGGCTTCGTGAAGCGACTTTACCATTCCATGATTTGTGTACTTTGCCAGAAATCCTTATTTGTTGGTTACGCTTTCACGCCTACATAGCTGAACCGAATTTGATGAGTTTTGGTTCAAATGGGATCCTGGAAACGTGTGCTATTTTTCGCGAAAATCTATGTAGATGCGAGCGAAGCAGCAGGGCAAGAGCTAGCATTAATATGAAAATGGAGTGTGTGCGCTAAAAGTATGCGCCGAGAGTGCAGCTGCTGGAGTCGCATCGCAACTTCAACTTTAAGGCGTTTATGGTGCGCATACCAACATGCTACCTGCATCAGGTGATGGAAGAAAGCTTTTGGCCACAGGATGTGGTATTCCGCCGCTTTCGCGGACAAGTACCACCGGTACACACAGAGACTTAGTGCAAGGTTGAGAAGATCGTGGAGTACATGAGAGTGAAGACTGTACTTTGAGGGTCGAGAAGTTGGAGTCGCGTCACAACACAAATTTCAAGTCGTTTCCAACTCATCAGCTCGAGATTTTCCTCAAAGAAGAGCTTTGGCCGAAGGGTGTCGTGTATCGATATTTCCGCGGCCAGCTGCGCGAAACCGGTCAGCGAAACACGACGCCGTCATTTCGTGTACATACGTGTCATACAGTACGTGTATAAGTTTTATTTATATGTACTAGTTTTATTATTGTTTAAGATTAGTAGTCTATCCTCAGTAGCCTGATAATAAAATGATTATAATTAGTATTAAGTTTTTTTACTAACACAATTGGTCTTTGTAACCTGAAAATAAATGGTTTGTCATTATAACAATTCTAGAAACGCCTGATCAGCAACCCGTAAATTAGCCTGTAGCCAACCCGAGTTTGGTTGTTTGTAGATGAGATTAAACTTCAGTCCCTTCAAAGGTCGAAACTGATGCTACTGTTTGTAAAGTCTTGATTTAATTACTAAATCGTACCTACGAGAAGATAAGGGTTTTCAGAAACTAACAACGAGGAAATGTGCTGTATAATACGTTTTAAGTTTGTTTTATATTGACATGATTTTTATTCAAATGCTTGGTTCTAGCTTTCAGTCCATCCAATGGTTGTTTTTATACGAGAGCTGCCGGTGCAAAAAGACAGCCCATTTATAATCCATAGTCAATACTAATATTTACTTCTATACTAATGTGGATGTTTGAATGAAAGAAAATTTCATTTATCATTTTGGATTGATGGGTGGATGTTTGTTAGTCAATCACGTCAGAACGGCTGAACGGATCTTGATGAAATTTGGCACAGAAGTAGATTATAGTCTGGAATAACACATAGGATACACACTTTTATCCCGGTTTTATGTTCCCTTGGGATAATTTTTGACATCAACGCGGGCGGAGCCGTGGGCGACAGCTAGTATTCTACTTCTTAGCGTGTCGGTAGCAAATACACTTATCAAATTTTATGCTTGGCCTAGTCCTCAGCAATGGCAATACTGTGCGCTGACGCAGCCATAAGGTTCACATGTATAGGTGACAGGGCATGGGGCGCAAGACAAGAGGTGGGCCATAGACTGCGGAGCGACGCCACACAAACACTAAAGACCGGAGCCATCCGAGAACCTCCACTTGAGGAGGTTATCTTTAGTGCGACCGACCTGGGTGCGGAGTCTATTTAGGGTTTTCCAAGTCAGCCACGGCAGGGCATTCCCAGCTAGTATTATATAAACGATAGTAAGTCTGTCTGTTCGTT
Organism: Mamestra brassicae; assembly: GCA_905163435.1. NCBI lineage: Eukaryota > Metazoa > Arthropoda > Insecta > Lepidoptera > Noctuidae > Mamestra > Mamestra brassicae. Next base: position 6,030,385 of record LR991013.1, on the reverse strand, counting down.
ATCTCTTCACGTCTTAACGGCTGCACGATTTGGATGATTCTTGGCACACGGGCCATGTCCTGGTATAGGTCATAGGAAACTTTTAATCCGGGGAGTATACACCATTGGTTAATTTTGATGATCCGCTAGTAGGCAGTAGCTAGGTTGGTCTTTACATGTTTGGCTTGTGTTTCATTACGTGGTGTAGGATTATTATAATAAACTAGGTTTTGCCCGCGACTTCGTACGCGCGTAACTTGTTTTTTCCCGTTCTCGTAGGAATTTCAGGAAATCCTCTCTTAGTACTCCCCTACACTCCCCAAGAACTTATATGTCAAATTTACTTTTGCGTTGTCTGTCAGTCACTCACTCAGTCAGTCAGTAATGGAAGAATTTTATATATGAATAAATAAATTATGAGCAGTTCTGAACAGTTAACATTCAACAGCTCTACTTCCACTGATCCTTTCAAGACCCACGGTTATTTAAAAGACGCACACATTTCAAATCATTCTCGAGACTGACAGATGAACCGTACATATCTACACACTAACAACTGCGACATTTTCCCCCTCGGCTAGTTCTGATGACGCCATCAATCCAATGCGACACTGCACTGCAACCGTGTCACCACATAACGACCGGAAAATTATGTTCACGCTATCGAAAATGATTTCGAATGAATATACACGATTCTTTCGACAACTATAACCATTTATTTCGCAAACTGTATACAAATAAGAGCTTAATAATATTGGATAGCCATTAAATTGTTACTAACAGTCGGTCCAATTCACACCGATGACATTCAGTTGCGTTTCGACAAAAGGGTAGTGAAAATTTATATATAAATTAAGTGTAGCTTTACAAGTTGGCTCAAGCATACGTTGTGTAATGGCCAAAGGTCTGTATTTTACTGCTGGGGCCCGACACACCGGTTTTACGACTTAATAAATTTTGCAAACTTTTACGAGTCGCTGTATACGTTGCTGGCACTTTTCGGTATTTGGCATTCTTGAATAATACCGGAAAAGGAAATAAAATATATTTACAAATTACCAAGTGGACGTATTTTATTCGATGATCCTAGGTTGGGGATCTGTGAACCAGGCTCCGAGAAAAATAAGACCTATCGAAGTTTTTTTCCATCTCAAGTATAATAAGGTTTGTTTGGCTTTGTACCTATTTTTCTGTTCCCTTCTTCTTATCTATTTGTTAAATGTGTGTACATAAACTATTTAATAAATAAATAAGGTTATTTTTTTAATTCTGAAAGGGCTTTGATCATATCTTCTACTTATGGCCTACACTCTGGGAATTAAACATTTTCCTGGGAAAATGAGTAACTGATATTACTCAGCTATTATGTAGATTTGATCCACTACAAAACAAAAAAAAACACTCTTTACTCAAACCAATTTTATTTTAATAAGGTTTTAGTCGGTAGTTCGGTTTGTAAACAAGAATTTAATCATGGTTAAATCACACAGGTTAACCATGATAAAGTCCAAGAATCAAACAGCGGAATCCTGTTACAGTTGTCGCGCAACAAGGCTGATCATCATAATCATCATCATCATCAGCCGAAAGACGTCCACTGCTGGACAGAGGCTTCCCCCAAAGGGCGGGTTTGCCATAATCGCCACGTTTGGCAGGCGGGTTGGCGATCGCAGTGTAGCTGTTGCAATGCACAGAGAATGCTGCTGCCCATTCTCTGGTGAGTCCCTTAGTCGCATCTTACGACACCCACGGGAAGTGATGGGATGGTGCTATTCTTTTACGTCCGACACCATACAGAACGTACGCATGGGTAACACTTTGCAAAGCTCGAGGATTGAACCGCGGACTTCACTGTCGGCAGTCACGCTTCCAACCACTGTGCCGCCAACAAGGCTGATAAAAGAGGAAAATCTTCAAGTTTTCTTTTTTTTTCGCATATTTATGAGTTAGGGGAGATTGCTCAGTAAGATGGTTTGGCCTGAAATAATAATGTCTAATTACACTGAATAAAAGTTAAGAGCGAATTAACATATTTTAGTAGGAACAGAATTATTTTGAAGCAGTTTTTGTCAGCGATCTTTTGTTTTGTACAAATCTTTGTTTGTATTACATTATTTTTATTTCTTCTACATTGTCCTTCAAAATTTTTGTGTTTTAGAGCTTAATTTTATTACTCGTGTAACAGGACAAACCGAAAAAAAAAAGTATTATTATTTAAACATATATATTTTAGAAAACTTCGACTGTGTTTGACACACACGTTTTCTAAAATAAATTAATTTTGCCATTTTTTATTTAACACCTTAAAACTATCTTTGTACGTTGTCTTAATACGATAATCAAGGGTATAAATGTGCAAATTTAATACTAATGATTACCTATGACTACTTAACTACCTAAGGCAATAAATAACGAGTCAAGTTTTTACTAAATCTAAACATAATTTTAGAGAAAATTCTACTTACCAACTTAAATTAAAATATAAATAGTTAATCGCTCACTAACTTAGTATTCATCGTCTCATCATCGTATTACCCGCTTAGTTGAGTCAGAAATAAATTCTAGGCTTTATTCTCATTTAAATATCGCTAAAATTAGTCCGCGAGCGTACAAAATATTCAACCATTATGAAATCTGGTAAAGCATAATTATTCAGAAATCCTATCCTATTAGCATTTTAGTCTAACAGAATATCCGCTACTACAGGATGTTACACGGACTTTTATTTTATTATTAAATTCTAATTATTTTGTAAATAAGCACGTAAATCGGTGTGTTTATTTTCATGCTGGCAAATTATATTTCTATTTGCGGTGTCGTTGGCAGAAAGGAGTTCAGTCACCAGCCATTCACCAGCTCCAACAAACCTTTAGGGACCATTTATTTTTAGGGTTCCATAGTCAACAAGGAACCCTTATAGTTTCTCGTCTATCTCATGGTGTGGGGTATCGTTGGATCGGTCGTTTAAAAGTATTGAGGGTGTGCGAAAACTATTTTTCCATCCAGGGATCCGTTTGCGAAATATTAAGCTTTAAAGTGCTAATTTTTGTTACAGTCAGTGTCTCCCCCTCTACTAGTTAAACGGTTATTTTTGGAGAGGTTAATTCATGGTAGTAGCATATATCACAAATTTTTAAGGAAAACACTATCACAGCCAATTTTTGCCTGCACAAGGCCGATTTTTTTTCCCTTCTACACTGTTTTAAATGTCACATTAAGTTCCAAAGAAAGTTATTTAGATTATCATGTATTTTTCGAAGTGAGCTTTGAATGAACGTCATTAAATGCAACAGAGACAAACTGCAAATAGGGTCAGCAAAGAGATCTAGTAATTTTGACATAAGTCCATTTTCCTCACACAACAGCGGCATATGTAGGTAGTATGTTAACGCACATTCTCAAACTCTTACTAACATATATATTATGTATAGCTTAGATTATATGGGAATACTTGTGAGTGGCGCAACACGGGCCATAAGTCACAAAATGTCGGTACGAAGAATTGGGGAAGAATGAATGAATGGAAGTGCTCTATTTTATGACTCGCTGAATGTATTATTTGGGTAGAATGGGGATATTCGGCTTTTACTATAGATACAGGGGAGATCATGGCTAAATTATAACAAATAGTGCTCCTACACTACTGTTAAAATGTTAACAAACATTTTCTAACGACCGCTTATTTTTGAAGTAACGTAATGAAACATAAATGTAACGTTTAAGTACGTACATTGTGATTAAATGTTTTCTTAGAAAATGTTTGTAAACATTTTTAATAGCAGTGTGAGAGCATCCTAACGCTCGGTTCGACCTTCGAGGTTAAGTAGCCCTTACCGAGGTCAGTCCGTGGATGGGTGACCATCCCTTCATTATACACTGAGATTTTTCTGTATTTTGGAAAGTACGGTAAGCTGTTGGTCTTGGTTGACATTTGTAGAAAGATCTACTAAGACAGTCGTTACGGGTAGTCGGAAGCCAGGTCAGACAGGCATTCGCTACATGAAGAATACTGATACTCAGCTGTATTCAATTTGGCCGGAAGTTGACCCCAACGTAGTTGGGAAAATTCTAGGCTGATTGATTTAACTGTTTGATTTATTTTTTTATTTTATAAGGCACACCAACAGCTTATTAACAAAATTAATAATAAGAATAATCGAGGACCCTGTGTAAATAAACCACTTACAGGCATGCACAATTTTCATAGTGGAGTGTGTATGTGTACTTTACAACAATTAAGAAAATAAGAGTAAGAATGGTTCAAATAAAATAGTAAAAAAAAAAATAACATTAACAAATTGGGAATTAATAGAATTAAAAACATTATGGTGCAATAAACATTTTATTAAATACATAATGAATAGAATTTAAATAATTGAAATATAAAATTAAAATTTATGTTAAATTACAAAACTTCAATTCAATTACGTAAAACACTAAAACATTACCTAACATATCCTAAGCCTGATTGATACAGAGATATAGAGGATATTTCTGAGTAAGGAATGGAAGATAAAAACGCGTTGCACCGTCACAACACCCACTTTATTTGGGTAAATATAGTAAAAAAGATGTAGAGGAGAGCGGACTCTCCTCTATCTTCGTGTGAGAGTTGGACTCACATTTGGCCGAATTTTCGGGGTAATAAGCAACATATCTCCATCATCATCATATCAGCCGAGAGACGTCCACTGCTGGGTGGGGGGTTGCCATAATCGCCACGCTTGGCAAGCGGGTTGGCGATCGCGGTGAACAACCTATGATAGTCATCAATAGTGTAGTATTTTCTACTTGATAATATCCATTTAGATAAATAAAACTGAAACTGAATTAAATTCTACCAGTTGTACATGTCTAACTTTTCCTTAATACAAATCCAATCTTCTTTCAATAATTATTAAACTCATTACCGCCGCCATGTTTTAAAAACAAAATACAATAAACAAATACATTTTTAACTTCAAACGGCGAAGTCACGTCCCTAGAGCTTCATTCGAAACATTAATCTAATCAAAAATTAACTTTATTTCTCGAAAATTAAAGTTTAAAATCGTGTACCGTTAAATGTATGAGTAATTCAGTTAAAACAACCCAGAGCTTTTATTTTAAAGAGGTTTATTGAAAACGTTGTTGTATTTTATGCTTGTATAGGCTTTTTTTAGTTAAAAAGTGTGTTTCGAGCACAATTTGCGGACAGTTTATTTAAGCATTTTTTAGTTTCGCAGTTTGCATGTCAAACGGTTTGAAAATGATGTGTTTTTTTTATAAAAGGCTGCGTTTTCGCTTGAATTAAACTGTAATAAAAATGGTTTTAATTCAACTAGGTTATAAGATACACATATTCAATTACATTTTTTGAGAAAGGCTACTATTTTTGTAACTTCTGTATTCATGGTTTTCGACTCGCCTAATTGTATTTTATTTTATTTCAGTAAGTATAGTTACAGAATACAGACTTAAACAATTCAGCACAGCTATGAAAAATATACAGGACATAAAACTGAAGTCCAATTATTACCGTATAGGTACAGCATTCAATGCCTAATATGCTTCATTAGTGGCAGTTAAGGTTAAATAATATGGAGAAGTTACTTAATGATAGTATTATGGTAGAACGTAGGAGCTCGTGGCTAAAGAATAACAGCCACACGGGTCGATCAAGGTTAAGCAACGCTTGCCAAGGTTAGTCTGTGGATGGGTGACCATCTTAACATACCGAGTTTCCTCCGTGCCTCGGAAAGCACGTTAAGCCGTTGGTCCCGGCTGTCATTTGTAGATCTTTGGCAGTCGTTACGGATTGTCAGAAGCCAGTAAATTTGACTCCAGTCTTGCCAAGAACTACCGTGTTACCCAGTTAATGGGTTGTGGAGGTCTGGTAGGCAGCCGCTCCACGTAAAATACTGGTGTTCAGCTGAATCCGGTTTGACTGGAAGCCGACCCCAATACAGTTGGGAAAAAGCTAGGCAAATGATGACTTAATTATAGTATTGTGATTATAATGAATACAAAGAATTACTAATTCGTTAAAACTGTTTAAAAACAAGTCCATCTTAGACCATATTGCATTATATTGACTGCACTTTCTGGAAAACGGATTGTTTTCAGAAACATTATTACTTACCTTTTTTTTTAAGGGTGTGATATCATCAAATGACTTCTTCTGCTCTGGGTGGAGCGGAAGGGCGTGTCAGACTTTTACTGACTAAAACCCATCCGTGTTCCTTCTAAAGCCCTTTGCGTTCCAGGGCCGCGGTGACTCTTTCGAACAAATTCCGCAACCCTGGGTTATTACTTCCCAATCATGCTGGAGTTGGCTTCCAGTCTGACAGGATGCAGCTGAGTGCCAGTATTTTACGTGGAGCCATTGCTTATCTGACCATCATAACCTGAGAACTGGGTAACACGATAACCCATGGTAAGACGAGTCAGATTTCTTGATTTCAATTTTTTTATAGTACTTAACTAAGTAAGGATGTTGCCTGGGTTAAAAAAATATGAGTCTGTCCGTTAGATAATCGAAAAATATTGGATACTGATTTTTTATTTTCTAAAATCACTAAACATTTACGAAGATAAAACGCATTAAAGGTAAGGACTTGTAAGGTCACTTTCCAGTAAAAACTGTACTGGAAAATTTTTGTTTACGGGACAAAATAAAAAAAATGTGTCAAATAATTTTTGGAAATCTATCTGGGGGACTATTTTGATTTCTTTAGTATCCACTTTAACTTTTCACGTATCCAATTTAACTTTACGAAATTAATTTCGATTTAAAGTGTTATTATTTGATTGTTTACCTATCATAGTGTAGTCTTTTTAACCAAACGGTGGACTAGTAGATAATGCCTTGTTACATTAAGTCTCTTATCACCCAAAACCTCATAACTCTTCAAAGCCGGAGAAAACTGCCTAAAACCAGCTTACTGATACCACCCTCAACGGCGTCCCTTTTTCACAAATCCAAAAGCACTAACGTCCTATTTAGCAGCTGTAATAGCCTTAAATAGCTCCCGAAGGCTTAAGATGGCCGAGTAGGTTCGGGTGAGTCAGACAACTTCGTGAAATATAGCCTATATGGGAAGGTAAGACAGATTTTTTGATGAGGATAGCTCAGTGATAGGTTGAAGAAATTAGCTGATGTGTGTTTTATTAGTAAGATGGGTGATTTTGGAATGGGATACTAAGTTTTTTTTTTCAAAACAAGATATGCGAGGTCTATCACTGAACACATACTGCATTTTACTTATTTATTTTTAAAAAAGGTACTCCAACGACTTATTCGCTAATAATATATTACATAAAAGAACTTTATTATCTATTAGTATGGTGAATTTGTCACTTAAAGAACAAATTATGAGATTGTTAAACAGAACTTTTTTTTTGGTACAGTGAAAGATAAATGAGAGCTACTTTACCATATGAAGACTATATAAAAGAAAATAATAATCAGATTCACTTAAATAATAATCAGTTTAAATTTGGTGTGATTTTATAGGTATTTTGTAATTATTAGTCATGAAATACATCCCTGTATGGTTAAGCAATATTATGATATTTTTAGTTATGTTTCTGTGCTTTTACATACTCACTTGAATAATCAACACGAAACCTTGGTATTTGTACCTAAACCAATATCCACTAAAGAATTCATCGGGACACAAAAAAATAATAATCAAACAAAAAGACAATTCGTCTTCATAAAATACTTAGGGTGCTTTTCCACCAGAGCGGTGCGCGACGAAAAAGTCCACTAATAGAATCACTTCCTTTTACCAGTTCTGGTTTAGCGCAGCTTTATGGAAAAGGGTTAGCGGAGCTAGGTATTTGTACATGCGCTTTCGTACCTTTACTTTTTCTAAAATCGAAGGAACAAAAGTAATGCGGAGAGAATAGGCCCATAACTCGGAAACGGTCCGTCGTAGGGCCATGCTTCTCAGACCCTAAATTGTTTCTATGAATAAGTTTAATCAGTTGCTGCAATAAAAAATGGTCGAATTGCCCCTAAGCGTATACTCCAACTCCTACACTCCGCCCCTAAGAAGACCCACTGACCAAAGTGTGGGAGATGCAAACAAAGAATTCGTATGCGAGAGATGCAAGTCATACCTATCCGTTCACAGCTGAACAGAGGCCGCAACGCAGTCACACTGGTCGTTAAGTCGTTTCACTCAGCTACACACCATTCCCCATTACCGCTACATTTCCCCATCCTCGCACCGCCTAACTACATCGCACATTTCCAGTGTAAAAGCACCCTTATAATACACACACACAAGCCAACATCAATACAATAAAACACACAATACGTAACAATACACACACATAGCCAGTCACACATACACACAAAACAAATGGAAGATCGGACGTACGGCACGAACGAACGTGACAAAGTCGCTTACTGCTAGATGATGGATATACAGGGGTATGTGTATAATCCGAGTATGTACTTGTTTTGGGTCATTACTTAGGTACCTAATTTCCCAATTATCTTGCGGTTGGCGTCCAGGACGTCCGTCGACAGGATGCAGCTGAGTGCCAGTATTTTACGTGGAGCCATTGCTTATCCGACCTTCATAACATGATAACTGGGTAACACGATGACTCATGGTAAGACGAGTCAGATTTCTTGATTTTAATTTTTTTTTTAGTAATTACCTAAGTAGGGTTAAACCTGGGTTAAAAAAAATATGAGTCCGTCCGTTAGATTATCGAAAAATATTGGTATTACGAAGATAAGACGCATCAAGGGTTAGGAGTGGGGGCTTGTAACGTCACTTTCCAACTTGTAACGTGTACTTGTTTTGGGGGTAGGTAGCTTAGCAGGACGTTGTATCTTTTAGAGGAGATTGTTCGTCATTCCGGGCCGTGGGAAACAAATGGATACGAAAAGCATAGGACCGGTTGATGTGGCGACGTGAGAGATCTGGGTACAGACGTGGAAGTCTTTTGGCTGAAGTGATGATGATGATAAGCGGTTTTCAAACAAAAATGTCTACGCCTTTGGGCACTTATATTGTACGTATTATCTTGGCAAAAAATACGCTGAAAATTCAAATATACTTTTCTGGTATAATAATTCGAGATAATTTTAATCCATAACCACCAACTCAAGTAACTTTAGCGTTGTGAATTTTAATTAAATTTTATTTTTAAGTGACTTTTTGTATTTAAAGTATGGGTTGCAATGAATTTGAGCATTGTCATGTTTGACAAAAAGTTTGTTATTTACATTTGATAAATATCTCTGATTCTGAATTAAGATATGGCTAGGTCCCAAGTCCACAATTTGGCGTGATCCTCAAATCTACATTATGTCTAATCCTCAGATCAAGAAACACAAAGGGGATTGCCCTCAAATACAATCCAATACTCTCCGACTTCGATTTCCATTTGTTTACACTTGACACCACAAAAACGTACGTACAGCCTAAACCTAATCTAGAATCCAATAACAACCTAAAAAGAGTAATAATTACATATTCTTTGTGGCACATAAGTCAATTTTCTCGCTCCGCCACCCAAATCAGTCAGACAGAAAACAAAATGAAGAAGCCGTGTTGGTAACACGACATACCATAGAGCAACGAAACGTAGTGGCGGCCATTGCTAGAGGCGGTACTGACAAAACTTTCCATGAAAACCAAGCGTTTCATTGAGCCACCGTTTACACATAGAAATTGTCAGCCCGTGAGAATTTTGTCGTAAAACTTGTACAGAGGTATAAGGACAATAATGGAGAATTTCTCTCCTTTCATTGAAAAGGAGATCTTTTGTTGAGGTCGGCTTATTGTATAAGTCGCAGCCAACTGGTTAAATCAGCCGTTGAATTAACGGAATAGCCTTTTCATTGAACGGCGCCATTTAATTAGCGGCCTCAATGACATCCAACTCATACATCTAATACAACATTTAATGAACAGGCTGGCAGATGCTAGGCCGTTTATAGAATAGGGTAAACTTGTGACGAAAATATATATCTGTCGAGCTATCACAGGATTGGCCATTTTATGAAATGCTGCACAGTTTAAAGTAGCCCCAAGTTCCCAGGCTAGGCAAGGAAGTGTCCCTAGGCGGTACCGTCGCGGCGATTCTTTGGTCTGTGCGACAAACTGACGATATGACACACGGCCGGATGACGCGCTGGGCGTGTCACGGACTAATGTCTTCTTATGGTGCCATTTATGAGCGACGGCGGTGTAATAAATGGCGGGGGTTTGGTCAGAAGAAAGAGGAGAATTTCGGAAAGATTTTTGATTCAATGCCAATAGCACTTTGCATGATACGAGTTCAATAGTCACGTTGGCAACCTTGTAAGTATTGGTTACCTGAATTATAAAATATCTAGCTATATCTTCGTTCAAGAAACACATTATTATTTGTTTTAACGTAAAAATCCCCAAAGAAATATCTTGCCATTATGCCATTGCGGATTTTTGCTCGAATAGTATAAAATATGCGGTGTTTTCGTAATGTGTCCATGGTGGGTTCTCTATTAACACCATATTTTACGTACGAGTATACGTGCTTGATCTATTTTAAGTTGATTTACTTTGATTTGATTTGTTGGTTTTATTTACTTGTTCCACTAAATAAAGTTTGAATTAATAAATGAAAAGAAATTTAAAAAAATTGAGAGCATCATCTGATTAGGTCATTACGTTTGAGTAGAAGCACTATGGTTGACAGCAGGAATTGGCCCGTTCAAAAGCAAGGTTTTAATGCATTTTTAAAACCTAAACCGATTACCGGCATGTCAGTTATTGCGGGGATTGCTTGACAAGCTATTTATCCAAGTTGTTGTACTTTATAGCAAGTGATGGCTAAAACCAAGCAGTATATACTGAGTAATTAGTTCACGTCATTTGTTCCCTGCAGTTGGAATATTTAGGTATTTGTGAAGTACAGAAATATTTTTGTTTTGACTGGGAATCTTTTATTATTTGTATTGTAGTTAATTTTTTTTTAAGGGACTCGTATAGAAGCTATAATTATACAATGTAACTATAACTCAGACCGTAGCACATTCGATTAGTTATCTAAGGGCAAGTTTTTTGATCTGTAGTTTTTAACAAACGTATAAAAAATTTCGTTACTGGCATTTTTCAATCAATATTTAGGTTGACCAATGTAAAATAATGATGCATTCCTCGGTTTTTTTTGCTATCGTTTTCTAAAAATGCAACCTAGCTACACCGATTCATCGCCCCCAAAACCCCCTGCATACTAAATTTCATGAATATCGTTGGAGCCGTTTCCGAGATTCAGATTATACATTCACATATATTATACAAGAATTGTTCGTTTAACTAACTAACAATTGATCGAAAATCGCATTTTTACGAAATTATCACTTTTTTAACCATTTGTTGAGTTATTTACTGATCGAAAACTTCGCCGTGTAAAGTGTAAATAGATCACAGAGTTAAAATTCTGATCGTGTTGACGTAATATTATTTTATTTCTATTTTTTTATACTAAAAAAGAACAAATACAATTTAGATTTTAACTACTAAACTACTCATAACACCGCTGCCGCTATCGCTTATAACTTGACTATTATCATAACCGTAGATATCAAATTAACCGGCAGATTACCCTTTCAGCTTGACTTACAAACAAAGTGCGACTACCCCCACAATGTGAGAAGGACGTATAAAACATAATATCTCACTCTCTTTGATTTATAGACGCCATTTATATGCGCCCAAGATTTTGGGATCTATTAAGATATTTTGGTTCAATATGACTCGACTCGCTGGTGTTTGTGTGAATGATGGGTTTACTGAATGGGTTTAAGCACACTTTTTTGACAGCGCAATCCACGTTTCAAACCTATGCCCGAGACTGTTGAAGTATTGATTAATTATCTGCCTAACCTTTTCCCAACTATATTGGTGTCGGCTTCTAATCAAACCGGCTGCGTACCAGACCTCCACAAACCATTAAATGGGTAACACGGTAGTTCTTGGCAAGACTGGAGTCAGATTTACAAATGACAGCCCGGATCAACGGCTTAACGTGCTTTCCGAGGCACGGCACATACGCACACACACACAGAAATAATGTATAATTTCAAAAAAATATCATTTTAATCATACTCTTTATTGTTCTCTATAACTGACAATAAGAGGTTCCAGAGAAGATAGGGCGTGCGTTTCCTTGCCTTGGAAAGCATGTTAAGCCGTTGGTACCGGCTGCATTTGTAGATTCTTTGGCAGTCGTTACGGATGCAAGTAAATCTGACACCAGTCTTGCCAAAGAGTATCTGTGTCACCCAGTTAATGAGTTGTGGAGGTCTGGTAGGTAGCCGCTCCACGTAAAATACTGGTAATTCAGCTGAATCCGGTTTGATTGGTAGCCGACCCCAATATATGTACATAGTTGGGAGAAGGCTAGGCAGATGATTATGATGACATTATTTCTGTGACGCTTGACTATGAAGGGTCACGTACTTTTTGATCGTGCAAGCATTACCACCCTCTTCCCCGCTCCCGCGACCTCCCATCCCTTACACATCAGCCCAATGTCAGCTCGTTTGTCTGCAGCTATCAAATTAGCCAGCGGATTGCCCCTTTGGCCCACTAACAGAGCTTAATGCGTCCACGTCGACTTTATGAGCCGTTTACAGGGCCACATTAACGTTTTTTACTCGCCCCAACTGGCCCTCAACTGGTCCCCAACTTGCCACGACATGCTAAGTAGGCTGTCTCAAGCTTTTGGCAATTTGGGACGATGCTGGACCATTTGTTTGTTTATTTTGTTGTGTTAGGTAGCGAAACTGATATTAGAAAATATTGTTTGAGAGTATAATATGTGAAAATATAATAATCTCTACAAGTAACATTAAGCTACACTATCGCATAGTACAAGCAACTTTTATACGACTTCAAGAAAAGGAGGAAGTTCTCAATTCGGTTGGTTGTTTTTTAACTTCGGAACTCGGTAATTTATAAAACGAATTTGTCCCGAATGTTATCCCGTTAGTGATATCAATTTCATCGATCGATATAGTATTAATAGTCTTCGAGTAAAATTACTGAAAAACCCGGACAGAATCAAATGACCTATACGGGCTTCATTTGTGCCTACGAACCCAAAAAAAGAGCAAATATGTACTGTATAAATATTCAACATTAAATCATAACACACAAAACCATTTCAAAGTACTTTATCAATACGTTTAGCGTAATAACAAAACGGATAAACAACTCTCGTTACTGGCTATTAAAAGTATCATGTTGTTTGTAGCGCAAACAACGAGAATCTTACACCCACACACAGTTATTATGAAGCAGTATTGTGTGGCTTACTTTAATCTAGCTTCTATCATTGGTTTTGCACCATCGAATGTTGGGAATTGTTCCAAAGGATACCGGGATGAGAAGGATCCGACGTCCTTATTTAGCACATTATCTACTACTATCAATAAATATCAATATATATATATACACTTCTCATCAAAAAAATCGAAACACCTCGCAGTTTATGATTTGATAAGGATTATCAGAAAAATGTGTATATTTAGGAATAAATGTAAAATGTCATTTAATAGTGAGTAGTATGAGGTTTTTAAATCCTAATGTTAATGTTCTAAATTCAAATTAAGTCTTCATAAGTTTCGTATTTTGTATAATGAGTAATTTTTACCCTGTATGGAATATGAAGGAAATGGGTAAAACAACACGCGTAAATGAAAAAAAATGTGAGAAACGTTTATTTAATAACTTGTATTCCCTCCGCGAGCTCTTATTACTGCTTCCATACGGTTCTTCATCGATTGGATGAGAGTCACGATCACATGTTGTGGTATATTATCCCATTCCTCTTGGATTGCATTTTGCAGCTGGCTAAGTGTTTCTGGGGCTGGATCTCTTGCTCGAATTCGTCTCTTTAATTCATCCCATAGATGTTCAATGGGTTTCATGTCCGGGCTTCTTGCTGGCCATACCATAATGGAGATACCGACTTCGGTAAGATAATCTCGTACGACGCCCGCGGTGTGAGCTCTAGCATTGTCGTGCATGAATATGAAGTCGTTGCCAATAAAATGTGCATAGGGCATCACATGAGGTTCAAGACACTGTTCGATGTACCGATGAGAGTTTAGTGCAGGCAGCCGTGGCCCAGATACAAAGGCAAGTTCTGTCTTACCGTCGGCGCTGATTCCTCCCCAAACCGTCCACGAACCGCCACCATAGCTGACCTTTTCTTCAATGCAGCATTGTGCAAAGCGTTCTCCATCTCTTCTGTAGACCTTGTTCCTTCCGTCGTTACCATACAGCATAATTTTACACTCATCAGAAAACAGTACTTTGCTCCACTGAAGGTATGACCAAGTTAGGTGCTCGCGTGCAAAGTTAAGGCGCGCTCTTCGATGGTCTGCAGTTAATTTCGGCCCATTCGCTGGCTTATGCGGTGCCAATCCGCGTTCCTTCAACCTTCTTCTTATTGTAGAGTCACTTACAGCTACTCTTCGTACAACGCGAAGCTGCTGCTGCAGTTGAAAAGCGTTAAGGCGTCGATTTCGTAAAGAGGTTGTTACAATAAATCGATCATCTCGCTCAGAAGTGACCCGATTCCTGCCAGATCCTGAACGGCGCGTGAACGAACCAGTCTCCCGATAGCGTTTGTAGACTCTATGAACAGATGATAAGCTTAGATGCAATCTTGCAGCCACAACACGCTGACTAAGTCCAGAATCCAGCAATGCCACCACTTGGGCGGCTTCTGCGGGCGAAGTATCCATATGTTTTAGAAAAAAAAGTTTTTTCAGACGTCCCAAAGTCACAGTAAATGAAATAAGAAACAAAAAGTTTAAAGACAAGCGCTAATTTTAGTTTTTAAACGAGAAACGTACTCCAACCCTAAATACACATTTGTCTCAAAACAGTGATTAATTTCATTTATAGGATAAACAAATGAAATTCTAATTTCGAATTTTGATTTTTTTCTTCTTACTGTAATGACCAAACTGCCAGCTACACAATAATGTTTTTTTTTTCATGGAATTAATTCTCTTTTGTAAAAAATTAGGACAAAAACAATAAAAACGAAAGTGTTTCGATTTTTTTGATGAGAAGTGTATATAACTTTTCCGTTACTGGTGACTGAGTGATTGAGTGACTGACAGACAACGTACAGCCGAAACTACTGGTGACTGACGCAACTGGTGATGAGCTACGACATTACAAAATAAAATAACGCAGTGTTGGTATTCTGTATACTTACGCTCCGTATAAAACAGTTTTACAAAGTGTCCATTCACAAACTACGTTGGAGTAGTATACATCTTAATGTTAGTTAAAAACAATCGATACAAATCCGATACAAAATATGTTTTTCAATCACGAGTCCACGTCTTATTATCGAGTGGACTAACATCCCAGAGACCCAGATCTTGGAGTTGTAAAAGTGTTAGTATGTACTGTTAACATACGCATGGGCCCCATGCGTATGTTAACAGTACATACTAACACTTTTTATCCCACACATTTGGTTACTAACAAAACAAGTGAAGTCGGGGCTCTGGAATCTTAGTCCATAGCATTTCGGTACGTGTCATAATGTCGGCCTTGACCGTGGCTGAATACACGATTGAGGTTACTCGTACTTCGAGTTTTTATCGAGACCATGAAAAGCATGCACGAGAAAGGTGCGTCGTATTTCCCAAAGAAAAAACCAAATAGGGTGCTTTTCCACTAGAGGTGTGCGCGATAGCGGCGAAGCTATGAAACGGTGTGTAGCTGTGTACTGCGAGAATGCGTATCGGACTCCTTTCAGCTGTGTTCAGACGGGGAAATCATCAATCAATCATGTATCACATCGGATAGAGTGAGCGGACGCGTTGCGGAATTTGTTCGAAAGAGTCACCGCGGCCCTGGAACGCAAAGGGCATTGCAGGACACGGATGGGTTTTAGTCAGTAAGAGTCTGACACACCCTTCCGCTCCACCCAGAGTGGAAGGAGTCATTTGATGACAAAAAAAAAGATGGCGAAGAGCCGCCGCTCGCGTCTTACGCACACTTTCCTCGCCCACATCAGTCAGTCGCACGCACACCTAGTTTTTTGGGGTCTCGTAGTGCGATTCTGTAAACGTCTCCTAAAGTGAGCTGTCAATGCTGTATGGAATGACACTTCACTTCATGTTCACTCCACCTAATTTAACACGGTGACACGTTGATAGAATAGACTGGCCGGACGTCTTTCGTCGAACAAGAACTCGAAAACTTAGCTTAACTGTGTTGTGCGATATATCAATTAATTAAAAATAGAAGGGCTTATTGTAATGGACATACATGACATACATATTTCCATAATAACAAAAAAACTATAAGAATAGATAAAAACACTCTTCCCTTATAGATTGCAGGAAAATCCATAAAAAACTATGGTTTCAAAGGAACCTGTTAAAAAATAATGCCTAGCTCCCTTGCTACTTTTGTTCATCAGAGTTCCGTAAACCTTGCTAGAAAAATTAATTGATCTAATTGGTGGACTCTTCGCCTAGCTACCTCGCGTATTTCTAGTGTAAAGGCGCCCTTAGCTCTTAGTAACAACATTCAGCTACACATACTCAAGTAGGTACGGAGGCAAGGCCAAATAAACACAAAAAGTGTCGAAACTCAGACAATGACGTTACGTCTTACTTAAGTTTTTAACGGGGCCGGGAAGTTTGTACGTCTTCAGCCTTGCGTTTACGAGGTAAATAAAACTAGCTGTAAAAGTAACACATACCTAGCATGAGCCTTGTGGATATATTTTGGGTAATGTCTTCAGTGGGATGATGAATGTTTTATGTGGGCTAAGGGTGAAACTTAGAAATGTATCAGAGCCTAAGAGTTTAGTGTTTGAATCCCTATTCAGGTGACATGAGTTTCGGGCGTATGAAACAAAGGTGAGTTTTAATCGGTATTCATAAAACTTTTACATCTCAATATATTTTGCCAGTTTAAACTCGATGAGGCTGGTGTTACGTTGTTTACTATCCCAAGTAGAAATACTGAAAAAAAAACTCAGAGTTCAAAGTCTCGTTCTCTCGTTCAAAGTTCATACAATGGTGAACATGTAATGGTGGACACACGGATTTCAGTGGACCTGTCTTCTTATCCAGACAGTGCCAGCATAACCAAGTTCTTTAGAAAAAATGCAACACCAACTGGATGACGATTTAACCAAAGCATCCGATATAATCTTAGTCAACAGCTGACAATAAAATTAAGGAATTTAAGATAATAATATTGAACAAGGCCATGAAGGACTGTGACCCAATTTCAAAAACTTCCCGTACAAAAAGTTAATCAAGCATAATGTTACCATTAACAATGTACCTATCACCAGGTCCTGGCCAATCTAAACTAACGAGGATTTGTTAAATACGACCCGTGCTAGTAACATCTGATAGCTAATAGCCGGGCGCCTATAAAATTGATTAGCCTAGCTTTAGTTCGGGATTCGATTCCAATTTTATGGGAATATAAACGTAAAATTGATTATTTTTATGCTGGTCTGGTTTTACGTTTATAAAGGTTTAGTGGGATGTCGTTTGCAGGTTAATTAGGTCACTTTTGTCATTATCCTACACCTCGCTTGTCTCCAAAGTATTGACTTTCTCACCTAGTAGACTGATATCTAAGTCATGGTTAATACTTTTCCCTGAAGGAAACTCTGCAGTTCAACCTGTCACTAATACTACATTTAAACGCCAGGGGTTGCTGGCCATCCTTGAGGAGCTGGGGTGGATTTTACGACATATTTGTCCCAACCGTACGCAAAATTCGCACTGTAGGTACGTGGATGCGGAAATTAGCCCGGCTTACATACAATACTCCATTCTCTGGAAGTTTCAGTGGAATTTATCAAAATATCATAAGCAGCGGCAAAACTGGAAGACATGTGACATTCACTATTCTGCGCCTGCGATGTTCATGACATAGATAATAGCCGAGGAGCTTGTAAACAGGAGGCGGGTGTCCCAACTATGGCAACTTTTTATGTTGATAATGCTCCAGGGTTGCGGGATTGTTTGAAAAATTTACTGTGGCCCTAGAACGCAAAGAGAAATTAGAAGATGGGTTGACTAAAGTCAGTAAGAGTCTGATTCTCCGCCTAGACAGAGGAGTCATTAAACTTAGATCTAATCGATAGCGCACACAATCCTATCCCAAAAAGATTGAGCGCTTTATGAATGTCTTTTTGACGAACGTATGTTGAAATAAGTAGTTTGATTTTTTTTTTTGATGAATCTGTATTCACAAAAAAAGGTTGATTATAAAGAAGACTATTAGAAAGACTCCTGTTCAGTCAAATGTGCATTCGCATGTGATGCCATCGCAGTATGCAATATAATATTAACTCACACACACTCTACGCGAACCTTGACTCAGCCACTATTTCTACAAAGCTATTCAGTCGCCATTAACCCGACAAACAAGAGCAGTTACAGTTCCTCATAACTCAAAAACTTCCTCCAAGAGTTATAGCCCTAAAAACTTTAAACTTCAAAGTCAAAGTCGGGAACACAATTCTACAATTAACAAAGATAATTAGGTAGGGTATTACACAAACATTAGAGTACTTTAAATATAATAATATGCATGCTTCATTAGGGGGGCAGACAAAGGGATCATCATGAGAAATCCTTCGTTTACGACTGTTAAGCGGTGTTCACATTGTTTTGTGGTACAGGGGAGGAAGATCCAAAAGGTCCATTTAGTAGCTGGAACTGCCAAAATGTAACTTTAGTAATACAGCATCGATACGAGATATTTCTCGGATTTTTCTAGACTGTCTCGTGGTCGAAAGTACAACTGCCTAGTACGGTGACGCGGTTTGATCCCCGAATCATGTCAACTGGTATTATTACGGTTTTGCATTGGTTTACCAGCTGATTTGAAACTAATATCCTAATAATAATAATATCTTGGGACAACTCACACACGGTCATCCGATCCCAAACTAGGCAAAGCCTGTGCTATGTCAACCAGACAACTGATAAACATACTTATATATTTCTGAATACATACATATTATAGACAAATTACACCCAGACACAGAACAAATGATCATGCTCATCACACAAATATTTGTCCTGGGTGGGAATCGAACCCACGGCCTCCGGTATAGCAGTCAGGGTCACTAACCACTCGACCAACAGGCCAGTCAAAAACTGAATTTGTAACCACTAATCGGCAATATCCTTGACCAATACCAAGAAACGGGACTGTTTAAAATACCTAGCGAATTGTGGGTGTACCGTACTAATAAACACTTTGCAAGCATTCTTTTTCATTCCATTCTTCATCAAATATAATATAACTTGGAATAGCGACCTGACGACATAGTGGGCTATCGTACCTATGTTGCAGCCAACTAGCCGCCAATGAATTGGCTGCCTAGCCTTTTCATTTAACGGAACCGTTTCATCAGCAGCCTAAGTGACATCACGGCATTTAATTGAACAGCTAGGCAAATGACTTGGTTCAATGTCATTTTGATGTCTTGCCTAGCCAAGTTGCGGAACATAGGGCACAAGGAACTCAGGGCACCCAGACACGGATAGGTTCGGTTTGAATGTTAGTTTCCTTATAAACCCTTGAAATTGATTGTTGTTTGAAAATTGGGAATTCTAATTCCCAATTTTTTTCATAAATTATAGTCTCTCGGTTGGCCTATTCTATGAACGGTCTAAGCATCTGCTAGCCCGTTGATTAAATATTGTTTTAGTCGCATTGACTGGATGTCGTTGAGGCGTTGATTAAACGGCGCCATCCAATGAAAAGGCTAGGCAGCAAATTAAACAGCGACACCTACAGGAGATTATGCTGTCGAGTCACATGCAATTATCACTTCTTTTTTTGTTTTAAATTCATAACCCTTGTAATAACTGTCCTCCTATTGTGACGTGCCAAAGTGATTCCTCTGTGAGAGATACTCACAGAAAAATCACTTTAGCACGTCTAGTGCTATATCGTGTTATATTTATTGTATTAGTGTCTAGTGCTATTCGTTCCGTATAGCTCTGTCTATCGACTAGCACTATCTCATAAGGATTAAGGATTTTTTGAGTTTTTTTTTCTTTTGTGATAGAACTATGGTAGACACCAGATAAATGTGCAATAACGGTCATTGACCCACACTCATTTTTTGACTTTCTTAATACCAAAAACAGAAATAAAGACACAAAGTTGTCCTGAATAGACTTCTATCGTGATCCTTTACGTTCTCTAGTAATAAAAAACAGTTCATTGTTCGGGTATCTACGAAGGGAATTAGGGAAAGGTCAATGTACTTTATTGCAAGTTTATCTGGCGCCTACCATTGCATGTCACAATAGAATAGAATACTCTTTACATTAGTGGGCTGACCTTCTGTTCCCCACATATGTATGGCACACTCTCGCGGGTACATTATTAGCTTAAAACGTCACGTCTCCACCCTAATAGTGGCGGTAAAACTACTTACTGGTTGAGCTATAGGCTTTTTGTCCTACAAACTGCGCTATTTACTTAAGCATAGTTTAGACCGACTTTTTCATGTGGAATTTTTCCGGGAATAAGATGTTGTTTGAGGTCATTTTAAAGTCTTTTTGGGGTTTAAGGGATATGGGAAGAAATTTTAGAACATGAGAAATAAAATATTTAGTGTTTGGGTCAGTCAGAGTAAGCTAAAAAATATGACAGTTGTCTCAGAAAATATTACCCAGTTACTGGGTTTTGGAGGCCAGATAGACAGTTGAGCCATGCAGTTACTTAGGTTAGACTTACACCAACATCATCATCAGGCTAGCCTTTACCCAATTATATTGGGGTTGGCTTCCAGTCAAACCGAATTCAGCTGAATACCAGTATTTTACATGGAGCGGCTGCCTACTAGAACTCCACAACCCATTAACTGGATAACACGGTAGTTTTCGGCTAGACTGGAGTCAGATTTACTGGTTTCTGACAATCCGTAACGACTGCCAAAGTTCTACAAATGACAGCCGGGACTATGGCTAGACTTACATCAACATAGTTGGGACTAAGTAGGTTGTTATTAGAAATAGAGCATATGAGATAGAAGTCTGATCGAAAAGTTTCCTTTTGATTCTGACTTCCCTACAGGTAACAAGTGATGGAAAGCTTTTAATGCTTCCCAGGGGATTGGCCATATTTTACCAGCCGCAGTGATAAAACCGAAGTGTCCTGTATTTCAATCTGCAATACCAGTGCACAACGCAACAGCTATGCAAATTGGTAAAAGCATACAACTACTTGAAAAAAATTAAAACCAGAAGCTCTACTTACCCTATTACTTCCCATAAGTAATGGGAGAGCGATGTTTTTTTTTTGGATTTTCGGATGTATATCAATTATACATGCCTTAATAGCTGAACGGATTAAGATGAAGTTGAGCACCCGAGTAGGCCATGTTCTTGATTAATTTATAAATTACTTTCTAACCCGGTACATTCCTGTGTAACATTTCCGACTTCCACGAGTGCAAAGCCACTTGCAGTTGGTATAAAACCTAGCGAAGGATAAAAACTAAAATCAATCCAAACTGGAACCTGTTTCTGGAAGCCCAGCCTTACCCCAAAACCCAGTTTACCACAGTTCTAAACAAACCTAACTTGCCAAAAGATTCAAAACTACAGCCACAAACACTGAAGTAGAAAGTGAGCTAGTAATTACGTACTATGATCGATAACCGCCAGGCGCCAGCGAGTCTGAAAACGTGTGTTATATAAGTGGCTGGACTGAGTGAGGGGCGGTAGCGGGTGCCGAAGCGGACGCGTATAGGTCGAAGAATACATCTGATAATGGCGATGACTGACTTAAATCTGTAGGTCGAACTGAGGGTCTACTACGAGTTTTTATTCTCACTAATAATTAGCGCCGAATTTGCGCCGGACTATCCTAGCAAATTCGTTTGCTTATGTCAAATAGTACGGGAAAAAAGGTTCTCCGTTGTTGTCACCAGACAGCGCTAATTCAGTTTAAGTATAATTTGACGTTTACGTTGACGCGATCGACTACGTTTAAAAACTTAACCTATGCCACTGATCGTGGATGAGGTTGTTTTTGGACAATCAATAAGATTGTCCATCATCGATCACATTTTTTTTTCACTAACTGGTGAGATAGTGATCAAATTCGACTCAGCAATGATAAATATTGTTCTGTATAGTGTCGGACGTAAAAGAATAGCACCACTTCATGACTTCCCGTGGGTGTCATAAGAAGCGAATAAGGGAATGGGCAGCAGCATTCTCTATACATTGCAACAGCTACACTGCGACCGCCAACCCGCCTCCCAAGCGTGGCGATTATGGCAACGGATTATAAACTATGACAAATCTGAACAAGTGCCCTCTGCACCTATGTTACGCACACACCTGTGAGTTATGCACTACAACATGGAGATGTGAATTGAGTTAAGCCAAGTAAGCTCTCCAGTTTACTTGGCTTAACTCAATTCACATCTCCTCAATTCAAATCAATTGAGTTGGCAAATTTGGATGGGATATTTTGCAATCTAGGCACAGCTAGCTGTGACGACTCGCGGATTCCCTCTGCTAGCCCGCTGTCGCTTGTGCCCTGTGCACGAGGCTTAACAGTTCTTGTTCTAACACAAAAACCTTGCAGTTAGTTTTAACTGGACTTTTCGTTGTTAAATGTTGACTAGTTTTGTTATTATTGTGTCAGATTGTGAAAGATTTGGTTTAGTGTGCTGAGTATTTTGATTCTTAGCGCTTGATTTTCTTTCAAAGGTGCGGTAAACTTTTAGGTCTAGGTGCCTATATGTCACGATTAGAAACAGATCAAAAAGCTGGCAATTATTTCGCATAAATTTGACTATCGGTGTACCCTTTTTGCATCTCCAATCAGTCAGCCCTTTTCGCATGTCGCCCCAAATTCATCTCAAAACCATAATTTCTGCTAATGAATGTACTGTCAGAAAAATTAGATGATAAAACTCCTAACTTAGGACTAGAGACTGAAACCTCACGACCACAACAACCTCTACTACAAGACCTATTTAACCTATTTAACGACCACTTCAAACTAAATTCGATTAAACTAGGCCTAACAGTTTTTCAAGAACTGTTAGATAACACACCACCTTAAGTCGGACTTGCTAACTGCATGGTTAAGCAAGCCTATCGATCATACAGCTTTGTACGTACATAATTACTAGTTCTGCTTAGACATTTAGAACTATTATCGACTTTCTACGATACTGTCAGGGAGCTTAATTCCTCGGATTTATAATCGGAGTCGAGTAGTCTTTCATTTTCGAGATCTATGATATTCTATCAGCGGTACCGATTGTCCATAGTCCAAGTTAATAATGTCTGGTATTGAACAGAAGGACAATTGCTGTATTTTTAAGGACCTTTCGCACTCGAATACCAGGTGCCTGGTATAAATACCTCAACCGTAACCTGTCAGAAATACCTCAAAATTTTCCCACATTTTGGCTAATTTTTAACATTGATACGTCGAGTACGAGAATTGGCTTTCAGTATTCTAGGCTCTATTTCCATTAAAATAATGTTTAATGGTCATAAAGTATCACTTTGGAAATCACACGCTTTGAGCTCATGACTTTTTTAAACAAAGTTGTTCGCTTTCGAAACGCGTGAGGTCACTTCAAGGTAGATTCCAAAGTCCAAGTGAGCATTACCGAGAATTATACTCTAGTCAATGGTTCGTATGAAATGATGAAATGTAGTTATTTTGGAGGTTTTGTGGTTATTGGTAAGTTGTAGTAATAGTAGGTAGTGGGTCGGGTTACCTCCTTCCCACAAAAACGCAAAGATCATCCATTGCGCGAGGGCGGTAATGGCTGATCTTTGCGTTATACTCGTGAACGGGTGCTGCTTGTGGTGACTGGTCGTCTTGCTGGTCATGGTATGATATTTTAATATTATTGTTGTTATAACGTTAAACTACTGTTTATTATAAGTATTATGTTGGCTCTAGTTAGTTCATCACTTGCGGCTCCAGTCACAATCCTATTGTTAGACTATACTATTGCACCTATAAGCGGGCACACCATTTATGCCTGGAGGCTTAATTAGTTTGATTTATTTGTTAATGCTTGAGTTTGTTTGTTTTTGTTTTTGATGGCATAATGGAGTGTGCTAGCTAACAAGTGTCAATTAATTTCATTAAAAAAATATTTTTTAGACAATTTTTTTTTTTTTGTGTCATGTTTTGTAAACTTATTTTACATACTACAGTATAAATTCAAGTTTTTAAAATGCAACAGATAGATGTGTTGCTGGGGAGTTTGTTGCGCCACTTCTTCTTCCCAGCTAAAACACTAGCAAGTGGTGACGGGCGGGCGTTTTGGGGGACTGTCTTTATGTAAAACTTTGACGTTCAAAAAGTGCTGGCACTCAGCCTAATTTCAATAAATGACTTTTGATTGATGATTTTGATTTTTATTTATAGTCCCATATTTTATATCACTATCTAAGGTCCAAAGCCACCAAAAAGAATAATCTCCAAAACATTAAAAAAAACTTTCAAAAGAACAAAGACCGATATCGAATAAAAGTCTCCTCTCCTAAGAGCACAGACATCAATAAATATAAATAAAGAAAAGCGGGCTTAAGACTGAGAGGGCATATATTATTCATGTATTTATACTCGAGCACTCCCGTTAAGGAAAAATCCTTCGAAATTTATCGTTTAATAACCTCTCTGCCTATAATTTTTCTGTTCTGAACTGATTACATCCATAGCGGCTCTTAAGCCTTAAGGTCACAATTTCATCTTAAGGAAAGTGAAACTGATTTCCATTATGTCTTACTTTGTCGGGTAAACGAAGTTTGGTGGGCGAGGTAATGAGTTATTGTGGTTTTTGAGGCGGTAGATTCGATAGCTAAGAACTTGAAGGGGAGAGGCTTAAAAATCCTTCTCAGTCTTTTACTCTTGACAGAGTGTTCGGTTTATGATGATGATCAGTGTTCCGTGGTACATCCATTTCAGAAAAATAATAGTAGCGTAATGCCTTATATTTTTTGATAAAATCTAAGTGACGGACCACATACAAGTATTATTTTTAGGGTTTCGTACCCGAAGGAACTGTACCTGATGCAGTTTATTTATTTTAACTTTATATACAATAGTGATACATGGGCGGACTTAATGCCACGAGGCATTCTCTACTTTGGGTTAAAAAGAACTGTGATAGGTTTACAACAAATAAATAAAATTTAAAATGTCATTTTTTATTTGCATTTTTGTGTAACTAAGCGATACGCATTTTAATAACAACTTTTGTTAGAATGATTATTTTGTCTATTCAGTCTCCTGGACTGATCCCACGACACAGGGAATCCTAGTGTGAGGTCTAGGGTCTACATTTAGTTTGTAATCTGTATTTTTGTCATAATATTTTTTTGTTTTATTTATTCATTTCGGAAAAAAATATATACTTATAATTTATATAATACTAATAAAATACAGTTTCAATGTTATCTCTCTCTACTTCTACTTACCTTATTTAGCTTGAACGGGTTACCAAAAAACACACTTCAAAAAAAATCTCATTACCTTAACAGTTTCCACCCTGAACTTCTAAAATTGGGTCAAAACAAAACAGTTTGAAAACATTTCAAGGCAAAAGCTTTCTTTCGTAGTTTGTGGTGCTGGAGCAACCAATAACGTTCAGAACAGAAAAATTATAGGCAGAGAGGTTATTAAACGATAAATTTCGAAGGATTTTTCCTTAACGGGAGTGCTCGAGTATAAATACATGAATAATATATGCCCTCTCAGTCTTAAGCCCGCTTTTCTTTATTTATATTTATTGATGTCTGTGCTCTTAGGAGAGGAGACTTTTATTCGATATCGGTCTTTGTTCTTTTGAAAGTTTTTTTTAATGTTTTGGAGATTATTCTTTTTGGTGGCTTTGGACCTTAGATAGTGATATAAAATATGGGACTATAAATAAAAATCAAAATCATCAATCAAAAGTCATTTATTGAAATTAGGCTGAGTGCCAGCACTTTTTGAACGTCAAAGTTTTACATAAAGACAGTCCCCCAAAACGCCCGCCCGTCACCACTTGCTAGTGTTTTAGCTGGGAAGAAGAAGTGGCGCAACAAACTCCCCAGCAACACATCTATCTGTTGCATTTTAAAAACTTGAATTTATACTGTAGTATGTAAAATAAGTTTACAAAACATGACACAAAAAAAAAAAAATTGTCTAAAAAATATTTTTTTAATGAAATTAATTGACACTTGTTAGCTAGCACACTCCATTATGCCATCAAAAACAAAAACAAACAAACTCAAGCATTAACAAATAAATCAAACTAATTAAGCCTCCAGGCATAAATGGTGTGCCCGCTTATAGGTGCAATAGTATAGTCTAACAATAGGATTGTGACTGGAGCCGCAAGTGATGAACTAACTAGAGCCAACATAATACTTATAATAAACAGTAGTTTAACGTTATAACAACAATAATATTAAAATATCATACCATGACCAGCAAGACGACCAGTCACCACAAGCAGCACCCGTTCACGAGTATAACGCAAAGATCAGCCATTACCGCCCTCGCGCAATGGATGATCTTTGCGTTTTTGTGGGAAGGAGGTAACCCGACCCACTACCTACTATTACTACAACTTACCAATAACCACAAAACCTCCAAAATAACTACATTTCATCATTTCATACGAACCATTGACTAGAGTATAATTCTCGGTAATGCTCACTTGGACTTTGGAATCTACCTTGAAGTGACCTCACGCGTTTCGAAAGCGAACAACTTTGTTTAAAAAAGTCATGAGCTCAAAGCGTGTGATTTCCAAAGTGATACTTTATGACCATTAAACATTATTTTAATGGAAATAGAGCCTAGAATACTGAAAGCCAATTCTCGTACTCGACGTATCAATGTTAAAAATTAGCCAAAATGTGGGAAAATTTTGAGGTATTTCTGACAGGTTACGGTTGAGGTATTTATACCAGGCACCTGGTATTCGAGTGCGAAAGGTCCTTAAAAATACAGCAATTGTCCTTCTGTTCAATACCAGACATTATTAACTTGGACTATGGACAATCGGTACCGCTGATAGAATATCATAGATCTCGAAAATGAAAGACTACTCGACTCCGATTATAAATCCGAGGAATTAAGCTCCCTGACAGTATCGTAGAAAGTCGATAATAGTTCTAAATGTCTAAGCAGAACTAGTAATTATGTACGTACAAAGCTGTATGATCGATAGGCTTGCTTAACCATGCAGTTAGCAAGTCCGACTTAAGGTGGTGTGTTATCTAACAGTTCTTGAAAAACTGTTAGGCCTAGTTTAATCGAATTTAGTTTGAAGTGGTCGTTAAATAGGTTAAATAGGTCTTGTAGTAGAGGTTGTTGTGGTCGTGAGGTTTCAGTCTCTAGTCCTAAGTTAGGAGTTTTATCATCTAATTTTTCTGACAGTACATTCATTAGCAGAAATTATGGTTTTGAGATGAATTTGGGGCGACATGCGAAAAGGGCTGACTGATTGGAGATGCAAAAAGGGTACACCGATAGTCAAATTTATGCGAAATAATTGCCAGCTTTTTGATCTGTTTCTAATCGTGACATATAGGCACCTAGACCTAAAAGTTTACCGCACCTTTGAAAGAAAATCAAGCGCTAAGAATCAAAATACTCAGCACACTAAACCAAATCTTTCACAATCTGACACAATAATAACAAAACTAGTCAACATTTAACAACGAAAAGTCCAGTTAAAACTAACTGCAAGGTTTTTGTGTTAGAACAAGAACTGTTAAGCCTCGTGCACAGGGCACAAGCGACAGCGGGCTAGCAGAGGGAATCCGCGAGTCGTCACAGCTAGCTGTGCCTAGATTGCAAAATATCCCATCCAAATTTGCCAACTCAATTGATTTGAATTGAGGAGATGTGAATTGAGTTAAGCCAAGTAAACTGGAGAGCTTACTTGGCTTAACTCAATTCACATCTCCATGTTGTAGTGCATAACTCACAGGTGTGTGCGTAACATAGGTGCAGAGGGCACTTGTTCAGATTTGTCATAGTTTATAATCCGTTGCCATAATCGCCACGCTTGGGAGGCGGGTTGGCGGTCGCAGTGTAGCTGTTGCAATGTATAGAGAATGCTGCTGCCCATTCCCTTATTCGCTTCTTATGACACCCACGGGAAGTCATGAAGTGGTGCTATTCTTTTACGTCCGACACTATACAGAACAATATTTATCATTGCTGAGTCGAATTTGATCACTATCTCACCAGTTAGTGAAAAAAAAATGTGATCGATGATGGACAATCTTATTGATTGTCCAAAAACAACCTCATCCACGATCAGTGGCATAGGTTAAGTTTTTAAACGTAGTCGATCGCGTCAACGTAAACGTCAAATTATACTTAAACTGAATTAGCGCTGTCTGGTGACAACAACGGAGAACCTTTTTTCCCGTACTATTTGACATAAGCAAACGAATTTGCTAGGATAGTCCGGCGCAAATTCGGCGCTAATTATTAGTGAGAATAAAAACTCGTAGTAGACCCTCAGTTCGACCTACAGATTTAAGTCAGTCATCGCCATTATCAGATGTATTCTTCGACCTATACGCGTCCGCTTCGGCACCCGCTACCGCCCCTCACTCAGTCCAGCCACTTATATAACACACGTTTTCAGACTCGCTGGCGCCTGGCGGTTATCGATCATAGTACGTAATTACTAGCTCACTTTCTACTTCAGTGTTTGTGGCTGTAGTTTTGAATCTTTTGGCAAGTTAGGTTTGTTTAGAACTGTGGTAAACTGGGTTTTGGGGTAAGGCTGGGCTTCCAGAAACAGGTTCCAGTTTGGATTGATTTTAGTTTTTATCCTTCGCTAGGTTTTATACCAACTGCAAGTGGCTTTGCACTCGTGGAAGTCGGAAATGTTACACAGGAATGTACCGGGTTAGAAAGTAATTTATAAATTAATCAAGAACATGGCCTACTCGGGTGCTCAACTTCATCTTAATCCGTTCAGCTATTAAGGCATGTATAATTGATATACATCCGAAAATCCAAAAAAAAAACATCGCTCTCCCATTACTTATGGGAAGTAATAGGGTAAGTAGAGCTTCTGGTTTTAATTTTTTTCAAGTAGTTGTATGCTTTTACCAATTTGCATAGCTGTTGCGTTGTGCACTGGTATTGCAGATTGAAATACAGGACACTTCGGTTTTATCACTGCGGCTGGTAAAATATGGCCAATCCCCTGGGAAGCATTAAAAGCTTTCCATCACTTGTTACCTGTAGGGAAGTCAGAATCAAAAGGAAACTTTTCGATCAGACTTCTATCTCATATGCTCTATTTCTAATAACAACCTACTTAGTCCCAACTATGTTGATGTAAGTCTAGCCATAGTCCCGGCTGTCATTTGTAGAACTTTGGCAGTCGTTACGGATTGTCAGAAACCAGTAAATCTGACTCCAGTCTAGCCGAAAACTACCGTGTTATCCAGTTAATGGGTTGTGGAGTTCTAGTAGGCAGCCGCTCCATGTAAAATACTGGTATTCAGCTGAATTCGGTTTGACTGGAAGCCAACCCCAATATAATTGGGTAAAGGCTAGCCTGATGATGATGTTGGTGTAAGTCTAACCTAAGTAACTGCATGGCTCAACTGTCTATCTGGCCTCCAAAACCCAGTAACTGGGTAATATTTTCTGAGACAACTGTCATATTTTTTAGCTTACTCTGACTGACCCAAACACTAAATATTTTATTTCTCATGTTCTAAAATTTCTTCCCATATCCCTTAAACCCCAAAAAGACTTTAAAATGACCTCAAACAACATCTTATTCCCGGAAAAATTCCACATGAAAAAGTCGGTCTAAACTATGCTTAAGTAAATAGCGCAGTTTGTAGGACAAAAAGCCTATAGCTCAACCAGTAAGTAGTTTTACCGCCACTATTAGGGTGGAGACGTGACGTTTTAAGCTAATAATGTACCCGCGAGAGTGTGCCATACATATGTGGGGAACAGAAGGTCAGCCCACTAATGTAAAGAGTATTCTATTCTATTGTGACATGCAATGGTAGGCGCCAGATAAACTTGCAATAAAGTACATTACAAAAGAAAGCTTTTGCCTTGAAATGTTTTCAAACTGTTTTGTTTTGACCCAATTTTAGAAGTTCAGGGTGGAAACTGTTAAGGTAATGAGATTTTTTTTGAAGTGTGTTTTTTGGTAACCCGTTCAAGCTAAATAAGGTAAGTAGAAGTAGAGAGAGATAACATTGAAACTGTATTTTATTAGTATTATATAAATTATAAGTATATATTTTTTTCCGAAATGAATAAATAAAACAAAAAAATATTATGACAAAAATACAGATTACAAACTAAATGTAGACCCTAGACCTCACACTAGGATTCCCTGTGTCGTGGGATCAGTCCAGGAGACTGAATAGACAAAATAATCATTCTAACAAAAGTTGTTATTAAAATGCGTATCGCTTAGTTACACAAAAATGCAAATAAAAAATGACATTTTAAATTTTATTTATTTGTTGTAAACCTATCACAGTTCTTTTTAACCCAAAGTAGAGAATGCCTCGTGGCATTAAGTCCGCCCATGTATCACTATTGTATATAAAGTTAAAATAAATAAACTGCATCAGGTACAGTTCCTTCGGGTACGAAACCCTAAAAATAATACTTGTATGTGGTCCGTCACTTAGATTTTATCAAAAAATATAAGGCATTACGCTACTATTATTTTTCTGAAATGGATGTACCACGGAACACTGATCATCATCATAAACCGAACACTCTGTCAAGAGTAAAAGACTGAGAAGGATTTTTAAGCCTCTCCCCTTCAAGTTCTTAGCTATCGAATCTACCGCCTCAAAAACCACAATAACTCATTACCTCGCCCACCAAACTTCGTTTACCCGACAAAGTAAGACATAATGGAAATCAGTTTCACTTTCCTTAAGATGAAATTGTGACCTTAAGGCTTAAGAGCCGCTATGGATGTAATCAATTTGGGAGGGTAAGCAGTAGCCCTAGCATAAACGTAGCTAATATTATTCTGTAGTTTATTCAAGTTATTGGAGTGAATTTTAGATAGTTTGCTTTCGTAAAACTGGATAATACAAGGTGTACCAGAAATAATGCAAAACCTGAAAAGGGGTTCAGCCGGTCGATTCTGTAAACATGTCGAAGTGAAGGCTTGGGTGAAGTGATCATGAGGTGAGCTGTCAATCCATATAATTAAGATGGAATGACAGCTCACTTCGTGATCACGTGACATCTTGATTATATGGGGTGACTGTGACCTCTGAGTTTGTTTCGGTGTTTCTTCTTAGGGTTGTCAGCTAGGAAATACCGGCCTCATCTAGTTTAAAAATGACCAAAATAGATTGACGTGTAAAAGTATTATATTTGGCCTACTTCTAATTTAATTTTCATTTATGTTCGCAAAACATCATTTACGATATTTAGGTGGGCGAAGCCGCTGGCAGAAGATGAAGTTGACTTAAAAGACAATGTAGTTATTTACAACTAAAACAGAATAAAAACGGGACGACCTTTATATTTTATACCTTCAGTCTATCATAACAAAACCGAGTCTAATTTCTCAGTGTCATAAAATGAAAATTAGATATAAAAATACCGACCCGACAACCTTCGCTAGCCATAAAGATATTATATTAGATTTACTGTCAAATAAAATCGAAGGTTCTCAAGGTCAAGTTAAGCTTTGGTATTTTTTTTTGTGTTTAATTGGAGTTTATTTCTCTTTGAAATTCTTTAGATTACGGTAGGCTAAGGTATTTTTAACTGACTTTTATTTTTCTTTATGTCTTTGTTAATTACAAAGGAATCAAGTTTTGATTTCGTGAAAATGTAAGGGTGTTACCACACCAATCGATCGATCGTCGATCGATGACAGATTGGATTAGTCGCCGTCGATCGATGGTTTCTACTTCTTTCGTCGATCAGCTAAAGCTGCCCCACCAATCGATCAACGTCGATCGATGGCATCAATCGGCGGTTGATCGATGGTGTATTGCCTGGTATTCGTCGATCAGCCAAAACTATCACACTAATCGATCAACATGGATCGATGTCAATCGATGGCATTGATTGATGTAGTACAGTAACACTCGAAGCCTAAATGGGTAAACAGAAGTCCAACACCAGTCTTGCCCTAGGATATCGATGTTATCCAAATACTGGGTTGTGGCGGTCAGATAGGCTCCATGTAAAATACTGGCATATTAGCTGCTTCCGGTTCAGCTGACCCGAACCAAGTTAGAAAAAGATAAAAAAAAAATACATATAGGTACATTGGTTTTAGGTATATGTATGTAAAGACGGCGCCGGCATAGGAAGAAGTGGCGAGACGACCTGGACGTCTACTGTAAGGGCTGGTCCCAGATGGCTCAGGAAAATAATACTTGGAAGGATTTGGGGGAGGCATTTGCCTAACAGTAGTTACCAGCACGGGCAGAATAAAAACGCATCGCAATGATTCCATTTAACAAACTACAGGCATTCAACTTTTCAAAATCAATCTCAAAAACAACAACCACCCAACCTTTCCAACATTTTTATTTTGCCATCGCTATTTTCCTCTTAAATCCGCCCTCGAGGAAAATATTACCTGTATGCACCCCTTCACACCTTCAAAAGGATCCCTTGGAATATTATAATGGGCGGATATTCTGCAACGTTGGGAAATTCGCACAATTCACTGAGCTACCCCATACATTGGTTATATTGACATGCCTGCTGAAATGTTATGAAAAATAACTATAGGAAAAGGGAATGTTACACATTTCCTTATCGAATAGGTAAATCAAAGTTATAAGAGAGATCGTGGCTAAATAATAAAGGGATAAGTAACGCTTGACCAGGTTGGTCAGAGGATGGGTGACCATCATTAAGTCCCTGCTGTCATTTGAATATCTTTGGCAGTCGTTAATGTACGCCAGGAAATCGAATGGCAGCCTTACTGAGGAGTATCGTGGTACTTAGTTACTGGGTTGTGGAGGTCAGATAGGCAGTCGCTCAATGTAACAACCGGTAAGACTGGAAGGCAACCCGAGCATAGTTGAGAAAAGGCTAGGCTGATTGATTCAAATAGGGGAGTATTTATGTATAACTATTTCTCATCATCATCTTCCTGCCCTTATCCCATGTTACTTGGGGTCGGTGTAACACGTTTTTTTTCTTCCATACTGTCCTATCAGCCGTCACGATATCACTCTAGTTACTAACTTCCTTTTCTTTCATTTCACTCCCAACACAATCCATCCATCTTTTCTTTGGCCTCTCTCTCCCTGTCCATCCCATCTACATTTATATTCATAACTCTTTTAGTTACATTCCTCTTCATAATTATGAACATACCAAGATAAGCGGTTCCCTTTCAAATTTTCCGTCACTGGCACCGCTTTTAAACTACCTCTAATGTTGAGTACATCCTCACTTTATCCATTCTCGATACTCCACACATCCATCTCAACATTCTCATCTCCGCTGCATACAAGATTTACTCATCCGTCTTATTCACAGTCCAACATTCTGATCCATACAGTACGACAGGTCTTATCACGGACTTATAGATTTTCCCCTTAACTTTAGGCATCTTCTATTCCTAGTAAATAGTTCTGAAATTACTGGACTTGCCCGTTATCTTATCACGCAGTAACACACACATATTAACTAATAAAATGTGGGTGTTGCTATACAGCACCTTAGCTCCCTTCGTGGAATTCAGTTGTCATGTTAATAACTATTCTAATTCTAACGTTTGTTGTTTGTTTGTTTGCTCACGTAGACAAAACAGTTGTTTCTGTCGTTGGCAACCGTGTTATCTCGTGTTGTAATTTGTTTTAGCATTATTTTTCAAATCTTTTGCAAGCGTTTCAAAGAACGTATGCCTGTAATGTGCTCTAAGCTAGGCAAACAATTCCGTTTCAATATTAGTAGTGTAAATTTCTGGGTGTTGCCAAGTTATCGACAATTCCCAAGAATTGCTCGTAATTGCCCGTATTAGCACATCCAAGAATAGTCTTGACTAAGGGTGTTACCACACCAATCGATCGATCGTCGGTCGACGCTATCGATCAACATCAATCGACTTTAATCTATTAATGTAGCTTTGGCTGATCGAAGGATAACGGGCGATAAACAATTGTTTGGCCGCCGATCGATGCCATCGATCAATGTTGATCAATTGGCGTGGTAGCTTTGGCTAATCGAAGGAAAAATTAGAAAATATCTATCGACGTCGACTTATTCATTCTACCATCGATCGATGGCATCGATTGACGATCGATCGATTAGTGTAGTAGAAACAATCGATCGACGTCTACTCATCCATTCTACCATCGATCGATAGCATCGAACGACGATCGATCGATTTGTGTGGTAACCCTAAGAGCTTAGTTAGCGCAATATATCTGAATAGATAATATTATTACTACCAGTATTATCATAAGCAAATTCGAAGTATAATCAAATTATATTCCTTGAACCGGGCTTGACGAAAATATACCCTAGTTGTTGTTTAACCAACAACTAATAATAGCTATCTATTTACACCGTAGTTTAAACTCAACCTAAACAAACATATTGAGAACATAACCCACTTAGCACTAAATACTTCTCCGATGTACTATAATAACAAGCCTATTGTCTTGCTATTTGAAGCCTACATTTTGGGTACCTTACCTTCGTTGAGTCGTTGGGTAAGTAAAAAACAAAAGATATTTGATTTCCTTTAGTAATTATGATACCCGCACGATAAACAAGGTTGCCAGGCTTGCGGAATTAGTTCGAAAGAGTCACCTCGACCCTGGAACGCAAAGGGCTTTAAGAGGACCACCGATGGGTCAGTAAGAGTTTGATATACCCTTCCGCTTCACCCAGAGCGGAAGAAGTGATTTAATTATATCCCACCATTAAGAAAAAAAAGGAGAACCAAGGTAACCGACATAGCCTGAAGAATCGCTAACTTAAGTAGCAGTGGGCAGGGCACATTATTCGCAGAATCGATAACAAGTCTCACAAGGTGGACAGATGACCTGATGAAGTCTGTGGGAATTTGGTGGACCCAAGACGTGCAGGACCGGTTGATGTGGCGACACTTGGGTTACCCCAAGTGTCGCCATATGTACAGTAGTGGACGGCTTTTGGCTGAAATTATGATACCAAAGATTAAGTAACATCTTGGTGCCTACTTCTTGAAAAAAAATCAGTAACTAAGAGATCTATTTTAGCGATAGAGCCATGCATTGTGAGCCTCTTTGATTTTGAAGACAACTGTGTATAGAGAATATTCTGTCGATCATCATATTATTCCTACTTCACTATTCAGGGCTACTTTTCAGTGACCAGCAAATTTCATCCAGGTCTGCAAATCTCTACTCTCTAATCTTCTTTCATAAATTTTATGAAAAAATACACACCTTAAAGAAAATGAAATCAGCTGTTCCCTACGTTTTGACGAAATATGCGAGTAAAGGAGTAAAAATTTACCTACTGAACAGCTGATTTTCTTTTCCGGGAATAGCTTGAAAATCTGGCTCATTGAAAAGTTATAGTTTTAAGTGTAATGAAGTTCCGAGTTTACTTAAAGTGTATAACAGTGCCCGTTCCTGTGAAATCAGGAAATCAGGGAGACTTTTCGTAGTAAGTACTTCAAAGTACTTGTACTTATTGACGTCTGATTTAGATTACACTGAGCTACCCTCATAGCTTATCTCCTACCATATCACCTGAGCACCTCATCATTACACGACAACGCATAATAACCATTTTGGAGGTCACAAAAAAAATCGATGTCAACAAACCTATTGCCATCCTTGTCTCTCCCATAGTGTCTGTTAGGGCCTCGTTATCGCTGTCCGCACTTGGAACCCATTGGAGTGCCCTACGACCGACCAGGCATTATTATTATAATGATTTTCATATATAAAAGACTGTTTGTTTGAAAACGTGTGAAAACGTGAAACTATCCGATGGTAGGTAAAGTAGGATGAGGGTTGGTTTTTGTTCGAAATCGAAAACTTGAACTCGGTTTGACCACTTGTGTAATTCTGATTGATTATATATTAATATGTTATCTCTTTTAACAGTGGAAGGTGCTTATGGCTTAACAATAACAGTTACACAGTCGATCTTCAAGATAAAGCCATGCTTGCCAAGGTTGTTCCGTGGGTGGGAGATCATCTTAACGTACCGAGATTCCTCCATAGCTCGGAAAGCATATGACTAAACCTGCTGATCCTTTTTTTTACCGATGGGAAATCATAAAATGACTCCTTCCACTCTGGGTGGAGCAGAAGGGAGTGTCAGACTCTTATCTACTGACTAAAACGCATCCATGTTCCTCGAAATGTCCTTCGTGTTCCAGGGCCGAGGTGAATCTTTCGAACAAATTCCGCAAAAGCTGTTGGTCCTAGCGTGACGGAGGGGTCTGTCAGACCCCTATTGACTAAAAGCACCTCGTGTTCCCCGCACGCTTGCACCGGGGGCTACGGGAGCACTTAAGCCTGCGGATCCCGTCTCGTTAAGCAGGGTGAGTAAGGTGTTTAACTTAGTCTAAGAGGGGCGCGCGTGGAACAATACGAACCACCACTTCGGGTCCTGTATGATGGGAGGCAGCGGACGTCCCCGAGTCCACTGTCCCTAGACCCATGAGCTGACAGCCTACCCCAACATAGTTGGGAAAGACTGGTCACATTGAACAGTATAAGCCTGTTTTCCCTGAAGAGTTAGGGTGTAGGCAGAGGTGTTCGGGTGGGGAGTAGCCGATGGATACGAGACGCACTGGACCGGTTGTTGTGGCCACATTTGGGGGAAGCCTATATCCAGCAGTGTACGTCTTTCGGCTGATATGATGATGATGATGTCGAAGTCCTAAGTGTTGATGAGGAGAGCCGATGGCTACCAAGCGGGCACGTATCAAAATCCAAAAAAATATGTTATAGCGCCTCCAAATAATCCTAAGTGCCTAAAATGAAAGTCCTGAAACCTTAATTTCAAACACTTAGGATTATTTCTCCCAATTTTTCATCTCATCTTTATTTTACAAAATATTGTCAAGTATCTCTCTAGTCGATTCTCTAAACTATTTTATCAGGTGACCTGATTATGAAGGGTGTAAGTACTTAGTTCGATAACTGCATTAAATGTGAGCTGCGTCGCCTGTTACCGACACACTTACCTTAGGCAGTATTTGATCAAATTCTGTAAGAGTTTTATGACATTAATTAATTAAACTGTCATCATCATCTGCCTGGCCTTTTCCCAACTATATTGGGGTCGGCTTCCAGTCAAACCGGATTTAGCTGAATACCAGTATTTTACGTAGAGCGGCTGCCTACCAGACCTCCACAACCCTTTAACTGGGTAACACGGTAGTTCCTGGCTAGACTGGAGTCAGATTTACTGGCTTCTGACAATCCGTAACGACTGCCAAAGATCTACGAATGACAGCCGGGACCAACGGCTTGACGTGCTTTCCGAGGCATGGAGGAAATTCGGTATGTTAAGGTCGTCACCCATCCACAGATCAACCTCGGCAAGCGTTACTTAACCTTGATCGACCCGTACGGCTGTTATTCCTAAGCTATAAACTAAAATTATTAAGGTGTTTTTTTTGTTTATAGAAGGTAATCTGTAGCAGTGTTGATTTAATTTCGAAATTTCTTTCACTAATATATGGCCCAGTTTTTTTAAATATATTTAAAGCAATGTCACAAATTGTCAAACAGTCGTTATCTAGCTTATTGAACGAATTTACAACATCCAATCCCATCTCTTGACTTGCATTTAGTTTGTGACAGGTCGATAATTTGTTTCCAGTAACCGGTTGCGAGTGTGATAAGCTAAAAAAGAGTTATCGACCGGTTGGGCTTTTCACTTCAAGGGCATTCCCTCGGCCGTCTCCAGGTCTTCGGACCAACTCATCAACTGCAAGCAAGTTGAAGTGAGCTGGCAATGTCTAGCACCGGGTGGAATGACAGGTCGTACCAAAAAGATTATTGGGTAAGATTTTTATAGAATAGTTCTTTCTTTTAAGGATGGGAAATCATCAAATGGCTTCTTCCGCTCTGGGTGGAGTGGAAGGGCGTGTTAGACTCGTACTGACTAAAACCCATCCGTGTTCCTTCTAAAAAGCCCTTTGCGTTCCAGGGCCGCATAATTTTATAACATATTTTTGCCAGTATACCAAATAGCTTTGTTGACTGTACATCCACTAGGTCACTAAAAATTAAAACTAATATCACCAAAAACAACAAAATGTTTCCGCCCAAAACAATGAAAAACACATTAAAATTATCAAATGATTGCTTCCACTCCACTGCCATTAACGATGTGGTATTAATTGCTCTATGTTATATCAGGGATGATAGAGCGGGGTACACAGAAACTCATGAATATTTTGTATTAGATGTTCAATATCGATAATTTATTGGATATTGAGTTTGAGCCTTTTAGTTCTGCGCGTTGAATCGGTATTATTAAGAGTTAGATTTATGCAGTTTATTGCGTTCGATATGAGTATGATTTAGACAACCTGTAAAGGTAAACGTAGCCAGAAGAGTGGCAGAGGGAAAGGCAGTCGCTCGCAAACGGCCGAAGGGGTTGAGAGGTTCTGGACAGGTGACTGCGTATCGGAAGACGCAAGGCCAAGCCGGACTGATGACCGAGTGAAGGCCGCGGGAGACCACTGAGTGCAAGAAGCACAAGACTGTAACCAGTCTTGTGCTTCTTGCAGTCGGGTAAAAATAGCTCTTATAACACTTGGCAAACACCATCGCTCAAGTCGAAAATTGACGATTTCTACTACAATCCACAAAGTATACACAGTGACATGTAAATCACAATGATACTTAATAGTTCATTTAAGTGTGCCCCTTCAGTAACAGACCACAGCAAGTCACACTTACGGCGACCAGTCAAACATAAGCCATTATTCATATTATACTTTTCACATCATACAATTAATGATTCAGTTATTTTCACTCTGCTGTATAAAGTTAGTCAAAAAGACTTGAACAGTGTTGTTGGAAAACCGTGGATTAATCGAACGCTAGTGACCTAGATATTTTATAATCAGTGGAATTTTCTATAAAAATATGACTATTATTACGGGATAAAAATTAAAAGCTTGAGGCGCTCATCGAAACTACGAGTACCTATATATAAAATAAAGGTTTCCTGCGAGGTCAGCGCTATAATTAAACTCGTTTTTTCTACCTATTAATATTTTTAATAGGGCACGTAAGATAAACTGTAATCGGGCTGGGCTGGGCTTTGCTGGGGAGTTTGTTGCGCCACATATTTTTCACAGCTAAAACATTAGGAAGTGGTGACGGGCGCGTTTTGAGGGACTGTCTTTTTGTCACGTCAAAGTTCACGTTCAAAAAGTGCTGGCACTCAGCCTAATTTGAATAAATAACTTTAGATTTTTGATTTTGATTTTTGTCTGCGTATTTCAGCTTTTAGCTGGGCTTTGGTTTAACAATAAAACGTGAAACTGGCGACAACTAACTAGGTTCGGTAAAAATGAAATGTATCACCTTTTATTTTTAAGCTTCTAATGTGTTATGGTGTACTATAAAGAGTATTTCTATTCTACTGCACATTTTTTTTTTAAATCTTTATTTGGAAAAAGGCTTTAATCGCGATGCGAGTATGCCAGCCTCGTAGTTTTACAAAAAATGTACAATTAAGTAATTAATGACTATGATCTTAACTTAATTAATTTAAGAATAAAATAATATAACTTAATAGCTAATTTGGATGTAGGTTTTGATAGGATCACATTACACATACCTACATAAATTGTATTCTATTTCTACAGCTCTCCGTTCTGCAGCAACCCGAGCACACTCTACCAAAGCGTGGTAGGTGTCCTCCCTTATATTGCAAGTCAGACAGTTTGGGGTGTCAGTAACTTTCATAAGATGCCCAAACGCATTCAACGGAATGTGCCTGGACCGTAGGCGCATGCTTATTACTAATAATTGTCTATTTAGCGGAACTTCAGTAAATCAAGAATCTTTGGTGGCTCAGATTGAACGAACGATGTAAAGTAATGTGGAAAAAACATTTATGGTGAAAAAACCATATCTTCTTCTTCTTCGTGTCACTAGCACGACAGTAGTTTCAATTGGGTGGCCCAATACATTGCCACTTCCACAGCATCGTTGGTGGCAGCATATATGTAGCTCACTTCGGCTCCATGTATTGGGGCACAGAGGGAAAGGTGGAGCATGGTTTACACCATATGTTTTTTGTCCACCTTGGTAAGACTGGTGACAGATTTTCGGGCTTCTGCTTACCACAACAAAACAAAGCACTAACAACTCACAGATCTTCAGACAGCCGGGACCAACGGCTGAACGGACTTCCGAGGTATGGAAGCGAACCACTATTTGTGAATCAGCCACAAAGAAAAAAACATTTCTTCGAGTAAGTGTGTTGAAAAACGCGACCATTTGTCATTGCAGTATCTGGGCGTCAATTCCGCCTCGACTGCATGGCATAGTTTATACACTTGAGTCAAAATGTACCTACTATTTATCAATGTCTATTAATAATGGTAACATAAAATTCCACCAACAACAGAGTATCTGACTAAAAAAATGTAATTAGTCCGTCAGATGATTTCCAAAAAATATTGGACACGTATTTTTTCTTTTGTAACGTGAACTAAAAATGAAGACGATACAGTGCGTTGAAACTCGTGTGACGTCACTTACCAGTACACTTTTTACTGGAAAGTGACATTACAAGCCCCCACTCCTTATCTTTGATGCGATTTATCTTCGTAACTTTTTATTCATTTGTGAAATATTAGACACGTATTTTTATTTTAAAAAATACGTGTCTAATATTTTTCGATAATCTAACTGACGGACTAAATAAAATCATGTTTTTGTAACCCAGGCAACATTCCTATTTCTCGCTACTGTTCTTTATTAATTTACTAGCCCGTGACTTCGTACGCGCATATCTCGTTCCTGTAGGAATTTCGGGAGAACCTCTCTTAGTGCTCCCCTACACTGTTCAAGGAACCTACATGCCAAATTTCAGCTTTCTACGACCAGTAGTTTCGGCTGTGCGTTGTCTGTCAGTCACTCACTCAGTAGTTGATGAATTTTATATACGTCGTATATTGATTGAAATCGGACTTCTTTCCCATTTAAAATCTATCCTACTACAAAAAAAAATCATTCTTTAAAATAATCGCTCCCTGTAAAATACTGCAGTTCTTGTTAAATTGAGTATTTTGAAGATACTTACTCAATTTTCCAAGCGCCCAAGTAATTCTTATTCATCAAATATTCGCTACTACTCGTTATATTATGAAATGTAGATGAAGGCTTTCTCGGTAATACCGGCCCTTGTTTTACAACTTATTACTTTAATGTTATATAGAGCTGCTGATACCGAATTTATTACGATATATAGCTATTTTATTAAAGGACTTTTCACCAGGTATTTCTTTTTTCTTCTGTTGTTTGTATGTTGGATTGGTTTCAAAGTAACTATTGAACTAATTAATAAATTATGATTAAGGTAGCTGAAAAAAGTCATCTAAAATACTTTTTAACGGGGAATTGGGATGGCATAAATTTTTTATAATTTCTTCAAGGCAATTTTGTTGGGAGAAAACTCAACTTTAAGTTAAGTTCGCCTTTGTACATGAAGTGTTTTATCACTGTAATTAATATGACTTGTTATAGAGAACAATAAATAATTAAGCAGCAAAGCCATAAAAAACATGTAAGTAAAAGTTTTTCCACCATTTTTAAAAGACACCTTCAAAACACAAAAGCCACCCCTCACGATATACCACACGCCATCAAAACACAATCGCACTTGAAAAATGGCGACACTAAACTGCGAATAGCAAATAAAGCACTGGATTCACGAAATGTCAAAGAAGCTCTAGCTGACTTTAAGAGATAGGCGACAAATAAAATACCAGCATAAAATAACCTTCCACCCTTTCCTGTATAACACCAAAAATAGATGGGGCAAGGGAATTTCGGTAGGAACACAGAGGTCAATTCAAAATGGCCGCTAGCACCCACCCAGGTCTGGCAACGCAATTGCCTGCCAGTTTTCTGCGCGGTTGATTTATTTCCTCATTATAATGGCTATAGGAATGTTGTTATCAACTGGTTGTTTTAAATTCAAGTTTTCTGGGCTTTTGAGGTAGTTATTTTGGGTGTTATTGGATCATGAGTTACTACTTGACGATAATGGTAAAGTGGTTACCATCATTACATCAACCGGTTTGGTTTGCACATTAAAATGGGTCACCAATTCTATACTTTCAGCAAAAAAACTTCAAAGGCTGGAAATAGGCCTCCCCGAACTGTCGCCACATCTAACGTTCTTGTGCTTATCTCAATCACCACTATCATATTAGAAGCTAGAGAACAACATGTTTAAATAACCTCACTTGGATTCGTTCAATTGAAGATTTAAAGAAGATGGTGGTGCCAATACTGCTATTTCTCGCATTATAAAAAATGGTAGAAAAATTATGGCCTACATTTTTCTGAGTCACCATCATTCTCTTGTCCTAACCCCAATTTATTTGTGGTTAGCGCATATATTTTATCGGAAAATTACAAACACCGTAATAATGCAAAATATCACGAATACATTGGAAACTATTGAATTTTGATAGGAATAATTGTGTGCAAAACGATTTTTGCATAATAAATAGAGAAATTATAATCCCATAAAGATTTATTACAATCTTACGGAGACTGCAATTTTCCTTTGACATAATTATACAAGGTGGAGACGGTGATACAACAATAAATCACACACTTGCAATTCTAGTTCATACGAATATTTTGTCTTTTATCACAGGTTTGATGTCACTAACTGCAACAGATTTCTTTGAATATTTCGTCAGAATAGTAGTCACTATCCTCGACTAGTTTGAGTTTTTTTGACGTTTTATGTAATTGGAAAGTTTATTTTTAATTTCGGTGACAGGATTTATAATAATTTCAAATATTCCTATGAACCAGTATTGCCTAGTTTTCATTTATTGTCGTATCGATGTCTCCACATATCTTTCTTTGCCATACTACAACTATTAGTCGTCATCTTAGCCCGTATTTTTTTTTAAGAATACCTAAGAATAAATTTGAAACAACGTCGAATCTATAACTGAAGTCCGTATTGTTAAACAGTATCCTGAAAAATACGTTTTCCAGATTATTTTCTTCCTTGCCAGGGGCTTTTTAGTTAATTGAAGTAATTTTGTGTACGTGAGTTGCATCACAATTTCGTGCGGTATTTCTGTAATGGCAGCGGAGTAAATTAGAACAGTTTCAGAGGTTACAGTTTCGTGAACTTCTAAACGTATGGTTACGAGTTTGGGGTTCGTGACAATAAAAACAGCTGATGAAATAACCAAAATGAAACTTTAATTTAAAAACACTAATTACAACATTAAACTCACTAATTAATTATAAAACACAAATTCACTACTGATCATTTGAATCGCACTTGAAGATCGCTTCCCTAGTATTCGCTTGTATCGCAAATCCAATACTCACTCGATCGCGAGCTATGCGGGCCTTATATAGGTCAGTTGATTCCAGAATCTTCTATTGTCGAAACATCTGGAAAGTTTGCCTAAATACCGGTCCCGACTAACCAGATGTCAAGAACCCTGAAAGGTTCTACCGTAGAAAATACTAGAAAGTACTTGACTCTACTAATTCTGCTACTCGACAACTAATTTTGTCATGTACCCGGCATTAATTCTGGCGCGTAACAGTATTTTGGAATGATGTCAGCATGAATCTTGACTTGAAACTGGGTTGAGATTTAAATGAGATCCAGTAGTTTTGAAAGAGTACGGAGATTGTCTCCTGTAGGTACCTCTGATCGCTGATCATACTAATCTTATGATTTTAAAATTTACCAGAATTTCTATCAAAGAATGGGACAGAAATGTGGTGTAACATATTGGCGGCAGGTACATTTTCCAAGTAATAATCATTTTTATTTTCATTACTCGACTAAATGGAAATACAAAAGGCACTAAAAGAAAATTAGTACCTACAATAAAGTTGAACTACCGAAACAAAAACAATGTTAATATTGAAAAAAAAAACCCATTGTAATATAAAATTACCATTACTTTCAGAGAATATCAAGTACCCACTATTGTTAGTTTCTAATAGCTTTTAGAACTCTTTTAGGGCTAGACTTGAAATAAATTATGCAAACAAAAGAAAAATCGAAGACGAAGTGAGGGTACTGAGAATTTTTATCGTGTCGACTGTTGCTATGTAGGCAATGGGTCTTGTTTGAAAGTTTTTAGGTAGGCATTTTCATTTTTTTTTTTTACTTTTTACAATGACGAGTGTGAAAGTCGTAGTCTTCAATTATGCTTTTGAATGTATCAGGCACGAGGTTATAGGGCAAAAGAGGAGAAAATAAGATATTCGGAAATCTCATAAATGCAAAAGTGAGTTTGTTTGTTTGTTACTGATGATTTTGATGAATTTTAAAACAGAGATAGTTGGAACACCCAAGCTTACAGGTTACTTATTTGCGAAAATAAAACTTGAAAGCGAGCGAAGCTGCGGCCAAAAGCAAGTCTTTTAAACCGACTTCAAAAAGGAGGAGGTTCTCAATTAGGTTGTATTTGTCTTTTCTCCGTCATTTATGAAACGATTAAAAAAAAAATATGTGAAAGGATATACTTTTTTATTTGTCCCATAGAAATTGAAATTTCATCAAACCGGTTCAGTAATTTGAT
Organism: Mamestra brassicae; assembly: GCA_905163435.1. NCBI lineage: Eukaryota > Metazoa > Arthropoda > Insecta > Lepidoptera > Noctuidae > Mamestra > Mamestra brassicae. Next base: position 5,985,607 of record LR991013.1, on the reverse strand, counting down.
TTTAAATCAAAATGACTGAATAAAATATGTCATCAAAGTAAACGAAATTGCGTATTTTGCTTTCCTGTGACTTTCCAGTGGTGTTATTAGCTGTAGGGTACCACTAAAAACTAAACACAATAACTTTTTTTTTGTAAAGAGGCAACATTCTTTTTGTCAATACTAATTACAAAACTAGCGTACAACGTAGATCTTCTTCCTATTTTTGAGTTAATTAAATTGTAATTACTCGAAACCATCTACTAGGACCGAAAACCACCTCAATTCCAGTTTGATCTCATGGCAATCCAGACCAACTTTTACACTACAGTTTTTTTTTTTAAGGATGGGAAATTATCAAATGACTTTTTCCGCTCTGGGTGGAGCGGAAGGGCGTGTCAGACTCTTACTGACTAAAACCCATCCGTGTTCCTTCTAAAGCCCTTTGCGGTTCAGGGCCGCGGTGACTCTTTCGAACAAATTCCGCAACCCTGGCAGGACACTACAGTACCCACTGTTATAATAAAGTTCATGTGCAAAGGTGAGCCTATCTCAAAGTTTAATTTTCTTCCAGCAAACCTGACTGATAGAGAGAGACCACAATAGAGGCGTAAAGGTTTATCTTCCTCTAAAACTAGAGTCTACACATCAACAAAACCGAAGATTGAAATAGGAAAAACCCATTAACTGAATCCAATATACCCAGACGCACCTAAATCAAACTCTTGCCGTCTCTTCGTTGGCGAAAGTCAGGGACAAACAAATGAATTGGGCCACTGGTCGGTAACTGCCTCGGGGCACGCGACGTCGATACGCGACATTGAAGAAGGACTGACAAATTACTGCTCCATTATCAGTTTATGTCGACTTTTTTTCGTTCGATTGTCTCGTGGAGTTGCGGGTGGCCGTCAGACCTGTAAAATAGATCTACCTAGGGTTAGTGTCTATAAGTGCTCTTTTTTTTAAGTGAAAACTTTTTTTAGCTCGGTACGCATATTTTTAGATGAGATAAAATCTGTGGACTCGCGACACCGTTACGAGACACAGACGATAAAAATCTACCATTAATTGAATTTTTGAATAGAGAATTTGATTTTACTCTGTCCAATCAATGCAATATTAGCGCAACGAGATATAAAAGTACAACTGACGCGGTATTCACGAGATATTTAAATAACTTTGAATCAAAATTGTTTATTTCCTATTTTAGTTACCATGTACCTATAGTTTCTATTTTAGATTGTAATAATTTTAATGATAATGATGATGAAACAAGAGTTGTCGAAATTGTTAACGATGATTCATAAAAGAATATTAAATGTATTTTAACGTTTCTAATCATTAATAAAATACAATTCATAAATAAAATGCAATTCATAACCTAATAACCCTAGTACCCATCTAAACAATGTCTAACGCGCCAAAATAAGTTTTCACTACTGTCGGCACTCCCGGAGTGCAACCAGTATTTTTTTTTTTTTAAGGATGGAAAATCATCAAATTTTAATGACTTCTTCCGCTCTGGGTGGAGCGGAAGGGCGTGTCTGACTCTTACTGACTAAAACCCATCCGTGTTCCTTCCTTCCTTTGCGTTCCAGGGCCGCGGAGACTCTTTCGAACAAATTCCGCAACTGTTATGTTACATTTCAGATTCGATTTTATCATCCAGTTGCGCACTGCAATTGTAACGCTCGAATCTGTAATATTACAGGTTGCGCACTGTAATGCCCAGTTCTCCTCCCTCACTGATGTAATGTTCGACTCTGTAACGTTACATTACAGGCGAATGCTCCAAGTGAGGGAGCACCTTTAACAGCAAGTTGAGCAACCAGCCATTTCAAGAAATTATTCTGACGAAGTGTGAAATATGTAAGCATGGATGGAGTATATCAAATTGCACCTTTGCCATGATGTCTTGGGACCAACCTTAGATGGTCTAGTAGTAAATACTTTGAGCATTATGACCGTCTTTTAAAGTATATATTTACTACTGTATAGTTTTAATGAAATAAATAAAAAAAATCAGAGGATCTTTCAAAGTCGCTCCCATCGTAGATAATGTAAATAAGGCGGTGTAAAGTCGTATGCCGGGTATATGATGAGAAGAGAAGATGGTAAAGGAGTGCCTGCAGGTCACGTGGTGGACCACTATTTTCGAAAATTTGGAGCAGGCTCAGGTCGAAAAACAGACAATCCAAGATCGGCTGTCATGGCATCGTATTACGAAGAAGACCGACCCCAAATAAAGGGGAAGGTACGGAAGAAGATACTGACGAAGTACAAAAAAATATGCACCTACCACTGCAAGGTGCACCTTAAAGAACCGTAGAACTATAATGAGCCAACATACAGTCGATAAATGATTTTTGGAATGATTTAATGAATACATGCTTTCTACAAGAAGGTGACAAAGTTTTAGTGAAAACTTATTGAGTAAAGATACAAATAATGTTGACACATAGACTTTTGAATAGTTTAATGAAAAGCTGCTCCTGATCCTGACCCATCCACTCTGAATGGCTTTACACAACACAACATAGCAACTACTCAATGAAAGTTAACGCAACCCTACTTTAAATACAGTCCCTGAATCCCTACAGGCAGGTATTAATGGAAAAGACAAAACGGTACAAAATGCCAAAGGTGAGGAGCGAAATAGAAGAGGGCATTGAACCGGGATCAGTAGGCCATTAAATTAGTTGATAGAAAAGTTTTTTATCTAACAAAACAACATATTCCACTTTAAGTTTTGCCTTTTTTCAAATTCTGCTTTGACAAATGGACCCTTTTCTCGAAGTAAATGATTGAGGAATTGATAGATCACGTAATTCAATCAAACTATTTTATTACTTTCTATTGTAAGAAATAGTTCATAAATAAATTAAAATTTTGAATGAAATATACGATGTTGATTTTAATTAAAATATTGATAATGTGCTATGTCAGAAAATTAATTAATTAAGATTATAGTGAAGCATGTCAATAACAATATTTAATGCAAACAAAATATTTAGTCGTCATGTAAAGCATTTGGAATGTCGTGATCACTATTGTTTTTACAATTATTGGATTGTAACAACAAATCTTGTAAGGGAATGGGCAGCAGCATTCTCTGTGCATTGCAATTGCTACACTATGATCACCAACCCACCTGCCAAGCGGTGCGATCATGGCGAACCCCTTGGGGGAGGCCTATGTCCAGCAGTGGACGTCTTTCAGCTGGTATGATGATGATGATCATGGTGATGATGAAGGAATCTCATGTGATATGTTGCTCTAAGCTACATCATCATCTGCCTAGCCTATTCCCTACTATATTGGGGTCAGATTCAGCTGAATACCGGTATTTTACATGGAGTGACTGCCTATCTGACCTCTATAGCCCACTAACTCGGTAAAACGGTAATTCTTTGCAAGACTGGTGGCAGATCTAGCTCCTGACAATCCGTAATGACTGCCAAAGATCCACAAATGACAGCTAGGACCAACGTTTTAACGTACTTTCCGAGGCACGCAGAAGTCTTGGTATGTTAATACGATCACCCATCCGCAGACCGACCTCGGCAAGCGTTGCTTAGCCTTGGAGATCGACCCGTGCGGGCTATGGCTATTATTTAGCCACAAGCCTTGTCATCACAATTATTTGCCTCTGTGTGAACTATAAAGTAGAATTGGAGCAGTGTTTATTTATTTATATTTTTTCATTTCAGCTGAATCCGGATTGACTGAAAGCCGACCCCAATATAGGTGGGAAATGGTTAGGCATATTTGAGATGATGATGTGGTCACAAATATTTTCTATTTTTTGGAAATTCTGGGACTTCCTTGAAGAAAGTTGTTTTACTACATGGGCAGTAAAAGTTTTCCACCATGCTTTTCCGTTACCCCTTTATAGACTGGTCAACATAACCCAAAACACTTCTTTTGAAAACCTACTTCTCAAATTCATCATCATTTTCCTCCGATCTTTATCCCAATTCATTTAAGGTTGCTTCAGCATGTCTTTTCCATACATCGTTTTTTATCGTCATATCAAAGTCTACTTCACTAACTTTCAACTTTAATACACAGCGTTATAAGGTTAAAACCCCAACACTCAGTTCAATCATAATCCAGCCGAGAACATCACTTTTCGCTCCTCTATCAGCCTAAAAAACCCCACACATTAGACCTGGAAACCGCACGATTCTGACCCATCAAGACCTCGATCTCAAACCAAATAACTGTCGAATGATGACCCATCCTAAATTATGCAGGACAAACGAATTCCCCGAAAACCCGCATCCCAAACCAAGCAGTACTTATTCTACTACTTTTGTTGGTAAAAATACTCCGTATACAGGATGTTTAAGAAGTGCGCGGTCATATTTAAAGCTACAATTCCGCGCATCGAGGCCGATCGCAGCCGCGCGTGATCTATCGCGTGCGGCAGGCGCGCGCGGCTGATGCCACAATAGTCACAGTTTGAAAATGTATGGCAGTGCTTCCGAAGTCAGCGGCGCGCGTCTGTCGCAGATCTCGGAAACGGCGCCATGCATTCTCATACTCTGACTATTGTTGCACGCGACAGATCGCGCGCGGCTGCGATCGGCCGCGATGCGCAGAATTGTACCTTAAGGGTAATGTGAGTGATGTTGAAATCAGACGTATCATTTAAATAAAGTAAATGACACCAACTGTATCAAACTGCTCGAAAAGTCATTTATTCGGAACTTTTAGTCGTTTTCGTGATCGCTAAATCGATTAAAAAAAATGCTTTTTCAATTTTTTTTTTATTTCAATGGGTTTGCTCTTGACTCTAGTCTAGATCATAGATGACATAGATAAAGTCGACGATGGAGCGAGCTTACCCAGAAGAAGCTTGTTCACTCTAATTTTAAAGAGACTAGGGTTGTATGCGTTCGGATACACAGACGCAGGCAGAGAGTTCCACTCCTTTGCTGTGCGCATTATAAAATACGTCTGTAAACGTTTAGTGCGAATTGTTTGTTTTTTCATTGCTTTTTCTGGATATAAAAAACAGAACATCACCCTTAAATATGACCACGCACTTTTGAAACACCCTGTATAGACGTTTCTTTGACAGGTTATTTGATGGGCATAAATATTTAATAGAGCGGGCTCGACTACGGCTGGTATTTTCGATTTGTATCCGATTGTCGGATCCGATATATCGGTGTTTGATTTCGAATAAGATGTGATCGTGTGAGGAAGTTTAGCATTTCCGATTCTACAATAATAAGGAGAAAAGGAATAGTTACTGGTTAAAAAAAAAAATGATATTATTTAGTGCGTCATATAGATTATCGAAAATATTGGACATGTACTATTTTGCTTTATCAAGTCAATTAAAAATTCAAAAATAAAATGTGATATTGTACGGTACGTCAATTCTAAGTAAAAAGTGATTAGAAAACTTTGCCTAAAAGTGACTTCAAGCAACATTTTATTGTTAACGTTTCCAAAAATCTATGTACGAGCCCAATACTTTTTGGTAATCAAACAAGAAATTTTGCCAATCTACCCTATTATTGAAGGCTGATAGTACAGTCAACAGTATACCTACTATTGACTGTACTATCAGCTGGCATCAGCTGGCTCCATTGTTCAACTGGTACCCCAGTTGAACAATGACAAGACTTATTTTTGTAGCAGTAAGGACGACTTTCGTGGGTTACTGTTATGTGGTTGACTGTACCAATGAGTAAATTAGTGTTTTAGGTTATGGGCTCTATTCCCGCTTAAAGCTGTAATACGTCCTAAAAGACTGTTTCCACATACCTTAAAGTGTCTATTAACGTAAATATCAACCAGTTTTTAGCTTGTGTGTGTGTAAATATACCACTGACTTTTCTGTAATGGATAGGCAGCAGATATTCATCTCAAAACTATATCGTATCATGAAAGACGAAATAACCACATGCTTGGCTGCGAGCAAACGACAAGTTTCTTTAGTATCTGGCAATGTGCCGAACACCCAGCTGAAGTAATTTAAAGTTTATTAAAATACACTGTTCCTGTATTATCAGGTTAAACACCACGTACTGCTTTTACAGCCTTTGTCGACATTTTTTAGCTTATTAGTTGCTGTGAGAGTAACTTGAGTTTGACTTAGTTTTGCGTACACAATGCCTACCATATTATGAAGGACTAGCTACAGCCCGCGGCCCCACCTGCATTTATGTCGAAAATTATTCTAAGGTAACATATTTTCGAGATAAAAAGTATCCTGTGTGTTATTCCAGAATATAATCTACCTCTGTGCCAAATTTCGTCAAGATCCATTCAGTAGTTTTTGCGTGAAAGAGTAACAAACATCCATTGATACTCACAAACTTTCACATTCATAAAATTAGTAGATATATATATCTAGTAGAAGTAGATAGTATAGTAGGAAGGATATATATAAGAAGGATAGGAAGTAGGACAGTATGAAGTAGAATTATATCCATTGAGGCACCAATGACATCCTTGGTATCTATTAACTTCTAATCAAGTTTGAAATACGTCACATTGTTTGTACGTCTGAAACAAAAGGCTATCTAGAGCTATAACTGCTGATTCACACTTTCGCTCAGTCTCGTAGTATATTTGACATACTATTTTTATGTCAATCTAAAAAGAGATATATCTTGGGACAACTCACATACGGTCCCAAACTAGGCAGATCCTGTGCTATGGCAACCAGACAACTGATAAACACACTTATATATTTCTTAATACATACATATTATAGACAAATTACACCCAGACACAGAACAAATGATCATGCTCATCACACAAAGATTTGTCCTGGGTGGGAATCGAACCCACGACCTCCGGTTTAGTAGTCAGGGTCACTAACCACTCGATCAACAGGTCAGTCAAAAAAGATAGAAAGTTGTGTCACAAATATTTACATTCATAAACTAAATAACCCAAATACAAGCATGCATGTATGTGCGTTAGTTTACTCTAAAATTCTATTTATGTCAATACCTACAGAATACATAACACAACTTCACAGCAAAATGTTTTAATTTCAAAATGATTGCACTATTTGATAAAAGTGTGTTAGTTTAAAGCAGAATTTTAAACTAACACACTTTTATCAAATAGTGCAATCCACAAAGTCGATAAAGGCACAAGTTCCTTTCATTTAGTTTCTGTATCGACACTATTTCTAAGTAAAGCGATGTAGTCAGTACTCTGGGAGTAAGCTTGCTTCTTCTAAAATGTATGTGATACGGCGCTGAGCCTGATGGATTGAAATAATGAATGACAACCCTAAAGCGGGTATGCGTCATGAAGATTTTGAGCATGTTCACCGTTTTCGCATTTCGCATATGTGTGTTCGCATTCTCTATACTTCGGTCCAAAACACAAAGAGTGGACGTTAGCCACACAACTGCGAGGTTAAAGTGGAACTGAGCTGGTCGTATCAGCCGGATATCGGAGGAGCAATGGGCAAAGATTACCACACAGTGGATCCCAAATGCAAGGAAACGACAACGGGGCGGGCCCAGAAAAAGATCCCGGGATAAGCTGGATTCCTACTCAAAGGATTGGCCCGAAGTCGCAGTAGACCGGGGAAAGTGAAAGGAGGGAAGGGAGGCCTTTGCCCTGCAGTGGGACAGCACAGGCTCATAATAATCATCTTAACAGCCGAAAGACGTCCACTGCTGGACAAAGGCCTCCCTTAAGGGGGGCTTTGCCATAATTGCCACGCTGGCAGGTGGGTTGTCAATCGCAGTGTAGCTGTTGCAATGCACAGATAATGCTGCTGCCCATTCTCTGGTGAGTCCCTCAGTCGCCTCTTACGACACCTACGGGAAGTGATGGGATGGTGCTATTCTTTTACGTCCGACACCATACAGTACAAAAAATCAAGAAAAACCGATCCATGACGCTATTATTGTTTAGTCACGAGCTCTTTGACGCAAAACGCGTCACAAGTCGCATCGCAAAGGGTAAAGCCCCAGACGTTTTGATTACTAATTAAGGCCGTTCAAAAGTTATCCACAACTTACACACCCTGTATATTAACGACGGCTTATAAATCTGCATATCGAGCAAGAAACTTCGGAGTATCATAAGTAGAAATTTGCTTAAACTTAATTTCGCTACCCTTGGTTGATTTTCCATAAAGTTGAAGTTCAAAGTCTATATTATTATCAGTTAGGGTTGCTATCGGTTGTAACTTTCTCGGTTATACGCCTTATACGCACTTTGTTGAGTTTTCATTTATTTGTTCCAGAACCTGCATCCATTTTTTTTTCACATACAGAGAATGTAATTGAATACTAAATTATGTATTATGTACCTACGCCATATCGTCTACAGTCTAGTTTTCTTGCCCTTTTGATGGAAAAAAGCTCGCGTTTTCTGACACACTTAAGTAACAAAATACGGGTGTTCTAAAGGTAGGTACTGTCAATGTGGAGGCGCGATATATTTGTTTCTTTTTAAATCAATTACTAATATAATTAATTTGAACCAGCCTAAGTTTCGACAGCCGATAAACTTCTGCCTGTCACAAAAATTGAAATAGTGTTTATATCTTTTTATTCATCATTAAGCCTCTAATTTAACTTAACTAAAGTAGTACTGAAGAAAGATATCGGTTTTACAGTACACCTCTGCCTTCGTGGAACACAGGCGCGATATTATGAAATAACCAGCTTTTGCCCGCGACTTTGTACGCACATATCCCGTTCTTTCACGTTCCCATAGGAATTTCGGGAAATTCCTAGTGCTCCCCTACACTCCCCAAGGTACTACGACCAGTAGTTTCGGCTGTGCGTTGTCTGTCAGTCACTCAGTCAGTTACTCAATAACTTAGTCACCAGTAACGGAAAAGTTTCAGATCTATAGATTAAATCCGCCATCTTGTTTTTTTAACCCTATTACACAGGTCTGTCCACTCCCACATAAACCTAGAACACAAAATACTACGAACACACCGCAGTTCTCACGTAGAGCCAAAAAGGCCTAACTCCAAAGCACGCATGACCTAAATAATACATTTACGATTACGCTTCTAATCAAACCGCCACGCGATGTTCGCTTATTTCTATGGTTGCATTTTTATTCAGGCTTGATTATTGGTTACCATTGTAGTTAGAATTGAGTTGATTGCTGTCTGGGTTGGGGTAAGAGGATAGCTTCATTATTGATAAAAATAAAGTAGGCATTATGGGATTAGATTCGCCTTTAGGTAGCTACTTAATAGATAGTTTAGCATATCTAAGGCGTATTACTTTTGAGGTCTTATTGAACATCATTCTACACGTACGGCTTGTGGGCCGACTATACTCAAAAACCTAACAGTGCCCTCCGAGTCAAATTTAATAATGCGTTCACGGTGCTGATGGGGCTGTGGCGATTCTGTAGTGCATCAGGGATGTTTGTTGAACGTCACGTAGACGCTTCAACAGCATCCTTAGCATGATCGCTAGTCGGCTCGACTGTAGTTACATCAATCATGGCTGCGCCATTTGTCATGGAGTGGCTCAGTAGTTAAGTTTGTCTTATTTTATATGTTTTGTTGTGGATAGTTTTAAGTATTACTAACACTAGTCTATAAGAACATTGTTTCTAACAAAATGGACACCATAGTCGGAAATAAAAGTTTTTATTTATTCAATACAAAGTCATGTCCATTTGTGTACGACAAACTAGTCTGTAAACATGTCGATATGAAGGCTTGGGTGAAGTGATCACAAAGTGAGATGTCATTCCATCTTGATTGCATGGATTGTCAGCTCACTTCGTGATCACTTCACCCTAGACTTCACTTTGACATGTAATTACAGATTCGCACTGCTGATAGCGCCAACATGGAAACGGAGCGCGTCTACCGGTCTTGCCGAACAAATTAAGGGTGCCTAAAAGGTGCCTTCAAAATACAATTATGTTTTAGATGAGATTGTTTAGCATTGACCCTGGTTTCTGAAATTTTATTTAGTTGAATGTGTTGAAAAATTTCCCCTAGCAAGCTACTTCTTGGCAAGCGTGCTCCATCTTCGACCACATGATAGCTTATGATCATGTGTTAGTATCAATCATAATAAGTAAAAAATCTTGACGTTTTCTAGATCAAACATTCTAATATGCAACAAAACCTATATCGTTTTATCATTCAACTCAACTAGATACCCGTTACAGCCCCACAAACTAAGATGGCTCGCAAAAACTCGACACCGCAGGGGCCTTATCACTCGAATAACATAGGTCGACAGTCGGAATCACTCAGCGTTGTTCGGTCACAGAATAGATAGGGCACAGAAGGTAGGCTCCACAGTGAATCAGCCTATATTTTTGAATTCAGACTTTGAGGTACATCAAACTCTATGATGACATAGAGTTTGATGAAACTATGTTTTGAATGATCAAAACATAGTTTAAATTCCATTGCCCACCATACTTCTTTAGGGCCTATTTACTAAATGGTCACTTCAAAATCAACTTAAAATGCACCAAACTTAAGTCGATACTTGACTTAATGACGATGGATTCAAATTATCCCGAATTTTAAATTCAGAATATGCCGTATGTTATTTTGGTTTTTTAATATTTGTAACCGCACAAGAGCAGCAAAAGTCAGAATTGTCACAGTGATCAGTGATACTCTCTGACACGCTTGGTTTTGTATGAAAAGTTTAGCTAGCATCGTGCAAAAACGCGATAATTACGTTAGTTTGTTAGGCTAGAACGAAAATCACTCCCTGCCAGCGCGACAGCGCGATCTAGTTTGCCATACAAATGACCCTGATGATCACGATTCGCGCGACGCTTCAAGCTGTGTCTCCCGAGACGTGTTGTTAATCTATGAAGCTGACCTTCTGTACTTATGTATTCTGTGGTCCAGTCCCACCCTAAACCAGTTGACAGTTGAAGTCTCTCGGTTTACTAAACTGTGCAGAGGATAGATGTCGACTCGATTTGTTTTCGAGTGGTTTAGAGTCGGTTTTGCGTGATCGTTCAGGTTCGAATTCAGTGAGATTTTGGTGTTGAATATCATTGTTTATTCAGAGGATTCTACCACTTATTGCGTAAACATTATGGCTTTTACATAGTGGTTTTGCTTAAACGTTATAGTCAGAGTTTTATTGAATAAGTTTAAAGTGCCATAAAAACTTATGGCATATTATAGTACAACCTAAATAATGTTCTAGCGGCTGTCAAAACTTTAAAAGTGTTTTATTGTGGCTTAATTTTCTATTTTTTTTTGTTGTTTTGCTAAATACATACTGAATAACGATACTTAATACTGGTTAGTAATACAGCTCCAGACCACATAGTTCTCTCTCGAACAAATAGGTTCGCGTTGTTGTCTAAGATAACCTCTCAATCATAATATTTGTTGATAAACTTGATATTATCCCGCCTTTAACCTAAACATTTCCATTTGTACCTTAAACCCAAATACCCACAAATCATAGACAACATTAAAGGCTTATTTTTCAATAAACAAACTATTTTTAACTTAATAATAAATAATTATGCTGTACTAGCTGTCGCCCGCAGCTTCGCCCGCGTGATTGTCGAAAATTGTCCCAAGGGAACATATTCCCGCGATAAAAAGTATCCTATGTGTTATTCCAGACTATATTCTACTTTGTGCCAAATTTCATCAAGATCCGTTCAGCCGTTTTGACGTGAAAGAGTAACAAACATCCATCCATCCATCCATACTTACAAACTTTCGCGTTTATAATATTAGTAGGATAATAAATCTTTACAAAATCTGTCATCCACCTTTTTTTATTTGTCAGGTAAAAGTTAGTTGACGATACAAAATTGGCTCTAAAAACAAACATCTGCAATATAAATATATCGCATTAGATGTAATCTGTAATGGCAAAGGAAACGTGTGTGTAATAAATAAATAAAATCTCCATCAAAACCTTTTTCACACAAAACTTGCAGCTAAAGATCTATAGTAAAACCTACTTCTAGATCTTTAAGCTGTAAGTTTTGTGCGAACTCAAAAGACACATCACAGGAAAAAAAACTTAAAGAAAAAAAAATAGAACCCTCTCGCTGCAGCTACAGAATTAATTACAGAAAGTGACAGTACCTCGTGACAAAGGTGAGACACCGTTCTTGTAACACAGTACTGCAAGACTTACGAGAATTGCAAGTCTTGTAAAGTCTCAACTGTCCTTTATGCATTGTGTGTGGAGCTTTTTAAATTTTCATGCGCTGCTGTGTCGTGTTGTTTTTAATAGAGAAAATGTGTTGGTTTGGTTTTTAGTATGTTTGCAGATTAACAGTAACATTAAATAGTAGTTAAAATGGTCTTAGACAATGTACATACCTGAATTAAAACGATTTTGAAGAAAGTAGTAGCTAATACAACACTACCCATTTTATGTTTTTTTTAAACTTAACTTCAAAAATACATTTTTTAACAAGCTTAATGTTTTATAGTTATATTCTCTTCTTAGTAAAGTACTCCTCACAAAAAAAAATTGTAGATCATCTTTTGCCTGCAATTTCGCTCGCGTTCTAGTTTTATATATAAGCGCCTCCTAGGCTCTGTGCCAAAATTCATCAAAATTGGTTCTGTGATTTAGGCGTGAGAGCGAAACATACAAAGTAACCAACTCATTTTCGTAATTGTCATATTAGTTAGGATTTCCTCTTTAAGGATAAACATAATTTTGTTTTTAAATTCCACGCCATCATAGGAAAGTCAACTAGGCCCACGATTCTACTTTGTTCCCATGAATAGTTTTCTCATTAGGCAAACTGTGCGGTATTCTTTCAAATGAGAAGAATACTGCACTGTGTTTTAATAAAATATTATTATCCACGCCAAGAACAAACTTAAGTAAATCTAGCAACTTGGAGGAAAATATATACTTTGTTTAGCAGGCCATAATCATGTGTATTATGGCCTGCTAAACAAAGTATATATTTTGGCGAAAGCACGGTAATAAAAAATATGTCAAAAGCCTATCGGAGTGCCAACACTAATAATTTTCAAACAATGTCGATCGATTACGACTGTGAAGCAAATGCGATCGTTACTTAAATTGAGTAGAATTGGCTCTCTGTTCTGCGTTCTCAATTTAGTTACCAAAATTATAAACAAAGGAGCAAAGGAATCATAACTTTAATACTGACACTCAAAGGCGCTGCAACTTCAAACTTGTTTCTAAGAATTTTTCGATACAACTTATCCCTTTTTTTTTTGATGTCGGGGGGAAATCCTCATGGAAATCCTGCATCCTGGGGTGGGTGGAGGGGTCTGTCAGACTCTTACTGACTAAAACCACCCCGGTGTTCCATCTCCCACCTACGCCGGGGATCGCGGGAACGTATGCGACTTCCGCAAATACAACTTATCCCTAACACAACTTAATTAACACTGTTATAAAGCTGACATTAATTTATTTAAAGTAATGAAATCAAGATCAATTGGAAACATGGGTTGTAATCTTATATTTCAAAAACCTTCACAAAATGTTAGTACGTTTTTCCTAAACAAAAATTTAAATCAAAGCAAAATTAAATATTGAAATAAATGGAGCGTTAAGCCAATGAATTTAAAGATAATCGTTATCATAACAAAGTAAATACCGTTTTATATTCATAAGCACTTTGAACTCTTAACTGAAGTATTTTAGTGTCAATACTAAACCGGTAAAGCTGTTGGGGTTCATTTAGAAGATAATTCTCTGAAGAGTCAGACAGAGTGGCAAAGTGCATACTGCCGATATATTCTGTCAACATCTCACCTGGATTGGAAAAAAATAAAATAAATAACGGGTTGGGTTTAGTCAAAGATGAACCAGCAAGCTGAGGAAACCCGGCCTTGGAATAAATGTAAGACTGAAATAACCACCAGCGAGCAGAGACACAGATTTGTGTTTCACTTTCACTTTGACAGTACCAGGTTAGTATGATTTTACTACAATCTTATCTTAACGACCAAACCTACTCACTGTGGAGACACAAACCATAGCAAGTTTAGTTTTAAACACTTGTACAACGGACGACACAACTGCAAGATGACACAGTTCTAAAACTGTACCTCTAGTTCTACAGGTTGCCTGCCGAAGACCAACTATACCTGTAGACATATAAGTTACCTAGAAAGGACCTAGTACAATGCAGTAGGTAATAGTATATCACAATTTTATCTTAATGACCAAGCCTACTCTGGAGACACTAACCATACCAAGTTGAGTTAAGTTAGATAGAATGGACCAAGTACAATGAAGTATTAGTATACTACAAGCTTGTCTCAACAACCAAACCCATTGTGGGAACACCAACCATAGCTAGTTTCAAGCACTTGACCATAATGGACTACACAACCGCAAAAGTTATAAAACTGTACCTACCTACAGTTCTACAGGTTATCTACTAAGGACCAACTATCCCTGTAGACATACAAGTTACATAGAATGGACCAAGTATAATGAAGTGTTACTATACTACAAGCTTAAATTAATGCCCAAGCCTACTCTGAAGACACAAACCATAGCAAGTTGAGTTCCAAACACTTGACTGTTAAAGATGACACAGTTCTATAACTATACCTACCAGGTTATCTACTAAGGACCAACTATACCTGTAGACATACAAGTTACCTAGAAAGGACCAAGTACAATGAAGTATGAAGCCTACTTAATGATAAAGCCTACTCTGGAGACACAAATCATAGCAAGTTGAGTTCCAAATACTTGACTGTTATAGACTACACAACCGCAAAGATGACACAGTTCTATGACTGTACAGCTAGTTCTACAGGATCTCTACTAAGGACCAACTATACCTGTAGACATATAAGTTACCTAGAAAGGACCTAGTACAATGCAGTAGGTATTAGTATATTACAAGTTTATCTTAATGACCAAGCCTACTCTGGAGACACTAACCATACCAAGTTGAGTTCAAAACACTTGACCATAATAGACTACACAAGCGCAAATATAACACAGTTTTATAACTGTACCTACCAGGTTACCTACTAAGGACCAACTATACCTGTAGACATACAAGGACCAAGTACAATGAAGCTAGTGTAAGATGGCTGCGAGCACTTGTATAGAACAAACTTCCCTCAGTGGAACTAGGAGCAGTAATTAAGGCGGTATTATTACTTGAAGCGCGCGTATAGTATGAGGTTTAATGTCGGCTAGGTCTTTCTTCGGTTTGTGTAGAAGGAGTGATTGTGTGACATGGAATGTGAAAGAGATAAATAAAATCTATACTCATATAATAAAGTTTGTTTGAACGCGCTAATCTCTGGAACTATCAGTTAGATTTGGAAAAAAATAATAATGTATGATAGCCACATTCATAAGTAAGGCTGTATGGGAACGGAAAATTCCTACGGGGATGGGAAAAAGCGACGGGATATGCGCATACAAAGTCGCAAGCAAAATCTAGTAATATTATAAAAGAGCTCGTGGCTAAATAATAACAGCTGGAAGCGATCTTCAAGGTTAAGCAACGCTCGCCGAGGTTCGTCGTGGAAGGTTGACCATCTTAACATATCAAGACTACTTCGTCCCTCGAAAAGTACGTTAAGATATTGGTCCCGGCTGTCATTGTAGATCTTTGACAGTTGTTATGGATAACCAGACTTGTCGAGAAGTACCGTGTTACTCAGTAACTGGGTCAGATTGTTTCTTTGATCCGAATTCAAAGCCTTGACGAACACCGAAGCTGGTTGTTTAGAGCCCCTTTTTTTAAAAGATGGGAAATCATCAAATGACTTCTTCCGCTCCACCCAGAGCGGAAGAAGTCATTTGCGTGTCAGACTCTTAATGACTAAAACCCATCCGTGTTCCCTCTAAAGCCCTTTGCGTTCCAGGGCCGCGGTGACTCTTTCGAACAAATTCCGCAACGTTCAGAACCCCTGACGTTTTGGCAAAAACTAAAAACTAATGACAACATACGTAGATTTATGTTAGCACTAAACAGTTTGTGACTAAACTGTTCTCCTACATTTTTCTTCACTTTTCATTTCAGGAAGAAATTTACAGTATATTTTGACGTAAAAAATGAATTAACAGTAATTTATGACAGAGAAAATGCAAAATATTTTTACTTGAAGGCCTCTGCTATGCAAAAATGTGTAATATGTTGACGTCATGAATTTACCTTGTTTAAAATTTCGTACAAAATGCTGAGAATTTCATATTTATGTTAATATTTACTATAAATAGACTACGTGGGTGGTGTATCATGAAGTACCTAAAATGAACATTATTTTGAATAGCTATGTTCTTTATAAAACCTAGAATTGAATATATTTTTTCACTTTTTTCACAAAAATTTAACTGAATAGTAGTTCTCTTAAGAAGGAGCTAGGTTTATTTATGGACTATCTAGCTTTCGCCTTGGCTTCGCTCGCGTTAATTAACATTTCGACAGTGGCATTCGCTGGTAGAATGCACTTCTCTAGAGCCTCTGCTCCGCTCCACTTCGCCTCAATGTCATGGCTCCAGCAAAGCAGCACCGCAACGGTTGGTTCCATTACCGCTGATCCTCTTTTGGTTCTTCACGATATATATTCTTTTGGCTGAGATAACCGCGGATTCATAAATAAAAGCCACATTAACTTGCCTTACGCTGTCCCACTGCTGGACAAAGGCCTCCCCCAAGTCCCTCCAAGTATTCTTTTCCTTTTCATTAAAACAAAAAAAAAACTTGCCTTACGGCTCGCCTATACTTAATCTGTTATCGGCCGAAGTATGCTCGGGCATCGTCGGCTAAACTCGGCCGATCAAATGCATGTAAAAAAAAGAGATCGCGTACACTACTACAACCCCCACTATCCGATGACGCCCGAAAATGGCCGATCAACTGGCGAATCCGGACTTGTTGGGATTTCTCGCCAGTTGGCTGGCTATTACGAAGCTTAAAACAGTGTTTTTGAAAAATTAATTTTGGAAAATTAATTAGTTGCATTTATTATAAACCACCAGTATGGGATAAACATTCAAAAAGTTACAATAATCGAGATATTGCAAAACGGTTATGGGCCGGGTCGGGTGACATCGCCGACGTTGACGTCAACGAATTAAATGGCGCCACGAATTTTCTAAAAGATAATTTCTTCAAATCCTCCATTTTTAAAAACGCATCTTCACTCTGTACCCTGCACAGTCAGACGTATATACAGACGAACGTCCGAGACAGTCGTCCGATGAGTCCCGAAATCGGCCGATGACTCGGTTCTGGTAAATGCGCATCGTAACTGTCACAAACAAAAGCTTACATTTGAACCAATCACAAACTCTCTTATTGATTTATCAAAGACTCTCTTCCTTACTTAACAATACCTCCACAAAAATAAGTGGTTACGATCAAAATAACTATACTATACTTTAGACATCCTGGTCTATAATTTAACTATGTACAGTCGACAAAGCTATTTGGTATGCAGACGGCTAACTTGCAACTACTTTTAAACAATGTTGTGAGTGTGCTGAGTAGATAATGATCGTACATCACACTCGTAGTTATGTCATAAGCTTCATCTGTCTAGCCTTTTCCCAATTATATTGGGGTCGGCTTCCAGTCAAACTGGATTCTGCTTAATACCAGTATTTTACGTGGAGCAGCTACCTACCACACCTACACGGTAGTTCTTGGCTAGACTGGAGTCAGACTTACTGGCTTCTGACAATTCGTAACGACTGCCAAAGATCTACAACTGGCAGCCGGAACCAACGGCTTAACGTGCTCTCAGAAGCACGGAGGAAACCCGGTATATTAAGATGGTCACCCATCCACAGACCAACCTTGGCAAGCGTTGCTTAACCTTGATCGATCCGTGCGGCTGATATTCTTTAGCTTAAAAAGATCTAATAAACACACTAGAAATAAATATTGGCAGTAGGTACAGTGGAAATGTTAATATTTTTGCCTGTATACCAAATAGCTTTGTTGACTTTACATTCTACCCACTTATGTATTTATGAGTGGGCTGGTAGAAATAAGTGTCTTCAAATAAGTTGTTTTGTAATCATGGCTTATTTTGAAACGTTTATTACAGTGTAACGTGTTAAGTATTTTTAGCCAGTCATTTTGTAGTTATTTTTGTGGTATTTGGTTCTGGTGTTTATTTACCAAAATATGAATCTACCAAAATAAAAATATAAATCTATACATAGACTTGTGACTTGAGCTATTGCAAACATCATAAGTTTTTAATTAATCTCGTGTGATTGTAAAAATCGTTCTTCTTGTTTGAACACTGATATAATGTGAACTATCGACATTATAAATAGAATTTATTTTTATTTGAAATCATCTGTTTACAATGTGTCAAGAGTTTATAATCTCACAAGATTACAAACTTACGGTATTTGCAATAATCCGGTGAGAAATATACGTAACTAACCACAATATAATTGTTACACAAAAATCTTCAACCAATAGCTATAGGGCTGAAATACTGAAATAATACCTAAAAATCAATAAACTTCCACAACTTTAAAACTAATTCTACACACATGAAGCTATAATAACATTAAACCACATTTCCTTAACTGTGCACCCATCCTAAAGCCTTCTTCAAGAAGAACCATCCCTTTCACATAAAACCCCTTAATGTATTATTGCCACGTTCACCTTTTCAAATACACACATAAACATATTTTTTCACCCCCAAAAGGGGTGACACACCCCACATTCAGCGAAAACATCCATTGTAAAAATATGCCGAACTACACGATACCTTGACCCAAATGTTTGGAACTAATGAATTTTTTGTGCGAGCTTTTCCTATTTTCCAAATGACTACAAAAAACCCTCTTTTCATACTGAAATGCATTTCGGCCCACAACTTAGTGTAGTTATAAGGCTTGCTGTACATTAGAGCGGGCAACTAAAATGGAGTACAGAGCTAAGAAACCAATACGAACATTATTTATCCAAAAGGACTTCGCACTGTAGCGGCTCGTCACCGGTTTTCTGGCCGTCTCTCACATTCAGAAAAAACATTCATGTTCACGTGACCAGAGGGCTGGGCTTTTCTTCGGCCAAAGAACCAGCATTGTCATACAACGCGGCAATGCTGCCAGTGCTCTGGGTACTTTTCCCATTGATAGCGATGTTGATGAATTTTTCGATGCCCTCTTGTTATACGCGTTTGTACATAATTTTGCAAATGTATTAGTCTTGTTGTTTATTATAATAGTAACTCCAGGTTACCAATAGGATTCCTCTAAATTCTTATCCCAGCTAAGCTCCACTCCTCTTCAATGACATGGATATTAGTTTAATCTTGAGCTGATCCTCTGTTGGTCGTTCACGTTTTCTCCCGCCTTCGGTTGAGGACATCATGGTTGAGGCGTAGCCTCCTCAAAATCAGGCCTTAAAAAAATAAAGACCCACTTTTGAGGAGGTCACGCCTTACCTGCGTCCAGAGCTGCGTCCACTAACTTCTTCGCGTTTAGATTGGCTCTCGTTATCTTGTGATTAAAACCTGTTGTGTATCCTTCATTTGTGCCAAATTAATTAACGCTTATTTATTATGTCTTTATTTTTGTCTTTCTTTCTTATTTTTTCTCCCTTCACTCGCCCCACTCCAATGGGCATGCAGCCTTAGTCAGGGGTTGAAATGGCCCAGCCATTATAGGGTTATTTCGACGAACAAATCAGTTCGAAACATTAATGTTATAGTCGTACTGATAGCGATGCTATATGTGCTACTTCGCAGATTAGTTTAAGGTGTGTTTCGAGTATTATCGCCGGGCTCAGTTGAGGTTTTATGTTTTGAATGTTTGTGTTCAAGGGCGTTAGCATATGAGATAATGGGGTCGCGTAACTTTTTATGTGATATGGGAGCTTATTTTCTGAAACTTGAGGAGTCGGTTTTAATTAAAATCGGACGAGGTACCTAAGGCACGCTTGCACAAACAGAGTAAGTAAAAACGAGGTTATACAACAAAATATTCCATACATAATGAATGAATGAATTAAACCTAACTCGGAGTTAAGAAATAACTCTGATTTTTGTAAGTGTACCTAAGTGAATCAAGTTAACAACAAAACGCTACGCCTGTATTCCCCGAAAGGGTAAGGCAGTAGCCTGTACTATTGTTATGTTTTAAATTCTATGTTATATAGGGCAAGCCATGAGCCAGGCTTAAATCCAGAGTAGATAGCAACTAAATAAATATCGATAACCCAGAAGACTTCATGCTACATCCATTTGTAGAAAACAAATGTAGGTTCCTGATCAGAAGTCAGCCCCAGCTCTAAACTTACTGACTGACTCATTACTATTTAAAACATTTTTTTGTTGTATTTAGCTTATACTGCACCACTGTTGGCTGGCAGCTGCAAAGCCTCCCCTAAATATTTCCAGGTTCTCTTTTCCCAAGCCACCTCAAACCAAAAACGATTAAGAAAAAAATCTATCCTCGCCATCGTAAAAATCGTCTGTCTCTTGAATAAATAATAAAACTGTCGAATATGGCAATACTTTAGGTATCCCTTCGCCTAACCCTCCGGGGAATTCAAGAGTGATATTTCATTGTTATTGCAAAATAAGCCACAAAAATAATCAACAAATAATTGCAGCATGCATCGTATATGCAATTTGCATATCTTATCGCTGGCAGTGGCACCGTGGCTCGCGACTATCGGTCCAGACCATCGCTCCGCGTTTATGAATACAAATGTTAGCTCCAATTTGAGTCCCTTTAGACGCATATTGCAGGGCTATGTAGCTTATAACCCATTTATAACCGTATTCTGATACATAAAAGTGATGGTATTGGTTTGAAAAATTAATGTTGCGACAATAACAGGGTTTTTTCAATGTTTTAGCGAGTCATATATAAAAAGGAGCTCGTGGCTAAATAATACCAGCCGCACGGGTCGATCTTCAAGGTTAAGCAACGCTTGCCGAGGTTGGTCTGTGGATGGGTGACCATCTTAACATAATTAGACTCCTCCATGCCTCGGAAAGCACGTCAAGCCGTAGGTCCCGGCTGTCATTTGTAGATCTTTGACAGTCGTTATTGGATAGTTTGGATAGTCAGAAGCCAGAAAGTCTGACACCAGTCTTACCAATGAGTACCGTGTTACCCAGTTAATGGGTTGTGGAGGTCTGGTAGGCAGCCGCTCCACGTAAAATACTGGTATTCAGCTGAATCCGGTTTGACTGGAAACCCCAATATAATTGGGAAAAGGCTCATATAAGGAGACTGTAAAACCAACTATTGCTCTAAGAGTCGTTAAAAATTGGTCGGGATTAGAAAAAAATTCAAGTAGCCAATATTGTAACGATTCAAATAGGACCCGTATCAACACAAGTGACCATTGATGTCTACAGCATTACATTGACCTTCTTATAGATTTCTAAAATGTCCGTTGTTCAATTAAATTGATGCCAAAACACCAAAACCAACATTCGAGAATCAAAAACTTGTAACCAAACGCCAAGTCTTGATATTATGGCAAGTACCTAACTTTTTTCACAAAATGGAACTCCACAACCCAGTCGTTGTGTAACCCTCCAGGGTTATGGAATTCGTTCGAAATAGTCACCGCGGTCCTGGGGGGCTACTTTCTAAGCCCGAAGTCCGTAGTTTCGGGCTTAGTTGCGGTCGTAATCTACTCCGTATCACCTACGGACTTACGATTAGTTCCGGACCCGAACTATGAATGAACACGCCCGCCGTGACAACACGATTTGACAGTAGCTGTCAAATCGTGTTCTCATTAATTCTTAGCGGTTAGGTAATAAGGACTAGAATACGCCCGCAACTAAGCCCGAAACTACGGACTTCGGGCTTAGAGAGTAGCCCCCTGGAACGCAAAGGGCATTTCGAGGAGCATGGATGGGTTTTGGTCAATAAGAGTCTAACACTTCCTTCCGCTGCACCCAGAGTGAAGGACTCATTTGATGAATTAACATCGATAAAAAAAAAATGTTGGGTAACCCTTTGGCACATAAGGCACGTGTAAGTATCGTTTTAAACCAAATTAATTTAAATACACACTATTAATAACACTATTATTTTTCCACATAAACCAGCTCAGAAATGTAATATTCCATGATAATATTCCAAGAGAATTAATTTGAAATCCCAGCTCTCATTCAAAGGGTCACGTCCTTAGCATAGAGTTATTAATAATTTATGTTAAACATATAATAACAATCAAGTTATTATGGCAAATAGATTCGTTTATGTAAATGGAGATATCCGAGCTGAAGATTCTCATGAAAACGATGAAAAATCAAAGGGAAGGGGTTAACTAGATAGTGTAATTCAAGACTGTTTCTACATTTTATGGGTAGATAAAGTATACAATCTTGGTAAGAAGTCGGTAAGTAATATGGTATATTATGTTGTTTAAACTTTGTCATGTGAAGGGAGCTAAATATGTACAGTCAACAAAGCTATTTGGTATGCAGACACCTAACTTGCAACTACTTTTAAACAATGTTGTGAGTCTGCTGAATAGACAATTATTGTACACCACATTCGTAAGTATATGGTGTACAATAATTAATTAATAGTAGCTTAAAAAGCGATCATAATATTTTTTCCCGTATACCAAATAGCTCTGTTGAATGTACATGTCACTTAAAATCTTTACATCAGAGGGCCAATCGTAATCATTTTTAAGCAACGTTCGCCATTCGAATCTCATTCGGAATCTGTCAAAATCGAAATGTCATTTTTTATACATTTTAGACAGATTGCGACTGAGATACAAATGCGAAAGTTGCTTGAAAATTATAAGTAGAATTAGCGCTATGGAAGGACAATGAGTCATTATGAAATATAATATTTTTCTGTCCCTGATTCCTCCAACATCTGGGAGCAATCTGTAGGATAAGCTCATCTAAGAGCCAAGTTCATCTAAATTCCATCAAAATGTCTAGCCATATACGATGTTGAGCAAATGTACCCCTTTTTAAGGTTGAGAAATTATCAAATGACTTCTTCCGCCCTGGGTGGAGCGGGAAGCTGGGAAGAAAAATAAATTGTTTATTATACACAGACAAACTGCCCATCATTGTTCCTGCAGAATTGTAGACACAGCTTTCAAGCTCGTCTAAAATTATTTCCCATTATCATAGAAACACATAAACCTAATATTCAAATCCACTGGGTCATGTCCCATAAAACAAGGTTATCAAACTCCATAATTAAATTTACCGAGCAAGGTAAATGCATTCACAGTGAACGGGTATTACGTTAAAACACACAGTCACTTCAAACATGGTCAGCCATGATTTGTGGTTGTTTACCGTGAAAGCAATACGCAAGGAAAATTGTGTTATCGTGTGTTTTCTAGGCAAATAATGATAGGGCATTAAAACAGGCTCTGTTAATTCTACAAAACATACAGGATTATTATTAACAGGGTTTTCGACTGTTTTTTTAGGGTTCCGTACCCAAAGGGTAAAAACGGGACCCTTTTACTAAGACTCGACTGTCCGTCGGTCTGTCACCAGGCTGTATCTCATGAACCGTTGTAGCTAGACAGTTGAAATTTTCACAGATGATGTATTTCTGTTGCCGCTATAACAACAAATAAAAGAAATGAAACAAAATTAAAAATATTAAGGGACAAGAAATATACAAGAAACATGATTTTTTCGGCTTATGGTACGGAACCCTTCGTGCGCAAGCCCAACTTGCAATTGGCCAGTTTTTTTTAATCGTTTCTCAAAACCCCGAGAGCAGAAAAGACGCAGTAAAAAAAAAATACAAAAAGTTCTCAGAAAATGACGGTGTTGTCAGCGTTTTACTGCGCACTGTGTAAACTAGCCATAAGAGAAAGTTTGCTTAGTAGGCGTATTGTGATGTTGCGGAATTTGTTCAAAAGAGTCACTGCGGCCCTGGAACCCAAAGGACTTTAGAAGGAACACGGATGGGTTTTAGTCAGTAAGAAATCTGACACGCCCGTCCACTCCACCCAGAGTGGAAGAAGTCATTTGATGATACCTAAAAAAAAAGGCGTATTGTGATGAGCTCTACTATCTATAGAGCGTTTAGTGGAGCTTACTATTCCATTGTTTCAGCGTACGACTCTAATAGGGCCATTAAAATGGCGGATCAAGATGTTACTGACTGTCAGATTAATCACGATTTTAAAGTAAAGTTTCAAACAAAAGAAAAACGTTTCGAAAACCGACTACGTTTTAAATTTTAGGGGTTCATTCCTTCAATTGAAAAACACACAGCACTCGTGTATCTGTCTATCACAGTCATATTTCTCTTAATCTAGTGGACCGATTCGGTAGTTTTTTTATTATTTCTATTTTAACTATCAATTTTCAAGTGTGAGTCAAACTATTTTTAAGCCTAAAAACCTGTACAACTATGGCAATAAAGAAGGGTACGGCACGTTCTTAAGTCGAAATTCTCTATACAGAAACAGGTCCTAAGTATTTTTTAGTCACACTCGGCTCCTAATGTTAAAATGACATACCAGTCGTAAAATAAGTTATTTACCATCGTTTACAATCAATCTTACTAATAAAATAAAAATAAACTTTAAACGGTAAAAAATAAATTCATTATAAAGATAGAGACTCACGATCTCATAACATTTTCTTCAAGGAGGAAAATAAGAATTAAAAAATCTTTAATAAAATTTTGTAGAATAGAAAAATGCCAATAGAACCTTGAAAAGCGCAGTCGCAATCTGTCGCAGCCTTGAAACAGGAAACCCTAGAGAAACACGATTTCTTTAAGAAAATTCCAGCCTTGGTCTAGTTATAAAGTAAGAAAATGTTAGCTCGTTTGATAAAAAAACTGTTTAGAAAAAGCCTAGTTGATATTTTTGCAAGTGAATTTGAAGTAGAGAAGAAAATAATAATTCTATAGTCTCTGTTTTTTTGGGGTCCAGGTGGGTAATCAACGGAACAATATTACTAAGCTGCGATGTTCGTCCGGCTGTCTGTCAGTGGGCTGCATCTCATGAACCGTCAGAGGTAGACAATTGAAATCTCCATAGAGTGCGTATTTTTCTTCAAGTGGGTTGACACATATACGGCGCAAAAATTTTGAAAGTATGTGTTTTTTGCCCAGTATTCCCGGGAAAACATGTCTGCAATAATTTTTAATATTTATTCATTAATATACCTTATGTACTTGTACACATGCGGACTTAACATCACAAGGCAACCTATACGAATTAAGTATACATTCTGTTTTTTTTTCAAATATATCAAAGTTCTTTTGTTTCAAACCCCTATTATAATTGCCTATATTTTTACCTAGTCTCCAATTACAATTCCAAGGGCGTATACAATAAAATTAATGGTGTAATTATTTTCAATCCGTGGTTTTAATGGCCACACAGTTCAAGCATTTGAAAACCACGCAAGCTCAATTCGAGTGGGCGTCCATTTTCCCGCATTTTCTCTGTGGTGTAATAAGATACTTATAACACGAATAAACAACAAGTTAAATGTCTATAAGTGCCTTATTTAACACCGTCTTAAGGCGCAGACCCACCACCGCGGCCGGGGCATGCTGTGCACGGGCACGCGGCGCATTTTAGCTGCGTGAATTCATTTGTTTGACAACGTGGGTCTACTTTTCCACTGCAGTACACACTACACACCCACAACTATAAGTATACAACTGTAGCGTGGCCCACCGCAGCGCACAGGTGCTGCGATACAGTTGTACATAGTCGTGAGTTAAAATTCGTGTATAGTGTGCACCGCATGCACAGCGTGCATAGCGTTGATAGCGTTGAGCTATGTTAGCGCCATATTAGGACAAGCCACTCGTGTACCAATGACGTCTATTGATGCGTAGCGTGTAAAAAAAATGCATGTACTTGTGTCCACTGCAACCCACGGAGGGTTGCAGTGGACACAACTACATGCATTTTATTGTAAAGTGAAGCTTAACACACGTGAGGGCCACTCCGTGCGCCGCGGTTGGTCTGTGCCTTTAACATTCGTTTGGGGAGACGGTTGAAGATTCTTTGGTAACTTGATTTTTTATCAGCATCAAATATTTTTCGAGGCATTAAGTTCTACTCTCTATCATAAAGACAGTAGTTTCCCTCTACCGGTGACAAGCCAGTACCCCAACCAAACAAGATGGCAATATAGTATTTTGGCTTATTCGATATTGTATGGACGAGTAATATAACATTTAGTAATTTACCTTGTGTTTAGTAATTTACCCGCCAAACTATTCTCAAAAACTGCAGCTCCTGAGGGCTAGAAATAACAGTGGTGACCACCATTAAAACGCCAAGTCCATTAAACTCGACGCGTCCTGGAGAAACGATTCAATTGTCTGTTTATTCATTTTTATTTAATGAAAAGCTTATTTTAAAAAGATTTTTGTTTCAAAGCGGATCACAGTTTGTATTAGAAAATAGAAAATATCAACTTTCCTGATATATTTTAGGCAGACTTTTTATTGTGTCTATCGTAAGGGGAGTCCTTAAAATACAAATCGCGCTGTTATTTAGCTTGTAAAGGATCGAGTTGAACCTATTTTTAGACATGACCTTTTTGTCCCAGTGGCGAAAATAAATGCCACCTAAACAATGACATGTCATGAGTAATTCTTGTATACTTTTTATCAACCACGACATTAGATGGGATTATTTATTTTACATCGGCCTTCATGGGCTTTTATAAAACGTCAGAAGCGAGAGCACTCCATAGTTACTCTTTTAAAAAAGGTTTGAGTTTTACAATGTTTGCATGTTTGAGAGGATAGTGTAGACCAGTGAACATAGTCCTAACATTCCTTGTACCTAAGTATCAATTATTTACCTTCGTTAAATAATGTTCGTGTCTTTGTATGTCTGTCAGTCAACAGCACTTCAACGGCTGAACAGATTAAGATAGACACAAAAGTAGGCTGTGACCAGAGGACCTAGCACGAATGTTTTTGACGTATAGTAACGTAACGTAAAATTTAACGATAACTGTGGTAATAATAATTGGTAATAATAATTGTGATTAGTATAATGTGATGTGGTTTCGCGCATAATATTTAATTGATACAAATTGTGTATGTCGTATAAAATTGATCCAAAATATTATGGGGTTGTAGTTTTTATATTCAAAATTCACTTACGTTAACGATACTGTTACGTTATTATTCGTCAAAACATTCGTGATACCTAGATTTTATTTTACCATCCATATTTATCTTTTTTTTTTATAAACTGGGGAACTGCGATTAACAAATAGTTCTACCGTTAAACATTGGTTTATTACTGTATGTTTTACTCTGAACCAAAACTAACTAGAGTTACGACTTGTTTTAATTACCCTGAAACACATTATAATATTGATCGTACTATAAAAACACTTATTTATTTGCCGAGTTTAACTCCAATATTATTCGTAAACAACACAGAATGTGATGAATTTATGTTTGATTCTAAAAAAAAGATACACAAGACCAAGCTCTAAAGGTAAGAAATTTGGTCTAGCGTCGATTTATCTTTTAAATCACTTAAAACATTTACGTTATGAATTTAACATTTTCGTATTATTACGATAAGTCATCAAAGAAATAAGTTGGATCGTGTTAAATTTTCAAAAAAAGAAATTCAGTTTTCATCTACCTAATCCAAAATCGGACGTGACTACGTGATTTTGTGTAGATAAGTCTCCTTAGTATGAAATACCACTCTAAAGTTTTATCCGAAAAATGACCTTAGATTTTAAGTAGAACTGATGATTACACAAAAATATCTAGATCTTAAATGAAAAAGTTTAATAATAAACACACACAGATTTCTAACCCCGCTGCAGCGTTTAAGTTCAGAAGCTTTTTCTATGCATAATTTAATAACATAATATTTATACAAAATCGAATGAACCCACTGACCTGCTAGCTTCGGTATCGGCGGCGTAATCGGTGCGGCCGCCGTAGTCGCCGTGTTCGGGGGGTACACAGGATCGCAGCATTCCCTCTCTGGGAACTCGCTCCCCCCGACCCATGCCACTAGCAGCACCACTACTCCCACCACGGACCATATTCCACTCAACCTGAGGCACCCACGAGACATCGACGAGGTTAAACCGAAATAACAACTCACTTTGGATAACACACTCGATTTTGCAAATGGCCGACTTTGAGACACCGATTTTGGTCGACGCGTGATTGACGCTTTCAAATTTGGAAACCGCGGATTTAATAATGGCGCGTATGATGAATTGTATTCTTTTTTTAATTTCGAATTTGGTTCTTCGAATTGTAACTGGCCTTCACTTGTTTCTTTTTTTATCTCGCTCTGTTTTTGCACTTGAATAGATGTTTCGGTCTCTTTTCCACCCCCCACCGTTTTTCTTTCATTATAATGGCAGATGTCCCTTTCTTCTGTCATCTGACACTCTTCACATTACACTTTTTAAAATGTTACATCAATATTTTTTCTACTTAATTTTTAATGATATGTATTGATTTACTTCGACGTCCACTTAACTCATAGGTACATAATTGACTTGAGATGCACGGAACTCACGCTTGATTTTTTTATTGTATAATAATTTGTAATAAATATTTGTATTTATTAAAATCTGAAAGAGAGAAGGTGATAGTGTCATGAAAGTAAAATAAAAAAAAAGTATTAAGATGACTCAACTGAATAAAATATAAACAATATTTCTATGACTATCATGCATCAAAAAAGAAAATTTAAAACGTTTATTCTCCAGACATAGTTCCATAATGTTCTCATCCATAAACCATTCAGGCAGGACCCATAATTCTTGTGCCAGAGATTATAAAAAGTTTAAACTCAGGCTGTGTGTAAGCGTCCTAAAGTTAAGAGGGCATTAAACAAATTGAATTCTTAATACGCTATTTAACTTTTTGTTCGAAATCCTAACGCATATTACTTTTCTACCTACTTCGAAAACTTCTTCTATTTTCGTTGAAATTTCATTAAATGGGCCAAGATTTTTTTTTCTCATCCATTCCCTTTTGTTTCGCGTTGAGATGTGATAATTTATTTTAATTGTAATTCTTAGAAAGATTTTTGCTTTCATTTTTATTCGAAAGTCTTGGCTTCGGAGATTGTTCTTTTAATAATGTCTCGTATTTTAGTAATAAGACGTGATTTACGAGTCGCCAACTTTGGCTAATGAGTGGGGATTATGTTTTGCAGTTTTTTATTAGAATTGTTCATTCATATTTTTTTATTTGGGATTGGGCGGCTGCGGCCGTATACTTGACCAGCTGGATAAAGGTCTCCACGCAATGGGTACCAGAGGATGGACAGCGTCGCCGGCGAAAGCCCAGCCGGTCGATTCTGTAAACATCTCGAAGTGAAGGCTTGAGTGAAGTGATCACGAGGTGAGCTGTCAATCTCAAGCTCACTTCGCGATCACGTGACATCTTGATATAATCAGCTGTCCTTCCATCTTGATTACATGGATTCACAGCTCACCTTGTGATCACTTCACCCAAGCTTTCACTTTGACATGTTTACAGAAACGACCGACTGAAATCAGTGGCGAGATGAACTAGACGCTCACCACGAAGGTTGGTTAATGTGGTGCAAAAAAGGGTGTCTGAAAAGAAATAGGGTAGGCTTTGCCCAGCAGTGGGACATAATAGATTAACGAATAAAAAAGTCCTACGAGTGAAGACTTACCTCAAAATGTTTGATAACCCTATTCAGGCTCGCTTATTAATTTACACTGAATAGTGCGTGTGCAACGTCAATTACATTCGAATAAGTCTTAATTAAAATTGAAATAATTAGTTTTGCTGTCAAATTCAACGGCTGAAACTGAATTAGTGTTTGACAGCCGAAATTGTATGTAATAGATAACTAATACTAATAGAACTAACAAATACAAACTAATGGAGTATATTTGCTAGATTTTGAATAAATATATTTATCTGACTTTGGAATTCCACCATGATTTAAAAAATTCACTTTTGAGAATGTGTAATTTTTTCCACTGTTTGATATTATAATATTTAAATGTTTTGTATTAAAATTTTTGTAGAAGTACGTGTCTATGCGTGTAAAAGAAAGACCAACATTCCATAAAAACTCTTCTCAATAACTTTGTTTATGTGTATGTATGTATTTATGTATTAATAATTTTATTTTTTTGTTCTCTCTATTTTTAGTTTTTCTTTATATTGCACCTGCCATGTTGTCTCTGTACCACCCTAAGGTCAACTGGTAGAAAATGCCTAAGGCATTAAGTCCGCCTTTGTACAGTGATTTTATGGGTGCATAAAGTTTTAATAAATAAATAAAAACATTGATACAAGAAATAAAACAAGTTATTCACCAACGCAAGACAAATGAAAACCAATAACTCGGCGTTTCCTTAATATCTCTAGCAGGACCAACAGCAGCTTAGCTTGTTCAAATTTTAATAAAGATTGACAAAGAAAATAATAAAGTCATGTTTGCCTGCCAAAGCGCGCACTTGTCATGATAACGGTCAAGACATAGTCAGGAAGTTAGATGACTTCTTTTAAACTTCAAGATTAAGTAAAATTAATATCAAAATAATTAATTGACAAACCATTTGTAAAAACCAGGAACTGACATACAATTTTGAAAATGAAATGGTAAAAAACCTAAAAAAAAATACTTCAAACTCAGTTTTTTCAAGCACAACTTCAATAGCAGCGCTTGTTCAAATTTCAATAAAGATTAACACCAGTCGTTCAGTTAGCCAAAGCGTGCACTGGTCACGAAAACGTTCAAGACATAGTCAGGGAGTTGGATGATTTCTTTTTAGCATCAAGATCAACTTTAGCAATTAGCAAGCTTAAAGCCATAACTGAGTTTTTGAATAGGGCTGTCAGTTTTGAAATAATAATTTAAAAGTTGTGAAAGCCGTTTTAGTTTATCGGGTGGTTCTTTTCGTGGTAAAGCAAATTTACCAATTAGGTATCATAAGACTGTTGATGTTTCTGAAAGAAAAGGGAATGAATTATAGCAACGACCCCTAACCTGGGCTAAAGGCAGGAATATGATGAAAGAGTCGATGTCATTTTATGTTAAGGGTCCACAATCAAATATTGTTTTTGTTTAGAAATCTTATGATGATACTTTTATTTAAAAAATGGTATAATTTACTTGAATGCGTTTCACATTGTACGTTGACTAAATAACACTGAAGTGACCTTGTTTTGAATAAGTGATGGATTACACAGCCGTAGTTTGTCAAACATAAAATAATACCTTTCCAAATTCTCAAATGTCTCTTAATTGGTTATAACTGCCAACCCTAAATAATAAACCGTTACAACATTTAATATCTCAGGATTTCGCATAAAATTATAATTTAGTTTTCACCTCAAAATTGATAGATCTTAGTGAACTTAAGTGCTAAGTCGGCTGAATTTCAAAGTTTTGTTCAACAAATTATTTCTAAGTTGAATTTTGTTTGTCTTAACTGCTTTTTGGACTTGCCCGAGAGGTTAGTTAAGTACTAATCGACGTCATAGACTTATGACCTATGCTTTCATTGAATTAGAAATTCTAATTAACTTATTCAAAATGACTATTTAAAATTGAAAGTAAAGGCGTGTCTTCTGCTTACTTTTTTGAATCAGACACAAACTAATCGTGTTTGAATTCGCCGTTAGAGGCGCTAGTGTAGCGTGAGATCTTCAAAATTCTTATTATTTGGATATTAATCTGGCAAAAAAAAAAAAAAAAAAAAAATGTCAAATTTCACTTTTTCTTGGCTTTTGACGCTATTTTATTTACTTATTTGTTTTGATTTTTGTGAATATTTTACTAAACCGGCCTAAATATGGCAGAGGAAGTTATGGTTGCTTTGAGTTTTTTTGTTCTATAGGAAATATATTTTGTCCTTCTTTTTTATTCGAAGAAAATAAGTCTGGGTATATGTTGTATTTAATCGCGCGTTTACGGCATTATAAATGATCTTAGTTCTAACTTTGCTCACGTGCGCGTAATAACACCTTTTAATGCTATGATTAAGGACCTTACTCGCCAGTGGCGCCAACTGGTGAGCACGAAAACGATAGCCCCCATTGAATCGACAGCTACATCTTGTTATTATTGACATTAATTGAGGGTTTTTTTTCTTTCTTTGTCACGGCTACTATATAAATCGATTGGAGTGTATGAACTTTTCAACATAAGGACTAAGAATATAGCCTAACGATTTTGAATAAATTAGCAACCGACAATATTATGTTTTTTTTCTGTCAGACGTACGTTTCGATTATATTCTATAACGAAAAAAAATGTTGACTCTAATCTTGATTTATTTTGCTTTCAATCACAGATTTTTCAATCGTCAGTCTATCAGGGGAATCATTTTGACGTTTTGACAGCTTTTCTATAAATAAATCTTTAAAATTGTTATTCCGATAAGAGTTGCCGATTTAAAATTAACCTAAATTCAGTAAGACCAACTTTTTTTACAAAAAAAAATAATAAATAGCATTCTATTAGTTTTTAATAATGCCAAATAGAGCCTATGTCGACTATTATACCAATGCCTACTACTAATAACTACTCAAACAAAAAACACGGGACACAAATTACTGTAGACATCAAAATCTTCGATTCAACCATCGTGTTGAAAAGCAAAACCAAATTTATTTAAAAGTAAAACTAAGTTACCGTAAGCTAGTAACCGTCTGTCATCAAATTTTATAAGTCAATTAATCCACATACAAATCAAATCAAAAACACAATAGTTCTACCCCCAAACGCAACTTAAACTGTTTACCAAACCTGCCGACATTCCAGCAACCTTCGTATTCAAAATCAATAAGCATAAAAGGTCTTCGCTGCTATTTTTCCCGCCGACCGGTACACGTTGCTATAAATAAAATATGGCCGACTTCCGGTCAAGGCACGCACTGACCGAGGCAAAGGTAACCCTCCCGTGAGCCAAGCGATCTCCGTAATAAATACATCGGTCATTCCTCATGATTT
This sequence comes from Mamestra brassicae, assembly GCA_905163435.1. Lineage (NCBI taxonomy): Eukaryota > Metazoa > Arthropoda > Insecta > Lepidoptera > Noctuidae > Mamestra > Mamestra brassicae. The sequence goes on along the minus strand of LR991013.1, from coordinate 5,952,760 downwards.
AAAACTGTTTGCGGTGTTCTTTTTTTAAAGTTCACGGGTTTTTTTATTTATGAATTTAGAATCGTGCGTATTTTTTTTTATTTGCTGTCATTTATTGAGTTTTGTTGCTGAATATATTGATCCTGTCAAGACACTTTAAATTTTCCTCTTGGTCGGTTTTCACCGAGATAAGGTTGCAACTGAATTTGAACGTTTTTAAGTACGAGATTTGGCCTAAAGAATTACATACTGCAGAATTGCTAACGTTTTCGAAGAAGAAGAAGATCCTACATAAGAATAGTAGGGGTCGCTTTACATAAAAGCCTGTGTTAAGTATCACTTTAAATATTCAAGCACACTAAAATAACACACTAAATTGATGATTAATCAGAAGACTTAAATCATTTTCGGAGTCAGTCCACCCACTCTTTGTCCACAAGCCTGAAGGAAAACAATTCATGTCTAATTTCCAAACAGCTCTGAGAGCCTGAAATTATATTTTGTTTTTGTTTCCACCTACACACTATGATTTATCGCCTTCATTTGCCCTTTAAAATGTAAATCACACTAATTTATTACATTGTAGCAACATTTAATCAATATTATTTACTTCGCGCACATTTTAATTTTAGTTTCAGACCGCCCATTGTACACACCCTTCATCTAAGCTCCTCATATATCTTGTTATGGTGTACAATAAAGAATATTTATATTCTCCAATTCTCTTCTCTTTTCTGGCTTTTCACTGACACTTGATGTCTATAAAAATCAATATTTATATGCAATAGCAAACTCGTTTTAAGCACTTTTTCTATGACATCAATATCAACATAGATCCTCTAAGTTAACACCAATATCACGATCTATATAAAAAAATATATATCTATAATAAACAAAACTGTCATAAAAAACTCATCATTCAAAAAGAGAACACGAAAAAACATAAGCGTCGTTCTGTCTGCTATCGATTACTCGATGCCCTTGCAACGGATCGATTGTACAAAACGATTCGATTATTCGCTACGACCGACTTCGAGACAATCCAGATACAGTGATTTATTTCGATTGGTTCCCAGCAAAACTACATATTGGAAAAGTCTCGGATAGTCTCGATACTTTTAACAGGAGACGTAAAAGCGGATAGGTTTTTTAGGCATCTATCTAAGATGTATTGAGCAATGAAGTTTTCGAGACCCTGTTTATTTATAAGTTTCATGGAGGATTTGTTTGGGTTAAGATAAAAGTTGAGCATAATATATTCTTACGTAGATATTTGTAGACAAGAAAAAATGCCCGGGCAGTAAAAGGCTGGTTTTATTTTACGAGGTCGTATTGGAAATACTTTTACGTATTATTTGCATGCTTTTTCATAAAATGAAATTTGATAGAAAAACTCAGTTGCAACTTATCTCATGATCTTTTAAGTTAGGAATGACACTTGAATATCTTACTAAAATCCTCTTCACATTGACCATTGACATTGAAGTCTTAACTAATATTAATGCGTAAGCGAAACTCGCTTTTCTCGTTTGTTTGTTACGCTTTCACGCCTAAATCGCCGCGCCGATTTTGATGAATTTTGGTACAAAGATAGATGGAACACTGGATTATAGGCCATTTCAATGCAAGCAAATACGAGGACAAAGGCTAGTTCGCCGTATAATTATAGCGATATTAACTTAACTCTTTCTTCTCCACACAAAAAGGACAATACACCAAAATTGCCAATGCTGTTGCAAACTAACAACCATCTCATTTATATTTTTCCTATACTGAACTCCCCCACAACAATCAGAAAACGATTTAAAAAATATAAAAGTCGAAAGGAACTTCCTTATTCAGGATCATGAATACATCTCGATAGCGAAATCGGAACATGGTTGCCGTTTTTACCATTTTTACGTAATCAATGCGTTGGGAAAATCGACGGTGGCTACCATCACTCCCCTGGGTAGTGTTCGGTTAAGATATTCATGCATGTCGGGTAAAAATTTTACCTGAAAGAAGTTCTTAGGTTATGCCAGGAGACGGGAGTACCTATCATATGAAAGATCGATATTTTTTTACATTGTGAGTTCTTTTTGTTGGCAGTTTTTGATTGTAGAGTCGTCGGGCCTCGTTTATGTCATTAATTTGATGTAAATTAAGTGCTTTATGTAAAGGTGTTTTAAGCAAAGGTTTTTTTTTAATAAACTAAATGTGAAACTGTTAGTTTAAAACGGTTTAAATTTCAAAATTTAATGTCATTCCATTTAGTGTTCTAATTTGAGTTCCTTGTGTGTTTGATTTGTGTTGGCTTTAGTCAAAACTATTCATTAGTCAAAGTTTATTTTAAAAAATATCGTAATTTTAATTTTGTCCACACAAAAAACACCCAACTTATAAAATAAAAAGCTAGAAATTCAACAGATAACTTTAAACTCAGTTTTTATTTTAATTAGACCCAAATGTTTATTGCATCGAAATCTATAGCTTTATTTTGCAAGATTACTTATAAGAGAGACAATTATTCTCCTGAAAGCCACCAAAATCAACTCATCGACAACCTAGAGGGAAAACCAGTTAAATAATTGAGATGCCAATCTACCCATTAGACAGGTATAATCCTCTCCCAACGTATCCAATTTATGCCAAACATGGACTTAAGTAGTCGTCTGTCACTTACATCGTGATTCTGCATTTCTTTTCGAAATTATACGCTTGATTTTATACATCCAATTTATGCGAAGAATTATGTCATGTCAGAGCATACTCAAAATTTTAATAATTATTGAAGTGATACTGTTTAAGACAACAGTTACATTTTTGTATGAGCACAGCGTGTGAATATTGCACGGCAATATATAGAAATAAACCCTGAAAATTTATTTTTAAGGTAAATATATTTTAAAGCTAAACTATTTTATGTTATTCTCGGTGTGCAATTAAGTATATAATAAATAGATAAATAAATGCATTTTCAAGGTTTATTTTTTATAATTTAACAGTTTTTATTTTGTTAATACTGAAAAAATTGCAGTTTTATCTTAATTGATGATTAAGACCTAGCTACTTTTCAAAATACTAACTCATCTCTCTCGATCTCGATGAGGTCCACTGCTTATTTTGGCCCCATTGCAAATATAAGTACATACACAAATAATACACAAAACAATAAAACACATACACACTTCTACGTCTATTATACATCTACCCAATTACACAGTTCGTAGCCCGCTACGAAACCGCTACGATGCTACGAACTTTCGTAGACCTTTGCTACGACATTTAATGTATATCTCGATAAATTTCGTCGTAAAATGTCGTAGTAAAAATAATATTTATGTTTCCCCTTTTTATGTGTACATGTGGAGATCATCTCTAGTATTAGTAAACTAGAGGTGGTCTTGCGTAAAGGGACGGTATTAGTGTAGCACTTATGTTTGAGTGTACGGGTAAGTAATTTTGTTGACTTTTTCATGTTTTTCTTGGCATTGACAAGGGAATGAGATTTAAATGCTTCATTTACTGTTGATATTTCAGCATATGAAGTGTCAGAATTTCTGCAATGTGAAGTATATTATTTTGTGGAAAGACTGACTTAGACTAAAAAGTCAAATGTGGTTTTACAATTTATTTATGACTGTTTCACCAAAAAATTGCTAGGAAAGCATGCTTAGCAAGTTTTTACCAAGGTATCATAACATTTAAAAGCGTAATCGTATAAAATACAAATACGTTAAAAATAATAAAATATAATTTTCTAACATAAAAAAATACCATTTCGATTACCTTAAATCAGAAAAGGGAAGATTACATAACTCCAATAGCATGTGGAAACGTTGAAACCGAATGTTCATTTAACAGATAGATCCTACCAAAAAGTACCTAAATATAACAATAACGTTATTTTCCACAAATCATTAAGTTAATGACTCATTAACTCATCAAGCATTATAGCAATTAACGCCAAAGTACTTCTCAAACCACGCTTGACATAAATTGGTGGGTCAAACAGAATACCTATTAATATTTATGACAAAATCTCCAATTCTGTGAACCTTGAGGCAAATTTTATGATTTGCTGAGGAGTATAAAAATACACCCTGTGTAGTTCACATCGGAGTATAACCTCGTTCTCCCCCTTTTTCTCTTGGGGGTCGTGATAAGTCAAGATTTTGATTTGCTTTAAAGAGATGGGTACTATTCTATTCTGCTTTGAAATTCCTGTATGTAATTGCCAAACCAAAAGGGTTGTCTCGTATATACGACACCTTCACCAAAACGGATAGATTTCCTACACCTACTCTAAAAAACATGTATTACTAATAAAGTACTGAATAAAAAATCATTTAGCATTATTGTAATACTACCAAAAAGCCTCGACAAAAATAAAACCTTTATTTATTCACACTACGTTACATTCAATACATTTTTTATGTATAAAGTTGACTACTTCAGTTATTAAATCGTGCCCCGAATAAAAAAATCTGTGTTTCATGAAGATAAAATATTGAACATCCTGTATTGTACGTACTTGAGGCCGCGGAATTAAAGAGTACCTCTTCATCATAAACTTAACAATAACTGGTTTCTACTTAATATTTTAATTCCCAATTTCCCTTCAGCCCGGTTCAGAAGCTTGCAGGATTACAGAACAATTTCCATTTTAAATTCTACTTGAAATTTTAATAAGATAGCATTTTCCCTTACGCACACTTGCGACTCGTACAATACCCGTTCCCGCCTTTTTTCACCCGCCGTGTGTGGTTTCGCGCGCTTTCGCTAGACACCTCTATTTTTAATTTCAAGTGTACTCGGTCCGCTCTCCATTCAGCCTTCTATTCTTTTTAAATATTGCCACCTGTACGTTTCCATACCTACATAAGTAGGTCATACATTCGCTGTATACCAATCGTACGTACGATCGCATCGCATCTATGAAATTCAGCGACTGAATGTAGTGCAATATCCTCAGCACTCTGGCACACAGCACTCGCGCTCACAAACAACTAATAAAGTTTAAAAACCTATAAAAAAACCATAGAAGCTGTTAGAAAAGGAAAGATGATGAAAATTACGTTTTAAAAAAATCGTAAAGCGCACGCGCGTGTTCGTGCGCGCCATCCGTGCGTACGTTACGACAGACGCGGCGGTACTAACGTAGTAGACCTGGAAAGGCTTTAGCTGCCCCTACCCCGCCCCCGCGCCCGCCACCACCCCTTTCAGCCCTCGGCCGTGGCTACTACTCCACACACGAAACATAGTATTCCAATGAAACGCTGCAATCAGAATGGAACTCTATCTGAAAGTACAAAGATTGGTTTTCCTATGCTTCGGCTACGTGTCGGAAAACCGAATGCACGCCGTTCCGCGAGTCAATAGGTTGTACAATTTATATTAATCATAATCGATTTTCGACTTAATTACTCTAGCTTTAAGGGCGACTTTTAATCATTAATAAGAAAGGTTACTAAAACACGATGTATATATGTGTGCTGTACACAAACGTCCGAATTCGATTACGGTATAATTGTGTTACGTAATAATGGTTCTTACAAGTTTCATTATAAGGGTCATTTTCGTGTTTCTTGACGGACTTTCAGAGTGTACTGTTTGCTTTCCTCAGTTCATATTAGCTGGTACAGAGCTTAGGAAAATGACCGTTGAATTTTATGACTTATTACGAGAAGACGAAAACATAATTTTGATTGAGTTTAGGTAACAAGAAAAATCGAAATTTAACACCAAGGGACTGGTATTAATGCTGACGTAGATTTTGTCAAATGAGTATCACAAGAAGTGCATTTTCTTTGGGTGGAGATGCATTTTGTCCTCAAAGGAAATTATGAGTAGCATCACGACTCTGCCTTAGGGGAGTCAGCAGAATACTAAAACAAAGTTTAAAAAATTGTCGTGTAGCACATTATGTAGATTGCTCGCATGCTCGTATTATTATTTCATCATGTTATACTGTAATGTTACATGAATACACGATAAAGCATAATTATATTTCGCATAACGAGTTTTCTGTAAACTTTTTAAGTTCTAAAGCGCTTTGCTATGAGAAACATATCATTTAAAACGGCTTTCTTGGAAAGTCTTCTATAAAAAACTCGTGTTTGTATGAAGCAAGAGTTCAGTCTAGCTAGGTCATCTGCAAAGTCAATTTCGGTCTCAGCTAGATGTGTTTTAGAATTTTTTAGCTGTTGGGTGAACGAGATGTTTTAGATATAGTAGCCCAAATGTATGAAGTGTGACTTGCGAACACGGGGTCGGGGGTTCTTTTTACACTTTATGTAAACCAGCATAACATTATTATCTAATGACAAGTTTATTCAATATTAGTAGTAGGGTAGGAATTTAGTAGTTAAACTCATAATGCAATACTAATCATTTTTACATTTCTAGGCCATTTAAAAAAAGCAAGGGTACAGGTTGATTTTTTAAAAGTGATCTTTTATTTGAAATTATATATGATAGAGGTAGATTTCGTTGAAAATAAAACAGTGTCTTTTTGCCTAAAATCGCCAATTCAAGCTCTTTATTACAATTCGAATAGCTGTATCCCGCAGCCTTAAAAATGAATTGTTCCATAACTGACTGACAGCAGCAGAAACTACCTACTGGTCGTGGAAAGCTGAAATTTTGCATGTATGTAGCTTCCCTACACTTCATAAAGGCTAAGGCACAGAGCAATAAGAGGATTTCCCGAAATTCCCAAGGGAAATGCTGATATATTATAAATGTGAAAGTCACTCTGTCTGTCGTCGGTCTGTTACCTCTTCACGTATTAGTGGCTGAAGAGATATAGATGAAACTTGGCACGCGGCTAGAACATCTCCCGGAATAAGACATAGGATACCTTTTATCCCGAGCATATGTTCCCTTGGTGTAATTTTTATTAATTCCGTCATTTATGAACTGATTTGTAAACATTTTTTTTAGAAATTTCATCACCGTTTTCAGATTCCGACGACGGCGGACGACGGTTTCTTTTCCGTTTCCGATTTATTTATTTTTTTAGTTTGATTTTAAATCAAAATAGCTGGAGAAAATAGAAAATATGTCATCCAAGAAAACAAAGATGTTTTCCAGTGACTTTCCAGTGGTGTTGGTGATGTGTGAGGTACCACTATAAAGTGAAAATAAAAAACTTCTATACTAAGAAATACAACCGAATTCCAAATAAAAAAACACTACAAAGTGCGTTGTTCAAATACGAAGAAACAACCAAAAAACACCGATTCCGAAATTAAAGTTATTTTATACTTTGTAGTGTTTTTTTTATTTGTAAGTCGGTTATATTTTCGACTAACACGCTGGTGAAACCACTGGTAGAAACTAGTCTGAAAATAAACGTTAAAATCCTGATACAAATCATGTTTTGTAGCTGGAAGGCTACACATTGATAGCCCAGTTTTGACTGATTGCCAGCACATTCGCTATCTAATACTAGTAACCGTAGAAACGCCTCCTTTAATCGACTTTCATGATTTGCGCAGTTTGATAAATAGAACGATTTTAGGGTTAGACGCAGTAGCTTATAAGTTTGTATGTCGGTATGTATGTTACGGGTGATCTATCTTAAATGAAATTATCGTGTCACAATGTTGGTTTCCATACTCCTCTGAAACGGCTTGACCGATTTTTATGACATTTTATATGCATATTCAGTAGGTCTGAGAATCGGCTACTATCTATTTTTCATACCCCTAAGTGATAAGGGTTGTCCACCCCAACATTTTTTTTTTATGTTTTGGACAAAAAATTTATTTTTTATAATGTGACATTAAAAAATACATTCAACCCTAAATTTTCACCCTTCTGCCACCAACCCTTATTTTTATAGCGATATTAGTACTTTAATTATTTTCTACTCTCGGCGGTCAATAATTGATCATTTACCACTCGATTAGTTATTCTTGACTATTTATTAGAAATTTAAATACAATGACGACGTTCAAAAGTGCCGTTTAATGGCCTAATTGAAATAAACGTTTTGACTTTTGACTTTTGACTTTTGAATGGAAAAAAATATTGTAGTGGTAGGAAGCCTATTTATTGAGGGAGGCCTTAGGCTATATAACATCACGCTACGACCAATAGGAGCCGAGCATTCATGAAAAATGTGACGCAGACGAAGTTGCGTGGGTCAGCTAGTACTAATATAATAAAGCTGAAGAGTTTGTTTGTTTGTTTGAACGCGCTAATTTCTGGTACTACCAGTCGGATTCTTGTTGTATCTGATAGCCACATTCATGAGGAAGGCTATAGGTTATACGGGAACCGGAAATTCCAACGGGAATAGGAAAAAATGGGATATGCGCGTACGAAGTCGCGGTCAAAAGCTGGTTTCCTCATAAATGGGTGTTGTGGATGAATTTGCATATTTTAAGATTCACACACACTCATTTTGCTTTAAAAGTTGGTTTCACTATGCAAGGAAACTTATCACAGGAATAAAAAGTATCCTATGACCAAATCGTGATAGTCTATCCATGCGCCAAGTCTCATTGAAGTCCATTCAGCTAGGCTTGAAAACATAACAGACAGACAAACATACATATAACATAATTCATTACATTAATATTGATGTAATATTTCATGTCATGCTATTTTAATATTTTTGTATAATGTTACATTGCTGTGTGTTTATTTACACATTCATAGCTGTACCCAGCTTAGGAGTGGAACTCCCTATCATGTGTTTCCTGATAGCTACAACCTGGGAGTCAATAAGTCTTAGTGAATGGGTTACTTCACCTTCGACTACATCATCGCTTACCATCAGGTGCAATAGTGGTCCACCAATAGTAAAATAAAAAATATTGGCGCACTGTCTTGAAGTATCAAAGATCAATCTAAAAAATCAACCTCTTCAAAACCTCATCTTCAATTTATTTAGAAGCCAAAAAAGTTAAAAATAACTCAAACACCTATAAATTATCTACTAGCAAGCCTAGAATTAACAAAGTTTTAAACATAGCCCTCAAACCTTTCAAATTCAGCCGAAGAACTCCAAAGTAAAACAAATCTTTTAGCTAAACTCCATTATAAAATCATAAATATAACGTGTCAGAGTCTAAGTGACCTCCAGACTAACTGGAAGCCTTAAACCGTCTGCAGTTGCCTTTAAATGTAATTCACGTGAATCTGTAAAGGTTTTTCAGAAATGGTTTCAGTGAGAAAAATTGTATTAAAAGATTATTTACTTTAATGCGAATTTCTTATTGTGAAATCGGTCTTTTATTGGAACGAAAATATTTTGTATCAATAATGTATTTGTAATGGATTTTGTAATTCATTTTGATCAAATTTTTTGTCATCTTTTATAATAGGATTTTTATTTTTGTGCATTTTCAGTCCTTCATCTAATTTATTTAACGAAATCCGTCTTCTTCAGTGTCAATAAATTATTCTTTTATTTTCCAAGTTATTTGTCCCAGATGAATTAAATATTAATTTTGACGAACTTTGTTATCGTCTTTATTGTTTTTTAGTAAAATAAAGAATAGCCAAATTTAACGTTTTGAAAAATTACATGAAAATTGGTTGACCAACCAAACCAGCAGCCAAACATTTTTATTTTCACCTTTATTTATAATAAGTATACATTTTCTATCATTTTGGGTAGAAAATAGTGACAGTGTAGCGTTTAATTTGTGAACAAAAATCGCTTTCAGAAATGAATCACAAAACTTTAAAACGAAGTTGAAATTTTGAGTTTGGAGGGTTCCATAGTAGTTTAGCTACAAACGAAAACCGAGATTTAAATGAAAAAAAAAAATTAAGTCTTCGTATGTTTGCTACGCAAGTGCTACGCTCTCGTAGCAAGCGTAGCACAGACAAGCTACGCCGTAGACCCCGTGGCCCTTTCTAGTCAATCAGTCTGCCTTGCCTTTTCCCAACTATGATGGGGTCGGCTTCCATTCAAAGCAGATTCAGCTGAATACCAGTATTTAACGTGGAGAGGCTGCCTATCTGACCTCCACGACCCAGCAAAAAAATCTATAAATGATAGCTGGGACCAACGGCTTAGCGTGTTTCTCGAGGCACGGAGGAGGTATGTTAACATGGTCACCCATTCGCAGACCAACCTCAGCAAGCGTTGCTTAACCTTGAAGATCGACCCGTGTGACTGTAATTATTTAGCCATGAGCCCTGTAGCCCTTTAAAATGTTGTCGTAAATTCAAGTCATACTAACTAAGGACTTAAAGTAATACTCGGTAGGCCTCAATTCAAAGCTGACTGGGCCGTAAGACAAGGTATCTCAATGATACCATCTTAAAGGTATTATGTACCTACCTTAATGTTGAGTATTGAGACCAAATAATAGACTTTATGGAACAATTTCGTATTTTCCTATCAATTTAATACTAGCTTTTGCCCGCGACTTCGTATGCGCATATCCCGATTTCCCGTTCCCGTAAGATTTCGAGAAATCCTCGCTTGGTACTCCCCTACATTCCCCAAGGAACAGACATGCCAAATTTCGGCTTTATTTATTAATTTATTTATTATATACTTTACTGTACACCGTGAATAACATAAAAAAACTACAAACTAAAACACATGTACAATGGGCGGTCAGTCACTCAGTAATGGAACAGCTTTACATACAGAACTTGATTTAGATGATAGCAATTAACCCTTACTCTGACTAAACAATAAACAGTTGATGTTTATTGTTTCTAAACCCAGCAAATGTCAACACAAGAAACCTTTCCAAAAAGAATATAAAAGAAAAAAGCTACACTTTTTTTTTTAAAGTAGCAGTGAAGGGGTGAACTCCCCTATTAACTAAAACAATGACCCCACAAGAGTAACAAAAAGCCTTTATATTCAGAAAACAACTGAACAAAACCGTTACAATAGAAAACCAACTTACCCACTCAAACTGTAAAAAAACAGATGAGTTTCGAATCTCAGTTTTAACTTTTCCGCCTACTTATATCACTGTCTTTACTGCCAAAGCAATAACAACTGTATTTACATACAATAAGATTGAAACTCAAGATGAATGAGAGCATGAAGTATATTTAAACTGGATGACCCAGACGGGTTGGCCTCATTCGGGCACACAACTAATATATAACAGATACTTGCCCATGGTATTGTTGATTTACCTGTGAAAGGAACCCATATACATAAATTATTACCGATCAGGTTCAACATAATGAATCGTCACATCACTTTAAATTTCGTAAAACAAATATCGATGAAAACCGGTTAACACTTCAGTTGCTTAACCTTTTGAACGCCAGAGCTTAAACGCATCGGCGTGCCCCCGACGCCTAGCCACAAATTCGCCGTACTTTTTGTCACATATTTGTGACGTTTGGCGTACAGGGCACGCGCTTGCTTGTCATGTATACGTGACAATGGCGTTCAAAAGGTTAAAACATAATTTAATATGTAAAAGTTGGTATATACATATATGTCCCCGGAAAATTGCAAGCTCTACGGAGTTTGCCATAAAATAACTTGAGAGATTGTAAACTCTCGATAAATTGTCAACTGAACATTTGGAATACTTTTTTACGCATCAAAATTCTTTAATATCTCGAAGTCATGCCGAGAAACCCTACGTGTGCAAGTCCGACCGGTTCTTTGGCAGATTTCGTCTGAGATGAATGCTTTAAAATTCGTAGATTGTTCATGCATGTTAGTCTTAACAATAAATGATTCAAGCATTTCTCGCAAAGCTTCAGTTTCAGGTAAATTTAAGTTTACCCACGGTCATAATCTTTTAACGATTAAGTTCGAGGCGAATCTTGAATTAACAAGTAACTTGTTGCTTGACTAAAGGATTGGTAGATGAGGTTTTCTGAAGGTCATGAGCTTGATTTGAATTGTGTGTATATTATTTTAATAATAATTGGCACTCCATATTCAAGGTAAAGCAACCCTTGCTGAGGTCGGTTCATGGATGGGTGACCATCTTAACATACCAAGATTTCTCCATCCTTGCCAGTCTTTGCAAGCGGTATCGTGTTATCCAGTTACTGGGTTGCGGAAGCCCGATGGGTAGTCGTTCCATTAAATGAGAAATGATATTTATTTTGCAAGCAGGTTAAACATAACACTTTAAAACGTCAATCTTTTTTGGTCATTTTAAGCAAGTGAGGCCAGTGTTTCCTAGCTGACTACCCTGAGAAGAAACACCGAAACAAACTCAGAGGTCAGAGGTCTTTTAAAGTCCATACAATCTGTACTGGTCAAATAATATGTGAACCATGTAGGTTAATGTCTGAGGTGGCCTTTTGAGAAAAGTGTCACACAGATTTGAGTGGACCTGTCCAGACAGTGCAAGCATTTGTTAGTTATCGTGTAGCTCAAACTTAGAACTTTAAGGAGCTCAACGATTTGACGAACAATACCAAAGTAAGTACATTTGGGTAGGCCACATAAATAACACAAACTGCCACACTAACTCAAATGAACCCCTTATATGGCGGGCGATCTACATAGTCCTCACATTCACAATACGTTATATAAGAACCATGAAGACCAGTGTCTGAAATGATCTTTTTAGGAAGGAACAACACAGATTTCAGTGGACCTGTCCAGTCAGTTCAAACTTTTGTCAGTATACTATAATAATATATACTTGAATACTATCTACAGGTACTAATGTAAGAAAGCTGAAGAGTTTGTTTGTTTGAACGCGGTAACCTCTGGAACTACCAGTCGGATTTTGAAAATTCTTTTTGTATATGATAGCCACATTCATGAGGAAGGCAAAACAGGAAGGCGAAATTTCTAAGGGAACGAAAAAAAGACGGGTTATGCGCGTACGAAGTTATAATATTAGTACGGATATGGATTTTATTTGTCCGAGATTTTGGGTTACTTCTATTTGGCAACTGGTGAACCAGTACTGCTTCTACCCATACCTGAAATGAAGTTCATGACTACGTAGAGTTTCAAGTTTTAGCCCCTGTAATTTATCCACTAACGCTACCAATTTCCAGGCTCGTAATCAACCTGAAAATAGGATTTGTAAATACTTTTAGTGAATTAGTATTATTACTTCTGTTCTTGTCAAGTGCCAGACTAAATATATTTATATTTGATGTAGATAAAGAAAATCTAGCCTCAATTTTATTAAGATTGACAGCTTATTTGTTTGAAATAAAACTCCTTCTCTCCTCTTTGCTCGAAATATGTATAATATTTGCGTATTGGCTAACAAGTGCTTGCTTTTCATTTTTTTTTGTTCATTTTTAGACATGGCGGGCATGTTTTTTTTATATTTTTATTATTTGTTTTAATAGATTTGATTTATTTGATTGATTAAAGTTTGCTGCTTCGTTGGCAGCAAGCGCTACTGCTACGCATGAAGTCCTTTTTTTAACGATGGGAAATCATCAAATGACTTCTTCCGCTCTGGGTGGAGCGGCAGGGCGTGTCAGACTCTTACTGACTAAAACCCATCCGTGTTCCTTCTTAAGCCCTTTACGTTCCAGGGCCGCGGTGACTCTTGAGCATGAAGTCCTGAGATCGATTTCTGAGTCGTGAAAAAGGGATAGTGCTATTCATCTTATATAGATTCATCTATTTCTTATAACGGAATCGTAATGTCATGGCCGTGTCATAGTAGTAGTGCAAGGCTTTCGGCTGTACGTTGTGAAAATTAAATTAAGATTATTTTCAAGTAGACAATACTTCATCTTGTTTTCATTAACCATAAAATAGAGTCAGGGTTTGCATCATCCTCTAAAAACTTTACTAAATTACCACACACTGGCTTTGCTGAAAACCTCAGAAAACATCTCAGGAACTCGGAAATAAAAGTGAACAAATCCATAGTTCCCGTAAGTTAAAGAGGACGGACTTATATTCGTCTGCTCCAACTTCTGTCTGGTGTCCTAGATTTAGCTGGGAGAGAATACGGAAGTTTTATTCGGTCTATTTTAGTGTTTCTACCTAAACTACGACGAACTAGCATTTTATTTCCTTATTTAAAACCAAGAAACAAATGTTAACTGACTTCGAACAAACATACAACATATTTATTAAAACTTAGAAAATCTGAGTACATACTGTCGAATATAGAACCTCGCGCTTAAAGAAGTCTGTTAAAAATTAAATCCTCCAGTAATCCAGGTTTGGTTTCATGCCTGGTTAATGGCAATAGGCTGGCCCAATAATGTTCTGTATGGTGTTGGACGTAAAAGAATAGCATCATCCCATCACTGCTCGTGGGTGTCGCGACTAAGGGACTCACTAGAGAATGGGCAGCAGCATTCTTGGTGGTTCTGTGCATTGCAACAGCTACACTGCGATCGCCAACCAACCTGCCAACCGTGGCGATTATAGCAAACCCCCCCTTTGGGGAGGCCTATGTCCAGCAGTGGACATTATGCGGCTGATGATAATGGGGTTCCCTTAACGAATATAATAATATCTAGTGATATACCTTCATTTAGTGTGTATGCTATACCAACACATCAGTCCACCTCTTCTATAGATACACTATCATTGCCGAAACTGCGAGTAATAAAATTAACCTTAATTAAATTTTTTGGTTCATTTTTAGACATGGCAGACGTGTTATTTATTTTTTAAAATTATTTGTTATTCATGAAACCATGGCTACCCCATTTTTATTTTATGAATTCTACCACTCTATGTTACCCGGAAAAATGCAATGATTCTAAAGATACCACATGCATCGAAATCGGTTAAGCCGTTTAGAAGTTAAGGTGGAATCTCCACATCATCAAAACCACGACACATGACCGAGTACAAAAATTGTTGATTCTCAACATAAAATGTTAGCACAAAAAACAAAAATCCACTACATAAAAACCGACGTCTTATAACGAAAGCCAGTGTTACCGCGATATGGCCTGGCGTGATTGCTTCTGAGAAGTACCGACGTGGTCGACACGCACGGCCAAGTAGCCACCTAGCCACTAGCCACCGTTATGTGCTATTTGATCTTGTAAAACTATATTGTGCCTGTAAAACGTATGAAGGGTATTGTTGGTGACAAGAAAACGCTGGGTGTTTAGTGAGATAAGTGTTCTATTCTTTGTTTTGTGTAACCTTGACTTTTTTAAACTGTATCCTGTAGGATTCGTTGCCAAATCTCATGGGAACTTCTAAGATGTTTTTGGTTGTTATTTTGGTTTGCTAATGAGGGTGTTGAATTATCTCGAACTGAATTAGAATAGCTCATGCCCTGGTCCATGTGGCATGATGGTATTAGAAAACTTTTGTATATTGCCGATATCGCCATTCGTGAAGGCGATTTTAACCGGAGCTCGTGGCTAAATAATAAAAGCCGTGTGGGTCGAACTTCTGCCAGGATTGAGGAATATGTTTGAGAGTCACCGTGGCCCTGGAACGCAAAGGGCATTAGAAGGAAATCGGATTGATTTTAGTCAGTAAGAGACTGACACTTCCGTCCGCCCAGAGCGGAAGGAGTAATTTGATGACTTCCATCCTTAAAAAAATGGGTCGAATTTCGAGGTTAAGCTACGCTTGCCAAGGACGGTCCGCGGATGGATGTACTATAACCAGTGATCGGTCAATCGGGCGCTTATATACCTAAACTTCTTCCTGTGAAAGAATAATATTCATGCATTCCTTTCTGAATAAATAAGTAATCCCAGTTTCCCGGGATTGAACATTAAATGGAGCACATATAAAATTACAATTGTTTCAATTCCCTAAGTAGTCAAAGCTGCTGGCCTGTTACTAAACCAGTTCTCATAAAAACTTTCATTGTAAATTAAAAGTTCCATTAGAATCGGTTTTTTAAATTAAAAAAAAAATACAATGAGAGTTCACAACGAGTTCTGACTATATTTTGAATGCGGGCATTATTAGCAATCTCAGGAATTTCGAACGATTTCGGGATCCGGGATCTTGAAAAGCATGTCCGTATTATACTTTCGTGGGAATACAAAGTAATAATCTAAACAGATGCAGCTGAATTAGAGACATTTACATAGAGTGACTGCTTATCTGACCTCCACAACCCAGTAACTGGGTAACAAGCTTGGTGTCAGATTGACGTGCTCTCTGAGATACGGAGGGGTTTCATTATGCAACAGATCTACGGACTTCGGTAACGTAACCTCGAAGATCAAATCGCTCCTTAATCGTAAGAAACAGTAGTATTTGGATTTTTTTTTGATAATTTGGTAATTTACGACTGTCACGTCACATTTAAGTTTTTTTTTGTTTTAATTAGTATTCCATACTAGCCTGCACTATCAGAAGACAGAATTGTCTGGTAAATGAATAAAAGAGTCTGCTCTGCAGTGGGACAAAACAGTCTGGACAAATATAATTCACAGCCAATGCACAATGCTCCAAAAATAGTCACTCAACGTATCGAACCAGTCTACGGTCACTTGCTACGACGTAGCTCGCGTAGCAATGACGTCACTACGTCAGCTACGCTGTAGCAGCTTGCAGGTATATTATTATTAGCTGGTCATTGCACAATCGACCTTAAGTAGTTAAGACGTCATACTTTTAAAAACATGTACAGGAAGTAACAGAATTAAAGCAAAACCTGAAACGGTATTATTTTACTCATCAACAACTACATGAAATCCCGAAAAAAAAAATCAAGTGTTCTGAACATTTTGTCGAATATTAAAAATATAAATCAATCAACCAACAATTCTCGCGATTATGTCTAGTTCCATTGCAACAGTTAATAATAATAATAATAATCCCGTTTCAGGTTTTGTGTTTTTTTATTACACCTTGTATGTAGCGTACTTTATTATTGCCATGTTTTCGCGGTTACCAGTAGATGTGGGATTCATTTGCCTATTATATAAGGCTAGTAGCAAAACTGAGTACTACACTTGAAAAACACCCCTGCCAATACCCTGACATATTCAGTATCAAAAATAAACATAATAGACATTTTACACACATGTTTATTTTTTAAGGTTAACCGACAACTGCTACTGCAATGCACCTTAAATACAGGTATTAAATAAACTTCGATGGAAAACTACCAAAAATTAATGTAATAAATACGTATTTGAAAGGTTTCACTAAAGTTGAGCGAAACGTAAAAAAAATAAATAAAATCTAATTAAAAATAGTGAAATGACAAGCATTTGAAGTTGCGAGTGACGTCACACGCAGTACTGTCTCTCTTTATTTATTAAAACATAATGCACTAGACAAAGGTGGACCAAAAGCCTTAGGCATTTTCTGTCAGTCGACCTTAGGACGAATGTTTGTGTGATGAGCATGATCATTTGTTCTGTTTCTGGGTGTAATTAGTCTATAATAATATGTATGTATTTAGAAATATATAAGTATGTTTATCAGTTGTCTGGTTGCCATAGCACAGGCTCTGCCCAGTTTGGGATCGGATGGCCGTGTGTGAGTTGTCCTAAGATATTATTATTATTATTAGATATTAGGTTTATCATAGATATCAAACGCTCAAAACTCCATAACTTTTTGAAATTCCTTAACGTTTTTTTTTACTGGAGGCTGTCTTTTTTCAAAGCTTTGTAAAAACTAACCAAATACGCTGTAACTGGCTAGATTGCTCTTTTCTCCTGATGCAATAAAGAAAAAGAAGTCTAAAGAATCGATTTAATTAAGCTCCTTCCCATTTATAGAGCTTGAACAGCCAAACTCCTTATCAAAACAATTTCCACAATCTAAATATTATAACATTTTGTACAAAGACCGAGCTATTCAGGTTGCATGGCGTGATTTCATAAAGCAAGCCACCATTATGAACGCTTCTGTTTAAAACTTATATTTTTAGCTGAAAGAATTAGTTTTAGGGCTATTACGCATGTTACTATTTTGTGGCGTATCGATTTTTTGTATAGAAATGAGTTGTGTTGGATTTAAGGGTGACGGTAGAGCTGCGATTTTATCTGGCGTTTTGTGTTAGTAAGATACATATATTAAAAAGGATAGAATTTAAACAAACGAAAATAAATTCAAATGAAAGGTGTCAAAAAAACTGAATATGACCCACTTACTAAAATACTAAGTGGGCGAAAAACAGTGGGCGAATAAAAGATGTTTAAACTTGAAAATAAAAATAATTAGTTACTAGTTATTCAATACGATCTGTATAATAATTCTTGAGCTATTATTTTTTATATTTTAGAGATAATTTTATAGCTCACATTATATTTAAAATTTGACTTATATTTAATTTCAAGAGTGCTACATTATATCCTAATTCAAGTGTTTTAATATCATTATGCTAAATATGGAAAATTGTTATATCGAAGCTTAAAATAAACTTTTCATTCGGGCCCGGTCGAACTTCTCGGTCAGGTTAAAAAAAAACCATGATTAGTATGGTGGGGTCCCAAAGACCCCGCCATCCCCTTCTTACCTAATCCTAGTCCGAGTTGAGGTGCCCCAACTCCCAAGCTCGTAAACTTTACCGTCATATACCATAGTCAAACAATGATCAACTAACGTTACTAGGGCAAAATGCAAAGTCGCAAAGTCGTAGATCCACCCTAGGCCTTACGTCTCACAACAAAGGGTGTTTACATCAAACATAATGACTGACTTGCGCTCAAGATTAAGATCTCGTTTAAATTGCTAATTCAGTAAGCTTAAATTGAAAGCTCAATTTAATATTGAGGAAAATTATTTTTGAAGAATAAAATTTATATGAGACACAGTTTCGGTCTTCGGTAAATCATTCAAACTATCGAAACTCCGATGTGATTTGAACATTACCCTAAAACATCAATAAATAAACAAAAAAAACTTTGAAATTTGGAGCTTAAGATGCTCCTCCCGGAAATTGCCCTACGACCCCTCCCCCGGGATCATGGGCCGAATATAAGATTCCAAAAACGAAACCAATTCATAAAGATCACATTAAATGCAGGACACATGAGGAATCGAACCTCGGACCGCTGGCAAGCCGCCAAATTACAGCCGTGGCCAATACGACACGATTCTGAGGTATATACCATCTTCACTTGATTTTGAATTGAGCAATTGAATAAGTCAACGATACGAAATAATTTAAACGTTCAAGCTACGAAAATGTGAAATGTTAATTCGTTTGTGAAAGTATTTATGGATCTGTGATTGGTACCTAAACTATTGCTCAGAATTTTAAAATGATACGTTTGGAGCCATCTGGCTCCAGTCTTGCCAAGACTATGATCTGTGATTATAAAACATCTGCATTTTTTTGTACCTACGTTCTAATACTATGCAAATAAATAATTATTGTATTGTATATTGTACTAGCTTTTGCCCGCGACTTCGTCTGCGTGGAATACTAACTTTGAGCAGCCATTTTTATTTTAAGATTAAACATTTTCAAAAACGCTTTTAAATAATTATTCTGTTTATTTATTTTTTATTAGTTTTATCTTCAGCGGACATCACGCGGTTTCGCCGCGTAGTTCCCGTTTCCGTTTGCGTTAGGGGATAAAATATAGCCTATATTACTCGCTGATAATGTAGCTATCCATTGCAGAAAGAATTTTTCAGCAATGGTTCGATGAATCGGTCCAGTAGTTCTTAAGTTTATTCGTTACATACAAAAATACAAATCTTTCCTCTTTATGATATTAGTATCGATAGTATAGATATAGATAATGACGGACTCCCATACAAACTTTTAACCCCTTCAAGCCCTTTTCTGGCGACAAAAAGTCTGGCCTATGTCCATTTCCAAGCTCTAATCTATCTTTGTACCAAATTTCATCTAAATCGGTTCAGCGCAGAACACACACTTTCGCATTTATAATACTAGTATAAAAGTATGGATTGTATTGAGAATCAACTCGCCTAGACTCTGGATTGTGGAGGACAGATAGGCATGCACTCCATTCAGTAGGACTGGAAACCGAACCCAGAACAGGTGGGAAAAGGCTAGACAGATTGGAGGTACGATTACGACAATATGTAAAATAGCGGTTTGACAAACTTTTGTATATAGAACTAGCTTTTTCCCGCGACTTCGTTCGCGCATATCCCGTTTTTTTGCGTTCCCGTAGGAATTTTCCATTCCCGTCAAGCCTTCCTAATGAATGAAAAAAAAACCAAATCGGAGTGGTAGTTGCAGAATTTAGCGATTAACAAACAAACTCTTCAGCTTCATTATTAGTATATAGTAGGCGCCAGATAAATGTGGAATAAAGTACATTGACCTTTCCCTAATAACTGTTCATAGGTACCTGAACAATTAAATATGAATCGTTTTTCATTATTAGACAATGTTAAGGATCATGAGAGATGATGATTCGGGACAGCTTTGTGTCATTAATTCCGTTTTTCAAATTAAAAATGTCAATAATTGTAGGTGGGTCAATGACCGTTATTCCACGATTATCTGGCGCCTACTATAGATATTGCAAAGAGCTATTTTAAATTTTCAGTTAAAAAATAACAGACTTTTAAAAAATTTGCCCTATTTATGTTTTGATCTCATGTTTTTCTTCAAACACTGTACTATACATAAGTAAAACTTTTCAAACTATAGTTTTAACTATAAACACCTGTGGTCTACAAAAACCTCACAAGTACCAAAACTTTGCAAAACTTTATAGGACCAAGTACTCAAAAAACTTAAAAGATAACTTTATTCCAAGTTTTACTTTACGTTTCGATTCTCTAGCGAGCTCAAAAACTCCATTGTATTCTTTGAAAGGCGAACGGCAGGGTTGTATGGGAGTTTCGTACACCTAATAAAATATCGTGTTTTGGGATATTTTTTGTTTTAATTGGTAGTCAATACGATAGGCAAGCCCTTTTAAAATTCTTAGATTTTTAGAAGTTGGGACCTAAAAGTTATAACCAGTTTTATTTTTGAGGTTATGTCCCAAAAAATATTATTACGTGTAGGCACATAACATTGTTTTGGTGAAAAAGGATATGTTCTAGATAGCTGGTGCTGTCTTTGAAGTGTTTTGCTTATCATTAAGTTGGCAAATTGACATGAGAATTATTCCGGTTTATTCCGGTTTGACTGGAAGCCGACCCCAATATAATTGGGAAAAAGGCTCAGCAGATGATGGTTTTTTTCTTCATATCATTATCATCTGCCTGTCCTTTTCTTTACTTCTTAACTAGACTGAGGTCGACTTCCAGTTTAACCGGAAGGAGGAGGTAGTTCGTCGCTGACAGGATAGATGGCGTTGCGGTACTTCTTGTTGCCGTAAAAATTTTGCTTCTTAATTTTTCATGTGGCGGCATTGACTACACGGCTGCCTACAAGACCAACACAACTCCGTATCCTGTTTTCTGACTATCCGTAACGACTGCCAAAGATCCCCAAATGAAAGCCGAGACCAACGGCGAGGCACGGAGGAATCTCGGTATATTAAAATGGTCACCATCCACAGACCAACCTCGGCAAGCGTTACTTATCCTTGAAAATCAACCCGTGCGGCTGTTATACATAGTTTAGCCACGAGCTTCTACAAAATAAATGTATAAGCATTCTTGCCAATATAGATAACACAGAAAGATACAAGCCATTTTTTTTTAACGTTGCCATATACCTACCTACTAGGAATTTCTCCTGTATCATGGGTGCGTTTACGAACATATAAACTCACATACACAAACAGCCAGACTCGGAATAACTATCTGTAGGCCATACAAATATTTTTTCCGTGCGGGGATCGAACACGCGACTCGCAGCGCAGCAGTCAATCGCTCAACCACTGCACCAACCGTGTCGTTGAATAAAATACAAAGTCCTACTTATTGGTTCTACATTTTAGAAGTTAGCAAATTTGTAAGATAACACCAGTATTCCCACTCACTAAGTGCCTTCGCCCACAAAATCGCAAAAAAAAATGAATTAGCCTTACTACTACTCAAAACCAACTATGTTCCATTCAGGACCTTTAGAAAATATATAATATGCTTCTAAATTCAATTAAGGACATAGAGTACGAAAAAAATTTAAAACAGTCTCCAAAATACCTTATCACTCGTAAAGGAATTCTTTGACGATAAGTAAATTTTTGACATCGGAATTCTCACCTGGACAGAATACCTACAATTTTGACTGCTAAAAAGTGCTTGCTTTGTCAAGGAATATGATCAGAACACGACAACATATTTTTTGTAGTCTGTAGCGGGTGAATGGCTGGTCAGGATGAAGGATGGTTGATTGAAGAACCTGCAGTGAACTGCACTGCACAGATACTGTTCGTACAGAACACTGGGATGGGACGGTTGGGAAAACTAAAGAGGCTGAACTTACACTACGACCAACTTTAGAAGTGGGTTTCTCGAGCTCGTTCTCTCTTGTTTGGCAACTGCTCCTCAGCTCCTAGTCTTGACGCAGTAGTTTACCGGGCACAGACAAGTCTTATAAGTAGCGGTTAACCACGTGACGCGGTTCGGTATACACGTAGCGGTCAGAGGAACCGAAAGTCCAGCGGCGACGAGAGTCGATCACAGGCGAGCGGTAAGCGATAGGACCACGCAGCGAGCTTGTAATCCAGGATTGAAAAAAATCGGGCGGTTGATTTCAACGAGCAGGGAATAAGATGACGCGTGCCAAACGTTCCCAAAAACGATTCGTCGCAGACTGTCTCAGCGGCAAACAGGAATGGTATTAGCAAAATACAACTGAAGGTATTTTTTTAACTTAAAAGCAAGCGCTACCTACATATTATTTGACCACTGAAACGCACTATAAAACAGTGCTAAGTGAAGTTTTCACTAATATAGACTTAACACAAACTGTATTATAATAATATACATGGTAGTCCATAAGTACGGTATATGTCTATGGGCCCGAAATAAAGAGGTTATTATTATTAATGGTTATATCAATATAGTTCAAATTTCAGACGTATAAATTAAAGGCAGACGTTAAGTGCCATTTTATCTCAAGTAAACTGTCTCAATAACCAAGAGATGTTTCAAGAAAATTTCGTAGCTTGTCCTTTACGACTCTTCATTTTCAAGTATATGGCAATTTTATTGAATGTTATTTAAGGCATTTTCGTTCTGACTATCCGGAATGGAGGAGATTTTTCACTATTTGCAGTTTTTGGTCATAAGGGTGAAAATTTAAATGAAATTTAAGAACTTCGATAACTGGAAAACACCTCAATATGGACTTATAAATTGGTTCCAAAATAATTAAAAATTAGCCTTTTCAAGGAATGCTTTCAATTACCAGTCTCCCCTAAAAACATGTAAATAATCAAAAGAAATAAAAAGCAGACGATCATTTTAACTAAAAAAACTTTTTACAAAAAAAAACAACCGACTTCCAAAAAAAAACTACAAACTATAAAATAACTTTAATTTCGGAAGTCGGTGTAAAAAGTTTTTTTTTTCATTTTTTAGTGGTTCACATGTGCTTACCCCTTCATAGCGTACCGGCGTGAAGTGATGTTATGTTATGAACTGGTGTTAACAATAGACAGAAATAAGATTTCAGCAATCCTAGTCCATTTGCTATCATTTATTGAGGAGTTCCATTGCCGATCTCCGAAGTTCTTCATCAGATCTTCACCAAATTGAAATGATGCACTCCGAGAAAGTACTCTTCCAAAAACTACCCAAATTGCTTCAAGTGTGCCTATAAAATTTGAAGAGTTCTCTCTGTTTCTCCATGATCCCATCATCAGATCCTGACTTGATGATCATGGGTCCAGCCATCTTCCAATAATCGGGGAAATCGAATTGAACACCTTCTCCTTTTTTTGAAGTCGGTTAAAAAGCATAGCTAATTCCTTAAATATTTATATTAACTATTCTGCTAATTGTTGGTGAAAAACATAACTTTTTTATAATAAAACAAAGTAATATGTAAATATAATTTTATTTGATTCGTGTTTTTCTAGGCTACAAATGTAAATGAGGAATATTGCTATTATTGTTGACAACATGTTTTTGTTGAATGTTTTCATTGGAGATTTTGATTATGATTCATTGCCTTTCGTGTGTAAGTATACGTATTACCAGATCTCAAAGTAGACCATCCGTGATGTTTGGATACTTCCGCCCAATCTTCTAGTACCATTTGTGTTCCATCTGGCCACGTTAGCACAATTCCGATATCCCGGCAGTTCACTGTCACGTCTCCGTTCTGCAAAAAGGCAAAACAGTATTTCAATAAAGTTAATATTATATGAAACTTTCCTGCGGGAATGGGAAAAAACGGGATATGCGCGTACAAAGTTAAAAAGCTAGCTTTTGCCCGCAACTTTGTACGCGCATATCCCGTTTCTGGATAGTCGGTTCTGGATGATTGGTGATTATAATACTACTAGTAGTATTATAATCACCAATCATCCAGAACCGACTACCATAAAGCCCATAGACGCCGAACAGGTGACCGATGTCTGTAAACACATAAGACTTATAGATCTGATGTAGGTCGCCACTCAACAATTTAGAATTAGTATTGACCAGTTCCTTGACCTGTAAGCACTTGCGCGTTGGTCAATAAAACATTGGGAAAATAAATCTTAAAATATAATTATCATTATTTTTATAAAACAATAGAAAAAACTTTTTGACATAAAAAAAAACCGCCCAAAAACACCGACTTCCGAATTTAAAGTTATTTGGAAGTCGGTTACTGTATTTTTTGTAAAAGTTTTTTATTTTACACTTTTTAATGGCACCACTGAAAAGTTACAGGAAAGCAAAACATGCAATTTCGTTTATTTGGATGACATATTTTCTATTTCCTCCAACTATTTTGGGGGCTACGGGAGCACTTAAGCAATCTTTAATTGAGACCCCCCCGACTGGTGCTGGCCCGACTCTGCGGATCCCGTCTCGTTAACCAGGGGGAGTGAGGTGTTTAACTCCCCTGCGACGTCTAAGAGGGGCACGTGTGGAACAATATGCGCCACCACCTCGGGTCCTATATGATATAATGGGTGGCGGCGGACGTCCCGGAGTCTGCCGTCCCTGGACCCATTTAGGGGGGCCGGAAGAGAGCATTGGGCAGATAATGCCCAATGCTCTCTGCCAAGGCCCGGTGCGCCTGCTGCGGGCTGGGAGAGCACTCGCAATCTCCCTCTCCCTTCCCGCTGCCTCCTCCAGCAATATGACATTTTCGCAAAAGGAAATCACCGACCCACGACGCAAGGTCAGCCTCTAGTCTAACCTGATACAGAATACAGGGCACTTGCCCTGTACTATAATGTGCCAATGCTTCATGATTCCGTTGTGAAAAAGGGACAGTGTAGCATAGCCCCGACTCCCTCCCACACCGGAATCATGATACTTTTAAAACGTCATAAGACACGACACACGGCGTTGTATCGTGTGTTTTTGGCCTTAGTCAAGACAGTTATAATAATATACTTACAGGCTCGGTCGTTTCAGTGCAAGTCTTTGTGACGGGGCCAGCCATAACCACTACTGTGCCCACCATCAAAACAGCCAGGGTCGCGAACTTGAACATTTTTCTTCTTTAGTCACAGCAAAAGACCAGAATAGTTCGTAGTATCATCATCGGTTGGCTCCGCAGTAGCAGCTATTTTTCAAAACGCAACCAAGAAGGATGCTGGCCGCCGGTTTCTCCTTGATAGCAACTAATACAATTGCATTGAGACGCGTTTTAAAACTAAAAAGCCTATCTAAATAGCCTAAACTAAAAAAGCCGTTTGAAAAAAAATATGAGATACCTTTTAAATCGGACATCAGAAACAAAAAGACTTATTTAGGGTAAAACATCTCTAAAGTCTTAAACTCTAGAAATAGCGGACTACATTGGAACTGCAATTATGCAGCCAGACAGCAGCTCGAATTCAGTCAGGCTGTTTCAACCTAACATTTCCAACTGCTTCGACTCCCTAAAGTCAGGATCAACAGTGACTACGAGAAATACACAGAGGCTATGAGAAGCAAAGAGAGGTGGAGTCCTGGGATGAACCAAATGACGTCCTTCGTCAACTGTATGAAACTGAGTAAACACACACACAACGAAATTATTAAGATATACCAATCTAACAGCGAAGGAGTAATGATATTATTAATTTCAAAAGAAGCTTTTCGTTTCCCACCCAGCAAAGGATCTGGGTATCAAAAGAAACCCTTTCATTTGATACCCAGATTAAGTCACGAATCTGAGGGCGGCAGTAAAAATTACTTTTATTGGACCTACATTATGTAGAAAACACTCAAATATATTTTTGCTACTTGGATTTTCAGCGCTCAACGTAGCGCCGAAACTTGAAAATCAAACGATGCATTCATACAGTTTTCGCCTTAGGATTTTACCACACCAATCAATCGATCGTTGATCGATGCCATCGATCTTCGTCGAACGAAGTTATTCAATTGGTGTGGAAGCTTTGGTTGATCGAGGGATATCGGGCGATAAATAAACTCATCCATCGACGTCGACTTCATTTCGACTTCATTCTACCATCACATCACAAAAGAGGCTCAAACATTCTATCATCTGTGGCGTGACAAAGGCGATTGTCAAAAGGGACGAATAAATGGGATTTACAAACGCTCTCGAAATGACACGTGACCACTCCCTTAAATTTTGGGATTTCGACAGTCACATTCGCCAATAGAATAGCACTTGTCTAGCGCCTAAGGACATATAATAGAAACAAAAATACTAAAACAGATCTACTCACTTACCTATATTTCTTGAAGATGTACAGGTTCTCCCGAGGTCTGGCAAAGATATGATGAATCAGGAATGCTGCCTGACCGTTTATACTCAAATGATTGCAAATTGTGTTGACTATCTTGTTATTCCCAGATTAAATATCTTTCGGGTTTTTACTAAAACATATTATTGAAAACAACATTGAGGAATTGAAACGAAGTACATAATTAATTCGAGTTTATCAAAGCGACGTGATAACCAAAGGTTGGGTTAGGTCAAAACATATTCCACGTATAGGTACACTAACGAATTCGCAAAACAATAATATTTTGATGATTAATTTATATTGACTTCTTTTACTTTACGTGTTTCATGATGAGATTAAGTAGGTATAATTTTGGTATATATCATATTTGGTACATATTTTGTATTGTATCATTGTTGGATATTTTAATTCATAATATTGCAACACCAACATTAAAATGCAAATTATTATATAAACTGTGGCAACAACTTCCCTTCCATCTCTGACACTGGTCCAATACAAACGTGAATTCTACTTGTCAGCTGTTCAAAGACTACTATAGTATACTGGCTACAGCTGTTATATTTTATCTTCCTCGGCACCAACGTACCAGCACCTCATCAGCACTCACCATCACGATTACACCGCTGCACAATCATATTGTCAAATGCACACCATCATAGTAACTTTAAGATTACTAGATATTATTATATCATCTTATTGAGATACTGTCTTATTTTTTGCCAAAACGGAGATGTAACAACGACGTGCTGGGATATCGGAATTATAGTAACATGGCCAGATGGAACAGAAACGGTACTAAACGATTGAGTGCAGCTATCCACCTTATATGGGTATACTGGCATCAGAGCTGGGAATACCTACGTAAACTTGTCGCATCACGGGTGGCCGAGATGCGAAGCACTGGCACAATCCGACATAGTTTTTTTCGTGTGAACACTGTCGCGGGTACTCGAACGAAAGATAATTTATATTTAATAACTTCATTCTCAATTCTTAATTCTCAATTCTCAATTCTCAATTCTCAATTCTCAATTCTCAATTCTCAATTCTCAATTCTCAATTCTCAATTCTCAATTCTCAATTCTCAATTCTCAATTCTCAATTCTTTATTGCGTACCGAAATGTATAAAGTTGTTAGGAAATAATTATATTTGTCACAATTATGGTCCCTGTCGGGCACAGCATAGAACAAGTAGGAGAGAGGAGGAAGAACACTGAGTGTTTAATGTATGAGTGATAACTTTTATTAGATATTTGTTAGTTTTACTTTTTATTAATGCAGAATTTAATTTAGGAATTATAATGATTGTTTTATAAATTATATAGGTATTTTAATTAATTTTGTAACATTGTAAAAACTATTTTTATTATTATTTTACTAACTTATTATTATTTATTACGTAATTTTTATTTATTATCCGTAAGGTAAGTTATTTATTGGACGCTTCGTATTTATTTAGAAATTATTTTTTACGTTTCATGAGTAGGTAGTGAGCTTTAATACACAATATTTATAGATATAAATAGATAGTTGTGAATTTATAATTTATCACTTAAGTATTCGCTTATACTATAGTAGCATTTGTTCATAAGGAAATGTTTCAATTTATTGACAAAGATATTATATTTATCTAAATTCTTGATTATTTCGGGTAACTTATTATACATTTTTATGGACATAACAATATTCAGTTACTCAACAGCTTAACTAACAGTATAAACGGGAAACAAACACGTGGGTTGGTACTGAGCGTTCAGCCGAGAGTGGAGAGTGTTCAAGCGCTAGAGCGACCACGCCATAGCCCCACCAGTTCTCGCTATCCCCTCTATCAACAATCGTCTCCAAGCAGTATGGCGCGCTTGCGTTTCCGATCACGTGATTATTAAGTTTCGAAAAAAAAATTTAGATGGCACTGTCTACTGCACGGTAGCGCCATCAATCCACGACACGGCCATCTCTGACTAGCACCTGTCCTCGAGTGTAACACCTATGGACAAAATATGCTCAGAGAAAATAATAGCTCGGCTATGTCCCACCCAAAAACAAAAAGGGCTGGTTCTCATTGGTACTTTATTTCTTCTTGATCTAGGTTCCACAATCAACTCTCATAACTCACAATATCCTGTCGTGGGAGCTTCATGCACAGCGCTACCCGCACAACATTACTCAATGGAAAGATCGCCGATCTGATACAATAGATTTCATAAAAATATATGCATACTCATTAAACTTCCGTTATAATCTTTGCAGCAACACAGTCAGAAATCACACCAATGATTCTTAAAATATCTAGCGCGATACGTGCTACTACACATAAAGCGCTGTGTGCACTAACACAGACAGATATCGCACCAATGATTCCTAGCAGACCCATAGCGACATCACCCATCGTATCCCATGCTCATGAGGTGCGGTCAAGAGTTTCGAGTATGAGTATACAAGCCATTCTTCAACAGGTTTCACTGTCATCGACTATGACATCTAACTAACGAGGAACTTGGTGATTGGGATCTTCCTCATCAAGTTGGCGCAGTGAATACGATGGCGACCTTGTGCGCTCGACGACTCGAGTTCCGTCATAACTTACATGTTTAACTTCTCATCACTGAGTTTACTACTGATAAACAGAGGTATGACGATTTCGAGTTGCTAATTAAACACTTTTGACTTTATTTATTGAGTAAGGATGAGTGTGTTTTTTTATCTAAAATTGTAATGATCTGTTTACCTAACGGACATATTTTAAATTTAATCATTTTTTACTAAGTACTCGTCGCTCGAGCTGGACGCAACTGACACGGCTGGTGTCGCAGCATTCACGGTGGGTCTGGGTTCCGGCGGCGTCGTGGCGGAGCTGAGCGACGAGGCCGCGGGTGGTGGATGTGCTCAACGAGCTGCGGCTCTTGTCAACATTTATTTCGTATTTCTCGATCAACGGTTATCAGTCATATTTCTATTGCGTATTTAATTCGTCCGTATGGCTTTATTTCATTTTTAACTGTTTATTTTTCGTCGTGGCGGCATCAGATCCTGACTTATACCTTCCATCATCGCTCAGCTAGATGAGATATTGATTACCAGGCACAGTTATCTGATTTGCTTTAGAAAGTTTATGAAAACATTGTTTGTGCCTTTAAAATTTGAGGATTGCCCTCGATTTCCCTAGGATTCCATGATCAGATTCTGACTTGGTGCGAATGGGACCACCTCAGGAGTGTCGGCTTTTGAATAAAAAGAGAATCATTCAAATCAATTCATAATTGACGGAATGATCGCATAACAAACATTAAAAAAAAAACATTCATGCGATTGAGAACCTCCTCCTTTCGGAAGTCGGTTAAAAAGCAACAATAGATGATCCTTTTAACTAAAAGCACAGCTAAAAGTTTCTTAAATATTTATATTAGCCATTCTGCTAATTGTCGGTGGTGGTTGGTTGTAAAAACATAACCTTTTATAATAAAACAAAGTAGTAGGTAACATGTAAATATAATTTTATTCGATTCGTGTTTTTCTAGGCTACAAATGTAAATGAGGAATATTGCTATTATTGTTGACAACATGTTTTTGTTGAATGTTTTCATTGGAGATTTTGATTATGATTCATTGCCTTTCGTGTGTAAGTATACGTATTACCAGATCTCAAAGTAGACCATCCGTGATATTTGGATACTTCCGCCGAATCTTCTAGTACCATTTGTGTTCCATCTGGCCACGTTAGCACAGTTCCGATATCCCGGCAGGTCACTGTCACGTCTCCGTTCTGCAAAAAGGCAAAACAGTATTTCAATAAAGTTCATATTATATAAAACTCTTCCAACTCCTGGTCGTAGAAAGCTGAAATTTAACATGTAGGTTCCTTGGGGAGTGTAGCCAAGAGAGGATTTCCCGAAATTCCTGCGAGAATGGGAAAAAATGGATATGCACGAACGAAGTCCCGGGCAAAAGCTAGTAGTATTATAATCCAGAACATAAACATATAGTTTACAGAATTGGTTTGGTGTGTTAAATCGAGCATTAGGCGTCTATGGGCTATTTATGTCGTTGTCGTTGTCAACTGTAAAGAAGTAACCCTGTAAATTCCTCATACCAAAATGACTATGGAATGCGGAACATACTGGGTTATTTCGGAGACAGTGCGCAAATTTTACATAAAGCAAGATCATTAGAAATAAATGGATTTTTATTTTTGTTCCACTTGGTTGAACTAAAAAATCAAAAGTAAAGTTGTCCTAGTCGCTTTTTTCGGTACTCACCAAAATAAATGACGCCAATTATTAAAAAAATAAATATTCCCCGTTATTTAATATGTGGTATATAATATAAACGACACTGTTAGCATGGAAGAAAAATGCGCAGTCTGACAAAAAATATTAAAAATGATTGACTCGTGACTTATGATCTGCCTAGCCTTTTCCCTACGTTAAGGTCGGCCTCTTTTTTTTGGAATTGTAGTGGAAATCCTCATGGATGTCCTCCGTCCTCAGGCGGACGGAGAGGTCTGTCAGACTTCTACTGACTAAAACCACCTCGTGTTCCCTCGTACACTTGCACCGCTGGCTACAGGAGCACTTAAGCAATCTTTAATGTAGCCCCCGACTGGTGCTGGCCCGACTCTGTGGATCCCGCGTCTCCCCGGCGACGTCTAAGAGGGGCAAGCGTGGAACGATATGCGCCACCTCGGGTCCTATATGATGGGCGGCGGCGGACGTCCTCGAGTCTGCCGTCTCTGGACCCATTTAGGGGGGCCTATAATGTGCCAATGCCTCATGATTCCGTTGTGAAAAAGGGATAGTCTTGCATAGCCCCGTCTCCCTCCCACATTGGAATTATGATGCTTTTAAAACGTCATACGACACGACACACGGCGTCGTATCGAGTGTTTTTGGCCTTATTCAAGACAGTTATAATAATATACTTACAGGCTCGGTCGTTTCAGTGCAAGTCTTTGTGACGGGGCCAGCCATAACCACTACTGTGCCCACCATCAAAACAGCCAGGGTCGCGAACTTGAACATTTTTCTTCTTTAGTTACTGCAAAAGAACAGAATAGTTTTGTAGAATCATCATTGGTTGGATCCGCAGTAGCAGCTATTTTTTAAAACTCGCAACCAAGAAGGAAACTGGCCGTCGGTTTCTCCTTGACAGCAGCTAATACAATCACATTGAGACTCGCTTTCAAACTAAATACTATCTAAATCGGAGGTAAGACTCTAAACGACGGACTGCTATGAAACTGCAGTTTTTGAAACAACTACGTCACTCGCAAACAATCCAAACTGCAATTGAGCAGCTAGCCTAATATTCCTAACTTTTGTAACACAGCAAATGTGGCGAGGCATAGCAGCTCAAATAGCTCTGTAATGAACCTCCGTCGTCGACACCTTGAGTCTGCTTTTAAACCCGTGACGGAATTATTAAGAAATACCAGCGGAGGAGTAAAAACGCATAACTTACAAACACTGAGGGCTGATGTTTATGTGGCAGTTTGACATATTTTTCTGCGAAAAATCAACCCCTAGTCACATCATAACAACACAAATACTAACAGAGATCTACTCACTCACCTATATTTTCTGAAGACGTACAGGTTCTCCCGAAGTCAGGCAAAGGTATGATGAATCAGGGATGCTGCCTGACCATTTATACTCAAACGATTGCAAAATGTGTTGAAACTCTTTTGTTATTCCCAAACAAATAGCTTTCGGGTGTTCCCGAAAACATTTGAAAAAAACATTGAATAATTAAAACTAGACTTGACACCTAATTAATTGGAGTTTATCAAAGCGATACGATAAACCTAACCGAAGTAATTCACTAAAGCATTGTCTAAACAATAATATTTTGATAATGAAATAATATTAATAACATGATTACTTGATAAAACACGTGTTTCATGATGAGTTTAAGTAGGTATAGTTAAGGGAATCACAGTGAAATTTCCACACATATTGCACATTCCTAACGTATCGCATTCCTTGCTGGCTTTGGGAGCAGCGATACATCTTCCAGAACTTAAGTG
The DNA here is from genome assembly GCA_905163435.1 of Mamestra brassicae. Taxonomy (NCBI): domain Eukaryota; kingdom Metazoa; phylum Arthropoda; class Insecta; order Lepidoptera; family Noctuidae; genus Mamestra; species Mamestra brassicae. Next base: position 5,920,178 of record LR991013.1, on the reverse strand, counting down.
AGTAGTTTTGTTTTACTATATACATATTTGAGTTGTTTTGGTAAATGTTCTTGTTATTTGTTGTTATTATGTGTGTGTACCCATGGGGTAAACATTTTGGCCACTTAAATTTCGTAAATGTGCGTTTTTCGATCAATATTTAATTGACCTTTGGTCAAATAAAAAACTATTTTTTAGTAACCAACCATTTAATTAATCGAAAAACGAATTTTAACTTATTTAATAATTTTAAAAATTGGTTAAAATTGGTTAAAATCGTTATAAAGAGTTAATTACGGATCATAAATCTCACCCTTAGGGTGCACAATTACGAAAAGGTGCGCATAAGTAAACTCGCCCTTAGATGACCTAAATGAATGCCTAAAGCTGCCGATTGCAGCTTGCGAATATTTGACGTTGAATTTGAGTTGAGAAAGCCTTTATTTACGAACCTAAAACTATTATTTACAATAACATTTTGTACATTGTACAGTATCTGCGTCATATCGTGTGTTTGTGTCCATAGAAATAAAAAAAACAGGTGGTAGGGGCAAACAGGATTCCGATATTTTCGTCTACCGGGCATTTCTGCTTATTTATTATGTTTGTGTATGTATCCGATAGGCAAATTACCTGAGGTTTGAGATATCTTTATTTCCCATAAGAATTACTTCACTTACATGAGAAATTTTAAAAATTAGCATTCAAACATTATTGCACTTAAAACTTACGCGCAGTAACAATAGTTGTGGCAAAAATTATATCTTACAATAAATATTTAAACATACACGGAGTACGCGCAACTGGAAATGGTATGTACTAAAGTGCGCTTGCTTGATTAAAAATATGTAATTTGAGGTGTTTTTTAAAGATTGACATTAATGTTATTTGGCATTTTATTATACATTGCAGCACCTTCGTACATCACATTTTTTTGCCATAGTTGGTGCGTGGTGAGTATAGTTGTATGTCATTTGTGATGTTTTTTCGTAAAATGAATTGGTGTGTGAATGTTTTTATAGAGGATTTTTCTTATTAAGATGCAATTATTTCATAAGTATGTTTGTGAAACATTCATAAGCTTAGTTTAATTGTATATTTTTTGTGTTTGGGCACTTGTGTTTGGGTACTGTAATCACAGTGAATGACCCAACCGTTGAAGGCACGCACCTTGTTTCCGCCCGATAGAAGGCTATTAAATACTTTCTTCAGGCGGCCAAAGAAGTGCTCCTTCAACGATTGCTTCATGTCAGTATCATTGATACCTAACGCTTCCGACATACCCAAATACTTGTAAGTTTTAGTTGAAGACAGGGATATCAGGTTTATGAAATCCGAGAGTTGAGTTCCCACGGATTCCATAATCTCTCCACGCTTCACATGCATGGCCGCACATTTTTGTCCACACCAAACTCTATTCTGATGGTGCTACTGAAAGTTTCAGTTACCTTTAGTAGCTCCATCAGTTGCAGATTTCAGAGAGTCTTCAACTGATAGCCGAAACCTGAATTCTCCAGCAGTGTGCTTGGAGGATTCAAGGCTAGGCAAAAGGCGCGATACTTACCGGTTCGCTATTCCTCTGGATATTTCGACATCCTTATGACTTCTTCCGCTCTGGGTGGAGCGGAAGGGCGTGTCAGACTCTTATTGAATGTAAGAGGCTTTCGAATAAAAAGATAATCATTCAAATCATTTCATAATTGACGGAATGATCGCATGACAAACTTACAAAAAAAACATACATACGAATTCAGAACCTCCTCCTTTTGGAAGTCGGTTAAAAAGAAACAATAGATGATCCTTTTAACTAAAAGCACAGCTAAAAGTTTCTTAAATATTTATATTAGCCATTCTGCTAATTGTCGGTGGTGGTTGGTTGTAAAAACATAACCTTTTATAATAAAACAAAGAAATAGGTAATATGTAAATATAATTTTATTTGATTCGTGTTTTTCTAGGCTACAAATGTAAATGAGGAATATTGCTATTATTGTTGACAACATGTTTTTGTTGAATGTTTTCATTGGAGATTTTGATTATGATTCATTGCCTTTCGTGTGTAAGTATACGTATTACCAGATCTCAAATCAGACCATCCGTGATATTTGGATACTTCCGCCGAATCTTCTAGTACCATTTGTGTTCCATCTGGCCACGTTAGCACAGTTCCGATATCCCGGCAGGTCACTGTCACGTCTCCGTTCTGCAAAAAGGCAAAACAGTATTTCAATAAAGTTCATATTATATAAAACTCTTCCAACTCCAGGTCGTAGAAAGCTGAAATTTAACATGTAGGTTCCTTGGGGAGTGTAGCCAAGAGAGGATTTCCCGAAATTCCTGCGAGAATGGGAAAAAATGGATATGCACGAACGAAGTCCCGGGCAAAAGCTAGTAGTATTATAATCCAGAACATAAACATATAGTTTACAGAATTGGTTTGGTGTGTTAAATCGAGCATTAGGCGTCTATGGGCTATTTATGTCGTTGTCGTTGTCAACTGTAAAGAAGTAACCCTGTAAATTCCTCATACCAAAATGACTATGGTATGCGGAACATACTGGGTTATTTCGGAGACAGTGCGCAAATTTTACATAAAGCAAGATCATTAGAAATAAATGGATTTTTATTTTTGTTCCACTTGGTTGAACTAAAAAATCAAAAGTAAAGTTGTCCTAGTCGCTTTTTTCGGTACTTACCAAAATAAATGACGCCAATTATTAAAAAAATAAATATTCCCCGTTATTTAATATGTGGTATATAATATAAACGACACTGTTAGCATGGAAGAAAAATGCGCAGTCTGACAAAAAATATTAAAAATGATTGACTCGTGACTTATGATCTGCCTAGCCTTTTCCCTACGTTAAGGTCGGCCTCTTTTTTTTGGAATTGTAGTGGAAATCCTCATGGATGTCCTCCGTCCTCAGGCGGACGGAGAGGTCTGTCAGACTTCTACTGACTAAAACCACCTCGTGTTCCCTCGTACACTTGCACCGCTGGCTACAGGAGCACTTAAGCAATCTTTAATGTAGCCCCCGACTGGTGCTGGCCCGACTCTGTGGATCCCGCGTCTCCCCGGCGACGTCTAAGAGGGGCAAGCGTGGAACGATGTGCGCCACCTCGGGTCTTATATGATGGGCGGCGGCGGACGTCCTCGAGTCTGCCGTCTCTGGACCCATTTAGGGGGGCCTATAATGTGCCAATGCCTCATGATTCCGTTGTGAAAAAGGGATAGTCTTGCATAGCCCCGTCTCCCTCCCACATTGGAATCATGATGCTTTTAAAACGTCATACGACACGACACACGGCGTCGTATCGAGTGTTTTTGGCCTTATTCAAGACAGTTATAATAATATACTTACAGGCTCGGTCGTTTCAGTGCAAGTCTTTGTGACGGGGCCAGCCATAACCACTACTGTGCCCACCATCAAAACAGCCAGGGTCGCGAACTTGAACATTTTTCTTCTTTAGTTACTGCAAAAGAACAGAATAGTTTTGTAGAATCATCATTGGTTGGCCCCGCAGTAGCAGCTATTTTTTAAAACTCGCAACCAAGAAGGAAACTGGCCGTCGGTTTCTCCTTGACAGCAGCTAATACAATCACATTGAGACTCGCTTTCAAACTAAATACTATCTAAATCGGAGGTAAGACTCTAAACGACGGACTGCTATGAAACTGCAGTTTTTGAAACAACTACGTCACTCGGAAACAATCCAAACTGCAATTGAGCAGCTAGCCTAATATTCCTAACTTTTGTAACACAGCAAATGTGGCGAGGCATAGTAGCTCAAAAGGCTCTGTAATGAACCTCCGTCGTCGACACCTTGAGTCTGCTTTTAAACCCGTGACGGAATTATTAAGAAATACCAGCGGAGGAGTAACAACACATAACTTACAAACACTGAGGGCTGATGTTTATGTGGCAGTTTGACATATTTTTCTGCGAAAAATCAACCCCTAGTCACATCATAACAACACAAATACTAACAGAGATCTACTCACTCACCTTTATTTCCTGAAGACGTACAGGTTCTCCCGAAGTCAGGCAAAGGTATGATGAATCAGGGATGCTGCCTGACCATTTATACTCAACCGATTGCAAAATGTGTTGAAACTCTTTTGTTATTCCCAAACAAATAGCTTTCGGGTGTTCCCGAAAACATTTGAAAAAAACATTGAATAATTAAAACTAGACTTGACACCTAATTAATAAATAAATAAACCAAACCGAAGTAATTCACTAAAGCATTGTCTAAACAATAATATTTTGATAATTAAATAATATTAATAACATGATTATTTGCTAAAACACGTGTTTCATGATGAGTTTAAGTAAGTATATTTAGGGGAATAACAGTGAAATTTCCACACATATTGCACATTCCTAACGTATCGCATTCCTTGCTGGCTTTGTGAGCAGCGATACATCTTCCAGAACTTCAAGTGGGTAGTTTTGATGATGATGACATATTTGAGTTGTTTTGGTAAATCTTCTCGTTATTTGTTGTTATTATGTGTTTGTACCCATGGGGTTAACATTATGGCCACATAAATTTCGTAAACGTGCGTTTTTCGATCAATATTTAATTTGACCTTTGGTCAAATAAAAAACTATTATTTAGTAACCAACAATTTTATTAATCGAAAAACGAATTTTAACTTATTTATTAATTAAAAAAATTAGTTAATATTGTTATAAAGAGTTAACTACGGATCATAAATCTCACCCTTAGGGCGCACAATAACGAAAAGGTTAGAAGGATAAGTAAACTTGCCCTTTGATGACCTAAATGAATGCCTACAGCTGCCGAATTGCAGCTTGCGAATATTTGACGTTGAATTTGAGTTGAGAAAGCCTTTATTTACGAACCTAAAACTATTATTTACAATAACATTTTGTACATTGTACAGTACACCGTTTATTCTGCTTTCCGGCAAATGCCTCCCCCAAACCCTTCCACTGTTAACGATCGTGAGTCTTCCTTCTCCTTATCGCTTCCGATGTTAATTTCAGGTCATCCAACCTTTTTCTTTAAGGATGGGAAATCATCAAATGACTTCTTCCGCTTTGGATGGAGCGGGAGGGCATGTCAGACTCTTACCGACTAGAACCCATCCGTGTTCCTTTTAAAGCCCTTTGCGTTCCAAGGCCGCGGTGACTCTTTTGAACAAATTTCGCAACGTCGTTCTCCCACCTACGCACCGGCTTTTCTCTTTCCTAATTCCTCTCTTGGGTACCATTCAGTAATAGTAGTTTGTTTTTCTTATGAGCTTTATCGTAATAATGCAATTTCGATCGAAGAAGAACTAAAAGTCTATAATAACTGTATTTCGCAACATACCACGACGCGATGTCATATCGTGTGTTTGTGTCCATAGAAATATAAAAAAACAGGTGGTAGGGGCAAACAGGATTCCGATATATTTTCGTCTACCGGGCTTATCTCCTTCTTATTATATCTATGTTTGTGTCTGTAGCCCGTAGGCAAATTACCTACAATCTTTATCCGTCCCGTTGTCTCGTGATCGCAAGCGCGGCTGCCGAGCAAGGACTCCTGGGTTTGATTCATAGGGCGGGCGAAATGAAATTGTTTTTTTTTTCATAAGAAATTTCTCATGCAGTAGCAGCTTGGTGTTTGAAATTAGTGATGTGACACATCCGTGCTCTGGAAACACGTTTATCTGTTCCTGCGCCAGATCTCACTTCGGTCGTGTAATTATTTTATTTGCCAACATAAAGCCAAAAAGGAAATGACAATTCTATTTAATTCTAATCGAATTAGCGCAACCAGTAAAAATGTTTATTTGTTTATTGCACAACAGCCCAAAAACTCTCCAGTCACAACAACCGTCAGGTCGGAGGATCCTCCCTTTTCAATGGAAATTTGCGGTACTTTAGTCCCTGTTCCTTTTGCTAAGGGGTAGACGGTCGCTCCGTGTAATAACTGGTATCGACTTAGTTGCAAGGCTTAGACCGGAATCCGACCCCTTTTTTTTTTTTTTTTTTTTTTTTAAGGATGGGAAATCATCAAATGACTTCTTCCGCTCTGGGTGGAGCGGAAGGGCGTGTCAGACTCTTACTGACTAAAACCCATCCGTGTTCCTTCTAAAGCCCTTTGCGTTCCAGGGCCGCGGTGACTCTTTCGAACAGATTCCGCAACCCTGGCAGGCTTTGGCCCTAGCGGGCCCCGTCTTTTATGCTGACATCTCTTTGAGGCGCGCGTGAAACACAACGCGCCATCGACCCGGGCCTGGTGGTGATCGGACGGCGAGCCACCCAATGCTCGCCGTCCGCAGGCCCGCGCCTACGGTGGCCGGGGATCGCCCTGCGACTCCCGACGCCCGGGGCGTCTTCTCCTGTTGCGGCGGTTGGGGCGAAGGCCTTGCCTTTCCCTCGCGCGGCCCGCCTCCTCCTTCGCTAGCATTACTGCTTCGCAGAAGGAGGTGACCGCTTCCCAAGCCTCCTCGCTCCGGACCATGGATTCAACCAGGGCCGGACGCGAGAGGTCGCCGCCACCGATCGCCGCGATGAGGACACGGCGGTGCTCAGCCCAAGCAGGGCAGACCTCCACCGTATGCTCCACCGTGTCCTCCGGGCGATCCTCACAGTGCTGACACCCGGGCGTGTCCTCCCGCTTAATCCGAAACAGGTACCTCCCGAAACAGCCGTGTCCGGTTAGTACCTGCGTCAGGCGGAAGGTGAGGACGCCGTAGCGCCTCTCCAGCCACTCCTCAAAGAGGGGTCTTGTCGCCGCAATTGTGGCGTGCCCAGCGCTGGGTTGCGACAGTCGCCGTTTCCATATCGCCATGGTATCCTGCCGGAGCTCCGTCCGCCGCGATGCAATTTGCCGTGGCAGCGGAGTTTCGCCCCGGCGAAGCGCCTCCAAGCGCCACGCGTAAACGTGCGCGAGGGCTCTCGCCTCCAGATCCCATGGCGTTAATCCGGCAAGGAGGCTCGCCGCCTCGCCGGAGACCGTGCGGTATCCCCGGGCCAGCCGGATGGCCATGACCCTTTGGGATGCGTTGAGCTGGCGGGCAGGTCGCCCTTTCAACGTCAATGCCCACACTGGGGCCCCATAAAGGGCCATGGACCGCACGATCCCCGCATAGAGCCTCCGGCAGGAGGCGTTTGGACCCCCTAGATTGGGCAGGAGCCGCTTGAAGGCAGCCCCGGCCCGCTCCAGTCTTGGAGCCAAACGTCGGAAGTGCTCCTCGAAGTTCCATCGGCTGTCGAGAACGAGCCCCAGGTACCTGATCGTCGACCCGACGCCGATGTGAACCCCTCCTACCGTTGGAATCCGACCCCTGCAGATTGATTTATTGACGTTTGGTAGTACGATTACAGATAGGAATCGAATCATTATTTTAATTTAGGGCTGATCTTTTTTAAGAGTCAAACAACTTTTAACTACGGGAATAAAATAGAGCGCTTTGACGGCTATTGTACTTTAAATATGTCAAACAGTCTAATTAATTCTTTATTTAAAATTTACCAAAGTTGTGCATATTTTTAGTATGTTTTGGTCTCTCACGTTTTTCTTCAAACTATATAGTTCTACTTTAACAATATCGTCATAAACACCTGTGCTCTACGAAAACCTCACAAGTGTCAAAACTTTGACAAACTTAATAGGACCAAGTTCAAAACTAAAAAGATAAGTTTATACAAATGTTTCATTTACTTTTGAAAAATTATTCATCATTCAAAGGATTCTCTACTGAACTGAACAAATGCATTGTTATTATTTTTATGGCGAGGTAATGGCCGATTTTTGCTTTATGTTTCATTTAAAATTTAAAATTTGATTTACATATTAGACATATTATTTTTCTGTGTCATGTTTTGTAAACTTACTTTGCATACTACTGTATAAATTCAAGTTTTTAAAACTCAACAGATAGATGTGTTGCTGGGGAGTTTGTTGCGCCACTTCTCCTTCCCAGCTAAAACACTAGGAAGTGGTGACGGGCGGGCGTTTTGGGGGACTGTCTTTATGTAGAACTTTGACGTTCAAAAAGTGCTGGCACTCAGCCTAATTTGAATAAATGACTTTTGATTTTGAATTGAAATCGCTTTCTAGAATTCATACGTGTAACATTTGCTAAACAAAAATCACCTTAAATAACCGTCAATATTGACCAAGTAGATTAATTCGGTATTTTGAAGCTGTCTCGAAAACTGCTCATCAGATCTTGACCATAATGATGTGATGTGACAAAGTTTCTTCTACTGTCTTCTCCATACTATAATATAACATTCAGAACCATCAGTACACCACAAACTTTGTTACTCGTAATAATAAAGTTTGTTCTTACCAGAATACACACATTTTTAGGGTTCATAGAAAACTGGAACCCTTATGGGATCACTCGTGTGTTTGTCACAGCCACTTTTCCACACGGACGAGTAACGAAAAAGAAAAGAAATGTAATCAAGGTCGCTTATTGGGAGGCAAATTAGAACCGCCCCCCTGCCCTTATCTCTGAAACTAATGAGCCGATAACTTTGAAAAAACATTTTTTAACAGAGGGGGATCACCGCCTCTGTTCATTTGCCGTGCTTGCATCCTGTTGAGTATCTCGAACATAATTAAGCCCTTTCATTTTAATTATCTGCTACTGCTTTTTAAATACTGGTATTCAGCTGAATCCAGTTTGACTGGAAGGCGACCCCAATATAATTGGGAAAAGGCTAGGCAGATGATGATTTTAATTATTTGCTGTTATAGCGGCGTATGAATGAAGGGACGCACGGACGGAAAGCGGAGGCTTCGTAATAGGGAGCCCTATTACTAAGCCACCGCTGTCCGTCTGTCTGTTAGTTAGTCCCATTGGACGGCAATCCAACGAGACCGTGGAGAGATCAGGCGCAGTGCTGTGGCTTTAGGTGCTTTCCGAGGCACGGGGGTGTCACACTACCAACTTCCAACCTCCTTGCTTTTTTTATTAAGGATGGGGAATCATCAAATGACTTCTTCCGCTCTGGGTGGAGCAGAAGGGCGTGTCAGACTCTTACTGACTAAAACCCAACCGTGTTCCTTCTAAAGTCCTGTACGTTCCAGGGCCGCGGTGACTCTTTCGAATAAATTCCGCAACCCTGGTAGGCTCTGGCCCCAGCGAGCCCATCTCTTTGAGGCGCGCGTGAAACACAACGCGCCATCGACCCGGGCCTGGTGGCGATCGGACAGCGAGCCACCCAACGCACTGTTTGCGACCTCTGAGGCTCTCGGTCGAACATTCTGTCAGTGGTAGCATGGCGTATGTGATTGCCAAAACGTCATGGATCGACAAACGCTGTCGAATTGTCACGTGAACCATCCTTTATATATATATTTACATTTCAACAGTCGCATTCGCAGATAAATCGTTATAACTGAAAGTATTTTGGACATTTCTAAAACACTACAAACATAACCTTTATTAAATAAAACAAAGTAATAGGGAATATGTAAATATAAGTTTATTTGGGTTACAATATTAATGATATTATTATATTGTTGAATACTTTTACTGTTGAGTTTTTGATTGTGATTAGTGAGTATTGCCGTTTTGGGGTTTGGGGCGGTTGTAAGAGTATGTATTTCCACTATTCATGCTAGTCCATCCTTGATAATTGGATACATCATCCCAATGGAATACTACCACTTGTTTTCCATCTTGCCATGTTAACACAATTCCATCCGTGCATGTCACTGTATTGTATCTGTCCTGGGAAAAGATAAAATAATATGTCAATAAAACAGTATTATAATTACCTCTAGAACGAGTAAGTGAAATCTTTGAGCCCGATAACTTGGCTGGCAAAATGGGTGGTTTTTGAGTAATTTAACTCTTGTTTATACAAGAGAAGATTCAAAAATCTTTCATAACTTGAACTTTGATAAATTGTGATTTGATGGATTTATTCGTTTATGAGCATTCAGAAAAGTATCAGTTTACTATTCACAGTGGCGGAGATTTACTCATGATTTGGCATTTTTGGTCGTGAGATAGAAAACTTAAAAAATTACTAGTTTTAAAAAAAAACTGTTTTATGTGATAACCCCTAAAAATTATTATCAGTCCATATCTGGTTAACCGTCTATCTCCCGAAGTTCTCTATCAGATCTTTGCGAAATTTTAATGTGATCATTAAAGCAAAATTTTGACCCAGATGTGTCAAAGTCATCGCAAATTAGCTCGAGACCATCCTTTCAATCAGCCTGTCCATGACAGATCAAGCAACAATAATTATTATAAATAACTCGATCATCATCTGCCTAGCCTTTTCCCAACTACGTTGAGTTCGGTGTCTACTCTTACCAGAAACAGGATACCTGCCATCATACCATGACGTGCCAATGCCACCATGATTCCGTTGTGTAAAAGGGATAGTGCTATGCGTTTTGTACAGCCCCGTCTTCCTCCCACACTGGAATCATGATGCTTTTATGACGTCGATACCACATCGCAGTGCTTTACGACATGGTACCGTGTGTTTTCGGCCTTAGTCGAGGTAGTTATAATAATATACTTACAGGATCAGCATAGCTCCTTTCAGTACAAGTTAGTTTGGCGGGGCCAGCCATAACCATCACAACACCCATCATCAAAACAGCCAGGGTCGCGAACTTGAACATTTTTCTTCTTTAGTCACTGCAAAAGAAAAGAATAGTTCGTAGTATCATCATTGGTTGGCTCCGCAGTAGCAGCTATTTTTCAAAACTCGGATCTTAGTTCGTAACCAAGAAGGAAACTGGCCGGCTGTTTCCCCTTGAGAGCCGCTAATACACTCACATTGAGACTTGCTTTAAAATTAAATATTACTAGGGGCGTATTTTTTAATTGACTTTTGGGTTAAGAACGTATCAAACCCTAATGTAAAAATGCTCAATTCAGAAATCGGAGGTTAGAATATTTAACTTTAAATGACGGAATGCAATGGAACTGCAGTTTTTTAAACAACTATGTCACTTGGAAACAATACAAATTGCAATTGAGCAGCTATGCTTGTATTGTTGTGTTTGTATTGTTTGCGCCTTGTATTGTTTGGCTAGCGCCTGCAGTTCAAGTCTATTCCGTTTGCTGTTTAGACCCTAACATTCCTAACTTTTGTAACACAGCAAATGTAGCGAGGCAAATAGCTCTGTAATGAACTTCCCTCCTCGACGCGTTGAGTCTGCTTTTAAACCCGCGACGGAATTATTAAAAAAATACAATTTACATTAAGCAACACTTAGGGCATATGTTCATGTGGCAGATTTTCTAGTCGTTCAATACAAAAGCACTCAATGGTTCCGTCATATATTAAATCACAAACCGGGGGAGGCAGTAATAATCGCTTTTACCACACCAAGGAAACACCTAAATGTAGTACCAGAATATTTTTGCTCGTACTGAAAGTGAAAACGCCAAAAAGGTATGGGATTGATAAACACAGTCGAAATAATATTTTGGCATTTCAACAATCACATTCGATCATAGAATGGCACTAGGCCTGGCGCCTAAGGACACATAATACAACACAAATACTAAAACATATTAATCACTTACATTTATTTCTTGAAGATGTACAGTTTCTCCAGAAGTCAGGCAAAGGTATGATGAATCAGGGATGCTGCCTGACCATTTATACCCAAACGATAGCAAAATGTGTTGAAACTCTTTTGTTATTCCCAAATAAATATCTTTAGGGTATTCCCGAAAAACTGTTAAAAAAACATTGAGTAATTAAAACTAGACAACTAAATAATAAGAGTTTATCAAAACGACATGATAACCTTTCCATATCCAAAGGTTAGGTTAAGTCATAATCTAACCCAAGTAAATTTACTAAATAATTATCGAAACAATAATAATTATGTTGATGATTAAGTTACGAGTCGATATTGATAACATGTTAATTTGTTTTTTCGTTCCGTCATTGTAAAACCTAAACGTAATTTATTCAACAAATCTTAGGTATCGATTAAATAATACAAATTTTCAATGTTCCATTAGTTTGCAATAACAAAACGCAGACTCCTATAGCCTGTGGTGCACACAGTTATTCGTAAAAAGTTGGAGCAAAAAGCACTGACGATTGACGAAGCCGCCGAGTGTGTAAACATCGCCTATCGTTCTCAAGGCGCAATACTCGACAAATAATCGTATTTCCCGGAATTCCTGTGTTCCTGCCCTAGGGACAATCGGAGGTGGAAAGCTCAGCGTGTGCCTTAGCAGTCCAAGGTACTTGTGTGCATTGTATTTGCTATTGGCATTCTGTGGAGATTTTGAACATCATCTTTTATACTTTCTCGTTTAGTTCCCTAGTAACAGAAAGCCACCCCAGCTATTTCGGCTTTGTTGCGTATGCTACATACCCTATATGTGGTTCATGACGAGTTTAAGTAGGTTTAGTTTTGGGAATAATATTGGAATTTCGACATATTTTGCAATATTAGATACTAGCATTTCGCCCGCAACTTTGTCCGCGCGGATTGAGTAGATACTCCACAAACTTCATTGCCCCGTCCACCCCATGTAACGGGAAGTTTTGAAAAATTAATCACAACGATTTAAAGTTGAACAACCCCTAAAACGTCTTTTGGGGGTAGTAGTAAGTAGAGTAGAGTAGGGTCTCTATTTTCCGCACTTAGACTCCCCTTCGGTCCGTTGTGCATAGGTATCCGGGCTAAGTTAACTAGCCTAGCTCCGCCCGGAAGCACAGAAGTTTCCTGGAAGTTTCACAGGCGTTCCGAGGATTTGTTCACGTTGGGTAGCACGAGGATACGGCCTCGCAATCCGAGATGACGTGGGCGGCTAATTATTGGGCGTCAAAGATGTTCGTGGTGCCTATGTTAAAGACATGTAATTGTCCCTATTATTGTTCTGAGGTTATTTCTAATTAGGCTGAGTAGTCATTTTGTTAGTCGGGGATGTAGACTAGGCATTGCCATTTTTGACTGCCTGCAGTTTGTGGCCCGTGACCATTTGTTGTTATGCTGTTTAGTTGATCTCTGGCGAATCGATTTACGAAACTAAGAGAAAGGTAGAAGAAGGAGTGGATACGGGCCTAGCACTGCTTTCTCGGAACCTGTCTTAGCAAGTTCGTCTGCGGCGTCATTGCCTAGGGATCCACTATGCCCTTGATCCACTGGAGGGTTATTCTGTTAAAAAGCGTTATACTCTCCAGGGCAAGGAGACACTCAAAGCTTTGAGCACAGCCAGTATGTCAGATACGAATCTAGTTGCGTAGTTGTGTATTCCCAGACGCTTTACGGCTGTGGCAGCTTGTGGAATATCGAGCTGTGTTCGCCTAGTGGTAGGTGAAAGTTAATGTTGAGGTCTAGGGAGTGTAAGCCAGCCCCTAAACCGTTTTGATTTTTCAAACTTTTAGTTCATCACATGACAGATCCCTTTCTTCTTTGTTTGCATGCTGTTTTTTCTGAACATTGGTTTATACGATGTCCTATCACACGATCAGCGATGAGAGGTTGGTACTCAATCGCCCGGACTAGTATGGTTTTTGCCCCATTTGCCTTAGTGCATGAGCCTTACAGCTGCTAGTGTTGTCTCCTTCTGTATGTACAAGTCAAGGGGAGTTCATTGAAGGCTTTCTCTATTGCTGTAGTTGGGGTTGTCCTTATGCAGCCAGTATAGCAGAACAGGCTAGCCTTTGGAACCGCTAGAGCCTCGAGACTGTGGTCATGAGTTCAGTCCTCGTCTATTATTATTATAATATACTTTATTGTACACCTCATTACAAACATAGTAAAAACGTTTAAAAAAACAAGTGTACAATGGGCGGTCTTATCGCACAGGGCAATCTCTTACAGACAACCTTTGGATGGACTGAACGAAAGAAGTTAGATTTAGGGCGGTCAGTGTACAAACATCATAAACAATATAAATTAGACATAATAATATAAAATACACACAATACTAAAAAATATACTAATAAATATCAAATATATAAATGGGAAAGGAGAAGAAAAAATATAGTGAGAGGTAATGCTCCTTCACCAATTTTTTAAACATTGGTAGCGTTTGTGCACGCCTCACATCTATGGGTAATGCATTCCACAAACGAGCAGCTTGAATAGTGAAAGATTTGTTAAAGAAGGATGTGGAATGCATACGAATACTTAATTGAAGATTTTCCGATGATCTCAAGGACCTAGAGTGTGTGTCACAGAGAAACTGAAACCGGTCTTTAAGATAAAAAGGAGTAGAAGGATTAAAAAGTACATTATAAAGAAGAGAAAGTATGTGGGCATTCCGGCGAAGGCGAATAGGAAGCCATTTGAGCTTAGTACGAAATTCGGAAACGTGGTCATACTTGCGTAAGCCAAATATGAACCTGATACACAGATTTTGGAGTCGCTCAAGCTTGTCGAATTGGTCTTGGGTGAGATCAAGATAGCTGGCGTCAGCATAGTCCAAGAGTGGAAGAAGAAGAGATTGTGCTAGGGCAATTTTAGTGGTGATGGGAAGAAAATTCCGAAGGCGTCTCAAGGAGCCCGCCGAAGCGAACAGTTTACGACTGACCTCCTGCAGTTGTTTAGTCCAGGAAAGAGTTCTGTCGATATAAATCCCCAAGTTCTTCACAGTGTGAGTTATAGGAATTAAAGTGTTATTGAAAGAAACCTGGGGAAGTGTCGACCAATCAATCTTTGAGATGGTCCGTGAACTACCAACAACAATCAGTTGCGTCTTTACTGGATTGATCTTCAGCCCAAACTCAGTGCTCCATTCACCTATTCGTGCCAGGTCTGCATTAATAGCCTCAATCGCATCAGATAGCTCTCCGAGAGGGGCTTGGGTGTAAATTTGGAGATCATCAGCATACAGGTGGTAGAAAGAAGATAGTCGTTGAGTGATACCATTAATAAAAAGTGCGAAAAGTAAAGGAGATAACACGCCACCCTGCGGCACACCGGCAGAGGTGTCACACCAAGAAGAGAAAGATTCTTCTATGCAAACACGCTGCCGGCGGCCAAACAGGTAACTATGAAACCAGTCAATTACCGAAGGAGATATGTTAAAAGAGCACATAATTCCAAGCAAAATGTCGAAGTCAACCACATTAAAAGCATTGCTAAAGTCAAGCAGAGCGAGTGCCGTTAACTTCCCCATCTCCATACCTGACCTGATATCATCCGTAATATGAACGAGTGCTGAGGTAGTGCTGTGTCCAGGTCGAAAACCAGATTGGAAGGGATTTAGCAGATTTTGCTTGGAAAGGAATGTGCTAAGTTGCTGATGGACAAGTTTTTCAAGGACTTTGGATAGGAATGGGAGAATGGAAATGGGACGATAGTCAGAGAAAGATGCAGGATGTGATTTTTTAGGCAAAGGGATGACTTGGGCATCTTTCCAGGCTTGTGGGAAGACCCTACTAGAAACAGAGAAGTTGAGGATGTAAAGGATGACGGGAAGTATGTTATCAAGGATGGGGATGATCATCTTTCGGCTGACACAGTCACTACCCACAGCGTTGGATGTAATCGATACAATACTCTTTTTAACATCACAAGCAGTGAATTGACTTATAACAAAAGGAGAATAATCAGGTATCGGAAAGTTTGAAAGATGACTTAGTGTAGCAGCTTTGGTGGCCCTATCCAGTACTGGCGAAGTTGAAAAATGACTATTAAGTAAGTTGAAGTCTAAGTCTTTAGGAATCCTATCATGAGACTTTTTTCCGATACCTAATGATTTGAGAAAATTCCAGACCTTAGCTGGATCACCATTTTGAACAGAACTATGAATATGTTGGCGGTTTGCGTTCCTACACACCTTGCTGCTGTGTTTTCTAATTGAGATGTATTTTTCCCTGTTTACGTCGTTGGGCCGAATTTTAAACTTAAACTTCGCGGCTGCTTTTTTACTAAGTAAAAGTTTAATCTCATCAGTCAGCCATGGTGCTGGAAAATGCTTCACTCTTACAGCCCGAATAGGTGCATGTGTGTCGTAGAGCTGGATTAGGGTAGAAGTCAAGATTTCAACTTGTTCGTCGACGGACGAGGATGTGACAAGAGGCGTCCAGTCAATGTTGCTGGCATCCTCTCGAAGACGATCATTGTTCATCCCATCAAAATTGCGAAGCAAAAGAGTTTTGGACTTATGCTTAGGTGGACGAATTTTATAGGAAGTGAAAATTAAGTCGTGATAGGAAAAGGCGTCAGCTGAACATTGACCATGTTTAGCGATGTGATCGAGAGATGACAAAAATAAGATCGAGGAGTGAGGGGACTGAGTTAGGAAAATGGTGAGTGGCACCAAAATCGAGTATAGAGAGATTGGTAGATTCAATAATACGGAGAAGAGAAGTAGAGCGGGAGTCATTTTTAAGGAGACATGTATTAAAGTCGCCCATTATGATGCTATGACTGTAAGAGGGAATTAAGGCTTCTAAAATACGTTCAAAAGAAGAGAAGAAATTAAACCGAAGAGAAGGGCAGTAGTAGACCCCAAGAAGAATCTTAGAATGATGAAGTTCAACTTCCAGGAAAAGATGTTCACCAGCGCTCGGCGGGGGCGGCTGAGTGGACATGTTAACAATAGAAAAGGGAATATAATTACGAAGGTAAATAGCCACACCACCACCACCACCGACTGCGCGATCATTCCTGATGAGTTGAAAGCCTGGAAGAGAGTAAGAGGAAGACGGAAGACAAGGTTTTAACCACGATTCAGAAACAAGGATCGCATGAATATTCTTACAGTCAAAATTGGCCAGCATATCAGCGAAATGAGCCGGAATACTCTGGGCATTTATGTGGACTACGTTAAAGTTCTTGGAGACATCGGAAAATACAGAGACGAGAGTGCTACGAGAGAGTCTACCAAACCACGGCGTCATAGGTCAGCATTGGTCTGATCGCAGCTGTGTAAAGCCACAGCGTGATCTTTGGAGAGCCCCAAGGTTTCCATAACATTTTTTTGCATTGGTAAAATGCGATTGTGCTTTTGTTAAGTTTGTAGTCGAGATGCTTCTTGTTTCAGAGCAATTTGCTATCGAGGATCACTACTAAGTAGGTACTTGAATTCTTCTATAAGTGTTAGTTCGCTGTTAAAAAGTTAAGGACGTTTATGAGGTCCAAGGACTCTTTTGTTAGTAAACATTATTAGTTATGTTTTGGAGGGGTTGACCGATAGTTCGTGTTTTACACACCAATTCTCGACTATTCTGAAAGCTTTTAATAGATGTAGGCCCAATCTAGGTAGCTCGTAGCCGCGGTTCCCAACTCTGTTGAATCGGCAGCCGTGGAAGTGGGTGGTGAGAAGTAATTCGCTAGTTTCCGCATCGTTAATTGTGTAGGTGTTGTCTGGTTTTTTAAAGCATCCTATTGAAAGTTCTGTCCCGGTGCCCAGACAGGTTTTGACTCTCATTGCCTGGCTATTCTTAATGTTGGTGCAAAAACGCCTCCAGCCGTTCTTTCCTCTGAGGCGTATTAGTTTTTTTATAAGTTCTACGGATTGTGGTATAACGGTCCCAGTCTCCTGGCGACCGTGTGTTCATGGCTCTGATGAACAGCCTTCTCAACGGTTTAGGTATCTTTCTATTTCTGGACCCCCAGGACTGCCTTATCCCTGCCTAGGTACAGTGAGTGGGTAAGACTGTTCATAGCTAGTTGAAAGGATTGATGTGAGGTTGTTTACGTGTTCAACTATCTTAATCATGGGGATTTCAGCAGGAAGGGAAGGTAATTTACTAAACTCTGTCTTGCTACTAGCCTGATTAATTTGTCTTGGTCTGTGATTCGAGGAATCCTCCTCGGTTGTGGTTTTGGTAGGTTAAAGTTGATGGTATATCGGATCCATCTGTGATCCGAGCACGATAGTTCGTTGGACACATGCGAGTCCTAGATGGAGTTGGAGATACCTATAGTTGCTAAAGTTAGGTCTATTACTTTTATGATCGAGCGTTTATGAAAGTTTATTCCGAGCCTTTGTTGAGTAATACAAGAGATTAAAGTAAAGTATTGCCTCACCTCGGTTTTTGGGGGTAGTTCTGAAAAACGAATGATGATAACCTACATAATTCATTTAGGTCAGTATTCTTAGCAAGTTACAAGTAAACTGGCTTAAGAAATATGATTTTTCATACAAATTTCCACACACAGCGCTATAACCCAAGAAATTCAAGTGGTTTTAGTATCGAGGAGTTCTGCCTTCTGTATCCGGCCTTTTATGCAAATGCGCAACGCCAACTTTGACAGATGGTTTTCGAAGTTTTTAGCCGCAGTAACTATAATCGGCACAGTGATAATTGAGTCCACGTACCCGGCTGTCGGCCTCTAGTGTTTTTCTTTGTTTCTCTTTCTCAGCTTTCACGGGATTCGCGTCATGTGGGATCGTAATCACCACTATGTCCGGCTTATTTGTGTCAAACATCTGAATTGCTCCAGTAGATTCGGAGAAAATAGGCTTTCACCCCAAAAAAGTAATTATCTATGCTGGACGCGCGACTAAGCGATGTGGAGCGAAAATTGGTATTGCGATTACAATTGAAATGTACAGACATCGACAGATTTTATTCGATAGAACAATTTCTACTCAGGAAAAAAAATGCACTATACCTTATTTCTTGCTGTTAGTCCAAGATTTCCACTTAATTATTCGAATAATGAAAGAAAAATAATTTAAATTGTTTTTAATTGATTTTAGACTAGAGGCAATTTTTACAAATTATTATCAGTAATGAAAGTAGACAGAAATAATAACAGGTATCACAATTAAATTATATTTGTGTGGAAACACGTCATCAAAACCGAACAAAAGAAAATATCTCGCTTAAACAGAATTAATCTAAGGTATACATATATGTATAATTACTGTCTTTAAACTCTAAAATTATCTTATTTCGTAATCTCTGTCCAAGACATGATCTACCCGTGTGCCTTGTATCATCCGAATTTATCTTTTTTTTTAGATAGTACTTTTATTTTATTTTAGACTGTAAGCATTAATGTTGTACAAATGGTGTGAGCCGTATAGGTACCTATAATAGGCATACATACCAGCACCAATATTTTGGTTTTTGTTTTTTGCTCGTAGTTGTGTATGTACTGCTGTTGGTGTACCCAATAATAAATAAATAATCCTTATGACTGACTATCAGACATCCAAATACACAGACTTTCAAATGTTTCACTAAATTATTATATTAGTAGCATTCCTGTCACTCAAAACTCTACTACTCTATTTACAATACATTTACGAGATTTATTCTCTATTAATTTTTTTTTCTATTATCTACAAATTACCTTCAAAATTACTAATACCGACAGTATTATCGTTATCTAAAAGATGACACTCTTCAAATTCACTACGTTTCTCATCAACCTTATCGAAATTATTTTTACAAAGAAAATCACCATCACAGACAAAATCATTTCTTCCATCTTCCATTATAGAATCTTCAAAACTCTGTTCTCTATACCTTTTGTCGTTTTCATTTTGATAACTCTGATACCTTTGTATTTCGAAATCAGGTGATATAGTTTGTCCCTCGTTAACTCCATCTTTTCCTAAAATGTCATCAGTTTCTATAGCTTGAACAGTTTGTATTTCATTGAAGTGCACTCTGCTTTCATTTTTTACTTCATACTTTAATTCCATATCATTGTTATCTCTTGTTTCTATCAGAGGTTTTAAATTCATCAGGTTGAAGGTAGGTAACATTCTAGTGTCCCAGTTGGTTTGGTCTGTTGTTTCTAGGTCTAAGTGCACATCCTCGCCAATCTTTTTGAAGCTTCCTAGGTTGTATTGCAGAGGTATGGAAAATGATGGGAGGTCCACTTGAGGGTTCTGTCTTGTGGGTAGCGCCGAAATGTGGATGGCTGGTGGTGATGGCTTCGATTTTGTTGCGTATACTTGCGTTTGAGTGTCGCTTAAATTAATCATCTGTGTTGAAGAAACTGTAAAAGAGAAGTTTTGAATTTATTATTACCCAAAATAAACAAAAATATGAATTAACACAGAGTTTCAGCAATATTTTAGTAACACACCAACAAATTTCACAATAAATTAATAAAAACATAATTTTCGAAATGAGCAACAAGTCAGACATATTTTATTTGATTAATCTTTTTCAATTCATTGTTAAAATGTTTTTTGGTTCAACGTCAAAGAGCAATAAAACCTAAGCAACAAATTTGATGAAACTTTTATCAAAGGAATACTTGCTTTCGATCTCTTTTGAGCGCTTTCATACTTTGTCAACCTGAATATAGGGACATGATCAATACAGGGTCAAAATAAATAAGTTTAACTCCAAAGACGATATAGTATCTAACGATATCTTATCATCATTTGCCTAGCTTTTTCCCAACTACATTGGGGTCGGCTTCCAGTCAAACCGGATTCTGCTGAATACCAGTATTTTACGTGGAGCGGCTGCCTACTATCATCATCATCACGGTACGGTACGGTTACGGTACTCCTTGGCAAGACTGGTGTCAGATTTCTCTGGCTTCTGATTATCCGTAACGAGTAAAAAGATCTACAAATGACAGCCGGGTTCAACCGCTTTTCGTGCTTTCCGAGGCACGGAGGAATCTCGGTGTGTTAAGATGGTCACCCATCCACAGACCGACCTCGGCAAGCGTTGCTTAACCTTGACGATCGACCTGTGCGACTGTTATTACTTAGCCACGAGCTCATCTTTGTAACGATATCTTATGACGATGTTTTTTTTTAACATAAACCGAAAAAAGGGTTCTGTTTTTCCATAATTGACATTCGGGACCCGAAAAGTCACGTTTTTTGCATAGTCCCCTTTAAAATTTAATTTAATTTTTGTTGTTATAACTATAATAGTAACGTCCATTTTGTGAAAATTTCAACTGTCTACCTAATACGATTCGTGAGTAATAGCCCGCTGACAGACATACGGATGTACAGCGGAGGGTACAGGGACCCTTAGGTTTCTCTCCGGATACAGCACCATATAAAAACTTAATTCACAAATTGTGGATCTCCATATTAAGTTAATTTAATTAGCTCCTACGCAGAAACACAGTAAACTTACCAGGTATCGTGATAAAGTCCCTCATTTCCAACGCAAGAGCTGATGGTGACCTCTCGTCAGGAGATCTTGGTCCCCTTGGAGCGGCTGGGTATCCTTCACAGCCAGCCTTCTGCTGTTTCCGCCATTTTGCGCGACGGTTTTGGAACCAGACCTGAGAACGAGGAAGTTTGTTTAGTTTAGAGTTCCAACCAGTGGGTAAGTAAATGAAAATTGCTGCTTTCAGTTATATTATTGCTTCTTTTAAGCATTCAGATACCAATATACTGTCTAAAACCCTAATCTACTCAATCTTCTTTTTAACTTTGCCCCACTCTAAGAATTTTTCCTGTATCGTGGGCGCGTTTACAAAGATATAAACTCGCATACACAAACACCCAGACCCGGAACAACTAGGTATCTGTAGGACATACAAAATATTTATTCCGTGCGGGGATCAAACCCGCGTCACGCAGCGCAGCAGTCAATCGCTCAACCACTGCACCAATACTGTCGTCAAATTGTCAAATGTCAAATTGACACTGTATCATGGGAATATTGTACTTTTTTACGCAACCGTGGAGTTTGGTGGTTTATAACAGGGTATGCCTGACTGCGTCGTAGGTCAGCTTCGCTGACAATCTGATGTCGTTTACAGGTATAGATGGGTTTGGGACGGGAAGGCCTATGCCCAGAAGTGGGGCACAAACTAGGCCTGGAGAAAAATAATGTAATTTTTATGATTTGTTGCTATAGCGGCAATACAAATACACAATCTGTAAAAATTTAAACTTTCTACCTATTACAGTTCTTGAGATAAAGCCCGCTGGCAGACAGACGGACGGACGGTCGGACAGCGGAGGCTTAGTAATAGGGTTCCGTTGGTTACCCTTCGAGTACGGAACCCTAAAAATAATCTGCGTCATATAGGTTGATTGCAAGATAAACAAACAATTAGATAGTTTGAGCTTTACATTCACATTTCGCCGTAAGTATTTTTAAGAACAACATTTAACAAAATCCTAACTTTAGATCGTTGCAACAACGACACAGTCAAATGGATCTGAAAATATCGCTCTGAAGCTATTTGTGAAGCCGAGTATTTTGACAGCTCTCTGCAGTTCACAGTTAGCGTCTGCGTCCTGAATAGATTTCCAGAATGAAAACGGATCAATTTCAACGTCCGTCTATTTATTACCGACGAATCTCTGCAGCTGTGGGTAGAGTATTTTGTTTCTTCAGGGTGTCTTTGTAGCTTTTAAAGGAAAGCCGTAGGTCCCGTTTGTCATTTATAAATCATGTAGGAAACCTAGGAAGTGAAGACGGGCGGGCGTTTTGGGGGACTGTCTTTATGTAGAACTTTGACGTTCAAAAAGTGCTGGCACTCAGCCTAATTTGAATAAATGACTTTTGATTTGGATTTTGATTTTGTACAGACAGCCGTCGGTTCCGGCTGTCGACTTGGAGCCACAGAATGTAATAGATGGTCACCCATCCACTGTCCGGCCTCGGCAAGCATCACCTTACCTCGAAGATCGATCCGGGCGGCTGTCACTGTGTGATTATTTAGTCACAAGCTTCTCAAGATATTATATTTTAAAAAAACTAAAAAAACACGCTTTTATAGAAAAATCCAACTAAAAAACAGAAAATAAAATTTAATAAATTTGATTAAGAATAATGTAAAAAAGAAATTAATGTACATTATTGTAAAAAAGCATGGGGTGCATAGTGTCAATCATCATCATCATCATCCACAGCCCGACTTCGCCCACTGCTGAGCATAGGCCTCTCTTCTCTTGTGCCAATCCCCACGCTCCTGCGCCAGCCTCATCCAGGTTCTACCCGCGATGGCAACAATGTCGTCCGCCCATCTCGTAGTGTCAATAGTGTTATAAACATTTTATTGACAGATAATGAGTAGAAGAATCATCACTTTGATAATATCTTAAAAAAGCACTTTAAATGCACCCCACGCTTTTTAACAATAATATACATTCATTTCTTTTTTACATTATGCTTAACCTTTTGCGTGTCTACCACAGATTTTTATCGTCCAATCCTGACCAAGCCCTTAAGTGTAACTGTCCGACTTAAGACATTTGGAGCATTTTTTCTTATGTCGAACTGTGTAACTTAAGACACGCAAAAGGTTAATCAAATTTATTAAATTTTATTTTCTGTTTTTTTTTATTGGATTTTTCTATTAAAGAATGTTTTTTTAGTTTTTTTAAACTATTTTTTTTTACAATAATGTACATTCATTTCTTTTTTACACTATTGTTAATCAAATTCATTAAATTTTATTTTCTGTTTTTTAGTCGGATTTTTCTATAAAAGCGTGTTTCTTAAACTATTTTTTTTTTGTTTAAGGTTAGTTAAATAGAATATGTGTGTTTTTGTGAACAATAAAAAAGTGTGTATTTATGGATAATGTTTTGCTTTGTTAGAATATTTTTTAATTTTAATTAATTAATCCTTGCGAATCTAATTGGGATAATCGGATATTTTAATTGAATTCTTGCATTGTCATCGATCCTTGACAGGTGTGCAAAGTTTGAACTAAATCTGATCATACAAAGTAGGACAAAATCGAGCTCAAAGGGCCGACCCCTTTGACATACATACATAAATACATACAGGTGAAGCTAATAAAAGCGTGTTAAAAAATACCTGAACTCTAGCCTCAGTGAGGTCTATCCTCATAGCTAATTCTTCTCTAAAGAACACGTCGGGATAGTGAGTCTTGTGGAAAGCTGCTTCAAGCTGCTCAAGCTGCACGTTGGAAAACGTCGTTCTGAAGCAAACGGAGATTATGTTAATTTGTGTAGTAAGAAGCTTGTTACAAGGCTAATTCTTAGGTGGGGTAGTTTTGAGGTTCTTAACAGTTGTTGCATTTTATTATTAGGGTGGTATTTCTTCACTTTTGCCGCCCATTGTTACAACGTTTTTTTAACAACGTTAAATAAAGAGTATTTCTATTTTATCATATTCTATTCACTTTTTGATGATTACATAAAAATGATGACCTTGAGTATTTTTGTATATTCCTATTCACTTTTTAGGGACATCATAAAATTTAAAAAAAACGAGTTGCACTCCGGGAGTGCCGGCAGAAGTGAAAACTTGAACATTAACGTTGTGCGTTTTTGATATTTTGGAATGTTTAGGGAATAATTTCGCACGAATTGCTCTATCATTTATGTGGTAAAATATAATATTCATTTATTGCGCTATCGTACACAAACATGACAATTTATATTACATTAAAAATTTAACGAATTTTCGATCAGGCCACGTGTCCTGACGCCAGTTTAACATTTTTTACCCATCCCAAAAAAAGCACAACGCCACTAAAGAAGTTTTCACTTCAAAAAAATATTGAAACGGTCGATTCTCAAATACGATATTAAGAATATTAGGAATAGGCCATATAGACGAATTTAACAATCTTTTTTGGATTATTTATATTTTTTAAACTATTAACTCAGTATTTTCTAATAACATTTTAATCCAAAAGTAACATTGGTGATGGTCTAATGAGCTATATTTGGACTGTCAAAACTTCATCAGCTTTTTTTATAAAAAAATCTTTTTAACCATGTTTAATTTACATACTATTTAGCAGAGTCTATTATGATTTGAATTATTTTATGAACAAGCCTGCAACCTATGCTTAAAAAGATGAAAAAAACTACTTTTCGTAATATAAACGTAGCATCATGACACTTTTCCAGTAAACCATTCTTAATTTAGAATAAGAATAAATTTATTAAAATGAAAATATAGGTTACAAATTCTGTGTTATACAAGAGCGTTTTAAGCATAAAAGAATTTTCGAAGACTACATGTACTAGGCTAGGCCTGTTCCGAACCGGTGGAGGTCTGCCCTGCTTGGGCTGAGCACTGCCGTGTCCTCGTCGAGGCGATCAGCGGCGGCGGCCTATCGCGGCCGGCCCTTGTTAAATCCATGGTCCGGAGCGAGGAGGCTTGGGAAGCGGGCACCTCCTTCTGCGAAGCAGTAATGCCAGCGAAGAAGGAGGCGGGCCGCGCGAGAGACAAGACCCGACCACCGTAGGCGCGAGCCTGCGGATGGCGAGCGTTGGGTGGCTCGCTGTCCGGTCACAACCTGGCCCGGGTCGATGGCGCGTTGTGTTCCACGCTCGCCTCAAAGAGATGTCAGCATAGGAGACGGGATCCGCTAGGGTTGCAGAATTTGTTCGAAAGAGTCACCGCGGCCCTGGAACGCAAAGGGCTTTAGAAGGAACACGGATGGGTTTTAGTCAGTAAGAGTCTGACACGCCCTTCCGCACCACCCAGAGCGCAAGAAGTCATCACACAAAGCCTGTCCCGTAGGAAGCTTTTAGGATTCCTATGCAGTAACAAATTGTTATTAATTGGGCTTAAAATATGGATGCATAATAAACTACAAATAGAACATTCAAGCAGTAATGAATCGCCAATAAATCGTACTCACACTGGCCTGTGGTGGACCGAGCTCTAAATTAATATTACAGCGGGTTTACAGCACTGTATCTGATGTTTGTTTACAACGGTAGGCGAGTATACTAGACTTAACGTTTATTCCGTGTTTCTCAAGGACTATACCACCCAGTGGAAGGACTACGGGATTATTTCAAAAGAATAGTCTGAACTCTGAAGGCTGGAAACCTTTGCAGTGATCTTCTTCTTCGTGTCGCTGGCACGACAGTAGTTTAAATTTGTATGGCCCAAAATATTGCCACTTCCACAGCATCGTTGGTACATGTTTTGGGGCACAGAGGGCAATACAGGAGGTGGAGCATGGTTTGTGACTCCACATCCACACCCTGCAGTTGATCCATCACGGTTGCCCCACTTTGCGAGGTTCGAATGATTGCAGTGATAAAAAAAAACAACGGGTTGCACTCCGGGAATGCCGGCAGAAGTTGGAATGGTTAGGGAATAATTTAGCACGAATTGCTTTAATTTTATCAGTGTATAAGTATTATCATTTATGTGGTAAAATACAATATTCATGTATTGCGCTATCGTACACAAACATGACAATTTATATTACATTAAAAATTTAACACTTCAGGACTTTCCCTCCGTCTTATGAATTTTCGATCAGGTCACGTCTACTGACGCGAGTTTAACATTGTTTTACCCATACCAAAAAGTGCACAACGCCGCTAAAGAAGTTTTCACTTTAAAAAAAAACTCTTAGCTTGTACCGTCAGCGACAAAAGTCGATCAACACTGGTATAGTTACATTGTCATCGGTCGTTGAAAATCGGTTTTTATCGCTGACTGCACCAACATGGTCTATCTATATTAAAATGTATGAACTACCTGTAACGTCTCTGTTTGCGTTTTGGTATGTCTCCTTTGGCATCTGCAAAGCAAAATTTATTTAAATTTTATTCGTTTTTGTAAAAGCATCAATAGAAATACAAAGCGCATAACACTTGTGCACAACAATCTATCTACCTAAATACTTGACTAATCTCGAGATTGACCACCGTGATCGAGGTTCGGTATAGAGGAATATCTTAACTAATATTACAAATGCGAAAATGAGTTTGTTAACGGCTGAATGGATTGGAATAAAATTAGGCACGCGGGTAGACCATGTCCTGAAATAGGACATAGGGTTTTATCCCGGGGCCAGGGTTGCGGAATTTGTTCGAAAGAGTCACCGTGGCCCTGGAACGCAAAGGGATTTAGAAGGAACACAGGATGTCGAAACCTCCGCCCAGAGCGGAAGAAGTCATTTGATGATTTCCGATCCTTAAAAAAAAAAACCCGGGAGGATGTTCCATTGGGATAGTTTACGACTTCATCGCGAGCGGAGCCGCGGATGGCAGCGTGTTTTTTTTACGCTCAAACTAAGTTTTTCGCTTACTACAGACCTCAGAACCTAGTCATAACCGTAATGATTTTAAGAGTTGGTTTCCTTACTAGATTTCGGTGAATATTCTTCATCATCTTCATACTGGTGATGTTCAGTTGTCTCCTCCGTGGGTTCCGCATTCGGTGTATATGTCTCACTGGGTTCTGTATCTGGTCGCTCACATAGCACGGAGCCAGGACCTAGGCTGGAAAGATAAAAGATGAAGGCGTAGGTAAAAGATTTGCAGGTCATGCGTGGTACTCATTATTAAAAGGGTTATTCAAAATTGACGGCTTATATTGCCGGAGAGATTTTGAGAAATCTTAATTATGAAAAAGAAGAGATAAGAATTCAAATGCCTATAAGGTGTCACTTGCTCATAAAAGTGGCGCCTAATAGTAAAAATAAGAGAAGACCAAAATATATATTGTGATAAACACAACACCAAATATGGGCATGGCAAAATAGATAGATAGATAAAACATTTATTTGGTACAAGAACAGAAAACACAACACACAAAAGCACACTTACATAAATCATAACGCTAGAAACAACTATAAAAACACATTAAAAAAGAAAAAGATAGAATTTATGGCAATCTCAGAGTGCCAAACTACCTACCGACATTTTTTTTTTTTTTTTTAAGGATTTTTACCTACCGACATGAAAAAAAAAAAGTGCGGTGTGTGTGTCTCATGTAGCACCAAATGGGAGTCCAACTCACATGTGTCAGGCAAATATACCTGACGCTGGTATTCTGCTGGATCCCAGTACATACGAACGTCGAGCAGATGCAGAACAGTTAAAATGTCAACAAGTAAATAGTGGTTTTGTGTGTGAAACTGTTTGGTGAGTATGTCCACATTTTTTTATATTAAATATTTTGTTTTTCCGATGTGTGTAATGTTAATAGATATTGGTATATAGTGTTAGGAATGATGAAATTACACTGGTCATTATCTCGGTATTGACCCAATATTGACCCTGATGACTAACAAAGACAAATTTGATCAATAACCCGTAGGTACTGAGATAACGGTTACTTAAATAGTTTAGAAAAAAAAACATATGTTGCTAACCTTAAACTTTAAATTGATATGGGGGATGGAGATAGGGTTTACATAAATTATAAGGATAAATATATAACCTGGACCTGCTTTGTATAGGGAGGATCCTCCAACCAGACGGTTGTTGTCTGGTGGGCAAATGCCCGCTGTCAGGCTGTTATATCTCTTCAAATCACGCGGGGAACTTTGATAGTACGGTAGAGAATTTTTGTGATGTCAGATATATTTTTAGAATTCGTATATGGGAGATATAGAGGCTACAATTAAAATATATAATGTTTCTATGTTTTTCAGCTAGTCTACATAGATACGTCTAAAAAGTTCTCGGATAAATTCGCCGAGTAAACTTCGAACAGCCTAGGTACCAAGTGCTCTTTGCATGTTAAATATAAGGGCATAAAAAAACTAAAGTGCAAGGCACCTAACGACAAACGCCGTGCAAGCTTCAAAGTCAAGGGCGATAGAGACATTAGGTGAAATAAGTCAGAACATACGTTTGTGTATTAAGACAAATGACCGAGAAGTGTACGCAAATTGATAAATGAGTTGTGTGGATATGAGTTTGTTTTGGGGTCGAATAGTTACAGTTTTGTAACAGAGGTAGTCTTCAATTGGACTATTGTGTACTGGCTGTTAGAGAATATTTGTAGCAAGTTTTTTCACAAACCTTTTTGATGATTTATTTTATTATTTATGTACGCGCAGATAAATAAAGTAACATCTATACTTTATAATGTATATACTAATAATAACGCTGAAGAGTTTGTTTGTTGGTTTGTTTGAACACGCTAATCTCTCTACCGGTCTAGTCGGATTTGGAAAACTCTTTTTGTATATGATAGCCACATTCATGAGGAAGGCTATACGGCAATACAGGAACGGGAAATTCTTACGGGAATGGAAAATTCCTTCGGGAACGGGACATGCGCGTACGAAGTCATGGGCAAAAACTATTATAAATATAAGTACAAAGGAACTGCCTAAATTTCTACCAGCAGAGCTGCAAAAGTGGAAATGAAAAGTAAAATAGAAAGTCAATTTACTAACGGCCGGTGCAAAAACGTATCTACCTTTAACCAACTGTCAAATTAGCTACCAACAGTAGCTGAAACGTCATGTTACAAAGGCAAATATGACGTTTCAGCTACTGTTGTTAGTTAATTAAAGGTAGATACGTTTTTATTTTTTATTGTAGTTATTGAGACCGGCCGTAAGTATACTATTAAGTTCACGGTACCGTAACTTTTTTTGGGGTTTCGTACGTCCGAACGTCAACCCGGAACCCATAAAGGATCTCTCGTGAGTCTTTCTGTCCGTCTGTCACAGTCTATTTGCCCCGAATCTACTGGAGCTATACAGTTGATTTCAAGAATAACCTCGACAAACATATTCTCTGATGTGGTCACCACATATATGAAAAAACAGAGCCAGCCCTGGCACAACTAGGTAAGAATCTGGGGCTCATTCGAATATTCGTTTCGAGCAGCAATTGAACCTGAAACTGCAGTAACCGTACTGACTATATCTACCTACCTCCTCCGTCATTTTATATTTCAAGAGTTGCAACTAATTTATAAAAGACTCATAAACTGCATCTACGGTAATTTTGTGATTGTTCCTTAAATTGTTTTTTACTCACGACGCTTTTAACATGTACTCGTACGTCCAAAATTAACCATGACTTTTTAACTAAGTATTTCGTGATTTAAAAGTGTCCGTGGGTATTCTTGCACGTTTTTCATCATAGAGATCTACGCTTTGGAACGGGCAACTAGCTACATATCTGTGACTGACGATTATCCGACCATGACGATTGTCTGTAAATAGTTTCATTTAAATAAATGCTTTCAGTTTTGAGTTTGATCCGAGGAAGAAGTCATTTGATGATTTCCCATCCTTAAAAAAAAAAAGAGTAGACGCAGCTTTACAACTTACCTATTGAACAGATTCGGTATGTTATAGCAGAAGCTGGTAGTAGGTGATACGTCATCATTCAAGATGGCCGCCGAGTCGAACCCGCTTGCGCCTGCGCCGCCCTCGCGCCCGTCCAATGATTCCTCCATCTTTAGTTAGGAAAAAAAAAATAATCAATAAGTTCTGCGTTTCTTCACAAAATCGTAACGTGATTACCGAATGCAATCTGGATAACGGTCAGTTCAAAATTATCCAGAAATTGATCTATTCCTAAAACCAAAATTTTACGTACATTGAAAACGTTCTACGTAAAATAAGTAGGTTGCACCATATTAGCAAAATTAATTCATAATCCATTCAGTCTAAAATTCGTTTAAAAACGTCAAAACAATTAAGTTTTCTTGTTATACCGCGCCTGGTGTATCTGCACTTAGGACGTTTTGTATATTAGTATCCGTTTTAATAATAACATTCGCTCAGAGGAATTCGTTTCTTAAATGGCTGACTTTTTCATAAGAAAACAAACTTAACAGCCAGCAGAAGACGTTCTGTTGTGAATGCTGTTTAGAATTCCCTTTGTTCGGGAAGCGCTTCTACACAAAGCTAGTTGGCTAGGACCGAGTTCATCTACGTTGCATAAGATGAAGCTGTGCAGATAGCTATAAAATGAGTCGTCGTGAGAAAATTAGGCATAATAATGCGCACAGCAAAGGAGTGGAACTTTCTGCCTGCGTCTGTGTTTCCGAACGCATACAACCCTAATCTCTTCAAAATTAGAGTGAACAGGTTTCTTCCGGGTAAGCTCGCTCCATCGTCGACTTTGTCTTTGTCATCTATGATCTAGACTAGAGTCAAGAGTAAACTTTTCTCAAATTAAAAAAAGAGAAAAAAAAGGAGATATGAGATTTTCGCCATAACATAACATTACACCGTTTTACTAGAAGGTAGAGGCAGTGGGTAACTCTTTCTCTCTTCTATCTTTCCTCTCGACTTTCCTTTTCATTAAGTGTAGTGAGCTTTGGCACATACCGGTCTTCTTAAGACCATACTCCACCTCTATTTTTGCGGTAATATTTTTGCTGCGATAAGTCAAATAAGTCCCTTCAATCATGGGCAGAATCATGGATGCTCAAACAATTACACTTATGAGGGAACATAAAATTATGTAATTGAAGAGAAATCGTACTAATGTGCCATGGAAATAGAATAAGTACTTAGCAAATTAGATACCAAGACATAAAGCCGTTCTAATGCACTGAAAAGATGACTGCATATCAAAATAAGCATCCAGCAATCCAATTTACAGCAAGGATTCAAAGAAAATCATATTATCGAATTCATAACCCAGGGTAGGAGTAACACAATACCCTGCGAGGTGCTTGACCCTCCCCTCGCTGTCGTCGACTCCACTTAAATTGAATTAAATGCCTATAATTTAGTTAAGTTTATTAAATTACCACTAAATGAGTATAATTTGTGTCGTATTCCTATTGACTTGTTGCAACGAGACGGTTTGTTCGCGCCGCGAGACACGCGATTATGTCGCCGAAAAGTTTAAAGTTTTGACAGGAAAATTGGCGGCAAGTGCGTTCGGAAATTCTTTCTGAAAAGTGGTTGATATTTTTGTGGTTTTAACAAATGTTAAAATTAAACTGTGGGTGTTCTTTTGTTATTGACAGTTTAAGTGGACATGATTACAATGAGTTTACAGTTTTTAAATATTGCGTGATGCGACGAACAACTAACACAGTGAAAAATCAATAATTTACAAGTTTCGTGAAAAAATGCTGACGTAAAATCGATTTCTGATTTTTTTATTAATTAAATCAAATAGTATCTAATCAAACCATGCAATTCAAGCAAGGAGGTATCGGAATTTCCTGGGATCATATTAATTCGGAAAATGTAGATACTGAACAGTTTCTTGGTTGAGTTTAATACAGTTTAAACAATGGCTGCCAGACAACGTGTCTCTCCTAAGCCTATTCGCTCATATTTTGAAGGTTTTAGAGAAGACTCAAGTTTATCAGGACACCTTTTCAAAGAGAGGCTATTTTCAGCAAGGTGTAGAAGTACAGGCTAAAACTGAAACCTCTTTCGCAACAGTGTGACAGCACAGATCTAAGCTATCGCCGTCCTTTAGAATAAAATATTTATTTTGCGTGAAATATGGTACATAATGCTCTTAAGCTCTTAAAATTAAGATAACAACTACTGAAAACTAGGTAGAGAGATCATTTTTAAAACTATAAATACACTTAATTTTTTTCTGAGATCATGCAAGACAAAATTAAAAGATTTTTTTTTAACTTTGAGTTTAAATTCTATTAAACAACACTGCAGTAGTGGTTTTGAAAATTTGCTAAAGGCTCAGTTACGATCCTACACCAGTATTATAGTAGTACTCTGTGGATATTACCCTTTTGGTGATTTTACATCATCATCATCATCAGCCGAAAGACGTCCACTGCTGGACATAGTCCTCCCCCAAAGAGGGGGGTTGCCATTATCGCCACGCTTGGCAGGCGTGTTGGCGATCGCAGTGTAGCTGTTGCAGTGCACAGAGAATACTGCTGCCCATCCTCTGGTGAGTCCCTTAGTTACCTCTTACGACACCCACGGGAAGTGATGGTGATTTTACATGTTATCAAAATATTTTACGTTTAGTTCAGTTTTTAATCATGTAATACCGCAAAAACTATACAACATTTTCTAGATCTACGTCTTGTTCTTTTCTACCTAAACCTTCGAGGGAATATGTAGTACAGGCGTGACGTTATAATGATATCTTGGACACTTCAAAAATTCAACAAAAATTGTTACAATTTTATGGACAACTTTTTAAATTTTTAAATCATTTACTGGAGCTACAGCAGCGGGTGGGTATGGTGATGAAGAAAATATATTTTTTTTAAGTCTGGTATTAAAACCCTTACCTACTGCACATCCAACAGATTACAGAACACATTAACTTAAATAACACACCACACAAAACCCGACCCACCCCAAAAAATTATAAATAAAAATAATTTTAAAAACTTACCTTCAAGAAAACTCTCCAATTTTCATTGGCACATTGAAATATGTTTTTTAATTGAATTTAGTGTGATAGTTGTTTGTCACAGAAGGCTGTAACTATTGTCACGTGGTCACCTGTACTGGACTGAGCGACGGGGGAAGCGCTTAGCTGTATAGAATAGGGAAAACTATAGAGCGGTCGGTGAGAAAAAAATGAATGAATGTTTTTTTTTTGTTCAAAGTGGAAGATTCAAAAGGGTGAATTTTGCCCAAGAGCGGAACACAATAGCATCGGGGAAAATAAGAAGGCAAAAAATTCTGTTGAATATGTCGTGTTCAGTTTTATAGCCCAGCTGGTTGTTAGTAGACTGCAGTACCTACTGAGGTCTTGATATATAAAGGTCTTGGTTTTTTGTATAGTATAGTTTGGTGTAAATCTAAATGCCAGCTAATTCAAAGTTACTAAGTACTTGTAAATGGCAACTAGCTGAGCGTATGTTATTACTGATAATAATTATGCTGCTAGTTCGATCCAGCCCGTCCCTAGCTGTCCTCCCCCCTGCGACGCCCTAAGCCGAGGCCCTTACCCCACACCCTTAGCGTGTAGTCGCTTAGTTTGTAAGTTTTTATAAGCCCTAGCTGGAGGCTTTAATATTATATTAAGGCCACCACGGGCAAGCCCGGTTAAGCAGTCTACATCCTGAACCCCCCTGAACCTCTTGAACTGCGAGACGCCACTCACAAAAAAAAAAAATCATTGATAATAATTATGCTGCTCGATTATCTTAGATATATCCAGGCCTTTTTTTTTTTGGTTGGTCAATCATCAAATGTCTCCTCCCGCTCTGGGTGGTGTGGGAGGGAGTGTCAGACTTGCTGACTAAAACCCATCCGTGTTTCTTCAAATGCTCTTTGCTTTCCAGGGCCACGGTAACTCTTTCGGACAATTTGTGGAATTGAAACCCTGGCAGGAATATCCACAGTCTACGACCATCATGTCTCTTAGTTTGGAAATAATATTCCCATAACTACTCAAGAAACTTTCGAATTAATTTCATACAAGTAGTCTAGGTATACCCAATTTTATTTCTCAGTAGGCCATGAGTTCATCAACCAACAATAGATGACATTTTGTGTAGTTCAAATGTCCGCTCTATTCCTTTTGTCCCACCTGCCTAGAAAACTCATGACGTTTACTATTACCAACATACGTATACCGCGGGTCGTAGGTTCGTTCCGGAGCTCAGCTCGGCTTAGAGGGGCGAGCACCCACAAGTGCTGTTTGTCGCTTCAGATCTACTGCGGCTTTCACGAAGCTATTCACTATACATTCCGATGTAAAGCGAATGGGGGAATTGATTTGTGTTAATGTGAGGTTATTTTACATACATACATAGGAGCAGCTCATGTTTATAATACAAGACGCACGGGTCGATCTACTAGGTTAAGCAGGACCAACCGTGGATGGGTGGGTGACCGTCATAGCATACCCCAGCTGTCATTTGTAGATATTTCACAGTAGTTACTGTAGGCAGAAATCAGAAAATCTGACATCAGTCTTATCAAGAAGTACCGTGGTTGTGGAGGCAGGCGCTCCATGTAAAGCACTGGTACTCAGTTGCATCCGGTTTGACTGGAAGCTGACCCCAATAAAATTGGGAAAAGGCTAGGCTGATGATGATAATGTTCACGATCCTTCCATAAATACTCCATTTGCTTCGTTTACCTTCATACATCTGAAGTAATTTTGAAGTGAAACTTCTTTAGGAGTGTTGAGCACTTTTTAGGTAAACAAAAATCATGGAACTCGCGTCATCGTCACTGAACGTTTTCCATGAGCTATATGTATACTGTGAATATATGTGTATTTTTTGAGTGAACAACAATCATGGAACACGCTAGCCCCGGATATACGATTTTTCCGAAACGAGGCAGAAACTTGATGGTGGCGCCCCTCCTCTCTTCCACGTTTGTGATTAATTTTATTATGAATCGGGAGTAAAAAGACCCTAACGATAACCATTGTACCCATAACTGGCATCAATTTTTTTAGACCATACATGGAAAACCATTGGTTCTGGAGATATTGAAGATCAAAGTAAGATTAGTATTCAATTTTAGCACGGGCACGGGCCCCGGTTTGCCCCCCCTAGATCCGAGCCTGAAACTCGCGTCATCATCACAGAACGCTTTGGGTGAACAAAAATCATGGAACTCGCGTCATCGTCACCGAACGCTTTAGCTTTCGCTTAGTTTTCACTTCTATCGGCAGTCCCCAGACTGCCCCGCATATTTTTTTTTATTATTGATAGACTCTACCTGACTAATCGATAATGTGGCCGATAACGGCGCACGGTTGTCTAGAAGTAAATGCAGGAATAAGTACTGAAAGATAAGTTATTAATCGTTGTTAATTGTTCGTCAAATCGTTGAGCTCCTTAAAGTTCTAAGTTTGAGCTACACGATAACTGACAAATGCTTCCACTGTCTGGACAGGTCCACTCAAATCTGTGTGGTACTTTCCTCAAAAGACCACTTCAGACATTAACCTACATGGTTCTCATATGATTTGACCAGTACGATTATATGGACTTTAAAAGAGACTTTGACCTCTGAGTTTGTTTCGGTGTTTCTTCTCAGATAAAAATTAAGTGTAATAATAGTTTTAAAAATGATCTCTGTACCTAGTTTTTAGAAGTTGTTATCTTAATTTTAAGTTTTTTGTTTGCATGCTGAAAATGAGTAAGCAAAATATGTGGAACGATTTTAACTCAAGAGCTTTATGTACCATATTTACACAAAAATAAATATTCTATTCTATTCAGGGTAGTCAGCTAGGAAACACCGGCCTCATCTAGTTTAAAAATGACCAAAAAACTAGATTAGAACTTTTATAAGGTACTTTGGTTATTATATATGTAACCAGGACTATTCTCATGCTATGTCCGGAAAAGCCAAACTCAACGGCTTTTTCAGACTATCAGACTCCTACATACTAAACTTCCATGATTATCAAGACGATCATACTTTGTGGATGATCATGACTTAAAAAATGGTTAGTAATAAAAGTATTATCTACGGTCCTGGGGCCCTCTATAGATCTCGAGCAATTGATTTTTTTCCAAAATATTAACTTAGTGTCACTATTTTCTGCCAGGGTTGCGCAATTTGTTCGAAAGAGTCACCGCGGCCCTAGAAAGCAAAGGGAATTTCAAGGAACATGGATGGGTTTTAGTCAGTAAGAGACACTCCCTTCTGCTCCGCCCGGAGCGAATAATTAATTATAATAATAAAAATAATTTGACGATTTCCCATTGATAAAAAAGTGTCATTATTTTGGGTTCAATTTGCTTGTTCGTGCACGATTCAAATAGATATACAGCCCTAGTCTATGTGTGTACGAATGCATGTGGGGGAAGGGGGGGGAGGGGGTTGTGTCACTATTCTCAGGCTACCGTAACACAAAGTTGTAATTATAAGAAGAAATAAAACAACAAACTACTCATGAATGTTAATTCATATTTAATAAATAAATACATTCTCATCGTTTTATGTTTTAAATAAAACTATTATTAAGTGACTTAGTTGTAGCAACTCTCAACAACTTTAATATGATACAACATGTAGACGCGAACGCGTTATTGCTTAAAATCTAAGGTTTTTTAACAACTCTCAACTAAAGAATATATATTAGAAAGAACTCTTTAATATACATACATAGAAATAAGTTAGTTGGTGTATGTTACAGAACTGAAAACCGCTTAAATCTATTACAACTTATTATAAGATATTGTATAGTTTTATTCATAAGTTATTTTTTAAAGTGATGCTTTACTAAGCAATTAATATCAAGTAAGAAATACTTTGAATAAATTTAAATATCACTCAAAATATTTGTAATTTTATCAAATGAAATTATTACAATTAAGTTTATAATGACATAATTATAATTATGAATAAAACTACACTGCCTTCTTAGAAATATATTCATAGTGAGGCGAATAACTCGAAAATTATTTTAATTACAAACAATGTATGAAGATTGTTTAAAATTAAGGTATTCATTGAGATTGAACACAAGGATTTTATAATCTTTGGCGTCAAGCGAAATCTACAGAAGCGATTCGAACATTTTATCTTTTCACACAAACGATACGTGGTGTATTTCAAATTTGATAAGGTAAAATAGAATATGTATTTATGGCATGACAGTGAATTAAACTAATAAAATTGTAATATACCTTATTATAATTACGTAAAACAGATTTCTGTTACGTATGGCATAATAAATTGGCTTTTTTAAAACCTCCATATATGTCAGGAAAAATATTTGATGGTGAATTGTCTGCTGTGTGATAAGAGGCACAGAAATACACCACGACACCACAAAACCATACCATATCCCTATTAGAATAAAGACGCATCTCGCTTGAAATACGCTTACAAACATTACATTCGAGTCTCTTGACGAAACTTTATGGGATAATTATATTAATTCAAAAAGATCGTTAATACAATAAACATTAGGATCAAAATCCAACGAAGAAACGTTTTTACATCAATTCCTTTCAATTTGTCATGCATTACATTTATTTTTTAAGAACTAGGAAAGATGTGAAGAACACTTTCTGGTACAGTCGTTCACACAAATTATCCGAAAATTTTAGAATTTTAAATATTGATAAGATTTTTATTCGAAGAAGCTCAGAACAGAGGAGGCATTTTTATACCAAAAACTTGCGAATAAAATGAAATGTAAAGTGTGCCCGACTGTACTTAGTTACAATGATAAACAAACACAATAATTATGAAGAATGTAGAGATTCAGAATCAAATATATTGGACAGCTTAATTCTGGATATATCGAATAATAAGAATGCATTAAACTTAATATCGACATCACCGTACATAACTTTCAAATTCTTTGTATAATTTTGGTGACATCAGTATTAATTTTAACCATACAAATACATGGACAATTTTTTAAGACTATTTATTTTAAGACAGGTCCGTTATATCCCATTTCCCTCCGCTTATAACAAGTCGTTTTATTCTCTATCTACCCTCGTATCAAATAGTAGAAACAACAAGCTTAAACAACCGGTACAAAGTCAACAGTAGCTACGTTACATTAGTCAACATTTTTTAACTTAGCCGGCCTTGATATTTATGGAAATTCTGGCTGAATATAATCTGAAGTTTTCAGAGATATTTTATTCTGAGCCACCACGATGAACTAATTAATACACGATGGCTAATTTTGATTCATTTTTTATAATTTCCAGATTTACTCAGCCAGGGTACAAGACGGTTGCAAGAAATGAGGACCTTGTATTTTCAATTTAAAAAAAAGTGCTTTTTGCATTAAATGACAAGTTAATAAAATAAACATGACATAATTTCATTTAAAAAGCCTTTGCAATATCGAATATTCATTAAAATCAGTAAAAGATGAATAATTTTGAAATAATGGTTTAGAAAATCCTTCGCATTTCTGACACCCGTCTGCAGGTAAAGCGCAAACCTGCACACAAGGCCGGCCATTCGTTACATTACACGCTTACACTATTAGTTATAAGTTAGGTACGGTAAAATCCAAGGAAAGTCGAATCGGTAACGTTAGGTAATACATTATACAATGTAAAATACACTCATACATTAAAAAAAAACAATTAAAAGCAGCCTTTAAATTGTAGTCGAATACAGAAAATCGTACATATTTTTGGAAGATATAGGTAATTCTAATATTATATACTTTCTTTTTCATACATTTTTATGGACACAATCGAAAATGCACCAATTTTGACGACTAGACTTTTCTTCACGCCAGGAGACAAAAGGTACTAGCCTATTTTAAAATTCCTCAAACGACCTAATCTAATAAAATTCATCAACAATATTGAATAAATTCGTATTTTTATTATAAATATATTTTTTAACTGTGATGTCTATGTAAGTATTGCTCTTGTGCTGAAATTAACTATAATCTGTGTACTTTAAAATCTCTATTGCATTCGCTATTCCAAACATATGTACAATTATTCTAAAGAAAATACCATGAATTCTAAGATATTTTTTTCTTTTTTTTTATTATTAAAGTAATCTTTATAATACTTTTCGGTTGGTAACATGCTATGAAGGTATATTTTTAATGTGAATCTAATAAGCGAATATTGATTTGACGCAATTTAAATCCAATAAATTGTCTTAATATAGTATCTTTCAGTAAACCGTCTGGTAATTCCACATTTATCTCTATCTAGATCAGAAACCACTGCTCTATTTCTGGGCAATTTTAAATACTAAAAAGAACAATTTAAAAATTGGATTAAATATTGCCAATTACGAAAAATAGTTTGCAAACTTGCCATACTTTTGATTTCGTTGCCATAATTTTATTTACGATTCAAAATTTATTAGGTACGATCTTTTACAAGCCTAAATTATTTACTAATAATTTCAATATATTTAAGAAAAAATCTTAATTATACCCAGAAATAGTGCGTGATTTTCTCCAACATCTAAGAAATATGCCTACATCCAAAATGTGGACCCAAATTATCTTCGATTCATATGAATAGCCTTTCATTTTCGTTATAAGTACCTCTTTTATAATAAATGAGGCTTATTTGTTTTTCTGAGTATATGTAAGTCCTTGCTTTTTCCTACTAATGTCTCTATGAAAATAAATGTCAATGATTTGTCTAAAATGTTTGAATAGCTACAGATATTTTTTTTTTCCTGAAGAAAATATGCTAAGTTTTACTGTATTTAGGCTACCAAGACATCGTAAAATATTTTTCCAATGTCATTTTTTTTTGTTATGTCCATGTTATTTCGCGTCCGTATCATAGTGAAATGTATCCTTGTTACATTAGTAAATTCGAGTACCATATTTAAATTGGCACTTTTGTATAGTAAATACAAATTATCCAAAACCACCCAAATGCCTATCAACCGTAACCTACCCTGGTAGAACCACAAGAATACAAAATGTCAAATGTAGCTGAAATGTGACATGTAGCTAAAATGTCACCTGTAGTTTAAATGTCACATGTAATTATAAAGCTACATGGTGTTTTCCAAGAATTGGTAAGGGCGAAAAATTTTAGTCATTGATAGAGATTTTTACGAGCGTAAAAATTATAATGCTCAAAATACCATATAAGGCATTAATGCGAATAGTTCAATATTCACAAAGGAATTTACGCTAAAATTATGTACGTACGATCTTCAGGGAAACTAGTGTCATCATAGTTTCTGAAGATTTCCTTTAATCTATTACAAATTAGGACATTGTCCAGTTACTGGGTAATTATAACCCTTCTATAATACGCATAATATCATTTGTGAATATCATTACGAGGTAAAATTAAATCAGCTTTAACAAATCAAATCATTTGTACGAAGATTTCAATCCCATACATTAAACAGTGCTTTGAAAATAAGATGGCACTTAGAAAATGAGGTACCCGATCATTTAAATAATAATCAACCTATTACATTTGTGAAATTCGACAATCACCTTTCCGAGCAAACCTTGCTCTTGATTCAAAGAAAAACGTTACTTCCCGAAGGTGTTCGTGAACTTTCGGGTGGAATCCGACCAATCAGGTTATCGAATTCGTTGGGTTTCAAAATTCAAAATATAACGATGGTTTATACCGTTGCGTTGTGTTTAGACTTCGGTGCTCTTGCCAACTTGTCCGTGCTTGCTTGGGTCCGGGATGCCGGACGCGCTTAGTTTGCGGATACGTCCGGGGAATATGCCGCTGATACCGCCGATGCCGCTGAATAGGCGACCTGGAACAATAAAAGATTATATTTTAGAAAAAATAGGCAATAAGTTCTCCGCTTACTTTTTCTAAACCACGCAACGATAAACGACAAAAAATTGTGTATAAAATTTGTATCCCTGCGAAGCGTATTGGGGCGCTTATTGTATATAAATTTAAAAGTATCAATCATGTCATTCAACCAGTAAGTTACGTTGACAGTGGAACACGTGTAAGAGCTGTGTAAACGCTCGTGGAGGTTTTTCGTACGTTGAATGTTATTTTGCTTCTCAAAAATACCAGTTACAACAACAACATAACTTTTTTTATTTATACTTGCAAGGTTTTAAATGTTGTCACTTCGCTAGC
The DNA here is from genome assembly GCA_905163435.1 of Mamestra brassicae. Classification (NCBI taxonomy): domain Eukaryota; kingdom Metazoa; phylum Arthropoda; class Insecta; order Lepidoptera; family Noctuidae; genus Mamestra; species Mamestra brassicae. The sequence goes on along the minus strand of LR991013.1, from coordinate 5,879,205 downwards.
ATTGTGTTTTGACAGGTTATACACGAATGCAGCCAACTTGTTGTCGTTGTTTTATGTAATTTTTCGGTTCAGTTACCTGGCGAGCGTTGGTCATTAGGATGCCTGGGCGACGTAGCGTGCAGCGCGTTGCGGCTGCCCTGCTGGAACGACACCGACATGCCGCTGTCCAGGGAGCCCACCGAGCCGCGCCGTTGTAAGCGCTCTGCTGCTAATGCCACTACAAATATCAGAAAGAATATCGTTTTAAGATACAAAATAATATTAACAATAATCTAGTGTCCATTGACAAGTTGAGTCAATCGACACAAAACGAATAAGAAGTAAGTTTTATAACTTTTAATATGGTGTTTTTTTTTTATAAACAAGGTAGTTTATATTTAGTCGTGTAAGTATTTAGAGTAATTAGCTCACCAGGGTCATTGATGTCGACGAGCGAGTTGCTGAGCACGTTCCGCTTGATGATGCTGGTGGGCGGCGGGTTGGAGCGCAGCGGGGCCGCCGGCGCGGGGCAGGACGGCGGGGGGGGCACCACCACGCTGGGGGGGGGAGCCTTGGGTTACTTATTGTGCAGGGACACTTTTTCTTTTGGATAGTCCATAAAAATGGTTAAAACGTAATATGACAGTATCTTTACGTTTTTCTTCAGAACTTCAACGAACTCAATTATCTATCTATTGGGGTATGGTTTCCGCACTTAGTCCTGATGTTGGACCATTGTGCGTGTACGAACTCAATTATCTCTTTCACAAGTCAGTTCAAAATTATAAATCAAGTATTTGACTAGTATTCAAAATCATAAACAACTCGCTTAAATCATTGCCATTGTTGGTCTACATTTTATTGATAGTTGATTGTATATACAGATTGCTTGTGTACACATATATAATACATATTTTCTATAGGGGTATATAGTCCTTACCCATGCATGTGGACATGGTCCAAACACTGTTGATGATCAATTTCAACGTCAGCCACACCGCTATCTCTGTTCTCCATTACTGCTGCAACAAAATATATTATTATTAGAATAAAATCGAAAAAAAAATTGAAAAGATGATTGAGAAATTGCCTATTTATTCCAAATAGTTTGGATTACTTTAATCCGTTAGCTAGGACCTTGAACTTGAGTGGTTATTATTAGGCAAGTAAATGTCTCAATAGGCTAAACTTTAGAACTATTTCAGTAGAGCCAGTGCTAGGATTTAATATCCGAGCAATTGGATATACCTTACAGCGCTGCACTCCACCATGCTGTTTATCGTAAAAGATGGGCAAGAACCATTGACTAATATTGAAAAGGAGTCACGATTCTCAGCAGCGAGAGGTGCAATGGACTTCTGATATGCCAGAACTTCAATGGGCCGAAAGATTCTGAATATGGAGCAAAATGGCGACCGCGTAACGGAAGATGGGGGCAGAATGGTGACCGCGTAACGAAAATGGGGCAGAATGGCGACTGTGTCACGATAAGCGTTGGGACGCTTCCCTGAAGGTGAAGCATGCACCCAGTGAAGGTCGCGTGAATCCGCTGGCTGAGAGAGGCAGAGGCCTATGTCCCCTGTGTGTGGGACGAGTAGTGGACGTCTTTCAGCTGAAATGATGATAATGAAGTACTGACCGTTCCTAGCACTGTTCCCCGTGCCCCGGCCCTTGCCCCGATTGAGCTCGCCTTCAATCCTCATGGCCTCCATCTCGTCCATCTCGGCGATGCTCTCGCGCAAGTCCTCCGCGAACTTGCAGCGGTCGTGCTCGTTGCGCGCGTTGAACGTGGCCAGGCGCCGGCCGTCTACCCGCCGGGACAGGCGGATGCCGAAGGGGTAGTCTGCAAACAGAGATTTTGTTTATCGAACTGTGATATGTGATCATCCGGCGGGAAACTGTAAGATGACTTAACGTAAAACAATACTAGCTTTTGATTTTTTATGTATGGTTTTAGCGCACTTAACGCAGTGTCAATCAAAGTTTTAGATCTGGGTGTTTCCGTTTACGATTGTGAAAAACACCAATGATATAGTAGGTTAAAATATATTTTTTAGGAACCTTGCCAAGCTTATCTCTTTAATTTTGCCTTAATGCATTAAAATAGCAGCCGCGGGCCGCGGGTGACCCAGACTGTTAGCACTAATGCTCTTTATAACCCTGAGGTTTAGGGTTCCATACCCAAAGGGTAAAACGAGACCCTATTACTAAGACTCCGCTGTCCGTAAGTCTGTCCGTCTGTCACCAGGCTGTATCACATGAACCGTTATACAGTTGAAATTTTCACAGAAGATATATTTCTGTTGCTGATACGAGAAAGGATATTAGTAAATATTACTCACGTGGCACAGAGAAGAGGTTAACGATCATGCCGCACAGCGGGAACGACTGGCGGAAGGTGTACGTTACTGACGACTTCTTCTTGCTGAAGATCTTCGTGATCACCAGTAGGTCGTTGAATAGGAACACCTGGAAACGAGAACATTAATTTTAACCTGATGGCAAGCTAAGATGTGGTGAGTAATTTTTTTTTTTCAATGGAATCCACTGATTGATAATTTAGTGGTCAGTGTTTGAGTTCATATTTTTATCATTATTATATTTGGCCTGAACTGTCCCACTACTGGGCAATGACCTCCCTCCATTACTTCCATTGTTCCCAGTACTACGCCACTTCTTGCCAATTTCTAAGGAAGACATCCAAGTCGTCCCGCCATCTCCTTCGTGGTCTGCCGCGCCCCATCTCGCGATTTCAGGGCAACAATTTTGTGTTCTACGGACCCACCGCTCGATGGGTATGCGGCAGACATGTCCAGCCCAGTCCCATTTAAGATGGGCAGACTTCTGAGCCATGTTATTGTACTGTTTATTTCGAATGTCATTTGCCCTGTTTCAGCAATCATGTTATTACAAGTGTGTATTACCTCTCTCTGGTGCACTCCAGGGCGCTCCTTCTTGTGTATGTCTGGTATCTCGTAGAGGCGGCAGTAGCAGACCAGCCGCCGGTGGGGCAGCGCCAGGTGTGGCTTCTTGCCCACTATTGTAGCTTGGACTTTCATCACCTGGAACATAGAAGAGTAATATTGAGCTAGGTGCCAGGATAAACAGGCAATCGTATGTTTATTATTATGAAACAGCTAGCTTCAATGGAGCGAAGATCTTTGCTAGGTTGCTATAATAAATAGATTGCAACGTTACCGAAAGATGGAAATAATTTGCGTACCATTAAAAATCTAATCTTTCACTTCCAAATGAATGCAGCAAAATTACAATGTTTATAGTTTTGTTGCTCGTTGTTTTCTTTTAGCACTCGGTGGTGATCGTGGGAAATTAAGTAAATCTATAGACACATTGAGGGTACTAATGCCCAGCGTTCACTGCACTCTAAACAACCGGTCATGGTAATAGCCGATAATTACGAGTGAGATACATAAAGGTTATATGGAGCTCGATTTAATTTAGAATTGTCTGAATTAACGTTTGTTTACCTGCGTAACATGATCACTGCCGGGTCTAAATTCACTAGACTTCACTCTATCGTATATCCCGGACAGCATGTCCCGGTCAATGTCACCGCAGTCGTCGATACCGCGCAGATTGCGGACGAAGTCGTCCAGAGACATCCGGGCTTCAGGCTTCAGGTTCGGAGTGTGGAGATCCGTGTTCAGCATTATTATTGCGAAGGCTAGGACGAATATCTGTGGAAGATGGGAAAAATATATACAATTTTAACCTATTATAATTTGTTATAATTTTAATTATAACAAATATAATATTTTAACTTATTCTAAGAGATTTCGAAAATAAGCTGGGTTATATCTTGCAATGAGCTAATATGGACCGACGAATGGGCATTTGGGCGTCTCTGAATGAAAATATTGCGATCCGTTTTATGGTGTGGCCCAAAGATGGGGGCATAGTGATTACATGCTGCCGAGCACAGAGAGGCTCACGGGAGACCCCTTTAGTCTCCCCAGGGATGTGCCTTAACAGGCGTTGCATAGAGGATGTTCCGGGACAGTCTTTTAAGAGATCACGGGGCTCCGTGAGGTAAAAAAACTCATAAACCCTGGTCTTTTCGTCAAAAGATTCCGGGCGCGTTTTGATGGTTTCTTCCCGATAAAAGACAAAAGTAGGTCTGACTCACCGTGTCCTGAGTCCTCAGCCGCTGCACGAAGTCAGTGTTGCAGACACAGTACCTCCTAGCGAAGGCTTCCACGAGACGCTCGATCTTCTGCGCCTCGCCGGGCAGTCGGAAGTGTGCCTGGTAGCGTCGCAGCGCCACGTCCACCGCCATGCCTGATAGGTCTAGCTCGTTGACGAAGCATCTGTGGGAGTGAGCTTACACTACATAACAGCCGCGCGGGTCGATCTTCAAGGTTACGCAATGCTTGCCAATGTTGGTCTGTGGATAGGTGACCATCTTAAGATACCGAGTTTCCTCCGTGCCTCGGAAAGAACGTTAAGCTGTTGGTCCCGGCTGTCATTTGTAGATCTTTGGCAGTCGTTAGGTACGGATTGTCAGAAGCCAGTAATTTGACTTCAGTCTTGCCAAGAACTACCGTGTTACCCAGTGAATGGGTTGTGGAAGTCTGGTAGGCAGCTGCTCCACGTAAAATATTGGTATTCAGCTGAATCCGGTTTGCCTGGAAGCCGACCCTAATATAAGTGGGAAAAAGGCTAGGCAGATGATGAGTTTGGAAGATGTGACGGCTAGGTAATGCTATGTCTAATTGTGTCCCCTTGTTACAAGGGATGTGCCCAGTTGGCAGCAATAGCCTCACCTTAGTGCTCGATTATTCTTGATCGGTAAAATGGAAAACTACGGTAACACTTTGCCCAACCGGGGAATCAAACCCAGGATCCAACGTTCAGCAGTCGTGCTTTCAACCACTAAACCAATGAGGCTGCCAACGATGTATAAAATGGGCCTTTTCTCATGTACCGGGCACAAAAAATAAGTTGTGAGCGTTGTGTCTGCGCTGCAAAGACTCTAAAAATACTGTCCGATACAGGAATCAAACCGAGGACCCACGTCTCAGCAGTTGAGGCCACGTTCCACCAACGAAGCATTCTTGAATCTTTGCTAAAAATATCGTTAAAACTAAGAACAATACTGATATACAAACTCACTCAAGCACAGCCATATTGAAGGGGTTCTGCAGGTTGCCAAGATACTCTCCGATCATCTGCTTGCTCAGCCCCTTCCTGGTGATGAGGAAGCGCGCCACTCCTCGAGGAGAGTTCTCGAGGAAGCCGCGGGAGATCAGGTAGGCGATGCCGCGCTCCGGCTTCTTGTTGAACAGGTTGAGCCCCACGCGGTATTGCCGCTTGCGGACTGTTTCCGATACCTGGAATTTTTTGAAGTTCTGGGTTTGAATGTTAAATTACTTACAAGATTTGCAATTAAAACTTACATTCAAACGTAACTTGACTTTTTATTATGTGTAAGACCGTTTTCACATTTAGGGGATTTTAGCAGCGCGGCTAAAGTTTGTAGTAGTTTCTTTATCTTTCTTTTCTTATAATGTGAAGACATGTGCTTCTGCCACGCTACTGTCGCGCTGCTAACGTCATAATGTGAAAGCGGCCTTATGGACACTGCTGGCCTTGCCGGCAGTGAGACAGTATAATGCTGAATTAAAAAAGCCAATAAGGGCAATTATGAACCGACATCAAAAGTAAAACCATATAGGAAGTTAAAAGTGCGAATGAGCTTACAAAAAGTTTTTAAATGCAGATTCATTATCAAGCAGTGCAAGTCTATTCGGGAAGTAAAGAATGGGGTGAAAAAAATCAAGGTAAATCGGGTAATATTAGCAAAATGATTTGGTAATATTAGCAAATCTGTAGAATATTTCCGTAAACTGTCTAACTGGATCGTATATTAAGATCGAGGTACAAATTGTCAAAAATTAAAACTATAGATGTACCCTTTTTCTACACAGTAGAACCAGGGTACAACTGTAGTTTTAGCCTTGTTGGTTGATCAGTCAGTCAACAAACACATTTGTGTATCGCCTCTAATGCAGGCACCTCTTGCGCATCGTGACCCTATACTAGTAGATCGCGATGCCTAAATCACCTTCAAAGGCTGATGCGTGTGCGCATGGTGGTCGTGCTGCGGGCGGCAGCAGGCGGCGGGCGGCGGCGGCGCCTCGTAGTAGGGCGGCGCGTCCTGGCGCTTCCACACGGCGTAGCGCTCCGCCTCGTAGCCGCCCGACGCCGACGCCGTGCGCTGGTGCTGGTACGGCTCTTGGATGTGCACGTGCGGCTCCTGGGTGCGGGGGGGAGGGTTACCATTCACTTTTAAAACTTTAACCCTCTTGTTTGGGTAGTCAGATAAGACTAGTTTATTGTTAATCTGCTCTGAGATGATAATAAACAACCTTCGAGTTACACACTTTCTTACACTTAATACCTTACTATGTCATTGTTTATTTTGCAAATATCTCTATCGCACTGAGCTGTGCTATAAGAAACAACTGTGGGTTAAGCTCCTTTTTGAACATAAGAAGTCCCATTATATTTGCATCTGTATGCTTTGGTGAGCAATTAGGAATAAAAATAATTATTTATTTTAATTTATTTATTTAAACTTTATGTACAATAGTGGTACATGGGCGGAATTAATGCATCAAGGCATTCTCTACCAGTCAACCTTTGGTTTAAAAAGACTACACTGTGATAAAATAGCAGAATTTCAGTAATAATTTAACTGTAAAAAATTACTTTACACCAACATACTTAATGTATGTGTAAAGTAAAAATATATTTTTTATATGGGTTATTTGAAACCTCAATCTAGTGCTGTAAAAGTGTGCCTGATAACCTCAAGGGCAATTTATGAGTTTTATGATATGCAGTGGCTTAATGAGGATAAAACTCTCCTTCTAAGCATTTAATGGTCGTTAAAAGTTAATGGTAGTGTCCAAGGTTTGAGGGTTCACTAATATTCGACACGACAAAGTTTGTTCAGACTGATGGTTATTGAAAACTGCTCAGAATATAAATATAAGTATTTGGGAGTTAGGTGGGACCGTATCGTGTCGTGTATTAGTGATTTTGAATGGGAGGTTCACTCGTACAGTATAATAATAATTATTATAAATTTTGCAATCGGGTACATGCCAATCTGAATCATTCCAAAATGCAGGATATTTGTGCTCAAATTACACGTAATTACCTACTCTTTTTGAAATTCAATTATTTTATAATACTTATAATAATGTATCATTTATTTCAGGTAACAAAGACCCATAACACCTTACGGACTATCTATCATACATATTTATAATTATACATTTTATACCACATTAGCCTATAAAGAAGTAGTTTACGGTTTAAATTGATTATTTCCATTCCATTCCACCCGGTAAGAAACTCCATGGTTACCCTATTAAAATATTAATTGTTTTTTTTTGGCAATAAATCTATCCCCCAATTTCCGCTGTTGTATTTTGATAGCACAATATAAAGCCATCTAGACATACTAATATCATTCAAAGCCAATGAATTCTAGAATCTCGGAGGCGATTTAGAAACAGTAGACATAGCTTTGTTTCGTTTTAGAAGACTTATTTTTCTGCAGGTTTTTTTTTGCACGGTCAGAATCATACCTGCCTATGTTTCAAAATATGGCATTGTATTGTATTGTAAATCTGGTTTCTGCAACTCCACGTGCAAGAGCCAGTTTTACGTACAGTCCGGACAGTATGTTATTTGATCCACCCAAGCTCCTCAAGGAAGGCCAGCAACGCCTTGGCCCAAAATATGGTATCCCTGTACATAATTTAAATGTTACTTACCGGAGCTCTAGGTTGGTAGGGCTGGTGGTAGTGATGGCGGTGCTCCTGCGAGGAGGAGGACGAGGAGGACTGCACGGAGGACATGGAGCCTCCTCGCACCACGGCGCCTCCGCATTCTGCACGACGGAGGGACACTGGGCTTTCGGCACTGGAAGACGAATTTTTTTTAATAGGAATATTAATTTAATTAAGAATAATAATTCAAATTATTTTACAGATTCGAGACCGACGTTGTTTTGTTTTTTTTTTCATATAACCATAGAGCCCTAACCTGCCGAAAACATTCGTTGACGCATGCGTTGTCTTTCAATACTGGCTTTTGGAAGTTTTCAGTACCTACTTACATATATTTATCATGGCAGTCAGCACTACCCGTTCTAGAAGACATTCAGTACTTAAAGCCAGTAACATAGGCAGAAGAAAAGAGTCTCACCAGTAACTAGTTACGACTGCCAATAACAGCTGTTACGTTCTACCACTTCAGATGACAATACAAATTCAACTCTATATTCTATTTGCTACATCATCTTTTTCATTATTACGGCTATAATGTAGACGGTCTAATAGTAACTTACTTGAGTGTAATACTGCTAGTCCTCTTAGGTACTTCTGGAGGCAGCCGCCTGGCGTTGGCGGCTTGTATTGCCGCCAGTTGCTGCTGCTGTCGCGCCGTCGGTGACGATAGCGGTTTGCCGCCAGATGACAACAGGTTGCCGTATATTGGACCTGAAAAACATGAAATGAAAATGTGTTAAGACGTTGTCTAAGCCAAAATTGATCATGACACGAGCTAAGAATAAAATAGTATTGTGTCTTAATTTATTGAGGATAGCAAATAAAAAGTTGTGAAAAAAATGATGGTACTCAGCAGCAAGCCTCGAAACCGGTTAAAAATACCGGTTTATTGCGGTTTTGCTCCGGACTTTTCTAAAGAACATGATCTTTATCTTAACCTAAATTAACCGGTTTACCGGCGTGTCGGTATACGCGTTGCAACTTGTAAGAATGCGCGAGGCGCGGTGTTCCTTTGACAAGCGTCAGTATTAACCGGTTTTTATTGCCGTTAACCGAAAAAAACCTTTATGTAAAGACTCCTCCAAATACCGGTTAAAAAAACCGGTATAACCGAACGAAACCAGAATGAAAACGTTTAGCGTCAAGTACATAGTAACGGTTTAAAAATGTAACCGGTATCCGAAGCCTTGCTCGGCAGCATAAGGTTATACTGGATGCCGATCGAAATATTTGGGAAAAGGCTAGGCAGAGAGAAAGAGAGGTAGGTATTAAGAGCTACTGTCGATGGGCCATATCATCGCCACAAGGAGAAACAATCAGGTAACTCAGTGGTCACAGACGATCTTATCCGCAATTTAATTTAAAAAACTCAATTCCAGAGATTGGAATAGGTAGAGTGTATTTACCTAAAGTCCGAGGAAGTAAGTAACATAGAGTTGATAATACTTCCTCTAAAATCCCGGAATCATAAACATGACGATTAAATCCCGGGATTTAAGAAGTTGCAAATAATTTATTGCGCGTTGAATACATTTGAACTAAATTATTATATTGAAGAATCTTATGCTGTTTTTCGAGTTTTAATGCTGTTAGCTATTTAATTTAGCAATTTTAGTACGCAACTCTAAAAAATAATAAGATCAAATGTATTCAAAGCATTATCGACTCTATGTTACTTACTTTCTCGAACTCGAAGTAAATATAGGTATTCTACCTATCCCGATCTGTGCTCCTATGTGTCAATCTGAGTTTTATTCGTAACGTTAACCCGAGAAAACTATGGATCATAGGAGCCTGAAGAAAGTAAGTAAAATAAATCCCAGACATGGGATCATGCTGTGATTTATGTTGTAGAGTCACCACACCATAGGATGAACAAGAACAAACATTTTACGTTGTATGTATGGCATATTTGTTTACTCTATCTGATAGTAAACAAGCCTAGTTCTCGAGAAATCGTCTGCGCAAGATAAAATTCTCCCACGATAATGCAATATTTACTTTGCGATGACGATGAAATGTTGCGGAAAATTGTAAAAAATGGCATTGAAAACAAATATGGAGGTATTTTGCAAGATGAATAAGGAAATTATTTTTGTAACTGTTTTATTATGAAAGGGATTAGCTTTTTTACGGAAGAGTTTTTTTTTATCTTTTATAGTATTTTAATCAATTGGTTTGATATGCTTTTCAAGGTGGATCTCCGTCTGGTTTTCCCCGTTTGTCCTAGATTTAAAACTGTTTGGGTGGCGCCTAGGTGGGCTCACGTACATAATTTTTGAACTGGGCTGGGTTCGGGTCTACGAAAAACAGGCAGTCATAAATTATTTTTAAAGATTCATAAAATAAGCATTTTGGATCTCAAAGTAACGTATACCTCGGCAGGACAGTTTCGTCGTCTATGGAGCGGGTATCTATTCTTTTGAATTTTTTTTCCTAAACCAAATGATTTGTACAAATGACAGGTCTATCATCCGGGTGGTTTGCCATAATCGCCACGCTTGGCAGGCGGGTTGGCGATTGCAGTGTAACTGTTGCAATGCACAGAGAATGCTGCTGCCCATTCTCTGGTGAGTCCCTTAGTCGCCTCTTACGACACCCACGGGAAGTGATGGGATAAAGCTCACTGACAGACCTATAACTACTAATAAATTAGCTATAGTGCAGGGCACACATCCAATCAAGAACTAAAAACTTCTTTAAGAATTACAGATATATTGTGTAACAAGTTCTTCACTTCTCTAGTTTCAAATATTGTAGGTTGAGTAGTTCAATTGATAGAGCTGAATAGTTCAATTGATAGAGCTGAATAGTTCACTTGACAGAGTTGAATAGTTCAGTTGATAGAGTTGGATAGTTCACTTGATAGAGCTGAATAGTTAAGTTGATAGTTACCTGTGTTATTCAGCAACTGGTGGTTATGTAGAGATTCATTGTGCGACGATGACGTAGATATGTTTGTGACGGACCCACTCACGGAGCAGCTGCACACCTGTAATAGATAAACATTATTATTAGATAGTTATGAAAAGGGTATGACTGGTGGAAAAATTGTTGTTTGGCTATGGAAACAACAATTTTTACGATATGCAAACTTATAGTTTTCCTATCGTATAATCATGTTAGTTACGTATGTTTTTATGTTTAAGCGACTTCCAAAAAAGGAGGAGGTTCTCAATTCGGCGGGTATTTTTTTTAATTGAATGTGTGTACACCGAAATAAAAACACTGCGGTCTAAAATAACTTTAATTTCAGAAGTCGGTGTCAAAAACGAAGAAACAAAACTAAAAACACCGACTTACGAAATTAAAGTTGACTTTGTAGTGTTTTTATTTGGAACTCGGTTGTATTTTTTTGTAAAAGTTTTTTACTAGCGTCAATTTTACTTAGACTTACTATTGAAGGGCTGGTTTCGTAATTGAGTGTTTTGAGTTAAGAGTGTTAAATGCTACTTTAAGTGTTAAATACGTGTACGGGTACGCAAGCTAAAGTAGCGTTTGAGTAATATTTTACTTCAAATGCTTTATTCAGAAATTGATTAAATAATAATACTGTAAAAGACATATAAATCATAACAAATAACTTTAATTGTTACGATACAGGAAGAGGAAGACATGACATGTAAGTATATAAATCCCAAAGAGGAAGAAAGGGGTGTATGGTACACCTACATTTTGCTAGCTTTGTTTTAATCACATGTAAGGAAACCAACATGGATTTTCACGTAACAGGAGGCCTGCTAAAGGTGAAATCTTTTTATGGACAAAAGTGAAAGATTACATTATGTTAACACAAGCAATTAGGTCGATAAGTGAACAGGACATACCCAGTTCTTACTCATCGCAATTGTTATTACATCATTCACTGTCAAAAACTAAAACTGATCTAACTTTTAAATAAATTTTACACTCGTTCGAAATACCACAATGACCACTTGCTTTTAATGGATTTAAAAAGATTTTTTTTATCATGTTTTTTTTTGCATATATTAAACATTGAATCTGATATGAAGATAAAACTTCACTAGAGCAAAGAATCGCGCAAAATTTACTGCATGCGAACTTTTGTTATCAAACACATGATGCAATTTATTGAACGCGATATGGTTATCGCGAACACAAAAATGCAGATTTTGATCAACCTTATTTAGTAGTCCTTTCTCCACTCCTTCCATCATAAAAAACTGATCAAAACACACGTAAAAATGTATTAACATTTGACACAATATTTAAATGGACACCTTTTCCCATTAATATAATATGTACAATTATTTACGATAAAATACACACACTTTGTACTTTCCGGTGAGACCCCATAGTTTTAGCTTTTTAGCTTTTATTAGTATCACATTTTTATTTTTCACTATACTCCTAATAATGTCTTTAGTCCGCGACTGGTCCATTTTTACCCGACTTCCCCAGAAAGAGGGGTGATGTTTTTTCGATTACTTTCGTAAATTTTTCGCACGGACGTTGCTTCGAGTCAACGTCAAGAGTAACAATGATAAGTGATATCAGATAATTTATAATAATTCGTTAGGCAATGTTGTTTTATAGAAGCTCTTATCAGGTGTGAGATAACAGTTTATTTACTTGTTATGATAGAGATGTTATGAATGAACTTTCGAAAATTCTTTTCATATTTATTAGTGGCGGAAGTTACTGTTTGATTATGGTTTTAATAATTCGCAAAATTATGTTTTTTGTCAGAAAAATAAATAGTTGCTGAAGAAAACTTCACAATATTTGCGAAACCTTCAGTATTAGATAGAAAGATTATTAAACAAATTCCCGGAAATACATATAAATAATTTTATTACGGTTTAAAATAAATAAGTTAATCACGTGAAAGGATCTTTGATTTAAGTACTGAGGCTAATCGATTGCTATAGTAATTTGACGCCTAAACACTTTTACCCCCAGATAATTGATTAGAATAATCAGCTATGACTTGACTATTATCTATCTATGTTAATCTTATCTCCGCATTGCTTACATTCTTTAATTTAAGCTTAGTATGAGTGTTGACATCACCAATTCACCAGTTATTATTTGCATTGCAGAAAGCAAGTTTTTTTTGTGCAAAAATGTGAAATAGCGCCCAATAGTGGTGAACAACACCCAATGGTATGGTCAGCAAGGAAAGTTAATTAGTAGCCATGAAATACTGGAAAGCTCGGATATTTCAAATAATTTAAAACATTTTGAAAGACTTTTCTTGCTGACTGCACCTTCAAAGCACCCTGGGACTGCCCGAATTTATGGTCAGTGAGGAAGTAAATTTTCAACTATGACTTGACGAGAGCGGCGGCCATATTGAATTTAGTGTGATGTTACTAATTTCATCGTTTCTACTCTTCAAGTCCTTTTATTTGATATGATATTAAGGGATTGAGAAAAAAATAATGTAATCCGCCATCTTGGAGCGGCGGCCATATTGAAATTATTGAAAGGTGTATGCAAAATTTCAGCTAAATCAGATACCAAAAAATGGTCGAAAAATGGTTTGCAAACTTTGACGGGTTGTCCGTCAAAGTTTGCAAACCATTTTTCGACCATTTTTTGGTATCTCAAGTTCAAGTAGTAGTTCAAGTTTGCAAACCATTAGTTACAGTTACATGACATACATACGAACGGTGCAAGTTAAATAAAAGCTTGTAATTACGGCATGAACCTAGTAGTAGGTACCTTAACAAAAGTACAAGAATAGAAGCTATGGTTAATATCATAAAACTATTCTCGAATCGTTCTTACCCCACTATCAGCGTCCCCACGGTGTAGGGGCGGCATATCAGCAGCAATCATGTGGATCTGATGGGCTGACTGCTGCACCCGAGCCACCATGGCTTCCACCTCTCTCTCATGGCTTTGAGGGTCGCATACCATGTGGTTGCTAGAAATAAGAACATACAATTGGTTAAAGTACAGAGGATAAGCATTGCCATACAACGTGGCAACGTGGCTGCCAGCCTTTTGCGTACATTACCAGTGGTCAGCGATGCGGAGGAATTTTTCGACGCCATATTTTTTTATTTTAGTTAAGAGATTTTTTTATATATAAGTGTTAATATACTACCTAATAATAGTTATAGGTACCTTGTTTTAATAATATTATTGTTTCAAACAGTAGACAAACCTTCTGAATTATGTTTTATTACACAAATTACTAAAAAATGTTTACCTATTGTTTAAATAAGATATTTAATGTGGTAGAACTGTATAAAGGGGATAGAACCTTCGTGGCATAGATACCCGGCCGCCATTTTGATTTTTTTTCGAAATCGCGACGCACCTTGAAAAATGTATAGGTGGAGGACACTTAGACAAACAAGATAGCAACACGGTGCCCTAAAGTGTCACGTTGCCAGTTGTAATATTAATAGTTCACAGCTGGACTGGACAACCATGGACTGGTAGCTATGCCAGCTCCCATACAAAAATTTTCGAACGCCTTTGCAAACTTAATTTAATAAGTCAGCCAATTTCAACCCTCTTGTGAAAGAACTATACTCTCATTATAAACCCAATTTTATTAACTACTACCCAATATTAATAACTTATAACCACATAAACCGTTCACTTATAACCCACGAAACTCAAAAGATAACCCAATCACTAGTACCTCAAATACTAGCTAGTGATCGTAATCCTGAAAAAAACCCGAGCATTTCCTTTGGGACTTACATTACATCTTTTCACTAACTTGATCGCGAAATAAATCGTAATAAACACAATAAAATGGACTTTATCACTTTCAAAATAAAGTCGCAAATTGGTTGTTAGTAGCTGGGAAGCTAAGCCTTTTCACACGAAATTGAACTTTACACCGATTGAGATAAAATGTGAAATTGGTTGAAAACTTAGTATAAGTTAAAATATTGAAATGTCTGCACTTCTTTCAGGTAGTAAAGATAAGGGGCTCAACGCCTGATTATAAATTAACGATACAACCTGTATTACGCATTATTGGTTGTATTTTAGTATTCATGACGATCGGTGAGAAAACAATGCGATTGGTTCGTGTTTCGAGCTATATACAGCTCTCGACGTTACACGTGTTACACCTTATATTAAATTTTTATTGGTGAACTTTCTTTCTTAGTTTTTTCTCTAGCTATTTTAGGAGTAAAAGGATAACACTAAATTGCTATGAAGAATATCCTGTTAAAGTTTCAAGACCTCGAAGATTTCGGAAGGGAAGGTCTTTATGTACCTTCCTTAGTCAAGTTCTAAGAGGTTTTTGTCATTAAATAATAGATATAATGTCACCGGAAAGATTGTATAATATGGCGTGAAATTGTAAACTACTTTTTTCTTAATAAGAGACGGATATATTGGAAACTATTGAATTTGCATGAGATTTATTGTATATATGTCACCGGAAAATAGCAAACTCCGTAAGATTATGAAATAACTTGAGAGATTGTGAACTCTCGAAAAATTGTGAACTGACATAAAATGGCGACCCGAACTCTTGCAAGCCAATTGATTAAAAGACGTTGTTTTACACCAAAACAATCACAACAGCTAACATAAAATATGCAACAATAACACCGCTCTGAAAACTTTATAAGGCTTTCAAACACCTTATTATTGCCCAGTTGACAAACATAAAGCGAAGTATACTTAAATCCATAGTCCGAGATAATTTCAATGCATCACCACCAACTCAGGTATCGGCTTAAGCATAAAAACATACATTTAAAGTTAATTGTACTTGGCCATTTGCATTAAAAAAAGGCCCAAAAAAGTTCTGGTTACTTTGAACTTTGTGTATTCTTCTACAATTTGACAATTATCTTGAATTCCAAATTAAAATATAGAAGAATGGTTGGGTCCTTACCCCATGTCCATATCATGTCGTTCCCGTAATGACATGGAGCGCATGGGCCTGGTGAGGGCTAAGACCTTCTCAGCGCCACCAGGACTCTTCTGGAGTAGTGTGTTTGCGTATATATCTGTACCTGTAATTTAAAACGTGGGATTTAGATGTAGTTGATCAGTTTTGGCCACACAACTTGGCATTAAGCAACATTTTTGAGTTTTCCTCGTCCAATTACTTTAGAGATCTAGGCTATAAATAAACCAACGCAATTTCAATCGTTAGAACAATTGGTCTTCACTTTTGGAAGACTTATTTATTTCCACAAGGACCACGATTACTGAGGAAGTAAAGACCTTGCAAAAAGGGTCAGCGCTCTTCTGACTTTCCACAATTAATGTGATTACTTCCTAACATAAAAAAGATAAAAGATTCTCACCATTGACTAGTTGCCCATGATCAGGGCCATCCTGCATCCTCCTCGCGTTGGAGTCTGCCGCTTTCGCCATCGCGGTGATGGCACTAAACTTCTTCAACAGCTGTCGTCTCCTAAACGCTCTCTGGATGGTGACAGCCGCCCTCCTGGCTCGTAAACCTCCGTACCTTCGCTCTAAGATCTCTGTTTGTTTGTCCAGCAGGTCTTGGGACATCTCATAACGGCTGGAAGGTGGAATTACCCATGAATATGCTGTGGGTTCTGAGTGGGAGGGTAAAATGAACATCCGGAAGGTTAAGCCAAGGTTTTTAAAGGTCCATGCCAGAATAAAGATCGATTCTCTAAATATTGTGATTGAATAAACAATGAAAGGTGGGATGAAGTGATCGATTGATTTTTAAAGGGCTGTTTTTTTGTTGTTGTAAAAATGATGTGTGTTTTGGAGCAATTGGTCATTCAGTTGTTTGATTACTAAGGACAATTTTGTGGCTTGCAAAATGGCGGGTTTTGATTGATGTTCATTTTACCGTTAAAGCAGGGTTGAAAAAAAGTTTAATGTTTCGATCATGTGATTAGGTTGCTGCAAGTAGGGTAAGTATTTATTTTAATATTTTTAATTGAGTGATTAGTTTGGATGAGAAATATTTCTAGATCAAGGATTTCCTTCATAACACTTGATATTTTTTTTTTTAATATTATTGATTACTAGATAAGTATAAGTTGCAACTTTAAATAGAAGATTACTATTTAGAAAGGCTTGTTATTTAATTTTTTGGGACTGTTTAATAAGTGAACAATTTAACTAATGAAGTTTTAACAAATTCTAATAGACAGTATCATTGTTGGAAAAGACAGTGATTTAATTTAATGAATGAATCCAATTCTAGAAGAAGCTTGATATCAAATTACGAGTCAAACTTTTAGTAACTACATGCTGTTAACATTGAAGATTATGTCAAGAGAAGTTCGTTAATTGGCAAATTAAATTAATGTTCCTGGTTTAGGTCCACTCAAACTGCATGCCGACTTAAATATTCAAATCAAAAAGTAAAATCATGAATATTGTTTCTAGTTAATTGTGAGAGAATGCAGTTTTCAATGACATTGTCTGACCTTGGAAAGTCCACAATGACTGCATTATGTAAGTGACAATATTGTAATTAATATTATCTAAAAATAAATAGTGTTGGTATTTTAGTGGTTACGTGTTCCGAAAAAGATTATTCTTTAGAACATAAAATTGTCGTAATGAAACAGAGACTTAATGTATTCTTGCACCAAAAATTTTTTGAAGTTATTTAAATGGTATATCTCTTCTGACAGGCAAGGTACAGTAAACACATTGCAGAAATTTTCCAGAGACATTTTTATTACAATGTTTATCTCAAAACGACCTTTTACAGCACATAAAAGTCAAAACATGCGTAAAAGTGGACCAGGGCCTTAAAACTATTTTTAAAATACATGCCTTGAATAGCAAGAAATTGTCAAATGTTATAATTTACTTATAAGCTGAAACAAATTACATTTGGACAAGGCTACATCCACATGAACAGAAGTGCAATAACTTTTATCTGATTTAAGATTGACAGGACCAAAAAGTTTTGTAAGTATCAAAGGACCAAATTATTGGTTGTTAATTCACGCGATAACTGAGAATCTTATAGAGTATATTTAAGTGCAAATCATAGATAATGATTGGCTTGAGTGGAACGCTTAGGAAATATTAAGTGGTCCTTTAGAAATAATTCCTACTGTCAGTTTTACTTAGTCATCTAGCAAGAGTTGCTAGCTGAAGCTGACTTAATGCCTCTCAATGGATTTAGTTCAAGTTACTACTGAGTTTTTGCTTTATTTGCATACTTAAGTATGTACATACAGACATAACCCTACCATGTAATTTGCATCAGTGATGATAAGAAATACGATTTTTCACTCTTTCAATGTAAAAGGAACAGGAAATTTTATTTTCAAGTTTAGATAGGAGTTAAGTCTTATCTAAGTGTTAAAGGGCACACAATACACATTCCTGAGGTTCGCGACATACCCTCTAGTCAATTTACCCCTTTTTTGGGGTAACGTGGGATCTTTTTGGGTCATTCCCGTCGAACCCATTCCCATGATGGACACATCTGTGCCTCGCCTATGGAAGGAATTGAAAAGTAAAGAAAACATAAATACACATATTGTTAGTAATACAATTTCCCAGATTTCACCCATGGAACCAGACCCTTATACATTTATTTACACACAAACATTATTTACAACAAATATCACAACGAAATGTGCGACAAATATTAATCACTTGGAATCTTAAATCAACACCCGAGACCACATATTTACAAATACAAAATATACAAAAGCAACTGACGTCCACCAGACACCCTGTACCTCTAATTTTCGCCTGAGCGACTACACGTCGGTGTTAGTGTTCCACTGACCTGTTTGTATGAACGGCGTGTCCGAAGCCCTCTGGCGGGGCGGCGATGTACAACGGCGGCGCCGGCTCGGCTGCGCCCACGCACAGCCCCGCCCCCGTGGACGCGTTCGACGCCGACGAGCATGACGAGTTTGAGTGGTTTAGAGCTGGAATCACGTTATATGGGATTTATATTATTACTAGTAAATGTGATATGAAGAAAAAATGACAAAAATGATAGGAAAAAACCGGAGACAAAATCAACGTGAAAAGGATTATTATTGCAAAATGTACAAATGCGCCTGTTCCTCTGCAGGACAAAGCCTCCTTTCTGTCTTTCTATTTTTCTCGATCTGTTGCAAATATCTGGCCAGCTCTCCTTTATGATGTTGGTACTTTTCACTTTTCAAACACTTTTTTTGTTTTTTTAAGGATGGGAAATCATCAAATGACTTCTTCCGCTCTGGGTAGAGCTGAAGGGCGTGTCAGACTCTTACTGACTAAAACCCATCCGTGTTCCTTATAAAGCCCTTCCAGGGCCACGGTGACTCTTTCGGACAAATTCCGCAACCCTGCAGTCACTTTTCAAACACTGCAAGCAATTTCTGCACAAGTAGATAGTGTAGAGTTGTGGACCAAAGGTTTTACAACATTGGGTTTATTTCAGTACTGGTGTCACTAAATGCCTTGTCCGACGTTGTGACTTCGGACAACACAGATTTATCAAACAGGCTAACGGTCAAGATGTTGAAAAGTGGTTCTGACAGGAACAACACAAAACAAAGGGCCCATTGCCGATACACTAAGTTCTAGTCTCACTGAAGTGCGTTAACACCTTCTCTCTTCAAATCGAGTTAAATATGTAGGTAGTTCTTCCTTAGAACTCTTCTCTAGAAGCTTCTCCTGTTAGGATGATACAAGATTTTTCACTCACCAGGTAATGGTCGATGAACAGCAGTGACATATCGGTTGCCTTCCATGTATCCTCGATCGGGTTCGGCGGTGTGAGCATGATGGGCGTGGATCGAGTGCTGGTGGGTATAGAAGCCGTCGGGGGGATGAAGAGCCACCCCACCCGTCCCCTCTTCTTCGTCTACCTTCTGAGAGAAGCTGTGGACAAGGAAAGAATCGGTTCAAAATGACGTTTAAAGCAACAGTAGGTCGGATCGGAAACAGATCCGGCTCGAAGCACCGATGAGAATAATTTTATCATTGAGTCAAGTTATATATACAGTTTATTTATTTAAAAAAAACAAACACATACACTAAAATAAGTCTCACAGTATAACCTGGCATAGCAGCCACTGCTCTTTCATTACATAAAAATACAGAATTACTTTTTCTCCTTTAAAAATACACAAAATAACGACATCTCAGTTCAAAAGACAAGTCTCAAGTATCAGAGACAGTCAACATTTTCGTCGTACCTATCCCGGGCTTTTGTAACTCGTTCTAGTAAATATTTTCACTATCTTAGTCAAATATTTGCTTACACGGACGTTTTTGGGACGCTTTTGCAACTCCTGTAAATAGAGGTCCCGTCTAGAGACGGAAAGGGAAAGAAGGTTGTCTATCTCGCTTATGTTTGTGAATGTTTTCATCTTGAATCAGGTTAATGAAGAATATTGCAGATCAAGTGATATTTTGGCCGTAGAAGCTGTCTTAACTATTACTACTCCTACTTCGACAGCTTTGATATACTATCCTGTTAGAAGGACTTTGTCAAAATTTGATTACAAATGAATCATAAGGTTACCCTTGAAGTTATCATAGATTAATGACTCATGATCATGAAACACTTATGATTGCACTCAAATAGGTATTGGCGCCGATAAGTTCAAAACGGAATTGATGAGTATCACAATAGAGACCTTGGACTTCCGTAAGTTCATGCAGGATTCGGTATATTTATCATGTTCTGTTCCTTGATAACGGTATGAGGGCTCATGATTCATACAACGGTCGGTAATGCGAGCTTTCCAAATAACCCGACATATAAACCCAATAACCCTGTTTTTTTTGTTTATCTTAGGACGCCCTATATCTGCGAATCTTACACAAAGTACAGGGTGATTGGTAAATGTTATAATATATCTTTCAACGATCACTAGTAAACTACCCAATTTGGCTCATAAGTCACCGGGGTCAAAATCGTTGTAATTTGGCTCCAGAAGTAGAGCTCCCATTTGATGGAACGCAATCTGTCTATACTACTACTACCCTGTACACAATGTGTAACAGAATAAACGCTATACCTCTTAAGGGGTCATTGTACTCATCATTATGAACAACTTTTAGATAGGACTAACCCCGAAATCGCCAAAAAAAATCAGCATAGAAATGTATGGGGGAATCGATTTTTTTTTTTCGCGATTTCAATATTGGCCCCATAGTAAAAGTTGTTCATAATTGAGTACAATGACCCCTTAAGAGGTATTGCGTTTATTCTGTTACACGTTGTATAATTGATTACCGCAGACCATTTAAGTAACAAATAAGATTCCTAAAGTAATTTAATAAATCTTCAAGACGAAGAAAAAGTCGGAAGGCACAGTTAAAAGTTCTAAGCTGGAAATGATATTCTCAACTTAAACTTTGCACAAAGAGTATAAACAAAAATCTTAAGATTTACGTTTATAGTTTCTCATTTATTAAATGAGAATGATGAAAGCGAATAGTAGATACTAAAGACAAACTATTTGTTTTAACTATGATATTAGATAGTTTGCTAACTGCTAGTTTGTGTCAACTAGTTAAGAAGGTAACTAGGAAGGTGAGCGGTCGCATGTTTGTTGTGGAAATTGTTTATTCTGTTGGGTTCGTACCTATTTAAGGATTAGGCCACTGTGGAGCTTTGTGAGTGAGTGTAAACGGATATTTAAATGTATGTTATATATATAAAGGGGTAAAATTGTTTGTTTATATGTTTGTAAAATGAATCTCTGGTAAAAATGATGCGATTACGAAAAAAAAAATCGCGGAGTTCCAAAAGGTACTTTTTCCTTCGGTTTTGGAGGGATAATTTATACCTTTTTTTAAGGATGGGAAATCATCAAATGACTTCTTTCGCTGTAGGTGGAGCGGAAGGGCGTGTCAGACTCTTACTGACTGTGCCAGGGCCGCGGAGAATCATTCGAACAAATTCCGCAACCCTGCATAATTTATGAATAATAAATGTCTACATTTATTAGGTAAGGTCTATAGGCATATATTGAAAAAAAAAACAACTTATAATAGTTCCGCAAAATATAATTAATGGACATTTAAATTTTTTATTACAAAGTCACTAATTATTATCGATAGAAAAAATCGAAGAATTTGCGACACAATCACCTAGTACACAAGTACACGTGCTCGTTATAATAATATCATAATCAGCCATCAACGTAATCAATCATAATTATTATTAGAACATTACAGCATATTTTTATAAAATATTTGATAGCTTAGTTGTGACTAGTGACGTAGAATCTGCTGACTGAAGATATTTAGATAAGATGTGTTTATTTTTATAGCAACGTGCGAAGTTAGGTACACTCAAAGGGTAGTCAAACATTAATTGACGAGGCCCGCTAGGCCCAGCGCCTGCCAGGGTTGTGGAACTGTTCGAAATAGTTACTGCGGCCCTGGAACGCAAAGGGCATTTGGAGGAACACAGTTGAGTTTTAGTCAGTAAGTACCTAAGAATATGACACTTCCTTCCCGCCAGAGCATATAGAGGTATACGGTACAGAGAGTAAAGTCCCGCACACCTCCACTGAAAAGGGAGGATCCTCTGACCAGACGGTTGTTGTGTTTGGTGGGGCCGATAGTTAATATTCGGTTTGTTGTATATGTTTAAATCGCACGGAGAACTTTGCTTGCGCAATGCAGGATTTCGTTGATAGTTCATCGCTGACAGGATAGATGACGTTGTGGTTTTTTTGTTGCCATACAAATTTCGCTTCTTGGTTTTTTATGTTGCGGCATTGATGCCGTTACAAGCAGGTGGAGTGATTTGATAACCCATCCAAAAAAAGGGTACTGGAACATGGTTCACTTGGCAGTAGTAGCCAGGAAAGGAAACTCCTTACATTTAGTGAAGGATCGAAAATGGCTACAAATGAATTCCGTGAAAAATTTATAAAAAGTACTTATTGAAAAGTGATCGCTGACAGCCTACCTACCTAGTACCTACTTACTAAAAGTATTGAGTCAAGTGGTGTACTCGTATATCTACATAATTGTTTAAATACGCTGTCTTATCATCTAAGCTAATATTACAACGAGGATAAATTGTTTGTTTGTTTATGTGTTTATTATAACAGGTAGGTGTCAGGTGATGTCTGGAAGCCCAGGTCACTGATAGAACGCCACGCTATTACCGTTTCCCAAACACACGGACAAGGTTGCGGGCAGAAGCTAAATTATAAAAGCATCGGTCACGTTTCAGATTCCCTTAAAAGTAACAAAAAAATCATCACTCGTGAAGGATAAATTCGTATATTCGTACATTTAAAAATTTATTCATTCAATTCCAATTTCCGGTAAACACAAAATGTAAAATAAAAGACACTTTCTAATTGCAGATATCTGTTAATGTCGAACACTGAACCCAATTACATATTAAAACGTCTGATAAAAAAACTGGTTGCTATAAAGTGTTAGCATGATTATATTGGCAATAGTTTGTTTCCTTTTTGTACAAAACTACGTTCTTACTTACTGGTTAATGTACCTTGGGTAAAAGAAGACATTGAACTGTTGATAGAAAAACTGGTTGTTTTCATAGACCGTACTAAAAGCTGGTCCTTACGGTTTCGATGAATAAAAATTCTTTGTTAGTTATTATCATCGAATACATCCTTACTAATATCTATACTAATATTATAAATGCGAAATTGTCTCTGTCTGTCTGTCTGTTACCTCTTCACGCTTAAGCCGCTGAACCGATTTAGATGAAATTTGGTACAGAGATAGGTTAGATGTAGACCTTTTGTCGCGAGAATAGGTCTTGAAGAGGTTGAAATAGGGGATGCAAGTTTGTATGGGTGTCCGTCATTATTGACGATAAAACCATGATGAACCTTTGGTTGTAAAATCAGTACTTACATTAAACTTAAATTATTAATAATTGGAATTAGAATTACAGATAATTTAAATTAATTAAACTATAGTCGTAAAAAAGATTAATTATGTATAAGTCAAAAATTCTTTGAAGTCAAGGAGATAAAATATGATTTATAAGCAATAATGTCAAATATTTAGGAAAATGATGATGATGAAGGAGAAAGATGGATGGTTGTTACTCAATTACACCGCAACGGCTGAATGGATCTGGATGAAATTTGGTACGGAGATAGATTTTAGTCTGGACTAGCTCACATTTATCCCGGGTATAATCCCTTGCTATAATTTCCGACGTTCAAGCGGGCGCAAGAAGCTATTAAATCCGCTAATTCAATCTATGATTCCAAGTTATTACAACAACACCTACAAGGAAAAACAATATCAGTAAAATCAATTAACAAATCCATGCGAAGTACTTAAGACTATATCCGAACAAAAGCACGAATCAGTCTTCGCAACAACAACATAGTACGTCAAGGAACTCACGTCGAACTCATCGTGATTCTTCGTGTTTCTTCGTTTAGCACACGGCTACATCAATCAGTGGTCGTCACGAACCCAGAGAAAGTTCGAGAAACACCACAATTTTGTATACTTAGATAGATATCTTAGATTGCTGAATCTTATCCCACTGATGTTTTAAATGTGAAAGTCGGTATGTTTGTTAATAAATCACGCCTCAACGACTGAACACATTCGGACGAAATCTGGTACAGGGACAGTAGTATTACGCTGTAAAAATCTCACCGCTAAAGCTAAAGTCAGATGCTATCACTCCACCTAGGATTCTATGATCTTTAAAGTGATGACAGCTCGCTTCACCTAAGTTTTTACATAAGTAACACTCCTTTTTTTGCAGTCGTGTAAGATGCCTGTTATTCCTGTATTTCTAAACTAATATTATAAAGAGGAAAGAATTGTTTGTTTGTTACGATTTAACTCAAAAACGACTTGACCGATTTTAAAAATTCTTTCACCGTTAGAAAGGCACATCTTCACCGAGTAACATAGACTATATTTCCAGAAATATTTAGGGATCCCTACTCAAACTTGAAAATCCGCGCAATCGAAGTTGCGGTCGGAGTGCTAGTAATATTAAAAAGCTGAAGAGTTTGTTTGAACGCAGTCGGATTTCAAAAAATATTTTTGTATATGATAGCCACATTCATGAGAGCTATCATATACAAAAATATATATACTAATATAATTAAAATGGAGAATTTGTTTGTTTGAATGTGCTAATCTCTGGAAAGAAATTTCCAACTAAGACTGGTTGGAGTTGGAAAATTCTTTTTGTATTAGCCACATTCATGAGGAAGGCTATACGAGAACGGGAAAAAACGCGATATGCGCGTACGAAGTCGCGGGCAAAAGCGAGTAGGTAATTGATATAGTTGACTACAATACCTAGGTAGATATAATAAAAGCATATTTTTATTAATTTCAAAATAATGTAATCAATTATATTGCATGGTTTATGTACCTAGTTTATTTTCCACATGCGATACTTTTTATCCCCGTACTTTATTCAAGTGGCAACATTTTCGACTTTCTCGCAGGCAAATCCACTGACAAAAGCTAGCAACAAAATAATAGCTATTCAAACTCGTGGTTAGAAAACGGAACATAGGTCTGTGCCGGAACTGATAATTGAGGAGGTATCGAAGAATTGTTATCAATTTGACGCTGGCGGCGGGAAAAGTTGGCAAAAGACCGCCATGACAGTTTATGACAACCGCTGTATTATTTGCCGTAAATATCACGAACATTGTTATTTCAGTTGGTAAATAAGCAGCTATATAATAAGCTAGGAGCTCGCGGCTAAAGAATATCAGCCGCACGGGTCGATCAAGGTTAAGCAACGCTTGCCAAGGTTGGTCTGTGGATGGGTGACCATCTTAACATACCGAGTTTCCTCCGTGCCTCGGAAAGCACGTTAAACTGTTGGTCCCGGCTGTCATTTGTAGATCTTTGGCAGTCGTTACGGATTGTTAGAGGCCAGTAAATCTGACACCAGTCTTGCCAAGAAGTACCGGTGTCACCCAGTTGCTGGGTTGTGGAGGTCTGGTAGGCAGTCGCTCCACGTAAAATACTGGTATTCAGCTGAATCCGGTTTGACTGGTAGCCGACCCCAATATAGTTGGGAGAAGGCTAGGCAGCTGATGAATTAAGCAGCTATATGAAAATACACTTATTTACTTAAATATGATAGCAACACAATCTGAGTTTCAAAAAGTAATGTGATGGAAACTTTGTTTTTATTAAAAAGGCTGGCGTGTAAAAATGAAAGTAAAACCGAACTAGTTTTCACAAAACACGCTAAAATCAAGCCCAAACACAGAACAGAAAGTATCAAAAACCCGACACTCAAAAGACCAGTTTCAAAAACAAGTAATGTGAATTAATATGAAAACACAAAGGCGACATCGGTCTCCCTGACTAACTAGCGTTCGTTAGAGAATTATTTTCAACACACGTTCAACAGTTAGAAAATGCCACAAGCAGATACATATCGTTGCTAATGAATACAGCTCGGAAAAACCATTGTCAACAGGACTCGTTATTTCTTACGTAATATCAGTTTTTAGGGTTCCGTAGTCAACAAGGAACCCTTATAGTTTCGCCATGTCCGTCTGTCTGTCCGCGGTTTAGCTCAGAGACGCTTAGCACTAGAAAGTTGGATTTTGGTATGGATACATAGTAATCACGCCTACAAAATGGCAAAATAAGATCTTAAAAAAATATTTTTTTAGGCCCCCTACACGGATGATTTTTTTAAATTTTATTGTCTATCCCATGGCGAAACCAAAAGACCTATCGTTGGATAGGTCGTTTAAAAATATTTGGTATGAGTAAACCATTTTTCCATCCAAGAATCCATTAGCGAAATATTAAACTTTAAAGTGCTAATTTTTGTTAAGTCAAGTTTTTGTTATGTCAAGTGTCCTCTCCCTCTGCCAGCTAAACGGTTGTTTTTGGTGACGTCCCTACCTTTAATTGTTTTACGTCACTGACGTGAAACAATTAATGGTAGTTTAAGTGCGTTTGTAACATTGCAATGTTATAGTAAAATAAGCTATTTATTTTTGTCATGAGTTACGGTACCTACGAAACCATTCACTGTACGTGGCCCGACACGCACTTGGCTGGCTTGACATGCTAGCTCTCGCACAAAAAAAAACCTTATAAATCGGAATGGTCATCTCATCTGCTATTGATATTGAAATGTATGGAGAAGTTTTCTTTTTGCCGTTTTTGAGGTTTTTTGTATGATCTAACCTAAATTGGTCCAATACACCTAATTAGTTTAGTGTTTCATCCTTCTTAGAAACACGATCAATCAAAATAAGTTTTTGTGTAAATGACCTGTTTTGCTGGGTGCCTGTTACTTTTTTCAAATTCTCTGAGTTAGGAATTATTCAGTAAGTTAGGACAGTCCTCTAAGAATTTTTCCTGCACTATCTCATCTCTAAAATCCACTTGTATAATTATTGCCCTGTAGCACAATTTGTACAAAAATAGCAGGTAAACTTACACCTACAGTTTATTTCAAAATGTCACGCTTTAGCATGGAAAGTCTGTAAAAATATTTGTTTTCCACCGGTCCTACCTGATAAAACACTCCAAGCGCCCGTGATAACACTCAAACCGGGAAAGGTGCTCCTTATTCGAGTTGACGACCACGCCGACTATTGGAAGGACCAATATTTTTAGACTAGCTACTTACTTGTGAAAACTATTAACTAACTTCATTAGACCTGTGTGTGTATTTGCGAATATTTTCTGATGGGCACGGAAGAAACGTCGGAAAATAGTAATTAGTTTCGATAATATTTTTTTTGGCATAAGGAAAAAGATTATTGAAATACATCCGCTTGCATCAGGCATGGACATTTAAACTGCTCATCGGGAAAACCGATATCATCTCGTATCAAACTATCACAACAGACGCAGAATCAAAATGTTTGCAAAACTCCGATTGCAGTAAACAAACGCCTCGTGCATAAAATCAATACGAACTGCGTATTAGCAGGAAAACTAAACGCCATGAGCTGTATTAGGGTCCGCTCACACAAAGTAGCGATGCTGCGCGCATTATAAGCTAGCGAAACAATTTTTCAATAGTCTTTTTACTAAATAGGTAACATATCAATGAAATGTATTCGAACTCTCATTGAAATATGAACCGTTTTTGTGAGTCCGTTGTCCGAATATAAAGCGATCACTGCGACAATACGCGGTCGTCGCGTTAAATTGTTCAGCAAAGCCGGAAGGCGGCCTCTGACGGTGCGACGACGCTATCGGGTTTGCCCGGTGATAGCATTGTATTAGGACAATCAATCAATCAATGAATTATTTATTTGCACAAACATGAGTACAATACATACAACAAAAGTGTCGACATGCAAGAGATGTAAAAGTTATTCTAAAACAATGCCGACGAGGTAACTCAGGTTCTATTTTGTGTGGCAGTCATATAAAGTGCGGGTAGCGTCGCGTCTGTGTGAGCCGACCCTTAGTGATGTGGCGGTTTCCTACCGCTCCACCGCGAAAATCACTGATGTAGAGATGTGCCAATTTCCGAGCAAACGTACCGACTCGGTTCCGACTGGGAATCGAGAGATTTTCAACTTGATACGTTGGTTTACCTAGACTAGAGGATTATCTGGAAAATCCTTATTCATACGAATTTTAATATGCAACGTTACTTTTGTAGGTTAGTCCGGTATAACTCGAGAAGCGCTTATATAATTTATTTAATCTCAGATCATTATATAAGTAGACATGTTTCCGGTAATGTTTTAGATGTCCAGCATTGATTGATTATTATGTTCACGATAAAAACTTTCATAGCAAAAATCATCACAAGATCCTACATTTAAAATTACCGTAAATACTGCAATTTCCTCACCCGATATCCCAGATAAACTACCCAACAAGAACACATAACTACTATCTGCACCCGACCTCTACTAACAAATTCTTTCCCTGTGTTAGACAGCGTTTCCTACTTTTCGCTGGGTAATGGAAATAAACACCAGCAAGCAACATGTAGTGAAACTTCACAATAGAAAATGTTGGATATTGCAAATTCTGGTGAATGTTGGTTCAGTGGTTCATCGGTTTTTAAAGAGAAGATATGTTTGAGTTTCTGAATATACCTAGATACTTATGCTGTGTCTAAAAATTAACAGTTTTGGAGGTGAGCACAATAAGATCAATAGCTAGATTTCGGGAATATAGTATTGATATTATTGTGGTCACTCCGTAATCAGGTTTTTGGGCTTATGGGACTTAAATATAACTGACAAATGTCGCTCAGGCAGGGGCATACCAACAATAGGACATGTATTAAGCGCGTTTTTGAAACTCTGACTCCGAATTTCTCAAAATCGTGTCACATTGTCGCGTCGTGTCTGTCTGTCTTGAATCTAACCGGTGTATGCAATCTAAAAAATTGACTACATGCCGTAGTAAATTATTTCGAGGTAAGAACATTCTCGTGAACGCAGTAGCCACCTGCTGTCACAAGAGACCACCTGTGACACTCCTTCCGTGAAATTGAAATCTTGGGTGGTC
Organism: Mamestra brassicae; assembly: GCA_905163435.1. NCBI lineage: Eukaryota > Metazoa > Arthropoda > Insecta > Lepidoptera > Noctuidae > Mamestra > Mamestra brassicae. The sequence continues at coordinate 5,850,037 of LR991013.1, read as the reverse complement.
TTGAAATATTATAAGAGCGATCTCGTCGCGATATTACGTGTGAAAATATCTTATATGATCCACTTAGGTTATAAATAATATCATCTAGAGAACTAGTTGCCTCATTTAAATTAATTTTAATATTATAATTGCTTCCTTTCTTATTATGAAGTCTGTGAACTGTGTTTTATTCACGAGCGATTTAGCTTAGTTGTATGTTTTTATTTCAGACACATGTGTTCCAAAAAAATAGCTTTATGTAATCACATATTAATTATCTGTATCACAAGACTAACTTCAGAGATCAACAATGAAACTCATTATCATATTATCATGAAATATCAACTCAGCATTACGAAATACAACAAACAACTTCATTCATTTCGACCCCAAACGTTCCAATTATGGCACATTTCGTGGCGAAAAAATATTTCTTAAATAACAAGTTGATAATTACAGTAAAAAAAACTTAATGGTTCAACGTTTTTAACAAAATAAACACCTCATTTGTCAACACTTGTTGACAAACAACTCCAATTTTGGCTAAGTTGAAACACTAAGCAAAATTGCCAAGGAAATTAGCTACCTACAGTCTCTCCAGAAGTCAAGCCTTAAATATGAACGAGTAACTTTACGGCCCTTTTACAATAAAAACGAAGTGCTTCCTAAAGATTTGCCATTCAGTGTCGCCGGCACAATGTTAAGAGTCGTAATTTTTTATTGTACGTTTAATTTTCGCGATAAAGCTTGCCAATTAGTCCGTTAGGCTCTCTTGTGCTGGCGCCCCGCCAACTATTGCCTCGTGGATGTGGAACTATCCCTAGACTAACTTACGAAGAGATTTTTATGTGTCAGCAATATGCGTGCCATCTTAAACGCTTGTACGTCCGCAACTTTTTTTAGAAGTAGGTAGTTTATTTTTTTGCAAGTCAGTCCAAGGCAACTTGAGGCCGAAAAACGAAGATAATTTGAAATGAAACAGCTATTCTCAGAAACAAAGAACAAAGCGCTTCAACTTACAAATTACACAAGTCATTAGCGATGAACCGAACTCCCTAAAACTACAATTTTTCAAACTACCAACTAGCTGAACTGCGGGAGCACTAAGTGTCTCAAGTGCAGTTTATTTGTCAAATGGAGCGCGACATTCCCCCATTGTCACCGAGGGGGAAACGGGGGAGTTGGGGGATCCTCTATTCAGTTGCACCGACTTGATTAATACGCCTGAATGCGCGCGCTCGTTGCAGAAACGACCCAGTTTCTGGGCCCAGCGAAAAATTGTAGGTTATTAGACTGGGCAATGCCTATGCCTGCGAGAGGCCGAGATTGCGCGGTTTTAAAAACAAAATGGGAGCTGTTGCTTTCATCATCCGCCTTTTAACCGAGCACAATACAGCGAGTGTGAATTTTAAAATCCTCCGTAATTTTTTTTGCCGTCTAAACAATCATTTGCATTTTTTGTGTATTAATATTTATTGAGTTGACCATTCTGGTGTTGGGTTTTGACATACGTTTGGGCGTATTGTGGACGTTATTTCGGCGATAACATCGCCCAGACTGATTACATAAGGTCCTTGAAATCTTGCTTTTGTATGCAAAGTACTTTGGGGAACAGTAAATTATAAGTATTAAGTCATAATAACTCTACGTTTTAAGTAGAAAAATAATTAAGAAAAACATTAAAGTTCCAAAGAGCCCTCGTTGAGTTTTCTTCAGCTGTTACGATAAATTGCCGGCATCCCGCGTGAAATCATGAAATTTTAAAACTTAGCTGCTTCCGTTGGCACAAGTCCAGACTGCTAGCCAAAAGCCTTTCTGGGAAGCGGTCTGGTTTGTCAGAGTGGATTTACAATACCACACCAAGACGAGAGCTACATGTGCCTGATCTGGGTCATGTTACACTGACGTGAATGACATGCGATTTTATACTACACGAGGCAATAATGTTTCTCTTTTTGAAATCCTTCCTGATTTTGTAATAACACGTGTAACGGCTAGTCCGTATGCTTGCCAAGTTTAGTCTTAAATATTCCACCAGGAAACTGGGTGTTCGTACAAAGGTGTTATGTGTGTGTTTGTTATTACTTTAAGATTATTCTAGGGATGTATTTTGTATGGCCCAGAGCCAACTTTTGATTTGGAATGTTACTTGAATTTAGGAGGTGTTGATTTGGGAATACTTATTAGGCATTGTATATTAGGAACAAACGTGAAGTAGTCTTGGCACGCCAACAGCGTTGGACCAACAAACGGCCGGGTAATAAGACCTGAAGACTCGTATGGAATCCTGGGGGGCTACTCTCTAAACCCGAAACTAGGGACTTCGGTTTTAGAGAGTAGCCCTCCTGACACGAAAGGGAAGTGGTGTGCATAGGCAGAAATGTTGTAAATATGATGATGATACTAAAGGTATAAATAAAATAAATAATAAATTCATTTTATTTCAGACATTGTCCATACATTATATAAAAATTAAAAGTCAATAAAAACTCATCACATTAAAATAATCATCAATAAATTAAATTTACATATGCACATTATAATTACATAAACAATGTCACAAATAAATAAATAAAAAAATATATATAATTAATAAAGTTTTTTGTTAATAATTGTAGGTAGCTGCTGAAATGTGACTTTAAAGCAAAAACGATTTCATGCTCTGCATAGACCAGGCAAGCATGACACGAAAGAGAAAAGCCTAGACGTAGTACAGTGAGTGGAAAGAAAACGCTGTCAATAATAATCTTGATATTAGAAGGCAAAGTAGTTTGTTATTTGATGCTAAATCGCTTTAATTTTCTTTTTAAATTAGCGTCAGTGTCGTAATCGCTCGTTCACAGTATCTTAATCGATTTTAATATTACAAGTACGAGCACGATATCATTCGTGTTGAATTATGATAGTGCATTTATCTCGACCAGTATCTGAGCACATAATGCACTCTGCGAACAAAGATATGAGCACCTCGTGCCATTTTGAAATTATTACGTTTTGACATTTCTTTTAATGGATGGCGGGATAGAAAATGCTGAAGCATTTTTGAAATCCCACAAAGGCTTTAGTGATCATTGTGTTTTGAACTGGATTTTGCAGTGTTTCGAAAGGTTTGTTTGGGATAAGGGAAATAGTTTTTTTTTTTGTTTCTATTATTTTGTCCTAAAAGAAAGATTGAAATCTTTCTGTGATGGCTTATTGGTTAAAATAAAATATCTATGCTAGTTGGGTATCGGTACCAGTTTTGATTCAATAAATACTTAGGTGTAATAAATTGTTTATTTAGTTTTTCGTTCAAGTCAAAGTTTCCTTTAAACAGACAAAGTTCTAGAGACATAGCCATACAAAAACGTAAAAATTGTAATTTCATTTCCTTTGAAGGATTCGCATTTCTAGACAAGTTTGAAGTCTTATTGGTGAGGTTTAATTAAAGTTTACCAAGTACACTTGAAAAGAAGGTGCTAACCCTGTCGTTGGTAAAGAACAACTTTCGGATTCTCCAAGAGTTTCCGAATTTTATTCATTATGTCTCAAGGAAATTTCCATATTGGCTTAGTTTGCTAATAATATTAATTTGGGGACGTTGAGAGGAATTTGAATTACAGGGAAATGCTTGTTCCAATTTGTCGGAATTTCTTTGGATTGTAGATTAAAATAGCTGAGGCCTAAGCAATAGCTGAAACAATAGAATACAAGAACAATATTCTATATGGTATGAAAGCTATAGATCGTTGGTATAAGCATTTAATATTAATTAAAAACGTTACAATAAAAAAAGTAATTGAAAATTAAACGCCCTTCATAGGAGGCCATTCCCACTGGCCCTGAGGTGGCTTATCAATCAGAGGCTGCCATGGTTTCCAATTCAGCATTTTCCTAGCCAAATTCAATTCATTCTCGGCCTGGATGATCAGTTCTTCAGCTTGCCCGCAGTTTATCTTCACTTCTATCTCAAAAGTGTCTTTAGTTTCCTTTAATATTGCAGCCCTCTCTTTAACTATCATTTCAGTATATTTGCGGTAGGCAGCACTTTCGGGCATCTTTTTTAAGACCCTCAGGATTTTTCCATATAGGGATTCTAAGGTGTGATGGGGGTTTGGGTGTACGGCCATACCCACTATGCCCGTCGAAGTTTTCACCCATACCATGATTCCACGATTTATTTGAAGTAATCACAAAAAAGCACAAAATCACTATGACGATTTGATTGCTTGTCAGTGCAGATTTTATATTTTGGCAGTGTCATTTTAAGTTTAGTTGGTCGGTGGCCGGTACCAATGAAACGAACGAGGTTTTATTTCGTTTAGTTATCAAGCCAACGGTTTTCGGGTGTTACTACACCAATCGATCGATCGTTGATCGATGCCATCGATCGACGTTGATAGATTGGTGTGCTTTGGCTGATCGAAGAAAGAAGTAGAAACTATCGATCGACGTCGACTAATTCATTCTAACATCGATCCACGATCGATAAATTGGTGTGGTAACACCCTAACTTACATAAATTAGGTACCCTGGTCAGATTTTTTTGTTTTTCCTTAATTATCTAAGATTTAGTGTCAGGGTCGGTTTTCCCCTTAAATATCAACAAAACATTTTTAAAACATGTGACCATACTCAAGATAATCGTGTTCTTATTGGCAACGTCAAGACACTTACCCGTATCCAGGCTTCTGACAGAACCAGGACCTGGTAAGCTTCGCAGCTTCGAGCAAAACGCCTCCAAGGTCACCGATCCTCATGCCAGCGCAGGAACAGCATCCATCACCTTCTCCATCACCCACTAGCACAACTCGTGACTCTGACTTCGCCACTTTGGACATCAAACGCACATTGCCCGCAAAACCGCAATTTTAGCACTATATTGTCATTCACATCACTTCCATCAGTCGTTCGATGATCAGAGAGAGAGAGAGAGAGTTCAAATGTAACCTCGGTTGGTACTGTCAATTTTGTTTACAATTTCTTGTAGTCTAGTAACGAACTGTAGCAAAAGTCTTAAGAATGGATCTATAAAAGAAGAAATAAGATGGTATAATTAACGCCATCGACACGTTGAGGTCATAACTTGATATTGCTTGCAATAAACGCGATTGTATTCGTAATGAGTGTCGATACGAACGATCAAATGAACTGAACGAACCATTTGTGGTTATGACACGATGAGGTAATGAATTACCATTTAAGGTTCGAAGAGGCGTTTAGATTTGTGTCGTGCAGAAAGGTCTACAACCAAAACAAGTTACTTAAAGACAAATGCAATCGTGAAAACTAATGCAAAAATCTATAGAAAAGTCCAAGTAGAACTCATTAACATTCTAGAAGCACAACGTCAAAGAACGCATGATATATTAGACAGGGATAACATCAAAGACCAACGAACAATGAGACAGCAACCCATCAAGTTTACATTATCGAATATAAATAATACAGAAAGAAGACGTACATTCATCTCGAGAATAACCATACAGCATATATGACTGGCATGAAATACTGACCAATATTATAATAACGACTCATGTATAGCCATCGAAAGATGTTTTCACTATTCGAGACATTGGAATTTATGCAAAGTTAGCAATTGAGATATCTTATGATGTCTACTCTCTCCTTTATGCGTTTGGAAGCAATGTAATCCCATCATATTTATTCGTCGTAATGTTATTCATTTGTGTAGCATAAAAGCCTTTAATACCGATGTTACTTTCTATAGAATCGGTTGTGAAAATTTTAATCCTCCGTCCATATCCGATTTCTCAAAATATGTCTCCCTAAAAAGAATTGCTAAAACGAAAAGCATACTTTAGAAGGAAATTATTCAGATAGAAAAGGTAAAAGAACAAAATAATGCAAATTGAAGCATCGTTGGACCCTTGGAGGTTTTCGAGAAGCCTTAAAGAGCCTCAAGACGTATCCGAAACAGGTACGACGTAAATAAAGTTACTGATATCCGTTATTTGGATTAGGCAGAGCCTTGGATTAATTGGCTTCGTCAGGATTCTGGGTTTTCCACATGTATCGTGATTTGTTGCTGGAGATTACCAGCTCCTTGGGAATATGTAATGTTACCGAGGCGTGAATAATGAATTAGATTATTTGGTTCGATTTCACAGTCATGTCGCGCCGACTCCCAATCAATTGGGATAAAGCAAGAGAACGACGATGATATTGATTTTATTGGATCTGCATCGATAAACTCAGTTGTGCTAATATATCTGACGGTTCCCTAATGTATTAATATTCCCTTTTGAAGAGTTTCCCATTACAATCGAATAAAAAGACTTTACCTGACAAAGCGTATAGAAGTTGGAAACATTGTCCTCACGAGTGTCCTTTGTACTCAAACATAATAGTCGTCTGGAAATTGTATTTGTTCAACAGTTATCGTCTTCTACCTTAAATGTATTGTAAACAGTAATATAATAGAAATAAGTGATGTCACGCACGTTTTCCACGTTTCTAATCCCACTCAACGTGACTAGATCCGTTTTGAGACACTAAATGGAAAATGAAGACAAATGGCGAGGATTAGAATTATTGTACATGTTCCTGACTTTCTCTAATTCATCTCTTCTTTCACTGGGAAATTGCGTGTTTTGAATTAAAATTGCTATTTTATTGTGGATTAAGATCAGACTTTTTACCTTATCTAGCCTAAATATGCTAAATCAAATTCAAATATTTCGTAGTAAAATTACAAATGGATGAAACAGTAAAAGAAATAACGGATCTTAATTCTTTGATTGCAAAACAGGGTAATTAGTAACAATTATTGAAAATAATACGAGAGCCAATGGAACACGTTTCAATTGACTTAACACAGAAGATTACGCACGCCCAAACTCCTGGTGTGTAACTAATGAATACGTTTCATTGTTTCAAAACGGTTTTTAATATGAATAACAATAGTTCTAACACAGTTGTCTTGACGCACGAGTTATTTTTTCATGTTCAATTCAGGCTTCCTCATTTGAACGACCTAATGATTCAGGAGTAACGTTAAGCAGATTTTAGATTTCACCAAAATTTTTAGAAGGAAAAAAAGCAAAACAATTATTCTGCCAACATCTCGTAGGCTTTAACAAACATTTGTATCCAATAAACTAAGCAGGAAAGGTCGCTGAACGTCTCAAAGAGCAAAACAGTGTTGATCCCCGAAACTACGGGCGTATATTACAATCTAATTCCGACATTCTATGACAAACAAAAACGGGGCCTTTCTTTACCAAAGGAAAATGTATAAACGGGACAGTTACTGAATAAATATTACCGCTCATTATACTAGTTGAAGGAAATAATAATATATCAGAACCTATATGGCGTGTAGTAGTTGGATTGGGACCAAAGTACGTTTTTTCTTCGGAAGTTTCATTTAATATTAATGATATGTATATGGTCTTGCTTTTTGTTCTTTTCTTATATTATTGTGAAGTTTGTCGATATCGAATAGAAATAAATCAATGCAGTTTGGTCACGACTGGTTTAATCCAAGGCCTTTGAAGCAATTAACTTTAAAAGTATATCCTTGGAATCAGACCTAGCAGATAAAAGCGTGGTGGTGCTGCTGAGACATTTCCTCGTCACCAATCGGAATACCGCAACTACTATTATTATAATTGACATTTCATTTTTGTTACAGACTATGTTAAATTGGGAAGAACCTGTTCAGTAACAAATGAAAATTACAGCCTTACCAGTATAGTATTACACCAATATAAAAACTACTAGGTATTCTGTTTTGATAGTTTGTTGCGAGCAACGGCGCGTGAATCGAAATGATCACAATAGGTCGTATCTCGTTGGCGAAATTTGAAAGGGAAACCTAGTGTGTTTGTTTATGTTTGTCGTTCTTTATTTTTACATCCGAAACAAAGGTCTTTTCGACGTCATTTTTATTCTTTTGTGCATTCACGTGAGTTTATGTAATGCCATGTATTGTTATGTCACTTTGGTGTATTGTGATATTCAGTATGTATTTTTCATTTCCCCGGTCTTTACTAACCTACTGTCTGTTTAGACCCGTACATTACTTCTGTTATCTGCATTTTCAATGCCTATTGTTTCATTTATTTTAACAATAATTCTATAGTACATTTTGCCCCATAAGAGTCTGCAGAATTCACATGTAATATCCTGGCATATTCATTTTGTTTCGCCTGCGTTCATGACGTTCATGGTCAAAGACAAATCATCGGCATCATCATTCTATTGCTCTTATAAAAATTAACTTAGAGTCAGCACATGTTTTCTTCTATTATTACTCATCATCGCATCCATCGTCCCTTTGGTCTTCACATTTATAATAGTCATCAACAGATCGATTTCTCAATCAATGAACACAAAATAGGCATTAATCAAGTCAATTTCGCCTTCCCAATACAGGATTACGTCCAACCAGATGACCAGAAACAGGAAGGCTATAAAGAACGGCTATGTTTTACGCCTTGGTATGTACATGGGCGTATTTTACCGCCGTCCTAAATGGCTGAAACGATTTAGACAAATGGCCTACTATTGGATTCGGTTTTGTGTTCACTGCTTCACTCACTGGAATGCTTTGGAAATCAAATATGGTGGAACTAAAGTAAAACAAGGTAAGGGGTGAAATTGATATTGACATTTGGAAATCAATAAGATAAGAGATTTTTCGAAGAAAGGTGATCGTTGACATAGATGATGATCAGCGTTCATTTTCCGATAATCATCGAATGAAAATACGGATTAAAGATCCGTTTTTTTCATTCGATGCAAAGTATCTACTGACGCTTGAGATTATATTCATCCAGTAAAATTGCCCACAAACGTATCAATTACGTTCAAGCAAAACTACCCACATTTCGACAAAACTAGGCCTCCACCAATCGAGGGCATCCAAGATTCGTCACAGCTACTAACCACAATTACCCAAATCAAATGTGCCAGGTACGTACAACCATTCGTAACTCGTAAATCCGATCGTACATTTCAACGGTGTCTTGTTATGGAGCAAATCTCTTTTGTCTTACAAAACAATTTGTACTTTGTGCTTAGTTATTTAAGTGTTAATTTTGTTTCGAATTGCAAAATGTTTAGTTTGTATAGTTCAGGACGGATCTACTTGTGATTGGAATTGTTTAACCTCAATAGCAATTCCTTGAGATATTTAGCGTTATTGATCAGCTTCTTAGTAACATTATCTGCTGTAATGTCGACACGATTTGTGTTTGTACTTAGTAGGTGCTTGAAGAGACAGCATAGGCTGTGAAGCTGTGAATGTGGGACTTAACAAACTAGTAAAAGAAGATTTTGGCTCTGAAACCATTTAAAGAATTTCTTTTATTAATCAAGCGTTGGACCCTTAATTGTATTTTTGCCTATTATTTTACCTTGACGACTTTGCTTTGTTCCAAACGAAAAATCACGTCATAATTTTGTTGAACCGAATTAAACAACTAATATGTAATAAGCTACCAATCCGTCAAATATTGATCAAAAGAATCCATGTATTAAAGGTACAACTGTTACAAAACATGATTCTAGAAATATCTCTTGATATTGATTTCCTGGAAATGTCTGAGATACACGGAAAGGATCTAGTCAAGGAATGCGGACGGCTTTCTACGAGAAAGTTATCTGATCTCGAAGAGAAATACTATTTTTATCCACAAAGTTTTAATTGACTTTGTAAGCCATTAAATATCTGAATAAATTAATAAGTTTAGCGTTTCCGAAGTGCAATATATTCGCTGAAGATAAAACTTTATGAAGGAAGTTTGTGCAATAAAAACATGAAACGAAAATACCACAGAGCCTAAGGAAAGCTGGACAAAGGAACTTAAAACTAGAGCAATCATTTAAAATGTTGATGTTAATAAATATATTGCTATAACAGAAGCAATCATTAATAAAATCTTAATGATTACTAACGTGCATCACGCATTGCTAACTCCTACCACTAACGCAACACCTGAATAAAACAGGGCCAATAGAAAAAACAAAACAAAATCGCGTGTCAATTACCTCAAATGATTAAGTAAGCCAATTCATGTACAAAGCCAGATCCAGGTCAAAATGACCCAAGTGAAACGGGGAAGTTACTGCAAGGCCATAGGATTATGTCAATTGTTCAATCAGCTGATAATCAATCGCCATTTTTGTTTTTATAGTCACGTGTAGAAACGCAATTGTGAGAAAGTCAGGGTTAATTTAAAAGTAGTGGGTATGGCCGATAAGATTATGTTTTGGTTGAAAAGCGTGTCAATGTTTTTGTTTAATTTAATTAACGCTGTTTCTGGGCTTTTTTTTTAAGGATTTTCATCGAATTTTGCTTGGACGACACGGTGGATAAAAAATTGTTTTAAGACATTGTGTTTTAGGCTACCATGATGAGATTATGTATAGACTAAATATCATCATTAAAAATGATTGAATGTCGTTACAAAATGATGATATTAACCCACATGAAACGATCGAAAGACAAAGTTGAGAACAGGTAATCACGGCTTGAATGAAAAAGTAATAAATACAGCTAAGAAAGTTGAAAACCATTCCAAAAGAAAGTTTTTACCCTTTATATCATGAAATATTAACTAACCAACATCCATACATTTTGATGGACTATAACACTGAAATATTGCTTGGCTGTGATAGCCAGAAATCATGTCATTCCAATCAGTCTAAAAGAAAGTTTTGACGGGCAAAACCGAGATGCAGTTTCTCTTTATCTATTTGAAATATTATTGACCTCACAACTATTGAAATAAATAACCACAAGCTCGAAATAAAACACTAACTACCTACCATAGAAAAGTGCTACTTACGGCAGAAATATTTTAATAATACTGAAGTATTATTTTCTAAATATTTTTTTGAATTTTCACAACAGGTTTTTTTGTAATTTAATTAATTGAAGATATTTTAGTAAGTATTTACTAGTTTTTTTTTATAATGCACTATATTATCACAAAACACTTTTTTTTTTTAATTTATAATCGTTTTTAAAAATTCTAAAAAAAAAATCGTACGGTATTATACAAAAACAATTCAATAATTTTCGCCAACACTATTCCGGAGTGTCACTGAAAGGTTAAGTCGCGTTAAAGGCTCGCAACCGGCCTTCGCAAGTAATCAAGGTTTACTTCGTCTTGGATTAAGTTGTAAGCGTGAACAATGTGAGTAATCTGCCGTGAATATTAGAGGCAGTAATAAAAAATGTTTTTTTCCTAAGTCTCTAGCAGTCGGCTGCTGAATTAAGTCGCGGGCAAAGTTGCCAGTCACCAAAAACAATTATCTGTTTTCTGCATCAAAAATAATTCTCTAACTGTGGGGCTGTGCGTTGAGCCTTTTTTATTTAATAGGGTAGTCAAGTATCCCATAAGAGGCACATTAACAACCCCTGTTTGAATGTGATTTTAAAGCAAGACGCAGTAAAAAACTATCATACAAATAACAAATACATTTTGAATTCTGGTATTTTCCTGAATGCATGAAACCAATTAGCCTATACAATGGACACGCTATTAGAGCAGTGAAAAAATAAAAACCTACTAAGGGCTTCCAAAAGCCTTTCTGAAATCAGCCGCTAATTAAAAATCGCTTCCGCTTATAACTTGGAGTCAGTTAGCTTATGTCACATTGAAGTGTAATCAGGTAGAGCGATACTGGCCACTACGGAGATGTCGCCGCCTTACACAGCACACAATCAACTCAAAACAAACCTTACACAACCAGCATAAAGACGAAAACCCAACAACATTATGGCGGACACGTTTGTGCAACTTAGAGACCAAACGTAACCACCAATAAAAATGAATTTACATTATCGTGTATTAAAATGGCAATCAATATTTATATCTAACACCTTTCCAATAAGTCGCATTTTTGCCCGGTTCAATACCCAAGTGTTTATCTATTTTAGGACTTACAAACCGGATTTCAGATTTTAATTTCGCACAAACTTGGTCTGCATGTTAATTGAAATCCGTTGTAAAGTATGATTTAATTAAAATTTTAATTATTAAGAACTTAGCCGCGGCATACGAACTGTTTGTAATAGAAATCAAAGCAAGTGTATCGTGTAATTACAAACGGTGGCGATATGTGAAACTTTATTGATTTAAGGCCCGTGTGTGAGTAAAACAGGGGTTCGTGGCTGCATAAAACAGCCGCACTGTTCTATTTTTAATGTTAAGTAAGGGGCTTCGAGGTCGGTCCGCTGATGGGTGATCATCCATTACATGCCGAGACGCCTTCGTGTCTCGGAAAGCACGTTAAGGCGTTGGTACTGGCTGTCTTTTGTAGATTTTGACAGTCGTTAGGGGAAGCCAGAAGTCCAAAAGCCTGTCAACCAGTCTTCCTTCTTAGCGTGTCGGTGGCAAATACACTTATCAAATTTTATGTCTGGCCCAGTACTCAGCAACGTGAACACCGTTCGCTGACGCAGCCATTAGGTCCTCACATGTACAGGTCACAGGGCATGCGGCGCAAGACAAGAGGTGGCCCAAGGACTGCGGAGCAACGCTACACAAACACTGAAGATCGGAGCCATCCGAGAACCTCCACTTGAAGAGGTTATCGTTAGTGCGACCGACCTGGGTGCAGAGTCTATTTAGGGTTTTCCAGGTCGGCCACGACACCGCATTCCCAGGTGGGAGGTTCTCCGATGGCCTGATGAAATAATCAGGAGGTTTGAGCTTCTCTCGCCGAAGTTCAAATCTTTCCGAATAGTATGTAATGTTACCGGTAGAACTTACGCATCCAAGAAAACTTCACCAGTCTTACCAAGGCAAGGGGTAATGGGTTGTGGAGGACAGATAGGTTCTCGATCCAGGTAAACTAATGGTACTTAGCTTCATTCTGTAAGACTGGAAGCCGATCCCACCATAGTTGGGAAAATGCTAGGTAGGTTGATATTTCGTGTGGTTGAATAGGTACTATCTTTAGGGTTGCCACCGTTTTTTAGGAGAAATATGTATGGTACTTTTTGTAAATCGTTGCAAGAATATAGTACTTATTCTTGGAAAATTCAGGAAAAAAATATACATTTAATTTAGTTTGAATTCTTAGTTACTTTATTTCTTGAAAAATTATTTAAGAACCTCCTCTACTTTTTTTGATGTTTTTTCGGAGGCATGCAAGAATCATAATCAGCATCACGTTCCATGTTTCGGACTAAGCCTGTCAGGGCACTTGGTTTTGCAGAAAAATATAAATACCGCCGAGGCGGGAAGCTGGAATATTAGATCGAACGAAGCGAGCTCGAACATTCCAGCTAAAAATGTATCTATTCTCTACAGAAACATTTTTTGACCTTTCATACAGAAATAGGAGTCAAGTTGTGAACGTATGCTGAAGAATATTTGAAATATGAGACACATTTTATACTTTTTTCATTCCTTCTAACTGCTTTTTACTAATGTAGGCCTTGTAAAAAATCCCATTTATTAAAAAATGCTCCTCAGTATTTGAGTTAGTGATGAAAATATAGTACTTTGCGTACTACGTTTATTATTTTTTTTATTTTCTATATATAATATATAATAACAATACTATATATATTATAGTACAGTTGGCAACCCTAACTATCTTCCTCTTAGATACAGGACAGTTTGTCTGCTTAATATGTCATTTATTATGTATTTATGTAATACGTTGCTATGTGGCTAAAAAAATAGAAGTGATATAATATTAAAAACCTGTTTATGGTCAAAACTAGTTATAGATAAGGATATGGAGCATTAAAAATAAATACCTACAGCGAACCGGACTTTAATAAAAGGTGATTAAATTAGTGTTAGTTACACCGCATGAGATTTATTATTTTCTATAGTGGTGTTAGAAATGAATCGATTTTACTCGAAGGCCCCAGAAGGAGGGTAATGTTTTTGAAGTTATATTAAACGTCTTTTTGCCAGAATCTATGGGTCAAAGCAACTGTAGGATAGTGTATATATCAGTATAATTTTGTTTGATTTTCTACAAAATTGTTTCGTTTGAAATTTTGTGCACTAACTTAAAATAAGCCAAAAATATTTAAACCTTATTTTGTCATTCTTTAAGGATTTCTAGATCAAGTTCATAATATTTGTGTCACATAATATTTTTTATTTCTCCTCATTTTTATCAAGTAATGTATATTTATCTTTTTCTATTAAAAGTTTCATACAAAAGCCATAGGATTTGATTGTTAATAGCAGGCAAAACCAACACCAGAACCCCACATTAACAGTTCTGCAATCATACCGTTTCATCATCTAATATACCAAGATCCATATCTCATTACATAGTTAGGCAACTTGACACCTTAACTAAAACAGGTTAAGGTGTAAAATTACCAGTCAACGCTTGGTCAAACATGGCAATGAATGCATAGTGATGTGATCAACGCGAATATTATTCGATTAAAATCACTCAAGTGTGAATGGGATGTTTGTCTAGGCATAAGTAAAAGTCGATATCTGGATAATTAGATCATAAATTCTGAGCTGATATCATATGAAACGACTTTCAAATGCTTTAAGTATTGGGTATGTCGATAGATCAAATAAATCAGCGTCTATCTATCGTTTTGCGATACTATAATCCGTTTGTAAATCAATCGTTTCGCATAATTTTCATTTATTGCGGCCGAGTTGGTACCTATTACTCATCGTAGACCAAGTAATTAGCGTAACATTGTCTTTTCCACATCGAAGACGAACAATAAGCGCAATTTTGTGTTACAATGGCTGTCTAGTTCAGGTGATAATGTTATTACGTCTAAAATCACGTGAATTCTTGCTATAAGTTTTTACTGTGCATTCATCTGCAAGCGTGAATACACATGACCCTCTTTATTATTCACGCTGTGACTTTAGCGGAGCTCGAGGATTTCTTCCGTCACCATTTCCGCAATTTTATTTTATTTTTATACTGCATCCTTAAACTTACATATGTAACATTTTAGTTTATTCTTTTGACCTAAACGATGAAAGTTAATGTGGAACACGATTATTATTTATAAAATGCAGCTCTTCTGTCTGTCACATAGTGCAGGGAAAATGTTGCAATTTTTTTATTCATTCTCAATTGAATAAAAATTGCACAGCACTATTTTGTATTATTTGCACAGATTTTCATGTCCATAACACTGTTGCTTTTAATACTATAAACCTTTTTCAATAAAAACTACACCTTATTTCGTGCAGTTTAAGTATTATTTTTAAATAAATGTCCATGCTGAACAAAGTTAAGTTTCAAGGTAAAAGTCAGCTGTTTACCTTTGATGGCGTCGGTAGCATGTTTTGAGTTTGCAAACTCGTTATGGTTTTCCAGTACTAACGATAATATAATGGTTCGAAACCTGTTTTTACTTTTATTGTTTGTTTGCTGATGACGTGGTGATTAATGTGGATAAATACATAATGACTTAAAAGGTAGAAAATTAAAACTATGTAAAGAAAATGTAGGTTTTTATATAAAATCGATTTAGGTACCATCCTTGTTTTATTTACACAAGTCATTCCATTTCTATTCCGACGTTTGAAGGCATCAATATCGCGAAGAAAAAAAAACTAAAAATAGGATCGAATTTAAATTGAGTAGGTACAACAGGTGTGATTTTATTTTACGATTTAATTATTCCAAATGTGTATAAACAACAACTCTTGAATAAAAAAAAAATAATATTTATAAGCGACTACTCATTCGTTCGTGACATCAAAATTCAATTAAATTATTTATATCACCCGACGTAAAAGAGATAGTGTAACGTGTTAGCAATAGACAAATAAATTATTCTATTTATTTTATCTAAACATAATTTAGCGTGGAGTTAATTTATTTTCTCTGTGTCATAAAATGAACGTCAGGTTTATCAGAAGTGTTTTATTTATAGTCAAGTGCGATCACCTCTTTAGTGTGATGTGATGACTTATGTCTTCACTTAATTAATTGATAGACAGTGGAAAACTTGACATTTGATTTGGTAAACATTTTCAATATTCAATTCTAAGGACAAGGACCACCGTGCGTATTTTTTTGAGTTAAATGCCGTGTGCCGTGTGCCACAAACAGGACTCATTTTACGCGACTCACAAATCAAAAAATTACGCACGTTTGTCCTCGCCCTAAATGATAATAATTTAAAAAGGCACAACTGCACTATCAGTTCTTAATATTTTTCGTCACTGGGTAGACTTAATGCCATAGGCATTCTCTACCAGTCAACCTTTGGGTGATGCAGAGAATGGTGGTAGGTGCATAAAAAGCGACTGATATTTAATTAATACGTACAAACATTTAAATAAAAAAAACGAATACGTTTTTGTATGGGACACGTGCCTTGTTGCTTCATATTTAAGCTGTCATCATCTTCAAAAGGAAAAAAGAACTACCTACATTTTTTTTTTTCAAAATCTCCTTTTACAGTAAACAAAGTAGTAGGAAGTTAGCAACATCATTTAGAAAATAGCAATTAAAAATAAAAACAAATAGTACATTCTCAAGCAAGGCGTGTGAAAGATCTTATGCAGATACACTAACGATCTAGGCGATGTGAAATTATAATTACTTAGTATACTATCATCGCATCGAGTTGGTATGTTATTTGAAAGCAAATAAAAAGCGGGCAAGTTGCTAATGGTTTTGATAGAGGTATCTATGTATGTTTGTGTGTATTTTTGTGGAGTTGGCATAATGGCTCTCATAGACACGCGCGACAACGATGCGACAACCAATTTTTTAGTTAAATCAACAACAACTTTGAGTTAAATGTGTCTCCAAAAAATTGCAGACGCCGTAAGTGTAAAATATCGAGTGAAATTTTAAACTATTTTTTCTTAATAAGACACGGATATATTGGAAACTATTGAAATTGGATGGGAATTATTGTATACAAAACGATTTTTTCATATAAAATCGAGAAATTATAATCCAATAAAGATTTATTAGAATCTTACGGAGTCTTTTTCCGGTGACAGATCCATCCGTTCAAGAGAACTGCAATGGAGCTACTGGTTACTGATGTAAATATTTTTTTTATTTTATTATCTCTTTTTTGCAATCTGGTACTTTATTCACATATATTTTTACAACTGTTTTAATAAATACTTAACTAACTAAATACACTAGAAATAAAAATAAAAACTCCTAACTAAATTAATCCTAAAGTATGGCGTCAAAAAAATCATCCGCATCGCTGTAGACTGGAACCAAAAGACTGGCGGCATTGCCACGTTGTAGGCAATGCTTATTCTATTGATCAGATGGGTATTAAAATTCAAAATAACTTTGCCTTGCAATAGGATTCATGTTACTTCTCACGTCCAGTATTTTTCAACCTATCGGCATCAAGATTGTTAACTATATATTCACATGTCCGTTTCAGGATTCCACGACTAGTCACTCTCGACCTCACTCTAGGAGCTTATGAACAGATAAGGGTCCCGTTAATGTCCAAAACTATTTGGGAAATCCCGAAACATTGACGTGAAATTTTAAACTATCACAAACATGAATTTGCATCCTTAAAGTTTTGTGTATCGTAAAAATCGGTACTGAGGTCCGATTTTAGATTCTCATGTTTGTGTTGGAGGTAATGTCTGATACAGGGGGGGCTACTCTCTAAACCCGAAGTCCGTAGTTTCGGGCTTAGTTGCGGGCGTATTCTATACCGTAGGTATATTATCATGCGGTTAAATAGTAAATACCTAGCAATAGAAAAGAACTTAAAAACATATATATGTATTTTATTCTTTGTTGTGTTTTTTTTTTAAAGTCGGTTGTATTTTTTTTGGTGGTAGCCACACCACTGGAAAGTCACAGGAAAGCAAAATACGCAATTTCGTTTAGTTGGATGACATTTTTTTTTCCAGCTGTTTTGATGGGACCAATCGAAAAGATTTTTTAAAATCGGTTTATAAATGACGGAGTTATGAGGTAAAAACACACAAAAAAAATATCTTACAACCGAATTGAGAACGTCCTCCTTTTTTTGAAGGCGGTAAAAAAAAAACGAATCAAGACTGACTGAACTTTTGATGAACTAAAACCACCGAATAATCCTAAAACCACGATTCCTTCAAAACCAATATACCACTTAACCCATAACACAACCACCGATCATAACACCAACCCATAAGGTCGTAAACACATGAAAGCGGCAAGTAGACCGAATCGATGCGCCTGCGCAGCTCACGCGACTCAACGCGTGCGTTTGGAGGGAAAACGTGCCCGATAATTATACCGATGTAGTGTAAAATATACGAATAGTATGCAGTATCAGTAGGAAATAATGTGTTGATAATAATTCGTTATGGTTATAATACGTATGAGTATTTGTGTTCGAATGTTTGGCACAAGTAGTGTTGTGGAACACTGAGTGGAAACCTGAGCAAATAATTTTCTAGATGGTTCATTGTCAAGGAATATGTTTTTGGAATTGATGGAGGTAGAGAGATTTCAGCACTACGGCATTACAGCTGAACCATGGTTTCAGTAAATGGTGAAACGAATCTTGGCATTTTAATGATGAATAGCCAGTTATAAACATCTCACCGTGAAAACTAGGGTGCAATGAGCATGAAGTGAACTGTCATTCCATTTTGTTTCTTTGGATTGACAGCTCACTTCATGTTCACTTCACCTAAGTTTACACGGTTTTACAGAATCGCACTACAGATTGGTTACAGATTTTTGCATACATGCGGGCCAATTCCAAGTATGTAAGGGAAAATTTAAATTAATTATTTAACCTTTATTTCAGGTAACTAAGGCCCACAAAACACATTACATACAACGTGTGACAATATAAACGCAATACCTCTTAAGGGGTAATAGTACTCATCATTATGAACAACTTTCACTATGGGTCCAATACTGAAAGCGCGAAAAAAAAAATCAACTGCCCCATACATTTACCTGTGAGCATAACTTAACAAAATGTTCTGAACAGTTGATTTTTTTCGCGATTTCGGGTTTCGTCCCATAGTAAAAGTTGTTCATTATGATGCGTACAATGACCCCTTAAGAGGTATTGCTTTTATTGTTACACCTTGTATAAAAACAATAACTGTAAACTTATACATTTATACATTAAAACCTAAAAACTACTGCACTCGAAGTGACGACGACGTCGTGTTACGCCCATATGAAACTTTTTTATTTTGACCACCTTTCTTCACCTATACAATACAATATTGCAGCATATTCTCTATACTACTCAGCAGCCACCAAGTACTTCAAAAGCATGAAAAAGTCATGAAACGAAAACAATACAGAGTATGTGACTCAAACTCTTCTCTGCTGTAAAGTTTAGATATTGTACGTAGCACCTGAAATACATCTGAGTACAAAAACTATGCTAAGTCATAACTTAAATACAGGTATTATCTCATAATACGTGAGGTTCAAGTAAAAACATCACTTTTGCTCAATATTTGTGAAGCATGTAAGAAAAACGTGTCCATTATTATTGTTTGAAATGGTTTTACAAACATGCATGTTATATCTAAGTTTATTTTAAGTAGAACTATGTGAATTATTATGTAGTTATTACTCACATTTTTTTCATGGAAACGGCATAAAATCCAATTTAAATCCAGTCACGAAAAGTTACAAAACCAGGTTCAACTTGTTTTTTTTTTCTATATTTTAATTAAGTACTCTGAATTATGTCAAGAACTAACTTAACGTAAATGCGACTCAATGATTACTGTGTTTAACATATTTCAGTTATTATATCCTTCCTGAATTACGTATATATATATATAGTATAGTTATATACTATGTAATTGTCGTCATTATAATATTAAATGTTTGTTGTTTCCATAATTTAATATTTTGTTAATATGCTATTGTAGAATGCGTAATACTAAATACAAGTAAGTCTGTGCAATAGAGAGAAATATTGCAATTCGTATCCTGGTTCACATAAATTCATTAGTAGGTTATAGTGAGAACGAATATTTTTATGCTCACAGAAATTCCGATCCAAAAACTTTTTTTAATCGGATTGCTTGGTTCAGCCATTGTGTTTATCACAGAAAATAAGCACTACCAGACTAAAGGGAAAACACATCGTCTTTTATAGCATACTACGCAAAACCACCGAAAGGTTTACTATGATCAAGAGACCATACATACTATCAACTTTAATTGAGACATAACAATTATTGACGCTATCACATTTGTTACCAATGTATTCATCATGATGGACACAGCAATCACAGTTGATGACATATCATTGGGAAAATCCCAATGTTTAATTATGTTGTCGAAAGAAGAGACTCTAAAATTTTAGTATCACCATGTTCTGTTATGGCACCTAAATTGGACCAGCATGATGTTTCATTCAGTGCCATATACGTACGGTCTGAGTCATGAATTTGAATAGAACCTACTAGAATGGTTTCTAGGCTTTTGCAAGGTCATGGTGGTATCTAGATTAGAATAGTGAACAAAGATTAAACGACAATGTTTTGTGCTCTATACCAAGTATCATATTTTTCATTTGATTATTTTTAAAACGATATTGTCCAATTTCTAGCTTTAACTACGACAGAAGATGAAGTTATGCCATAGTATAAGAGAGAAAAAAACAAAGCAAGTCTATGTCAAAAGCCTGAACAAATAATTTACAAACATCTAAAAAGCCGATAGCAACGGCCTTGCCCTCCATTAACCTGCCAAAATATGCTTCATTGAGTTAACTCATGGGAAAATATTTGAAGATTTTTCAATTCGTGATGTTGAAACAATAATTCATAATGAAGTATAAAGAATTTGTTTGAAGCACGAGGTTCAACTATGTCTGAAGGATAGGTTACATAATACTAATTACATGGAAGGAACAAATGTCAAGGTGGTTAAAATGCCCATCTTTAAATACAGCCTTGTGATTAAGTTGTAAGTGATTTGCCACATCACACATTATCGTAGTCATATTATAGTGGCTGTTGCTGAACCTTGTTGCAAAACAATCGTCATTATGGTCCTAAAGATGTAAGCAAAGAAGACAAAACTGTCAGGTTAACTTATTATGTCAGATAAAATGCGAAGCACTGACACTGCAGGTGGTTAACAGAATACCGATTAGTTTTGCGAAAGACCTTCGACACAGTTACAGTCCCTTAACTTGTAGCTAAGATTATTTAAAGAAAATCCCTTGAATGCTTTAGCTAGCAACTTATAAGTGATTTGTAGTTAACATTTTGAAGAAAGAAAACTACCATTATTGACAAGACATGTCCCACAAATTATATCAACAAGAGATGATGAGTCCATATATCGTTCGACATAACATTAAGACACTTGGTCACGGTAGTGCATATTACGTATGCAGGTCACGCTTGGTATCACCAGGGCCACTAGACCAAGGAGGTCTAGCTGAGATATTCGATCGATCCAATGCAATCGATACAGAAGCCAGTATCGATTTAATTAGAACATTATTGGAGTTATTACTTAAAGTATATATTAACAGCATTCCGATTTATTTCATAACATGAATGTGCGGAAAACGGTTGTTTTCCTGCCCTGTAGTTTGATAATGTGAGTGGCTGTTGCTCAATCACTTCCTATAGTTATTTTTTGCCTTATATTTGGCATGCTATCGATAACGAATCAATGATCGACAATGTAGTTGGTATTGATTGATCTTCTTCTTTGGTTAAGATGTCAATATTGATTGCTAAGGGATAAGGTAAAAATGTCAATGCAGTACACATGAACACTGAAGCAGTCTGGTGATCTATGAATGTCATTACAATTAAATAAGTCAATAATCTGTATTTCCTTGTCCTTTCCGCGGTAATAGAGTCGCCTTGCTTACAAAAGGAAGTTTCTCTGACCATAAAGGTCTTTGTAAAGGATACGAGAAAAACAGCAAAAATGTTAGTAACAAATTCAATATGGACCATTATCAGAGTGATAGAGCTGCGGAGTTCAAGTGTAAAATGTCGTGTCACATGTTATAAATTCGCAAGATAATAACTTAACTGTTGTAGGAACGATAACATCGATGATTACAATCAACTAACAACCGTACATTAAGACTTAAATAATGACCCTTTCACACGAACTGTTCCTCATTGTTTTCAGTTCACACTTGACACCGGCAAATCGCGTAACAACCATGAGAAGCTCGCGATAGAAAAATTGTGTAACAAGAAATATGACCAGGGTGCTATTAAATTTGGCAATATAGTACCCAAATTGTCTATTGTTGTGTAAAATGGTATGTAGGAATGGGTCAATATGGTTGTGCAATGCTAAAGCGGGAAGTGGACGGTATTAGCTAACTGATCAAAGTTAGTCTACGTAAGTCTGATGCAAATTGTTGATAATTGCAAGCAAAAGATTGGAGAGATTGGTAAAGAAAATCGATTTATAGCAGGCAATATTAAATTGACTAAGAGTATCTATAAATAATAATTTAAAGACGTGGACTTTAATAGGTTTAACTTTAATTATCTTTTACGTGAAACAAGAGTAAAAATAGTCGATAAGTGAGTTTATCGGGATCTCAGACTACAATTTATACTCATCATCACAACTTGCTAGATGTATGCTCTAGATGTTATCGAAGTACTCATTGCATGATAAAGAACACCTAAATTATCATATAAAACTCTGAGTCATGCGAAAACCGTCATAATTTATCTAATCAAACATATGTAGTGAAAGCTTAATGAGTTTAAAGTTTACAAAAAAAATGTAAACACCAGGTAGTCCATTAAATAACACTTTCCTTACGTATTACGGTAAAAGCTAAATAAACCATGCACAAAATACGGCACGTCCGCACTCGGCGAGCGTTAGAACAGAAATAGCAGCCTATTAACCCGAATCTCACGCATGCGCGGTAGACGCCATATCGCGAGCACCTGCGTGCGCGCAATCTAAGGTGCTATGTTGATTACGTGTTTTGGTTTACGAATTAACGTAAATAAACTTTTTCTGGGCAGTATAGAGTATATCAAAATAATTCTTTACTGGGCAATGCTTACGTAAATGCAGTTATTTTTTGATTGCATGAAACGCAGTGGTGTTGGTGCACAGTGTTTATCAAACACAACCGGATGGTAGAGTTGAAATATGCATTTGTTTTGGTTTTCGAAAAGACTGAAATTGTTTCGCCCTCAATTTTCACCGGTTGTATGCGATTTAAAAAAAAATAACTCAAACCGGGCTTCTAAAATAACGTAACTTAAAAATATAACATGTTTAGTATAATCTTCAAACATGGTATAATGATCTCGGTATTTTCTAGTAAATATTTGACATTAAAAATACCTTGTAAACAACCACAAATAATAATAACCTTAAAAAAACTGATACTGATATGAATGATAGAGCAAAGATAAACCCGTCAAAAGCAATTGAAAAAAATGCGTAATACACAGCTAAACATTCTTAAATTCTCATAGCTGTCACAAAAAGATATCGAAAGTGGGTGATAAATACCAATGTGGGGCACCTAAAGAAATAAGAATAGTTGAAAAAGAATATCAAAGGAAAATTTAAGCAGTTTTTGCTATAATAAATACCAACGAAGTAGATTGATACGAAAATAATATGAGACATAAATAAGTTTAAGAAGATCAAGTTGGTTTTGTGACAGATATTGAACTAGTTTTCGTTGTTATATGTGCTCGTTTAGTTGCCTTGTTTGATTTTTAATATTCTGACGAAAAAGGCTAAATTGTTATGAAGTTAACAATATTCACTTTAGATTCTTCTTCTTCCCAGCTATAACACTAGGAAGAGGTGACGGGCGGGCGTTTTGGGGGACTTTCTTTATGTAGAACTTTGACGTTTAAAAAGTGCTGGCACTCAGTCTAATTTTAATAAATGACTTTTGATTTTGATTTTGCTAGGGTTGGGGATGGTCTAGTTCTGGTCCTTGCATTTCAATTAACTGTAAAATAATAATGAAATGGTTTCAACGGATCCCCATAACCCTATCACCACATAATATAATCACACATCCTAAGTTACCCGTTGGAAAAATGAAAGTGGCTAACCGAGGACGGCACTAGACACTATAACAAACTTAGATATAATTAAAATGAATATTACAAAGAAAACACATCCGCACAATAAATTCACCTAGCAATTTTAATGGAATTGTTCCACATTTTTCCATTCCTTTATTGCTTTACATAAATTCCGTAGCCGCAGAATTATGTTCGTTCCGTTATGGAAAGTGTGGCGAAACAAATAGAAATGTATTTGAATCGTTAGTACGCTATTCTTCGATACAAGTAGCCATTTTATTTCAATCGTCATCATCATCAACTAAGCCTTCTATGGCTTTCAAATTATATTTTTACTTTACTGTGAGTAATAAAATTATCTTTTGGTTTTGCTTCAGTTTGGTTTCCGATACGCTTTTCTATATGGATCGGTAATTTGTTTTTATCGCTTGCAACAAAACAGAAATAGGAGATTCTTCTCTTTTTACGTTCGGCATTTGATTGTCCGCAATCAGACGATTTCTGAGCAGAATATTAGCACCTACTAAGTTACAACTTTCACCCAGGCTAGGTTGAGCGACCAGCACTGGACTGCTATTAGGCTCATGATAATGATGATAACTTTCTATATATTCTGTTAGAAGCATACTATCGCAAATAATCAACTTATTAGGTTTAGAATCACAGTATTGATGTATTGTAATCTATGTATAACTTAACACTGTCCTTTGTTCTACCTTAGATTGCATATACCAGAGATTGAAGCACAGTACATGCATATCTTATTTAAATTTAGGTTTCATAGCTGAACACGCCAGCAATATGGAGGTAAATGAAATGCAAATATGACACGCTGACGTTCATGCTACCAGTATAATAAGTAGATTTACTGTAAACCCACACGCTGCTCGTATTAAAGTTTTGTTTAGTCAAGAATAACGTCGGGAACCTTTGAATCTGCTGGGAAACTTTTGGATAAATGGCATACTTGGGGTTCTTATTTGGCTTGTTTAATTTCTATGCCAAACGTTTAATATCAAATTAGGTAAGTATTGGATTATAATCCAATACTTACCTAACTTGATATTTTTTATACTATAGTATACTACATAGAATCTAAATTTCATCATAATTCTTGTCCTTATTCCAATTTATTTAGAGACGTTCTTAGTCTTCAAATCAGTAGTCAGTGCAGTCACTTACTTTCTAGCCAAATCATCTTCAACATATGGTCCATTGTTTCTTTGGTATGTTATGTATGATCTAGACTTCTAGAGATCTTTTATTAAAATACACTAGACACTGTATAACTGGGTGGTGCTATCTTCTTATGCTTGTCTTTATTTTTTTATTGTTAGCCTGTACTTGTGTCCCACTGCTGGGCAAATGCCTCCCTTTTCTCCTTCCAAAGCTCTCTCTCTTGGGCGATCTCTGGTCAAGTCTGTCCCGCAAACATGATGCCTTCGCCGCGGTCGACCTCGACGCCGACGTCCTTCCTCAGGCGACCAGTGAGTGACGACCTTCGCCCACCTGTCCGGGTGCATTCGTGCGACGTAGCCAGTCCACTCCCACTTTAACTGGCCGTTTTCTCCCCAACATCTATTACTTTAGTTATGGAGCGCAGGGTGGTGTTTCTATTATAAGGCGTTATTTCATCTCCTTTCGACATTTCCACTTTATCTGTATTTTTGAAATCAATCATGTCTATAATTATTCTCTGTGTGTTGTCAATCACAACAGTTTTATTGCAGTCTTTCATCACAACAGTATATTTTTCTCTGATTTCCAAACAAGATGTTTTGTAACAAGCTATAAAGATAAGTCTTAAATCCACAATGGAGGCAGTGACGGGTAACTAGTTCAGCGCCTACGATACACCTACGTGGAACAAGGTAACCTTTAGACGTTTTTACTTGAAATAACATAGGCATAATATTCCTAACAATAGGGCCATGTTTGTAAACAAAACTTGTTTGTATATTGTTTATGTTTCTGAGGGCACGTGTCAGTGGGAGATAGATTAAAAATAATTATAGAAGATGGATGTTTTTGACCTTATTATGATTATAGCTATTGAATTCCGTGACACTCGTGTGATGTTACTAACGTGTCTTAGGAAGAGTTCAAACACCAGCAGTAATTAACTGCTATCTGTAGGTAGTAGTCGGGATTAATACGATAACGAACTCTATTTGAAATAAATATACCTATCGGACATAGAAACAAAGCAATATTGCCACAAACATACCTAACACGCCTAGATATTATTCCAATGCCTACAGGAAAACTAACATTTCAGTCTATATAATAGTAGTCTATATAGCGAATAATATTAATGAGGACTGCAAATTGTTGTAAGTCCTCATTAATATTATTCGCTATTAATGGCTATTTTATAGGATAGTTATTCAAAAGACTACATTTTCCCTGCATAATAAAAACCACTGTATTCCCGGGCAAAACCAACTATACGATATGTCAATAAAATGTAACTATGTAAATATGCAAATATGCAAAAAAAACTTTCCTCCTACACGACCAAAGCCCGACAATGCTACTGTACTACATGTCTTGATCAGGAACAGGTTTTGAAGTTCGGCGAGCCTCGAGGTCGTGGAAGGTCACACCGGCAATGACCTCAGCCATGATTCCGTGTAGACGAGACGTGATGCGTTCGCCATGCACGTTGGAAAATAAAAACAATATGTCTATGATACTCCTTTGGATTTTGAATTTGGAATTTGACATCTGTCAGGTAATTTTTGTGGTACTGGCTGGCTAGAAAAATATGTAAGTACAAAAAGTTTAAATTGCCATTTTTAAATTGTAAGTTTCTCGTTTCTTCCGATGTCTAGTAGTTGAATCAAAGAGCATATTATTGACTTTTTGGTATTCACTTTCTCCAGTCTCCGGGGATTTGCTCGAATATAAATCATGAATCAAAGACTGAAATAGAATAGAATATAATTAATTTATAAAGAAAGTGTTAGATTGTATATTACCACAACTTAAAACCAAGTATTAGTCAAAATAAGTAGGTCCTTGCAATAAGTTCACAAAACAAAAATTCTTAGAAATTAATTAATCATTTCGTACGCTAAAATGATGCGTTTTTGTTTGATCTAACCTAAAAATTGAAATGTTGTGTTTAAAAACATGTAGCATATGAGTAAAAAGTTTTCCTTGTGTTATTCTGCAGTGAGTATTAAATGATAAATATTCCCTCATAATATTTCTCCTGTAAATCATTTGTTTTACTTAAACAGCGACATTCATAAAAAAGCTGCCAAGTCTAGAAAGACATTAATTGAAAAGGTCAACAAGTACCCTACCTACTAATTTATTTAAAGCATCCTTGATAAATACTTTAAAGTCACTTAAAATCTCATTGCAAGGCAAAGATTTATTATTCACGATCACTCTTCAACGGAGGTCGTGATGTTTTGATTTGACCTCCAGCAAAAAAAAAGAAACATGAAATTCCTCTGATAGGGAAATCATGAGCTATCCTCTTAAATGTAACGGATGGCAATTATGTTTAAGATTTATGAAACGTGCTTAAATGTCAAAGGTTTCGTATCTAGCAATTTACCATTGCTACTGGCGATAAAAATAAACAATAATTAAACACAATAAAAAAGTAATTGGCTTCGAAACGCATTACACGGAATGAAAATTACAATTAAGGAAAAAAAAAAACTAAATTAACGAAAAAACTTAACCCTGAGATAAACTTTCATCAACGGAAGAAATCGTTGCAAAAAGTATAATCTGAATGGTACCGAGTTTAAAAAATGATATTTTTCGAACGCGACCCGATCACGCCCGCCGATTGGTTGGGTGAAAGTGAGAGCGCCATCTATGCTAGCCGTGACGTAACGTAGCAAATCGGGCATTGTCCGTTTGTCTTGTGGGTTACAACAGCCGGTGATTGGCTAATGAGTGTCTCAAGATTATAGAATAGGCCGTCGCAGCTTTTGTACACGATTAATAGTCCTAAACTAACAGCGAAGTGATGATTACATGCCTATTAAACACGGACATATTGCAGACTTTAGATAAACATAAGGAACCAATTGAAATTTGGAATGTGTGTCACAAGTCATAATCATAACATCTGCGTTCACGGTACGTGAATATAGGTTATCTATAGAAATATAATGTGTAAAATGCTAAGCTGTGCAATCGAAGACGCAATAGAAACGGCCATAGATTTTAAGTGTGGAATATTGACCTCTTTTAAAAATGAGTATAAACGAGCATCCATAAATATCATTTCCTTCCTGCCAGTATCTACACTAAAATAATATTTAAACAGCAGTCCACAACTACATTAACAATAAAGAGGACAATATTACCGATTTCAAAGCAGCGTTGTGTAATGATAAAAAGCTCCGTTGCTAAACACAATTTGTATTCCTGTCAGATACCAGTCTCTTTATTGTCTTCCGTCTAGAAAGGACTTTGAACTGTCTGAAATTTTACGCACACTGCACCCCGAATAATAATATAATTTGCATAGTTAAAGTAAAGAAAGACAGATGACGGAATCGAGCGTCTGTGCCCGCGATGCCCTGAGTGTCACTTTCACGGAAAATATGGCATGAATTTTAAATAATGTTATGTTTATTTTGTTATGTTGAGAACCTGCGACTTTTTCCGTCAACACGTTCTGTTTCGTTTATATTATTTGATGTTGTTATTACATTATGTACATATTATATTATTTCCGTTATTGTGAGTGTTTCATTATTTAAAAATATAATAGCGGGATTATAATTATTATAACTTGGAGTTACTTTTATGACATTTTACTTTCACCCGGCTTCCTTATTCTGCAATTATGTCATGTTAAATACTACTCGCAAACTTTATTATTGTCAGTTTCAATTATTTCCTTACTAAAGATTTCCTTTCGTGGCAATTTAATTATGATTTTAATACTTAAGTTTCAAACGATCGCTTGGCAGTATTGGATACTTCATTGCTTGCTATTAGACGTGTATAGCTTTTAAAAACTACAAGATATTACTCCACATGCCTCGACATCACAACATATAACATCGATATCAATCTGTGTAGTCTTATTCCTAACTATTTTGGGGTCAGCTTCTAGTCTATCAGGTTGCAGCTGAATACCATTATTTTACATTGAGCGACGATTGACATTGATCTGACCTCCAGAACCTAGACAAGTAGTCAGACTTTCAAAAGATCTGACCGCAGCTATCTATCGAAATACTCAGCATTTAAATTTCCCCAAAGACTGAATTTAATACAAACAAAAACATCCATTGTCTTTTAATTAAAATCTATTAAGCCCAAGTCGGCACTAGCGAAATGTCAGTATCTCCCGAGGGACTTCGCCCACGTCGGCCTACGTTGGGCCTGGATGGGCGTGGGCGCACGAGGTTTGCAAAGAGACTGTAGATGGCACCTGTAAAACAGTTGACGAGCTTTGTTTTTCATCCTTTGCTATGTCAGAATAGGACGGCGGTCTGATTGTGGTAAATGGTGGCCTACATGTTATCTTCTTTTGGTGTTGTTAATTAGATTTTAATGATAGTGTGAAATGTCTTTTACAGTATTAACACGCTTTTGTTGCGGAGTTTCTAACAATTTTCTTATTATATTGTTTAATTTTTTTTTTGTTGTTTTGCAACGTTGCCCAATGTTAACGTGGGAACCGAGGGAACTCAAATAAATGAAACTTATTCTATTTATTAATGTCTTTCGGGTATTTTCGCTTATGCACCTATGGGCTACACGCGACATATCAGTAGTTAATTCGAAATCTGTATTACAGTTTCACTTTGTCTAATGTTCGCATCCCTCTTTGAAACTATAAAAGTACTAGTTGCCGCCCGCGGCTCCGCCTGCGTGATTGTCGAAAACTATCCCAAGGGAACATATTCCCGGGATAAAAAGTATCCTATGTGTTATTCCAGACTATAATCTACCACTGTGCCAAATTTCATCAAAATCCATTCAGTAGTTTTTGCATGAAAGAGTAACAAACATCCATCCATTCATCCATCCTTACAAACATTCGCGTTTATAATATTAGTAAGGATTATGTTACTTATTTTACAGATACCTCAGGCCACGTATCACACAATTAGATCACGAAGGCAGCCTGTGACGGTAAGGACAATCTATGGGTAGCATAAATCATTTCTACTTCATAGCCCACGTGGGTTCCTACGGAGCCCATACTATATGAAAAACTCGAATAGTTACCATGTAGCGTTCATCCAGCCGAATTTCGGTAACTACGCACTTGGATCCCTGATCCTTTATTTTCATATTCCGATGTGACAGCGATCCGACCCGCGCGGGGAGAGATCAGGCGCAGGTATAACGGCTTTACGTGCATTTCGAGGCTCAGGGGTGCCACACCACCAGATTCCATACCCCGGGCTGCTCCAGGCATAAATTTAGTTAAATGTATGTAAACTTCAGCATTCAGACTGTTCTTTAAGCCTTTGATAAGTATAACATTTGCTTAGCAACGATCTATGTTAGGTATTTGACCCTTAGCCGTTGTTTTTGCTTATTGTTGTTTTGTTAGAACACACCCACACACACATTGTTCATGAAAGCAATGCATGCAATGCTATTAATTGTATTGTTATTTACAAAAGGAGAAAAAAACAAAACAATAATGATAATACTAATAGTTATAAGTGCAATAATGGCGTTGCTATCGATGAATAGGCACCTTTAATTAGTATGATAAGAGGTAAACAAGATAAGGCAGAGATCATGCCCGAAGAAAGAGTAAGGTTACATCAGTTGCCATGCAGTTTTTTATCACCCGGATCGCCAATTGGTAACAATGACTTTAAACCAACAAATATTTACAAATGCCAGTAACAAACCAAAACTTCATACCTTAAAACTTCAACCCCTAGGATAAGGAGACAGGAGCCCACGCTTGAGGGTGCAAATTCTCAGAAATAACTCACATATTCCCCATTTCCATGAGTTATCCTTAGTAATACTACCATGACATTAATCATGATGATGGGTAGAGAAAACTGTAACCTTCTAACAATAGTTCGTTAACCTGCCATGGTACACAGTGGCCCATGATTGTCATAATTGGACGTCCATTCATTCTAACTGGACTTACAGTCAGCAAATATAGGAAGGTACACACATAAGTTAAATCTTTTTTCCATACCAATAGAATAGTCAGATATTACTGGAAAGTGCAAACGAGGTTTGAACCTAACATGTTACGTACTCCTTTTGCTTCATCAACATCACGGCAAACACATATCAGGAAATAAATACAAAGTAATCCGATGTACAGGAAACCCGTCTTACCATAAAACAACAAATAAATGAAATGCTAACCCTCCATAATACAAAACAGGACATCACTTTAGGAAACATTCGCCTGAGCCATACTTAAGTTTTGACGTCTTCAATACCTGACAGTTTGTATGCATAAATACTTAGCAGCAGCCATTTTATTTTAACAAGAAAATGGATGCTGTACGCTTTTAGAGAAATGGGTAGTGTTTAGTGTTAATTTTCAGAGGTAATTGTTCTTTTGTTGTTTTCAGAACAAAACAGATTTCACGAATCATTTGCCAAATTTCACTGTCAATGGTGTTTGTAACATTTCCATGATAGAACTGATAAACAGTCGGTAGGTACTCAATAAGTGCTTTCCCACTCGAATACGTTTTATCGACTCTATTTAACTGCATTGGTACTAAAGCGAACTGATAGCATAAATTCTAGCTATATAGCTGTATCGATTTTACAATCGATACTCGTTAAACGTATCAGTAAGCCGTAACAATTAGTGCTAATGTTCGAATCAATGAT
The DNA here is from genome assembly GCA_905163435.1 of Mamestra brassicae. NCBI lineage: Eukaryota > Metazoa > Arthropoda > Insecta > Lepidoptera > Noctuidae > Mamestra > Mamestra brassicae. The sequence continues at coordinate 5,818,286 of LR991013.1, read as the reverse complement.
AGACGCGGTAGATTGAACGAAAATAAAACTGCATTACACTGTCGAAAGCCTATGCAGAATCCACGAGGCATTCAACTCGTAAAAATTTACAAACACGAAACGCTTTAGAAAAAGACATTAATATAAAAATATGATTAATATTAGGTGAAAGTGAACCACGGACATGTCAGGAGCACGACTCTTAATTAACATAAAGGACACTTTCTTTGAGATAAGACCTCATTTTGATAGTCGAGGCTCAAAAGACGTAAGATAACGTGTCTTACTATAAAAGAACAATGGCAGTGATTAAGAGAATAATAGGAGTGGGATCAAAAAGGACGGAAATGATATGAACAGTGCACTAATTGGACATTGTACACCTACGACTGCTGGTGTTCTATTGTCAACTGTTGCTAGGTAAGTGCTTTAAGTTCACGGTCAGAATATAGATGCAAACATAACTGCAAGTCTATAGGTAGTCGCTTAATCCATTACTACATTACTAGTGTGTGATTTTTGCCCAATGTATTTTAACATAGAAAAACATAAACAATTAGAAAAAACCGTGCGCGAAGTTAAAACTGAACGCTTAACAGAATTCTGTTTTAGAAATTATGGTCAAAGCCATATGCCTAAGAATAGTAAGCCATGAAAAGGTCAGTTCGTCTTGCCGTAGCTGCCTTAAGGAGCGAATAATCGATTACACTCGGCGACTGGGCAAAACCTTTACAATAATAACTTTATACAATCCCATCCATAATCCTATTACAAAATGTTCTGGAGGTATAAAGCCCATTTTGTATACAAAACAGACACGAAATAGCCAGCTTGTCATTTCATAATCCATCCATCAATTATTTTTAATGAACTGTGAATTTTGTCAATAAAGACAAATTATTTGAAAAGACAACAGAAAATTAAATCTTTTTCTCTCAAAGTCGGCCATAACTAGTTTATTTGCGGCATGGACGACATCATTATAAGCTTGAGTAGACTTTTATAATACGCTTACGTCACACCTGACGCATTTAGAGATATTAAAAATAAATCTGAAGCTAAGAGTGAAGTTTTAAGGTCATACTTTATGATACATTGTATAAAATACAACAAACCAGAAATAATCTTTCATAACAGTTATGGAAGAAAACAAGATGAAATGTTAAAATGACATCTACATTTGTATAGCAATCGTACCAGTTCAGATTAGTTATCGTAATCAGGTCTTTCCCAATCCAAAATGGAAAGGTATCTTTGAAGTATTTACTTTGTTTAATGTTGTTAAACATTAAACAAAGTAAATACTTCAAAGATACCTTTTATAATAAAACTATTCCCACTTACTGTAAGAGTTACAAAACAAAGCGTTCTCGATCACGACACGACCGTTTGAATTTCGTATTTCATTGGTAATTTCGTAATCACAAGTTACAAAATTAAATGAAATATCATCACGTTTGTCGTCCGAACAAACAGCGATTTTTTCAAAAGCCATCCATTTGAAAATCACACAGAGCGAGACGAAATTGTATTATTAAAAACAAGCAAATAAATGAACAAAAACGGTTTCCGTCTCGACCGACACGGGTTTTTATAAACCTGGCTTGGCGACAGTCGGAAATTAATGATTCTAGACAACGATAGTCACATGACTTTCCTATAAATGTTTTGAACTTAATCTGAAATGGATAAAATAAGTATAAATCCAATTGGCTCAATTATACGAAAGCGACCACGTAAATGTCGCTAAAACAATTCTGCAAAATTTTGACTTCGGGACCAACACAGGCTAAACAGTAGAGCTAACAGACTTTAAGGGGTAGTGTGACAAATAAAATTAAGAAATCTTACGTTGATGTCACCGACAACCATTCAGCCTCATCGACGAGACTGACAAAAAGTTGGAAACTTAAAAATATTCAATGCTACATCTTTGTATTCAAACAATGGTTTATACAAAAAGATGCGGATATAAGAATACCAAATACTTGATAATGAACAATAAATCTGAATGATAGGTTTTCCTTAAGGAGGAACCAAGCAAAAGCCACCATAAATACTAACTTGAAGTAATAATGGCTCTTGGTGCCGCAAAGACTGGCGCTTACCCCATAAAGGAAAAGAGCGTGACGATAAATCAATTAGCAATATGAAACTCAACAGGAAAGGTGCATTATACCATATAAGCGAAATATGTGAGTCAAGTCCATAAAACATGAGCTAAGTGTAGTACACAGAATAAAAACATCAATTTGTTGATGGGAAACTACTAATTACGGCAGAGAAACAACGAGAAAGTATGTACGTACAAGAAAAACATCATGTCCAAGAGGTGATTGAACGGGTTGTTAGGAAAACACGAACATGTCTTTCGGCTTTAGAGACGAGGAAAATTGTTGGTCACATAAACGTAGTAGCCGCGACAGAAACCCAAGACAAATGATACCAGTAATTTTAAACAAGTTGCATGACGTCAAAGATGCGAAATTCATACATATAAGTTTCTGAAATTAATGTTGCACATATGGAAAACCGACAGAAATTGTGATTGTGAAGCAGACAGAAAAATTTAAAACCCTAAAGATTTTTTTTATTATAATATTTTTGGATATAACCTGATTATTCCAGTAAGAAGATGTTTATAACAAGGTAACGTAAACTTTCTTTACGAGTTCTAAAGTACAGCCGTTATAATTTTATTAAAACTCTTAAAGAAGTATTTTTGAGGATTCTTTATGCCCCAAATCTTTAAGTTAACTGAGCGGTAAAAGCCTCGCAGGAGCCACCTTTTGTGGATGTAATCTGTTTCAGAAATTGTTTGAGTTGGAACCCTCAAAAGATATCGCTTTATCAAAGAGAATTGTTGATATTTTGATACTTTTATTTCGATCACTTTCCTTTTAGTCTGGCCTAATACCGCTATATCTGTGGATCAGGAAGCACTTTTGCCTTCCTTGTTTATCTCTCTTAAATCTCATAACTGACCTATTTTCAATACTTTGTGTAAATATGTACTTCTTTCTATACATAATTTTGGTATTTATTATTATCTCACGTATTCCAGATTGTGGCATTTGATAACAGTTGTCGATAAGTCGTGAGAAAATCGATATCGAATTTGTCTCCCAGATAATATTGTAACAAATTTTATGGACGACGATCCAAAATTAGCAGCTATTGGATGCGCGGTTTTGTAAAACAATAACGTTTCTCTTATCAGATTCACGTTTATTCTGCGTGACATTATTAATGTTATGATAAAATTTATGTTATGTATTTACGTCAAGCAATAACTTATTAATAACTAAATAGTTTCTTATCACGTAGTTTCTTCACAGATTTTATTTATAGACTTCTTGAGATTTTTTATTGCTGTCATGAATAGTCACTTCTTTCCAGGTCATGAAATGGTTAGAAATTAAATAATATATTGGTTAGTGAACAGATTTATGTAAATCGTTTCACTTTCAACTGTTCGAATTTGTGTGATACCGGATCTCAAGGTGATTTAGTGCTGAGATACAGCTTCCTACTCAAATCTCGTTGCAAGCAGGTAAGTGACGCATACAGTCTTCCAATATATGAGCTTAATTTGTAAAATGACGTGAATTATAAATTATATTAAAGGATGATCTAGAATCTCGAAAAGACAATAACCTGGAAATTGACAACAAAGATAATGATGAATGGAGAGATCATCTTACTGGAACGTCCTTACGTCAATCGAGATTAATTACGAATACAATTACAGAAACATATAAATAAGAAACCTACATAAAAACGACTCAAAGCGCGTGACGATGGCTGAGAAAAAATATATACACTTGAGATCCTCCTGTTTTTGCAACACAACACTGCTAACCTTGGTAAGTTCCAAGTGTTTAATCACAAAATATTTGTTTTTGCACTGTGGACACTTTGACACTGGCTACTGACGTAAAGGCGGCGGTACGACCCGCCGACTGTTCGATTCGCGAATTTCCGATGCACCGACGCGTGCGGCCCCACTGAACGGCCGTGAGCGACTGGCTTGTTTCATGCGCAGTCAGCGACGCGCCGCTTGAGAGAAAGCAACACTCTTGCGCATAAAACCGTTGGATATAGCATTAAAAGCGCTGTTTTTGCTGAAAGACTGAAGAAATGCTTTCTAAGAGATGGTCAGTTTCTTTGCTCGATGGACAGTAAACACGTACATATTGATAGGGGAAAAGCAGATATGTCTGACAGGTAATCAAGTGGGTTGTTGTACGCGGTACCCAGATATACCGTTCGTACATTTAGCTTCGTTATGTCAAGACATAACAAAGTTAAACGCCACAGGACAACTCTGTGAGCGTTTGCCATCTGGTCTTCCTATCCGCATTAAATATGAAGCCTTACAACTTGGGCAGTATGACCACCTGTTACACAAAATGCAAGTGTTCGTGCGTCATTTTGTACAAACAGCCTGGAACAGCTGCAAATCGGATGGATACAATAGAGCCTCAAGGTGATTTGTTTGCTTACGAAGGTCAATGGCACGATGATAATATGGCTGATGACACTCACGCACATACACTAACACTTGATCGCCATAAAGATGGAGGTTATTTGCAAGACTTTAAACATGAACAAAGTTTTGTGAAACAAAAAAGAAGACACCTTGAATATAAATTATAATTTGAACATTTAAAGCTGCTTTGAGGATTGTGGAATAGCGATCAAAAGACCAGTAACCATATTGGTACAAAGCGACCACTAAACAAATGTTACGAAGCCTCAATCTATAGATCAGTAAGTGAACGTGCGCGGACGCAAGGCCGTTTGTGAACCGGTCCTGCGCTGACCGAATGCGACTGTACGATCGCTTTTTAATAACATTGTACATTTTATTGACCAATATAGAACATGTCAAGTGACATTTTAATTGTTAAGTTTGTTTATTGGCTGAGACTAATTGTGGGTCCATTTTTAAATATCGATATATGGGTGTTTACATTTTTAATTTTTATTATTGGAATGGAACTATTAGAAATTCTAAATTGGCTGCAGTGCCAGAAACGTCGAAACGGAAATCGTATATTGATGATTTTATCCCTGAAAGCAGGTGACTTAAAAAGTGATGAATTGAATATCAATTCTGAAGTATAGAGGGAGAGGAAAGCCGAACAAACGATGATTGTACGAGTAAATATTGATTGATAGTGTGACGATTGGCAAGAATTAAAGAAGAAAACGTTTCACGGTGCCGACCCTAAATTTAACATGGTACAAGGACCGGGAGAAGACGACCCAATCCTTAGCTGAGGATAGTTTCTCAACTTCAAAGTAATTACTGTACCGCGAAGGATGTTGTTATTCTACGCGCAAGTGATTCAAACTATTGAAAACATTTATGCGGCGCCAGAGCACCGGACTGCGGTTGACCCACTGCTACAGTTACCCGTTTGAGTATGGCCACCGAACGGATCGTGACGGATGAAGCAGTTGTCTGTCTAGTTAACAGGTGGACAGTGGGATTCATACGAGTTTGGTTACAAATATGTTACTAGGTTGATTGTAGACTAGTAATGGCAGGTGGTTTTGTTCACCTGCTTTAAATAACTTAGATATCTAGGATGTTTTAACTCGTTACGTTCAAAATTATTTTTATTTGGTAACTAGCAGCTGAAAAGTACGTTTCAAATAGCATGGAGATATCCAGCCTGTCTGATCGGTTCTTGAAGCAGTTCCAGTGTGGGAGCTGTGCCAACACTTTCAGGGAGCCTATTCCATGCTATTACGACTCGTCGAAAAGTTGCTTCAAAGGCTTCTTCCTTGATGAATTCCCCCATAGCTAGAAGGAATGTCCTAGTGGGTGTTAAAATACTTTGTTTTTGATTCTATAACCTTGCTTAAACATGGTGCTTGTTTTAAACAGGTGGTAATGAATCTTCGAAGTCATTTATTTTGTACAGTAAAACGTTAATGTCGTTATTATGGCATAATTATTATAGCGATTAAGACAAATGACATTCTTCACAGTTCTTTTAATGAGTATTGATTACTTCTTGGTAATTAGGTGACGGATACGGATATCAATTATGGATAAATCTGAAGATAAACCGTGATGTACTGCGGCATAATTTTTGACCTCTTATTTTAGCAGTATACTAGTTTTTATTTGTTTACACGCATATGCCTCTGGTCTCGGACTCAATTAAATTCGCATCACTTTACATTAATAACTATTATAGGGAGATAAATTGGCCTACTTGTACAGACAAATTGTTTGCAGTTTGATGTTGATCTCTTTAGTATTTCCTTATTCCTGTTTTTATCACAACACCAGATCCGGCTCGAAGCCCCAATATTTCTGACGTTTTAAATGTTTGTTCATTTACTTATCCAAAAGATAATTATGATTTGAACACAGTAACACTCAATGGACTTGGCTTACTGTTAGACCTATGCTAGCTACCAACTCATTTAGGACACGGGCACAATGCCGAAATTGGACTGTTGCTCGAACAAACTTATTTTTCGTAACCAGGATTTTGCCAATAGACTCTAAAAACTCAATCAGACCTGTTATCATACTTTCTAGAAAAATAGACTCACGAGGCACGCACCAGTCATCTAGACCACTATCAGTTACCCTACATCACAATCAATCAAATATGATCTTCAAGAGCATCAAGCCGTTTAGAAGCAGTAGTTAATTCCATCACTTATTTATGCAAGTCGCGTTCCACTAAACTGGACTGGACGGTATATGTTGCAGTTCAATTAGAAAAATCGTGTTTTTAGCTTGTTTCAGGATGATTATTGCTTAAGAATTTCCAGCTTAATGTACTTTATTATCGATTTATGTACAACTACCTATTACTATGTCTACACTTAAATAAAAATATAGCTATGTATGTAATTATTATCTATGTTTGACAAATAAATGATAATTATTAAAATATGGTCGAAAAATTCCTCCGCATCGCTGGCCACTGATAATGTACCTAAAAGGCTGACAGCATTGCCACGTTGTTAGCCCTTGGGTCAACCTGTTACATGTTAGATTTATTGTAAACAATAATGATGAATATGAATGCTGATAAGCTGATATGAACGTTCCGACCTTTTTCTCTTTCTGATTCCAGTTCCCAATAATACTAAACATACTAGATTTTTTCATTTCAAACACCCTGACAGTAAACTTGTACTAAACAGGTATTTTGAAAAAATCTTAGATATTCCTCCAAACAACGATTTTTCCAACTATCTCGCGACATTTATACTTACTATGTTAACGGCAAGCGGTGCTTTGATGCTTGCAAGGCCTTTAACTGTGTTATGTTTAGTTACTGTTCGTTCTATGTACAAGTATTGATTAATGAAAGCCAGAACTTTGATATTGAGTGATTTGTTGATTTTATTACGAAAGGAGGCGATTACAAAGAAGGAATCTTCGTGCTTCGTTGCATCAGTGCTGTTAATCAGTTTATGTTTGTCTAATATCTCATTGACCTCTTTCTAAATTAAACAGCGATGTTTTTTTGTGAGGAAATCTTTACTTCAAAACCAGCTCAATATAAATGTACTCTTTAAAATTAAGACTGCAAGAACCAAATATGGTAGATCAAGTTCGGCGATTATTCAATTAACTTTAAATTGGATTAACAACATTTCGGGGAACGCTCCAAAATGATTGCAACAAACATCTGAGTCACATAAACCAAAAGCTTTCAGATACAAGAAAAAAATCTATAAACATGATAAAAAATATCAACCCTCTGGGAAATACAGCGTCAAACACAAACATTTTCGCGTAGTTGTACCATGTATCACCTGTATTTTCTACGAAGTTGTTTCTTGCTACGACCTTAACATAAACAAACCCTTACATTACTGCGGGGTTGTTTCATGCCCTTTTGATGTTCCTACCCTCGGGTTTGCTACCGTGACATTCCAGAAACTAGACAGTTTACGCATCAGAGAACCTGTAGTTTTTACACATAGTATGCATAGTGGGGATTAAATGTCGTGAACATGTGGGCAATCTTAGGGAAGGCTATGTTCAACAGTGGAGTTTGATAGACCAGATACAAAATGGTATGGTAAAAAGAAATCCATTCAAAATTTAAGCGATCTTGGAAAAATACTAGAAGAATCTTTGGTAAAATGCGGTTATAATTCCGCAGGCAAACAAAATATACATTTAAAAAGAAAAAAATCTCACGTTACACAATAAGAATTATTTTATATAATAAGAAATGTTTACCTTCTAAAGTAATATTAGATTTGTGAATATTCATAAGTGCTCTGTATTCATAAAGAGCTAATTTGAATTCTCTGTGATCTTTGGGCCTGTGATATTCAATGACCAAAAATATTATTTCTGTCTAAGACGATACATTTCTTACAATTTCTAAAATAAATACAGCCTTTGTAATCGTATCTAACAGTTCTATTTCGAGGAAACCTACCTCTGACATTGGCCTATGACTCGACGATATAGCAACGGTGTCTCAGGAAAAACTGCCATTCAATTTGACAGTTAATTTATCTTAATTAAGACTCTAATGATCAGATTAGCTCTTATTAAAATTATTAAGCATAAATAAATTGTCCTTAATCGAACGATCAAAATCAATCCAACATTCGAATAGAACCTTGGCACCCACGTCCTATTTTTCCTATCTAGCAACCTACCTTGGGAATTCCAAAGCTGTGCGTGTAGATTCATCAGAATATTCTGTACCAGTTAACTCGTTTACAACTTGGAAACTAGTTAATATTGACCGCAGTAGCACACTAGTGTGATTCCGCTATATTTTCTGCTTCGTGGCTAACCGCAGTTTGGTCTTCAGGGACGTAAAACTCCAGTGCATTTGTAGCTTGTATGTGATGTTCCTCGAATGAGCTACGGGTATCTTCAAAGAAGTTGTAAACTATACATCGGGGAAAGGCAGACCTAAAAAGCTACATAAACATTTATCTCAACAGCTTTCTCCAGATATTTCTGAACCACAAAATCTCTCATTAAACTTTCAAATAAAATTCGTCTTGGGTTTGAATAAAACATAACTTTGAAATACAGAAAAAGCCCATATATATTTTCTCCTCGATCCCGGATTATCATACAAATAAGCTTTATTAACGAAAGGTTAATACCAATTTACAAAATTATTACCAAATAAACTAGATCCAAGTATGAATAAAATATAACTAATATGCTTTAAAATTCTGATGGGTGATTAACATAAAGGACTATCAAGCTTTGAACTAGGGATTTAGAAGATTATTTATAAATTATGATAATTCTGAGTTGACCTTTGCTTTAGATATGGTTTTTAGATCAAGTTCAACTCACGCTTTTTAGCCTACACATTTATAGTTTAAGGTCTTCTCCAAAATTCATAAAACTTTTGTAAAACATTATTCCTAAATTGGGAACTTCTTGGCAAATAGTTCGATGATATTTTTCCAAACAGTATTCTTTTCACTTCTGCCTTAACACTAACTGTTACTACTCCCCTAATAAAGATCAAAAGAGCTTTCCCACATACTCGTAAGTATGTCAAAGCATTTTAATACACCTACGAAACCAACGTATTCGTGTAAAAATCCAAGAATTCCTAGCGGAAACGTACGAAAAACTGTCTCGAATAACAGAATATTCAAGAACGGGGTATTCGTGATCGTAACTAACAATCAAAATTCAGACCACATGGCATGGTGCATTAATTATTTCCCAACGGTAATGTTGCAAAATATTGTGTGGCTTCGAAAACTTTGGAGTATCGGTTTATTCTCTGTTAGAAACAAGTCTTGCGTTCATTACAGAGTTGTATCTAATTTCAAGTATTAATTAGATGACATTTGAGTTTGTGAGGGATCGAAATTCGATCCGAGTTTGAAGGTGAAACTGCATTCGAGTTCTGGTACACATTAAATGTACTGTTAGAACATTAGCGTAGTACTATTATATATTCTGTGACATTAGCAGTATTTGGGTTAAGTTTCAAGAATATTTTGTTTCCTACCTCTCAAAATATGTACGACAGCTAGCATTTATAATAATGCTTTGTTTTTTAAAAGATATAAAGGTCACCGTTTTTCCAATAGTAAAATAGTTTCCGGTTCGTGAACTTTTTATTTCCTCGGGGACACTAGAAGTAGAGTCGTCAATATCCTACTGTATCCCTTGATCAAACTTTATGACGCTAACTTCACAACAACTCTCCAACCATTCCAACATATAATGTGAATGCACGTAGCTGAAGTTTTAATTTCTCGTCCATGCCCGAGGGAGGCCAGTGTGTAAGGAAGCATTTCGCCGGTATTAAAGTGTGTAGGTTCATGAGTTTTTATAAACGATGAAGACTATATAAAGATGATGTGGATATGTGAAAGATAACAGCTTCATTGAAAGATGATAAAGAGGAAGGCACGAAGGGGACTCTTCAGAGTTGTCAACTTCAGATATTCATTATCGAAGATCTACAAGAAGAAAATGGAATAGATTGGGATTTTGGCAGGATGGAGGCCGCGGGAACCCGCTGGAAGCAACACGCACAGGACAGCGATACTTGGGTGATGCCTATGTCTAGCAATAGACATCTTTTGGCTGAAATGATAATTGGCAGGATGATGATGATTGTCACACTTATGTGACAGTGGGCAGAAAACAGGAAAAACGAAGGAGGAGGAGCAAAGGACCGGTCGATATAGTGACGCTTACTATGTCAAGCAGTAGATGTCTTTCGGCAGAAATGATGCTGATGATTATAAAACTGTATGACTCGCATTTTACACAGTCCGTGACTAGTTCCACCAGACTTCAAGGGTTATACAACAGTGAACGATATTTTTATTACGAACAACACGGAAATTAAACGAACAAGAATTAAGCCTCCGTTTCTGACGGCATTACGTCTTGCAACGACGTTTATGGTGCCAAGTAATCTCTTAAGATAAAAGTTAAATCTTGACATAAATTACATAAAGCCCCGTTTACATTGGACGAGTAATTAGCTGGACGGGATAGTACTGGCAAGGCGAGGCTCAATGTAAATGTTGTGGTGGAGGCTAGTTTAAAGGCAAATTACTTTTAAACGCTGTCTGGGCAGGCTTAGTAAAGAACATCAATAGCATAAATGTAGAACCTCGCAAAGTGGGGTTACCTTAACATCGACCTCGACGAAGGAAATGTGACGCAAACTATGCCCCACCTCCTATCCTGCCCTTTGTGCCCCAAAATTACCTCTGCTTTGCCACTGACGACGCTTGGATGTGGTAAAGATAAGATAATCAAATTTGAATTACTGTCGTGCTAGCTTCACGAAGACGACAAATTTAGACGAGTTGCAAAAACTGTAGCCAAGGTGCAAGACCATGGTGAATTTTTTGACAGTGATTTGGAAAACAATTTCATCCAGATGGCACCTACAATGCCCGGTTGCTGAGGTACTTTATCTGTTCGTTAACCACTAACCAACCATTGGCGTTATGACAAATATCGTTAACGGACAGATAAACGACCGATAAAAACCTCAGAAACCCGGCACAATTTTTTTCTCAGTTGGTGTATTGGTTGAGAAAGTATGATTGGTGCAATCAGAACTCCTCCGCTCACTCGACCGATGTAAACTAGGCTTTAAAGCTCGACTTAAGTTACGTGTCTTATATCACCTTAGGGTACATTACCGTTCCAGTTATGTACGAGTAGGTTTCAATCTGTGTTACGTAAATGAAATACTTGTGGTATACTTGTACGAGGAGTCTGTTTCTTTTTGCTAGGGTACTCCAGTCTTCGTCCATTTTTTCCTGTATCTAACCAGTTCTTAAAAAACCCTTACTTTGATCGTATTTTATCGCAATATTATTCCTTATCTTTTGTTTTTATGAATGTGGGTTCGCCCTTAAAAATACAAAGCCGGATTCAACAATGTTTTGTTTTTTTGGAAACTCTTATTGTATAAGAAATTATAATTTTATTGTGCTGTACTGGGTTTTCAAATAAAGTTGAGTCATTCTGTAATGATAAATGTGTTGGAACATGATTTGATGTCTTTTTACAATATTAAAGTTCTCCGGAAATTTGAACCAACATTGCAAGTTATAGTATTAATTTTGTATGAAAATATTAGTTCTGTATTTCTTTACCTATGTTAACAAATAAATAGATAAAATAAATAAATACGAAATTATCTGCTTTACATACAAGCTACTAGAAAGCTGTTTTACGCACTGAAGCTGAGAACTGAGATGAAGTGATGAAATAAACATGTTCGGATCCATGTTGAATATCAGTACTGTGATGAAGCGCTCAGGAAATTGCGTATTTATTTATAAATAAAGATTGATTGTGCTTATTATCATTTTTGCTACTATTATCAGTATGTTGTCTAGACAGAACGACCTTCATTTTATTTAGTTATGTAAGAATTACAATATGTCACGGTATGTCATTCTTAGAGCATGGAGAATATACCCTAAATCACATCCGCATCGCTTCCGTACCGAAAATAAAACAATAGTCTTACACGTAATAATTACCTAATTTATGCTCTATCGAAACACTGGTAAATGCTTTTCTCCCCATAATAATAATAAGGATTTCGTCAGCAACTTGCTTTGAAATACTCTCTTGTGGAATCGGAGGTGCCGTACTTCAGGTGTGCGCCCGACCCAGTTCTCGATAATGGCAATATCACATTGTACAGGGATCGGTCCATCATCACTGACAGGACTATTGTTGCCAATAAGCCTGATAAAGTGGTGGTGGACCGAATCGAGAGGCGTGCGATGATTTTGGACATAACCGTTCCGCATGACGAGAACCTCGTGAAAGCCGAGAAATATAAGCAAATCAAGTATATTGATTTGGCTCGCGAGGTTGTCGACATGTGGGATGTAGACTCAGCAATCATTGTACCGATAGTCGTGTCAGCCAATGGCTTAATAGCTAATAGCCTCAACCTTAGGAGGCTCTCGTTAGGCAGTCGGATCAAGGGCTTGATTCAGAAAGCGGTACTTCTGGACACGGCTCTTATTGTGAGGAGGTCACTCTCTCTCTGGAGCCCTGACCTCCGTAGCTTGGACCCTGTTCCGGTACTCGTGGTCTACTATTTTTAGGGTTCCGTACTAAAAGGGTAAAAACGGGACCCTTTTACTGAGATTCCACTGTCCGTCTGTCTGTAACCAGACTGTATCTCATGAAACGTGATAGCTAGAAAGTTGAAATTTTCACAGATTATCTATGTATTTCTGTTGCCGCTATAACAACAATATTATAAAAATATACAAGAAACATGTCTTTTTCGGCTTATGGTACGGAACCCTTCGTGTGCAAGTCCAACTTGCACTTGGCCAGGATTTTATATTTTACAATGTTATTTATAATTTATATTGAAATGTTTAAAATATAATTTATGTGTATTAGTGAATAAATAAGGATTATATGTAGAACAAGAAATTAAACTGTGTCATTGAACTGTACATTTTTTAATATTACTTACTAAACTTGTACATAGCTATCCACTACAAGGGCTTTCCTGAATTTGATATTGCTTTTTTGGTCATCTAACCTTACGCATGCTATCCACTCCTTCAGTCCAGTGTTACTCAAACCTAGATTTAACATAAACTAATACAATAAACAAGTAATATTTTTTGTTTGTCGAAAAAAAATACTGTTTGAAAACTACACTATCGCTGATGGCCACATTAGCTACTATTATCACATAAAAATGCTCGGTTCTTGTGGCATAAGTCTCGCGAGAAAAAGCTATTACAATCTAAATCCTCTAAAACCAATTAAAATCACTTACCTCTTATAACCGCACTCGCACTCCTCGGTAACACACACAAACGGCAAGAATTTATTCGCTTTTATTTTCACACTTCTTACACTCATTTTTATCTTTTCACTACACGACAAAATCTACACACGAAATACAACAAATTACCACAGTTTTACACACAGAAACACACTGTTTATTATCACTACTGGTTCTAAAACTATAAGAAGGAAAATACAGGAAAATCTTGTGAGTTTTCCGTGTCCTGCATCCGTATTCCGGCATTAAACTGTGTGGAAGACTGGTGGTTTATATAAAATCAATAACACTGTGTAATTAGGTGGGTGGATGTGTCTGTGAGTCCAGACGTCATTGCTAGTGGGCGGTTCCCTATCGACAGATAACGCTGCAGCCTTATCAGTGGAAGTTCTTTAAATGCGGATTTATTTCGTGTGCGGATATCGGAGGAGAATGTCTTTGGAAGTCGATAAGGATCTTATTTTGCTTTAAAGATATCATTTAATACCAAATGATATGTAATTAAATTAGTTTCTCAACATTTAGCCTAACTACCCTTGTTTTCAAATGAGTTATTATCAGTACACCATCTAAATCCCTAATTCCCTAGCTAGAAAAAAAAGCGCAATCTAGCTAGCAAATTACTGAAATGAAAGCAGCATTAGCTGTTAATGCAATCCAGTATTTTTCTCGAGCAGTAAGTTTTTTTTTAAGATGAAAAATCGTTTAGTCTCTATAACTGCGGTATTATCATTATTAAGAGAATGCTAACTGCTCATTCAACTGTAAAAACCGTTTAGTCTCAGCACGAAAGGACCCAGTCAAGTAACCCATTTGACTTGCTGAACATAATTATTTTTCACAGCACATTAAACCATTCTCACAAGAGGAAAAGTAAAACCAAGACTTTATTTTTACCTCAAAGTCGTTAAAGTTTAATAAATAAAATTCTTTAATGTTCCTTCCAAAGAACTTTGTGCTCTCATTTCCTAGGGAAGTTACTTTTCGATCGTATTGTCCGGTACGAAATTCCATTCCGCTAAAAAGTTGTAATTTGGCACTTATTGCTTCGCAGTTATGAATTTTAACTGCTACGTGAACATAAAACATTTAATGCAAATAATGAGTTATGTGGCGACGCTTGACGGAGGCCCCCTTGTTAATACCGCTACCAAAGTTATGCCAGAACTAAACCTCTCATGGGAATGCCATGCATTTTGTCAATTCAACAGTATTCATTGTGTTATTTACGCTGTCGAGCAGAAGAATGTTTAAGGGATATCAAGCAATGGATCAGGAATTTCCTTTGATTGTAGTGGATAATGCGATTTAATGTGTTACCTCTCCAGATTATGCTTTAGTCGGCGATTATTAATATGAAAGCTAGAGTATGCAGAACAAGATAGTTCAGGAACCCATTTCCGCCATCATTTTTCGACTTGTACAAGATAATCGATCACAGCCATTAATTAATACTGTTCCTAACGATAAATGCATGCGGTGCTAACCTGTAAGAAATTGTTACACTAACCTTAGATTATAGTTGATGACTTTAAATATTTACAGTGTAAACAATTGTTGGTTGGCCAATAAAGGAAAATAAAATAAAATAAAAGCCACGAAATGAATCGAGTTTGTTTGGTCCTAATTCATCACGACCAAATGGACAAAGCGCTTAGCTATCCATTCCTCATAGCAAGTAGCAAGCAAATTAATCAGAAGTGGGATGAGAATTCATTATACAGAGAGGAGAAAAATAGATGGGCGCCGATACCTAAAAGAAACAAAGTTATGGATGGAAGGAAGCGATGAAAAAAAGGCGAACAACTGAGTCTTGAAGGAAATGTATTGTTGTTTGAAAGAAGTTGAAAACTTTATACTTTACGGATTCCTTGTAAAACTGACTTTGATTTTGAGTAAGGCTAAGTGTTTGGTAATGGATTTAAAAGGTGCAAAAACTTATGTAAACATGATATCATCAAGTCTTTTGATCTTATACATTATCAAATACCTGTAGATGCTTAAAATTTCTTATCAAACACGAGGCAAAATACAACCTTTTTGTAAGAAATGACGTCAGACAATCTGTTGATGACGTGTGGAGTTCAGGATCTAAAGACCAAACCTTTCTTGCCACGGGGCTGCGAGCCGCAAAGTTATAACGTACAGAAATTCGTTTTTTTTTCAATCTCGTCTGCTGATGAAAATGATAAATGAGGTCCATGATGGAATTAGCAGAAAACACCTGATCGCACTTGCTCTTGAAGGCTGAAAATCTGAACATAGACTTAATAAAAGCCGGTTTTTTGAAGTGTCGAAGTCGGATTTCAAATGCGTTTACAGACAGGTAACAGAGATAGTGTTATTTTTATTGTTTGCTACAGTTAGGTCACCCTTTAGCCGTTCTGCGAGCATGAACGCACAGTCTACAAAAGTTAGTTGAACCGAGTAGATTCCTTTTAGACCTTCGGAATAGTTTTATTTGAGCAGATATTGAATATTCGTCCAATTCAAGGCAAATACTGGTCTCTTTTGAGTTTTGAGGTCACCTAAAATTTCTCAAAAATCGCCTTTTATTCGTTAAAATGTTCGTCATTTGTAATCTTCACTTATAATTTGCGGTATCCTGATATGGAGGGGCTTCTAGATTAAAATCATAGTTTTCGGTTGTTAGGCACATCTATGCGATTCAAGTATGAGTATACTACCTACATAACAATGTTGAAGCCACGTAATTGATAGGCATTTCTTGGCAATTATGCTTCAAGGTTAGAATTAATTGATACACTCTTGACATTTAATATCATTACTTTTAACCCACAAAACAATAGTTAACCATTTCATTGTACCACTCTTATTTACTCATTGTACATTTAATCAAATACCCAAAAGTTATGTAATAGTTATGAAGAAGTTATGTAACTTTACCCTACCCAAAGGGTTTATGACTTAATACGGTATGTACTTTAAATACTTGTACATTCATCCTCCACCCACTATAGTTTGCAAATTATAACAAACCTGAATACAAAACATATAATTCGACAAAGTTAATTTAACAAGAAAATCGTACACAAAGCGGCATATTAGCTACTATTATGATTGCGTGGGCATTCTGCTTATTTCGCTTGTTTGGGAGCAAAGGAGCATGCCCGAGGGAATGTTTTTGACGAACCCCAGTCCCGGGTAACATAATGTTTTTATTAAGCTTCGGGCAATTTATGGAGGTCGTGTTTGAGACGGTCTGTGTTTCTGGACTTTTGATTTTTGTTTGATTGAATTTTAGTAATGTTGTGGATGACTTGAGTGGTCATCGGTCAAAAGATGGACGCTTTGTGTCTCTTAGAAACAAGTAGAAAAAACAAAATGAGATGGAATTTTTTGTGTGTATTTAATTAGAAAAAAAAAATACATATTATCTGGAAACATAGCAGGCAGAAGGCAACTGCTCCACATAAAATGATCTCTAAGTAATTTGACTCAGAAACAGGCCAAGAAAATGTTCAGAAGAATAAAGTTGCGGCTGAAATGTTAGACAGACATCTTGAATATTTCATCTTGTGATTTTAAGATGTTAGTTTTCGTCTCATTAATAAAGATGGCTCAATATTGTAATTTCAAGGTTAGATATTAGAATATTTAACAGACAGAGTTTCTCAAGCATAAATATGATTAAAATAATTTCTGCGTATTGCTTTAAGTTTTAATATCCTGCGATAAAGCAATCAATGCAATGTCTGCACCGCGCATAGATCAACAACATTGCGAAAGCAGAGAGGTCAGTCGTCGGTAGGTACAAAAGGCTATGAGACCGCGATGACCGTGGAGGTCAATCTTCAGCAAGTGGCTCTAAGGTTGCTTGACCGTAGAAAGATGGCCAGTCTGTTGCCACATCCTGTCACAACTTCATACATCTATACTAGCTTTTGCCCGCGACTTCGTTCGCGTGGAATAGTTTAGTACTGTAGTTGCTACTGAACAGAGAAAGAATAGTAGATAGTTTAACAATGATTCTTTAAATTGGCATAACTTTTTTATTTATGAACCGATTGACATGAAACAAACATTGTGAAGCTCACAATGTTTTAGTGAAAACCACATTTTAATCGAATAAGCCGTTTCTGAGATAAGCGTGCACAAACGCACAGACAAACAGAAAAAAAATCAAACAATCATTGTTTTGAGTGCTATTTGCGTTGATAAAGGTCCCAATAATATTTGTTCTCATATATCTTCCATGGACAGACAGCGATCCATTACATTTTTATAATATGATAGATAGATATAATATTATCTATATAGAATCTATATACTAATAATGAAGCTGAAGAGTTTGTTTGTTTGAACGCGCTATCTCTGGTACTACCAGTCGGATTTGGAAAATTATTTTTGTATATGATAACCAAATTCATGAGGAAGGCTATAGGGGAACGGGAAAAAACAGGATATGGGCGTACGAAGTCGCGGGCAAAAGTTAGTCATTAATAAAATGATCTGCCGCCTTTATGTTGTAAGTTATTATGAAGATATTGGCATTAAAATTTCGTAAGAAGACTGGTAGACGACAAAGTAGTATTAGAGTCGAAATTATTAATGACTTTTCTTGTTTACTTTTAAGATTAGCTGAGCTTAAGTACTGCTCAGGCTTTCAGAGGTGGTTTTTTGTGGGATTTATATTAAGATTTATGACGTCAAAAGAAAAGATAGTGGTAATCCTACCCTGCGTAGTGTGGTGATATTAGATAGGTATATAAACAGTTTTTTTTTTAATATTGATTTTGTGCCTAAATATAAGTTAAGTACCGGGTAAAACGGGGTGGATAGAAATGATGGGGTGAATAAAAACGATACTTTGGTTGGAATTTTCAAGTTATTTAAATATTGTTTGCAGCAATGAAGAACTGCATTTTTTTATCAATTATTTTATTTTTAAAAGGACGCTGTGTGAGAAACCATTAATATGACATTTATGTGAAAATCCCAATAAAAGTTTCGTTTTTATTCACCCCTGCATTTCTATCCACCCCGTTTTACGGTCCATTAACTTTCTATTATTAGATATGATTAGATAGGTATGACCAGCATCTCATTGAATGGTCAGCGATGATGTGTTCAATGATGGAGAACGCTTGCCGAGAAGAAACCTAGGTACCACTCTTGACTTAGCGACCCTCCAGTTTTAGCTAACAGGTAACACAGACACAGGCAGGGAATCCAATTCACATGTGTAGGTACAAATAATGAACGTATTCCCAAAAAAATGTAGTACGTAGGTATGGGTGGGATGTCCATCATGTACCGGTGGCACATCGCTCCTACGTCATGTAGTCCGTTGATGAAACGGGCTATCATCATCATCATCATATCAGCCGAAAGACGTCCACTGCTGGATATAGACCTCCCCAAACAGGGTGGCAACAGAGAATCTTTTACTTAAAAAGCCTGACCTTTTTACAGTAATTTACAATTCCAAAAACAATGTCAAAGCCCGCATGTTTCACTGATACTGACTTATTTAAATTGTTCTCAAGTTGTGATTACATTTTGGGTTGGAAACTGTGCCGGTTCGCGCAAGGCCGTTCGTGTGTGGGTGGTATATTTGCAAATCTCTGGTAGGCAGTGTAGGCTCGCCTATTAGCTACTTCTTATTAGGAATGGAAACACAAGACATCAATTACTTATGTTGTTCTTTTGCTTAGACGTTTCATGACATTGTGGCTTGTTTGCATGATTAAGTTCATGTCAATGGGTGGTATTTCAATTTTATCGATGCATTATTAGTTATTTTTTTGAGATAACTAACAAAACGGGCTTTTTGTAGTAGAATAAAACAATCACGTTGAATGATCGTAATCACTCTTAAGAGCCGGAATACAGTAATTACTATTATTATTGCCATTTTTCAGCTATGACCCCAGGTCAATTCAGATCCTCAAACATTTGCCATAATTATTTTTACGAAAGGCAATATTTTGTACAAAACCTACCACAAACCTATCTTTACCGCCCATTGTATACTTTTTCATGTTTGATTGTCCTGTTCTTATGATGAGGTGTACAATAAAGTATATAATAAATAATAAATAACATCTATTAAAACTATCGATCAAAATACGAAAAAATCATACAGAACCAGAATCAATCATCGGAAAGTAATCGCACTGACCGACCAATACAACAAGGTCGCTACAAATGACGCAATAAAGTAACCTGCCCACGTTTTGAACGGGCCTTCTGACGTAATACGGGGGCGGGCGGTCTCGGTGCCACAATGTGTACTCGCGCCATGGAGAAGGGATGCAGAAGGCATAAGGGGTAAACTTAGGGCCAACTTCATAAATGAAACTGAACGCGGTCCGCTCATATAAATTGTGTTCAAGAGCTGACTGTCAGTGGTATCATTCGTGTAGAATTTTGAAAGCACGTTCAGTTTTGTTGCTGAAATTCACACCCCCTTAAAGGACGGCTACAAAATGGCCAGAAAACTGAACAGCCACTTCAAGGTCGATGTGTCATTTATTTTCTTTTGAATATTGAACCAAATGAACATTTAAGACCCGTGTTAGTGCACAGGGTCTGCGTTAAAGAGTTAACAGACATAGGAAGGTCTTTCTATACCTTCTTGTGTGATACTGTTTCCATTACCTGCTATTAGCAAGCAGATTTGCAGAAAAACAAGAGTATTTCACAGACCAATTATTGAGAATGCGATGCTCGTGAATTTTTGTCCGTCTGTTATTTACAGTCTCGCTGGTCTACCTACAGAACTGCTTCCTTAAGATTTAGATTCTAATTCTCTTTTGACTCTTCCAATTTCTGGTAAACAGTACGAGTACAAAATATTGCAATGTTGCATGATGTCCAATTTGAAGAGCTCATCATCCCTACGCTAAGTGCTACTTAATTGTCTACCTATGGGATGATTATTAGCAGACCTTCTGCATTAATCCTGCCGGGTTTCTACAATGAGTACAGTTCTATTAGTTCAGAAGTGGGTAGTCGAATTAATTTTATTGCTTGTACACACCCACAGCAAAGGTTTTATGGATAAACCAGCAACATTTGTAACCAAAATCACACGGCTTCTTAAATAATTTTATGTCTTAATATTTAAAGCAATTTATTAATCCATTCACTTTGTGTGGTGTACCGAAGGACCTATTAACTATAGGCAGTTATAAGTCAGAAGAAAGTAAGAAAAGGTTTTCTTGCATTTAGAGACTCAGAAAACTTGGTAGATATTTGCTTTAAGCCTGGGCTATGGTCTGTCTAAAAGAATACTCATGATTTATATATTCCGGTCTTCATTAATTTATGCTAAGCGACATTGCGGTAGACCAAAACGAAGTTGGAGGTATCAGCTTGACCCGTATCGGAAAGATTGACTAGCAAGGAGACAGAGTTGTGTGGAATAGGATGAAGGAGGCATTTTCCCAGCAGTGGGACATAACAGGCCAATTAGTAAACACTGTAAGTCACCATCCCTCCTGCCAGGGTTGCGGAATTTATTCGAAAGAGTCACCGCGGCCCTGGAACGCGAAGGGCTTTAGAAGGAACACGGATGGGTTTTAGTCAGTAAGAGTCTAACACGCCCTTCGGCTCCACCCAGAGCGAATTAGTAATTTGATGATTTCCCATCCTTAAAAAAAAAAACATCCCTTCCTTGTTGATATTCCACCACTTCGCACTAAGCGTTTCTAAACGTATTTTGTAATGCGCAAAGTAAAGGAGTGGAACTCTCTGCCTGCGTCTGTGTTTCCGAACGCATACAAGCCTAATATCTTCAAAGTTAGAGTAAACAGGCTTATTCTGGATAAGCTCGCTCCATCGTCGACTTTGTCTCTCTCATCTCGAGTCAAGAGCAAACTCATCCCAAAAAAAAAGATAATATTCCTCTCCCTTTACATTAGCCCCAGTGGCAAACTGAACGACAAATGCCATGAGAATCACATCAACGTTTTCAACAACTGCTCAATTGCTACTATTTGTAACACTTTCTTAGTACAACAACCGTGACGCCAGATTACCGTAAAGTACTCTTATAAATAAAATATCATCAACAGTGACATATTACGTGATATAGTAGCATAACACCATAGTTTCACTTTCACGTGGTGGCTATGCAAATCAGTAACTACATAGTAGCAGTAGAAAGTCTTTGGTTGGGTACTATTTATTTAAACCACTGGTTCCCAACCTTGTCCGGGGACCACTGGTGGTCCGCCAGAGCTAAAATATGGTCCGCAAAAGATTTTAAATTTCAATCTTTTCACCTCAAATATGTCATTGATGCAAATTAATTCCAGATTTCTATTACAAATGTTGTGCTTTATATGATAATTCTCTTTACTTTTGATTTCAAGATTAGTTATGCTACAAGTGAATATCTATAATTCTATATGATATAAGTTTACTTTGAGATTAACGAAGCTTAATTTTCTTCTTAATTTCTGGTCCCTGCTGACAACAGAGAAATCAAATAGGTCCCGGGTCAGATAAAGGTTGGGAACCACTGATTTAAACAGATGTATGCTTGCATAAATCACGTTTATTGTGGCGCTGGTTAAACAGGCTTGGAGACCCTTTAATAGCTCTCGTCAATAAAGTTTACATTTTCTATTAAGTTAGTTGATGTCCAAAGTCCGAGGTCGGTTTGTGGATGGGAGACCATCTTAACATATCGAGATTCCTCCGTGCCTCGGAAAGCACGTTAAGCCGTGCGTTGGTCCCGGCTGCCACTTGTAGATCTTTGGCAGTCATTACGGATTGTCAGAAGCCAGAAAATCTGACTCCAGTCTTGCCAAGAAGTAGGTACCGTGTTAACCAATCAATGGGTTGTGGAGGTGGAGGAGTTATTCAGCTGAATCCAGTTTGACTGGGAGCCGACCCTAATATAGTTGGGAAAAGGCTGGGCACATGATGAGTTGATGTCCAAATTGACTTCTCATTTAGTAGGTACAATAACATTGAAACTACGGCAAAAATGTCCACTATCTACTGCTTGGATAGCGACGCCATGATGCGAAAACCCTTTTTGTATGGTCGTCGTATTGTGGTGATTGTCTGCAAGAAGCTAGAATTCATCAGACTCGGCAGTTATAAAGCAACTAAGATACAAGATAACAACGATACACTTTATCAATGATGGTTTTACAATAAAAATATATTCTATTCTATGGTCAGAATTTCCATGGGAATAACTATACATTTTAAAACTAAATACAAAACTAAATAGCTTACATTGTTGCCATCGCAGGTAGAACCTGGATGAGGCTGGCACTGGAACTATGGGATTGGCATAAGAAAAGAGAGGCCAATGATTATATTATAGACTTTACGGGAGGCCGAAGGTTCTGCATGCAGATTTTTTTAATACTCTGTTACAATTTTGGTTAATATCTATTTTTACTGGCCTGTTGGTCGAGTGGTTAGTGACCCTGACTGCTAAACCGGAGGTCGTGGGTTCGATTCCCACCCAGGACAAATCTTTGCGTGATGAGCATGATCATTTGTTCTGTGTCTGGGTGTCATTTGTCTATAATATGTATGTATTTAGAAATATATAAGTATGTTTATCAGTTGTCTGGTTGCCATGACACAGGCTCTGCCTAGATTGGGATCGGATGACCGTGTGTGAGTTGTCCCAAGAGATATAATTATTATATTATATTATTATTTGGAAATCTGGCTAACGTAAAGTAAATACTACCACGTCACAAGTAGTTCTTTACATTAAGATTAACTTAAACTCTGAAATTGCCAACAGATTACAGAATAGTTACCACTGAACGTGTAGGTAACGTTAGCGGTATTTGTTTGTTTTTCATAGAGGCCGATAATCTTGCGCAGTCACGTAATACTGGCATAGCATAGCTGGCATTTTTGTGTGCAATCGGTTTTACTAAGCGGTGAGCGTGCAATATAGCTGAGTATGTGGTTCAGTGAAATTATTGAAGAGGAATGAAGTTTAGTAAAATGTTTGGAATGTCTGGTTTAACGACTTGACCGGGGAAGTAATTTTTTCGTTGATGTAATGGTGAGTATCGAAAAAAAAAACTTTAGAACTCTTAAAACTCTTAAGAGGTACCTACGTAATTGGAAATCATTATCTACGTTTATTACTCGGTGATTAGTTCTTTAAGTCAAATATCTACAGGTGATACTATGCATGCTTTTAAAATGTCTTTCATGAGATAAGCCAAGCCACCAACAAAAAAAAACATTAATAGTAAGACTAGTAGTTGTGGACAAGGTGTGTACCTGTAAGTATTTGACTTAAATAACCAGCCACCGAGTAATAGGTAGCACTAATACGATAGTCAAGTGCATACATACATACATATTTATTTATTTATATATTTAAACTTTATGTACAATAGTGGTAGGTACATGGGCGGACTTAATGCATCAAGGCATTCTCTACCAGTCAACCTTTGGGTTATAAAGTCTATACTGTGGTAGGCGTACAATAAATAAAATAAGATTTTAAATTAAATTAATATATCTACAGATAATATTATATATAATACTCATATGTATTTTACATATATATGATAAAATAATAAACTAATAAATATGATATATAATAATCATACCGATTAAGAGAATTCATAATAATCATGACGAAGAACATTTAAGAATGACAAGCTTTTAAGTAGTGTTTTCGGATTTTACGCTTAAAGGAAAATTTAGACTCAGCCATACCACACATCGGACATATGTATGTGTGCACTTGACTATCGTATTAGGGCTACCAGTAAAGATAGTTTTAAGGTATTAAATGTCATAACGATACTTGGGAAAACTGAAACCAGACTTTAGTATACAAACAATAAACGACTTGCATAACCACAGAACGCTCCTTTTACGTATTTACCAATGTGTCATTATAGCCATTCATAAATCATTGTCGAGCTATTTCAAGCTGAAACCGAAGAACCACAATGCATGTTATTATGTAGTATCTTCCCATGCAATAATGACTCAGCTGAGGAAAATAACTCAACTAGCCAATGTGCAATGAGTGACAAGCTGTTATTATTTTTAAACTATGACCTTTACTTTGTATTACTGTAATTATTATTGTAGGTACTGCTGTAAGTGTTTCTTGAAATACTTCTTAAGTGAAACGAGGAAATGATGGTCTGGTGGGTGTGGGAATAAATACAAAGAACAAGTAAACTATGCTTCAGCAACGATCGGTCTGGTGGCGGGAATACAACTTTATCCTATTTTCGTTATTGTGCTTAATCCGAATCAGTGTTTTTCGGCGAACAAGATCCAATATTTTTTTTTTTTTTTAAGGATGGGAAATCATCAAATGACTTCTTCTGCTCTGGGTGGAGCGGAAGGGCGTGTCAGACTCTTACTGACTAAAACCCATCCGTGTTCCTTCTAAAGCCATTTGCGTTCCAGGGCCGCGGTGACTCTTTCGAACAAATTCCGCAACCCTGACAGAAGATCCAATATTACAATCAATATTCTTCAATCAGCCACATAATCATTATCATAAGCCGAGAGACGGTCAACGGGCATCTAAGGCTTTCTTAGAAGTTGTAACGTTACGGCTCAACCGACTTGAGGATATCAGGATATGAGGAACTCCTCCATAATTTGTGCGTTGCTGTTTCTGCTGATATTATCAAGCCGTTACCGTCACGTCGCCATAGAAACGGCTCCTCTGATGGTCATGGCCCTCTGTCTAAAACTCTGCATAAAAAACGTTTTTTTGACGTGACAACGTCTAATAAATCGATGAACGCCGGCTACACGCACGAAAAAGGATGTCTCATTGTAACGTTACGATCATTTCATCAATGTTTTGTGATGATGTTGTCACGTTAAACTATAGTCCGTAAACCGACTTTACAGATAACCAATTTTTAACACAGCATTTCAAGTGAGAACCTATCACCTTCCTTCTAAAACTCAATCCTCAACCAGCCATACGAATCAAAAATCGAGACTAGAGTTATAAATCATTTCATTTTTATATTCCCAAATAGAGTTCTCACGTAAGATACACGGTCACGTCAACGTCTCCTTTATACGCTGCTCGACGTCGACTCGTGTAAAAGGGTCTTTTGAAAGAGCGCGGAGGACCTTCTGACGTCACCGTTGGCGGAAACCTCCCGAACAATGGGAGTAATAGGCACGCGTTGGGGTGTTGGCTAAATAGGGGGAGCGAGCGATTTCTTTTTGTTTCTGGTTTGGTCGATTGATTTGGAAAGATAGTACAAGTTCTCTAACTGGTTTCCGTTATGTTTAAAGTAGTTTTATGTGGGTCAAAAAATTAATTAAGTTGCCGAAAAAATACCAGGAGTAAGCAAGCAAGAGCTCAATGAACCCTATTTGACTGTTCTAATGACGTTAATTGCAACAATTTATCACTGATTTCTTTTGTGCTACTCAATGTTGAGGATAGTCATAAGTGTGTGACTTGGACCTCATCATTGTCTGTGGTATGAGAGGTCCCCGACGAACTGTCGAGCTTTTGAAAGGACCTACAAGACGTAGGCACCCTTTGTTTGCTCGGAAACGGTTGTTATGTACAAAGATTGTATGTGGAACGCTATCTTCTATGTAAAGTTACCTTGTGAGAACGTTTTATTAAATCATATTGTTAACATTAGACTCACCTGACGTCATCTTGCAAGTGTTTCAACTCGCTCAGCTCCAGCTCCCGCCTCAGGTTGGAGACCTCACAGAGGAGCATGTCACGCTCTGTGGATACCTTCTCCAGCTCGGCCCGCAAGCGGACCACCTCATTGGTGAGATCCATCGTCGCCATCTTGACGACTAGCGATAACCACTATCGACACAGCACATCACTAATCACGACACTCGGTGCAGAAGCCAATCACCATCGCACATTTTAAATTTGGAAAATCACTAAACGCTCACCTCACAACACAAACAAGGATGGGAATTTCGAAACTGTTCACTTGTGTAGAAATACGTCAAACTTTTTCACCGATCCAATGTTTTGAGCTCGCTCAGTCTACATCGTTGGCATCTGAAACAATAAATCATTCCGTTAGGGCCGAGCGGAAAAGAAAATTGCTCTGTTGGTATGAGGACCCGAAATATTCAGTTCATAAAGTGAGCGGAATACAATGGCAGGCGTATGAAGTTACAACTACGCGGAGCATGATAATAGAGCGCTATGAATAACTGAAATTGTTCTCCCTTATTGGTTGTTTTCAGCAGATATTGTTGTTTCTTTACATAACTTTCTTTTATTGCGCCTGAGCGAATGGCAAAGGCATGTTTGTAATAATCCTGACTTGCTTGATCCCTAAAGTAGACATGCTTTTGAGTAGATAGGTACAATATTTTTGTATTTTTGCCGATTTCTATTTTGGGCGTTGAATCATGTCCTGTTTTTGTTTAACTTAACGTAAAGCACTTGAAATGCTATAAATAGGATGTGATAGGTGATTCATCAATACAAATGTCATGTTATGAAAATATTATCTGTTTTTTTTTGGCTCGAGTGAAATGCCCGACAGTGACTCAGGATCGTGTGTTTATCTTCACCCAAATATTGCCTTACAGTAGCAATGACCAGGTGCTGGCCCGTCGTTTGCATGGTCATTTCTATTCGCTGACTAATACGGATTTAGGATTTCATCATACAAATTAATCAAATTGTAGATTACCTGATTGTTATCAATTCATAAGTCATTCTAATTACATGATACAATTCCCTTTTATTTAACCGACTTCAAAAAAGGAGGAGGTTCTCACGAAAAAAAAAGAAAAAATCATGCTTTCCTATCCCCACAAAAATCAGTTCGGTTTGGTTTCTACATCCAAATATCTGTCATCCGCGTAAATTGCGTTAATTAGGTGTAGGGGTACCACTAAAAAGTACAAAAAAATACAACCGAATTCAAAATAAGAAAATACTACAAAGTACCTATAAAATAACTTTAATTTCGGAAGTTGGTGTTAAAATACGAAGATACATTTTCGCATATTTCGGTTACTAGCGAAAAAGAGGATGTCTTAAAAAAACTAAATAAAAAATAAAAATCAATTAAAATACAATTTTACTGCAATTGATAATGGTGGACAGTACCTCATAAGATTGGCTATTCCGTTGCTTAACGTATTTATGATAAACTTAGTAGTGTTTATTCAGGTACCATGGTATACCATTGTATTCCATGTGTATACCAATGAGATGAACCAAATTCGATATTTGAGACGAACTAGTTTATTTTGGTCCAAACTCTGAAGCGTGTGGGAACTTAGGGCCAATTTACTTAGTCTACTACGCTGAACTATAATATTAACCCTAGAATAAGGATAGACCGGTAACATATACATAGGTATATAGGTAAAGGATTATTACCATCAGTCTTTCCAAGGAATATCGTGTTACCTACCCAGTTAATTGGTTGTGGAGGTCAGATAAGCAGTCGCTCCCTGTAAAATACTAGTATACCTACATGGAATACTGGCACACATGAAATACTGAAAGCCTACATCAAGATAGTTGGGAAAAAGCTGAGATGAGACTTCCTAATGCATAAATTCGTTTAATATATTTAAATTAGTGTAAGAGACAGTAATTAATTAGTCCCGCAATCTAGTCGTCGGTGTGATTTTATAATTAATTCTGTCTTAACTCGGTTAGAGACGCATCAGTTACATTGCCGGCCGGAAGAATACGTGATAAATGTAACTGTTGTGGGGTGCAAGTTATAAAATTACAGTGGTAAACGCGAGGATTTGCAGTGTTTGAAGCGCCAAACGCTAATTCACAAGATTCGAGTTTATGATAGTACTTTAGGTTGTGTCAACTGTCGGATACAACTTTAGTTTTCGAGAGGAAAATCGTCACTTTTCCGTAGGAAGGTAGAAAGCCTCGATACAATAAAACATGATGATTTTATCAATACGATTTTAAATGATTTGTATAGGCAGGTATTCGAAGGTAATCCACAGCTGCTACAAAATAGGACAGGTCTGGTTAGCGGATTCTTGATTAGCTTTGGAACGAAAACCAATTTATTTACAAATATAAATATCGCTCCCATTCGTAGTTTAGACCACAAACTAACTTTGATTCCGGGTGTCGTTCGCCTTGGTCGAACTCAGATGAATGAGTCGACGACTGACAGTCACTGAGAAATTACTTAATTTTACAATTAACAGCGCTCCGGACGTAATGCGCGTGAAGATTTGTCGTGTCCAATTCGAAAAGTTTCACTATCGATCTCAATAAATGGTGATGTCATTGTCTCGCTTGTTACAACTTTATTTTTGAAAAAAAAAAACAAGGTTCGGAATAAGAAAATAATCTTCAAATTGGGTGGCATTATAATTTTTTTTATGTTTCAAAGAGAGTTCCAAATGAGGGGAAGAGGGTTGTTGGAATCCACCACGCGATCTCTGTGTGGTTTAGTGGATGTCACATGTTTTCGAATTGCCTTTAAGTCAGTACTCTACTACGACTGCGTCCCTGATGCAGCATATCTGATTATTTTCGTTCAGGGACTTTTCGTTCTGGGTCTTTGCTTTCTTCGTTCTGGGGGTAATTCCTCACGATGGTTTCCATCGAAGTTGTGATGTGATGAAATATTACACAAATAAATAATTTCTCGAATATGCAGTATTTTCGGCCCCGTATTTATAGTTCAGCGGAAAACGGCACGTTAATTCCTGCCCCTTTAAATCCCAGGCTCTTCCAACTCCACAAAGGTGACTTATGGTAGATTAAATTGAGGGTTTAATTAACATAGAATGGACAGAAAACTTCGGAACTTAAGTAGGTAATAGTTTTGAAAATTTCTGAGGTGTTTAAGTCTGCCGGCTTGCACTAAGCTCCATTTATCTCGTCATCATCATTTCAGCCGTAAGATGTCCACTGCAAGACAAAGACCGGACAAGCGTCGCCACGTTCACCGGTCTTGTGCTTCTCGTATCCAGCAGATCCTGCGGTGTTCACCAGGTCAGGTTATTTTATCTCTAAGTGTCATTCCATTTCCGTCGACACATTGACACAAATTCGATATACCTACTCGAT
Source organism: Mamestra brassicae (assembly GCA_905163435.1). Classification (NCBI taxonomy): domain Eukaryota; kingdom Metazoa; phylum Arthropoda; class Insecta; order Lepidoptera; family Noctuidae; genus Mamestra; species Mamestra brassicae. The sequence goes on along the minus strand of LR991013.1, from coordinate 5,788,496 downwards.
TCGAGCAGTCACAAATTCACAATCCCTCATTGCTCTGCTCTTACAACCAATGGAAAGTAAAAAATAAGTATAGACATCTTCTAATAACAGGTCTGCTAAAATTATAACTGATAGTTTAAAAAGTTCTTTTAAAACATTTAATTTTTCGTGGGAAGATTCGTCTTTTGATTCACGAAAGACAATTGTGACCAAGTGTGGTCTTTCACGCGGTTAATTAACCAATTTGGGGTCAATAACCTGTGGTCAGAAATCTTAATTAACGGAAGAAACTGCTAACACAAATGGCATTTGATAAGATAGAAAGATATTTATTTGGGATTCGCACAAAACAAACAGAAAAGTAAAATAAATTAAAACTGACAGTCATAAACAATAATTAACAGAAGCAAGAACAGCATGAATTTAATACGTGCGAGGCCAAAAAGGCACCTATCTCAGCATTATTTAAAACAAAAAATAACCCAGCGCTGGTATTCTGATAGGGCCTGTGATGCCACCGCATACATTTACGGAACACATACTAAAATGACATATATAAACAAATAAAATAATTATTATAAAATTATGTGAATTACCAAATATAATAAAAGGCTGTGAGTTTAACCTTTCCAGTCCATCTCAATTTTACAACTCAGAATGCTGCTTACTACTAAGAATTAAATGTGAAAGGCTGTTTGTTTGGTGGTTAGAATGTTGATTATTCAATAACTCCTCAATAGCTGAACGTATTTGGATTAAGCTTGGCACAAGGTTAGGCTGTATCCTGGATTAGGATGAAGAATTGTGATACTTTTATCCCAGTGGTAACGTATTATTGTTTATTTGAGATGGGTTTGCTCTTGACTGTAGTCTAGGTCATAGATGACAGAGACAAAGTCGACGATGGAGCGAGGTTACCCGGAAGAAGCCTGTTCACTCTAATTTTGAAGAGATTAACGTACAACCGTACCCTTAGGATAGTTTCAGACGCTCACGCGGGCGAAGCATACAGCACAAGCTAGTCGTTTATGTACAGTTTCATCCTTCTGATGTAATAATTATAAGCTTGTTTTTGCTCTAAGACAAAGACATCTTTTCACATAGTGAAGAAAAGACAAGTTGATCACACTTGCGTTTTGAGCGTTGCCTTTGACATATCGTTGAGTTCTTTCGATATTTTCTTCTATCATATCTTCAGCAAACAACATTGGCCCTTAAAAACGAAAAACCCTGTTATTAACTCCATACTTTTTGAGCCGAACATATGGGATGAAATGCATGTTACTAAAAGAGTTATGAATATTAATGTAGATGGATGTACTGGGAGAGGGAGGCCAAAGAAAAGATCCATGGATGGATTGTGTTAGGAGTGATATGATAGAAAAGGGAGTTAGTGATAGCGTGACGGCTGACAGAGCAGAATGGAAGAAAAAAACATGTTGCACCGACCCCAAGTAACGTGGGATAAGGGCAGGAAGATGATGTCTTTTTGAGCCGATCATTATATTACATATAACAGAGAAATAGAGATCGAACAGGAAAACAAACCGAAAACTGTTTCATTGCTCTTTTTGGGAGCGAATCAACATTGTTAGTCCAACTTCCAATTATCTAGATGAAGTAAAAAATACATTTGAATGGATCGACAGTTACAAAGCTTATGAAAGCAGACAAAACGGGATTTAATTAAATGTTCAGAGGCGACAGCAGTTGGCTGATAAAGTTAGTTCTGGTAACTGTGTACCTACCTGCAAACCTGCAACTTAGTTAACTTAACATGTGTCACCTGAAAATATCACTGGTTGCAGTTTAAAAATGTGAGTTTTTGGAGCGTGTTATGACAATCTATTCAGTTTTAAAAATAATTGGATATGACAGAAAGCAGAATGTAATGATTGAAAATGAAAATGATTATGATGATGTTATCCCAAAACAAAAATCCTAAAACTAAAGGTTTTTGGATTTTGGAATAATGTGTCGATAAATGATGATTGTCACAATACAGATAATAAGCGTTGAAACTAGCTTAGAAAACCGTTATGAACTAGCTTAAGTTACATGAATGGCAAATCTAGACACAACCAGAAAAATAGATTTAAATACTCAAACAACAGCAACAATTTTCTTTAGCAACATTAACAAGATAAAATTCACGGAAATCCGTAAAAAAGGACCAACTTTTTATGCTTTCAACACAATATTTTACCAGTTGTACAATATCGAATACATACAACGTCACCGGATGGTGAAACTTTGCACAAAGGGGAAAGGGTATACAAAATATTTCTTACCTAACCCGGATAGGCGGTTCCTAAGGGACATAAAAACGAAATAAGGTTTCATCTCGTTATTCAATCACGTCTTGAAAGTGTAGTCGCGTTTATACGTAAGTGATTCAATCAATTGTCAGGTAAGAAAGTTCATGTTTTCGCCGCTGAGGAATCAAAGGAAGTGGTAGAGGCAAGGATAAAGGATTTGTGATAGATTTGGTTCATCTTTCTACTGATTAAGAAGCTCTGGCAACTGGTAAACGCCAAAAGTTTAATATGAGTAGTACCTTTGGTTACGTTCACGTTTGTTAGTGATGTTGTCGAAAAGTAATTATCGCAAAGAAATCATTAAGTACATTTAATTAATTTTTATCCCTTTTATATTCACACTGTTATCCTCTGATCGGCGGTTACCCGCTTAAACTTGATTCCCTTCCGCCATTCTAAACCAGGCTTCTTTCCTAATGATGAATCTGTCTCAGTTACAAAACTACGACCCAAATAAGACGTTATCCTGATAAATACAGAGGCTAAATCCGTTTAGCAGGTTGCAAGCCTTGCTAATGAAATTATCTTACAAGCTGCAACTGTAATTATATTTGGGAAGACAGGGGGAGTGATACATAAGGGATATTAAGAAATGGTGCATTGCAGCATTACAATTTTGTTTCAAAGTTTCAGGGAATTAATTTGATAAATGTAACACAAATGTTTTGCATTTCCAGCTTCCTATGTTTCGTGGTCTGAGCTGTATGAGATTTGGTAAGACATTGCATAGAAACTATATAGTGTCTGGAATATGCAGAAATTTCAAGAATGAAAATACGGGGTAGGTATCGAGACAAGTGTCTTGTGTTTATTATAATTTACATATTCACCGTTCCGGTGAAAAACGACGCTATAGGTATGACAAAACTGCATACAACATTGGAACATCAAAGATCAAACAATCTTTCCCCACAAGAACCATGCATCTAGGTGTAATTTGTCCATAATATGTTTTTTATTTAGAAATTATATACTTATGTTTATCAGTTGTCTGGTTTCCATTGAACAGGCTCTGCCTAGTTTGGGATCGGATGACCGTGTGTGAGTTGTCCCAAGATATTATTATTATTTTCTGGGATAAGGTAGCCTATGACACTCTGATGAAAGACTTTTCGGAATCGAATTATCACAATAATTTCACCTATACTATAGTTTAAATTTATTTTCACCTCATTGATCTTGGCAACCACTAACGCCATCTATGAACGATCTACGACACCGTGAAACTCGCGCGCCGATCAGCTGTTTGGTACGATGAAAGTGAACGTTACGCTAACAGATGTCGCTACTGGTACTGAACTATCAACAGACGTCAAACTGAGATTTATTTACTTCGTGGGAACTCTGGGAAGTGTAATAAAACTGTTAGCTGTCCTGTTTGAGTCACATACGACAGTAAAGACATTTGTTCGGAAAAGAAATATTGAGTTAGAGAATGTAATAGATTTTTATTAGCTTGTTTGTATGTTTTCGGAAGTGGAAGAGCTGACATTGGTAGATTGATGTCCGGTTAGCTTACGTCATACATCTTCCGGTCGTATTACTACCGGGCTTAGGACAGCGCCTTTATGATTTATGTTTATCAAATAGTTTTACCGATATAAAAAAATACCCTATCCCTAATATTATCTTTATTATTGGTTTTCATCTAAAAAAATACGAATAAATTATTGTTATCCAAAATTATTGTGTCAATAAAACTAGCTAACTAGATAATAGAATTGCCTATCCTAATCTTAAACCCAAATGATTTGTGATATAATAGTTTTACAACTAGATGTACTATAAAAGGCCCCTTTTAATCACAACCGTCAGAAAGTCAGAACCCGTCAGAAATCTGTCATATTTCTTTAAAATATTTTCAACTTAATTTCTACAGTTTTAGGTTCGTGGTTGATTGGGAATATTTTACAGTTTCGGGTAGATTGATGTGCTGGCGTCTGTACATATAGATCTTCAAGAGTATCCTGAGCTTAGAACTACGGAGCTACCAAGGAACTGACTTGTATATCATTCTATCACAGGTCTACAGCGCAAGCCAATATTTTCGTCCTCTCCACCTGATTGCTCATGGCTGAAAAATGACAACTCGATGACGAGACAACACAAATCGTGGTCAATACGAGGAAGGATAAAGAACTCACGGTATTGGTGAATATGAAAAAGAAGATGATAAGCTAATATTCTCACAAAACTCGTCTCAAGTCTCAACAGCGGAGAGGAAGAAGTATATTTTCAGTTCCGCTACAAGTCGCCACTCAAGAAGCCCTACCTACTTTAAACAAGTGACCCTTCGGGATTTGCTTCTCATGACCGATTGATCCCTTCGGTAGTAAGCCGGTTTTATGAGATTCCCTTTACAAACATACAAATAAACTTTCCTTTTCTGTCTGTAGTATTTCTATTTGCATGACATTTTGTGTTTTTATCAAAGTTCTTTTCGTAATCTGATTATGTATCTTGTTTTAGTTTGCCGTATCTTCCGCACAATGATTTATATACTTGTAATATTGTTAGTATCTGCATATCATCATGTTTTATATTTTCAATAAGCAGCACATTAGTAGATTTTCCATCTTGAGTTCCATTCTTTACACAAATTTAATAAAACTAGATAGATGTTTCATTGAGAGCCACGAATTTAAAAGTAAACCAAGTCCAATTAATCCAGAAAAATAATCCTATGAAACAACTCAACCTCCAACAAATCGAATTCTACCAAACATACTAGCATGCCCGCAAAACTAACCGTTCCAACCAAAACTAATCTAGGCTAGTCAAACAAAAAATGCTGTAGGTACACGAAGGCCACAAATATCAAAATGGCTGACACGACCTTCTCGATCGAGAACCAATTAAAAAAGTTCCATCTACCAGGTACAAAAGTGAAATTGGGTGGACTCCTCCCACCACCCACTTCCCGGCCGGTAAAGTAAACATTGTTGAACTATGTGGAATTCTGGAACAAGTGTTAAAGGAAGACACACTTTTATAGTTCCAACGAAAATGTGTGATGTGAAATGTATCCGATATTAGTTTTAATGGAAGCGTTGGTGGTATAATTAAGGTTTTAATTACTTTTCTATATAATTGGAAATAATCATACTACGAATGAAAATCACAGATGATGGCAGAATGTTGGATGGATGAGAAATGCATGGCCATGTTTAATATTAAGTACAAATTCAAAATTGATTCAATAAAAGCTGGAAACTTATCAGAAGGATTAAACTTTACTTACGTCTGTACGTGCCAATGGCAGGAACTCCTGTATAGATATCCAAGGATAGCCGAGGAGTCAAAAGAGGATAACTGAATCAAAATTCCACAAGTAATGCAAATTGTAATATATATATGTTGGAATGGGTACTTACTCGTTTTTTTATTCTCGTTCCCACACAACATACTAGCGTAAGATTAGATAATCTTGAATAATGACCAACAACAAGATTGCAATCTCAATAGATTTAAATAAAACAAACGTTATTTAGCAGAAATAAACGCTAATGAAGCTATAAAACTTTCAGAACACATAAACTAATGTTCACAGAAGTATTGCAAAGAATTTAATTGCTAGACGAACGTCAGCTACATTGAAAAGAAAGATTTCGTTCCAGAAGCAGCTGAATAGTCCGTTAAAACTAATCTTGGTAACTTTGTTGTAACTTTCAGCACAAGCACTTTGGAGTTGGATGAAACAATCATACAAAGTTTAACTTAGTCTTTCCTTTTGAAAATCCAAGATGTCGTCAAGTTTTTATCCAGTTTGGTTCGTCAGGCTAGATGATGTGGTTCGGTGAGCACAGAACCAAAATCAATCTTAATTGCTTTTACCCAACTAAGTTACTACTAGTATGTCCACAACCCTTAGATTGGTTAACCAAACTGGTTAACAAAACCAAACTGTCAAAGATTAAATGGCAGCCGGGAGCAACAATTTAACGTTATTTCTGTGACGCGGAGGATACTCATACTCTAGAATTATTGACGTTGTTGGTAACGAACGATGTTAAGTTTATATTGGTTAATATAATTTTGCCGAAAGGATGCCGTTTTACACCATCACTTGTTTCATAATATTAGATTTACTTCCCAGAACCGCTTCGCATGCACAATTTCAATCTCTGCAATAGAGCAAGCTTCTAAAAAGTTTTATTAAAATTCAATAACGAGTTTTTTAACCCTAAAACCTTCCAAACCACACTTATGCTCAGTTACTTCGTCCGCCCCAATTAATAAATTAATCGCACGCCACATGATTGGCTATACAATATTCACGGGTTAATTAATAGTACATTTTTATTTCTACTAGCTGGAGTAATTGAGTTACTAACTAAACTTTTAGAAATGTGCCCGGCAATTTCTTTTCTTTGATCACTTTTCTTGTTTTAATGGTTTGTTTTGAACTTTTGAAATTAACTGTTTTTTTAGCGAGATATTTTTTGTGGTAGATAAGATTAAATAGAAGTCGTTTACTCCACTGAGCTTGCACAACGGTTTTTAAACCGGCCCCATTTTTAACACACTACTGTATTTTTGTGAGTTTATTTGAATAAAACATTACATTGGAAACATTTTATTGGAAATATCGATCTTCCTTCTTCAACATTACTTTCATCTGTATCGAATATAGCAAGGGTTCATCTTCATGCTAGGGATCGTGAATAAGCCTACAAAGACAATTGATTTTGATCTCTTAAATCGCCTGTCACTTTGTGGACAACTATCCCAATGAAAAGGAAACAGAATGGCAGCATCACGGTTTTACGCAAGCCGTTCGTTGGTATAGTGTTATATTTCTGTTGCATTTCAGTCGTCAAAGAATTAAAAACAATCGGACTAAGTGGTCATTAAATAGGTACATAACAGCGCAGTCATGTAATTGGTAGCAAAAGGTAGATTTTTCATCACTACAAGCTCAAATTTCATCGGTTTTTGTTCCATTTTTACACATGTTGATATCCTTACGAATATTTGTGGGCAGTGGTAAAATTGATTCACCAAGTGCGAAAGCCATCACGCACGTTTTTCCAGTACAGTTCAATTAAAGGAAAGCGAGAGCGTCGCAAAAATTACATGACAATCCTTGGTGTACCTATTGTTCTATAAGTACAGACGTGACATAGATTTAATGGCTCACTGCGATTTTTTCCAGATTTGACACTTAGTTTCTGGATTATATGGAAATGAAGACAAAGAACGTAAAACAGAAGTAAAATAGAGTCAGTCGAGTGACTCCATTACAAACCGAGGAAAAATAATGATAAAGATATGAAAGCGATTGCTATTGGAGCACAGCATTATGTGTTTGTCAGAAAAGAGTAGATATAGCCTCAAATTAAATCTCCCCAAATCTTTTAGCGGGTACCCCACGGCAACTTCTTCAAGCATCCGGTAGTAAAAATACCGAAAACGTAAGCCAAAATTCTTCGCAAAAGATTCTCCTAAAATATAGCACAGCATGTCATAATCGAATTGATGTGCTTACGTCAGTTTAACACGGATTTAATTGATATGTCGGTTGCGCACGCGATGCTAAGTGTACTCGGGTACAATAATGAATTGAGCGGTTCAAGGCTATATATCAATTGCCATGCCCTTATTTAATGAAACAATAAGATTAAATGACCAGAACGAATCACACGCTTATGTTTTGAGGGTCGGAAATGTTGGTGCTGTCAATTGAATTAGAGGTTACAATTCCATCGATTATTTTTCATTAGTTACTTTCTTTATTTTGATTTTGGAAATAATTCATCATTACACACCAGATCACAACCCATCCCAACATTATTGTCTTGTTCTTTCTGCGCTTGTCCCATGTTATCTATGGTAGTCGTATAAAAATGTTTTTCTCTTCTATTCTCCTCGGTCAATTAGACAGCTTGGGCTATCTAATTGCAAGCCTGTTAATTGTTATACATCTTATTGTCTTGTTTGGCGAAAACACCTTCATCTATTCTATACTGTTTATATGCATAAACGTCTAGCTTCTTTTTTAAAGACAACTTAAAGCTTTAACATTTTCTTTGAGTTCGTTAGGACAGTCTCTCAACTCTCCATATCCATGGCGCCTCTACAGCCGCGTCTGGATACTTTTACTCGCATTCCTAATACAGCGGCGTCGGCCAGTTTTCACTCGCAGCGACTAGCATACCAAGATGGCTGTGATTTACTACCGGTGGCACGCTGCTAGTTATTTGTAAGGGCGGAAATTAATGTTTTTATTGCTTTTAAATTGGACTGTTTGAAGTAATTTGTTTAATTTGATTTGTTATGATAACAGTAGTTGATTCATGTTAATTTGAGTAAATTAACCAAACAGACTTTAAACCCCGTTTTTTTAATGAATGTAGAACGGAGGACAATTATACCGAAATCGAAAATCCATCATTCCGGATAGTCCAATCAGTCAGTTCATGAATCTACGTCTAAGTGTTACTAGATGAGTCTATAGTGAAGCAAACCAAAGTATCGGATCTAATTGACACCAAATTGATGATGCAACAACCATGTCAGACGTTAACAAGGGAAAAACAATTAATCATACACTAAACTACACAGTTCTTTAATAATCATAACAGAGCTATAAATACTGCAAATATCAAAGGTGAATTGACGTTAATTGAAGCTATTAAACTAGGTAGATGAATCATACCCACGTGCACTGGATCATAATGTTCATAATCCATCAACAAAAGCCACTTTACCAACAATAGTCAATCATCGCAATATATTCAGGTGTGTCACCAGCGATTAATCACCACATTACTTGTATGGTGGTACTGAGGATCCTATGAGCATCAACAATGGAGTTTTATCGCTATTATCATAATCGGTATGCTTCAAACGTTTGGGACTTGTGACTGGATTACTGAACAGTATTGTGTTTCTATTTGCGTATTGTTTCACTTTCGACAAATTAAAGACGAAAGTGTCATTTTAGACGACGCGAACATTTTTTTTGGTGTTTTAGACTTGACCTTTGCAAGCATCGGCTTTCTAATTGGCTTTGAAATTTTGTCTTGGCTTACCTAATTTGAATTAGCCTGTTTCATGTTTCATTATTTTTGTATTTATCTCCAGGGGATGCCTTTGAGGCTTCAGAAATAACATCAACATATAAAACAACTCAATGAGTAATATAAATGAGTTCCGAAGCACAAGTCTATAAATTCAACTATGTCTAAAATACTAAAAATTCCTCGATTTCTTTGAATCTCAATACCGGAGACACATCCTACGATACGTATCTTTAGGATAAAATCGAGGAAAATCTCGACTTTACAGTTTAAGTGGATGTCGGCGAATCTACTGCATATGAGGACGAATCTCTAGGTGAAGACAGTGATAAACGACGGCACTGGAGATACGACGTTACTCTGCGAAGATTATGACCCTTGACACTTGGGAGGGATAGAATATTCTCGCTTCCTACCACGTAGCACATTATTCATTCAGAACATAACGTAATATCATGCTTATGAGATCTGTCGGAGCTAGCAGATGTGGGTGAAATGTGAATCTTAAGTAAGCAAACAAATCTTAATCGTGTCTTGTTGTAGATGCCTATAGTTGTATGTCTACTGCTAAAACAGGTAATTTTAAAATACCACTACATCACAGTATAAATAGACTACATTGAGCGATTCGTACCAATATCAGATCTGAATTCCTTTATTTCGACAAAATAAATGGGTAATATTTCTAGGCTTTGTCATAGGTCGAACTAAGATTGAACACCACGTTTCTCCTCACGCGACGAGTCAGTTCAGGTAGCGTTAACGGACAGATAAACGACCGATAAAAATCTCAGAAACCGGGCACAAGTCAATCGTATTCCAGAAAACTTAGAAAGTGCAATAATACAAATTGAAATCTGCCTTAACATATCAAGAAAACCTCAAAACGTCCTCTCAAACCACAAACAGTCCATAAAGTTTCAGATATACTTGTACCAATAAACGTGAAAGACGCCTTGAAAGTTGCTCTACAACCTCAACAATAGATAATTCAAAAAGGTTACGTGCCGAAAGGTGCTCAACCACGCGGTGGTTCATAAAATTGTAACGTTTACATCGCTTCCGTTTTCATTATACAAATTCAGCAAGGTTTTCCTCGTACCAAAAAGCCTATCAAGTCAGATATGAAAGATAAACAAAAAAGACATGCCTTCTATTTAAGACTGTTATTTCTTGGTGAAATATGAACTGTGATTTTGTTATAGAATTACTTAGTTTGTTTTGGTGTTAGCTTTATTGTCTTGGAATTTATAAGTTAAAATCTATTTTGGTATCAAAATTTCTGTATCCCCGTTTAAATAACCATTATGCTTCCTTAGTTATATCATCACTTGGAGAGCTAGTTTAACACAACGGGGGTTTTATCAGCTTTTCTGTAAGACATCTTCATTGCCTCGAGTCAGTCACGACAGGATATAAGTTGTCCTATTTTTAGCCAACGATACACGGCCATAGGAACCGGTAAGTGTCAGTTATGACATCATCTCATAAGTACGATATCGATCAAACCTCATTTGTGAAGAAACCGCCTTTACTGGTCTTTCGAACTTTATAACCGACAAATTGGAGTCAGCTTTTTGTCACGAGTGTTTATTAGGTCATCGTCAAAATTATAATATGTTGGCTTTAATTCCTCATTCAAATCATCAACTCTTTCAATAACATCAAGTAGTGTTAGCACACAAAAGCTGCTTGAAAAACCATACATCGTAGCCATGAAATTTGGGGTGGGAGGGTTCAGGTCCAGGTCACACGAATAATACCTAAACCAATTCGAGAAAATTAGGATTTTTGATAAAAAAAGAGGAAATTAAACTACAAACACATAAAAAAAGTTAAGGAAACGGCTACCTGAAAATTTGCCAAATGATATTCAGATTTCGGACTCGCTCACGGTTTCCTAAATCGCATTGCATTCCTAAAGAGGAGACGTTACAAAATTTATGACGCCCAGCCCAACAAGACCTTTGAGTTCTTGCAGGTAAAACCCAAAAAAACGCCAACGTAATCCATCCGAGGTGTTTACTTCAGATGGATTACGTTGGTGTTTTTTTGCAAAAAAGCTTTAGCTTCCGGCTAAAGCTTTTCTGTAAAAAAACGCCAACGCCATAGAATCTAGCATGTAGAACCGAGCGAAGCGAGCACGAAAAATTTTAGCACCTTAGTACATACGGACTTTTTTGTCGCCTTAAACGTAAACTGGAGACCTAAGGATGCTAGAGCAAGCGAAGCGTGCCCGGAAAAAATATAATTCCTTGTCTCGGATACGCTAGATTTTCCTTATATTATCCATACGAATGTTTGTTTCACGACTTCTGCGTAAGCTGGAGAACTGTGGATTTTACAGCGAGCGAAGTGAGCCAGAAAATTGTAGCACCCCACCTCGGAATAGAGGTGTTGATATGATTCAATTTTTCATAGCCATACAGTCATAGAAGTTACTTAGTCGATTTAAACATAAAACTTGAAAGAAATGTTGTCAAGTTAAGAATGCAAAAGCGAGCGAAGCGAGCTCGAAAATTTTAGTATCCCGCACTGGTCTATAATGTATTTAATTTCATGATTTGTCTTATTTTCAAGGTTTGCCAATTATTAGACGTGAAAGATTTTGCCCCCCCAAATGGTCATGAGCCCCACGACCCCTCGGGCCCCGCCTACACCAACCTGTTGTCTGGCAACTTTTTGTTTACTATTACTACCATCGTGGTTAAGAACTGGCCATTAAAATAATGTGGCTTTAACAGTCTGTTGATACTTAGCGGTAATTCTGAGCAGTCAAGTGTTTACCTTAATGGTTTACGAGCATCAAGGGAATCTGATTCAATTGAGTGGCCATTAAAGTGGTGTAATGTATACTTGCCTTTCGTAGAACTGGGGCTTGTTATGCTGCTTTGAACTCCAGAGTACCTGCAAATAATGAAATTGATTTGGTTAGTTTTGCATTATTGATTTCAAATTTAATAATTGCAGACACGCTTGCGCCAAATATATCTTGCAGCAGGTTCCAAGAATCATTTTTCTGCGGCTCATCAATCTTCATGAAATCGGCTCACGGTCGCTGCTGTTGATTCTCGATTTTAAGAGTTGCAATGGTAAGGAACAGTGGGAACAATCCCGACGCTTTATATCGTAGTACAATAGTCAGCTACATCCACCACTGCTGGTAACAGACCAAATGAAGCTGTACTTCCCTGGTCTGTAATTATTGTATCCAGATTGTCAAACTATTTAAAAACATGTCAGCTTCTACAGCAGGTTGTCCGATACATCAACGACTTTGGTAATATTTTCTCAGGTTTATAGATATCTGGGAAAATATTTCAAAGACTTTATGATTTCATTCACAGCGTGTCTTTATGATTTAATTTACAGCATGTTGGGAAGCTTGAATATTACAAAGCCGCATATTATGTAGATTGCATGACACAGTTTGTATTAGAGCATTAGATTGTGTGGTCTTTAGATTCTATCTTGTGTTTGAGCGTCCTCTCACTAATATTATGAAAGGTAGCTTTACATTCACACGGGAACTAAATAATTAGGACTATTAAATTAGATAACATGTCCATGTAAAGCTACGTTTTGATTGGCAACTCGTGAGTCTTTTGTAATCTTTGGTGTAATCTCAATCACAAATCATTGCGTATTTCGGTAAAGTATATATATATGGTCTTTGTGATTCAGAATTTATTATTTAAAAACGTGCAACACATTTCATTAAAAAAAAAAAATTCTGTCTAATTGAACGGGTACAGAACATTGATATCTTCATTCTGAATTGAATAGTTGACACACATAGATTGTGCATTGTTTGTCAACAACTAGGGTTTGTTTGCAATGACTATAGTATAGTGATTGTAGGTTTACATACATTATCCTGTCAACAAAAGTGGCCTTACTGACCCAACAATCGGAGAACAATCATACTGTCTAGGTCCTGCTCTAGCTATACCCCTAGTTCCTTTTTGTCATCGATAAACGACGGTAGTGAACACCGACAGACTCCTCCGTACTGAAGACCATATGACCAGATCGATCTTGACCATAAAGGAAGGCGAAAGAGAATGCCCACCGACTACCTGGATAAGGGCAATCTACAATGATAAATGTTGACGATGGGCTTAACGCCAGAAATGACGTAAATTCGCCAAGATTAGTAAAAGTATCACGAGGGCTAGCCCCAAATAAGGAAAAGGCCAATGGATTGATTGTTTAAAGAGGACAGATCCAGAATGATGTTCTAAATCCTTTGAGCGTTAAATGCATTTCGTAAATTGTCTCAGTGGACCTTAGAGTATATCAGTTTTCTTCCTTCGTTAGTGTCACACCATTTCAGTTTATTACTATGTGCCAATAATATTCTTCAAGTTGCAAAACTTTCCGTCCTTCTGGCAAAATATTTTAAGTAAATTAGGTTATGAACAATGTGCTTTAGGTTTTTCCATAAAACTCATAAACAAGATGGGGCGGTCAAATTAGCCACTTCGTTGCCTTTTTTGGACGTAACCTAATTGTCTTTAATACAGAAGATATACCCCTCTGGATTATAAAGTATTTTTGGATTGTTGGCTCATTATATCAGCCATTTTAGTGCTAAATTGATAATATGCGCTAGCGTAATAAAAATCCTTAAGTCAATCGTTACTTCTGATAATGTCGGTTTGTTCAGATTTCCATTTGTGTATGAGATAGTTTTGAACTGTATGCAAAATTACCCTCAATTTATTCACTAATCGCTTTGTCACACAAGCCGACACAAGCTTCAAGTATAAAGGTCTTTGGACATATTTTTCGTGGGTAAAAAATTGGATGCTTAATCTGGCGTGAAATGCATTTACTACGTCTGACTAGAACCATTAGCTTGTTAGCAATTCTTTTAACTATTGACCAATTTGCATAACAATGTACAAAGGGATGTTGGCATCCGATTCTATTATAATACCTAATTAGGACTTAGTCATTTTGCTTCAAACTTACTATGAATCTTAAGAGGGTGCCTTTCTTTGACAGGTTTCCGATCAAATATTAATGTACTTCCTATGAGCAGTAATAGCATTAAATATTTACATTTAATATATCCTATGATTTTATTTAAGAAGCGCATCGTTTATGGAAATGCAAGCTTGTTTTCATTTGAAATAGTGTTCTCGACTTTTGTGCTTTAAGAACAATAGAAATAGACGTTGATAATCCTGATTTAAAACTAGATTTGAGATGAGATCAGTATGAAATGGTAGAATAATGAAAAAACTATCGTTATAAAAGTTTTAAGTATGGCTGTGGATGGCTAAAAGAGTGGAGGAAGACCAAAGAAATTGTTAATGGACTGTGTGGAACGTGATATATGTATCTAGAAAGGGGGGGGAGGGCTGACAACTTATATTTATATTATATTTTAGCCAATTGTGTCCCACTGCAGGGCAAAAGCCTCCCTTTCTTCCTTCCATTCCTCCCAGCTTTGGGCAAGTGTGGACCAATCTTGCCGATAGGCGTCACGCTCGTCCCGCCATTTTCGCCTAGGTCTCCCGCGATGTCTTCGGGTATTTTCTGGGACACACATTGTGGTTGCTTTAGCCCATGAACCGTTCGACATGCGGCAGACGTGGCCGGCCCAGTCCCACTTTAGTTTGGCTGCTTTTTGTGTGACGTCGGCGATTTTTATTTTGACAACTTAGAAGACGACTATTAGAGAAGTACTGGTAGATATTGAAGAAGCAGATAAGTTGCAGCTACCCCCAATAAGTTGTAAAAAGGCTAGAGAATAAGAATGAAAAATATGGAAACCGAGCACAAAGGAATAAACGCCTTTGCTAATAATGTCACTGAAGTAGTCTTAGTAACAGACATCCACTTGTCCCTAACATTCCCAAGTCTGATGATATTAATATCTTTCAAGCTAAGACTAAAATAATATTTCCTCCTTTGCATATCACTGTCATGTACCTCTTGTAGTACAGTTACATTTGAAATGGCTTTACCGAGCTGTCATCTTTGATCTTCTTAACACTTGGAAATACTGACTGACACCTGTGTTTAGTTCAACTGAATATTAGAATTGATTTTCGAGGTGCTTTCAAGTATTTAACTTGAAGAGGGCTAGGTTAACCGAAGTTTATCTTGGATAGTTTCAGTTGAAATGAGGAAAACGCTTTCAAAATATTTCCTTAAGTAATTGACTTCTGAATGTTGGGACTTACAGTTATAAGTCAGCTGTCTCTACCTATTAAATGAAATATATGCTTCCTTTTCCTTTGTCGAGAGTTCCTTACAATATTTATCTTACTGTTGATGTGGTACAACATGAACCAGTAGGTCCATCATCATCTTCGATCCACATCATTCGGGGTCGGTGCAATACGTTTCCTTTTTCCATTCTGTCCTATTAAACGTCACGCTATCACTGATTCCTATTTCTTCCACATCATTCCTAAGATAATTCATTCACGTTTTCTTTGACCCCTGTCTCCATTGATTCACATGCATTTCATCCCTTTCCATCACACACATCAAGACAAACTATTACTGCAACCAGACTTCTTCAAACTGACGCCAAAAGGATAAGCGAATATCCAGGTGAAAAAAGTACTAACTATAACAGTTTGCGGTGTGAACCCATGATCCCACACACTGCACAATTTACCATTAGCCGGGGAATTCATTGAGATAAAGAGTAATTTACGAGTACAAACAACTTCCACCACGATTTATTATAATAGCATGTGGTAATTATGTAAAATAAATGTTATGTGTTTTGATATTTATTGTTTGTTGCAATGCAGTCAAGTCAGTTCTATGACTAAGAGGTCAGAAACCTTCTTCTGAACACCTTGCTTATTGCAAACCAAGGTTATCAGGTTATTTACTTTACTATAGGTCAAACTGGCGTAAACCTTGCTACGGAGCAAGGTCTTTTTAATTTTCTTGTGACAGCAACATAGGATACTACTACTAGTCAGGCACAGTCAGAAAAATCGACAACCTTTTTTACAAAAATAGCTCTAGGAGTAAATATCCATCGAACCATTTCTGTGATAAAGGTTTGCCGCATAGTCCTGTACCCCTGTCTACTGCAGACTTTAGAATCTGAATCTGAGATAGATACCTTCTAACTCAACAGCCTTACCAACAATCCTCCTGAACGGCCAACAGCCAGTACCCATAGCAGCCAGCCCCACTGCCAATCTTGCTGCCTCTCAGTACTTTCCACCAGTCACGAGCTATTCTTGTAGCTAGAGAAGTATTTAGGAGACAGAATTTGATTTTCCTGCCTGACAAGCAATGCCTACGTCTTGTATAATGTTATTAGTGTGTATGTTTGTTTGTGTTGTTTGCAAAGATCTTTTGGGAATATGTGGAGTTTGCTTTTCCTTATAGTCTTGTTGTTTTCGGTGTCGCATACATAATATATGATCATGATCACGAATCCGATGCCTAAGCATTCTGAGTAGAGGTAAAGACGGGAGCCAAAATTCTTAATGTAACCTCGTTTCTAAGCTTTTCTTGTGTAAGCTTAAATATTGTATATGTGGGTGCAGTAATCCTTATGAATACTTGGATGAGTAATATAATTGTGATAAAGAAATAACTTGTGTTTATAGTAATGTAATGTGTTGTTGAATAAAAGAGAACTCAAAATAAGTCTGTGTAATATTCTGTTCCATTACTCATTTAGTGTGTGTTTGTAATAAAGCCAGTGGGGATCCCTACAATGATATTTAAAGAAAAACACATGATACGTTAAAATAATTTATTATCTTGTTTTATTTATTGTTTTAAGACTTTACCACCGGTTCGGAAACCTACCCGCGTCTGAGAAGAACCGGCAAGAAACTCAGCGGGGTCCTAACTTCAATTCTTTTTATTTAATTAAGAGAAGCTAAAATATCTACATAGTTTCTGATATTGTATGATTTTATTATTTACAGTAAACATAGCAATAAAAGAAACTATGCTTTACTCCGCTGAGATGGATGTAAGCAGAGTTAGTGGTGCCAATATGAAGCGTATTGGTACCACAAATGTGAATTAAAGATAACAATTTTGGAAACATTAATTAACAAAGTAAATATTACCTTCAATTTGTTGAAGATAAAAGCAAAGAGCTTACCATAGTGTAACAAAACCAAGCACCATGACAACCTTTTTGCTTTGCCAACTCGAGCATCAAATACATTTGCTTCAACAGTTAGTACAAAAACTTCAAACATAGGCACAATAAAGAGTTACCAACAGTTTTAATGACGAACAGTTAAAGAGAGACAAAAACGAATCGTATAACCTTAAAGACCACAAAATTAATAGATCATTTTATGCAAATGAGCGTATCAATAGTTGCGATACGGTTTTATCCACTCTTAAGGTGTATGTGAAGAGGGCGTGGGTCGCGGCGCCAACCGCCCGGGGTCAGTCAACCTTAAGGAACATCAACAAAGGACAGGCCTTGAAACCTCGCATTCACAATACACCGTTATTTTATATCATATGCATTGATTACAAAGTTACTTTTAATTAAGATTGTAGAACACGGTTAGATACCAACAAGGACAATCCTGAGCAAGGATTGTTTAACCTTGAAGATCAAGCTGTGCGGCTGTTATTATTTAGAGATCCTCATCAGCACTATTAGCCACATATCCATAATGAAAAAAATATGCGGGGCAGTCTTTGGGGACTCGTTTGGTGAAGATGACGCGAGTTCCATGATTTTTGTTCACCTAAAGCGTTTGGTGATGATGACGCAAGTTCCATGATTTTTATTCACCCAACAAGTACACATATATACACTGTATACATATAGCTCATGGAAAGCGTTCGGTGACGATGACGCGAGTTCCATGATTTTTATTCACCCAAAAAGTGCTCAACGCGCCTCAAGAAGTTTTCACTTCAAAAACAAAACTTTGCTGAAGAATTAAATTGTTTTAGCCTAAACTAACCTTGTTGTTGAACGGTTACATAACGAGACAATTAATGAACTTAAGTAAGTTAATGAACACACTATCAAAGTGAAAAAAAAAACACTTCAAATGGGGTGTTTTTGAGCTAATTTGCAACGATTTTGACAACGATATCTTGGCGATTATAATATTAGATTGTTTTAGAGTTATCGAAGCTTTTTTATAAATTTTCTGCCTCACGTGCACCTCACAGCAAATGTTGAGAAATCTATTCCACTCTGGATTGTCAACTGATACTTTCGGATGGCTGATGAACGAATGCATCCTTCCTTCAAAATAACAATTTATTAAAAAAATAAAGCGTCATAAGCGTCAAGTTATGTTTTTTTTAACCGATTTCAAAAAAAGGAGGAGGTTCTCAATTCGATTGTATTTTTTTATGTTTGTTACCTCATACCTCCGTCATTTATGAAAAAATCTTTATTCATGAAAAAAGATTTTTTCAACAAAAAAACAATCGACTTCCAAATAAAAAAAACACTACTAAGTATAAAATAATTGCGGAAGTCGTTGTTAAAATACGAAGAAACAAACAAAACCACTGACTTCCGAAATTAAACTTATTTTATACTTTGTTTTTTTTTTTTCATTTGGAAGTCGTTTGTTTTTTGCAAAACAGTTTTTATTTTTTCACTTTTTAGTGACCTAACCTAACCTAACAACACCACTGGAAAGTCACAGGAAAGCAAAACACCCAATTTCGTTTACTTGGATGATATATTTTCTATTGTCCACAGTAATTTTGATCTTAAAACCAATCTACTGAAACATCTATTATTTATTGAGGCAGTTTACTCGACTCGACAAATTGATAAATTCAAAGCCCGAGTGTGAGTTCTCGTAAGGCATGCATGTGAAATATGTAACAGATATTTAAGAGATGGGAAATGAAGCAATAATCCTACGAACAAGTAAACTATCAAAAATAAACTGCATTGCTACTGTATACTTAATTGTAGCACGCTTCGCAAAACTGATAAATAAAATAAAACAAAAAAATAACGATGCAGAGTTTGGTTAAATCAGGCAACATTACATTTAACATGAAAAAAGAAACGAAAAGTGGTGGGTACACTGGAAAGAAAATGTTTTAGAAAAAAATTTGAAGTAAAAATAAATTTAAATATACTACAACGACGAAGAGTAAAGACTAACCGTAACGATACAAATGCCAAGAACAGAACATAACCAGCTGGATAAACGTGAAGGAATAAAATCGATAATTAAAGTAAATAACTACAAAATGCATCACAATGCAGAAAACGTTATACGAGATATCAAAAGAAATTCAATGATGAAACTATACAAACGCTAGCAAACCCGATGCGTATAAATGTACCGGTATGTATTGTATCGAAAAATATAAATAATATGCAAAAAAAAAAAATTAAAATGTATTGGCGGCGTCACCACTGAAGACCACGTATGATCATCACAGCCCAAATAGTGATGGCTGATAGCGAATCTGTCTTATTTAGCCATCACTCTCTGGCCTGAAACGAGCAATACATACAGCAACAGAAAACTAGGTATTAAACTAAAAATGCTCATTTTAAGCGAAGACGTCGACCGCTGCTCCAGGAAGACTGTGCGTCATGTTGAATCCTCCACAATGATGTGATGACGAAACTTTGGAAAACACCGCCATAATATCATTTTGGCTGATCACCATGAGCAGGGAACGACCGGCGACGGCGTAATGACAACTGTAACGCAAGTAAACCCAAAATTGAAAAATTATAAATTTAAGATCCGAAGTAAGATCGACCATCACGCACCTGCTTACCGGATGAAAATTATATTTTATCAAATAAAATATGTTTCTGAACACAGGTATATCAATAGGGTTGCCGTAAAAAATATGGTCATGGCTATAATTTAAAAAAAATATCTTCAAATCTCACTGACTATACACAGTAAAATTGTCTTCATTTCGATATATTTTTCAAGTGGTAAAAGCATATGAATGCAACTACTATCTACTACTAGAACTACTTACCTGTTTGTACACAGCAAATTTCGTTTACTTGGATGATATATTTTCTATTTTCTACAGTAATTTTGATTTTAAAACCAATCTACTGAAGCATCCATATTTATTGAGGCAGTTTACTCGACTCGACAAATTGATAAATTCAAAGCCTGAGTGTGAGTTCACGTAAGGCATGCATGTGAAATATGTAACAGATATTTAAGAGATGGGAAATTAAGCAATAATCCTACGAACAAGTAAACTAACAAAAATGAACTGCATTGCTACTGTATAATTAATTGCAGCACGCTTCGCAAAACTGATAAATAAAATAAAACACAAACATAACGATGCAGAGTTTGGTTAAATCAGGCAACATTATATTTAACATGAGAAAAGAAACGAAAAGTGGTGGTTGCACTAGAAAGAAAATGTTTTAGAAAAAAATTTAAAGTAAAAAAAATAATTTTAATATACTACAACGACGAAGAGTAAAGACTAACCATAACGATACAAATGCCAAGAACAGAACATAACCAGCTGGATAAACGTGAAGGAATAAAATCGATAGTTAAAGTAAAGAACTACAAAATGCATCACAATGCAGAAAACGTTATACGAGATATCAAAAGAAATTCAATGATGAAACTATACAAACGCTAGCAAACCCGATGCGAATAAATGTACCGGTGTGTATTGTATCAAAAATATAAATAATATGCAAAAAAAAAAATTAAAATGTATTGGCGGCGTCACAACTGAAGACACGTATGGTCATGACAGCCCAAATAGTGATGGCTGATAGCGAATCTGTCTTATTTAGCCATCACAGTCTGGCCTGAAACGACCAATACATACAGCAACAGAGAACTAGGTCTTAAACTAAAAATGCTCATTTTAAGCGAAGACGTCGACCGCTGCTCCAGGAAGACTGTGCGTCATGTTGAATCCTCCACAATGATGTGATGACGAAACTTTGGATAACACCGCCATAATATCATTTTGGCTGTTCACCATGAGCAGGGAACGACCGGCGGCGGCGTAATGACAACTGTAACGCAAGTAAACCCAAAATTGCAAAATTATAAAGTTAAGATCCGAAGTAAGATCGACCTTCACGCACCTGCTTACCGGATGAAAATTATATTTTATCAAATAAAATATGTTTCTGAACATAGATATATCAATAGGGTTGCCGTAAAAAATTTGGTCATGGCTATAATTAAAAAAAAATATCATCAAATCTAGTGAGATCTAGTGAGATCGAAATGAAGACAATTTTACTGTGTATAGTCAGTGGACTATACACAGTAAAATTGTCTTCATACAGATATTTAAGAGATGGGAAATGAAGCAATAATCCTACGAACAAGTAAACTAACAAAAATAAACTGCATTGCTACTGTATAATTAATTGCAGCACGCTTCGCAAAACTGATAAATAAAATAAAACACAAACATAACGATGCAGAGTTTGGTTAAATCAGGCAACATTATATTTAACATGAGAAAAGAAACGAAAAGTGGTGGTTGCACTAGAAAGAAAATGTTTTAGAAAAAAAATTAAAGTAAAAAAAATAATTTTAATATACTACAACGACGAAGAGTAAAGACTAACCATAACGATACAAATGCCAAGAACAGAACATAACCAGCTGGATAAACGTGAAGGAATAAAATCGATAATTAAAGTAAAGAACTACAAAATGCATCACAATGCAGAAAACGTTATACGAGACATCAAAAGAAATTCAATGATGAAACTATAAAACGCTAGCAAACCCGATGCGTATAAATGTACCGGTGTGTATTGTATCAAAAATATAAATAATATGCAAAAAAAAAAAATAACTACCGTGTATTGGCGGCGTCACAACTGAAGACACGTATGATCATGACAGCCCACATAGTGATAGCAAATCTGTCTTATTAAGCCATCACTGTCTGGCCTGAAACGACTAATACATACAGCAACAGAGAACTAGGTCTTAAACTAAAAATGCTCATTTTAAGCGAAGACGTCGACCGCTGCTCCAGGAAGACTGTGCGTCATGTTGAATCCTCCACAATGATGTGATGACGAAACTTTGGATAACACCGCCATAATATCATTTTGGCTGTTCACCATGAGCAGGGAACGATCGGCGGCAGCGTAGTGACAACTGTAACGCAAGTAAACCCAACATTGCAAAATTATAAATTTAAGATCCGAAGTAAGATCGACCTTCAGGCACCTGCTTACCGGATGAAAATTTTATTTTATCAAATAAAATATGTTTCTGAATATAGGTATATCAATAGGGTTGCCGTAAAAAATATGGTCATGGCTATAATTTAAAAAAAAAATATCTTCAAATCTCACTGACTATACACAATAAAATTGCCTTCATTTCGATATATTTTTCAAGTGGTAGAAGTATATGAATGCAACTACTATATACTACTCGAACTACTTACCTGTTTGTACACAACAACCAGGTAATAGAAAAAAAAAAGGTAGGCCACCTAGCTGTTACATATTCTGTATTTTGTAAGCTTTCTATTGGAATTTCGTTCGTTTGGCAAGCAAGTCAGTAGAATTTAAAAATAATTATTTTACAATATTTTTAAAATTACTTATAGTCATGACCATATTTTTAATGGCAACCCTATTGGTATACGTTCAGAAACATATTTTATTTGATAGAATATATTTTCATCCGGTCACCAAGTGGGTGAAGGTCGATCTTACTTGGAACTCTCTACTAATAGAAGAAATTGGCACATTGATATGCATGATCAATGCATATAGTATATCAAACGACGATGCGATTCTCATATTCACGTTAATATGAAAATAAATAAAAATATCAAGAATATCACAAGTTGATAGCACAATAATGACAATCTACGCTAAGATTAATGCAACTGTATGAGACATTAAATATCGCATCAACAACCCCCACTATACTTTATCATTACCTAGTGGATGCTGCTTTTGCGATATCATGCCCGAACGTTAACGTCGACGAAGATTTGGAGAATGAAGAGAAGCTTATGATAAATTTTGTCATAACACTGTAATAGGAATCTAAGACAACCTAATTACGATGTTGCAGCAAAACCCGACATAAGCATAACACCTAGAAACAGTCATAAAGAACGAGTAATGGGTAAAATTTAAGCTCAGTCTCTTAATTATAATGCTTGATCAATCATTGAAGTTGGAATCTCGTGTAAACTTAGGTGCAGTGAATATGAGGTGAGCTGTCAAACAATACAAACAAGATGTAATGACAGTCCACTTCATGCTCACTCCACCTAAATTTACACGGTGAGATGTTGACAGAATAGACCGGTAGGATTCAATCAGATCTTCGTAACCAGGGCGGGAAGTCTCGACTGAAGCGATCGACCGAATTCGGTCGATAAGTCATCGCGTTCGAGATTGACTGTGTACGGGCGCGGCCTTAGGACTAATCGACCGAATTCGGTAGGTAGGCGATCGGTAACTATGTCGAGACTTCCCGCCCAGATGGCTCGAGATATCAGGGCAAAAATCACACACAATAAATATGGTTTTTTGTGACGTCGCCAAAGGCAAATTAAGAAAAATTAAAAGCATTTTTAGCAAATATTTTCAGGAAACATGCAGATGCATTGTACTTGTACAGAAGACTTATGAGAAAAAAATATTTTAAAAAGATATGATTGTATTACCGGAAAGATTAAAAATATTATTCAGAGCATGCATTATACCTGACTGAAACTATCGAAAAAACGATGGAAAAAAAATAACTTGAAAACTATATTTTTCTATCTATAATAGAGCTGTACTTTTCACTAATCAAGAGAACTACATAGGGAAATCCGACTGAATCAATAACGCTACGTAATGTCCAGAACATTTAATTATGGCACACGCGAGTCCGTCGACCCTAATGTCCGTTTGTTATGGTGCCGATTCACTAGACCGGAAAATCTATAGGAGGTGAATACCTACTCGTATCGTATCGATTTTTAATTTAAACGCCAACCGAACCCTTTTGCCAGGGTTTATTTTTTACAAAACTTATTTTTTGCTACGCATTTAGGCAGCCTGTTGACTTGGCTATTTTGCGTTTGTGAAGTTAATATTACAGTGACTTTTGGAAAGATTTTGATAACTGAGAAGCTTTCTGTGATTTGAAAACTTTGTTGACACCTACCAAACGTGAAATTATTAGCTACCCAGCAGTTTTTATTTTCCTTGTGGAAAGGATTTTAGAACAGCATATTATTTTAAAACGGCAAAAAACGGCCTTTATGTTTCCAGCATTTAGAAAAGAACAGGAAAATGAGAATTTTAGGACGGCCAATGATAATCAAAAAACAACAAAATTCTAATTAAAAAATAAACGTACACTCGTCTCACGCTTTGAAACCGACCTAGCTTGTAATTTATTTGTATCTACTGAAAATTATGAGATTTTTTAATTAGCTATGCTCTTTCAAAGCTACAAGGAAAATGAAAGGCAAAATATTCGTTTTGATTGCAACCGTTACATGAACAAATGTTTTTGAGGTTACTTGTAGGTATTATATGTAACCTCTTTCAAAGCTACAAGGAAAATAAAAGGCAAAATTTTCGTTTTGATTGCAACCGTTACATGAACAAATGTTTTTGAGGTTAGGTACTTGTAGGTATTATATGTAACCTGCAAGTAAAAAATAGTTTTTCAGATGATATTATATTAAGGTTTTGGATTCGGTATATTGTAAAGTTCGACTAATAAGAGTTTTTCTTTTTTTTTTCAAACTTTATTAATTGTTTTAATTAATTAATTATGTCTGCGCATGATGTAGTGCCACTGTGCTTTTTTGTAAGTGATGTGGCGCTTGGACTTTAGTTTTCAATGTAAAAATAATTAAGTTATAGTGTACTCATTGTTGAGAAGCCTAATAATAAATAAATAGAAATTCAGTAACTTAACAGTGGGAGGGTTCAGGTTTTGACAAAAAAAGTGAGTTGGTGTAAGAATGAACTTAAACAATGCTTTTTTTTTTCTAAATTAATAAATTGTCTTAAAAACACGATATACACTAAAAATTGTCTTTGAACTGTCAAGTTACTGAACACAATTAACTATTAATTCTTCAAGTTATTTTATAAGGCCTTACAAATCCGCCATAAGCTGTTTTAATGTTATTAAATTACAAATAACCAACTAACAAAGGTCGTTTACAACTGCTCAATGTATTCATAACATAATCTTATAGGATCACGGTAAAGCATAAAATGTCTAGCACAATGGCGAGCTCACACGTGCGATCTCCGCGAACAGGCAGATGCGCAAGCGCACCTGGCGTAGCGAAGATGGCGCATGCGACTCCAGAAATAGTATGGTTTAGCGATCGCGTTGACCGATTTTACTCCGATGGAGGATATAGTTTTGTTTACTTATGAGATTGCGTTACGTTGATAAGAAAATAAACATTTTGAAGCTTGCAATTAACCTGTATTATAAGATTTCGTAAAGATATTGATATCGTAGTTTTATTTATTTTTGATGGAATCGTCGGTACCTAACTCAAGTTTATTTGAAATCAGCTGAATATACCAAGAGAACAACCATGAAAGCCAAAAATATTAGAAAATAATTTAACATATGCAGGAGAAACTTTTATTTTGTTAGCCAAGGTATATGACAAAGACAAAGGGGCGGCCTTTGTCTTTGTCATATCCTTTCCGGAATTACCTACAGAGTTATTAATATTATTTTAAGCCTGTGTCGTACCATTGCAGCTCTCTTTCCTATTTCAACTTATCGAAGTGTGATGAAAACTTTACAAAATCGTTTGATTTAAAGTTGAGTTTCAAAATGTAATCAATGCATATGATAACGAAGATTAATATTAGTTGATAGTTCAATGTTATTTTCCCAAAAATCTATTTTAAAAACTTCATGTAAAACAAGAAAACGATAAAAACATACGCCATAATCAGTACACACACAAGATTAAGATTAAACGCTGCACCAATTAGGACACGTTATCAGTTTATCACAATATGAATCATAGGTATTTTTACAATTATAAAATAAGTAGGTGAAGTACACAATTTTAAAACTTGACACATAAAACATTGGATAAATTAGGTAGGTATTTGTTTAGGTTGTCAGCAGTCAGGAATTTATAAAAAATCCAAACTATTTAATTTTGGTATTGGAAAATCTTGCAGAGATGACAATTATTTGGAAAGTTCATACAAACAATGTTCATTTGTATGTACAAAATGTTAAAAATAAATAAAATTTATTTATTTCATGTACCTACCTATTTACCCATGTAGGACACCAACATAGAAAATTTAATTACATTACACATACATTACATTAATTTAAAAAAGTCAATTGCTTACTAAATTACACTAATTAATCACTCAATTGATTAATTAACTAATTAACCAATCCCTCAATTAATTGCATTAATTCACCAATTCATCAATTCAATTTTACAATGAATGTTAAAAATATTTTATTAAAACAACAACAATTATATAACTGTAAAAATCATTTTACAGTTACATACATTTTTAAACTGTCTTCATGTTGACAAAATATACCCAATGTTGTATCACAGAAATTTATGATTAAATGAATATAAGAATCTAGAACTAAATAATTATAATAAAGTGAAGTTCTTAGAATCTGTGGTCGGTACCACGTTACGTCAGTGTGAAGAGAAGATTAAATCTAAGTTATAGACAATGGCGAACAAAATGACGCCACCGAGATGATAATTATATAAAACCTTTGGTCTTTACGCTTTGACCCGGTAGGTTAATAAAGGTGTAAAATGTTGCCAATGTAAATTAATATGGTTCTGGACATTTGTGTTTACCTCTACTGTTTATTAGGGGTGTGAAAGGTTTAAGCAAGTAAAGTTTAAATTAAGAAATAGACGAAATAAGTATCAAATGAAGCTCAATTTCTAACCGTCCAGTTCCGTGATGGATTTGAGTGGTAAGTTTTCAATTATATTTTTATTTTCATAATTGGCTTTACTCATAGCTGTTTATATTTCAGTAAATTAGCCTCAAAAATCATTAATTTCTTTAAAAATCTGTGTGAAAAATTACAGTACCTAATTAAAAATATTTCCCATTTTTGCTTGGAAACAAAACTATGTCATTTGCAAAATTGTTTTCAGTGTAATATTAAGTTTACAGACAGTTAAGAGGCGAGCTTTTAAAAGTCCTCGACTGTTCTTGTTGCAGTTTTGTTGAATATTAAATGTTGTTTATGAGAAAGTTTTCTTGCAATTTCAAGACTAGCTTAGCTAGGTACTTATTTACCTACATTTGTAAAACTTTTAGTTGCAATTTTTGTTTAATTTAATTTTAAACGAGTTTATGACAAGAAGTTACCTATTTATAACAACTTTTTTTTATGGGAAATCATCGAATGTCTTCTTCCGCTCTGGGTGGAGCGGAAGGGCGTGTCAGACTCTCACTGACTAAAACCCATCCGAGTTACTTCTAAAGCCCTTAGCGTTCCAGGTCCAAACAAATTTCGCAACACTCATTTCAAAACCTGCATTTCCTTAACTGTTCATTGTATTTTTTATCGAAACGGGGTTTTTTTTCGAAAGGCCCAATTGGAGGTCGTGGCTAACGAATAACAGCCGCACTAGCCGATCTTCAAAGTTAAGCAACGCTTGCCCGGTTTGACTGGAAGCCGACCCCAATAAAGTTGGGAAAAGGCTAGACAGATGATGATTATTAAGGCCCAATTGAACCATAAATCACTACACAAATGCGTTTGGCACTAAATGAATTTAAATCATCGTTCTATTACTGTCAATCGTTTGCAGATGACAGTGACAGAAAGATGTTTTATTTATTTATTGACACACCAACGACTTATTCACTAACTCATTACATTAAATATATATATTTAAACAGCGTTGCGGTGAATTCATCACTTATAGGTGTGCACACACACATTTTAAATGCGTTTATTGACAAATACATTAAGTGATTTGAAGTGCAACTGAGTTTATAATTTATTACCTACTATTAGGCTTAATCATAAAATTATTGAACTACAAGATAACAGATCCTTTACTCAAATTATCTACACAGAATTTTAAATTAGATTCCGATTATTATCAGAACACTAATCTTATGCTTAGATTTTTAGAATAAGTCCCTAAAGTTTTTCATAGAATAGTGCAATGTGTTGGTATGTGACATGTTAACGTGATTCATGGGAAAAACATATCATGTAGGTATCGATCACATAACGGTATGTAGCTAATGATAATATTTGATCAAACCTATTATAAGATCGCACCTGGCGTCAACACTCAAACAGTGTTGTTGAACGAAAGATTATCAATTTTATCGTTATACTAGCACTTAGCCCGCGACTTCATCCGCGCGGATTTAGTCGGTACTCCACAAACTTCAAAGCCCCCTTCTACCCCCTTTTTAAGTATTGTTTTGGAAAATTAGGCCCAACAATTTTCATTAATTACCTACCCAGCAATTTCTGATGCTGGATCTGTGGTTTTTTGAGTCAAATCTTTCAAGACAATCAAATAAATCTTTCCTCTTTATAATATTGGTTTAGATTCGACTCGGAACTTGTGAGAATAGAAGAAGGCGTTTTATAATAAATTCGAGATGGAGAAATTGCTGTTTTTTCCCTTTTACCTGACGAGCAAATATTCATTAAGTTAGCGTGAAGCCCCAAAGATTTAATCTATACTAATATTTTAATTGCGAAAGTTTGGATGTTTGGGTGGATGTTTGTTACTCAATCACGTCAGAACGGCTGAACGGATGTTGATGAAATTCGCACAGAGGTAGATTCTGGAATAACCCTTGAATTCTTTTTATCCCGGAAGTATATTCCCTTGGGACAATTTTCTACATTCACAAGGGCGGAGTCGTGGGCGACAGCTAGTAGTAGGTAACTAATGTGAAAATCTTTCGTCAGTTTCAATCCCTTTTTTTATACAAGAACAAAAAAGCCTTTTTTTTTTGTTCAATAATAACTGCGTAAAATTCAATAAAAGTGTGTGTGTGTGTGTGTTCTTGCTATCAAAGTGTGCAATATGAAAACACCCTTACCATAAACATAAATTTAGTATGAATATTTCTTATAGGTAACTTACAAAAAATAAAACAAAAAAGACAGTCAACCGCAACACCGTCCGTAACACATTGCCATATTTTGCGCGTTGCACAGAACCTGTGCGAACTCGACACATCTACTTTGAGAGACAAAGAAACGCAAACGTTCTGCACAACTCATTGCGAGCTAATTATGACAGTTTTGCGGGTTTATGTGTAGTGCGCTGCTCATAATTAACACGAACGATTGCTGATATGTACATGGGTCATAAACAAAAATCCCGAGCCGAATGCACGGAGAATCGAAATTGGGCAGTGCGCAAATGTTTAACACAAAGAGAGTCTGCCTCAAATCTCTTTGTCTACGGAAAATATTAAAATACGAATGTTTTTTATTTTCACTTCGGGGCATAGGATTTCGTAACGTAGTACCGATTAAAGTTAACGTTGTTAAGTAATTCATTAAATTAAATACACAAAGGAATTTACTAAAATCTTCACTCTTAACATAATTAATTATGTACATTGCTTAATTTGACATAATTGCAATGTCCAGTTAACCAATAAGGTAAATATGATTTGCTAGATGAGAATCAGAGTCGCCTTAGTCTACATTGGTGTCCGCGAGCTAATGACCCTGCATGCCCGGGCTTTTAAGGCACCAGCAACCACTGCGCAACTCTGAGATAATAAGGACATCCTCCCATTGGACCTAACAATCTAGCTGGCCTAGATTCAGCCTGGACAATGCGCAGTAGCACACTGCGCAGCGCCCAGATTCCTCCTAGCTCTTTGTTACGTAATGTCAAGAACAAAGATGGCGACGATGACTTGGGAAACGCAAGAAAAATAAAAATTAATACATTAATGTCGTCAGGGTTATACAAAACACAGTCCGTTCAAAAAAAGATCATCGTCATCACCCCACTAAATATAAAAACATAGAGGATATCACGCTTAAATGTCCGCTGGTAACTAGACAAAGGAACCCAATACCTTATTAAAATATGATTACATAATCATTAAAATTATAGCGAGTGAAGCTACAAATTCTGCACAATTTGTAAAACAAATATTATTACAAAATAATCTTAAAGTCGTCAACCGAATGGACTGCTTACCCGTGGTATGGGCGTCGCGCAAAAACTCAGAACTCTCCCTGTCCTCTTACCTATTTCTGGGCAACTCATTACAGTCTTCTCCGTGATCAAGTATATAATGGTACTTATAATACGCTGATGAACAAAACAACGGTTACTTACACATAAAACAGGCCAAGCCCGTAGCTCCAACCAATGGAGCCCAACCTTTATCAACTAGACAAAAGTGAAAATATATATTTTTTTTAAACACAATGAATCCTATTTCCACTGGAAAGGCAAACCTATACACTTAGAAAACTAAACTTAAAATCCTTAGTCTGAATTTCAAAATGGATGCCGTTACGCAACACAAAGGAACACCGAAAAAAAATCACAAACCCGCACTAAAACATTCAGAAAACCGCACAAATCACTGCACCTTTTCACGAAATCACTTAAAGAATGCCACTTTGCGACTATGAACTAATTTATTTTCATAAAGGACTGCCTTTTATGGCCATTAATTTCTGAATATTTACTGAGCACTGCACACGTCAGGTGCGTTCGACAGATAGCGAGCTATTAGTCCTGGGGGCTGTCTGCCCTGCAAGGCTTTGCCTGGGCCGTTCGATGCAGCCCCCGAACGCACCGCGTACCAACGTATCATAGCGAAAATCACAGTCCACTGTAATAAATAAGGGTGCGTGCATACTCTTCCCAAAGCCGTTTCGAAGAACGTAAAGAGAGATATTTTTCTTGTTATTCGATAACGATGTGCCAATTATTTTAGACATGTTGTCATTCGTAACAATGATATAGCACGTCTTGAAACACCAAAAATAAAATCTTACGAAATTTTAAGAAGTATCAGTATTTGCGTTTGTTATAACTAAGTGTTATTGGGTTGACGAGCTAATCATAAAATGGCTAACCTAGGCGTTGCCAAAGAACTAAAAATACCGTATTCCAATCGGTTCATCCATTTGGAAACCATGGTGAAACAGACAGAAAGGGCTAAAACGTACAAACTTAAGTTTAGTTTGTGTTCAATGGATCACTTTTATCTGTAAAAACAGCCTATGCCACGCAACATGGTCAAAATACTAGAAAAAAAACCCCAAAAGTTAAGCTTTACAAAGAATAATCATGCTTAAGGAAATGTTAACGAACCAAATCTTCAGCCATCTTAAAACTAGTTTAAGTTCAGTAACTTGCAACAAACGCTGCAACAAGTTTTCAAGATGTGAGTAACGAGGAAACTTTAAAACACCTGCGTGACAATTTACAAGTTGATGCAAAATCTTACTTGGTCGTAGGTGCCTTTGATAAAGGAAAAACTATTCATAATGCAGACCTAGACGAAGATGGTGAGATGAACTAAATTGTTACTGAGGGATTGGGCTACAATTGCAACGAAACAGCTGAGAGAAGTGGAAATAGTGGATGCCTTTGCCCAGGCGTGGGACATTTTGGGTTGATGTAATATTAATAATGCAAGTGAAGACAAAATAAACAATATTAATCATAAGCGGCATCGCCTATGTTTAAATAAATCTGCGAGGCTAAAGTGGGATTGGGCGGGCTACATTTACAGGATGCACGAGGACGTTTGGGCCAAGATGTCTATGCAATGGGTGCCTGAATACGGACGTCGTAAACGAGACCTTTGGCGTGATGGATCGGCTGGAGAAGGTAGCTGATAATGTTTTCTGGAAAAATATTGGGGAGACCTTTGCCCTGCAGATAATCAGAATGCTAAGTGTATAGCTCAAGTAGCGTTAAGTTAGTTACTTGAAAAGTTCATGTTAGTCAAGGTGTAAGTGGTAAATACTAAAACCATTGAAGACTTGAAAGCAAAGCTTTCAAAGTAACAACTAACAAAGATTAGAATGAGCCTTTGTAAGGCTAATACATGTCACATAGGCCGTGTTTACCTGCGCAATATTGACAATGATGCAAATAAAGCACTCTCCATTGAAGCAATGCTTGTTGTATGAACGGTAACCATGAAAATGCATATTCACAAGTGAATATCAAACCAAACCCGAAAAATTACAATTCCGGTAGAACTTTCCCAATTGCAATAAATCATATCCGCATAATGTGAATGAATCTTAATAATTGCACGGGCGAGCTACGAGTTCCGGTCATCCGGGACCTGAAGTTTCTCTATAAACACTAAATAAACCTTATCTGTTTGGAAATACAGTTGGTTTTCAGTTTGTAATATGAATGTAGTTTGAGCCTTTGGTGCCCTGGGGAATAGGTAAGCGCGTCGCTCGACACTAGTTGCTTCCACAGTACAGGGGCGCATTCGATGAAGTAATATTCCTAGAATTTTCCACTCACCCCCTTGCAGTGATAGAGAGAGATGCAAAGTTTCAATAGTATGTGGGACGAGTGCTATTGATTTTTGGTAGCACAGCAACTACTAAGATGAGATACTCGGGTATATTTTTATAAATCTACATTTTTATTTAAGATTTGCCCTTGCCCTTTTTGTATTTTTCTTCATCATAATGCCTAGTTTAAATACTGATTTTTAGATCTTATAATCCTGATTTAAACTGAGCAATATTTATGGTAAGATTTTTTATGAATAAGCCTAACCGTATTTCTTTATTTATTTT
The DNA here is from genome assembly GCA_905163435.1 of Mamestra brassicae. Classification (NCBI taxonomy): domain Eukaryota; kingdom Metazoa; phylum Arthropoda; class Insecta; order Lepidoptera; family Noctuidae; genus Mamestra; species Mamestra brassicae. Next base: position 5,755,436 of record LR991013.1, on the reverse strand, counting down.
TACTGATGTCATGAACTTTTGAACTTTCTATGACTACGGATAGACTAAACTTTCTATGACTATAAAACGCGTCATAATTATTTTGTATATATGAACTTATTATATCTCAAATTTTTAGTTTATTTAAAATTAATACCTTTCATAGCGTAGCAGGCTGTTAAAAAACCTGTGTTTTCCATTCTTGCCTTTATTCAGAATTTATTTCCGTTCCAAGTTCTGGCTATTTATGTTCAAATAGCCTTCATATTCATATTCATATTCATTTATTGCATTTCATGTTGTTTACAGGTTGTTACATTGTGATAGTTCCAAACAATGAACTAAATATATATGAATTTTTGATGACAAAGAGCTGAACTCCTCAAGAGGAAGGACACTTTTGACGGTTATCAAGACTTTTACGTATAAGTAGACAGAAGTAGTACTTAAGACGGTACACACTGTGAAGATATTTTTTGCTTGAGAGAGTTGAGAGCGCTAATCGTCGGTACATTGGGCATTAAATATTGGCAATGCTGAAGATTAAACTTTGTATATTTCCGCCCCTATTAGAAATCTGACAAGGTTATTATGACCGGTCGTAGTAAAACCAGACGACACTTAAATGAAAGAAGCGTAGGAGCTTCAACACTGGGCTTAGTGCCGAGAGTTGATAATCCCACAGTGCAGTAGTGCGCTTTTATTTTTCTTTTTTTTGGAGATAAGGTTTATTATTTTTAAGCCTATGTTGTCCCAAGATCCACGGGTCCTTTCTTCGTTCTATTCTTTTGTTTTGGGATAAAGTTTGAATACATCACGACTGTATTCCCCGAAGGGGTAAACAGAGGTGTGCGTATAGTACACCCACATTTTTTTATGTTTATTTATTTATTAAAGGTTAACCTACAGCTTTTGTATACAGCGTTTCTTATGACTAGGTAACAAAAGCATCAGACCTATAGGTACAGTGGCCAATATAGGTCAACAACAGTCGAGTGAGTTATAATACATATTTAAAGTATTAAAATTAAAATTTTAAATAGAACAACATAATTAGGACATAAAATTAATAAAATACAAAATTAAAACAATTAGGTATGGAGCTGAGTATATGGTTTTAATTTCAACTCGATACACTTCACGCGTTCTCGAGATAAAGGGTCTGTAAAGACAGACAGACCGACGGACGGACGGACGGACGGACGGCCGGACGTACGGCCAGACAGACGGACAACAAAGTGATGCTATTAGAGTTCTGTTTTTTTTCCTTTTGAGGTACGGAACCCTAAAAGAAAACAAACTTGCGATAAGTACTATTTTTTTTTTTAACTTGGGTTTGCTGTTGACTCTAGTCTAGGTCATAGATGACAGAGACAAAGTCGACGATGGAGCGAGCTTACCCAGAAGAAACCTGTTTACTCAAATTTTGAAGAATTAGGGTTGTATGCGTTCGGAAACACAGACGCAGGCAGAGTTCCACTCTTTTGCCGTGCGCATTATAAAAGTCGTTTGGAAACGTTGAATTGGTGGAATAGCAACAAGGTAGGGATGGTAACTTGCAGTGCGTCTAAATGTTCGATGGTAGAAGGGGGGCGATGGGATGGGGTCGTGGAGTTCCTGGATACTGTTCCCGAAGTACAATCTGTAGAAGATTGACAAGCAGGCAACCTTGCGGCGATGAGCCAAGCTACGAAGCTTGGCAACCACCAGTCTTACGTCGCCAATAAGCCTCGTAGCTCTGCGTTTGACCGAGTCAAGCGCGGCAAGTTGGTATTTAGCTGAGCCATCCCAAAAGCAACTCTATGCAGGATCGGACTTGTGCTTTGTAAAGGGTTAAAAGCTGTCCAGGGGTGAAGTATCGCTTCATTCTATTTAGGATTCTCTGCTTTATGGCCGCAGTTTGGGCTTTGTGCTCAATGGTGGCGCCGAAGTTGAGACTGGGTGTCAACTCCATGCCTAGGAGCTCGAGCCGATCGGTTACAAGGACAGATGTACCCCGAAAAGTAGGAGTTTGGTCGAAACGACTCCTTTTTGCGGTAAAAAGACAAGCTTGTGTTTTGGTGGCGTTGAAAGAGACCAGATTGTCATGACCCTACTGGGAGACAAGACTTAAGGTCAAATTTGTCCCCTATAACATAATATGCTCTACCTGAAAATAAAACGATTAAAGGCACAAACATTACAAATTGAAGCTGTAATGAGATCAATATAATAAAAAAAAAATCATAACCATTGCCACGAATCCAGACTTCAGGATGCCATTGAGAAATTCCAGATGGGTAAACTCAATAACACTACCCGACCCGGAAACGAACCCAGGACCTTATGCATGACTAACGCAGCACCACTAACGTGGCAGCCGAGAAGGTTTATTTGTGACTAGATGACCCGGTGTATTTTGTACCACAAAAATTGATTTGATTGTGACATTCTGTAGACACCCGCAAAATTATAATAAAATTAAAAAGTCAATTACTTAGGCTGTTAGATTTAGCTGGATTTAAGAAGCAATTTAAAGAATTTTTACGAAATAAATGCTTTTATAATTTGAATGACTACTTAAATGACACTTCGACATTTTAATTTAATTCAATTTTTATTTTATTTCTAATTGACATCTTTTTGAATTTTGACTACCTATACTTTTTAAAAATATGATATTATTATGACTTCTATTATTATTAAATGACCAATGTAACCTGTAAAATTTGTTCACCCATGTGGTAGAATATGACGTGACAATTTGTGTTAACTTAAGACCATGTAAAATACATACCGACCATGTTCTGACAAATAAAAAATTATGATTATAATTACGACAGTTTTTTTTACTAACAAAAAAATGTCGGATGAGCCATTATCGAGACTAATAGTGGGTCCACACGATACAAACTTAACTGAATAAAAAAATCTATCACCGACATTAATCTGCGTTGCTTTGTTGAACAAACAAAATTCTATTGAGGTTTATGGAAGTCTGTAACGTGTGGGCAGATTATAACCTACTGCAATTGATTTTTATATTTATACATACATATATTCGAGAATATTGAACACCCCATGCTATTGTGTCAAGATAAGCTACCTAGTCTTATAGTAGCACGGCTGACTACAAAAGTGCACCGCTGACAAAGGATTAGTAGCCACAAATTATCACCCGTAGAGGGAATTTTATTAGCACTGTAGGTGTGCATTTGTGTGACATACACACATGAATCGCACCAGAATACACACCAAGATTCACAAGAACTAAGTATCAGTTAGCTGAACAAATATTTGATTTAATCAAGACATTTCCGAGTAAGCTACTACACACACCTACAGTTAGTTGAACTATGTAACATGTTCCAATTACTCTTTTAGAGAAAACGAGAGATGTTTCCTACATATTAATTAAAAGAGCTTTTCCCACGTTTTCAAAAATAAACTAATTGGCCCAAAATAAATTACCATATGTCTAAAAAATCAGGAGTAAACCCACTGAATATTTGAATAGTAATTAACAACCAGGTAAGGCATTCTTTGAGGGCTCACTAAATTGAGGCAGCCAGGGCCGGACTCGGGCCTTTGATGTACAGTTGGCCGCAAAATTGGCCGCAACCCATCTCCGCGTGAAAGCGTTGTCACGTCAACGGCTTTATTTTTGTGCACGTCCAAAAATAATACTAGGTAATTAAGCGCGCATCAAGGCACATTAGTGTGAAGGGTAATGGGGAATACTGAGTGGAAATGGATACTCTTGGTGTGGTTAATTTTTTAAATATTTTTACTAAACTTAAGGAAAAAACCGACTAGGCTGTATCAGGAAAGCAATCACTATGGAATACATGCTAGATATGTGGTTTTCCACCACCTTACATACACTCTTTTTTAACCCTAAAACTTCTAAGTTTGAGTTTTATGTATCACACCTTCTATTTTATCTATAACGTCGTGAGCTCAGTGAAACGCGACCACTCCTGCTCAAACCGATTTTGCTGAGTAATCTATACTAATATAATAAAGCTGAAGATTTTTTGTTTGTTTGTTTGAACGCGCTTATCTCTGGAACTGTAGGTAGTGGCTTCTATCTTCTAAATTATGGTAATCGCAAAGGCATCTGAAAAGATCTCTGGATACAGATTTCGCAAGTTTGTGTTAAAATTGGATGTGAATCGTTAACTTAATTTATCCAAAGGTAATGAACATTTGCAGTAAACTTGTGGAAATTGCTTTACCCCGGGTTAATTTATGGATATCAGATTACACCGAAGATTCATTTACCAGAGGTGTTAGCGTGTTTCATCATTAAGACTTAACACACCATTCGCACTCTGATGAAGTGGAAATGGGAAAAAGTTAAGGTGAACAATATGTTTAACATCAATAAGTGTTGCTGAAAACACCACAAGAACATTTAAAATTAACAATTGCACGAATTACCACATTGAAACACAACCTCATAACCTTACAAATCATCACTTTCTTCTTGCCTTTAACCCAATATTATTTATGGTCAGGGTAGCACGTCTTCATCTTCCACGCATCTTAATATTCACCTGATTCTGGCCATTTCATCACACGATCCATTCACATCTTCCACAACTCGATCTAACTAACTTTTATTGATACCATACACGTGTTTGTATATGCTACTAATATCGTAACTAACTGCAACCTGAGCCATATTATCGGCAGTCCGCATGACCAAATAGCACCAATTCTGATCCTGTGCAGTGCAACCCGCAAAGCCGTAATAGACTCAGCTCAAATACAATGTGTATGATCGATACTCGAGATTTGGATTGCATTTGGTATATGTATCTCGGATATTGCGGATTTACAGTTTTGCTTCATGTTTAATAAAATATAGACTGTAAGTGGCTGCACGGATTTTTCGGTATCATGATTGTTTCAGCATTGTAGGAAGGTATGCTGTATCGAATTTTTCGTTGATTAAATTCTTGTTGCCTTGTTTCGTTGCCTTATAATATGCGGTATGGTTATGTAATGGCTTACCTAGGACCACATCACCCCTTCGTTCTCGTGTTACTAGCTAAGATTTGACCTATGATTTTGAAGTTCTATGATTATATTATTATTACGAAGAGACCCAGCCAAAAAACTGGCTAGTTCTCTGGGTCTTTATTAATGATGGTAAATAACCTTTGTTATTTATTATCGTTATTTCTATTTATCACATTATTATTTATTATTATATCTATTATAAACTGTTAGCAAAACACGACACAAGTTTTTTCTAGCATGGAAAGGCTTGCATTTGACCACTATCTCACCTAGTCAAAAGCGTTGATGTAGTCGATGATGGAGCATGCCTCTCTAGAAAAAAACCTATTCGCAATTATTCACTTAGAGCCCCCAGGTTGTACCTACCAGGCAACACAGACACCGTCAGGAATTCACTCCATAGCTGTACGCACAATGAAAGTCCTCCATAAACGTTTTGTGCGTTTGCGTGGGTGGTTGTGGTATTCAGCTGTGAAGGGTAGAATTTCAGTTTCAAGCAATGTTATGTTTCATCTAACAGTAGAGAGTGGTAGAAAATATTTTTCTGCGACACTGAACCATAACAAAATCACTTCACACGCAATTCCCCGCTTCACGTTAATATATTACAGTCGTCGAAGTCGTAAAACTTACCTGCTCAACTTTATCGCTTATTTCATGGCTGATTATGGTGTTAAGTACATACCTGGAAAAGAGAAAACAATATTAATCATAAGTCATCATTATTTGCTTAGTATTTATTGTTTTTACTTGGAAACTAGAGAATACGATTACCCTATTACAGTCATTTTAAAGGCCATTTTAGAATTTGTTTATATATTTTATAATTTATCTGTTTTTTGATGAGAGATTTTGCTAATATTGTATTTGTTTGCGGTGTTTCTGATGACAAGTTGATTGGAAATCGTTATATCTGTTTAGTAAACAAGCCGTCAGTAGGTCAGATGACGTCGTCATCATCATCGTCAGTCTATAGCAGTCCGATACCGGATTAATGTCTCTCATATCGAACGCCATTAACCTGATGTACGGCTACTCTCACCCAGCTTCTGACTGAGAGCTGACTATAGCCTGAAAATATCACCGTTCGTGTTCATCATCATAATTTGAGCCAAAGACGTCCACTGCTGGAGATAGGCTTCCCCCAATTGTCGCCACATCGACCAGTGCTGTGCGTCTCGTATCCAGCGGATTCCACATTCATCGGTCCACCTTGTGTGAGGCCGCTCGTATTAACCAACGCAAGTGCCATAATCAAAAACAGGCCGCGAAATATGTCAAAGAGATTAAGGAAACAGCACTAGTGTAACGAGCAAAGCTTTAAATTGGCAGCTTGTCATAATGTAGAGCAATTGCACTAGCTTTATTTCCAGTGCTTCTGCCAAAAGACTTTTGGAGTACTAGTACTTTGGCAAGATATGCATATATGAAACCGAAGGTTGGAGTTTAATATGCCAATGATTTTTCCCTAAACTTAAATTATGTGACTTATTTCAATTAAGCATAGACTAAAACAGACGAAGAACAATTAACGTACGAAAAGTTAGACATATGTGCTGTGTAATTAATGCTTAATTCACTGAAATAACTGCTTAATTTCTTATTCAGACACTCTAAATTTGATTAAAAGTTGAAAATTTCGAAAGGTTAAGAATAATTTTCAATTCTGTATAAGGTTACTGGCTCTATAACACCGCAATTGTAAAAAGTGTTATTGTAGTATTGAAACTAGCAGCCTATAGCGAATTAATCTTTTGAAATAAAAGAATATATTAGACAACGATGACAAGTTAGTTGTCTTATCATTTAAAAAGAAATAAGATAGCGAAAAACTACAAACAAAAAAAGGTGCGTTTTGATGAATAGCTTTTTCGCGAGAAAACCAGAAATGGATTAATAGCACAAAGACCTACATTGATACAAAACTAAGTATTCTATTCTACCCTCATCCATTTGTTTCAATGAAACCGAGTTTCAAGGAAATTAGAACAACTAGGCTGCTCTGAAACAAGACAGACAGACCTACTCGTTAAATACATTAACCTATTTACTCTTGGAGGCTCACAACAGAACAATATAAAATACGAGTTCACGAACACTGTATTATTGGGTTAATCCCGGAAACTATTGGGTGATATTTTGGCAGTACTTAAAACTTTTTCAAGGTTTCTGGTAAATCTGTTGGATTTGGGTGAAAGCCGAAAAGTTGCGGCAAGCTATTATGTCAAGGCAGATTTAAATCTCTGCGAGGTTAGAGCGGAAAGGAAGAATTATCGACCACTTAATGTGACGACAAAACTTATCTGAAATATTGTTATACTGGATTATTTTAACTTCGCTATCCATCCTAAGGTAACGATTAGGACGAAGAAGTCGCCATTTATTATTTATTTATTTTATTATCAGCCTGTTATCACTGCAGGGCAAAAGTCTCTGTTTCTTCCTTACGGCTTTGGGCAAGTGTGGACTAATTCTGCCGGCAGGCGTCAAGCTCGTCCCGAAATCTTCGCCTTGTTGTCCATTTTTTGGGACCCACATTGTGGTTGCTTTAGACCATGAACCGTTCGACATGCATGCACAAGTCGCCATTGTAGTATATTCATTTGTTTTGTTTTCGTATTTTGTTTCAACAGTGTTACATACAAATATCAGTAAGGATTAAATCAACGCTGTTCATTGTACAGGTATTAATACTCAACAATATTATGGTGCACAACGATACGCTATGTTAATCTTACCAAGCGTCATAGTAAGCCATAATTATTCGTATTCAGTTAGTCTGTTTGCATACAGTTTAATTTATTAATGACAGAAATTGGGACGCCATCCGAGTCGGGTCAGCCCGACTATGAAATGAATAGGCTGTTCCCTGGCTTTTAATTAATAAAGCTGCAGCGGCGTTAAAACTAAATGATTTCCGCAAAATAAACAGAACTTTAATATTGACTTTAAATACTCGTAGAGACAATAAGTAAAACATAATTACTGCAAGATTCAATTAACTTCGTAAAATTCATCACTTCTCCAAATGTTTTCGTAAAATCTCGCTCATATTCTAGAATTTTCCCACACACAAATTCAGAAACAATTTAGAATATCAATTAACCAATCCAAACAAAGCTATTATTCCACCATTTTCTCTTTACTGTCATGAAAAACCGAATCCAGATAACTATAGTAGGCGCCAGATAATCGTGGAATAACGGTCATTGACCCACCTACAATTATTGACATTTTTAATTTGAAAAACGGAATTAATGACACAAAGCTGTCCCGAATCATCATCTCTCGTGATCCTTAACATTGTCTAATAATGAAAAACGATTCATATTTAATTGTTCAGGTACCTATGAACAGTTATTAGGGAAAGGTCAATGTACTTTATTCCACATTTATCTGGCGCCTACTATAAACAGCTTTTGCCAGACTAGACAAAAACCGTTAAATTTTTCTATTTCGCCGCAACACGGGAAGAGAATAAAGGCGCCAGTGGCAGTTGTTCACTGAATCTGGACTACACAAATTACCTGTCGGCTGCATTTATTGGCAATGTGGCTGAAACCGTGTCTATCAATTCAACGTGACCTGAATTCTGAATTTCGATATGACTGTATTTGACATAGTTATAATTGAATATGCCACCCGCTTTGCCATTTTACCTGTAGTTTTATTTGAGCCTTTCTATTGTAGCATTTTATTTATTGCTGTCTTCTTGATCTTGTGTTGTGCTTTTGTTTTATTCTGTTTTGATGTCTATCTTTTCTGTTTGAAGAAGCAGAAAAATGTACTTGTTTGTTTATTAAAACGATGTTGCCTTTCAGATTGTGCAACTGTCCTTTGATGAAGTTATAGCAGACGTAAACAAAAATCTATACTCTAGATTTACCAAACGGGTTTCATCATATAATTCTTCGCAGCGTAAGAGATAAATAATAAAGCGAGCCGTCATGGTTAATGCATGGCATGTATCTAGGTGTCACTTATAGATGATCTCCGAGATAGCAGGTGCCACTTACATCCTCAAGGAATTATCCACGTTATTAGCGATAAGTTTTCTTGTAGTGTTTATATGGATGAGTTCATGGTGTTGTGTCTTTTTCTTGGGATCATGAGAGATAATCATTTTTTAATAAGGTAAGCATGTAATTTCTCGTGGGATGATGTAGGCAGCTAATGTTAAGAAGTGTACATATACTCTATCTATAGTCTGGTCCAGTCTAGACAACGACATGTATTTTTAATGTCCCCATGAGTACCGCATAGGACAGGTAGATACAAACACAAACAAAAACAGGTAGATCTAACCCTTTAGTCTGTTTGCTTGGAGGTATGGCTTATTTTGAAATAACCACTGTGAATTCAATGTAAGTTTATGAAATATAAAACCAACCCATTCATAAAATAGTTTGAGCTATGTCAAATTGCATTCCTTAAGCTCCAAACCCTCCCATACATGGCCATTACTGTCCCATTACACCTTTCTTGAAGATTGCAATGGATATTGTGGAAACAGTACAGATATTACTATAGACTTTATGCTTACTCTGAAGGTGATAAACATAAAATGTGCGTTTTATGTGAATTTACGTGGCATGAAGCCATGTATGTGCGTGTAACTTAAGGGTTAAGTAAAGCTTATGTAGCATCACAATAATGTTCAGTTAAAGCGACGTTGCAGCTATAGCATTTGCAAACTTAGTCTGGCAGAGTGATGAGTTAGTTCGATTTTAGTGTAATTGCAACTATGTTATTGATTTTCTGTATCTCTCTCTAGCTAATGGATTAATGTTACGAATCTTAGGTTTTTGTTGGTTAATATAGGCGTACGTATTTCTTAAGCAAGTAAAAAAGAATTTGTTTCAAGCTTGTTTTTGTTTTGCTTGTTATTTCTTTATTTAGTTCTTCTTCGTCTTAGTAAAACCTAATTTCGGGTTGTCGTCCCATCGGAATATGAGATTGATGGAAGAGGGAGTACACCTGTGTTTGCGCACACACTTGTGCACTATAATATGTCCCGCACCGATGGTTAGTCTCGATTGAGATTGGCCGCCATGGTCGAAATCGGTCAGGAGGAATACAAAAGTACTAAGTTCATATTAAATTGATAACTAACAATTCATTTAAACGATTCCCTTTGTAACAGCATCATCTAGTAACCAATACTGGAATAACGCTACACGTAAATTCCTTGGAATAACTGAACCTACTACGTATACAGATACAGGGTGCATAAAATTGCAACCCTCGATTTACTTGATAGTTCCTGTTCATTCCGTTAGATGGCATTGCCAGTGTAGCGCTAGTATTTATTAAGCATTGTTTTATAAATCTGATTTTTATGCAAAGCAAGATATGTCTCAAGATTGGCGTATTGTCACGTTCTATGTTCATAGGAATATCTGATACTGTAAGTTATTTTGATTTTGACTTTAACATTGCCAACATTTTCCGTTTCTTTGTTTATTCAGTTTTAGTTCCTCACTATTTATACAAATACTCTCAAATTCCGAATCAGCAATTTCCTCGACTATTTGCGTAGTCTGTTTTGGCTTTGTTAACATGTAATTAATAATGCAGAGGAGTTTAGGGTTAAAGCCTGCGGGCGTTAATTATTGGTATAATGCTCTATGCCGCGTTGAGATGGAACTTGATATTAAATTGGTATTATGTGGACGGAATACAGGGTTGAAAGTAGAAGGTTATTTACATATTAGGTTAAGGTTTATATCCGGGTAGGGAATAATCCTTCGGGTAAGTCGAGCTAAGATTTGCGGAAAAGCTTTTGCTGGAAGCAGATTGGGTGAGGCTTAGAAGTAGCTTAAATTATAGTGAGGAAGGAGCGGCAAGATAGAACAATAAATAATATTATATATAGAACAATAGTAAATCTTTTGTGTCGGTGAATTTTGAGACAAGAAAGGAAGATGGTCGGAAAGGATATCTTTTATCCTAAGTTACGGTCCACACGCTAAGTGGAAAAGGTAGTATTTCAGAGTAATGGACAGTGTGATATCTATCCTACTGTAATATCTGAACAGAATATTTTCTAAGGAACGTATTAAAAATTTGAGGGAACGACATTTCCTGCATTTGCAAACCAGTTGTTCAAACCCCTTTCGCAACACAAACTCCTAAATCAAAAATACTGTTCAAAAAACCATAAAATGACAAACAAGCAAAACCAGATACGAATTTAAACAGGCAAATAAAATAGCATAATGCATAACAAAAACAGATTTCACAGTTTGTTACACATTAACCCGGGTCCGGTTGAAATGACGACTCGGGGTCGGGGATGACCTCACGTGTTTTCTGCAGATAAAAATAAAGGGATAAAACATGTCCGCGGCTTTCGAAGGGTTGATTATGAATTGTAAGTGATATTTGGAAGAAATGTTATTGAAAACCGGTTAAGTGTGCTGTTTTGGTGATTTATTTTTGTCTGTAGCGAGGATTTTTGAAGTGCAAGCGGCATGGATGATGGTTGGCTATACAAAGACCCGTGTGAATAAGAAATTGTGAATAAAATCACGCGTTTAGTGGCAGCAGGAATTGAACACAATATAGGTACTTAATGCTTTCATGAACCAAAACGGTCAATCACGGTGAGCTGCTTGTGAAGATATATGTAGATCAAATTTTTCTCGTGTGTAAATAGACCACTTCTGTCTACCGTGATAAACGAAGTAAACTTAGCTTAGCTGGCCCGGAAAAGGCAAGTTTGAAAGTTCTCCTACGAGTTTTAACTTTAATAGATGTCACTAACTTCGACGTCGTGTCAACGACTAGTGATGCAAATATTTAGCAAAGTTATTGAGAATCTCTGAGATGCGTTTAAAGCTTGTAGTTTCAAACAAGTGTGGCAGATGGCGCTAGTGTTGCTCGGCTAAATATTGAAATTGAAACACGTCCAGCGTGTAACACAAATAAAAGAAATGTTAAAAGAATAAAATAACTACAAGGTGGCCTTGTACGTTCATAAATGGATCGTCCAAATTATTTGGTTGAAACTTTTTAATGGGATTCGGAACAACTTTTTTAGTAGACACGAACATAAATACGACAGGACTAAACCGTTAGAATTTCTGTCCAGAAGTTTAGAGGGAATTTGCATGGTGAAGATGCATTCAAGACCACTAAACCGTTCTCAAAACCGTCTGCTGTGTAGCTTAGTAAAAAGAGCATGAGACGTCAAAAAATAACAACTTCAGGTAATGACCGCTTTCATGAACGCTCCAAAACGAACACTTTATTAAAGTAAAACATAAGTATCCGGTATAAGTATCCACGGGAGTCAGCCTTTCAGCTAAAATGATGATGATGATGGTGATGATAGAATTTAAAGACCCAATTACATACTTTTAAGAGTTGCAATACCTGAAGTTGGTGCGAGAGTTGGTCGGTCCTTAATCCATACATGAATTTGATTAAGGCAATGTGATGGTTATTTCCTTAGAAGGAGCACCAAATTCTACTCACATAACAAATGTTAGAAATTATTTATTCATGTCCTAGATAACAAAGCTTCAGACTAAAACAAATCTAGTAAACAGGCAGATTTTATCTTAGCCTAGCATCCCATCCATTCTAGATAATTGGTTTGCAACACATCTGGACCAAGACAAAGACATCACCCGACTTCAAAGAAGGAAGTGGATCTCAACTTAGTTAAATATTCAATACAATAATGACACAAATATGAGATGAAACCGTCGGAAACGAACTCAATTTCCTGTTCCATAATTTTGATGTTCAAGTTAACTGGAGCCATTTTCCAGATAAATTGTCATGAAACTTGCTTTGTGGCGTTTTGCTGAAGAGCTACATTTATGACATATGTCCCATATCTTCTCTAGCTACAAAACAAAGTGCTATTTATCGTTTTTATTGCCAGAATTCGTGATAAATTGGCTGTTTCCCCTTACAACATATATTGGATATCAAGATATTACGTCAATAGATCAAAGTATTATTTACTACCATGTTGTTATAGTAACAATCACTATAAAAGCCAAAACGTCTTCTTTTTTGGTGTCAAACTGCCAAATTTTATCGGAGCTCGTTCGGTTAGGTCGGTCTTGGCTTGTTACTAGCCGGAAGATAAATAATAAAAATATATTGAGGGGCTTAATTTGGACCTCGGAAGAGTTTTTATCTAGGACATAGCGAAGAATTTAAAGATTACTTAGCTGAACAATATCTGAAGAGCCTGCTTAGTTTAAATCCTTTGGAAAATCTTAAGATGTTGTAGAACGCTAGAATGCGAGCGTCCTTATTTCTTTCTTAGTTTGTATTTCTTCTAACTAGTGCCACTCTGTTCTAGGTTCAGGTGAGTCGAATAGGAATCTTTTCAAACTTTATTTCTTCTTTTATGATACTGTTAGTATCACTTTGCGCTGAAATCTCGTTCGAATTTCGATACCAGCTTTTGAAACAAAATTTCAATTGCGCCAATAACGAAGTGAGTAAAACTAAAATGCTCGTAGAGTTGTTTCGGAATTGGAGCTTGGGCAACGTTACTGAAGCGAGAAAAACTGGATATAGGAGCGATTTTATTTCACGGTGATATTAACTATAGGTAAAAACATTAATGATAAGAAGATAGAAATAGTTTCCAGAAGAAGCTGGTGCAATCTAGATGAATAAAGAAAATGTTAATATAACATCAACAGTAGTTCAAACAACGCAGTGTAAATGATTAAACAAAAGGCGCCTTTTTAAGCACATTAAGTATGCACTGCTACTGCTAGAGAAAATAAGAATTGCTAAGTAGCTGACATTGCCAATCTTCCCAATCTTAGCGTCTCCTGGAAAGAATTTAGCTCTAATAAATGGTTCCGATGAAACGAAACACTTGTACAAGGTACCCATTAATGAAGGTAGTTCAACTCCCAAAGGCAATCAACGTGGCAATAAGGTCTAGTATCTACGGACCAAACTTTTCTCTTCGAACCATTTTCCTTGAAGTAAAGACTTTTTGCTCTCTGACGGATCTAGTGGAGTTAATAAGTTATATTATAATTCGTTTCACAGACGGAATATGATATTACTTTTTAATTTGTTACGTATTTACGTAATACGCCTTCGAAGAATACCTTTTGGCTTAGAAAATTGGAAAGGTATTTTATTATTACAAAATTTTTGTTGGAGACAGGATTTTTTTTAATATGGCTTAGTAACCAACCACTGGTTTTGTAACTGTTTCATCTTAAACATATTATTTCAGGCAAATTACGATATTCTACGCACATTTAAGGAACCACAAGCAACTATTTAGAAATTCATTTCGTCGTCGACACTTTTTTTTTTCAATAGGAACTTAATAACTTTTTATAACCGACCTTTTTAAAATAGCGTCTAAACTTACACAATGAACTGTGTTAAACTGTTGAATTAACTTTGCAAAGATTTGCTGCAAGTCTTCTGCAGTTACTATTATTCTTGAGTTTCTATAGCTCAAACAATTCTTTGACCCATTTTCTTAGATTCTTGCTCTTGCTCAAATATCAAAGGGTGTTTCAAATCGATTATTTTAACTACAAGTTGGCATGACGCGTCACCAGCTCCCAAGTATTTTGCTTCTGAATTTCAAGTTACATTAACTGATTACTTCGAATATTTGTTTGATAAGATCAAGATTGATTGCCTTATTTTGCCATTTTTATTTTATTTCGTTGCTAGCTGAAACGGTTAGAATTATATTGGCTAATGTTTCGAACCTAAAGTAGTTTTAGGAAGATAAATTGACTCTAAAGCAATTAGGGACAAAGGCTCGACGTTTAGCCTGTCGATTAGTTTTTCGTCAGTTGTCTACTTAATGTTTTAGCTATCCCTGAATCCATTATATCCTCTGTCCCTGGATACGTTAGAAAAGACATTGACTGACATGTTTGTTTTAAATTATGCAGAAACTATACCCTCTGCCTACCTGCCGTTGTTGAGTGAAATTTGTTTTCTATTTTTGTCTTTTTACTTCAACACAGCATAGGCAATGCTGTGTTGAAGTGCACCTTTATTAAAGATACCAAAAAGAGGTATGGATCTGGTGCTAAGAGGCTCAGGTGTGTGTGCACGGAGGACGCATTTAACTGATTTCTCTAATACTGTATTGGCTTCCTAAGCACCTAACGTGCAGTCTTGAAGGAAAGGTGCAAATTGGAACGATAACGAAGAAAATCTTAATGGGAAAATGGGAATTGATTCAGTTCTGTTTAAAGACTGAGAAAGGAGTAATTATGTGTTGACGTGTGTTCTATATTAAGTTATCAAGCCATATTTGAACACCTGGTCCCAGTAAACAGAACATAGTACAAGCGACTTAAGAAAAGGTAGGGATGAGCTGAATCATTTGAGCTATTAAAAATATTTAATGAATAGCCAGTGCGAACCCTCTTGCCAAGTTAATTAAACCGCCCATAATAAGCATTTAGCAAAGTTTATAGACTAACATAATAATTGTAAGATCTAAAATCATAAACTCAGAAACTGAATTCTCTTTTGTCTCCACTAAGAAACTTACCGGCCTTAATGGAAGGCTTAAAGAAAAGACAAAAGATGACAAAAACAAGGTCAAATAAAATAATCTTTTGCAAGGCAGAAAGTAAGAAAGATTATGTGAATAATAAGACCTGAAGCCTGAAAGACATTTGAATAGGAAACGAGACATTTTTACTACGTTTTTTCGCGTCCTCCCTGTAAGAATTTCGGGAAATCCCTATCTAAGTGCTCCCCTACACTCCCCAAGGAACCTACATGACAAATTTCAGCTTTCTACGACCAGTAGTTTCGGCTGTGCGATGTCCGTCAGTCACTCAGTAACAAGTAAGTTTTATAATTATGTCGCGCTTAATCAGCCGTTCAAGTGGCTGCCTAGACATTTCAGTGACACAGGCCGGCCATATAATGGAAGGGAAGACTTAGTTCAATATTGTTTAATGACTTGCCTAGTCCAGTAGCGGAACATAGGCACAGGGAGCTTAGAGCACTCCGATATAGGGTAGGATAGATTCTTCGGATTCAAATTGGGTTGTTTTCGATTTTTCGAAGTTTTTAAGATTTTTATGAAGTTGCAAAACGGCAAATGGTGAGAAATTAACTCCACCCTGAGTTAAAAAGAAACTCCGCAGTAATCAAGGCGTGCATCGACAAATATATACTACCAAGTACCATCAAAGTACTATCTTGTCAGAAACAATCGAGTTTATTTTTCAGACACGTGCGAAAAGAAAAGTACACTTTAGAAAGCTTATTAAACAAGGAAGTGTATACTGTTATTTGTACGACAAGTGCCACACATTTATTTTGAGTAAACTGCTTCAATAACCAAGAGATGTTTCAAGAAATTTTCATAGCTTGTACTTTACGGCGCTTTATTTCGGAAGATGTGGTATCTTTTTTCTTTCATAAACTGTTAATTGAAAAGGTTCATTTCTTCATGAACTATCCGAGAAGTGGACTATCCAGAGTGGAGTGGATTTCTCAACATTTGCAGTTTTTGGTCGATAGCCAGACAATTAAAAAAAACTTTGATAGCTCGAAAACAACCCAATTTGGACCCCAGGTTACCGGCTCAAAACCATTGCAAATCAGATCTAGAACATCTCAGTAGAGGAAACGCATTCAATTACCAATCAGCTTGTACATCGAGGATTTCTAAGATCAAATTGTTTCTTGTGAAAGATATTTTTAATATAATAACGCAAATGATATTTGTTTTGTTTTGATTACTTTAATAAAAATATTTCGTAATGTCATGCCTCATTCATTACATTTTTAATTAAACACACCAATTTTCCCAGCCAAGATTTTGAATTAAACAAAATTATACTTGGTTTAATCATCTTTTTCAAATTGCTCAAAATTAGCCCAATTAAAAACATAAATTGGACTAGTAAACATGATTTTGAAGGTGACTTTAATATACAGCCTGCAAATAAAGTACCTAAGCCTTCCCGAGGGTGCTGTGAGGGACGATTAAGGGATTATATGAAGAGGTAGGGCTGTTGCCCAAGGGAGCAGCAGATTCTCGCAAACGGAGACAACCTTCATTCGGTGACGAACCGACGATAGATTTTCACACCATTCCTCAACCAGTAGCTCGAAATTGGTAGGTTTCAGAAGACAACCCTTTTTTCATAGTTTATTGGGTGATTTCAGTTACCTGTAAAATTATAAGAACGATTTTCGCAAGGAATGGTGTAGAAATAAAATTATTTAGTAAAAATAAGTCTTTCGTATTCCTTTCAAACCGTTTCATTTGATTCCCACATCAGAAAGTGCACAAAAATAATTGGGAATATGTCAATATTGGATTAAGAATGTAGTCAGTCACCAAAAAGAAGTTGACCTATTCACACTTCCTAAAAAGGCTAGTTAAAAAAAAAGATTGTTATAACGGAATTGCTACCAATAGGTATTCAAGCACTAATGCACTTATTAACCTCAAGGATGAATAAGATAAGCTGAAACTGTACTTGAAATATATATTCGGGTTTCGGTAAGTCATTTAAGAAAATGGATTACAGACGCAACTGGTTCATTATCACCTCATTCCAAGGAAATGGTTCTAGACAATGGACTAGGAGAACACAAGGATGCAGAAGATAGTGCTAGATAGGTACGAGTATAACTTGCTTAATCCGTCACCAGAGAATAGCAACTAGGTAGAGAGTAAACACTGGCAACTTGTGCGGGAAGATAAGGTGTGTACCTCTTAGCTTGCAATACTGAAGGCTTAACATTAACTACGAAATTAAGTAATATTTATGTCGAAAAAATAAATAGGCTACAATGATATTCAACCGCAACCTAAACAGATCCAAAAGGCTAAAGATAGAAAAAACAACTAACGTTTTTCAGGACTAAAGATTGTAAAGCAGAGCTAATCTCAGAGCTTTGCATATTAAAATTATTACTGCGGCTGTAAACTCAGCAAAAAAATATAACTGTAATAAACAGTACTGTAGACAAGCAACTGGTGAAAGCATCACTGCTATATCTCTCTTCGTATGTAATACCTAAGCATAACGAACACATCGGAGCATAAAATTTAAATTTTTCCAACGTACAGAATTTCTCTAACGATCGTACAGGATGCGTAGCAGGATACGAAACGCGGAAACGCACGAGACAAAGGTCGTATGGGATAAAAGGGGGGATATAGGGGGTAGGGGGCACCCCATCCACCTTCCAGACGGTTTCCATCGTTCCCAAGACGACGTTTCCGCGTTACTTGACGCAGTTCAAAACATGTTATTGGTTGAAACTCTGAACTTTAGTGGATGTTGTTACGTTTCCAAGGATTATTGGCAATCGAATTGACGATTCGGCTAATTTCGTACCTTTAACGGTTTTCAATATTGTTGAAATTGGCTGTCGCATAATAGAAAGTCGTTACCTTGTAGTATGAAACTTTTTGAAGATTCCGTTTGAACTGATTTTTCTTAGAATTATATTTGAGTGTGTAAAACCAATAGGTACTCGAAATTGGATTGACTTGAGATACCTAGCACCTTGAAATAGTAAAAGGGGTCATGATGATGAAGCAAATATTTCTTTATACGAGCCACATTATAATGTTTTGGATTCATAAATTAATGTAATAAATACTATAACGGGAAGCAATCTGCGATTAATGGTCGATTTTCCTCTTGTTACCACAAAACACTTCTTTGCGATCGTTAAAGGTTCATGTAATCAGGTCAAATTCTTTACATGACACCACTTTAATATTCCTTATTTGTTCACTAACGCGGTAAATATGGCGCACAGAGTTTTACAAAAATATCGGCTTCGTTGAAAATTGTACGTCCATCAAATCTGTGCGACAATTTATTTCTAAAGCTCGATATTTCTTGCAGCATCGCTTACTAACCCAACAAAATTTGCTTTGTGATCAAAGGATCAATCAATTATTTTTCATTTCTGCCTAGTCTGAAAAGAGCACCTTCGTTTTTTCATTATGCACACTTGCTTTTCCAAACATCGGCTTTGCTTGCCATAGAAAAAAATGTATTCATATTACGGGAAGTATATTTAGTCAATCCTGAACTTGTATCTTACAATATTATTCACAGGATGTGAAGGGGTGATATGTAACATATTCGCAACCATGTAACTTGTTTGTACTTAGTTTTCTAATAGTTTTGTCTGTTTGCACGGAGAACAGATAGTAGTCAAGTTTACAAACTAATAACGTTAGGGAATAATTATGATACATACTGGCTTTATGGAACAGCATTAAGGTTTGAAAATATTTCAGAAATTCTAGACATACTTTAGCATATGATATTTGAGTATGTGGACGCAACGACGATACAAATGGACCTCTGGTGTGAAATAAACTTGTTCAAATAATTCCGCATGAGATAGTGCGCATTTACAAAATGTTATATGAATGGAGATACGGTCTACAAAATTAACGTTCGCGTACGCTTCGCGAAATTGAAGCATTGTACGATGTACTAATGTGCGATGATCATTATTTAACTTTTAGTTTGTGGGTGTTCAATCTTGACCTCATAACATACAGCAGACCAGACAGACAGATAACTCATTTCACATGTGGCATGTGGGCGATATCAATAAGTGTGTTAATGTTGTCGATTACTTAATTTATAGTGCCAGGTTGATCAATCATCATTAGTCACTTTCAAAATATGTCAAGTACTTCATGCAAGTAAAATGTTGTATCATTTCTACAAATACTTTCAATGTTTGCCTTACTTATACTACGTTTACGATTAATTTCTGCAATTCTGCGAAGCTTGATAACAACGTTACATATACAAGGTATTGATGAGTTATATCGAATCAGATTCCTATTAAACTATTAGACGATTAACAGTAACTAAATTACAGCCACCTTAAATTACAGTAATAAGAAAGCATCTGAAACACATATAACAAAATCAATCATGTATCAAACAGGACCGTTCACGACGCTAGTTGAGCACATAATGAGTGAGATAGAAGATAGGGTGCCGTTCCGCTACGTCACATCCTACGGAACTGCGCGCACGCATGTCGACGCGCGCGATATTGACAGCCGATGACAAGACTGACAGACGAGTGTAAAAAATCTAACAAGTATGTTTACATACAAATGCACCGTACGTGGGTTTCTAAGAATCGTATCTAGAGGAGAGAAATACTACGAAAGAAGTTTCTTAAATATTGTGTGTTACATCAAGTGTGTCAAATGTTGATGACATCAGAGATACATACATACAACACTTGAAGCTGAACGAACACAAATTGCTGTAAGTAACACAATTGCCATTTGCAAATTCTTTACAAAACTGGAAGACATTAAGAAACGTTTTTTTTTCCAAAATGCCAGACAGATGTAACTTAAAGGTCTTACTTGATTCGTGGTTAATTTAAGCGGTCGGTAATGTTTCGCCGGATACGGTAATCAAGTAACGGTGCGTTTCCGTACGTCGCGATTTGTTGGAAGACTTTGTTGACGTGGGATAGCTGTTCGAACTAGTGTGGGAATACTGTGTGGAGCTAACTGATTGGTATTGGGTTTTTTTTGGTGTTTAGAGCTTGGTGGTTCGAAAATGTTAGGTTTCTAACTAATGAGAAATTAACTATTGATAAACATAGAAACAAAGCAGCTACGTCTTGCATGCTTAATTAATAACACGATACTTTACAATTGAGAGAAGCGATCAAATCTAGGGATGTTCATAAGAACAACCGATTTAAAATTTTCGACTATCACAAGTGCGATATCTTAGCAAGAAAAGTTTATCCTCATTAACTGAATTGTGTTAATTCCCAAAACTATTTAGCCACTACAAGCCAAAAATAGGTCCCTTAATAAAATTGCAAACCCAACATCAATAACCCACCTACTACAAACGCTAAAACTAGACAACATTGAGCCACTTCAAATCATCTCCACCTCCGCAATCGTTCACTCTTCCTTTCATTCATTCAATCACTCTAGCAACGCCATTACGCTAACGGAGCCATGAGTATTTTTTACAGCTGTCTGTCAAAACAACGTCAGTTATAAGGTCGAGAACCGAACCCCGCCCACGACAGACGCAGCCAACATTACGTCACTGGACAGTTTAGATAAGCTACCAGTTTTCTATATGATAAGATTGCGATGAAGTGTCTTTTCGTAAGATTGAAGGGAAAGAGGTCAAAGTATTGAAAGGATGGTAAGGTGGGGTTCTTTCAGACAGTTGAATGAGTTCATTGATAAGATAGATGGATTTCCTACTGATTTCGGTTAACGTGTGGAAGTATATTTCGAATGAGGAAAAAGAGAACTGCAACATGACAGGAGTAAAAAAAACACGGTTAAGTAAAGTGATCATATAAAGATGGTAAGCATTCTGCATAAATTTAACATACGTACAAGTTTCTGCTATTATATTTTTGTTAAACTAGACAGTCATACAGTAGAGTGTTTTAGTTATAAAAGTGATAGCAAGTTAATGGGAGGCGGAAGGAAAACTGTTAAGTAATCTGGTAACCATATTGCTAGAAAGCTACTCCAAACTTCACCAGCAGGCAGGCTTCATACCAAAGTTGTACCGGGAAAATATATATCAACGCCTAAACATCAAGTTATTCATAAAAACAGCGGTCAATCGGGCGAGTTTATTTCAGATTGCTTGAACAAAACAGTTTTGTGTATCGGCAAAATTGAGTGAACACTTTTGTTGCCAGGGTCCCGGTCAATTTGAACGACAGCAAACCGGTCTCCATCAATTTTATCCGGAATCCGGTAAATGAGAAATGAATGAGTATATTTTTTTGCCCATAACTGAATTTGATAGGAATATTTATGAAGCGAAATCAGAGTAGATGTTATTATAAATGTTCAGATTTATATTAAAAACTCAACCTGGAATATACGTTTTCAATAGCTGTAGGTGAGGTATGAGTGGGATGTATTCAAAAGAGCTTAATATAATCAAAATGTTTTTATTTTAGGACTATTTAATTTTCCACAGTTTTATAGAAAAAGACAGAAGATGAGAGACTTCATTTGAAAAGGTGAAATAAGAGATGAAATAGCAGCTATGGAATATGGACAACAGACAGACTTATAGCTATGTAGAATTCGTATTTTCGGAGGAGAATCCCTGTCAGTGGCAGATGCATTATATCATTGAGAAAAACGAACGGTGCAAAGCGCTCAAGAAAATTTATTAGAAGCTACAGCCATTTAAACATAGCTTTACTTAACTGAAGGATTAAGATTTAAAAGCATTCTTCCAATAAAAAAATAAGCTCAGATTTTTGACTTACATAGTTAAACAAAATATTACTTTGTTGGAACGGAAGGGACTGAAACATACTGAACTTTGTTTTCTTATATACTTCATAATGAGAAGTATAAGTATAAGAACTACTTACATTACTTTTCGAGCGCCTTTTCATTAACTGTATGAAACGAAAAACAAATTAGACGATATTATAAATTTAAAAAGAAGAACTGAAAACGATCATAGTCTACTTTCACGTATACCTAAGAGTAACTCGTCCTATTTTAACCGTATTAGCAAAACGAAAAAGTATTTATCTCGTATAACATATACACCAGCAATATTTACTTAAGTAGATGTTTTTTCTGTAGTCGTGCGGTATATATTAATATTCAGGGCGTCTACAGAAAAATGGTGATAGACAGAATTTTTTTTTTTTTTACTTTTAAAATTAACGTAAATCAATCATTCCACTATCTTTATACAATTCACATAATTAAAGGACACTCTAAACCATATCGTGTCACCGTTTAAACTATGGAGTAAACTTCCAGTATATTGCCAAGGAAGTAGAAAGATAATCCAGGATTGTCAGTGTCTTCATATTTACCTAGTATCAACTAATACAATATCTACAACATATACTAGGACTTCTTCATGATCCTACCATCCATATCAGAGACATACATATGTAGGTACATAACATTAAAATGTCTCAAATTTAGATAATTAAAAATTATACCATACCGCCCTTTGTGTCAATCAGTTTTCAGAACCCCTGCAGTCAGGATGGTACTTCTGGACGATTCATTTCGTCGTGCGACCCCGGGGCAATCTTTCAATTGCTTCACGGACGGCGCGCGCGCCGGTACACGCACTTTGGTTTCAACGGGGCAATTTGCGTCCCAGGTTGTGATTGAGTGATTACTGTGTTATTGTTTTACAGCTACTGTTGGCTTTTTCTTTAATATAACGTGGATGTTCTGTCATACAGTCAGACCAGCTTCTTTAACATTAACATATAGATTAAAACTTTAGCTTGGACCGTTTTTCAACTCAATTTTGGACACCAAAGACATACGCTGGAGGAAAAAGCAGCGACTTTATGGCATGATTTCTCGAACGTAGAGTGATCTAAGCCCGTGGCTTTAATCTACAGTGAGACAGTAAAGGCTGATATAAATAAATAAACAGTTCCATTACATAAGACTTGATGGAACAGAGAAGTTTTCACCAAATTAGTTGCCTACATCAACAGAATGACATTTTGAATGACAGTGACAGCGGAAATAGAATAAGACCCCATAGCATAATGCAGACTTGTTCGAATGTTTGGGTTGCCGTTCGATTTCCGTATCCGAACAAATATTTGTATGGTCCGCAGATACTTTGAAGATCGGTGTTTGTATATGTAAATTGTGTGTGCAATAACACCCACGAACCTGGTGGGTGGTTACAAATATCAAATACCTGAGATAAATTGAAAATATTTTGAAGTTACGTGAATTTTACTCTCAAAAGAGGTAGCAGCAGGTATAAAAAAGAAAGTAAATGGAGAAAGGTTTATGAAGTACTGGAGCCGAAATATTCTGACGTTATGAAACCGGCGGTCTATCTTGTGCAAGCTAAAACAAAAAGCAGCATTACAATTCCTTTTAAAATGCTTTCTTGAATTTTCGTCGAAAAATAACTCTACCTCATAAAATAATTCTTGAATTTTAGAGACTTTGTCATGAAAACTTTAGTAATTTGTTAATGCAATGTCCAAGAGAATCTTGGGAACTTTCGTGGACTTTTTATTCAATTTTAAGAATGCAAATATTTTCGATATGTATCGATACGATATGCTGAGAAAACGTACTTACAAAGAATATGAATACAAAATAGGAATAAAAGAGTTTAGGGCATCTAAATTAGCACATATAGTAGGTACAGGTGAATAACATCACTAGCATAAACGAATGCTAACAAATTTGTGTGAATATGGAATTATTTCTGAAATAAATGATATTCGTATTATAAAATCCTTCGCGTGACAACGTGAAATGGCTGCAAGGCATTAGGCAGTTGCCCTGTCTGCCAAAGATTCACCTCTTTACATCACGTTAGCTAACCACCGTATAAAGACTATCGACCATGAGCCCGGTCTTCATTGATCGCTTAGCTATCTACATGTATGCAGTAGGCATTGAAGGCCTCATTTGCTCAAACTTGCCTTGCGAACTCCCTAAGCCACAACGAAATGTTCAGACCTATGAAGTTTAAATTAGCAGCCTAAGGGGAAGATACTTGCACAGACGAAACTCGATCTGTCAAAATCACGCCTGAATTGCGGATTGAAGTCTTATTGTTACAGTGTAACTCGTAATTTCCATCGGTATAATTTCGTCAATTCAATAATTTCCCTTTATTTCTTTATTGTACACCAGAACAACTTATAATACAATGATATAAAAAGTTTATGTACAAAGGCTTAACTTAAACATAACTTAAAGTGTGGTTTTCTACCAAAAAACCTTCGTGATAGCCACAAACCACATCGTAATGGGTATTGTAGAACTGTCAAAATAAAAGCCTATGTTACGCAATTAGGTCTATTACTTAGGCTATTCTACCACAGCGATTTTAGACTTAGCATTCACATGAAACAGAAACAGTTACTGAAGGGGCTAGCTTGGAGATCATCATTAAGGTCTAAACTCTATGGACGTTCACTACATCTTAATAACGATGATGATATGAATAGTAACTTAAGCATCCGGCTTTAGTATATCATTCATACTGCTTTCAGCGCGCTGAAAGGCAATGCAACAGGTAAAAAGCCACATTTGGAAGTAAAGAGGTCACATCACTTGAAGAAAATGTTAAGTTATGCTCATGTTGAAAAGTTTCTCCTTTTAAATACGTATGAAATAGCAAAAGTAGCTGATGATGTAAGTCAAATGTCATGCCAAACCAACTGTCTTTAACCGCGAAGATACATAAAATTGAGACAATTGAAATAAAGTATTGAGTATTGAGACAATTCAGGATTGAAGTATGATGGCCTAGAAAATACTGTGGAAAGGCGAGAAGAAAAGTAATAAAGACAAAAAACGAACTCTTAAATAAATGCAATAAGTATTCTGTATTCATCAGTCCCTATTATTTTGCAAACATCTTTCCTTCTAGCCCTTTCTCAAAAATTTTGAGGTCGACTTCTAGTTCTAGAGCCTCAACACAGTTTAGCTGACGGGTATTTACTACTGATAAGCTTTTTGGAGACTGATGTGTCAGAGTCAGATTTTCTGAAGGTAGCATTGTCAGAAATTATGAGTAGTCACAAGAAATTGTGTAATTACTATAATGGATCTCATGCGGTGCATGAGATTACAAAAATATTTTTAGACAAGTGACAGCGATTTTTCCAACAAAAAATCAAAATAGTTATTAATTTATTCAAGGACTATATTATCAGCTTCGGTTGGTTCGCAAACAAGCCTATTAACCATCGACCCAGTGCTTTTGTTAATTTGTTAGGGTCCGCTTGGTTTCCAGGCTAACTTACGGCTAAATATTGCCATTATATTCCCCGAGGGTAGTTCTAAATGTGTTCATTAAAAAGTATATTACACGTGGCCAACGGAAAATCAATATGAGCCGACTCTGTCTCCACTCTATATGGGTCATCGGGCGGCAGTCAGCAGAAAAAGCGGTAACAGAAATAACTTTTGGCGTTTTTATGGTCTATATTTTATCACCTTCAACTTATATGAACATGTAACTTCTTTATTGGTCAGTGTAATGGTTTTTATGTTCGAGTTTGGAATATTTTCTTCATGTTAGAACTTTTAAATCGGTTTAGGTAGAGATGTTTTTTTTTATTGTGCCTTGGGGAACTCCTTGAAACCTGAAAAGGTGATCTTATTGTACCTATCATCTACTTTGATAAGGCTAAAAATTAAATTTAATGTAGATACATGACGTAGTTAAACTTTTGCATCGAAGAAATTGCACATTTCACAACTTTACGGAATTTAGCTTCTGACTACAAACTTAAGCAATTGGCTTTAGTGGTAAGTCACAGTATCGGAAGTTCCGAACTAACTACAAGAGACACTTTGCCAATACAAGTTCAAGCAAGATCAAAATTGATACTTCACACCCCAGTGCACTTTTGGAATTCTCTAATAGAATGTTATATATTTTGGAGACCATTAAATATTTAAGAATGTTTAGCAGCATGGTGTTAATTGTTTCTCTAAACACCGAATTCATGAAGAAACTTGACATAGTGATATTAAAAGATTAAACAGACCACTTTCCAAAGAATGATTGGCATACTGATAAAAGTGTCAGCAAAAACGAGAGAAAATAGATTTTTCACACTCCACCGATCACTGCAGAAGAAATAAAAACGCAAAGAATTTATTAAAACCTTATGGACAGTGCACATTTCTACTAACCGTACTCTTTTCAACTTTGTAGGTACAAACCGCTTCGCCTTGGAAAACTACGTTTTTAATATGCTCTTTTTCAAGCCCAAGTTCGCTTGACAGGCCTTTACGACTGTTTCAAATAAGCAATTACATTCTACTTTCCACTTTCGTGTTTTGCGAATGACATAAGTAATTCAAATTATCATAAGAGAAATGGAGTATGTGTAATGTCTTACAAATTATGAGCATGTAAAGACTGAATTAACGCTCTGTGAATACATAGTATCTATTACGAATATATTATTAGTCATAATAGTAGACAATTAGACACATGAAGACGGGATTTTGAAGCTGTTATGTTGCTAAATGATATAGTATGAATGTTTGATTTTATAAAAGCCTTTTACCAGTTTGGTTTGCTTGAAGCCACATTTCATGGAAGCACCTTTAATTCCATATATAAGATGAATACCGTAAAAGAAAACAGAGATCTTCCAAACATAAGTCCGTCTGCTATTGATCCACCTGACAAAATCCGCCAGTCTGCTGTAACGACACCCAAGGGAAATAACAGATCGCCCCATTCCGAAGGCCAAAAAAGACAGCTGATGAAAAAAAAAGTTCAATAAAAGACAAAATATATTAAAACCGGATACCAGTGTAATTGTAATACGATAAGATACACTCGAATGAAATTGATTTGATTGGCACTGGAGTTTAACGACCAGATGAGACAGTGAAATATTGTGCAGACGAAGCTCCAATATACTGTTCCCTTTTTGTAAGCGAAAAGAAAATTGCGGCTACATACGAGACGTGATGTTATGTTACTTAAATCGAGGTACAATTTCTGAAGAAGATTTAAGAACCGGCCCGACAAATTGTTTGTTAATGGCAATATTGAGCGTACTCGAGCAAAGCATCTTGACTAAGCTTGTCTTAGTTAACACCCAGATCGTTTTACAGCATATTGATACTAGAAGATAATATTGGATGCAAGCCACCCAAACCCATTATGGAAATCACGCGCTTAGGCCTATGATCAATACCGAAACCCTCCAGGCGGGTTTGACAACAATAATAATATGGAGGAAGCAAGAGGTTCTAGGGTATAAATAGGTCTTATATAATATTTGGTGGCAAAAATACAGCACTTTTAATAATACACTTCACCTACATCCCGAGTGAAGCAGGAAATAACCAATAAACAAGGTAATATTCACTTATTTGCGGTTACATTTTATTGCGGCCGTGTTAATTAGCAGACTACCGTCCTTATGGAAAATTTTATGTAATTCGCATTCATAAATTTATTGGATGAAAAATGTCGTGTGCATTGCATAATTCTCGGTTGGAAGAGCCGGTTTGAATATATTAAATTTTACGTGGATTTTTCACGTTAAAGTGGAGCATGAATTTCATATTTAAGCTTGTTTATTACAGTTATCAAGTTTATTTTCTTCTTATTACGATGAGATAAGATTTAAATTGGTGTAATTTTACTGATTACTGGAAGTCTTCACAAGGCCTCGTTTATTTATTCATCGGCCTGTTTTCACTGAATGAAGATCAAACAGACAACTAAGTACGTAATATTTTTATGGAAATTTCGGATGTCCGCTTATCAGTAGATTATTTGGATTTATCTCCAAGCCGTCACATCAACGCTTATCCTGAACTTGAAATAATTATCTTTAGTGCGGTATTGACTGATATTGGGTAATACCTATGTCAATATAGATTCTATTATGGCTATAATGTCCTAGTTAAGGAGAATTTCAAAATTGTTAGAATATAATGTACAGGCAACAAAGCTATTTGGTGGGAAAAACGGGATATGCGCGTACGAAGTCGCGGGAAAAAGCTAGTTCTAATAGAAAGTTATTAACCCATTCTTTCACCGCAAAATCAAATTCTGGCAATTGCCTCTCAGTTCTTTACAATGTTCTACTCGATGTAACTTGTAACAATCGAAGAGTTGAAGTGAATCTAGTTCGACATACGGATGACTTATTTGTTTTGTCGTAATATCAAACAAAACTGAAGTAGATGTGACCGAATCATGTTTAGAATATAGGAGGTTAAGTCAAGGAGTAATGATCGTGGTTAAGATTAATATTATCAATACTGTTTGTCTTTTAAAAGACCAGCCCCTTACCATATTTCAAATTAATGCAACTCCTGAAAGAATCATACAGGATGATCACCAGATAACGTCGAAAGAATTTAGAAATATTAATATTGTTTGCACTGATATGGTGCTGGCGTTTCATCAGATGCCAATTCATAACCAGATCTAATGGTGAATTAAAGTTTACAGTCTAAATATTAAAACCCGAGTGTATAAAATATCTTCATTGAAGCAGGTTGTTACTGTTCAAGTACCTCAGTAAACAGTAAAAGAAGGAAAATGTAAAGTACTGCCAGTATAACTAAGTTATGCTTATTCGCATATTTGTTTCTGTTCCAGAATGGAAAAGGGAATACAAAATGTATCACCTGCTTACAATTCTGCGCAGGTTCAAAATTGTCAACGGGTGCACCTGTATGCAAGTAGTTCTGTTAGGGTTTTATGAAACAGGATTTTAAACTATATTTCAAATTCTGTTTTAGAAAGAATTTGTTGACATCCTAGTGTGTCTGCTTTATACATGAGTACTTAGGTACGATATTATTTTGATTCCAAAGAAGTATTTACTTTATTTGAAGTGTCAAAAGCCTTATACAAATCTAAGTAGCGATTTGTATAATTAGTAAAAACTTGTACAAGCAGTTGGGAAGTTTATGACAGTGTGAAAACGAGCTTTGGTAATTTTCCCTGGAAATTACATACATTATACATGTCGTAGGATAATTTGATACTTCGAATCTTCGCGAAAATCCTAGGGGTTTTGCGAAAACGCGGATAATTAGACATAGGCGAAAAATTATCAAATCTTACTGGACAAAGTCAGGATTTTTGCGAAAATACTCGTTATTATAGCAATATTGCGAAACGAAACGCTGGCTGTTATGAAATAAGAACGCTGATTGGTCGGTCAGCGCGTTCAATAAGAGATCGTCTCTGATTGGTTGACGTCTTAAATGTCAATCATTTGTTGCCGCACGTTATTAACTAGGAACCAATTAGAAGTCAGCCAGAAAAATTGTAGCCAATCAGTGTTGAGCACATCAAATCTTACTATAGTAACGAGTATTTTCGCAAAAATCCTGACTTTGTCCAGTAAGATTTGATAATTTTTCGCCTATGTCTAATTATCCGCGTTTTCGCAAAACCCCTAGGATTTTCGCGAAGATTCGAAGTATCAAATTATCCTACGACATACACATACACAAGAATATTATTAATGCAAGTTCTACGTCAAACGATTTTCAGTAAACGGTTTCT
Source organism: Mamestra brassicae (assembly GCA_905163435.1). Taxonomy (NCBI): domain Eukaryota; kingdom Metazoa; phylum Arthropoda; class Insecta; order Lepidoptera; family Noctuidae; genus Mamestra; species Mamestra brassicae. Next base: position 5,725,413 of record LR991013.1, on the reverse strand, counting down.
GGTGAGGTAAGCTATTAAGTACAAGAATTTAAAGGTAAGAAATCTAAGGGTACAACCCCAAAAGTTTTCCTAGAAATCAACTTTGACATATGGCGTTGAGGAAATATATTGCCAACGAAATTCAATGTGTTTTATTGAAGCTTCCTTTTACGAAAATAATTATTTTCAGCTAGTGGGACTTAAAACGCTCAAAGCACTTGAATAAACTTAGAATCATTTAAAGCTAGATGAAGCAACAAGTGGCAAAGAAACAAGAAAATACAAAAGTAGTCCTCAAGAGAAAACAGCTGTCTAAATAGCTTCACTTGCTTTGTAACAACCAATTTAGCTAAATCGAATTCACTAACTGGCACTAAACGCCCATATTTGGGATATTTTTTTTGAATACTGATTAAATAACACTTTTTCTATTCAAAAAACGTTGGAATATTCAATTGTTACGCATAATGTACGACGAACCGAGCGTTACAAATTGAGTCCCAGGGCCAATTTAACTTCCAAAGGCAAAAGAGCAAAGTTAAATGAAACAGCTGTTTTCAATCATTTAAGTTATAAACCAAACCAAGTTGTTGCTAAGGAAGTGTTAACAAACGTACAGTTCTCATAAATTGTCCCTCGACACCTCATAACTGGCGCCCAACGTGGGGCCGCAGGGCGCACCTAAACCAATTTTCCATTACGTTTTCTGTACGACTGTAAGAGCGAGACAAAAACCCAAACATCATTACATTAAAGATCAACCTCCTTTGTTTGGACGACAATGTCTGTGATTACGTTTGGGTGTCGAAGTAAAATGAACTCTGTACAGGAACTGGAAAGAGTCGATATTGTCGGTTGTATGTTCTAATAGAAAAGGGCCTATGTCTACTAGGCAGGGGAAGTTAGTGGGGCCATGAAAAACGGGAACGCAACACAGGGAAGGTTGAAGCCGTCGCGACAGTCTGGAGTGAAGAACTAAATGCTTTTGTTTAGCTAGCACGAACAAACCTCGTAAACAAAATTCATAGAAGTGCGTTGGATAAGAAGTTATTGGAGAGGCCGAAGTTGTGGGTAAGTAACTAAAGTAACAGAATGTTATAAATAAAAGTTGGTTTCGCCTTCATTGTAACTTGAGCTCTTAATGCAAACCTAATTTTGCTCTGAACCTCTAAAGATTTACGAGTTCGTGGGTTGCCAGGTGTTAATATAATTAAAAAGTGTATGTCTTGGTAATATGAGAAAAGTTCTTCAAAGCTTGCTATTTCAATAAAAACGTGACCACATTTATGGTTTCAAAACATTTCATTTCATTTTATAAATCTTGTAAGAAACCCCTAAACTGCGTTACCTACGGTAGCAGTCCCATTAAATCCAATAAATATATCGAAAAATCCACTCCCTAAGGCTATAGAGACCCCCAGTCTTACATATCTAGCACGCTCACATTCACGAGCCCCTGTCTGGCTTTAGGGCAATTTGTCAAGCCCCGGACCTACCCTTACGTCCCCTCGTATAAAAAGCATTTGAATAATCGAAATGATGACGTAGCCCTCGATATTGGCAATAGTACAGGTGCAGTAGCTATTCAGGAAATGGAGGTCGGCAGTTTATGAGGACATGGCACGTAAGTTTGCATTTTAGGCGAATATATTGGGTTTTATTGAAGAGCCTTGCGGGCAATATTGTTTTATGTTATGGCTGTAATTCAAAGTATACATTAATTTCTATTAACTAAAAACACAGCAAGAATTGAAATCGGTTGGAGGTCGTTTTAAGACGGCCGGATTAGGTTACTATCTTCAGAATTCTTGAAAAACGTATTTTGTGCTACCAAAACTTGATCCCACATTACAAGTTTTGGAGGATGCTTCAGCCTACTATGTAATTTAGCCGTTGGAATCGAATACACAGCTCAAAGATAACCTTAACACATAAAAAGACCTGTCATATTAAATATCAGATGTGGCGCGGCTCTTTTATTAATATATCTGGATCTACCCCTATGTATGAGTCACCAACCACGCAGAGGGTGGCCGACGGAGCTAGCACTGGCTTATTTATAGAATTTATCGCCGTTTTATATCGAACCACTGCATGGACTATTAAAATGTTGAGAATCATCAACAGCCCGTTCTTCAGTTTTATGTTGTACTGTTTTGTTGGAGTCCGCTATCAAAATTAGATCATCGTCTTTTACGGCGACCACAATATAACTTTTATTTTTTCTTAATTTTATTTTTGAGGGTAATGCGAGAGTTTTAGTGGTGTTTAGGCGCCATTATAGTTTACAGCTACAGTTTTAAAAAGCTGTTACTAGAAGCGTGATTTATCATTTAGGTTCTGAGAACGAACTATAAATTACGACCCGGAGCTCTACAATAAACGAAGTTGGATTCACAGCTCAAAGGCCTAAATTAATAGGTGTGTTAAATTAAATAAATGGCTGCATTTAGCAAAGTACACAACACAACCAATTTTCACTAGCTTTATTTATTTAGACACTTTGGCACGCATTTACTGGACCTACAAACAATCAGATAATTAGTACCGAGTGCATAAAAGTCCCCTGCAATATATATTGTTCCCTCAGGAACATTTATTGTAGCGGCCAGGGGAGGCTTTCGTCCAGCAGTGGACTTTTACGAGCTGTAGTTAGTTACGGTCCATACAAATTCGTTTTAACACCTGTTAAACCACTTCCAACGCCATATCTCTAGAGAAATCATATTCTTCTGAACTTGGTTTATTTTCTATGTCACTGTAAAGTGGACTAAATAAATTCCTTTTACCTTTACCCGCAGTTATATAGTTCTTGGTCAGTGCTGAGTAATGGTTTTCGATTCCGACCTTTCTGTCTAATGTATCGAAAACTGGCATGCGAATAAAGTGTTAGAGATAACGCAAACCCACGATTACTGCGACTGAGATATTCAGTAATGATGCGATAGTTTTGGGAACTATTGTTCTATGAACGATCTAAAACGCTTGAGTATTGTATCAACATAGAAGCTTATAAGAAAGAGAAGCTATGTGTTTCATTTCTAGAACTTATCTGGTAAAAGTGCTACAATGAAGCTTGATTAAATCAATCTATACTTCTGTACTAATATTATAAATAGGAAAGATTTGTATTTTTGTACGTAACCAATAAACTTAAAAACTACTGGACCGATTTGAAATATTCTTTCAGCAATGGATAGCTACATTATCAGCGAGTAACATATATTTTATCCCCGTACTCCCACGGGAACGGGAACTACGCGGGTTAAACCGCATGTCGTCCGCTAGTCATTAATATATACATTTTATTCAACAATTTCAAGTCTATCCAGTAAATGTATATTTTTCTTTATTCCTCATAGAAAGCTCATCATCGAAGCTACTGTTAATGAGTGTATAATTTATAATCTTTCCAGCCAACAGAGATTACAAAGCCACCAACGTAACACCATCGATTAAAACTCGCACGTGAGCCTCAACTCTTACCGCAACATAAACGCTGTATAGCGCTTTGAAAAGTTTTCAAGGCGTGACTAAAAAGCCATTGTTTTGAACGAGACGCCATGTTATATCAACAACAATGTGCTATATGATGTGTTTCGCAATGAGAAAACCGCTTAGTTTGCTTCCTTGTTGATAAGCAGCTTTTGTTTACATTGTTATAGGCAGTTGACATGACGGAGGAAAATGTATTATTCCCCACTTCTAAGAATACAGTCACTAGAAGTGTCATCATAATGACAGAAATGCAGACATTGACGGACAAAGCAGATCACTGCCTCATCTAAGTAAATGAATATTCATGATTCCGTACAAGCGAGGTTTCATATCGAATTCATGAGCCAATAGAAGTCGAAATAGTGCTTGACAATGGAATCAATAGTTCGGGAGAGCTACACGATGCAATGTACGCAGAATGCTGCATTGTGCATACATAACCAGCTTAGTATGAGGTTAGTATCTACTAAAGTTCAGGGTTGAATTGGAGAGAACGAAGGTAGTTATCAAGTTTATACGACAGTTACTTCTTGGGAAGCCAGCTTTGCCTGTCTCTCTAAAATACCTTTACGAGGTAGATAATGTAAAGTTTCACATTATTTTGCCAGCGAAAGCATTTTCATAGTAGCGAAATAAAATACCTGTCCAAAAGGTAGTGTCATCTAACGTTAAAAATGGTGCAAAGCTTTCAAACGTGGAGCTGGAGTGCCCCCACAACTACTTAAACACGAGGAAAACACAAATAAATTCCTTCACCGATTCCAAAAGAATTTCGAACATAAAATTTTAGACCGAAAAATTTTTGGAACAAATCGTTTTCGGACATTAAGTAACAAAGCTGAAGTAGGAACGGGAATGACACGCCCAAATACATTTTGGTGCGAGGCCAGAAAACTTTTCCACCTCAAAAGTATCAAAGACTACATATAATGTAAGTTATCACAAAGGCAATCTTAATAGTATCTCGGAAATGGTAACATGCTCGTTACGGGACTACCAACGGTATAAAAAAACAGCGATTCATTCATTGAAGCTACTGTTTGGACACATTCTCACTGACTTCTATTTGAATAAATTTCACATATAAAAGTAATAGAACGTATGGACAAAGATGTTAAGTAAACAGTATGTTTGTTGCTTTCTAAAGCCGGCTAAATGTTTGTGGAGAGGATTTGGAAATGTAAATCGGATTGCGAATTGCATTATTACTTCGTTTTGTTAAGAAAATTCCTCACATTTTGGAAACAAATGCAATGTTTTAGCAGCAGAGAAAGAATTTATTGAACACATTGTAACAGTTTTGCAATGCTCCAGAGAAAGCGGAACGGACGAAAGCATTTGATTTAACAATTGTAAATGTTATGGTAATAATGGGGTCTAACACATGTGACATCAGTGCCCCCATAATATGTATAACAAACTTTACAGCACACTTATTACCCAATTAAAACACTATTTGTCTTCGTGAACAATGTGTATGTATGTGTCCTACACAAAATCACCGGTTCTGAAGAAGTACTTGTTCCCCCTATATCAATTAGACATTCATAGCTAGTGAGGGGTTTTTTTATTACTCCCACTTCGAAGTCGGAAGCCAAGCATCGTTGAGGTCTAGTGAACTAGAAAATAACAGTTCTTTGAAAATAAACCTGGAATGTAGTCTAGATGAAGACATTCTTACTATCCAATGGAAACGATGTAAGCAAGCGTCAGAAGAATCCTTAGAAGTGATGGATCGATCTTATTAAGACATAATTGATGAAATGCCAGTGAAATACTCACAAAACATTAATGTAGAAACAATAAATGAAGCTAATATTACTCACAGAATAGAGGTTATGAAAACTCCGTCTAAAAAAAATTGTACGGAGGCGTGCCCGCAGAAGGCGAAACAAATTGATGGTAAACAGATATATTATGTAATGTTTATTCGTCGAAATGGAATAACCGAATAAGTTACTGTACATGAAATAACCTGCCGTAGGCGGTCAATGTTCTGTAAATACATGATTATTATGATAAAAGACTAGAACAACCAAAATTCGTATCAAAACAGATAATTATGGTAATAAGACAAAGTCAACTGAAAACGGCAACCTCACCCAGTCATAGCTTGTTTAACAAGATCCTGATCAGATAGTTAATTGTTAAAGTAACATTCAAAATTAATATTAGCTTTAACTACATTTGGAATAACTTAAATTTCAAATTGGGCGTGAAGATAGCCCTAATTGTTGCCCAGTTGGTTATCATTAAAATCAAAGGTTACTTTAAAACAATGATATAAAAGAAAACAAAAACATTTATCTGGAGCGGCCAAGTTGATGTCGAGTTTCCGAGAGTTTTGGATTTGTTTTTGTTAAATTCTTATTAGGATTGTATTAATTTTCAAAGGGAATTTAGGTAGCTTCCTTAGGGTAAACATTAAGAAGATTAGAGGCTAGTTGTTGCTCGGTTTAATTAAAAGGCTTTACCTTTTGTAATCAAATAACGTAATTAGGACACCTGTTGGCATTTTTGTTAATAATTAAAGATGAAGACGATACTCGTTAGCCTTCTAAATTCAGGAGAGGTATAAATAAATTCAACTTACCGAAAAGAGTCGAACAGCATTTCCTGCAACAGACAAAAGGCAATCAAAAATTTGATTAACACAAAAGATAAAATGATAGGTAAACATGAAACAAACACGTACAATGTTAAGTCAATAAAAGCAGATGAATTTAAATGAACAATAAGCCAAACGTCTGATTCGGTTGTGCCGCTCACGGCAATATTTGTATAATAAGCGAAGAGAGCGAGTACTTTGGGGGTCGTAGCCTCGTAGCGTACACGAATATGATTCGAGTAGCGTATAAACACCCATGTAATGTTTTGATGGTTCAATGTACTAGAAATTCTAGCATTTTGATAGATAAATATAAGAAAGGCAAGAATGATGTAAGATTTTAGAAGCGGATTTTTTACACAATACAGAATACTTCTCTTCCTTTCAGCAAGTGTTAGCCAATTCTTAACCATTACGCAAACATAGTTTTATTTTCATCATAATCGGCTCAGAGACTCCTTGGGTTATATCCTGATTTCGATTTTCGCCATTCACGTAATTGGAAAATTCATCTAATATTGTGACGTCTAACAATTCGTATGAAACTGAATGCACAATATCCGTGTATATTGTCTGATAGCGGACAATGGCTCGTTAACTGTTCAAGCTCAGAAACAGATACATATATGCCAGCCTGTACGTATAGATTTATGGAAGTTTCAGTTTACACCTGCATATATTTTGAAGTCAAATTGGATTCGGGCTTTCCAGTGTTTGGGGATAAGCTTTCGTCCGCAAATGGATGAGTATTGTATGACAGTTGGCAGAAATGTAAAGAATGCAGATTTATTGACAAAAACGGTATTGATTACGTCAATAAAATGACGAACAAGTCAGTAATCCGTAAAATAAAGAACGCATTTCTTGTTTGAAAATATAGAATTAAGAAGAACCAAAGACGGCGTACGATTGTTGACGACTTTGTACGCGGATGTAAAATTTTATGATAAACGGAAATTAAAGAAGTCTACGACAGGGAAATGGCAAGAGAAACAGGAAACGAAATACACTATCACAACAAACAACTTGGGTACTATTAAAATTACAAGAGTTATAATATTAGAGATAATATTGTCTAAGATAACGATGATGTTAATAAAACTAAACTGAAAAAATCTGTCAATATAACAACAGCTCGGCTAGATCAAAATTATACGTGTAATTTGTACCATGTTTTAGAACAAGTTGAAATTCAATTGACTGTAAGGGCGCCTCCTACAACATCGAACATCCACAAAAAAATAGGATCACGCAATAATAGCTGTAACACGTGGGTCAAACCCCTTACTTAAACACCCTTTAACTTTCAATAACATACCTTACTAGTGTAAACATAAGGGTGAAAATAGTGGAAAGAGAGGACTGCAATACGAAGCTCCCCTTCCACCATAAATTACTGCAAGCATTGCAAGTGCTGGGTGCAGCGGATCGATCGAGCTGCAAAATATTCGGGTTCCCGGTTGGCCAGTAATTGGTAACGAATGTGAGAATATCGATTTCTCACGACATTTAGATATTTGTAAATATATTCACGTCTGTAATATGATGGAAGCGTTATTTATTTCAAATGTATTTTGGCATGTATTGTGAATATTGCGTTACATAGGGTATTTGGGGCAACGCTCTATTGATGGCAGTCTTATAATGTTAAGAAAAGAGCTCTTAAAGCTGAATGAGACTGAATAAAATTGGCACAAAATTATACTCAATAACACATTTATACTACATTAATTAAGTGTGACTCAACATAGCTGTTCCGTTTTCTTTTTCCTTGCGTTAATGCTATTCTTATTACCTTATAAATATATTTCCAGAAAACTTTATAAAACTATAATTTGGTCGTAGCTTGTTCATTATTAATATTTCCATTAGCGTCAGTGTCAAAGGCATTTGGAATGGCGTCAGGCTGAACCTCGAACATAGCCCGCGCATTATGGATCAATTGAATGCCGAGCGTGTATCAAGATGAGTGACAGGTACAACAGGCATTGCTGACTCCGGAATAGATGTAAGGTTAATGGCCCTTAAAGTTCCATACAATGATAATCGTCATACAGACCTCAGCTTAGATAAAGCTACATTCACTTTTCTCGTAGAGGTTGTATTGTTAGTTGCTTTTAAACCAGTCGTAATAGAAAACAACGATAAGATAATAGAAACACTGCAACACGACTTTTACCTTAGTTTATTCAATGCTGCTAATGTGAAAATATGGAACATTAGGAATGATTTCGGACATAAACACAAAACGAAATTTTATCAACGACACGCAGTAAGCAAATTATAACGCTCTAGTTCTCATTTAAATGGAAAACTGAGCGATAAATTACACTGAAGGTTACACGTATTTCGAGCTCTTAGCAACAACAGGAGAGTAGACATTAGAATAATTACATGGCCCACAAGCTGTAACGGAGAGGTGGCAATTCTCTGTTTGTTATAATTTGGCTTTAGGAGAGAAATCCACTGCGGTAAACTAAAGCCTGATTTCGGTACAAAATTTTTGATAAAGTCCGTGTGAGCGTACATTACAGTAATTACTTTGCCATTTCGCCATGTTATAGCTTTGAGTCAGTGTGGTGACGTGATGTCAGCTCTTTCGTTCTAATAAATTTCAGTGTAGCTTCTTTTAATTACTTAGGAAACAAAAGGTCAGCTATATCAGGAAATAGTGGCTGAATGCAAACCGACGTGCCGCATAGACATAGCGGACTTTTGCGTCCATTTTCTTTACGATCTTTATGGACTGATTCACGGAACTTGGGAAGAGCTTCATGAAATTTAAGCTTTATAATGTAAGCCTTGTTTGGAAGCTAATGTTACACACTTAACCTTTTGCGTGTCTACCACAGATTTTTATCGTCCAATCCTGACCAAGCCCTTAAGTGTAACTGTCCGACTTAAGACATTTGGAGCATTTTTTCTTATGTCGAACTGTGTAACTTAAGACACGCAAAAGGTTAATACTAAAAGCTTACCCTAACGATAAGCCGCCAAAAAACCATCGATACAAGTAATTTGGTAATGCGTCGATTCCGAAACTACATTACCAGCCTATCACAGCCGATAAGTCAATAACCCTAAGCACACACAATATCGAATCAAACTAAAACACAACAAACAAAAGGCTGGGCATTCCGCAAAACAATTCCATAACGTAATACAAGTTGGCCTTCCCCTCAATGAACTTCTATCGATTTTCACCCGAGGGCAACGACCAAACCCAACTTTTTTGACACTAACAGGTCTGACGTTAGTTTCAGTGTTTGAACTAATAAAACAAACGTCAATAAATACTGCCGAGTGCCGTTAATGCCCTCATAAAACATCGTTTTCAAAGACATTCAAATACTGAACTCCGTTACGACCAATTCCTTTTACTTTAGGAGCGCTAGACACAGGAGTAAAATTGGTTCGGAGACTTAATTTGACGGCAATTGTGTTGGTAATCAAGTCTGTTCAAAGCTTGTCATTTCATTGTTTGGTTCTACAAATAAAAAGGCTAAACGTTCGAGGGGAAAGTGGACAGATAAGTGTCACGGCTAATTTGAGGCTCATGAGGGTCTTTTGTTTAGGTGTGTTTGTTCTCCCGTTCTAAAAGTGGGTATTTGACGAAAATTCCCGTTAACATAGACATTTTTATTTAGAATGCTTGATATGGACTTATTGACTAATTCGGATCCTAAAGTTCATTGGTAGATATAAAATATTCCTCCAAACCGTTCATTATTCTCAAATTAATTTTCGTTCTGCCGGAACTTGTGCAAGAAATCAGACAAGGCTCAATAACAGTAACGGCCATAACAAAAATAATTTTAACTTCGCCAGACAAGATAATTTTTTACTAAAGTCCCGGAAAAGTGTTCGAATACCAGGTTATAAAATGTAACCCAGATGACACGTAATAAAAATGCTGTTGGCTAAGTCTGAATTTAAGTTGAAATTCAGAGCGAAATTTAAAATGTATGCAAATTCAACATCCAATGCGCTAGACAGGACCGAGGACAATTTTAGTCTTTTGATTCAGTAAACCGTGGACCACGACCTCTCTGCTTTTAGTGCAAAATAAAATTTGCAGGACGCATAATTAACATGACCTTTCTGGGATATTTTAACTTAGGTACCTACTTGACTGCTGTTAAAATACTGTGGCGCACTGCAGATATTTTTTTTTACGATTTTGGTCATTCGATTTGTATGGGCTGGATATGACAGCGCTTACTTGCCATGTTACTTTATCACATAAACAAGTAAAAAAAAAATACATGGACTACGAGTACATCACCGATATCATACATTACATATTACGAAGACAATCTGCCATTACAAAATGAACACGATTTTACTAGCGCTGTGATACTTTGTTATACCGTTGAATAATCCCATATAAATATAACACATGTAGCAAAACATCTGACATTTGGGACAGCTCGCCTCTCGGGAACTATTAATTAATATTATGGCAGAGGTCCTCGTCAGTCTTCGGGTAATGGAGAGGAACGGTGTCGTGTTTGGTCCGAAAACAATATGTCACTTATGGTGTCATCCAATCTGGAGTTTTAGATAAAGTGACATTTTGTCAGCGATAACGACCATAATGTTGGTGATTGACTAAGTGACATTCAAATTCATTTATTTATCCGAATATGGTACATTACATGGTCTTAAAACATTTCGGTAGTGTATGTCACTTTCGTACATTTTGAACTTTTGGACAGCCGTTACTGCTAATAAAATATCACTTTATCCAGGCCCTCCGATCATTGCAATAAAAAATAAGAAGCAGGAAACAAAGAGATCTTGGATTTATCTGGATGCATTCCAAGGGAATTCTGCCGGGTTGCAACAGACTTCTCTTGAATATATTTGAATGTTTAGTAACTTTCACGCTGATCTGAAAGTAATGGGACAGCTCAGAATGCTGGCGCTTATCATCCCTAGGAAACTACAAGCTGTGGAGTAGGATGTAGATAGTACTTTCACTTTAATAAAGCCACCATAGCTCCTAGGATAAGCTAATTGGAGTGGCAATAAGTACACACTACGTACGGGGAATCGCCGTGTCTAAATTTTATGAAGCACCTAAATGCAGTGAATTCAAATTTATGCGAGTATTTCGTAAAACTATTCCCAAATTCCACTGAATCGAATATGTCGTCAAGTCAGTTCTTTATCTAAGTCTTAAGTCGCACGCCCTCAATGTCCCAAACAGACATGAGCTTTGAAACTTTTATAGCCTTTTGAAAGCAATACGTCCGATAAATCCACTTTCCTTACACCATTTTGTTCGATAGCCAACGAAGCATATCCTTTATAGCATCACGATTCAGAATCAATTCAATCCTTTGGGCGTAGTTTTATTTTAACACGGTCATCATCCGACCCTCATGTATTCTATCAAGTGCCCGTCTGACTCCAGATACTTCCGCTTCTAACAACCACTGATTTATAGCGAGCCTTTTACTATTTATCAACCGAGACGAATCCCAATCAGTACAATTTTGGATCTTTGTAAGAGACTGTGAAATTGGATTCTCACAAAATTTATTACAACGACAAAGATTCTTTTAAGTAGATCGCCATTGGAAGCATGAGTTTGAATGCGTAATGAAGACACAATGAGGAATAATAAGAGTGTCGAAGTGGATTATAAGCTCTGCTTCGATCTGAATATTAATAGCAGCCTAAAACTTGTAACCTACAAAAGCGTAGGCAGTTTATTTTTATATTGTTTTGTTTGGGAGATCAACAGCCGTTGCGTGAACATAGATCGATCCAATGAACAGTTTCACCATATGTGATGAATGTTAACTGAGACTACGCAACGATTAAAGTTACGCAGCACGAAATAAAAATAACAATCCATAATTCCTCGAATCTGGAACGTTAGAATATCGTGTTGATTAAAAACTATATAAGCAACTTATTAAACGAAGTTAAGAACGCCATCAACCAACAATGACACGATATAAAGAACACGACAAGGAACATCAATAAACGGTCCTTGATGATACGACGAGTACGGAGTAACATACATAACAACACGAACGTATAACAGTATACCCAATCACAACAAAACCTCAGTCGGAGTGCAGTGGCCGTGTGCGACCGTGACTCATCTATCAAGTGCATGCGCTTGCGCCGGGTGCCACCGAATTAGACCGCGATCGCATACGTTATGCGGCTTAGTTTTACGCTTTTCGTTTTTCTGAGAACCGAGTTTATCGTATATGGTAACAAATTAAAATGGGGAGATAGGATTCGGTACGTTTTTAGAATTGGATTTTGAATAAGGAATTTGTTTACTTTGTGCGGATGATGGGAACTAAGAAAAGTCTTGGTTAAATAGGAATTAAGATCAACTATTGAGTGGTCAAAAATATATTTTTAAAACAACAACAACATTGTGTGTACCTACATGTGTGTGCCAAATAAAGTAGTTTTCTTTCTTTCTTTCAATATCTCAAAATTGAATGAATCAAAGAACGCCTTCTTCACACACTTTTATCACAGTATTTTTTTTTTCATTCACAACGCAGTTTCCAGTTCTGTCAAAAATTAGAAATGTATTTTAGACAAGTTACCGCTACGCTAAGTATCAGTGGGAGCGAGCCAGCTAAATATGGAAGCACCAACGCGAAGAACAGATTTGACCTTTTTGCGAGATGATGACGAAGATGCGAATGGTCATTCGTCATTTACTGATGCTATATCTGAAGAAGACACACTTCTTAAATGGAAGTAATATGTTATGCAGAATTTAAAACGAGTCCATGATGCTTTTATGATTTGCAATTGCCATTTGGGAGATACAGATCAGTTAATGAAATTTGGAGAATTGATTTGGGGATTGAGTCATGCATGAAACGAATTTGCAACTTTCAACACTATGTTTTTATCTGAGAAAGCTGAAAAGGTTTTTATGTCTACGACGAAAGTTACTGCTATTTTTAAAGTTTGAAAAATTCTGAAGATTATAAAAGGATTTAGTTTAAGGTCATACTTCAATATTACCGTTATTATATTTTTATTAGAGTAGGAAGTTACTGTGTCAGTTTATTACAATTTATCGGAACCGCCGAGGTCGGCCAAGAACATTGAACAATAACTTCATTGTTTTTAAGTAACGTTTTCTTAAATTAAATTTCGCGCAAGTGAACTTGGCAGCAGGAGTAATTGGTACTTAAAGGCTTTATGCGTGACTATTATGTTAATTAAGCAATTTTGTTAAATAAAACACGAGTAAATTAACTTTAAGTACAGAGTTCTTGGACGAAAGAAAGAAAAGTTCTCCAATGGGCTTTAGGGTCTCGATAACTAATCTGTTGTCTTAAAGAGAATTGACTGGAAGCAAAATGGAAGAACCGAAAGGGTATGGAACCGGTCTTAACGCCTGATTAAACCCCGACATGGGTACACTTAGGATTTGTTGAAGATTTAGAGACATCGAACATTTCCACCAATTCTTTCGCAGATGGGATCGCGAATTATCACCAAGACGAGACAATGATAGACACGGGCTTGTGTCTTTTAGATATGGATTGCAAAGAAATCGAAGAACGAAGCTATGGTCAAAGCCAGATAAATTGCAATAAAGGTCATTACCCTTTTCTTAATATCTTTTAGTAGGTACCTGGACAGTTTTTACGTTTTTCATAACTAGAAAATACAAAGGATCACGATAGATGTCGATTCAGGACATGTCTTTATTTCTGTTTTCGGAATTAAGTAGGGTGACCGTTATTGAAAATTTATCTGGCGTCGACCATAACTTTTGTAACGAAATATGTCAATGAGAATAAAATGAGATTGAAAACACGGATTCTTTGAATACCAATTAAGTAACTGCTAAGGCTTTAAGCAATAATGATCCTGAAATGCAAATTCGTAGCCTTGCGAAAAAGAGTTATTGTAATGTGCACGCTGAAGGCCGATTTGAAGTGCAGTATCATATTGCAAGTTCAGTAGTTGGAAATCCAAGCAACGATCTGCGCAGTTATAATACTAATAACATTAAAGCTAAGTAGGTAGTATTTAATCATAATAATGATCAGAGACATGATATCATAGTCGTTAGTAACAACACAACGCATTAAGATTTAGTTCGTACGTTTACCGAAGAACTGTAATTAGAAGTCACGCAAGTGATTTATTTTTATTTCTATTTCGTCCTTAACACACATGCATAAAATAACGATCGTGAGCCTGATTTAAGCAGTGTGTGTACAATCAGTGTTAAAGTGCTACTTAACATAGTATTTGGCGTAAATATGGTGGGTTAAATATTGATGATGTGGTGCAATTTTGGCAGGATGCCAATAATGTCGATACTGGTGTATGCAAGCCTTTCCCTTGGTCCAGTTATTTATATTTTGGGTTTTGTATCGGTTTATCCTTGTCTGGTCAATTTGTGGCACTTCTCAATTCCAATTCTATTCTTGCGTTTTATTAATCTTAAAACGAGAAATACATAATGTCCAAAATTAAAACTTCCCAAAATTCAAAACGATTGTAGAGAACGTATTTTGTTGATTTTCCTCTTGCATTTGTGTTATTTCACCTGTTTCTTCAAAAATAAAAAAAAGTAATCGCCGATCAATCATAGTTTGGGTACTTTGACACACCTTCCTTCATCAGTATTCCTCTACATATCCACTCGTTCGATCCGCATCATAACATTAACCATGATAATGGCTTTCAATCAATACCACACAACATACCGTACAAATAGCTAAATAATGTGCGAAGTTCATCAAGATAAGGCGTTAATGGGTGACATTACTCACTATGTGAACATTTGTGCCATAACGACAGTTAAATACTGCCATTATTACCTAGTACATGTGCTACCTACGTGTCTAACAAATACCCGCATGGAAAATTAGACGAGAACCGTTCAAGTTTTCAAAGATTTTGTAGCTAGTGTCATTCCTTGGATATCGGCAGATCCCTAACACAAGGTTTTATAGCTTTAACAGAACATACATCTTCCAGATCTTAAATGTTATGCGGAATAGTCGTTTCAGTTGCCAAAATCCCGAAAGTCAGACGATCAGTCTACCCTACAATATCGGTTTTCCGAAGGAATTGGACTGCGGAGGTCAGAGTGTAGTCGCTCAGCATACTAATATTCAAGCGCATCTAGTTACTCGTAGATCAAAGCCAAAACCAACATAGTTTGGGAACGGTTAATCAAATGATGACCCGCATATAAAGTAAGTGCCCACTGACGAGTTTGTAGTTGCATAGCAAATTTGAAATGGGACTGGGTTAGTTGCGTCCCGTATACCCAATGAGCTGATGGTAGGGCAACCACTTTGCGAAGACCTGGCACAGCGTAAATACGTTGATGTTGGTCACGTAGAAGATGGGGTACTTGCAGCGGTATTCTGTAAGCATCTCACTGTTAAAAGTGAAGTGAGCTGTCAAACCCTACATCTATTTAGAATGTCAGTTATATATTCGTTTCAGTTTTTAAGTCTTTTATAGAATCGACCGGCAGTTTGGCCAAAAAAGCAACGGATCATATTAACGTTGTTCAAAATACATGTAATCAGCTCCTTATCACGATCAGTTATGATGAGTCATGAGTCTTCTAAAAGATATCATCATCAGACTTAGCAGTTTAATTGGTAATTACTGCTACATCATATTCTCGTATTACAAATTCGTGATTAAACAAAATGCAAATGCTTTGTCGGTGTCTGCATCAAACCGTTAGATCCGCAGCTCTAGTTTTTGTTCGCATATTTGCATGTAGAAACTCGACGGCTGATGGAATGGACGTACAAACGTAAACGTAGTAGACAGCGTTACACTAACGTAAGCCTTTTTTGTTACTTTGCCAGTCGCTAAAAAAATAACTCTTTTTGAACTGAAATATCGATAAAGGATTTCTAGACTGCTTAAACCTACAGTGATTTGATTAGAGTAAAAATTTGGAGGCCGGTTTAATACGCAGATAGTGATTAATTTTTATAATACTATTCAAAAACTATAGGTACCGCTTATTTAAAATAACCACATCATTACTCAAATACAGAGAACCACAAAAAACCAAGACATAGCAGCGAAAGCAGAAACAACACATCAAATAAACCGAGACCTTTTAACTCAACATAAACCTTAACAAAAGAATTTAAATACCAATCAATTTACACCACAAGCCCTTAACAGCGTCGCCTTTCAAATCAAATAAAATGGTTGTGTCAGTCACGAATTCACGAAATCATTTTTGGCTCGTTAAATTCGTCAGAGAAATAATCGGATTTCGGCCACTTGCCAGCCGACCGGTCACCACGGTCGACTACTTTACTTAATAAGCTTAAAAACATATTAAATTGTAATATTTTTTCTTTTTTACCGCGTCATTGGTCTATTGTTTCTTGCTAATCGTCTCTTCGATCGGTCGATTGGTTACGAATTTTGTTCCTGACCGTGAAAGACAGCATCATTTGCTCTGGACACGTTTTACGTGAAACGCTTTAGTGAATGCGATTCACGTAAGAACCCTGATCCTTATTTAATTTTGCTGTCGGGAACACGTTATTTGGTTTGACTATTTCGACGTCTTTCCCTGTTCCAGATATAGGATTAGTAATAGCTGCTAAAGTGAAGAAACATAGGAGAAATTGCCCTTTGTATCTAAGTAGTAGATTGGAAGTCTCAGCTGTATTGGCATATTCCGTACTTAGCAAATTATTTTAAAATGTAAGTTTATGTAGAAGAATATTTGATTAATTTCCAAGATAAATAATTAATGTCATCTCTGTGTGGACATTTCAGTGCCTAATTAATGAACTTGAGCGTTAAAATTTATGACTTGACGTGATGAATAAATTACTTCGGTTGTTAATCAGGGTAAAGCAGAAAAGGCGATCGGGGCTAAGGATAAAGGCAAAATGTTCCTTGTTTTGTTAAGTTCATTACATTAAATTAAAGAGTACCTACTTAAAATTAGGTAGGTATTTATAAGTTAACTTCGTTAATAGCAATGGTTTTATTTGTTTAATCTTTTCCGTCAGAAAGCCAGTAATAGATCTAGGTACATACATATATTTCCTTCTCCTGACGCGATACTACCAACATTAGTGTGGTTAACTTCAAAACGGTTGTGACAAAGTGACGTATTAGTGAATAAGCCGTTTTAGGTATAGCGACGAAATAACGAATGTGACGAATTAGCATCACAATTCTCAAAACAGGGTAGGTAACTTATCCTGTAAAGGAATGCGGAAGAGAGAGTAAATATATATAACATACCTCCACTGATCATTGAAGGATCCTCCGACCAGACGGTGGTTGTGTCTGGTGGGCAACTGCCCGATAGTTGATATTCGGACTGTTGTATATGTTCAAATCGCACAGAGAACTTTGCTTGCGCGATGCAGGATTTCGTTGGTAGTTCGTGGCTGACAGGATAGATGGCGTTGCGGTTCTTTTTTGTTGCCGTACAATCTCATATCAAAGAAGAATATATGTAATTCTTCTTTAGACGTACTAGTTTACAGACACCATTTCTAAACTGAAGACATGAATAACTCTAAACAAAACACCTCCACAGGTGACTGCCTTGCAACGGTTCCGTTGACGCCATCGGAGCGTCGAAATCACGATGTAGAAATTCAACTGTCGATTTGTCGTGTGTCACTCTAACACGAAAATCGTACACAAGCCTTATGTGGTAACATTAATAACAACAGAAACATATATCTATGTCAATGTTTGGCATGACTTAACATCTCAAGAACCTGATAAAGATTAAGCAATCTTTATCGAAAAGTGTCAAGTGCATAAAGATATCTGAATATTGAAAATTTACGATTGCAAGACAAAAGGAACTAGAAACAAAGACCAAGATTCAGTCTTCAGGCGTGAAACAGCAACGACGGGTCAGCTTAAAGTTTGTATTAATTGTAGTGTTAGCAGAGAGATCTCATAAAACAGCTTTTGACGACACTTAATATTAATCTACTGCTCAATAACATTCTTGAATTGAATTTCCGTTCAAACTAGCATAACCACATCTCAATATCTATATAATTTTATAAAAGAAAGTCGTGTTAGTTACACTATTTATAACTCAAGAAGGGCTGAACCGATTTGGCTGAAAATTGGTGGGGAGGTAGCTAAGAAACCAGGAGACGTCCATAGGATACTTTTTATCCCGTTTTATTACAAAACGCAACAAACAGAAAAACGAAAAATTTATCAGTCTAAAAAGTTAATATCAGTCTAGCCGTTCATTTGTTAAAAATGGTATAACAAAACGCAACTGACACGAAATAATAAAACGCAACTGACAGCTAAACGTAATGTTATCTATGGTTATGGT
The DNA here is from genome assembly GCA_905163435.1 of Mamestra brassicae. NCBI lineage: Eukaryota > Metazoa > Arthropoda > Insecta > Lepidoptera > Noctuidae > Mamestra > Mamestra brassicae. Next base: position 5,706,994 of record LR991013.1, on the reverse strand, counting down.
ATGGTACCTATGATTGAAAATTTGACAATTAGAAAAAAAATGGACAAAAATCATTTTCGAAGACAACGCCATTTCTGATACATGACAAAAACAAAACACGGCAAAAATGTATTCCGATGCGGTACGAAGTTCGCCGGGACCACTAGTTCTCAATAAAATTAAGTTCAGCAGATCAACAAACTAGTCAGTAAGTAAACCGTTAAAGCCGCAAAATACCAGAAAATCTTTAAACAAATATGCCACTCAGAAAGTCATAAAAGTTAAAGCATGAGTTTCAATGTTGTAACAGTCATCTACAGCTTAGTTCGGCGAAATAGTTTCATGAGTGCTTAGTGTCGGGGCTCACGGGAAAAACTAAGTGCACATTAACTTAGACTTACTTTATGTTCTTCCTTATTCGAGTGTCGTGCTTTAGTTTTGGCTTCAGGGATGGAGGATGTTGTGGAATTTGTCCGAAAGAGTCACCGCAGAACTCAGATGGGTCTTAGTCAGTAAGAGTCTGACAGTCCCTTCCGCTCCGCCCAGAGAAGGAGCCGGAAGAAGTCATTTGATGATTTCCCATCCTTCAAAAAAGAAAAAAAGGGATGGAGGAAAATTCCCTAGACGTATTTTTCCTTGAAATTTGGTGTAGTCGATGATTGTGAAGTGAATCATTTACAATCAGGGCTTTCAAGTAACTAATCCTAGACCTGCCTAGCCTTTTTCTTAAATACAGTGGATTCAGCTTCCAGTCTACCCGGATGCCTATCTAACCTCCACAACCCCGTAACTGGGAAACACGGTGTCTGATTTTCTAACTTCTGACTATCCGTAACTGCTACCAAAGATCTACAAAAAATGGCACAAGTCTTCTATTTGCGGGGAATGCATAGGTGATACGGACTAGAATACGCCCGCAACGAAGCCCGAAACTACGGACTTCGGGCTTAGAGTGTAGCATCCCAGTTTTGGCATGACCCAACTCTATCCAACCAATGTTGAATGTACAATGGTACATAGTGAGTGTGGTGCAAAGAACCGTCATCTGGAACGATCATAGCCTCTTACCGTAGACACTGACAGACGGCTAGACACTCAGCGTGATTATAAGGAAAGCGATTTAAATTTCCTTAGTATTATTATTTTTCGCAGACCATAGAAAATTAAGATGGATTGTGTGGAAGATGATGACTGAGAGGAAAGGCCTCGAATTAAAACTGAAAACACCAAGATTTTTTTTTTTTCAATTCAAATTATTAGGAATTTATTTAGATTCAAAGGAAATTATTTAGATAATTGCATTTCGAACACACGCCTTAATTCAATTCATACATATCATATCCCTGCATGCCACACGGACCATAGATCTGCCACCCCTGCGGTATACTGCGTGTTTACATACTCGTATGTTTTACTTAGCAGTCCCGGCGCTTAGTTTTTAATGAACGTTACATTTTATACTTAGGCAGTTTCTATCTCTGCTTTTTGCATGGCGATGGCGCCGGTTTCAATTTTGTTTTGTCATGTTTTTTGTGCTTTACTGATGGGTTGTTTATTTAGATAAGAAGTCGGTTACTTTTGTCTGCCTTCTAGTGAAAATCAATAGGTTTGTTCTTAGTAGTAGTAAACCGTATGTTGCCAGAAGCTTGAGTAGGTAAGTAATTTTTGCATTAAAAGCGGAGCTGTTATACTCATAAACACTAATAATTTCTTCATAAACATTATCAAGAATAAAGAACCTATAAATAAAAATAAAACCGACACAGAAAACTAGAAATCAACGCAAGTATCTCATAGATACAGAACCATTTCTATAAGAAAATACTGTTAATTGCTGAGCGTTACGCGTAGCAATGTCCATCCAACGTGAAGATAGCTATTATTGGTATATATCGTGTGTGGATTGGAAATCCACTGTAAGAGGCATTTAATAATGACGTACATGAATGCTGTTTTAAATAGCGTGGAAACGTGGTAATCAGTTAAGCCTGTAATTAAGATAGACTTAAAATTCACACCCGATAATATTGACTTCTTTTTTTATGTAATTATGCAAATGCACAATTTTCGCACTATAATTCTGTCATTACGATATTTACGAGTGGGTCTCACGAGTTTATGCAAGCATTCACTATAGTTTCGTGTTTTGCTGAGTCAAAATTAACATAATAAACATGCAGTCTAGTCTAGTCGATGATGTGGTATGCCACAGCATCGCTTTCATCACGTGGGACAGGAGTGACCTCAGTACACATGTGAAAAGGGCAGGCAGCTGCGATGATGATCACAGGAACACTATGCATTTGTCTGACGTGAATTTGACCAGGCCCAGAACATTGAGTACGTAACATCTCAATTTCAAGACCAAATACCCCTGAATAGTGTTCCTCTTTTTTTTTTGCAAATATCTAGGCGATCCCGATGACAATCAGCAGACTGTGCCGCAGTGATCACCCGCATAGGGGTAATAAGAGTTGAGTACATAGACGCTTCAGAGAAGGCTATTAGATAAGAACTGTGTACCTTTACATATATGGCAAGGTAGCCCGTAGGAAGTACATGATGACCTTTTATTCTTCTAGCCCCAGCGCTAGAAGTCTTTATGCGAGCTTCTTGCTTTCGGACAGGCCTCGATTGAACAGTTAAGTGACATGTTGCCATACCGTTTTGAAGTTGGAGATTTCAAACTATACCTAACTGATTCAATTATATTATTGATGTTATACTTGGAGAAGACAACGACAGATCTATAATAGATGAGATAAACAGGCCAATAATTAATTCATCACACCTCCACAAATTGAAAATATCATCAAAGCTGCAGCTCCAAATGGTCATTGGAGCGTTACAGAATCAGGGTGTCCTGACCACAACAGCACAAGACTATAACCTACCTAGGAGCCTAGTACCTAACGTCACAATGTTTTATCTAGGATCAGCGGTTTCTCAACAAACACTGATAATAACTTATGTTTGGTGACCTTAATTTGCGGTTTCGTGAAGCGAGTTTACTTGAGCAAAGTTGGCAAGGATTTGAGGAGTTTTGGGAAAAGAAATTGGGTTGAAACATTATGGGACTTAATCAGAAACTGAGTAGCAGGCAAGTTTGTAATGGACTTTGTTTATAAACCTGACCTGCCACCCTAAAAGCAGTTTTTATGTGTGAAAAGGACAACATGGTGTTTTTCGTTGTTTTTTCTTTTTGACACCGACTGCCGAAATTAAAGATATTTTATACTTTTTAGTGTTTTTTATTTGGAAGTCGGTTGTATTTTTTTTTAAGTTTTTTTTTTTCACTTTTTAATGGTTCACATGTGCTTACCCCTTCACAGCGTACCGGCGTGATGTTATTTTATGAACTGGTGTAAACAATAGACAGACATAAAATTTCAGCAATCCCAGTCCATTTGCTATCATTTATTGAGGAGTTCCGTTGCCTATCTCCGAAGTTCTTCATCAGATCTTCAACAAATTGGAAGTACTCTTCCAAAAACTACCCAAATCGCTTCTAGTGTGCCTATAAAATTTGAAAAGTTTTCTCTATTTCTCCAGGATCACATCATCAGATCCTGACTTGATGATTATGGGACCACCTGGGAAGTATACTCTTTCAAACAAAAAAAAAATCCAAATCGGTCCAGCCATCCGACGAATTGAGAACCTCTTCCTTTTTTTAAGTCGGTTAAAAAGAACCTAATGATAATTCAGTAGTTATATCCAATAATAATACAATAGTGCTGTCAAGTAGTCGTAATTTTATTAAAATTGATGGCATCTCGTAGGAGTTACAAACCACTGTCAATAGCTTCTAATCGATTCAATTTGTTGGTATCAAAAGTTCTGAATAGGGTAAGCTAGTCAAACCATCAACGAAAAAGGTACGGGAGAAGAATTCTTAAGCGCTTTAGGCAATATTGGTTGCAGCGCAATTGGAATGCGGTTTTCGCACGAGAATTTCGCCTCATGTAATTTCCGTATCGCTTCGAGACCGTTTAGAGTGGTGGTTGAACAGAAGAGCCATCTTCCGCAGTAAATGTTTACAGGCACTGCGAATGCTGCTGGTAGCATGCGAGGAATTTGAGCATACAAAACTAGGTAGGATTATTTTTTAATTATCTTATAAACCCAATATCGAAGAAAACGAACAAGGTCCAAGCAAGATCGCTTTTCAAGCAGGCTGATGCAGTTGGTGGCAAAAAACATTAACTCTCTTTTTGCGGCAGCTGAGTTTAAACGTGCAGAACTAGTTATGTCCATCAAAGAGTAATTCGAGATAACAAAGTTAGATAATACAGAGGTAACAAACCATTAAAATTATGACGCTTTTCCCAAAACTTATTGTTTTCCCCAACTCCAATTACATGGTAATTTACCAATTTGTACTATGAATGGGCCACCCAACTAAACAAACTACAAACTAACAATTGAATGACCCGTGATGCAACGGTCATTATCATTACGGCTGCAGCAGTATTGTTATTGTCAACGACCACCATCATTATGAGGTCCCCCCTGATTATAACAATGAGAATAAATTGGCGAAATGCAGTGGATCTCATTACGCTGGTCACATAAAACACCTGCCCCAGTTCTGCTTGACCTACGAGGCCTCCCACGTGTCTTTCTGCATCAGGAACATTTTCAATATATCCAAGGGTTCAAGTTAAGTTGGTCGATGTGCACCGTTTACTGTCGCACTTGGCCTGTTTCGCAGAAACAGAAAACAGAGGTTACATTATCAAGATTGTGCCGATTCTATTCTATTGTTTTCTTGACGGTAGATTCACATAAGTTTGTGCTGTTTATTTTGATGAGAAAACATTTCGGAAATTACTTTTATGTTTAGATTGTATCACAGTAATTTCAAAGCTTATAATCATAATTTTATCAAACTATTCAGCCACAGTCATTCCAGAGCAATTCATTGTCGTCGTTTGATTTTTATTTTCCAGCAACATGACCTATATTCTTCAGCACATTTATCAATAAAAACAACTCTGATTTCCCATTATTTTCATTCAACTAGCATTCCCCATTTTTATTCGAGTTCACTGACTCGTTTACCGTTTAATTTCCACATGAACGGTTTATTTGTCGTGTCGACCTATGAATATGGCCGAGTAAAATACGAGACTACTTGCGCAAAACATGACGTAAAAGATCTGGTAAACATAGGCCTGGTTACCGTGTGGCCATATAGGTTCGAACGACCGGCAAGAATCAGATATTCTCTTTCAAAGAGCGACAGTTCCCGATAGCGTCTTACATTATTCACCCGGATTCTCGGACCCGGACATCCCCTAAAGACAGTTGCAGATAAATACATCAACACGATCGGTAGACAGATTGGTAATTGCAGTTTGACGTTATAGGACAGAATCCCCTGAGTTTATCCACTTGATACAACGACTTACCTCCGACCAATACTCACTGGCACATAGACAAACCAATTCTGTTAGCTGGGAAAACACGATGCATCAAAATGTGTGACCATAACTTCTTTCAAAACAAGACCTTATAAGTCTCTTGTGTTTCAACCAATTTGTCAACACCTTTCAAATTATCACCTTCATCTTTCCCAAATGAAAGAACAACGTAATACTTTGACAAACAAACTTACTAAAACTATCTCCCCATGTATGGCACGTTACGGAGTGATGACGACAGTAAAAGCAGTACCATGAGTCCATGACCCGTTCTGAATGACAATGACCGAGATTTCAATCCTTTTCTCCTTTGAGATCATCGTTTCGAAACGATGCACGTATCAGTGTGTCAAACTGCATTTTCAATTTGGGAAAAGGCGGATCAAAATCGAAAGTCCGTGTTAAGACTTCTTCATTGAATTGCTCTCTGTTGGGAATTGGTGGCTTACGACCGCTTTAGGATAGGAGAGCACATCAAGGATCGTATTTTTTTGTTACAGTTGGCGATCTTGTGCCTACTGATGTTATTTAATATTTTCTTATGGTTTCAGAGACATCATTTGCAAGCAACAACTATTGCGAGCAGTTTCCGGTAAATAAATACTTTTCTTATGATTGATTTCCTAAGTTCGGAATCTGGAACGGTAAACGTCTAGGTTTTTACGTAACCTTAGTTTGTTTTCTCAACAGTGTCAGCGAACGCAATAAAACCTGTAATGGCCTTGTTTTTCTCAGATGGTTATAGTTTTATTTGAATTTGCTGTTTGTCATCATTTTTAGCTATGGAAGTAGAAAACGTCCGCTGTGATTCACTTTTAACCATCAGTCTTAAAATAGTAAGTGGGTCCCGACTTACCTATTAAGCTGAAGATGATCAGATCAGTATTTCCCGTCGTTCGTAGTAAATTATCAGAAAAGCCAACAAATCTGAAATGTTGCGCAGCTTTCCGTTTTGCTCTGCATAGCAGAAAATCCAAACCTAAAAACGTTTTATCAACACGTTAAACCACACTGCAGAAAATCCCTGCCATATTTCGACACCTAAACGCTGTCGCCATAAAATTGCCATGTCACCATTCCCCAGCCTGTGCGTCAGTTTCCTTACAGCAAAGTACCTCAGATACCCATGTTTTATAGTGTCGTTACGTCACTGCCTTCAGACGCTCCAGATGTGTCGATAGCATTGTTTGGGTGCGTATTTATGACGTGGTCGTCGCATGTGTGATCATGCCCTAAAGAATCATAAAGATCGCGGGGAAAAAATTGAACGGGGTAGGGCGTTGCCCCGCACATGTTAGAAATAGTAAATTGTATCGAGATCGTGATCTTTTGATGTGGTTCACAGTACTTTTTGTTTAGACTTTGTTATAGAACAGATTTAAGGAGTGGGTTCAATGAAAAGTGGGGTGATGAATGATGGTTGAATGAGAAGGACAGATCCAAATAAATTAGGGTTTTCACTGTCTTGATGTCTCTAATTCCATGTTACTGACATACTGTGGGCTTAGCTGTACAGATGCGAGATGAGTAGGATTAAATGGAGTATAAACTCACGTTCGATTCGATCCACGAACGGATCGGTTTAATTCCCACCACTAGTCGTTCAAGTTTACCCTTACTTTTATAGAGAATTAACTTGGAACTGCTTGTAAATAATGAAACGATCTCATGATTGATATACCAGTTCTCGTAAAACTATGAAGGTCTCTAGTATAGAAAGTGTCAGTTGAGACTGCGGCATCAGGGACACAATTTCGCTCTGCCTTTCTGCAATCCTTTCCATCTTGCAGGTACTTCGTCCAAGTGTTCGAAGACTTATTGAACAAAGGGGCTATCCATCTATTAAACATCTAGTTGTCACTTGCTTCTGTGCATATTTCTCAAGGGACGCGGTTCTCGGTTACAAAGCCGGCAATAACTTATGTTGTAAATTGAAAACTAGATATCGTGTTCAGCGTAATGTGACAGTTTCTGTTTAGTACCGAACCTGTCTGTGAAGATGATGATGATCTGTCCCTATGACTGGTACATTAAACTTCGGCATTAAATGTTTTGAGTGCTTAGGTACCGAACTTAACATAATAACAGCCGCACGGGTCGATCTTCAAGGTATGCTTATAGGTAATGCTTGCCAAGGTCGGTCTGTAGATGGGTGACCATCTTACCGAGACTAGAAAGCACGTTAAGCCGTCGGTCCCGGCTAGCATTTGTAGATCTTTGGCAGTCGTTACGGATTATCAGAACCCAGAAAATCTGACCCCACAGTCTTGCCAAGAAGTATCGTGTTGCCCAGTTGATGGGTTGTGGAGGACTGGTAGACAGCCGCTCCAGGTAAAATACTGGTATTCATCTGAATCCGGTTTGACTGGAAGCCGACGATATAGTTGGGTAAAGGCCAGGTAGATGATGAGTAGGTACCGAACTTACTGATATTGGCTCCTGGCAAATTTATTAGTACCTAGTTCACCCATTGCTGTTGTAGGCTGCAGGTTATATAGGTAGCGAAACGTAGAACAAAAAGATGAGCAGCAGGATCTTCAAGTGAAGTTAACAGCTAAGCAGACCATGAGTGGCTAGCGACAACGCGTTTTCGTCTCGAGTGTTTTTTCTTGGACTACGAAGAGACGGACTACGACAACACGGCGTGCTTTAAATACCCTCCACGATGCACCCTCGGCAGTCACTCTCACTCGTCGCTTATATGCCACTGGTGGCACATGATGATTCTGCCAGCACGAGGTTTGTGCTTGAGTCTAAAGCACAAACCGTACTTTAAAAGATGGCACTCTGGGCAGACAACCTCTCACTAAAGTGACCCCGCAGCTATAGCTCGTCACAACTCTAATAAAGTGAGAAAATGCAGAATGACAACCAGCAGTTGACTTCGAAGGGTTGCTAACGACCTATTTGCTTCTATGAAGACTTGCACTCGAAGTTATCATTGCTATGACTTGAACTACTTTTGAAGTAGAATTTAATCCATTTGAGTCATAGATACTAGACAACAACTCATGCGGCGCCACTATTGACATTAGTTATTATTTTTTAAATGAGTCATTTAGGTACCTAGCATTGTGCGTGCATATAGTTCATCATAGGCAATAAGCAGAGGTGTTAATTTCAAGTCTAGCCGGCTATTTTGTTATCACTAGTGATCTAAGATTCGAATTTCAAGTGAATACTTTTCGCGTTGTTTGCGAAATGCGTAGTTACAACTTGTAAGGCGTGAAGTCCTAGGTTAGACTCAAGTTGGGCCTTTGCCCAACCTGAGTCTGACCTCGGACTTTACGCCCAGAAAATACTCATTTTAATTTAATATTACTGTTGTTTGGATTTTCTGTTACATAATTTTTATAATTAGGTAGGTAATTTTTTGTCTGTACCTATTTCCTGTGTGAGTCAAAAATAAACTTCTTTCTGTCTTCCTCCAATAAGGTACCTACCTACTTAGGTGTTACTTTCCCAGCAATTGAAAGAAAACAACAGTACTACCTACTTACAATATTTTGTGCCATGTCTTAAATGGAAAAAATACTAAAAGAGATTGCGGTAGTGCAAAATATAAATGAAAATTCAGTTGAATGCTTTCTTCTTCCAGGCAATTTAGTACTATTTTAATACTTAAATTAAGTAGGTAGGTACAATTCCACATCAAATTAAAAAACGTACAATGTCCATAAACAAAGTGTCATATGAAAAATCTCTTTGTTAATTATTTCCAAATCATCAAACGCAATAACTCCCTATTCATCATTGTTAGATCCCCACTTACATGTTAAATTACACCACTCACTAGTAAATCATGTTTTTGATCTAATTATAACTGTATAAGCAACACCCCATAATGAATGGGGGTGTTAAGAAAAACAACCGTATGTATCTGATGACAGCCGCTACTAAGAGTCCCCATAAGTAAGATTTATACTTCAAGATTTAGGTGGGTAGGAACTTGTCTGGTTACAGTATTAAAATTAAATGTTGTAAGAGAGGAATAAGTTTAAATTTTGTAGGAACCTACAATATATTTTTATCTTCAAATTGTATCAAAAACATGGACACTCATATAATTGAGCCTTTAAACGCTAAGAAGTATTTAATAAAATGCCTAAGTGTGTGCCCTAAATATTGAGACTGGCTGCTTACCAAGCAAGAGCCAATTTCTTAGAATATTTGTCAGTTATGATCTATCTATCTATATTTAAGTTTGATAGTGAATAAGAAAGAAATTTAAGAAGCTCAGTTTGATAGGTCTAGATTCTGGTCTTGACACAAAACAGTGTTATTTCAGGACATTTTTATGACATTCAATTAGGCAGTTAAAATGGGGCTTGTAATGATACAATTTCTGCTAACCTAGGCAAAATTCTGATAATGTCTGTTTGTGTAAGTTACAACTTCAGATCACAACATAGGTACCAATTACAAACCTACAAAATTAAATTAACTAAATAGGTACTGTAGCCAACTATAACACATTTAAGCAAGATCAATCCATTTTATAAAGTAACTATTGTTCTTATTATATCTGATTGAATCATAATTTAATTATGTTAAAAAGAACACAATCAAAATGATTTTAAATAAAGAACTACTAACCAAGCATGCATGCACTTCTGGGCAACCTACCCCGCATAAGGTTTATTTAATTAAACATGTAAACAATCTTGATACAACCACACAAATGCAAAATAATTACATTTACGTCCAGTAAGCATCTAATTGGCCGGAACTTAAAACAAATGCAACTACATAAACAATACGCTGAGCTTCTTTTACGAAACCAAATAAAGCAAGCTTAGTTACAAAAAGAATACCGTTTAAAACTTTGTAATTTACGAAGATTAACGAATAAAAAACTCGATTTACTTGAATCACATGTTATGATGTTACTACAAACGTGCGACATTGAGTTTTTATAACAAAAAGGAACCGAAACGAAGAATAAAAGGGGGTAAATATCGATCATACACTCACCACAACAAGATAAGCCGGCGAACTCTTAGTAATCGCACCAATCTACTGCTTTATGTCACGATTTAACACATAAACGTTCACTAAAAATCACAAATAAACACTTCACTATTGTTCTCAGCTCTCAAACTTATTATTCCGTACAATTTTCAGTCACCAAATGATGTAAAAAACACTTTCACAGCATTTTCACGATGAATACTATTCGACATCTGACACATCCACCTTTCATAGAAACGCGGCAACAGACTGCCAGACGGATTCGTTTGGACCATAGACACGAGCTTTGTCTGTTATTGACTCCATTACTTTTACTACTAACCGACTAAATTGAAAATGACGTTGACGTCGTAACAATCTTGCCCAAGTGTCTTACTTCGTGTGTGGCCGTGTAATATTAGCGCCATCTATCAGTTGGGAAACAAACTTGAAGTGTTTCAAATTCTTCACGAGATCGTTTGTGGCGCCATCTTGTAAAAAAATATAAGATCATTTGCGACGCCATCTATTGTGTGAAACGTAATTATTTTATGATTGGCGGCAATCTCGATTTGGACGTGCTACGTGTGATTGTTGATAGATGGCACTTCACAGAAATATTCAGTTTTACTAGTTGCATTATTGCATTAAAATTTCTGTAAAATAAAATCTAATTTTATTTATCTATTTCGATGGTTCGATTCAGGAGGTTTTGATTAATGATTCAGGTGTGTCAGTGAAAGATCCCAAGTGTTAACACTGACGATGGCGGTGAGTTCTACTTTATTAAAAACTAATCTGGGTAGTTCAATGTAAGTAAGTTTTACCTACATTAATGTTTATCTATCCAGATTAATTTATTACAATGACATTCCAGGTTAAACCAAATAAATTCACATTTCAACTTATAAAAGGAAGCGTTCCCATAAAAAGAGGGCAAGGCAGATCAAATTTTTTGTGTTGCTTTTTTAAAAGCCATAAACTTTCTGGGAAGAGGTGCGTGGAAAAAAAATCTGGGAGTTGGTTCGGAGCTCGAAATGAACGGTTTTGGTACACTTCCGCCCGATGACCGCTGGCGACGAGGGCATTAGGGTGCACACAGGGAAAACCAAGGAGACGAAGATGGTAAACATTTTGAAGAAGATAAGGATTTTTTTGTGGTTATAAGTAGGCAGGCATAGTTTTGTTATGGGTAGAGGACGACCAAAGAAAATATGGTTAGATTGTTCGATAGAATAAATGACATGGCTAATAAGGAAGTCACTGTTGAGATGACGGCAAATAAGTACCTATGTTTGGAGGAGAACTGCGTTGACACCAAATAAGTTGAAATGAAGACAGGAGGAATTATGTGGCATGGTGTTATAACGGGGGTAGCTTAACTATGTCAGTGCGACTTTTATTTATATTTGGCTTACTAATTTATCATCTGGGGGGTCTGTCAGACTCTTACTGACTAAAACCACCCCGGTGTTCCATCTCCCATCTACGCCGGGGATCGCGGGAACGTATGTGACGGGCCACCTCGCGTCGGCGGGGGGAGTGAGGTGTTTGACTCCCCCCGTTACGTCAAAGAGGAGCGCACGGGAAAACCACGAGCCGCCACCTCGGGTCCGGATGAATGGGGGGCGACGGACATCCCCAAGTCCGCTGCCCCTGGACCCAGTTAGAGGGGCCGGAAGAGTGCAACGCATGCCCTCCTCCGACGCCCGATGCGCCTGCTGCGGGCCGGGAGAGCAGTCGAGATCCCTCTCCCTTTCCGCAGCCTCCTTCTGCGCGATAACTGTCTCGCAGAAGGAGACCACCGCGTCCCAGGACTCTTCACCGCCGACCATAGCATGAACTACGGCCGGCAGCGAGAGGTCTCTGTCTACTACAGAGATGAGGGCACGGCGCGGCTCCTCCCAAGCCGCACACTCTGCCAGCGTATGCCGTGCCGTGTCCTCCTGACAGTCGACGCAGTGGTGGCATCGAGCGTCCGGCTCCCTGCCTATGCGACACAAAAACCTCCCGAAGCAGCCATGCCCCGAGAGGACCTACGTTGCACGAAACGACAGGGAGCCGTGCCTTCTCCCGAGCCAGAGGTCGCGCACTGGCCGGATGGCCTCGATGGTGATGAGGCCGGCAGAAGGGTTCGAATGATGAATGTCCCAAGATATTATTATTAATATTATTATTATTATTAATGCCTGTCGCGCCATTCCGCCACCAGGACCTCGCGCAGCTGCGACCGACGCAGCTCCAAGTGTCGCTGCGACGCTCGCCGCGCGCCCGCGAGTCCTCGCGCCGCCTGTGCAGTGACGCGAGCACTTTCGCCTCCAGGTCCCACGGCAGAGATCCGGCCAGTGCGCAAGCCGCCTTGTAGGAGATCGTGTGATATCCCCTGATGACTCTGACGGCCATTACCTTCTGCGGCTTCCGCAGAACTGTGATGGTGCTGGCCGTCAGGTCAGCCAGCCGCCCAGATCGGAGAATAAAGGGCCATCGATCGCACAATCCCCACATCATCATCATACATAGCCCAACTTCGTCCACTGCTGGACCATGAAGTTAAACCTTTGTTAGAGATTAATTAGCAGTAGTCCTGGTAGTTACAATAGCCCCTGACTCCTGAATTCATAAAATTTCATGTTGTGTAGTTGTCACACTTTAGCATGAAAACGTTTCAAACTTAGTATTTATCTAGGGTTAGACACGATCTTAACTCCAAATTTGCAATACTGAAACCGGCCCTAAGTATTTACCTAAGAAATATATCCAGTAGTTCTAAGAAAAATATAAAGCACTGGTACCACAGCGACTCCACCGCCTTATATTCCGCAGCGTGAAGAATGTTATTAAGTGGATAAGCAGTAAAAAAACAAAAATATCTCTATCGGCCGCCTTGGACGTGATAATTAGTAGATAGCCCGTTCGGATACATCGTCACGGACAAACACGTTTTTCTAATAGTATTTATAGAAAGCTGTTGGTTTTATACCACTTTTATAATGGTTGGGCTATGGGGTGGAAGTCGCATACGTTCCCGCGATCCCCGGCGTAGGTGGCAGATGGAACACCGGGGTGGTTTTAGTCAGTAAGAGTCTGACAGACCCCTCCACCCGCCCCAGGGTGGAGGATTTCTATGAGGATTTCCCCCCGATATCAAAAAAAAATAAAAATGGGGTGGCAATTGCTAAATGGAAAAATGGGTTGTTCTGGGGCTCTACGATGGGGTCTTAATCGTAGGCCATAGAAACTTGAAGAGACTTCTTGAAGGTGTCAATTTTTAGATGTCCATAATGGGGTTTGCAGGGTTGAGAGAAATTTATCTTGGCAATTGTGATCGACTGTTCTGGGGATCTCCGGCGATTGCTATATGCTACAGAAACTTGAAGGGACAGGTGACAATTTGTAGGTGTCCCCCCTATGGGGCCACAAGTAAAAATTTGTGCCAAAGGAAACTTCGAGCATTACTGGTTGTTTTAAAATTTACAGGCAATCCAGTCATCAAGCTTGGTAGAGTTGGTGGAACTGCTCTGGCCCTGGGAATACGTATTCAGACGGAAAAATACGCTGACTCGAAATAACCCGCGATACAGGTAATATTGTTACCTATATTCCTGCTGAGGTGCGACTTTCAAAATTAATAAAGTCTGTGATCTTAGCGTTTTGCTGCGTAGTAAGTACGCCACCCCTCACCCCGTCTATCACATGAATTTGTTTCGAGTAGCCGTTTAGGTTTGATTCTACCTGTTAGCAATGAGCTCTATCTAAGCAGACATATGTATACCTATCAAGGAATGTTGGTTGACGTAATCTTAGAGGAGTTGTAAAATTAATTTAATCCCAAAACTAGCTTACAAACCTACATACGGCTGCAAACTACGAATTTAGTGCAACAATTTAAATACCTACTGACTACGGTACCTATCCCAGTAATTGCAATACAGTTTACTCATCTTTTTGTGAGCACCAGAGCACCTGTGCTGGATTGGTTTTATTTAAATTGTAACGGTAAAGAATTGGAATTGGATTTTCACCCATTTCAAGTTATGCTCAAACGCGGTTTCCTCCTGTACATTTATCTCCGGTTCGAAATGAAGTATGAGGTTCGTTTTGGTCTAAGAACATTCGCTAGACTTGTGACTTTTTCATTAATTGAGCTGTTACCCACTTAAATTTCTGTTCTTTTCTTGGGAAGTTGCGAGGTAACCCCATCACAAGTATCCTTTTAACTTAGGTACCTCATTTTGTGCTGTAGAAACCCTTTTTTTTCTTTTTGGTTGAGTTGAAGTTGAAGACACTTAGCATGAAACCTAAGTGTGAACATTAAACCTGACTTTCAATGCTGCGGAGAAGCAGTAAGTATGATAAACTTGGACCCCTAATTGACGCGTGACAGTAACAAAGTAAAAACAAATGATACAAACTTCCACAGTGTCCTTTAACTTTGTTCCTCGTCAAAGATCGTTTCTTTTGACAAGACTTGGACCTGTCACTACCAGTGTATAATATTGAGATCTTTATCCTGCTAGTTATTGATGTTGGTACAGTTTGAGCTTTACTAATGACGACTGTCCACTTAATTTGGTCTCGGTCTTTTTTTTTACCGATGGGAAATCATCTACTCTGGGTGGAGCGGAATGGAGTTTCAGACTCTTTCTTACTAAAACCCATCCATGTTCCTCGTCATGCCCTTTGCGTTCCAGGGCCGCGGTGACTCTTTCGAACAAATTACCTGGTCTTGCAGTCGCAAGCGCGGTTGCTGAGCGTTGTGTCCTTGGTTCGATTCTCAGGTTAGGCAAAATAAGTATCATTAGGTTTTTCCATAAGGAATTTCTCTGTGACAACCCGGGCTTGGGAGTTGGTGGCGCGAAATCACCGTGACTCGTAAAGCACGTTAAGTTGTTGGTCCTGCGCCAGATCTCCCACCGGTCGCGTCGGATTGCCGTCCCTTCGGACTATGGCAGTGATGGAAGAGGGAGTGCATCTATGTTTGCGCACAACGCGAAGTCAAATTGCGAGAGAAATCACTATACCTACCAGAGACGGTGGTCTGAAGACTGTCTAATTGTGTGCTTGTCGGCCAAGTGCGAGTTAGACTCACAAACGAAGGGTTCCGTACCATAAACTGAAATGAAGAAGTGCCCCCTTTAATTTTATTATTTTTTTAATTTTAAATTTTTACTATTTCTTTTTTTCTATTAGCGCACCTTTAAAGTAAAACCGTTACCAAACTATATAACTAACTATCTAATATAACTAAATATTTTTATATAGCGGCAATAGTGTCTCAAACAGTGAAAATTTCAATTGTCTACCTATTACGGTTCTTGAGATACAGCTCGCTGACAGACAGACGGTCGGACGGACGGATGGACGGACAGCGGAAGCTAAGTCAGTTGGTTACCCTTCGGGTACGGAACTCTAAAAACATATTTTCTTGATTACCGGGGCGTACAAATAAGGTCCTACGTGTGTTAACGTAGCTCGAGCGTAGCAGTTCAATATCACATTATTACGTCAACGTTCTAATAGAGCGAGCTACGTGAGTGCTACGCAGCTACGCAGGATATATCAGTAGGTAGGTATAGACAGGTATAAGCACAGATAATAATAATTTATAATATAATGCGAACTTGAAGAGTGCGGTGCCGATATCTGGCTCCGAGTCTTTGCTGAGAGCGTTCCCTTCAAGCCGCTACAGCGCCCGGGAAAGACATACTTAATTTGTTGACCTCGTGAGCTGCATACAAATAATTGCGGATTAGGACTAGTAATATAAGGTCTCAGCGGCCGTAATAGCAAATTGTTGAAACAGTTCGATTTAGAGAAATATCCTATTCCAGGTCCTAATCTATATATGCGTATAGTTATAGTAGTAGTAGTATAGTTTCATCAAATTCAGTGGTTTGGGCGTCAAAACGTAAAAGATAAAACACACTTTGGCTTTTATAATGTTACTAGGTGGGTAGGTACGAATTTTGAGATCCATGGATGGGGTTTGTGCAAAGAAGATACTTGTATAGACATTGGAATGAGGACAGAAGTGGAGGAAGATGATGTTTTGGTGACCGCAGTACTTTTTCAAACTATGCTTGGGTAACTAGTTTACGGGTTTTTTCATGGCCCAGGAAGTTCTCAAGTTGCGGACGTCTTTCTAATCTTAACTAATATAAAGAGGAAATATTAATTTGTTAAGTTTTTAAGATTTTTCTAAAAAACGACTCAACCGATTTTAAAACTCGTTCGCCGTTATAAAGCCACATTATGAACTTAAAACAAAGGCTATATTTTATTTTCTAAATAAAAAATAAAATTGCAATGACGTAACCCAAAGTAGCAAAATTATACCAAATAAATTCATTATTTATTTATTAAATTGATTCATTATTGCTTGCTTCAATTTACGTGGAAATTGGTCTGAACAAACTTAAAGTGAGATACGTAATTGAAACAGATCTAACAATTTTTGCATAATCAACCCCTGACGGAGTGAACGGGTGAACAGTTACGCTGATCCCGAGACCACAGAATCCGCAGCAAAAATGGCTGGGTAATTCAAGAAAATTGTTGTGCTTTATTTTCCAAAACTAAACTATAAAAGGGGGTAGAGGGAGCGTTGAAGTTTGTGGAGTACCTACTAAATCTGCGCGGAAGAAGTCGCGAGCGAAGTGCGGCGTATTCTGATAATAGGATAACCGCTTAGAAACCACGCAGGCATAAATAGATTTGAATTTCCATTACTAAACGAATGTCTCATTTCAGTTCCACAGTCGAGATTTCACCGGGTCTCGCCGGAGGCGGTACATGGCAGAGTATAGAGACTAAATATATATCTAAGTGAACACGAAGCCCTACTTATGAAGTTATGACTCAAATGCAGACCGGAAGAATTTTGCGCAAAATGTCAAGAGTCAGGCTTGTTTGCGGTTGAGGTAGGTTTAGGTATCCGTGCAAAGAATACCTAGACCGATTTTAGATATGAATTCTTAATAAATAAATCAATAGGCGATGATAATCTTGAGTGTCAGTTTAATGTGTTCATTGAGGTATAAAAAGATCTCGACGGACATGGTATCTAAACTTGGAGTGTTTCTATTCTACCTGTGATTGGTATCTTAAAAAGTATATCTCCCGACTCCTAAGCGGTTTAGGGTTTAGTGCTACGATATAAAATAAGATGTTTAAAGTCTATATTCGACTTCAATCTGCATTTTTTATTGTTATTGATAGCTCGCGTTGAACACAATCTCTCCTGATGGGAATCAATGATATGGTCGAGGATGAGCTAGCTTGCCTAGAAGCGAATTCTACCGTAGGGCCCACCACAAATGGGCCATAGGTGCACAGCACAGCTTCGCTGCCTGTCCTCGACTTTATTCCAGCCCGCTCCTGATGTTATGCCAATTGTGCGTGAATCTGTAAGCAGAGCTTTCGAGATCACTCAGTGGCGATGAAGTAATTTGCACAAAATAAAGCGCCTGTCTTTGTTCGAACCCACGAAATACTCATAAGTCAGGGTAGACTCGGCAACTGTTCTTTGGAAGCTCTATCAAACTTATCGGTATCAATTTTTATTCCATTTTTACGAGTAAGCTATTTACACTAATATTATAAAGCGATGATGAGGTCGACTCTGCAGATGGCGGTGACTTGAAAACGCCCAGGCTCAAGCTATCAGAAACAGAAGAGACTCAAGTAGGTACTCTTGTAAGTTTTTCTTTGTACTTACACTAACATTATAATGCGAAAGTTATATGCGCGCCTATCTGTCTATTTGTTACCTTTTCACGTCTTAACGGCTGATCGGATTAAGATGAAATTTGGCACACGGGTTGACCATGTCCTGGAATTGGACTAAGAATAGAATAGAATGGAATGGAATGGAACAGAATGGAATGGAATGGAACAGAATGGAATGGAATGGAACAGAATGGAATGTAATGGAACGTAATGGAACAGAATGGAATGGAATGGAATAGAATGGTCTGGTAGAAAATGTCTAAGGCATTAAGTCCGCCTTTGTTCAGTGTTTTTACCTACTAGTTCATAAAGTTTTAATAAATAAATAATACTCTTTGTGTACACCATATAAGTAACAGATAAGATAGATGAAGCAAACATTACATAGGATGACTCAATGGGCAGCCTTATCGCCAAAGGGTTTTTTAATATATCAATGGTAAAAGGTTATTATATCTCGGGAGGAGGATCCGGTTTCGGGATATATTCCTAATTTCACGAGGGCAAAGCCCCCTGGCAGAAACTAGTATTCAATGTTTTTGTAAATATTGAATACACACTTAGTCTGCAGCACATTATGCGTGTCCCATCATCCAATATCGGCGCATAACGAAGTACAAGCGCGTGCGCATGTGAACACGAACTCATTTAAAACTTCATTTGCTTAGTTTACATTACATTCATAAGTATTGTATTTGTTGAGAATTTATTGACCGTGTTACATGAACGGTTTGAGAGATATTTTTATTTTTTGCAACATTTCTATGTACATAGGATCCCTTGGCTTAATAACAGTCGTATGGGTCAATTTTCAAAATTAAGCAACGCTTACCACTTACCTAGGTCGGTTCGTGGATGGGTGACTATATTAACTTATCGAAATTCGTCCGTGCCTCGTAATGCACGTTGAACTGTTGGACCCTGCTTTTGCAGATTTTGGCAGCCGTTGCGGGTACTCAGAAAGTCAGAAGCCAGGAAATCTGACACCAGTTTTGTCAAGGGCTATATTCATAAGCAGCTACTGGGTTTTTAGGTTAGATCGGCAGTCCTTTCATGTTATATACCTGTATTCAACTGAAAAACTAAAAAAACTCATCCCACCGGCCCCTTCTAGAAACCCCCATCGAATCTAGACTAGTAAGTTACCATCTCAACCTTGTTGCTATTCCATCAATCACTAAGCGTTCCTAAACGTCTTTTAAAATGCGCACAGCAAAAGAATGGAACTCTCTACCTTTTTATTTAAGGATGGAAAATTATCAAATGACTTCTTCCGCTCTGGGTGGAGCGGAAGGGCGTGCGAAACCCTTTTCGTTCCAGGGCCGCGGTGACTCTTTCGAAGAAATTCCGCAACCCTGGCAGGAACTCTCTACCTGCGTCTTTGTTTTCAAACGCATTCAACTCTAATCTCTTCTAGTTAGAGTGAACAGGCTTCTTCTGGGTAAGCTCACTCCATCGTGGAATTGGTATCTGTCATCTCTGACCAAGACTAGAGTCAGGAACAAACCATCTCAAGTTAAAATAAAGAATACTAGACTGGAAGCTGAGCCAACACAATTTGGAAAAGACCATATTTTAGACTATTTTGCAAGTAGGTTAAACATAAACTACCCTACAACTTACACGTCAATATTTTTTGGTCATTTTAAGCTAGATCTGGCCGGTGTTTCCTAGCTGACTACCCTGAGAAGAAACACCGAAACAAACTCAGAGGTCAAAGACTCTTTTAAAGTCCATACAATCTGTACTGCTCAAATTATACGAGAACCAAGTAGGTTAATGTCTGAGGTGGCCTTTTGAGGAAAGTGCCACACAGATTTGAGTGGACCTGACCAGACAGTGCAAGCATTTGTCAGCTATCGTGTAGCTCAAACTTGGAACTTTAAGGAGCTCAACGATTTGACGAACAATACCAAAGTAAGGACGCGTAAATAACTGAAATTAAACCCTAATATGACGACTACGTGGTCGTCACATTCACAATACCTAATATGACGACTACGTGGTCGTCACATTCACAATACCTACGTTAAATGAGAACCATGCAGACCGGTGTCTGAAACGATAGCTCAACTTAGAAAACTTTAAGGAGCTCACCTAAGATTGATTGTGTCGATTTAGGTGATAGGTACATAGACAATGGGCTAAACCCCTACGTAAACTTAAAACTTCCACTATCTAATTAGGGGGCAGGTTCATGAACAGCTATATCATACTATAAATTTATGATACTCTTTGCATAAATCCTCCTGAAAAACGATACGATTATTCCTGAAAAAAAAACAGAAAATACATTTAATATATTCTATGTAGTTGCAAAAATACTTGAGAACTTTACAGTGTTCATCGTAAACTGTATCACACAACTGTATCAAAGGACTTCCTTATAAAGTTTTAAGACTTTGACACCAAAACATAATGGTGATAGCTTTACCAAAGTACATTTCCAGATATCTTTATTGATTCATCTCGAAATTTGAAATATCCATTACCGATATACTCACGCACCAGAGTCAAAACGCAATCGTAGATAACAGCGGGCGGATTGAGAGAAGGAGACCAAAATATACTGAGAAGATGAGAATGAAAGAGTCAGAGAGATATAAAGTCATAAATATCGCGCAGCTGGATTCTTACCCGATGCTTTTTTCTCCAAAAACGAAGTTCTGTGCGTCGTTTACGAGTAAATACAGTCGCGGACACAAGTGTAATTCTCGGAAGAAACATTTTATTTTTATGAAAGTCATTGGACTGGCATGGCGAACGGTTCCAGTCCTTGAGACGTGTTTTTTTTCTTATGATTGGACAATTCGCGAGAAAAAAACGAAGAAAGCATGATTAATTTATTATAATGAAACGGGACAATATTGTTTAAATTTTGGTGGCTTCTGAATTCTGGTTTTGGGTTTTTATACTTGTCTTTCATTTTCTTGCTTTCACACGCCGCTTTGAACAATTTGTACTCTATATTGACGTTTATTAAAAAAAATATATTCATACGTTAACTGGGTTCTTTTTAAATAAAGTAGAGACTTAGTGATAACATTCATATTTCTAATGCAATAAAAAGTTAAAGACAGAATTAGGTGTCGTGAATCACTTGGAAAACCATCGAATATGGTTTATTTATAAATTGACCTAGAATATTCTTCTCTCATCACGGTCAAACAAGTTAAAGACTTTATTCTTTTTAAAGGAAATGGGTGCTAATGCTTCATAGCTTTACTGCTTCCAGCTTTGTGATACCACCTTAACCAAGTGGTGTGGCCAGTGATCCCTTATTTTACTCAAACTCTTTTCTCATTCCTTCAAACTTGTGATCACAATCAAAGCAGCAATTTATATTTTTAAACAAAATTCACGATAAAAATACTAGAAATAAGACCAAGAATGAAAACCTTTCCGTACCCACCAGTACGCTAAAACCTCACCAATAAATTCAAATAGGCTTTATTGGGATCCCTACGGAGGCATCCGACACCGGTATATCAATATAGTATGTTTTATTAATTATATCTGGTACCTCATCGATTACTCACGGCATTATCGGGTTAAGAAGATATTTGTCATTTCTCTGGAACATAATGTGGCTCCAACCGTAAACTGTGAGGCGACTTCATCGAAATATGTTATATTTTATAAAAAAAAATTCGGAAGTAGGGTTCAATTCCGAGGTCGGGAAAATGATATCATATTAGGCTCGCTCCCTATCACATGGGACTTAGCATATCTGACGAAATTTGGGTGTAAGTATTTTAGACGCTGCCAGGGCTGCGGAATTTGTTCGAAAGAGTCACCGCGACCCTGGAACGCAAAGGACTTTAGGAGGAACACGCATGGGTTTTAGTCAGTAAGAGTCTGACACGCCCTTCCGCTCCACCCAGAACGGAAGAAGTCATTTGATTTCTCATCCTAAAAATAATAAAAAAGGTATTAGATGTAGATGAACTCTTCGCGGAATATACGGCGTGATGTTAAGATGTATTCGTAGTCTATTTGGCTGCAATCACAAATGCAGAGAGATCTTGGTTCCACCAGGAATTACGCGACGTTTCGATTTGTGTCTAGTTGCCAATGAGTGCTTTTCGTTTTACACGTAACGCAACCCTACTGGCTTCTGCCATTTCTTTGGAATGACTCTGGTTCATAATCATCATCTTTCTACTCTTTTCCACCTTTGTATTCAATTTTCACCAATACTTTTTTAACAGACTTCAAAAAAAGGAGGTTCTCAATTCACTAGTTTTTTTATGTGTGTAACCTCATAACTTTTCGTCTATGAAATTTTCTTAAAAGTAAAAAAAGGATACGTTTCGATTAGTCCCATAGAAATTTTATCAAAATCGGTTCAGTAGATTGGTTTTTAAATCAAAACAGAAAATATATCATCCAAGTAAACGAAATTGTGTGTTTTGCTTACCTTTGACTTTCCAGTGGTGTTGTTAGGTTACCACTAAAAAGTCAAAAATAAAAAACCTTTTTTACAAAAAAAATTTCGACTTCCGAAAATAAAGCTATTTTATACTTTGTAGTGTTTTTATTATTTGTAAGTTGGTTGTACTATTTTTGTAAAAAAAAATTCTTTCATCTTATTCCTCTCACAATCCATGTACCTACCTATTTTTTTTGGGCTTTTCTGACCCTCTCCACACTTATCCCCATTTTAAAATGTTAGTTGTCTTCATCCAAGGATTCAGGTTCAATTTTGTTATAATGTTGTCTTCCAACAACTGTTTATTGTCAGTTTACAAACTTCGGTCGTAGAACGTGATATTTCGGGTTAGAGTTCAATTAAGTAGGTACTTACAATATTATAAACTTGCTGTGAGAATTGGATGTCTTTTTGGTTTTTGATTTCTTTGATCAAGTATTTCGTTGGGAGATGTTAGGAAGCTTTACTATGTCGGTGGGTAATGAATCTTTGATCAGATTGTGATTCTATACCTACTAGATGCTACCTGTCTACAAAAAGTTAAGTGTTCTCCCCATCGTGCATTTACAATTTTTTCAGTTGAACTATACCACCAGTCAGCAAAACACGACGCCGTCATTTTGTGTGCAATAGTTTCAATGCATAATAGTATTCATTTTACTTATTGTTTTATGTTTATGTATTTTATTGTATGGGCCCTAGATGCTTGAAATAAATTAAATTTAATAACCTCCTCGTTTCACCTATAACCATTAATCGGGCACTAATCTAAAGTTCGGTTTCATCATCGTCATCAGCCTGTAGCAGTCCACTGCTGGACATAGGCCTCTCCTAGAGCACGCCATTCAACTCGATTCACGGCAACTCTCATCCAGCTGCTACCAGCCACCCTGCGAAGATCGTCGCTCCACCTAGCCAAAGGCATCCTACCATACGTTTGCCGATTCGCGATCTCTACTAAAGAACTCGTCTACCCCAACGGTCATCGGCTCTACGGCTAATATGGCCGGCCCATTGCCACTTCAGCTTGCTTATTCTATGAGCTACGTCGAGAACTTTGGTTCTCTGTCGGATCTTTTTGTTTAGGATTCGATCCCTCAAAGAGACTCCAAGCATAGCTTTCCATAGCTCGCTGAGCGACCTTGAATTTATGGATCAGCTGTAGGTACCGTGAGTTTCCACGTTTCGGCTCCTTAAGTCATAACAGGCAGGACGCACTAATTGAATTGAACACCTTAGTCTTTAGGCTATGTGGAATACGTGACGAAAAGACTCGGCGAAGCTTCCCAAACTGTTCCAAAGTTTGGTTTGCTACTGCCAAAATCTAGATTAAAAAAAAACGAAAACACTTTACGTAACCCGGAAATCAAACCCAAAGCCTCTTGCTCAATAGTACTAGCGACAAGTTAGACCAACGAGGCAGCCGTTTACTCATCATACGAATTAATATGAAATACATCATCTTTCCCATAAAGGAATTAATGGGAGTCGGATATTTTGTGCCCTGTCCACGTAAGATTAACATAAATTCCTTAGACTAGGATTCTAACGGGTAACGGTACATTTGTTAGTTCCTGTTTCTTTAAAAATATATTGTCATCAACGACAGACAGTGTAGTCTATATGTCATCATTTGCCTAGCCTTTTCCTAACTATATTGGGGTCGGCTTCCAGTCAAACCGGATTCCAGTCAAACTGAATATCAGTATTTTACATGGAGCGGCTGCCTACCAGACCTCCACAACCCATTAACTGGGTAACACGGTAGTTCTTGGCAAGACTGGAGTCAGATTTACTGACTTCTGACAATCCGTAACGACTGCCAAAGATCTACAAATGACAGCCAGGATCAACGGCTTAATGTGCTTTCCGAGGCACGGAGGAAACTCGGTATGTTAAGATGGTCACCCATCCACAGACCAACCTTGGCAAGCGTTACTTAACCTTGATCGACCCGTGCGGCTGTTATTCTTTAGCCACGAGCTCCTATATGTCTATATGTATGTATTAATTGATGATGTGGCGGACCATTATCATCTACTTATTTTTTTCCCAAATATTAATTAGGGTCGAGTTCCAATCAAGTCGGATTCAGCTGCATACCAGTATTTTATGTGGAGTGGCTGACCATTTCATGAAATGGAAAATACCCGCTGCCCACATTATGAAATGACAACTTTAAACCTAACTTAGGCGACGGAGCAATCATCAAACGTTGACGCAGAGTCTAATCTTCCGTAGTCCACTTGGAAATCCCTGAACCGCCTCAGATCGCAAGCTGAGAGGTAATTCGAACCTCGCAAAGTGGGGCTACCGTAACAGATCAACTGCAGGGTGTGGATGTGGAGCCGAGCCACAAACCATGCTCCACCTCCTTTCTTGCCCTCTGTGCCCCAAAACATGCAGCCGAAGTGACCTGTGTGCTGCCATCAACGATACTGTGGAAGTGACAATGTTCTGACAGCGACACAATGAAGAAGAATCTCACTCTACTTTGAGGGACACCTACCAACGCTTCATCTCCAGTAAGGTACGTGGTTGCAACTCTACAACGTTTTAGCAGCATGGCTATTCGTTTTACGAACAATGAGCCTGGCCCACTGCCATAAATAACCACTGCTGATTGATATGTGCATCATCATCTACAAACCACCGAGATATGTCTCGAATGATAATATCAATACGAGGAACTTTCCGGAAGCAAGCTTCAAAATGGTAGGCAACGCTGGGCCCTGGTATTGCAGATATCCTTAAGCGGCGGCGACCCTTTACAATCAACCTAACGGCTTACTTCTTTGCCACTTCATAGCACAAAGAAAGTGACTAATACCGAAATTATACCAAATCTAATACATACATAAATTAAAGGAAGACTGACTTACTGACATATAAACGCACAGTCGAAACTACTGGGACCTGGAACATAACATTTTGCACAAGGCTTTCCTTTATGATGTAGGTTAGTAATAAGAAGGGTTTTTTTGGAAAAACAACACTTAAGGCACCAAGAAGAGGGATTTTTTTAATTTGTACCTACTAAATCTGCGCAGACGAAGTCGGGAGAAAAATGCTAGTGATTCGTACACGTACGGCTAATAACTAAACATCATGTTTTAGTGTAAAATGTAAGACGATACATTATATATGCAATGTCCGCTTAGTATCTGTAAACTTGTAAACAGTCCCACGATACTCATCTTCTCTAGCGCGTCGTCAGCAGAATTGCAGGTGTTACCTGATTATTTACTTTAAGTTATTTGCAAGATATTACTTAACATACTTACTTCGAAGTCTGTTCCGTTGGTCTCGAGGTCGCAAGTGCGACTGCCGAGCGTGGAGTCCTGGTTCGATTCCCAGGTCGGGCAAAAAGTGTAATTGGGTTTTTCCAATAGGAATTTCCCAGTAAAAGCCCGGAGTTTGGAAGTTGGTGGTACGCCCCTGTGCCTCGGAAAGCACGTTAAGCCGTTGGTCCTGCGCCAGATCTCTCTCCGGTCGACGGTGGTGTCGGGTTGCTGTCCCATTGGATTATGAGAGTGATGGAATAGGGAGTGCACTTATGTTTGCGCACACACTTGTGCACTATAATATGGCCGCCATGGCCAAAATCGTTCATGAGGACTATATTACTTATTTACTTCAAAGTCTGAAAGAGTCACTAGTGGGTGGAAAATAAGGTAGAAATCATAGGTCGTGTCTAAATAGGTATGTCGATCAGCCTGCCGAGCCTTTTCCCACGTTGGGGTCTGCTTCTGGTCTAACCGGATGCTGCTCGCCACCAGTATTTTCCATGTAGAGTCAGATATAACTAACCGTACTGACTCTGACTGTCAGAGATCTACAAATGACAGCTGGGTCCCACAGCGTATCGAGCTTATCGAGGTACGGAGGAATCTCAGGCTGTTAAGATGGTCACCCATTTACGAACCGACCTCTGTAAGCGTTGAAGAAGCCTTAACCTTGAAGATCGACCTATGTTCTAATTTAGCCATGAGCTCCTGCTATGGGTAGGGTGGGCAATGTAATGCAGAGGTATGATAAAAATGTCTTGTCGGGATAAGTTTTGAGCTGGAATGCCGATGGCCATATGGGGAAGACCATATTGAATAGATTGATTCATTTTGTGAAGGATGATATCTCTAGAAAGGGGGAGATAATGACTGTGGTAGACACCAGATAGATGTGCAATAACGGTCATGGACCCATTTATACGGTTTTAGACATTTATTCCTCAAAAAGAATACAATTCACTTATTTCGACAAATACAAGTTATTCCTATACTAAATACGTTGACATAAGAAATGTAGGTAGGTACTCAAATAAACTAGTAAGAAGTAGATGTACAATACTTTACAATGTTGTGGGTATCAAGAAAAAAGTACATATTTGTTGTGTTAGTGAACCCATTACGTATCGTTTCTTGAACGCAAGTTTATAGCAATTTCACATTGTTCAATGTAGCAATTTTTTTTTATTTTAGTTTATGATTTGTTAATTGAACTTTATTTATTTACCTAATTGGATATAAATTTCATACAGAGACAAACATAATTTTACTGTGGATTTGATTTTATATTGAGTGCTGGAGCTAAACTGATTATTGAATGATCTTGTTAAGTAGGTAGGTATATTTTAATTGGGCACGCCACAATTGCGGCGGTAAGGCCCCTCTTTGAGGAGTGGCTGGAGAGGCGCCACGGCGCGCGGCGTCCTCACCTTCCGCCTGACGCAGGTACTTACCGGACACGGCTGTTTCGGGAGGTACCTGTTTCGGATTAAGCGGGAGGACACGCCCAGGTGTCAGCACTGTGAGGATCGTCCGGAGGACACGGTGGAGCATACGGTGGAGGTCTGCCCTGCTTGGGCTGAGCACCGCCGTGTCCTCGTCGAGGCGATCGGCGGCGGCGACCTCTCGCGTCCGGCCCTGGTTGAATCCATGGTCCGGAGCGAGGAGGCTTGGGAAGCGGTCACCTCCTTCTGCGAAGCAGTAATGCTAGCGAAGGAGGAGGCGGACCGCGCGAGGGAAAGGCAAGGCCTTCGTCCCAACCGCCGCAACAGGAGAAGACGCCCCGGGCGTCGGGAGTCGCAGGGCGATCCCCGGCCACCGTAGGCGCGGGCCTGCGGACGGCGAGCATTGGGTGGCTCGCTGTCCGATCACCACCAGGCCCGGGTCGATGGCGCGTTGTGTTTCACGCGCGCCTCAAAGAGATGTCAGCAAAGAGGACGGGGCCCGCTAGGGCCAGAGCCTGCCAGGATTGCGGAATTTGTTCGAAAGTGTCACCGCGGCCCTGGAAAGCAAAGGGCTTTAGAAGGAACACGGATGGGATTTAGTCAGTAAGAGTCTGACACGCCCTTCCGCTCCACCCAGAGCGGAAGAAGTCATTAATTGATGATTTCCCATCATTAAAAAAAAAGGTATATTTTAATGCGAAAAGAGCAGATTATTTGATTTATGGAAACTTACACTAACTGTTTTTAGATAGGTAACTTAATGACTTTCTTAATATCAAAAATAGAAAGAAATACATAAAGCTGTCCTGAATCAACTTCTATCGTGATCCTGTACGTTGTCTAGTAATAAAAAACGGTTCATAATTTACTGTTCGGGTACTAGGAAGGGATATTCGGAAAAGGTACTTTATTGCAAGTTTATAAATGGTAAACATAACACTTTTACACGTCAATCTTTTTTGGTCATTTTAAGCTAGATGAGGCCGCTGTTTCCTAGCTGACTACCCTGAGAAGAAACACCGAAATAAACTCAAAGGTCAGTCTCTTTTAAAGTCCATACAATCTGTACTGGCCAAATCGTGTAGGTGGCCTTTTGAGGAAAGCGCCACACAGATTTGAGTGGACCTATCCAGACAGTGCAAGCATTTGTCAGTTATCGTGTAGCTCAAACTTAGAACTTTAAGGAGCTCTGACGCCTTCCATAACAGAGAAGTATGGAAGAAGACTTAATTCGAAGTAAGCTTTGATGACTCATTTCTATATCTACGGTGTTTTTTTTCTCCATGGGACTTTGGTATCCGGTCTACTACAATTTTTCAAAATTATCTTTGTGTTTGGATTCCTTCTTTTAATAGTTCAAGAACGGTACACCAGCGGTTTCGAAGAAGATCTTTGCCAAGCGTTGTGACGTATTTAAGGCATCTCCCCTTTTCTTCTTTATTGGGCTCGTCTGACAGCCATGGTTGGTAGGTACGCTATAGGGTCAAAATTATTACCACACATATCTATCCATATACACACATATATACACTATTTTTATTTTTGATAGCCGCTAAGGATTCTTATTAACCATAGATTTGCTCAAGGCTTGTAACACGCATTTTCTTCTTCTTAGTCGGACATTGTTGTCAGAGTGGTCGTGGTTGCGTAGATGAGGCACAGGGAGAGAATTTCGGGGGGTTGTCGACTTTCCCGAGGACTGCTCTCTCAGCAGTACGCTTCCATTTCTGCCAGTTGGTCACGTTACGAGTACACTGGACCATAGTGGACTCGGTAGTTTTTTGTATCAAGTCAGTCCAGCGATTTGGCCCTAAATCACCAGTCTCTCCATCGAGTTCTCATTTCTGCATATGTGATCAGAGAACTTCAGTATTCGTGTTTTCACACTGGACGAAACTCAATCTTTAACACGAAGCTCTTTGATGAGGGAGACATTAGTACCAGTGTTCTATGGTCCTTTTCCTTTTGGTCAGTAGCTGTTATGTATTAAAAGGCCCTTTAAAAAAAAAATTGTTCCCCTTTTTTTTTAAACTGGAGACTGTCATTAAATTATCTAGACCGCTAAGAAAAATAATATAGCTACTTGACTATTAAACAGAAAAATCAACATGTATTTAACAAAAACCATGCAAAGATTTCTTTCTTACATTCCTTCAGCGTGTTTTATTTTTAGAATTTAACGTTATGACAGAGCAATAACAATATATCATATAATAACCGCAAGAGGGATTCGCTCAATAACGTTCTTGTGTGAGTACAAAATGTTATCTTTAAAAAAATATGCACGTGTGTATGTAAATGTTAGTACTTATGGTTTTATGAGGTTGCCTCCTTTTACCTTAGAATTCAAGGTATGTATGTTGTTTGCTGAACATAAGGTAATAACATGAAGGTATTCCCCGAAGGGTTAGGCAGAGGTGACACCCACATTACATGAAATTATGAATAAGGCCCAAGACATGGCCAATCAACTGGATTATTGGGGTTTAAACCCATCTGTAGGCGTTTATAGGACCTTCTAGGGTTGTGGAATTTGTTCGAGTCACCGCGGCCCTAGAACGCAAAGGGCTTTAGAAGGAACATGGTTGGGTTTTAGTCAGTAAGAGTCTGACACGCCCTTCCGCTCCACCCAGAGCGGAAGAAATCATTTGATGATTTCCCATTATAAAAAAAAATAAAGAGGCGTGTATAGGAGGGCTGACCCGTAATTCCAGTGTAGGGTTCCGTAGTTGCACATCACAATTGCCGACTTAAAATGGTGCTTTTTGTTTGATTCTATGAATATATTAATTGAGTTCACGATTTAACAGTTAAAATCGTCTAAAAACGGGCCCATGTAGGAAGATGGTAACTGAAGATGAATTTGTACGAAATTTTCCTTCTCCAAGTACATTTTATAAGATGGTTGACTATTACTGGTTGTAAAGTCTACTTAGCTCTGGTATTTTCTTTTTAAATTCGTTATACATATATGTTTCTACCACGAATTTGTTCACGTCTTCACAAACAACCGTTTGATGCTGCTGGCAGCTGGCAGAGGGGACACTTCACTGTAACAAAAATTTGCACTTCAAAGCTTAATATTTCGCAAACGAATGCTTGGATGGACAAATGGATTCGCACACCCTCAATATTTTTAAACGACCTATCCAATGACACAACATGGGATAGACGATAAAAAAAAAATATTTCAAGCTTTTGTTTTTCCACTTAGTAGGCGTGATTTATATGTATAGTATTTCAAATTTCGACTTTCTAGTACTAAGCGTCTCTGAGCTAAACCGCAGACAGACTGACAGACATGGCGAAACTATAAGGGTTCCTACTTGACTACGGAACGCTAAAACTCCTTTTGTTGTTACAAGTAATTAACTGATTTTTGATAAATTATATTTTGAGATGTTTTATTTCGTGCTGACCGACTGGCCCATAACCTAAGATTCGACGTCCACTATAGGCATATATTGGGCGTCGAATCTTAGATTAGGGGCCAGGCGCTCTCTGGAAAAAAAACCCTAGATACGCCAACTAACCCATCTCTAGTCACATGTTATAATAGGAACACTATTGCCATTAACCGGGCATACATTTAGTCTCCGAGCTGCTGTTCGGAATGGTAAAAACCCAATTTAACTCTCAGCTTTAGCCGAGAGTCGAACCCAGGACGTCATGCACCGTCAAAGGATTGCAACTTCTGAACATTGGTATTATAATTGGATTCTGTGGTAGTCTGAAAAGTTTGCGACTTTTAGGTCAACAACGCTACTTACTATATATCCTAAAAATACAACCGATAATTTAATGTTATAACAAGGTAGAATTTGGTTTAAATATATCATATTCCTTCTCATGACCTTTGGGCTCCTAATTTCATTATTTGTTACATTGACCGGGAAAGTCCCGAACTCCCGAGAACTCTCGATTAGCCCCGAGTGCAGTCGTAGACTTCTTTAACGAATTCATCAATCCATTCTTCGCTAGTCGTAGCTTCCATACTTGCATAAACATAATTTACATGTACAATACGAATCAAATGAGCAAACCTTCCAATGCAGAACCCGTTTGTTTTTACTGTTGTCAAGTTCTCATACTCTTACAACTTACGCAGGATGATACTACTTATCATCCCGCACGATGTGTCTTTTTTTCATTCTCAGCTCAACAGAAATATTCTTTAATAAAAAATAAAACTGACCGTTTAAATAATTCAACATCAGGTCAAACTTCAACGTCATCTCTGAAGGTGGTGGCAACGTTGACTCATATTGTTATTTCATTATAAATGCACAAAATGTCTTAATTAAATGATCAGAACCGGCATAATAACTCAGAAAAAATACACAGCCTCCAACTCCGGTTGTCTACTCTCCCTTTCACACGTACCACACTTCATGCGCCATCTCTCTCTGTGCCAGACGAACTTGTAAATTGTTCTTTTTACGTTATGCCCGGACCGAAAGGTCTTATACAAGACGAATTATTACGAATTTAATCTTTATTTGTATTGTTATAAAATCCTTTTTTATATTAAAATATTTCTTTTCCTACATTTGGTAGTTCACGACGATGATCAAGTTATCTCGCTCAGACAAAACAAAATACAGCACAAGTCCTTTGAGCTTTCGAGTTTAGTTGCTTTACCGCGATTGCTTTTTGTATCCCTGTCCCTTTTCTCTGGCCATTTCATTCGTAACCAAACGGGTTTGATTCTGAAATCCTTAAAGATTGTCTTTTTGTCTGAAAATGGACTTTGTAGGGGACATTTTAAGATCATGTTTTGCTTGTTCGTTGATTGCAATGTAAAGTTTAATACGTTCTCGTGAAGATGTTACTGTCACATTCTACGATGCGATATGTGGTGTTTTTATTGTGAGTGCATTAAGACATGCATTGCACTCAGTTTGGTTACCGAGGGCCAGTTCGGGTAACTAATACATGATTCATACGGAACCTATTGGGAGTGACGCGATTTCACGCAGGCACTTGACAGAAACATTCTTTTGTAAGTGATAGTATGTGATGTTTAGTATTTTAGTGTTTTTCTTTTATCGAATTGCTCGAAGTACTTGAGACCAGAGCTAAACACTGGATTTTATTACTCATTTTGTTCAAATGTATAATTTAAATGAGAATACTAATGCAGTAGAATTTTTTAAAACATTGACAATTTGGTCAATAACATAAAATATTGTGTGTACTATTTTCGGTGTACAATAAATATATTCTATCTGTCTATCTTGTTTTGATAATTTTATTAGTAAGGCATTCTGCCTGCATGAAGTTTTAAATAAATAAATCTTCCTCATTCTTTCCCAAGCAAGATATTTCTTTGCCTTAAAAATCTTATTGCTTCAGTCATCAATTACCTATCACGCTATGCCTTTATTACTCAAATTATCCCATCAAAACCTTCCACTGATGACAATCCCAAAACCAGAACTCATTACCCCTGACTCCCACACATTCCACGTCACACCTAATTTGACCTTTACATTTTCAACCCCATTAGTTGGATCCTCATCATATTTGTGTTCCAACCTCAAAGTAGTCCAGTCAGTGTGTGATTAAGGAATACTTCCATAGTTTCTGAGAACGACTGAATTGGTTGAGTCGTCAGCAGCTTGTCATCTCTGGACAAACATTTGAGCAGTAGTCACCACAGTAAATATACTGCCCTCAAGTATTTGCTCACCACTCCACAAATAGATAATTATTTAGTCTGTTTCCACATTTCGATATTGAATTTCTTATTCTGAAATTCATTTTTCATGTTGGCGTTATGGTAAATTTAGATTATCAGACGGTGTGACCGCGTTCATTCAGGTGAGTTTATTTGGAGTCGTGTTTCGACTTCTGTTTTTGTTTAAACTGATTTCTTTTACTGATTTTATGATTTAGAATATTGAAATGTTTGTGATTTTAGTTAAATTTGTAGCTTGTGTCTCTGGCTAATTATTTCGTTGCTTGAACCAAGAATTAATTAATAAGTATTTTTTAATTACTCGTTCATCTGTTTGTTTAAGCTTACTACAGTTACTGAAAGCGTCAGTTGTTTAGTTTAGTTTTCCTTACCCCAGAATACATTTATTCAGCTGCTATTAATTGAACGTAACTTTCAGCGTTTCCGGTGTTTTATTGGGATCACTGACATTTATTAGTTTATCTATCATTCATAACACTCTGTTTTTTTTAGGCTCCACTTATTTTGTCATCAGTATATGTTTTTTTTGTATTTTAGGTTAATTTAAATAGTTTTGTTATTAAGTTTTTCACATAGACTAGATAACCTACGGGCTATGACTGTTATGCCATTATAGTTTCTTTTTCATTTCATTCACCTGTTGTCAAGTACTTAGTTCACAGGTCTACACTGTTCTCGTATACCATTAACACTATAATATGGTACCATTATCTTATGGAGTATTTTTGTCGTTTCTTCTTCACAGGAATCGACTATTTTGAACCATGCACTAACTTCTTACGTTTCATACATGTGTCCGTAAAGGTTTATGTGAAATGAAATGTTTTTAATTTATTTCTCTGCTTGTGATTTTCTCCTCATTAACTTATAGTTTTATTCCAGTTAGCATATTCTCTTTCTTCATTATATATATATTTCTTATTTATATTTGTTATTAATAAATCCTCCTTATTTTGTATTATTTCTTATTGTCTATGCAAAAAATTAAAAACCATCGAGTATATTATTTATATATATATAAATAAGTGTATTCATTAACTCCTTTAAAGTTCAAAATGTAATTTTATCGGTCAAGATATTCCTCTGAATGTAGGTATTTTACTGGACTACACATACACATGCCATTATCCGTACCGTTGCAGTTCAAACGAAAACATTTCAGCTTCCGCACTGATAGGTTATAATTACATAATCACTCCAGACCTCCCACCTACCATATTTACTTACCCGTCGATGTGGACTCAATAAAAACCCTGTATCGTTCATGCAAATCCATGAATTATCATTGTTTATGTTAGTGCATCAGTCAGCATAGCGCTAAGAAAATGCGATTAAGACATTATCTGGTTAGCACTATCCGCGCCCGAGCAGGACAGAGCACAAATACGCCCGCATATAATTTGTACGGAAATAACTTTCCGTGGGAGAGAGACGGCGCGATTGAAATGTCAGGTTCGACGGGCGCATAATGAGAAAAGTGTTGTCTCTTTCTCTCTAGACGTTTTACAATCGTTTATTGTCATGTTACTGTCTCGTTTCGACGGGCAAGATTGAGATGAAATCGCCGTCGGCGCGTTTCGTCCGTGTCCACCCGCTATTAATATTCTATATCGGCGTGTAGTGCGACCGCGGCGGACGTTATTCCTGTTATTTTTTATTTCGTGATTTACTTTGACAATCGTTATTATTTTTCTAAATTAAAAACATTGACATTTCGTGCGAGGATTTGTGTGCAAGTGATTGATTTTATTATTTTCTGTTGTGACCAAAAATAGTTTATTTAACATACGATTGACAAGTGAGCATGTGTTGTGTCCGTATTTATTATTATGCAAATGGATTGCTTTTGCTACCGGCGATATAGTTTGACACAAGATGACCTGAACCATTAAGATATGAACTGTAAGTAAATATGTCACAATATTATTAAAAAAAAAAATGATAAAAATAAAAGAGTTGTAGAAGTTTGACAAATTATCGTTGGTATCATTCGTGCCGCGACATTTTTATTATTACAGTTTATTTCCTATTTAAAAGTTTGCAAGTTGTTATTTTCGGTGTGAGTTCAGAACATGTGGGCTGAAGAGTATTTTGTACCTGACTCTTTGAGAATGAAGGGGCTGACTTTTTGTATGTTTAAAAACAAAGAAGTGGCCGGGTCGGCGGGGAGTCGTCCGGTGTTGCAGTGCAGTCACGTTTTTAGTCTTTCCCGGGAATTGCTGGGATTTTTATTTATCACCTAGCGATCGTCGCCAAGAGTTGCATTTTTTATAAATATGAGAAATTTCGTATTCCAAGTACAGACATTTTCTGAGAATTGCGTCGGATGTATGGATTACCATATTCCTGACATAGTTGAACTAAAAACCATAGTAGCATGTTGTTGTCTTCTCACTTATATATTTTTATAACAACTGTGGCAGATTTCTGTAGATGTTAAAGAAAAACAAAACAAAGTTACAGAAAGGAGGGTAGTTGCGCCAGAGCTAAAAGTAGGAACAATCAGTGTAATCAAGAAATGCGGGACTTTTTTCTAAAATATTTTATTCTTGTAAACCGCAAGGGGTACCTGTTCATTGTTACATTAATTTTATCAACAGTCATTAAAATTTAACGCATTCATAAAAGTTAGACTTGTTTTTATTTTAGTAACATAATAACTAACTTCTTTACTACCCATAGTTTCGTCCTGCTCACAAACCGTAACACCATAAAATAAAATAATATTAATTTCATAGACATTAAATGTTCAGTAGGTGTCATTATCATTACGCAAATCAGGCTAGTAACTTACTTGAAATTGCATATTTTATGTTTTCCATAAAAAAACTGTTTTGTTAAACATTTTAATTCAATATCTGCTTTTATATATTTTTTTCGTCTAATTCTAATAAATTCGTATACCTACAGTACCTCTTTAAAGTTCATAGGTTCATACTGATAATTTAATAATATTGTTAACTATGAAAGTAAAATAAAATAAATAGGTAGGTACTACCTAGATAATTAATTTCCTGTCTGTAAGTGCTAAGAAAAATCACTTCTCTCAAAGAATAAAATTGTTATAGGTAACCAAATAATAAGAAGAATAATTTCTTCAAACTATAGGAAAAATAATCACGGGAAATTGGCAATTATTTAGATACGATATGAAGAATATTTAAATAAAACCTTGGAGTGATATAATAAGAAGTACCTAAGTTCAATAAAGAATCGAGCATAAAAAAATTACCTACCTAAGTTTCTCTGAAGTTAAGTGCATGTGCTTTTATGTAGGTAATTACGCTAAAGGTAATAAACAAAAACTAATTAAAACTTATAATCATTTGATTCATAGTCAAAACACCTCCATTGTTATCAAAACTTCAAAAGCGCAATTAACTTGACTACAATATAAAGTACTGTCGGCCACATTATAATGTAAAACAGTAAGATTTCACCATTAATAACTTCATAATGCTCACATTTCACGAGCTATGGCGGAGTTGCACGAACGGTTCCGAACCGCCCCGAACGGACCCGACGACCTGCGTCCCGATCACGACTACACGAGATAGAGTAATGATTTGTTTGCTTACAATCGATTCCTTAGATGAGCTATCGATATGAGAAATGTTAGATAGTAAATGATGTAATTGCTGTGGAATCATGAGCATATCGAATTAATAAAGGTACAGAGAGCACAGAAGGAGTCAGAGTAGGTATTCATTAAAAGGACCATACAATCAGAAGACCAAGAGAAAACAATGATTTTTCTGATTCTGGGAACTGAAAAACTAATAACGACTGTAGCCATAAAAATATGAATTAATAATGAGTGCATTGAAGCCGACTATGAAATATTAAATGCTTGTTTTGCTATCAATGTATCCTGTAAATGTCAAGAGTTCTCGTCTAAACATACCCACCCAAATTAATTCAGCAAATTCTAAAACATTAACAGTATTTACGTGTTGAACAGCAATAGAAAATAACTTTGTCGCTTCCCTATTAATTTTATTAACTGCAAGATCTAACGACACATTAATTGTTAATATACTCGAAACTATTTTAATATCTTCAATTACATTATAAATGGCTTATAACTCTGAGAAAATATCCATAATAGTTATCCAATAAGCTGAAACATTACGAGCCATTGGCCATTATGAATTCCATCGTGCGCGTCTGTAACAATTATTGATCTATCCATCGACTCACGCGCATCGGTCGTCGACATGCTTCCATCTCTGATCTTGTTGATTAAGCTATTACCAAAACTACACGTTTCCTCATCTATGAATGCCCTGCGGCGCCGCGTGCGGTTTTTTTCTTCTTCAATAAATCATATCCGTTATACGAATCTTCTATCATTTTGTGTAGTTATTATTTTTTGTAATGGATGGATTCTTCCTTTATGATTGGTGTTTACGTAAATTGGTATAGTCGTAATGCTGATTGATTTTAACATTATTCATGAGCTCGGTGTTCTTTCGAATTGATACTTACCTGCCATACTGTAAATCCATTTTTGATAATGATAGATTGACTAGTGCATAAATGTGGAGTAAGAGTATTTTACGTCCAGACACGTTTTGCGATTTTGAATAGGATAACAACACTGCTTCAATGCAGTAGTTATAACTAGGTAACACCTTCAAAATATACGAGAAAAATAAATATTGTAAGAGAGATGAGAAACCTGCCAAACACAATATTACAATACATTTCTCCAATACCAATAATGGAAATAGTTTCTTGATTAAACATCAAATAACCAATACTACTAAATAACATCTAATAATGTCAATTTAAAATAATGGAGAGCACTATTTAAACAAAATCAATAAACTGCGTGAGGAATGAAATCGAAGCACAGTAGATACACTTAATAAAATCGATGTTTATAAGATATGTCCTCAACTAATAATGGAATCAGAAAGTAAGCGGAAAGCGGATGCAACAGAATTTTTTTTTAATTCTGAATCCTATGATAAAATTAAGATTTAAATTCCAGATCAAGAAAGTTTTAATGAACTTTTGAAGCATGTTAAATATTATTTTAATAACGTCATTAATTAATTTTCAAGATGTAATCTGAGAAGAAGGGGATAAGATACAAGCTGGGCTAGTGAGAGATCCAAGAAATTAAATCGTTCGTTGGTTTTCAAAGTAACTGGGCTTGTTATCAATTCTGACGATAAAACAATATTTGTTAGCAGAGAAATTTATCGTAATACTTAGTAGTTAGTCAGTAAATCGAGCATATTTCATTTATTGTTAGTCGTGATTATAATTTTAACATACTTGTACAGGACACTTGTGTTGCATGCTGAAATAAGTGAGCAAAATAAATGTATTCTACTAGCTTTTGCCCGCGACTTCGAACGTTCATATCCCGTTTTTCCCGTATAGCCTGTTGCCTTCATCATTAATGTGGCATATATGAATAAAAAAGAATTTTCCAAATCCGACTGGTAGTTCCAGAGATTAGCGCGTTCAAACAAACAAACTCATTAGCCTT
Source organism: Mamestra brassicae (assembly GCA_905163435.1). Classification (NCBI taxonomy): domain Eukaryota; kingdom Metazoa; phylum Arthropoda; class Insecta; order Lepidoptera; family Noctuidae; genus Mamestra; species Mamestra brassicae. The sequence goes on along the minus strand of LR991013.1, from coordinate 5,668,546 downwards.
ATTATATTAGTAAGTATATAACACCTCCAAAAATTGGAGTTTCCAAAATTTCAACGGAGTATAATTGTCAATTTAACACTAGCAATTTGAATTACTTAGTCTTCATTTATATCTGCATATATCGCAGCACCATTGGGCTTTTACCATCGCTATCTGTATCACCTTATCTCATGGCGATCATCTTAAGCTGCCAGCCTACGAATTTATTCATTCCATAGACAATAAAGTTAAATAAGTACTAGGACTCCCGGAGTTACCGAGCTTAAGTTAAAGTTTTGTTGCGACTGAACTTATCTTAAAACTTTATGCTTTTTCATTTTATACGCTTTGCTGTAATGTCATATTTTCTTTGGCGGGTATTTTAGTAGTTAGTTTTGTGACTTTATAAAGTCGTTTAGAGGAAGTACAGTCACTTGCAACAATTAATGTTTCCATAATTGTTTTTATTTCAAAAATATTTTTATTTATAAGAAATTTTTTTTTTTCAATCATTCATATTTTGTCAGGTTAGAGTACCCACAAAATTTCTTACAGCCTTTTTCTCTGTAACAAAGATGGCTCTTTAAATTCCTCAACGGCAAACCAACTCCAGAAACCACATAAAATAGAGTTATTTCTCACTTATCAAGTTTGAGCTTTTACACCCAAGTGCAATAAACTCTAACCGGGCACTGCAGGATGAAATAAAATGAAAAAATATAGCCCTCGTGCTGTAATTTCGCTGATATCGTTAAGTCGTTTAGTTATTTGGCCCGGGCTATCTCGGGAACTGGTTGGGGCAACCCGGGTCAAGCGCGGTCACGGCCTTAGATGAAGACATTCGGGTTCCAGTACAACAGCAGTGCTGAGGAGTTGCTTATTTTTATAGATTTTTTAACGGAAATGTTTTGTGACGATTATGTTTAGATTTTTGTTGGTAATGCGCTACTGACGCTTGACGCATTAATTTGGTTACCTATGTGTCACATTTCACTTTTAATATTATTTTCTGAGAAAAATGCATGCGTGCTATTATTTTCAGTATCTGCGGTTTCTTTAAACTTGTTGGAAAACAAATAAGTATGATAGCAGAAATGCTGCGAAGAGAAAATTTAAAAAATATTTTACTACTACTATAACGATAATTGACTAGCAGTTATCGTCAAAATATGATACTAACACTACAACAAAGTCCAAAACAAACATTAAATTATTGTAAACCAACAAACCGACACTCAACTACTAATTTTATTATTTAATTAGCGTGTCAGTGAGAAATTTTCTAGTTATTAAACTTGACTACTGATTTTATTGATAGCAAACAAACATGAATTGGTATTTTAATAGATAAAGAAAGTTTTCGATAGATGCTGCTAACTAAAAGGCTAATATTATAATTTAATTGATGTAAATATGAAAATTAGGAGCCATTTGTTTACTTTGCAAAGTTGTTTCTTGTTTAAATTAATGTTAATTATGTGAAAAGTATGTTTTGGGACTATTTAATATTTATGGCAAATTTGTTTCCAATGTTTTTACTGGTGTTATCACTACGGCCAAAAAAAGCGTGTAGTAAACACAAATAATTGATTTTCAAGCGTTATAATAATATTTTAAAAATATAAAAAAGCTCTACAGATTTTTAGCATATTCAGTCAGAATGCTATCATCAAATTGATGATCCTCTCAAGCTGTTATTATAAAACCTTTGCAAGGCTCACTCACTATAATTCGTTCACAATGACCATACCAAACAAAGTATCTAATCACAAAATGGCGAATAATCACTACATTTGCCGAACATCCCTGTTATTTACAATCAATCGGCGACGCAAGAGCGTGACACGACCAGAAAATACGACCACAAAATATTTGTACAGTCAGCGCCGTAATAAACACACAGAAGCGAGACGAATCGCCGCGTTCACTAAATAAAAATTTTCGAACTTCGAACGGACCCACAAAAAACACGAGTAAAATGAGCGTCGAAAGAGCCATCTCTCCTGGGTAGAACTAATTGGCGTTCGTTGGTTTATACCTTAAAAAAGTTATTTGTTAAACTCGTAACACTATTTTGATGTCCGAAGCCGGGACGTGAGGTTGTTTCGGACAAAAAATGACGGTACTGACCGCTAGCGTCTTTGATATACGGATTGAACAAATATTTTTGATGTAGTTGCATGATTGTTGTTTTTTTTTACAATAAAATTGGAATTTTTAAACTTGGAATAACTTTCTACAAAAGTATGCGGCATGAATCTGGAGATTTGGATAAGAATAGTGTTGAGTTAAAAAAAAATAACGGTAAAAGTACAAAGGCCAATTTTGGCTACACATACAAAAGTGACGTAGTAACAGCTTAACAATTATGGAAAATATAACAATAAAAACGTTACAAGTGTCTGATGACTGATCCGCGGCGTGTGTCGATCAAGAAATAAAGTTATAACTATTTCATGTTAGATATACTTGATACGGAGCGGCGCAGTTAGACAAAACACCTGTATTCTCCGCCTACCTACCCACTTATAAATATGTAACCCCCATTGTCCTCACAAAAGAGATCTATCCGTGGACTTGCTAACAAGGGATTTTTTGAGAAAAAAAGTCGAGAGATCCGAATGCGCACCAGATTTGTTGCCGAACAATGGACCAGGAGACGGTCAGGTAGAATAAATTCCCTTTGTTGACTACCATTAGGATTGTAATGTTTGAAGATTTTTAGGAGTAATAAAATTCGGTGAACGCTATATTTTTTTTGCCTGACTGTACTTCGATTTTTTTTATTTCCACACGATTTATCGATATAAAAATCCATAGTTGAATCTCTGAAATTGGATATCGTTCCTGCTTTAACATAACCCATATTGGAGTAAAAGTTAAAGAAGAAAAAATAAAATAAACAACCAAAGAACACACATCACATTCACATCTTGATCAAATTCCGAATAATCAGCTATCGAAATTATGAAAAAAAAAAGTATCCACCTCTCCGGACGGGGAACCGTTAAAATTAATGACATTTCTTTCACTTCGGTCGAGAACAGTGTCGGTTACCTTGCTCCTACTACCTGGCCGATGATGTGTCTATTTAGACATCAAAATACACTTTTTTGTTCGACTATATCTGTGAAACTAGTTGCCGAAACACAAAACATTCATTGTTGAGGTACTTTTAATGATTTTCGGCAGATTTGAGAGGTCGTAACTTTGGAATTCTGCGAACCCACGTGGTCTATTTAGCAGAAAAAATGTGAAGGTGCGTTTCCATGTGTCAAATGAGGTGTTATTTACGATTTTGAGGCGAAACGTGCTGGTTTGAATGAAAATGATACTCTTAAGGCGTTATGTAACGACTAAGGTGACATAAACTAGATTTCTGAATGACTTGCTATTACAGTTTTATGTGTTTTTCGTGTTTAAATAAGAGGTGTCTGTGATTATGTTTTTTCTGTGTAAGTTCACTTATTTCTGATCCAATTCTGTGTACATTAGCAGTCTGAATTCTGATATGTTACATAACACTGAGATTTGAGAACATGATCAAATGTTTAATATTGATTTAGTTTTTACGCTTCATCTTACTTAACCAATCTTCAAAACATGGAAGCTTGCCCAATACGCCCTAAATTTTATACCCACCTTACTAATAAGCCTCCCCCGTCTTTGCTTAGCTATCAAGCCGAGTCTTAACATTATCTCGAATTTTCAAGCACAGGAAATTATAATAACTCAAGTATTAAACAATCAAGCAATGATGTGTGTATAAGTATTATCTTATCAGGACGGACAGACAGACAGGATGCTCGCGTTAGCTCCCAACTGACTGACAGACGAATCCCGGAGCAAACACTTGTTAAGAACGAATGAACTTGATTGCTTAATGCTCTGAGGGAATTTGATATGGGTTGACAATTGTTGTCCTTTTGAGGGACGAAAGAAATAAGAACGAAGGAATTTGTATCGGTATAAGTAGACTGCTTTTTGAACGAGTGAAACACAACAGTAAACAGCTACAAGAAGTTAAGAATAGAAGATAACACAGTAGTGACAATTATACTAAACAAAGACTCTCTATCAGTGACAATAGTAAAACACAAGTGAAAATCATTGAACACTGTAGACATGGAGGTAGTTGAACATGAACTTGGTAATAGTCAAAAAGTATTTCAAGTGGCCAGTGAAGTTGCTGACGAATACAAGCACTTGTTAAATAAATTAGAGGTCAAGAACTCCAGAAATGATTAAACTATCGAGTATATTAGTCTTGCAGAAGCCAGTCTAAATGATTTATAACTTCTAGTAGATAATATTTCAATTTGAAAGACTCTTGTAAAATACCGACTGTATTTCATGTCTTGTAGATTGAAGGAAAATCAGCATTTTCTTAAGTTCTAATTCATTCTCTTTCTTGTTCTTCTATAAAACCGAACTGGGCTCGCGTGGTCATGCGGTGTACTACCTTACAGAAGAGGCCTGAGTCCCCAGAAGTAGGAACATTTACGATGATCATGATTATTTTTAAGCCTTTTGCTTCTGCTTCAGCTATTAATATAAGAGGGATTACTAGCAGTTGATCATCAACTCCGAATATCGTCGCAGCATTGTCTGTGGCAACTTCGTCTTTCATTTTATCGTTATTGTTAAAATCGGCTAAATTTTAATTAACCACTGCCACTATTTTATCATCAGATAAATCTGCGTTACTCGTTTATGTCTCAATATCTTTAGCAACAAGTTGTTAAAGTGTCGGAATCAACGCAGGCTAGACTAAATGCTATCTAGCGTTAAATTGGTTTATTAGTCGCAGTATAATATTATAATTGTGCGCAATGACTATAATTATCATACATTAATCTCATAATCTGAGATTGCGCGCTGATTTTAAGATAACATCTTTGTAACGGGGCGACCCACAGGAAGTTGTAATTTCTTGTTTTGTTCATCGTCTAGATAATGTGCTTTTTATGTCTATGGTCAGGTTAATTGCTCTATTTTGGTAACTTGATTTATGTGGAAAAGTTTCTGACGTCATTTTCATCCGTCTTTTTTATCCGACGATGCTTTCTTTTTTAAAGGAACAAGTGATCTGCTTTCCTGAACAAATCTGTCTTCGTTTTTCTGAAATCTGCGTGAATTAATATCATAATTATTATTTGACTAGCTTTTGCCCGCGACTTCGTACGCGCATATCCCGTTTTCTTCCCGTTCCCATATAGCTTATAGCCTTCCTCATAAATGTGACTTTCATATACTGAATTTTTCAAATCCGACTGGTAGTTCCAGAGATTAGCGCGTCCAAACAAACAAACTCTTCAGCTTTATTATATTAGTATAGATTCCTTAGGTAAAACTATCCGGCTCCAAGGACCGAATAAGGAGTTTCATTATCGTCACCCATATGTTCTATAAATTTATTGATCAGTTTTAAAACCTTTCTTCTTACAAAAATAATATCCTCATCAATCAACGATTTGTTGGTTTTAATTTCATTCACCCCAAAAACTTCAAAACTACCCACATCATATTCCATCCCAAATCCCTTGAACACAAAAATCCAGTAGGCAACAGACTAACGCATTACCGTCGACTTGTAGGTGATAATGACAGTTTGCGCCGCCATTTAACATGGCCGTGCGAGCTACTGCGCCCGCGCAACCCTCGCCCCAATATTGTTTCTCTATGTTTGGACATTATTATCTTCAGTTGGTTTAGGCGCGTGAGTTTTGGATTACGTTGCTAGTTTTTGAAAACAAGTTCTGTTGAGCAATCTGATAATGGATTTGTTGGAATTCTTGGAGTAGGAGTTGCGATGTTTGGTTTGGTATTGCTTGTTTTAGATAGTGTTGTAAAATTGTGACATGGTGACAATTCATTATTATGGCTTCTGCAAGCAGGAGTGACCCGAAGAAAATGCGACAGACGACGCGTTTTCATCGAAATGTTTTATACGAAAGGATTGTTTTGTTATCGCGTCGGTGTCGTGTCTGTCTGCGAGTACCTCTATCTTTTTTCTTAGGTTCTTAGTATTTTTTCCACTTAATTTTTCAGGTCTTTTACTTTAAACAATTCCACTGAACTATAGACATACTCGAATGTGTCGTGTTAGTGTGTGTATTTTAGGTCTCAATGGTGCCTTTGAGACCTAAAATTATTCTTTTTATTAGAACACAAACGAAGCTTAAGTTTCATAACAGACATGGATACTAAAATCAGCATCATAAATCAAATCAAATTCCAGATCAAGACAAAAGCCAAACCTGTCCCAAGAAGGAGATACTGACCAGTTAGCCGAACAGTTTAATAACCAATAAATTGGCAAACAATAAACACAACACATAGTAATACCTTCAATAAAACACCATAACATCTAGGAAAACCCGCAAAGTATTAATAAGCAGTTAACTTAGACACAGAACTGGTTTCGATAGGAATGCGAGTGGGCGTTCGGTTCGATTCCCCGGCCGGACACTATTGTGACGTAACGCCATAGATTGGTTTGTTTACGGTAAAGTAGACCAACGTTAGATTGTAGTTATTTATGGGACATGAGACCATGATGGGGTTTGCATTGGTGTATAATATTATAGAGGTAATATTGTCTATGAGATAAATAAATCAGTTTTCTGTAGTACAAAGAAGAAGTTCAATCGTTTGATCCACTTGAGAGATATGTTTTCTTTAAAAATATTTTCCATGTAACAAATTGACGACTTGGGCTTCGATAATAAGGACCAATACATTCGGATATTGCACCCACTGTAATTCAATACGATCAAAATCATACCAAAACACAAATTGGTCAACCAATTTGTTGCATTCATATCAAGAACAGCATCTTTACAATAATTATTGTATAATGCCTGATCATTATCAAACCAGACTTGACGTCTCAAATTTTACAATAATAAAGTAATTTCTAAGCACACAAATGTCAATCTTATCGTTTTCCAATGTCTTACAAATTGAAATTACCCAATCACAGCTCGACTATAAACTAACCAAGTTTATCTACCAATCCGAAATCAGAGACAATCTAGATTCCGAAACTAAATCGAATCCTATCAGCAATTAAGACTTCGCAATCAAAAACTAACATAAATATGGTGTCTGTGGGTAGTATTTTACGATTAAATATATAAGCTATAAACACAAAAGCTGTAATTAATGGCCCAGCCCTCGGCCCTCTGGTAACGAGGCGAGAAACTCGGCCCTCGTTTGGCCCAGGTGGACCACATAAAACTATCCGGACCTATTTTTATCTGGTCGTAATTTAGGGCTTCGGTTGAGCTGCAGAATAAAATCTTGGAATAGGTGAAAGGGTATATGGTCCTTCGAGACGGGAAAGTGGTTTAGTTGGGCCATGAATAAGGTTGGATGGATTAGTAGTTATACATGTATAAAGTCAGTTAAGTTTCATAAAAATCGGTTCAGTAATTTTTAAGTGAAAGATTAACAAACATCCATTTACCCGTCCATCATCTCATTCTGAAATTCCACTCCTAATAAGCGAATCCTCTGCAAAATTAATCTACATTTTTAAGAATACCAAACTCATGATTATGTCACCACTTTTTACTAAAGACCCTAAACAAAAAACCTCGTCAACACTCGAAATCGTCATGCCAACTATTTGCAGTAATACAGAGCATTTCAACAAATAGTATAGATTAAACATATTTAATCCCAAATAGATGAAATTGTTTGAACAAGTGGCCGCTACTCATCACAGGGACATGCTGAATACTTCCCATTGTCCCTTACAACCCATGAAAGGTGTATGACAGGTTAAATGGATACCATAACAATGGGAAGCGAGGATTTGTGAAAATTATGATTTTTAATATTTGAATAGAAAGGTACTTGGAAATTGACGAGGGATCTCTTTTATGTTTTTGGGGATCGCAGGGCGTTAGTTTTTTGTTTCGGCTCTGTTGTTACACTACTCTGTGGTGCTATTAGCGAGTTTGACTTCAAGTCTTGTATGTTATTTCAGGACGTATATTTGTTTTCAAGAAGCATAGTGTGTCAGGATTTTGCTTGTTCATATTTCAGCATGATTTATTTACTGGTTTTGCGTTCTAAGCAAGGAAATAATATGAGTATGGATAACCGTGTTTATTACTTAAAACTTGGCTTCTACGTCTTAAGTAAGATAAAAGTGTGTCTTATACCAGGCAAAGAGACTGAAGTCAGTTTTGCTGATACTCTCTTCTTGATAATATCTAAGATGGCAGGCGTTCTGAAATATATAGATTTCGTCATTGTATTTAGAAACATTAATACTATAGTGCATTTCTCGTAGGTGGAAATGTTCTCAGACTATCAAACTGATAGCGAAATTGTATCTTGAGCTATTAAATCAGCAAAGGTGTTAATGGAAGTACTTAAGGCTGTTGATTTAATTATAAGTTGTAGTGCTTTTAAGATAATAAATGAGCCACGTCAGAAAAATGAATGCGGTAGGAACAGGCATAAAATTAATTAATAGAGTATTTATTGGTTTGACTGACTGAGGCATTACTGGTAAACGTTAATGCTGAGCTTGACGTCCTGGTTTCGATTTCCTTGTTGAGGGAAGTAACATAAGCTTTTTCCATTTGAAATTTCTCAGTAGAAACCAGGAGTCCAGATTTAATAGGCGACCCTATGAGAGGACTTAAAAATAACTGGAACAATTGAGATGTGTATATTAGACATAACTCTACCCAACCCTCCGGAGTATTCTGCCATGATGATATATTTTGAATACTGGTCCTTTCCTCTCAAAGTGTGTTAAAAGCAGTTTAAGTACTCATGTTAAGAGAAATTGTATTAAACATTCCTTGTTCCCAGAATACCTTTTGATAAACGAGAGTGTTTTGAGGTACCTACTCAGCCGAGACTTTCTTGGATTGTTAACTGTGTCAGTAACATTTACTAAGTATTAATGGTCCTTTTATCTGCAATTTTCCAGCAACGTCTGAATTACAGCGTTAACTAACTTCTAGTAAACACCAATTCCGTTCTATCCATAAAGGCGAGAACATAACTTCTCTTTGAACCGCGTAACCACAAAATTCATCGGTCACAAACCGATTCAGAGTCCTTTCAACTTCCTGCCCGTAAATACTCATACTCAAATAGGCATTCGTTTTGAGCTATGTTACACCTACATATCAATTAGTGTGGCTTAAACTCAGTTACTTCTGTACCCAGAATCCCAGACCTCCCTTCCATAACCTAGGACCAAGAAACCAAGTCCAGGGCAAATTGGTTCAGGATCAGCTAAATCTAAATAGACGAGTTTACTTACAATATCTCAGTGTAACACTAAAACTGATTCCTGGAACATGTTTTAAGTATATTCAATATTGACAGAGCGAGGCCGGGGGGCGTACAGTAGCTTATTGGTATTTTGGATTCTGACTCCGGTCAATATTGGCTTTAACCAGTTTTTTATATTGGCTTTGACCGAGTAGGGGTGATCGGTTTTCTAAGGATTTGGAAATGGGGAATCATTTCCATATAATCATTATGGGAGTAAGTACCATATAAGGTATTTTAGGTTAAGCCTTTGTGGGATGTGTTATTTTTTAATATCTGGTTATATCTAGTTTTAGTGATGGGGTTTAAGTTGGGGCTGTTTGTGTATGTTAGTTTGTATGTTTGTAAACGCACCCAAGACACAACAGAAATTCCTAGTGAGGCGCAAAGTTTTCTTTAATTTTTTTTTTTTTTTGTGAACAGATTGAGTTTAGTTGAATAAGGAATAAATGTTTAGGATTTTATGATGAAGAATGTTGAGCTTTTGGTCATGATATTAGTCCAAATTGTAACTAAATTCCTATAAAGATCTCGCTAATGTTAGTCGCTACAAAAACACTGTACCTACTCGGTTGTTTAAAATGTGATTAAAATTATTATCTCAAATGTCAAATATAATTTGACGCATCATTTGTCAAATATTTGACAGGCATAATAAATTATATTGACATAAACATGGCTAAAATAGTTGTTTGATTACTTTAGTTCGATAGCTGGCCTAAATTAAAATTACCGAAGTAATTTAACATACGTAGCTAAAAAAACTAGAACTCTGGAATTTATAAATCCACTATAAACTAAATAAACATGCCTGTACATGTATCTATCTAAGAAAAAGATGATCAGCAGAGATGAAATTGTAAAACAAATGTTGTTTTAAGTTAAACTCCTGCACACCTATGCAAATAGGGCTCCCACAAAATTAATGTCAACATGAAAAGTAATAAAAACTACATTTTTCATTGGACGCATCGTTCCGTATCGCTATGTATTAATCCATTGCATGTTGTTCAAATAACGAGGGAAATAATTTGGATTCCAAGGTAGCAATGTAATGTGAATTTATGAGGTTCCCATCATCGTAAAGTTTGCTCTACAAAAGCTTCCAGTCATACAGCTTGACGTAGGGCTGCCACGATTTCAAACTTTTACTAGTTAATTAAGTATTTTTAGCATTTAATAGTTGAAAAAATACGGTGTTAGGTACAATTACATTTTGGATTAATGATTTACTATTTTTCGTTCAGGAACTTAGAGGGATTTTAATTAGTTTAAATCATCTTTTATTATAATATTTATTCTGTATTATTTTCTTTTTCATGAATTAATCTTGTTTTAGTACCGGGAAAAGATCTACCCATACTTTTCCAATCTTCCTTATATTTTGTGCCTTCTCCGACCAATCGGTCACTCACAACAAATTCCTCTGATTTTCTTGCCTGCCAAAAAGTAACAAATAATGCCTTTAACAGATACATTGATAAAAAAAAGATATTAAAGTATATATCTCTATTTAGAAACCAGAACATTTTTAAAAGATAAGAAATCCACAAAAATATGAAAATAAAATCAAATTCCACCTGCACCATCCCTATGCGCGCGCGCGCTTGCAGCATGGTCAATATTGACGCTGGCAGTAAGCTGCGACGAGCCGTCACGCGCATGCGCGAGTGTCAACATTTGACTCCGTCCGCATCGCGATCATGCGCCTATGATACTTCTTTATGGGACTTTATGGGAATAGTTTTCTATGGTTTTCTGACCCTGATTTATTGGGAAATAAAAGCAGTAGGTGTTTTGTTGTAGGTTGTTAACTTTTTAAGTGAAAGCTTGAATATTTTCGGTTTATAATTAAATATTGACATTAGGTAATTTAATCTAATGTCAAAATTATCCGGTTAGTCCCCTTATGCTCCAGTCCCGCTATGCTCGAATCGTAAAATACCTACTTATTTTGCTGTGCACGAAATCACATTCGCGGGCAGTGATGAAGAAAACTGTTACAGTGTAATATTTTATATTTTACTACTTTTCTGCCCGCGACTTCATATTTATGTTAATTCAGGATTTGAACTATCTGTTTAACAAATTTCAACTCGAACCGTCCAGCCGTAAAGCATAACTGCGTAACAAACATCGCAACTTTCGCATTTAATGTATGTAGGTAATATTAGTAAGATGGGATTTGTAACGAAGTTTGCAGACTTCGTTAAATCTTATGGGTCCAGTATTGACTTACAGCTCTATTCATAAACATTTATTAACTTAGAATTGCTCTGAAATTCGTTTGTCCTTATCTGTCACTTTGACTTTTTTGATTGTCAGAACGAGTCAAAACAAATTTTAATTTACAAACGCTTACGCATACTCGAATAGCGCTATGAAATTTTAAACGTGGATTCAAACACTTTTCTTTCCATTTGTACCTTCTATTGTTTATGTAGCATCGAAGAATTGGGTGCATAGCGAAACTTTTTAGTAGGTAGGTATTTTTCGAGTCGAGCATAGAGGGACTAGAGCATTGGGTGACTAACCGAAATTATCGATGTGTCAAACTCACAAATTAAAGGCAGTCCAGTGGTGAGATTCGCTGTCACCATAAAAAAAATTGTATTATTATTGTTGTGTATTGTGAGCTCACGTCTGACCACAAACTCACCTGATGGAAAACGATGATGTTTAATCGACAATGGAGCACGCTTATCCAGAAGTAACCCACTCACCCTTCACTTAAAAAACCCCAGGGTTCAACCAATCACACAGTTAACACATGTTTGACAATTACTCACATTCATTTTGCGATAGTTTTCGTTTGAACCTCTTGAGTGTAAACCTCGTGGTTCTTGAAAGCCAGATCAAGAAACTATTTGGTCATGAATTGAAATATAAAGCTATGATTTTAGTAGGAAGAAATAACATCCAGTACTCGCCAGAAGATTTCAAAACGCTTATTTAACAGGCTTTTCGAAAACGGGAGTAATTTTGCAATAGATCACAGAATATTAATAAAATTAGAGTCTATTTCATTTTAATAGTGTAATAAACACTATGCTTACACAGTTTATGGTGTTTTGAAAGTTGCAACTATGTTTAAATGAAGCACCTGGGTTTTAACGATCTTTTAGTAGCAGGACACTGTCTTGTTTACAAAGAATGTGTCATATAATATAAAAGCGACCCGTACCGGCTTTCGCACAGGTTTAAAATTAGGAACCAACCTTCCTCGTTTATCGCTCTTTCTTTTAGTGAAAATCGTATCAAACAAAGTTGCGTGGTTTAGAATTAGTACTTTTTTATGGATGGGAAATCATCAATTGACTTCTTCTCAAATTTGTTGCAAATCAGCTCTAGTATAATCAATTTTAAGGAACGCAACGAATTACCATTTACCCTGTATAGACAATAAGATTTCAAAAACTGTAAAACCTTATACCACATATTGACTAGACATTGTGGTAAATATGACACAGCGAGTTTTACAAAAAGCTCGGCTTCGTAGAGCGGCTTTATTGCTCATACCTTTGCGACAGTATATTTCTAAAGTTCGATACGTCATATTTACGCTTAGGCACTTTACTAACCGCGTAATCATAGTGTTGTACCTAATTAAACTATTCTAAAAGTCGATAAAGATGGTCTCATCGATAGTTTATGTCGAACATACATTATGTTCCTTATAAGAGAGTGAGTAATAATGTAGGTATGAATATGTTTGTTTGTCTGTGTGTGTTGTACTTGTTATGTCTGTGAGGTGGGTGATAAAGTCGCCGCATGTGTCCAAGCGGCGCGAGCGCAAGTCGGAGTGTAGTGTTGTTGTTTAGAGATATCGATAAAAGGGAATTTTGATATCGTTAAGTAACACTGTGGAGAAGTTTATCGGTCTTGAACGAGAAAAGTTATCTCGACATCGTCATCATTCATGCAGAAAACGGTAGTTTAAAATAATACAAAAGCAAATAAAGTGTCAGCAGATTCCCAGAAATGTAGTAAAAAATACTGAAATTGTGCACTATTCGGTCTTATAATGAGGTTATAATGTGTCAACAACTGACAATTAACAACTGAAATGAACAAGAAATAAGGAACACTGCTATTTGCCACAATTTTAAGTTTCTTTAACTTAAAATTGATTCTTTTGAACAGCTTTTTATTTTAACCTACATTTTCCTCATAAATTACACTATTTTTAAGAAAACCTATTTGATTTTTCTTCAACAAAAATGTCCTTCAACTCTAATTTCCTCCACCAAAAAAACTAGTGCAGTACCCGTTACTTATCAATAAACCAGAAAACCCAGTCGGTCCCACAGTAATGGCCGGGGCGTGGTACATTGGCCGCAACAAAACGAACCAACCAACGCGTATATATTGTTATTATTACGTGATGACTACGTGTATAGGACACGCAATGTGCAATAGTGCAAGCTGTGACGTCAGTATGAAAGTTTCTGGGCGGAACTGAAGATTTTTTTTTGGTTATGTAGGCGGGGTATTTGAAATGATAGTATTTTTTTTTTATAATTGTGAGCATTTTTTTTAATTACATAAGGAAGCGGGGCTCTTCTGGCCTGCAGTGAGCCATAACACTTATATTTCATGTAACACTCGTTAAAAAACTTGAAAGTATATTTCTTGTGCTTACGGACGGCGGCGTAATAAGTCATCTTTTGGTTTATTGAAAGCCACATTTTGGTTGAAAGACAGCTTATTTCTACCATTATTATAAGGTAACAACAACTTGAAATAACTGCATGTACTAATGCATATAAAATAAATTAAAATTGATGAAGCTTCGAAGTTTTTTATTTGTTAAACAATTTATATACACATTTAATAAAGAGATAAGAAGAAGAGTCGTTCTGTTAAATTAATAAAATAATTCATAACTCCTCTAAATATTACAAAAGCTGCGTGAACGCTTCAGGCACATTTAAAATTAATATTAATGAGAAAGATTTAAATAAATGAACTTTTCCAAACCAGTTACTAACTACTAGTCTTCAGTCATCATTTGAATTGAGTTTCTTGATTTCATACCGGGCTAACTAAGCTTGTGGCATTTAGCATAACATTAACTTGAAGTCATACATATTTTAATACAAAAATGTATGCATAGGCTGGTTTCAGAAATTACTTATTAATCACTATGATAATATCAAAGTCGAAAACTTTCATCACAGTTGATTACAAAAACAATATATTTTTATTAAAAAAAGCGTTATCAAAAGAAATTTCAGAAAAAACATCAAAAAGTCATATCGTGACTAAAACGACGCATCGTGTCGTAACGCGCGCTCAGTAATGATAGTGATGTGCCTCTCCCGGCCGTATATAATTTAGTAAGGATTGAGTTATTAGTAGTCTTGAGATACCAGAAACCAATGCTGGTTTAATGCGAGCGGCTTTTTCGACGTCTTAATGTGATTTTGATACGGTCCGACGGAAATTTGAGTATCACGTTAGATTTGAACTCAATTAAGATGTCTTTTTTATGTTTTCTGTGACGAAATTAACGTATTGAAGTGTGGTATAACGAGGTTTAAGCTCGGGTAGATATCAGAAATGTTATGTTAAATGTTTTAAATGAAGATTTTTCTGAGTTAATGCGTGTTGCACAAGTTATTGAAATTTTGATTCAGCTTTTGTTTATTCTTGCGACTTGGATGTTTTGTGGACTGCTCTTGTACGAGTCGAGTTCAAGGACCTTTTAAGAGCGGTATGCACTGGAAGACTATGTTGGCCATTGCATTGTTTTCCTACCACTTGTGGCATAATTATTTGGTTTATAGAAATTTTAATGAACACTTGGCGAGTATTTTCATTTTTGGTTTGAATAAATATCGAAAATGAAAGCGGGACTGAAAAATTGTACAAAACGTTCCATGAATAGGCTACTTTAAAAAAAAACAGGTTAAATGTACAGTCCAAGACATCGTCAATGTAAATGTATGTCGCTGCATCCTTATTCCTTTATTTATCATTCAAGACAGTATAAAACCGGTACATGTCTTTTAATGTGTCCTTTTATTTCAAGTCTTCCAAGACATCAACTTACAAGTTGTACGATGACTTCAATTGATTGCATCGAAGGGTCAAAGTCACACTAAAACTTATCAAAGGATTCACATCTGTAGGATCTCCATAAGCATACTAAGAGACAATCGACTTAATTAAGTGTCACACCGGATTTTTAAATACAAATCGCCTTATTATTTTCTTTAGTCCTTCGAGCCGGATTGTGGGTCCGTGGGCGTAAGTTTGTCGCTTTCTTAATAGTCTCCATGAATTGATTAAGGTATTTTTTGTGAGGCATTGTAGGGTAATCACTGCGTGTCTTTTATCATGGTTAATGATCACAGATTAACATGTTGTGGTGATGTGATGGGATGGTGATGACGAGGCTGAATTTTGGGGTTTTGATTTTGAAATTAATCGGCTTTTTATGATGGTGTATTGTGAAGTTGGAACTAATTCTGGTATATTTTTTTGAAAATAATGATTTTCTGTAGCAAGTTTCGACAGCTATTCGTGAATAATATCGGTACCAGCTTGTCTAAAACTTAAACATGAATCACATTTATATTTATCAAAATGTAGAAGACTTAACAAAGTCTTATGTGATAATATCAACATTAATACCATCAAAGTCATATCAAGCTAAATAAAATCATATTTATATGTACTTAGAAAACAAATTTGAAATAACAATAGATTTCTCCCGGGTATCTATGCATTCCTTGTAACGGATGTCAGGTGATTAAGAAATAACTTATTAAATATAACCCAGATTTGCCCTGTCATGTTCTGTTTGTTAATATAGAAGCCAACACTAATGACTAAGTGAGTTGCCTTTTCTTTATTGGGAAGTAATTAATTAATATTTTTACTTTTATAAACCAGCAATTGAATACTCGATACGTCATTAAAATTCCGATCTCCTGAGATCTCACTTCGAGCCTTTCCCAACCCTATTTAAAAGTCATTTGAAAATGAAGGATGATATTGTGTACCGGTTGTTTACCTTTCAGCTTTACTCGTAAAAGTCCGCTAGGGAAATTGGTTGGTCGTAAACTTGGCTATTCCTATCTTTAAACCAGACTTGTTCACACTACATGTGGCTACCAGACGCTCTAGGACCGATTAACGGACTCGCTATTTCAGACTTGAGTTACATCTACATATATGAACGTTAAGTATTCCCGATTCAGAAAGCCAGGACCGCGAAACGAGTCCTAACGAACTTAAATAATGTTTTTTTTTATTCTTTTTCTATACTGGCAAGACTGCATGTCGGCGCACGAGTGTTGCCCGGGGCGATTTGGGCATTTTTTTTTCCATACAAGTTACGTTCGCCCAAGCTTGTTCTTGCGGGTAATGGCTTCATTATACACTCGGAATCTCAGGAAAGAAACTCGATGGCCGAGAGCAAAAACCTGACGTGTAACCCGGCTAGAACGAGACCTTAGTGGACATATAGCGCTTTTAAATAATTCAAATTATAATGCTCAAATGAATAATTGAATACAATTATCGTTTTGTTTGAGCCCGCAGTTGTGATTCTTCTTCCTTCTAATTTCTACGCTCAAGGTTTCCTTATTTTTAGGGAAATTTCGCAGATTTAGTAGCAAGATAATAATACCCCAATCGAGATCGCTTCGGTAATCGTTCCTGAGTTATTACGCAATTACGTGCTCAGTTTCGTGTATTTTTAAACAGCTCTTGTGTTGCAATTTTGTTGGACGAGATGATTCTGTGATCGTAACACGATTCTGAATTCCAGTGGCTTCTTAACTGGTGGCATAAAATTTCATTGATATAGGTATTCGGTATAAAATGAGGTGGAATTTGAGGTTTGTATGAAATGGTAAGGTTAAATGAGGGAGTGGTATAATGGCAGTTGATAACGTTGATTGTATAACTTGAAGTCTCAGATTAAGCATATCATCATTGTTAAGTTAATCAACGAAATTATGACTGCAGTCAAAGATTTTAACATTAGGGAAGTTATACTAAATTAATTAATCGATAAGTATCCCACAATACTGGCTTTCACGGAGGAGGTCTGCAATTGGGTCTTACGTAATGACAGGTTCCATCGTAAATTCGCTGAAGGATTGCAATCCAATCTCTCATTTTACTATCTGGTTCGATGCTTAAGTTTTTATTTCTGCGCCTTGTAATTGGCACGGCTTTTTGGCGGTGTGTAATTTCTCGAAATCGAACGTTTGTTATCATTTATCACATAAGTGAAGCTGTGAGATGGGTCGCTACTCGCAGATAAAGTATGTCATTTGCATTAGATAATAATTGTATTCATTCAATTTATTTTTAAACTAACGTTTAGTTATACGCGCCTTGAATACTTTAAACGAACAAAACAGTAATCTACCAATCACTGGCTATAACTTCTCAAAAAATAATAATCATCGATCCCCAGTCAAAATCATAGCAATAAAGTCTATTAAATCAATCAAATCGAAGCCTCAAGCTTCAGTTTAATAAAGGCCCATATAAAACTATCATTCACAATCGTGATTCAATTTACAACTATTCATTTACGCATAATAATTCTTATAAAACTATTAATGTTTCAAGTTTAAGTACAAAGGAAACAATAAGGGTTACTCTCGAACCACTAAAGACAGATTTTTATAGCAGATTACAGTGTAACTAACGACTGTTCACAGTCTTTTATTCTTGGCGAACAAAAACAACATTAATCTGCGAGGAACGTGGTGTTTATCTCTATTCACCCATTGAAAAGGTGCAATAAATATAGTAAGCACACGTCGAGCAATTGAAATGTACACTACTTAATAATCGCCGGCATGCAACGCCAGTACACGACCACGCTACGTGTGGCCGCTCGCTCTACCCTACGATTTTATCGATACCCGAGAATTTTTATTTACCCATCATCTCTACGAATACCGATATCACATTTAATAAAATAAAAATACCATCGATGTTTTTTCATAAGAATTTTCCCATCACTATTCCGTTTGACGGCTCGGAGATGTGGTTTTAGAAACCCAATAGGTTGATTAGGCATGATTGTTAGTCTTTCTTTTAATCATGTTGCTATTATAAAATTTCTTGTTAACCCGACCCTATTATGAAACGTATTCAGATAAAAAATACTTCACAATGATACAGCGTGATAAAAATGAAATGGAATGTTACTCATCGTTGGTACTTTTGGATAATAAGTGTCTGCAATATTATTCATAGCGAGTATTCGTTGTTAACATTCAGCTTAAAAGTATTTTTAAATAGTCCTATAACCGATTCGAAAGATAACCAATAAACTACAAGAGTTTAAAAACAGAACAATAGAACCACTGTCAACTAGGCCGTACATTTTGTCCTTTGTCATAAAAAGTAACATCAAGTTCAGAATGTCAATTTCAAATTTAGAATTCCGCACTAGTGTCACTCCGAATGCAATTGACTCATTCGATACATTCGATTATCGATTGTCGTCACGTGTGGTCGCTAGATCGAATGCATCGATATCCCGCGCGAATACGCTCGATGACAACGCCACAGCTAGTTGGTTCCCGCCATATTTGCCGTGTCCAGCGCTAAGATTTATAATATAAAGTGGAACTTGTATAATATTGAGCGCATATTGCGGTTTTATTAGTGCTGGGACATGATTTAGTGTTTTGTAATTGAAGTACTAGTAGTGATGTAGTGGGTTTTAATTATGCGATTAATTATTTTAGTTTTGCTTCGTAAATAAGTCGTATTATGATAACGGAGGTTTGATTGAGTAATTGCTTTGCGGTCGGATTAGTTTGAGTGTCGTATTAATAGCATTTATGAAACGTGTTGCAGAGTTTAGTCAAGCAGAAGTTTGATCAAACTTTGAACGTGTGGGTATTCAGCCCACGCTTTTGAACGGATTTGTAGATTTTATTAATAATGACAAGTATTATTAGGTACTTGGCCGCTGTATTTTTTTTTACAAATATTTATAAATCGAAATCTCGGAACTCCGAAGATGTCGGGACGAGCTCGTATCATTTCGAAAGGACTGGTCCACGTTAGTAGAAGGCAGATTTGGGTAGAAATGGGAGAACCTTTACCCTATTGTGGGACAATATAGCTTAGTTAGATTCTAAATCATCAATTTATAAAATGTAAAATCTACAAAAATAACGCACGTCTTATTTAAAAGTGTTTCAGCATCTTTACATACCAAGTACCACCATATCATAACCGTCCTTAAGAACACAAACTGCCTACCATAATTCACACTCCACACTCCCTCTAAGCCTATAAATCCTTTATAATTACACATCTCTATCTAGCTTCAGAGCTAAACTATTTGCACTTTTTACTCCTCTGGCCGGTCCCTTGTCGCCCAGGCGCGATGTTACCGCTAGATGACGCCGGATAACGCGGCTAGTATCAAGTTCCTGCTAAGATCTTAATCGGCAGATGTATTAGCGCGGCCGTAGGAGGCTGGTGCAAGTTACGAATGTCTAAGTTGAGTTTCATTTTAAAAGTAGATAATTACAAAGATTAATTTTGACAGAAAGGACCAACTAGACATATTTCACAAAAACTGGAAGGACTAGGTAAACAGGGGCTCCAGAAAAATGGAAGGACTGGGTAGGCCTTTCCCCAGCCGGTCGATTCTATAAATTTGTCGAAGTGAAGGCTTGGGTGAAGTGATCATGAGGCGATCCATATAATCAAGACGTCACGTGATCACGAAGTGAACCGGCATTCCATCCTGATTATATGGATTGACAGCTCACCTCGTGATCACTTCAACCAAGCCTTCACTTCGACATATTTACAGAATCGACCGGCAGGACCGCTTCTGGGAAGAGGCTCCCCTTATAGACTGCTAAAATCATATTCCTTCCTTTTGGCTTTGCTGTAGTCGGGAAAAATTGGCAGTAGAGAGATTGAACGTGGTTTTGCCTGTCAGAAAACGGAAAAGAACATCGGTGTGCATTTTCGAAATCACGTGAATTAAATATTTTTTTAAACTGGACCACTCTATGTAGAAATATGATCAAGAACCAATTAAATAATTTAAACTATTCTAAACCAACTTAAAATCCAAGTCCCCGCTCTAACTTAACCCTGCCACTGCGCACTGCGGTCGCACATACATGCATCCTTAAACACTTATAAAGCATTGTGCTGGCAGTTAATTAACCCTCAAAGATTTATCGCGCTCACTCGGCTCCATGTCACAGTGATATAGTACCCCGAGTGACCCGACGCTTTCTCAAAATCGATTTCATATCAGGGTTAAATTGATATATTCTCGTGAAATGATTAAAAAATCGCCTTAATTGAACTGGTTTTGTGTATCGATTATAAATGTATCGAGTGTTGATTACTGAGTTGATTCATTTGTATTGGGGATTGATTAGCAAAATGTTGAGTTTTAGCTTTAAGTGGGGTTACAGTAGCTGTTGCTATGATAAATGCATAGACTTAGATTGTTTGTTTTTGAATTTATGCTAATTTTAAATGTTTACTACCAGAATGTCTACTGGTCTAGAGTACTCCTCGTTTGAATGTTTTCATAGTAATATAAAAAAACTTGAACATTTTACGTAGTAGATATTTCTGAAACAATATTTATGCTGCATATGAAGCAGCACTTGCTAAACGCTTAGTTGACACTTTTCGTGACCCAAGGGCTGGCTTTTACCTCAGATAGAGGATAAGCATTGCCATACAACGTGGCAATGCTGCCAGTCTTTTGGGCTCACTTCCAGTCGATAGCGATGCGGACAAATTTTTGACGCCATATTTTAGTTAGGAGTTTTTATTTTAATTTTATGTGTATACATATATTTAGATTAGTATTCAAAATATGAAATGTATGTAAAGTAGGTACTTCAAACAAAAAAGTTAATAGTACATAAGGTAAATCTTTGTGATATATTAATCAAAAAACACCCAAACTACGACATAAAATGGTCTCTCACATCCTGAAGACAGTGTCACCCTACAAAACTTAGCCGTAACTGTACCAGCTAGACAGCAAAGTCCGTTAATAATAGGGATTATAGATAACTTCAATCTAATAAGAACTCAAGTGTAAACTATCTGCAAAACAAAATGATAGTATCAAGAGGCTCTTAGAGACTCGAATGTGACTCTAAATAAGGTCCCATTAAAATAGATGGAAAAATTTTAACACAGCAAAAAAAAAACACTGATTAAGGTAATTTTATTTTGACCTTAAATAAAAAATTGCCAAATTTTTAGTGTATTTTCGTTTCTAATGCGTGTTTTTATCACCATTGTCCTGATTTTAGTGATCTGAATGTTTTTGAAATTTCTAAAGAAACAATGAAAAAAAAATAATGAATAATGTTTATTTGGTTTTATATAATAAAATTCCAATGATTCCAGGCCACACTTTACTGAATGGCCATTATTTACAATTCGGCCAGAACTTTTCTTATCGTTACGTGTATTCAGATACCTCAAAAGTATGACAGTCATACTTACCAAGGGGCACGTTGGTGCCCAGGGTTTTGGAGATCAGAAAGGCATTCGCTCCATGTAAAATTTAGAGCTGCATCCAGAAAGGCTGGAAGCCAACCCCAATATAGTTGCAAAAAGCTAGGCAGATGATGATGCCTGGCCTTTCTCTGTCCATAGCCATAGATAGCCATTTCTAGCCACTAGCCCAACAAAAACAAGAGTTGAAGAGAAATTTTATCTTGATCAAAACAAACATCTTCTAAATTAACAACTTATGCAGATAAAGCTAAAAATAAACTTAAAGAAAATGTGTAGAATTAGACTTTGTAATATAATTGAAACGGTGCCGCTGTTGTTAGTAATGTAGACAGTTATTTAGACGAAATAATTAACATACTAAATAATCGAACCGACGATTAAAATGTAAAGTGACTTTGTCCACAACACAGCCACGTTGAGCCACTACGACGTGCGTTTTACCACAGAAACTGAATTTATGGACAAAATAGGCTTGCTTGAAATTCAGAAATGAAAAAAAAAACCAAAGAATGCAACCCACAGTAAATAACTAACACTACAAGAACTTCAACGTCATTCCTTTTGTAGTTGGTTAAAATCAATCGAAGAACAATCGGTAGGTCATCATCATCGGTTCAATCTCATAATACCAGATTCGAAAAACACCAGATCATCCTCATATGTCAGCCGAAAGACGCCTCCCCTAAGGGGGTGTTGCCATAATCGCCACGCTTGGCAGACGGGTTGGCGATCGCAGTGTTGCAATGCACAGAGAATGCTGCTGCCCATACTCTGGTGAGTCCCTTAGTCGCCTCTTACAACACCCACGGGAAGAGATGGGATGGTGCTATTCTTTTATGACCGACACCATACTGACAGGATGGGTACCTTCAGGCAAATATTTTAATTTGGGATTCATCCACTAGATAATCCACACGACTACAAGAAAATATTTTTTTTGCGAGAATAGATTCGACAGCTAAAAAATATCTTGAAAACCTTTGAAAAGTATATTTAACAAGAAAATGGGTTTTGATTAAAGCATAGTCGAGTCGTGAGAATGACTTTTCTAAAAGTACCTTATAATGGCTTGTTATATATTGAAGGAAGTATAAATTGACTATGAAATAGTTTTAGTCATAAATAAACTTTCAATTAAGAGCTAAATTATCGAGTGATTGAATTAATTGTATTAGATGTAAGGCTTGTTAAGAGTTATTAATTAAAAGTTGCCTGTTAGAAATTTAGGTTAAAATGAAATCGTATTATCGTCTGATGTTGTAAAAGAATTGAAGAGCTGATAAATTGTGTTTTAAATTGTGTAACATAATTAAACCAAATTATTATTTTTTAGTTTAAACAATTTTATCAAGCAACAAAACAATATTAGAGAACAAAAAAATGTGTTTGGAAAAGAATGAATTCTGGTTTTTTACCCGACTTCAAAACATAAGAACGTTCTTAATTCATTTTTTACTTTGTAAAACAAAAAACAATCTAGTATTAAAATTTTCTGTCAAGCAATTGCCAGCACATCAAGCTACCCGAAACTGTCAAATTTTCCCAATCAACCTTGAACCTAATGCTTTCGCGATAAAGTTGAAAATCTATTAAAGAAATTTGACAGATTGTTATAACTTGATGTGCTGGCGTCTGTAAATTGATGAAGACCTCACATTTCAAATCGTTATTTCATTCTTTCAATCAAAGCGATAACCATCTTACTAAAACCCACAAAAAGTGCAATTACGACCTCACTACCTCTTGATTGAGACTTCAAATAATAACTAAAGACATTTGAAACGTCATTACGTTGACGCCATTGACACTTCAAGCTATTAGAGACAATAATCAACATTACACTCAAAAAGCAAAATAATCATTCGTTCCATAAAACAATAATCAACACGAGAAAATTATAAAAAAAAACGAACTGTCAAAAAATCACCCTCATAAGTAGAGACGACTTTATAAGGCCGGTTGTACACCGCGCCGCGTTAAGGCGGGCGCACACCGAGCCAGAGGATAATTAAAGAGGCCAGTGGATGATAAATAACCGAGTGTCCGCGTTTTTACCGCAGATGTCATTATCTCAGCCGACTCTATCAGCCGTCACTCGATTACGCAGATGTGTGTGGAGTGGTTAAATCCCCCGGGGGTTTTATTTTTTTGTTGGGTTCGTGTTTTCTGCTCTTTTATTGGGATTGTATTTTTTTAGATTTATAACGTGATCCTATCAATTATAATAGTAAAAAGTTATGGTCAACTAACGAGTGTTATTATACAATGGATTTGTTTTTCTTTTAGTAATTAAAAAAACAACGAAGCACTTCTTTTTTCTTTAATTCCTAAATAATAAAAATATTTTACGAAAAAAAAAAATATTTTCTTAACATGATGACATGAGTCACAAAAATCCAGGGCAGTACAAAAATCGGTAGGTAGGTATCATTAGCTCTACAGAGATATCATTCTACATCAGCAGCGTAGCGCATGAATAATCGAAAGGTCCAAGTTGATGAGAGCGCGTGAGAGCTTTTTTGTCTCAACCGGTGCACACCCTGTGAGGAAAAAACTCAGGACAAATAATTATTATTGAGCGTAAAAAATGTCCCTTAATTGTGACCGTTGTACGCTCGTTAATTTTTAACGCGAATGACGTTTGCGCTCACCGTTTGTTTTTTTTTAGTTTAATTTTTCTGCTGTTAATTTTGATATTTCTTCATTACAATTTAATTGCTATATAAACAATGTATTTTTTCTTTTAAATAACATGGCATTTATTTTAACAGTCGTATAATGCACTAAAAATATAATTTAAAAAGTTTAACAGTTCATATAAAACAAAGCTAATGCACTAGCAAATTATGATATTAATTTCAAAAGCACAATTTCGTCAACACTCGTTGCAATACACCTCGAGAGATAAATACAGTAATCAGCATCCACTGTAAAAACAATAAATTACTTACCAAAAAACGAATTTAAACAACACGTACAGACAATCAGAAATGACTCAAATATATTAAAAAACACTATGTTTGGTGAAACCACTCTTATACACTTCATCAACGTACGAGTACAAGGGAAGTCTACGTTGACCGAGTGAATATTTTAAATATTTTTGCTAAAAGATTTTTTTTCTGTAAAAATTGTTTTATTTATTGTGTAAATGTAACGAACGATTATAAATTCATTACTTTTGTTTGCAGATGTTCGTAGCTAGTAGCAATTACAACTGGTGAGTTTTGAATTTGTATTTTTTGTAAGTAACGATGTTTTGATTACTATATTCTTAGTTCACGTCATTAGTTGGTACAATTAACACTTGTCATGTACATGAACTTAGGATAACAATTACATTTTTTTTTGTTTCGTATTTAAAAATGATTTACAAGTTTAACGGTTTTAATTAGTTTTTAATACGGCCCATATGTTATATTGATATATATATGTGATATATTTTTATAAGAAAATTTATTTAAAACTAGTTGCCGCCCGCGGCTCCGCCCGCGTGATTGTCGAAAACTATCCTAAGGGAACATATTCCCGGGATAAAAAGTATCCTATGTGTTATTCCAGACTATAATCTACCTCTGTGCCAAATTTCATCAAAATCCATTCAGTAGTTTTTACGTGAAAGAGTAACAAACATCCATACATACATCCATACTTACAAACTTTCGCCTTTATAATAGTAGTAGGATATTTTATTTTGCATAACTGAGGGAGGCATTTTCAATTCTAATAAATAATTTATAAGTTTATGTATTTTTGACACAATATGAATAAAATTGACTTTAAAGGGCACTGTAATAAATAATAAATTCAACAACAATTTTCATATTAGGGCCTGATACAACATGAACTTATATTTCGCAACATAGGTAATTCATAATAGTCTTATTATTTTAACACATGTGATGGTCCTAGAACATGCAATATTAGCAATAAATACATCACTTGGCTATTTTATAAGAATACTAATTTTATTAATACTTTTATTAACATTAAACAAGAGTGACCTTCAATTTGAGTTTTTTTTTAATAATTTCGTAAGTCACGCAAAGATGTTTTAGCGGAGTGTTATAGATAAATAATGAGTTATTATTTTAATGCAAGTTTATCAGGATTAATTTGTTGAAGACTTTTAATTTATGACCCTGTTGGTAACGGAACCATTTATTATGACGCCGTTACAATTAGGAGATAGGCAGGTGACTGGCTCTAACAGCACTTTGTGACATGAGCAATTTCATGTAACAAACTTAATTTTTTTTCTTATTTAAATGTTAATTTACAATAGACATACTGACATTATGCTTAATAGTGTTCAAAAAAATAAATCACAAGTTTCTATTAAAACGAATAAATTATGTTATTATTATAAACAATACAAAAATATCAAGAAAACTAGTAGCAACATGCAGACATAAAAATAATTCCCATCGTTTGCTACGAAATTTTTAGCAAAAAGTCGTCAATTATGGAAGACTAATATCTGAGCTATCACTTGAGCAAGCTTACCCCTTGGAGGAGCTTATATCAATTATGAAGCACTTTGTTAACATAGTAATTTTATTAATTCGGTCCCTCTGATAGTTGGCACTTAGTACCTGTGTATGTTGATGTCACCTGCTCGACTCCCTGCGGACATAGTAATAAATTAGATTTTTATTTATTTTTTAAAGCTTCATTATGGTTCGGCTATAAATTGTGAAAAAAAATTTAAATGTTTTAAGTTTTTATTAAATAATATGAATTATTATTCATTATTCCCTTGGCGCGTTAGGGTAATAATTTTCTTTGGTGGTGTCTACTACTAAATAATATTTATGAATAGGATACTAAATAATTTAAATTAATAATAATTTTATCTTGGTCTATTCAAAGAATTCAGTAAGAATATAATGTCTGAGAAGTCACACTACACATACTATTAAATATACTGACGTACAAACTAAATAGGGTGACAATGATGTTTTCAAGATTGATTGAACACTTAAAATGTAACATCCACATATAAATTAAACATTTAAAATCCCGCAAAGATCTAACACGAAGACTGAAGCTATTAAAAATTTACTGATTTAAAACAGCTATATTCTTCTGATACAGAGATCCTAATATTCGCGAACAGATAAATGTCATTTGACAAGTTTAAACGTCGTTTTATTGACTATAAATTCAAGTTTAGTTTATAGTATACGGAATTACGGATTTGATACTTGTCATAAATATGGCTCAGTATGTCGGTAGCTTTTCGTAATATTACGAAATAATATCGAGCTAATATTTCAAAGGACCGAATTAAAAGTACAATCTGGTTATGAGAGCCAGTCTTCAATGAAAATTAAATTACACATTCATGAAAAAAGCTTAAAATCCTTTGACATAAAAAGTTGAACTAATATTAACAGAAACGTTTGTTTTTTGCTAACGAGCTCTACAAAAAGAATTACTTAAAATTGAGAAAATTAACATCACATATTTATATTTTGCCAGTGAAACAAACACAACAATGAAACAACAAATTCTCCGTAGTCCAAAACAAAAATAGCGTACCTCGTACCAAGTTATTATAAATCACTGTTTACATTCTCAAACTATAAAAGAAAGTTAAGGCGAACCTGTTTAAGTCCACAAAAAATATTAAAAGCATGGTTTAATTTGGTAAACACAGCGATAAAACATCTTGTGCGTGACTTACGCGCTTTCTTACATTGTATCGTGGACTTGTGCATGTAAAAATACATATCGGTGCAAAGTTTAGAGAAATTCATTACACTGAGTTGGTTTTGCGAAAACAATGAGCGAATAAAGGGTTAAATGTACTACTGTTGGAGCTTATTTAGGGTTGAATGTACTGTGAATGTTGTTGCTTTTGTTAGGGAATTACATTGATACCTAGGGTAAAAGGAATTATTTGTTTACTTTCAATTTAATTCTGCTTGCTGCAGCAGCTGAAATATTTGTGATGTCTTTTGACACTAGGTCAGTGGTAAACCCAATGATGACCCGATGAGAAGTGACAAAATAATAGTCTAAAATAATCTAATAAAAAGTTGACAGTAGCAAAAAGGTGTTTATTAACTTCTGCACGTGCAAAATAATCTGATGTAGTAGTTCCCTTATTTTTAACCGACTTCAAAAAGAGGATTCGGTTGTTTTTTCTACATATCAAATCCAATAGGTATTTCACCTGAGTTATTCCCAAGTTGTGTTTTTAAACGCAAAGATTATTTATTGGGATTGTCCCATAATCTTTGCTATGTAGCCACCCCATTTCCTCCAAAACATCTGAATAAAACCTGAAAACAAATGAAAGCAAGTAGACAGATAATGGAAGGCGACATGTTGATCGAATATGTCCGTATGTTTGTTTACACGTCCGCAACGGCTGGACTTGTCCAAACATTTGTAATATACATGTCTGGCTGTGTTTAGATTGAGTTCATTAAATGCGATTATTGGAAACTGGGTTTATGGTCTTTTGTTAAGAATTGATATTGCATTTTAGGAATAGTGTAAAGTTCTGTAGAAGATAACTTGGTTTAATCTGTCCCTATTCTTGTCTACCTTATATGTTGTTGTACACTTCATTATTAGCTACCCTGCAGGGACCTTCCTTTTTGGCAGGATGAATGCCTATGATACTCATCTGCAGGATAGATTCGGATTTTTTAATTTGAAAAGACATTAAGTTGTCTGTCTGTATGTCGGACCTCATCTCAAAAAGGTGCTTACGATTTCGAAAATTCATTCGCTGATAGAAAGCTACTGTTCCTGACTGACCCCGGAAACACGAACAACTCCTATGGAATAGGCTCCGGGAGCAAAGTTGCGGGAAAAACCTAGAAGACCATAAATCACTCAACTCTACAAAGTGCCATAGACTTGGCAATTCCCATAGAGAACCTAACGGATGCAGTACAATTTGTTTACGTTTGAAGTCGGTAATGTCAGTTTTTGTTCGATCCATTTCCTTTCGCATGTTTAATATTAGTGGGATGCTATATTTCTTTATGTGATGCACGTTGATGATGTGAAAATATTGTTTTTGATATGATAGCTATATTATTTATACTGGGGAAATATTTCAGCCTTCCGCTGAGTTGGTTAATTGTTTCTCAGCCTACATATTAAATTGCATAGGGCCAAAGCGTAATAAGTTCCAATCTGCTATCTATTTAGGTCATTAAAATATGAATTTTACAAAAAAACAAAAAAATAAGAAAAAGTGTTCATTTACGTCAAGTAAGTACTATGAATAAGAAATAAAATTAGTGACTTTTATAGGTTCGGAAAGTATTCCATTGCCGTGTGCGATAATATCGCAAGATCACAGAATAAACATTTATAAAACAACTTATAATGAGGTAAACAATAAAGTAAATACTAAATAAATAAAATTTTCTCAGCCAACAAGAAGCCGAGGGCACATCTTGTAAATAATCATAATAAACATCTCGATATTGAAAATCAAACATACCTTTTGGCTTCACGTATCCAACCGTTTCTTCAAATCCCATACGTATTACAATAGAAAAATCTCAATAGGAATGGGATATAACTAGTATGTCGTGTGTAGTAGTACATGCACTGGACTGGTGTTATTATAATCCAGTAACAAATGGTCGACCACGCTTGCGTACCCGCAGCCACGCATGTGGGGTTAAGGCGAAGCCAGCAAGAAAGCTTCCTTGTTGAAATCTTAACTAATTTTTATAATTGCGAGTGTTTTTTTTTTGTTTCGCTTTTACGCCTGAATAGCTGAACAGATTATGATGAATTTTGGTA
Source organism: Mamestra brassicae (assembly GCA_905163435.1). Taxonomy (NCBI): domain Eukaryota; kingdom Metazoa; phylum Arthropoda; class Insecta; order Lepidoptera; family Noctuidae; genus Mamestra; species Mamestra brassicae. The sequence goes on along the minus strand of LR991013.1, from coordinate 5,638,975 downwards.
ATGTGATAGATGAGACCCTGGAGACTGCTACTTTTATGCGAGCGGAGCTGGTACCAAAAGCTATTACACAAATAAAATTGCAAAGGCCATCACCTCCTTTCGTACATAAAAGAACTTTAGTTTTATTTATTCTTTCTCTTCTTTTCAAGTCGATGGTGTAGATTAACTCTTTAGATTGTTTGAGGTGGCTAGGTTAAATGCAGCGTCGGTAGCATTCACGGCCCGTCAATGACGTAATATCTGCCTTTGACCAACTGTCAAATTAGCTACCAACAGTAGCTGAAATGTCATGTTTGTAAGGCAAACATGACGGCCGTAATTCCTCAAAAGCACAGGTGTACCGCACTTGTGGCACTCCAATGTGTATTATTTATGAAACTGAATTGCTAATACAATTTCTGAGACTAAGTTTTCGAATGTTGGTAGCATTAGCTACTACCTATAATTTCGAGCATGAAATAATTGCAATATAAGTCGTAACTATTATGATATAACCTACAATGATTAAATTATCACGTGTTATTGTCTCACATAAAAATTTTGACATCTTCATTCTAAGCTCCGCACTTAAACAAAAATACATGCAAGCAAGGCATCGGTAACTTATTTTCCATTTATTTATCATAATATATTCCTCAACCTCCGCATTTGGTGACCACCATCCCCTTAATCAGGTAGGACCGAGTTCGGTATGCGCGAGCGCAACCGCTAGAACCGTTTCTTAGAAATGAGATAAAAACCGCCGGCGACACTCAATTTATTGTAGTTTTTTAACTATTTACATATACTTTTTGTACTTTTCTTATGTATAGGTACTCATTTGTAAAATAACTTAGGGCCTATATTTTATTGGATTATTGTATGAGATTTGACGTTGGTTTTAAATGTAACGTAATGTTAGGTATTTGTTGCTGTCGGATGATGTTGTTGTAATCCTGGTTTGACTTGTCTGTTTTTTGTTGGTTTAGTCTTTGATTAATTGATTGTAACGTGTGTATTGAATAAGTATGTGTAGGTAAATATGATGAAGTATGAGAATTGAGTGGTAACATACCTAACTGAATAACATTATGATATATATATATCATAATGTTATTCAGTTAGTTAGTTAGTTCACCTGAGTAATATATTACTCAGGTGTTGGAAAGGTTAGGACATACAATATTACAACTACAACATTTAAAATTATTATTAAACCGACCAAAATCCATTGATAGGTCTTTTACAAATTTTATGGACAAACGAAATACAAATACAAATTTAATGATTTAGACATTTGCAGGCACTTTTGATTTGTCAAGGCATCGATCAGTCAGAAAGATGACGTTACATAACTGTGTGATCGCAAGTGTAAATCTCAATGAAGACCCGCAATTAAAAATATTCAGTTTTCGAAAGCATTTTTCCATAAGAATAAAATAGCTTCATACTAATAATAATAAAACAACTTAATAACATCATCAAAATTATCTTCAAGACAAAACGGTGGCAGTAGGCACTTAGGTAATGGTGCGTGCCTCGATGGAGATAGGAACCTGGGACCTTTGACATAGAGGCCACATGCGACTCGACAAACCGTTGACTGTTTTTTCCTTATCGCTTTGGCCTTATATTTTTATTATTTAATAATAAAATGTTTATTTAATTACATTGCAGTCATATTTCTTTATATGTTACGCAGATGGTTAAGATGAGTACTGCTGTTTATGCTTACTTTTTAGCACAGTTCTTTTATAAAAATTACAGTTTCACCAAGGACAAAATAACTTGATATGTTAATTGTGTTTTTGAATTCACCTATAGACTCAAGAGTTTAGCCTAAATCTGATAACTTCCCTCAAGTTTCTGAAAACTAATATTTCCGAGTCGATACGAGCGACGTGCGACCGGCGTTATGGCACCCCCCCCTCCCTTGGTGGAGGCATATGTCCAGCAGTGGACGTCTTTCAGCTGGTATGATGATGTGATGATGACGAGCCTGATTAACATCTTGAACACTTGTCTTGATTAAAATATATTTTTTATCATTTGGAATTATAAAGAGATCCTTAATATCTGACCTCGAGACTACCCCAGTATAATTACGTGTCAAGCTATCGTTCAGTTAGTATCCAAAATAAAGAAAATCTATTTTAGCAATTCAAAAATATATTCAAAATTTCATAAGCTTTTATCATCGTTCCAACAGAAGAAGCTGTTAAAATCGAAAACAATTCTTCCTCTATTGTCATCGGACCACACTGCACAGCGCAACAATTTGCGGTCAAACTCTTCACGCTCAGTTAGGAGTAGAAATAAAAGAATCCCGTCTAACCGCAGCCCTAACCTGCGCACGCGTCGCTCACGTAATTTGTACTGTGTGGTTTGCTGTTAGGCTTCAACGCTGGAGTAATGGAGATCAAATGTTTTCGATTTGTTTGAGCTTTAAAGGTGCTGATCAAATGCTATTGGTGCATTTTGTATAATGTGCAGTGCTATGGCTTTTTAGATGAATGTTTTCTGTTTGGTTTTTATCATTATTAGGATCTTTATTAGCTTGTCCAACAAATCCATTTCTTCCTATTCAGGAATATGTTTTGGGCCAAAATAAATGAGCTTCTACTAAATTGTAACCGTCATATCTAGAATTATAAGGACTTAGCCAGAATTCACCAACTCCTTGAACTTCATCTTCTTTATCTTCTATTGACTGTTATGTTTATCTGCTCTCACATCATCTACAATTACCACTACCTTAACTTCTTATTGGGTGGTCACGACATCATTGCTTATTGATACTACATCAATTACTACATAATTATCCACGTGCACTTGTAGATCGATTATATTTTATCTATCGCCGTCCAAAGTCAGGAGTTCAAATCCTGACCTATTAACTACTACAATCCACCTATTCCTATTACTGGGGTTAATTAGAGTACTAGCATGACTAAGGCCGACGTGGGTGTTACAAATAATAATGTACACACTAAACTATTTAATACAGAAAATGCTGTATCATTTGGATTAATCATCAAATTTTGTGATTTCTCCGTCATATTAGCTACATAACTGATTTTCTAAGGGCTTCACTCCTGTGAACTATATTGCAGGAATCGTGCGTTTTTGCAGGAAAATTAGTAGCATATATGCGTCGAAACTGGAGCAGTACTTTCAGAGATTACCTACCAATTATAAATATTTCAACAAACACAGTTTTAACTTTAGTTTAGATTTCTAGTACGTTTTCACAATACAAAAAGTTGTGTTTGCCTTTGTATGGTAGACAATGAGTTGTCGAAAATACTGTACAATCACACACACATAGGTGAAGTGACGATGGGGCACCATAAACCCACCAGTCATTAAAAACCAAAACACAACACCTTATTATAAGGAACTACACACTAAATCCGCATCGAATCGCTACGCTTCACATGTAATTCGTACATCACTAAGGCAATGAAAAATTTTATTTATCACCACTTTACCGCCTGTCGTCTGAGTATGCGAACCGATTTTGGATTCAAAACATCGATCTTTTTCGGTTCTTGATTAATAAATCGAGTGGTCTCATTTGGATGCCAAGTGTGTATTGCAATGAAATAATTGTAATGTGTGGCCTGTAGTGGGGATAATTTGCGAGACGTGGCTTGTAGCGAAATTTTTGGCGCACGCATTTTTGAGTTCGTTATCAGTAGTCACCATTGTCTGATCACTTCACAGAGTTTTATGAAACATGCAAAACCCAGATTCAATTCTAGATGCCATCTTTGATCCATATTTTTTGTCAGCAAATTCTTTGGGGACTACCTGCCTTCACAATCATATCTGCCCCTTTCAACTGGCTACTAGTCGCGATTCTATATATTTCTAAAAGAAGTCCTACAGTACAGAATAGTTTTTTTTTTTAATGCGTCATCATAATTCTAATAAAATCGGCAAGCTCAAGGCTCTTCCCAAGGCACAGTTCCACTCAGTACCCAAAATGTCACCATCAGAAAGGAAAAGCTAATAAATCTTATCCTACCATCTGATCTGTATGTCCAAGGAGTATACTTGAAGTTATTCAGGGGACACCTCCTGACATCGTATGAATGTAATCAGTTTTCCGTTAAGTCGTAAATTTGATTGCATCAACGACAGGGTGAAAAGCTTCTGCATGTTTGACCTAGATTTTAATGGAATAAGGTCAATAAATTGGATTTAGAGTTTCTAGACTGCTTGCATTTGTAGTAGATGATTGCTCTAATTATTCTTCAACTCTCAATATTCTTGTCTGCTGCTAGAAGAGTTGCTTCTTATTGGAAACGGATCTTCAGACTATTCATTCCATCAAATTAATCAATTATATTTGTCTCTCCATTTCATCAGGGTACCGATATATGCTAGTTACGAAATATAGGATTTATAAGAAGACAGGGAACTCACTTTAATCACCACAGTTTGCTAGTTAGTGATTGCTGTCTATCTGTTTTGTTTCTCAACACGATTTTCAATGTTACGACAATATTTGTAATAAGAAACTTCAGTCCGAAGATCGTGTCTTCCAAGACCTCGTTCGGTCACCTCAACACTTTTGTTCAATTTGATATGCTGTCCATTTTTGTTTTGTTTCCACTAATTAAGATTACAGTCACAACACTCGGCATATTTTCTTGTATTGTTAGTCAAATATTTTGTAATGACGTATTTGTTACGATTGTCAATATTATTATAGATTCAAGCTGAAGGTATGCCGAGTTTAGTTTGACCATTTTTGCTTCAAGCTTGGGAATATTTAAGGCTTAAATATCAAAGTCGCTCTTGTTTCCTTCTTCTTCTTGTAAATCACTTTTCATATTATTATTATCTCCAGTTTAGTGATTTCTACGATCTTCAACTTACACAACTACTGAGTTTATTTTGTGTTGGTATCACAATCGTGACTTTATTGTTGCTGCTACTTACCTAAATCTGTTATATTACTTATGGAGCTAAAAATACAGTTCCAAAATACTCATTTTATTTTACAATACGATGATGGATCGCGGCCAATTCCAAGTGTGTGATTTTTATTGATTCTCGTCTATATGGCCGCGATAAAACATTTATATCGGTTATTTATTTGTTCCTTAAATAAACCCCTTTCCGTTTGCTTTGTATAATTTTATATTCACATTGAAGGACAGGTTGGTTGCAGAATAGATTAGAATTGTTGTTGCGGTTTCTGAATTGAGAATTCGAAGTGTCAAATGGAATTATAGCAACCGCAATTCAGAAATCGGGGTGAGTCTTTAGAAAGTGGATTGAAGTTTGGAAGATCCGATTTTTAAAAGTAGTTTAATGATATTTTTATTTTATCTTTACTAAGTCATAATGGCCATAAGTCTAACTTTAATTATTAACTTCCTATCAAACTGGATCGAACAAAAGGACCGACTAAAAACAAATATACCAAAATGACACTATTTAATTCACAACAGCTATCAAAAGACCATCAAATGTCTAAAACTTTTATCAACACCATAAAAATATTCAAAGAAATAACGTGTCAGATCAAATCCTGTTACACATGTCGAGCTCATTCCTAAAGTTTGCTTTAAACGGATTAAAATTCGTTCCCCATTTAGAAAAAAAAGAAGTAAAATTTATAGTTCCTAAAAAACGGGCCATAAAGAAAGCAATAAAGCGGCTAGTTCCACCGCCTATAAATCCAGAAAATGACTACCAATCAATGTGTAAAAATAAATTTATAATGTAAATAAATAAGTTTCACCTACAATTTTTATTGTCCAGCTTTATATTCGACGCTGCTAGTTTTATTCTTCACTTCCTTCACCGTGGCGTGAATACGCTAACCAAACATTACCAAACACGTCTTAACAGCTGCTCCATACTTAATTTCAACTTTATTGTTTCCTAATTCAAGTCTGCATCTATTTTCGGGAACGCACAGTTTAATTTTGTAGACAGAGGCGTCAAGTCATTAAGTAGTCGAGGGCGATGAGCAATAAAAATTAGAAAACATAAATAAAGTTTTACTGTGAATGAACATAGTACCGAAATACGCGTCTGAAATAACATATACATATATGTATTGAGCTTATTGAAATGCTGAGTGCAAATGCAGCCAATGTCACCGCAAAAGTGACACGAGCAACGGTTTTCTGACATGTGCCAAAGCCAAAGCTGAGCCTACTGAATATTTGTGGCTTAGGACATCTGCAAAACCAGGACAATAAAGTAAAATAATAAAAAGTATCGTGGTTCTAGTAGTCGTAAATGTTTTGCAGCTGCAAGTACATGCTTCTTTGGTAGCATCGATAGACGCAATTATACGAGTAGTAGATATAGATCTACACTAAGATGATCCTGATAAAACGCGGAGATAAAATCGCGGACATGTAATGTCATGTATCATATTGTCATAAACGCGATTTACGATTACGATAAACTTAAAGCATACTTGATCCTACATATATCATAACAAGTAAAGAGTTAGGAGTTAATAAAATTGTTCCTCATACTGACAGTTTGCAAGTTGTAAAAATCAGAAACCTTTTTTTGCAGTTCGTATCCTGCTAAATGTATTTTTACTGGTGTCGCAATATTTCAATAAGATTGTAATCCGAAAAACAGTTAGATGACTCACTTGATTCCGTTTATCCAAAGGAATAACTGAGTGTTTATATATAGCATCATCCTTTTTTGTCAGTCTGTCTGTCATGCTCGTGACAGTCACGGTCGATTAAATCGAAGTGGATACTGGATTAAGAAACAATTTTGAATACTTATATGGAATACTAATTTCCATGTTTGTCTACAATTGTGCAAAAACATTTTGCTTCTTAGAAGGTTCTTTACTTTGATTACCTTAAGTGTTTGTATCTCTTCACCTTCGTCATCTTTTGATTTATAACATATTACCTAATTCCAAAGCTGCAGTATATTTTGTTTTTCAGTTTTCTGTAATGGTTTTATTGTTATCGTCTTTAATACTTGTTCCTCTAGCTTTTCAATGATAGTATTATTTACTGTTGTAATATAATATTCTTTATATTAAACTCATAAATAGAAATATTAAAACGGAGATTAAATACTTGACATCTGTACCCAGATAGTTCCTTATATTACCGAGATAGTCATATGCTTTCAAATTAAGTAGTAATCTTTGTATTTAAATGCTTTTATTTAAATATTACATTTACAATACAATACACCGTATTTATGAATATAATAAATTATAAACATGTATACGTGCCTATTCACTACCTAAAGCGAAAAGGTGGTGCTATAGTGGCAGATATAATATCTGTTAAGTTAGCTTTGCAAAGCATGTCAGTAACATTTTTTTGGCAAATTAACTAATTGCTTGTCTTTTCTTTCAGTGTTTCAGTACAGATTTTAGTTAGTGTCACAGAAGTTTTAGCTCTATTTATAAGTTTAGTGTGATGAGCGAGTATGAATACGGATGTGACTTTGGGTTTTTCGATAACAGAAGTTGGCAATTCTTACTTCTCATCTTTTATTGGCTGCTGAAATACGCTTGAAGAACACGCTACACGGCCCTTTTTTTAAAGGATGGGAAATCATTAAATTACTTCTTAGGGCGTGTCAGACTCTTACTGACTAAAACCCATCCGTGTTCCTTCTTAAGCCCTTTTGCGTTCCACCCTGCAACTCCCGACGCCCGGAGCGTCTTCTTCTGTAGTGGCGGTTGGTGCGAAGGCCTTGTCTCTCCCTCGCGCGACCCGCCTCCTCCTTCGCTATCATAACTGCTTCGCAGAATGAGGTGACCGCTTCCCAAGCCTCCTCGCTCCGGACCATAGATTTAACCAGGGCCGAACGCGAGAGGTCGCCCCCGCTGGTCACCTCTACGTATGCTCCACTGTGTCCTCCGGGCGATCCTCACAGTGCTGACACCCGGGCGTGTCCTACCACTGAATCCTAAACAGGTACCTCCCGAAACAGCTGTGTTCGGTTAGTAACTGTGTCAGGCGGAAGGTTAGGACGCCGTGGCGCCTCTCCAGCCACTCCTCAAAGAGGGGCCTTACCGCCGCAATTGTGGCGCTGGGTCACGATAGTCACCATCTTCCTACCGCCATGGTATCCTGCCGAAGCTCCGTCCGCCACGCTGCAATTTGCCGCGGTAGTGGAGTTTCGCCCCGGCGAAGCGCCTCCACGCGCCACGCGTAAACGTGTTCGAGGGCTCTCGCCTCCAGATCCTATGGCGGAAATCCGGCAAAGAGGCTCGCCGCCTCGCCGGAGACCGTGCGGTAACCCCGGGCCAGCCGGATGGCCATGACTCTTTGGGACGCATTGAGTTGGCGGGCTGGTCGCCCCTTCAAAGTGAGCGCGGGCACACCGGGGCCCCATAAAGGGCCATGGACCGCACGATCCCCGTATGCGCTACAAAGCCTACTTTATAAAGCTCGTAATTTCTACTGCTAATTCCATTGCTGTTCCTACATCCGCACCAATACGTTAGCGAACAACACATGTATCCCAACATATACATGTCTCTATTATAGTAAAGCATATCGCCAAGTACAGCACAGTCCCAACAATGCCGGACGTGCACGTACTGAGTGAGTTGACACCGCTCCGAAGGGCCATATACGAGCGGCGTGGCGTTGAAACTCATTATAATTTATGGTTGTCCCTGCGCAGTATACCGCGAATGCTAACTTGGCTGATGAAAGGATTAGCCGCTGGTTTAAGGTTCCAGGGATCGGCTTTGACGTATGTGACTGGATGGGTGGGGCTAGTGACGTTTCGAAAATTTGGGACACTGTGGAGGAAATGGAGTCTTGGATTCGTTGGCGGAAGTTATGAGTTGGTAGTTATTCATGACGGTAAAAACCGGTTTCTTCATTTGAATTTTATGGGGATAGTTCGATTCTATAGCTTAGGATGTGAGCATTGACAATTTTCGTGTATTTAATTTTTCTCATACATCTGACAGCTTCTTCTTAATTAGATCATTTGGTGAAATTTGCATTCTATATTTATGTTCTGTCCTCCTATTTTAAGCGTCCACGTCTTTATGAAAACAGCTTTTGCTCATATATCCACTATCATGACTTAAGTTGGTAATACCAATATCAAAAATCAACAAGAGAAACTTCACACCCATGATAAATATGATCATGGTTTCCTTTAATATACTGTAATCCAGTAGTTAGATGTCAAGCAGTTTATTGCCATAATAAATGGCCTGCCCGAGTATATTCCTAATAGAAAATCTGTGAGTCGCCTATAAAATCTTTAAGATGATCTAGAATCTAGCCTATAAAGTTGTGGTACACGAGAAATGAATTAAGATATCTATTAAAGTTGGTGTTAAATAATTTTGCTTCGATTTATGAGGAGGCTTTAGATCGAGATTTTAATTGCCGGGTAGTTAGATTGTGATCGTTAATATAATGTAATTAATTTTGTTTTGAAGGGAGATTAATAGTTCAATGTAGGATGTTTTTTATTTTTTTATTTTATATGGGTTTGCTCTTGATTCTAGTCTCGGTCATAGATGACGGAGACAAAGTCAACGATGGAGCGAGCTTACCCAGAAGAAGCCTGTTCACTCTCATTTTGAAGAGATTAGGGTTGTATGCGTTCGGAAACACAGACGCAGGCAGAGAGTTCCACTCCTTTGCTGTGCGCATTATAAAAGACGTTTGGAAACGTTTAGTGCGAATTGGTAGAATAGCAACAAGGTAGGGATGGTAACTTGCAGTGCGTCTAGATGTCTGATGGTAGAAGGGGGCCGGTGGGATGAGGTCGTGGAGTTCCTGGACACTCTCCCCGAAGTACAATCTGTAGAAGACCGACAAGCAGGCAACCTTGCGGCGATGAGCCAAGCTGTGAAGTTTGGCATCCACCAGTCTTACGTCGCCAATGAGCCTTTTAGCTTTGCGTTCCACCGAGTCAAGCGCGGCAAGTTGGTATTTAGCTGAGCCATCCCAAAGGTGGCTGCAATACTCCATGCAGGAATCGGACTTGTGCTTTGTAGAGGTTTAAAAGCTGTCCAGGCGTGAAGTATCGCTTCACTCTATTTAGGATGCCCAGCTTTTTGGCCGCAGTTTGGGCTTTGTGCTCAATGGTGGCACCAAAGTTGAATTTACATTAAATAGTTTTTCATCTGGTTTATCATTTGTCTCCACATTTAAAATATCTCCTGTTTTGTCAATATCAAGTTTAAGATTTAGCATGCAACCAGCGTAGAAAGAGACCTGTTGAACAAAAAAACATACTGTTCCGCCATGATAATGAGACATGAATGCGACAAAAGCGTCAGGCAACACATAAGTCCTTCACCATTTTTTACGACACTACAAATCGCAAGTGAGTAGACAGACTAAACGCTCTCTAATAAGACGATTCGCGTTCAGAACACATTCGAGCAAGCAGAGGCCATATCAAATGATGAGTGGTCCTATTGTGTACTGACTTATAGCCAATGTCGGGCCAATGAGTTCGTGAGCAGGGGGCCTAATAGCCCCTTATAACAAAGTTTGGAGTGGCTTGACTCGCTTATTTGGTTACCTTATTTGTTGCTGAATATTAATTAATAGTTTTATTAGTTTGTGTTTAGTGAAAATCAAGGTCTTTGTAAGGTTGCCCGTGTTTTGTGTTGTCATTGTTTTTTATTGCTGATTGCTGGGGTATGTACTTGCATAATTGTGCTGGAGGTTTTGTTTTTGTATTAGAAATTCACTTTCATTAAGCTCTTGTTTTTAACAAATTGAGTTATCCTTGTTATAATTATTTAGTTATTGAAAACTATCTTTCTCCAAGTAGTACATAAATAGTAGTTCAGAAAATGTACTGAAATCGTAGGGTCATTTAAAATCCGGTGATGACTTTGACCAGGCCGATGATTTTTTTTAAAAGTCATGTTACTTATAAATGTTTCCTTTCCTTTTCGGTTATTTACCTTTCATAAAATTTCCAAGCTCTAAAAAAAAATTTAAAATGTCGCAAATTCCCAACTTTGTTTTCTTATACGACTAATGAAATATTTTTTTGCATACAAGCGTCCTATTACCGTTGATATATTGGATCTACCTTATTTTATTGCACACGGTGATCATCATGCTAATGCCGCCATTATTGTGATACTCTGATGTCATCATCGGACACAGTATCAAGAAAATAACTCCATTGTAGTCTTTATAAAGATTTTTTGATTCATAGCTAGCTTGTTAAGGCTCGCTGTAAAGTATTGTACAATGTTGGTAAGTCGTGGTTCAAATGGCAGTGTGCAGTGGTGAATTGGTTGGTTGCCTGTTTGGGAAAGATTTATGCCCAGCAGTGGACTGGAAAAAGGAGACTGGAGTGTTGAGAGCATATTCAACAGAATCAGGTTTGCTGTTACTGTCGTTTAATTGTCCCAGTGTCGGGTAAAGCCCTCTTCGTAAATAGGGAAGTGGTAAAATTCCGGGAACCCGGGATAACTTTTTTATTCCGAAAGGAATGTCCATATTATTCTTTCACGGGAAGAAGTTTAGCATTGATCTGCAGCTACACTCTTGCTTGGATTTTCTGCATCGTTAATCTAAACTAATATTAATTAGGAGGTAAGATTGAATTGTTTACAAAAGGAAGGGTTTCTCTGTAAGTACTGATTTGATTATAAAAAATTGCGTGAATTTTTTTTTACACATTCTATTTTTTTTCCCATAAAGATCTTCCTGTTGAATTAGGCTACGGACATATTCTAAAATATGCTGGCTACTCCCAACACTTTTGTCTCTGCCTTCAGAAAGCTACATTCTACCAAACCATTAATACAAGTCAATTTATAAGATAAATTGCAGATTTACACAAGTACTTAGCAGGTTCCGAACCCAAATCTGTCATACAGAGATACCTGTAGGTTCTTTAATTGAAGCTTTTAACTTGACTGACAGGACTTAATTGTCAGTTAAAGTCAGATTTAAGAGTCGTTCGTTATCAAGAGTGTGTTTGTTTGCTTCTCTTTGGAAAGTAATTGATTGGATGTTTTGACTTGCAACACTCCAGTAGTATAACTGAAAAAGATTTTGAAATTAGTTTGCTGAAAAATTTGAAAATGAAACAAGTACACACTAACATAGACATCAGGTGAGAGAAAATTCACATTAAATACGTAAATATAGGTATTAGATTTCAAATGCAATATTAAGGTTATCCTGCAATCATACTTAACTTTTCGTTAGAACATAAAATAAAATTACAATGGTACAGAACCGTTGTGCGCGAGTCCGACTCACACTCGGTCAGTTTTTTTAATTTTGAATACAATTCTACGAAATTATGAAACTTCAATAACTAAAAAAGTGTCTTACATATATTCATTTCTTTTAATTAAACAATATCACGCATTAATACGATTCAGTCAAGATACCATCAAATTGTATACTAATTACAACAGAACGGTATAATTTTGTATAATTACAGTTACTTAATTTAACTTAAACACGAACAAAAAGTGAGTCATCAACTTAATTGAAATTGTAACCAACCATAGTCAACAATGTATATAAATGTGTTTTACAAAATACGAATTAAAAAGTCATATCTCCATTTTTGTTTTAACAACTTGTGCTCTCACCTCTCCCCATCCGTGACTAATAGAGCTGCCCTATCCCTGGATCGTGCAATTTATCGATATCGATAAACTGATTTCGTCTCTCCGATTTATATAGCATTAATTTAATGCTTTATTGCTGTTTAGATTCTTAATAGGTGGTTGCGATATAATAACAGCCAATTAAGAGTTTAACATAGCATAAACATAAACTTCTGAGCAATAATCTCAATAAGTAGTCTAGAAACTACATGATCAAATAGTAATAACTTGACCTGTGTTATCGAAGAGTTAACTATGCGAAATAAAACTAATCTAAATTAGTGTTAGAAGTCAAAAGATAATAGGCAAGGTTTTATTCCTAATTTAAAACAAATAATTCTAGTATACGTTAATTTGATGAAAATATTCGTCTGATTAAGGTTCTAGAATGATCGCAATGCAACTAAAAACACCATCGATCCAGTCCTGTAGCGATTCTGAGAAGGGCTCGGAACAATTCCACCGCTAAAAACAATTAAATCGTAATTAAGGGCCATATTAAGAGACGTGGCATGCGTCCGCGCATTGCCGCACTCATTTTGTGGATAGTGTTGTGAGAGTATCGACGACATTGTCGATTGTTTTTGGGGATTTTTTTGGAAATGTTAATGGAATGAGTAAAAAAGTGGTAAAAAAGTGTAGTAAAAAATAATATTATTTTATTTTAAAAAATCTCATAAAATGATGCGTCTATACAGACAGAAATCAATAGTCTCATTTATTATCATTGTAGTGCCAAAAACGTAACAATATGTTGCATTATACTCGTTAGAAAGTTTAACATCAAGGACTTCTTATCAATAATAGCGTGAACGTCATCACAAACACTTTCTCTTGCCAACATTAATTTTTCGAAAGTTATGATTGATATAAAAACTTCGAAATCACTTGACACTTTACAAAGCACAAAATAAGAACAAAATCTGCCATTAATCCGACGCATACGAAATTCAAAATTCACGATTCGATTTTTGAATGGCCGATAAAAGTCGACACTCGAAACGCCCGCCAATTTTGCATGCATAAACATCGTAAATCTCATTGAATGAAAATGAGTATCGATATATCGATATCGGGTTTTACGATCGATTCATTGCTCGAGTATAACTCGTGGCCTTATTGAGGACAATGCTCGAGTCACGTCCCTAACAATCACATCTTCATTAATTACGGAAGGAATTTTTCCGATGGTAACCTATGTGATAGTGCGTGAGTGACACGCTGAAGCGATCGTGCATTCCATTTATTTTCAACGACCATCACTTTTTTTATAAAGGTTAATCAAGTCGATTTTGCTATTTTTCTGCTTAGATACGAGAAATTGAAAAGATGTGGTGTTATTTATGTGTATTACTTAGGTAGGTATCAACATTATTTGTAGCCCAATAAATAACTCATTTCTCTCGAACATTTCCAGTAATGAAAAGCTTATTCATCCGTTACAACAGACACCACACCCAATTTCCCCGTAAGTGATAATGACGACTCCGAACTCGTACGCCTCTCTCAATTTGTCGCACGACTTTTTTTGTCACCACGACTTGTCGAGATTCAGTCGCAATTACGACCGTTTCCCATGTCTATGTAATTTTAAAGCTAATTAAAGCTTATTAAAAAGAGTAATGAAGACTTCATTTCTAAATAATTAGTATATTAAAAAGCTGTCTTGTACGTGTTTTGCAAAGCAGATTAAAAGATAAATTTGGTTCAAACGACATTTCTAGTCGAGTACCTTTAGAGTATGACAAATTAAAAACCTGAATATGAGTGTAATTGTGATATCTTCGAAGATTTCCGGGTCATGCCAGATAAAAATCATTTTCAGATCTTCTACTTTCGCACAAAATATTTATAACTTATTGGATACAGTGATAATTATTGCTTTCTTGGCACGTATAAGGAACTCATGGTTGCTTTTACTACTACTTGAGGGCAAGGTCACTTATGCCTTGTTTATCCCTCTCATACATCAAGGTAGCTAGTTACTGACACAAAATGAACCCACTATTTCGCTACATCAACTATCTCGATCATGTCAATCGCGACATCAATTGCAAAAACAATGTAGGTCGAGACAACGACGACGCTTGAAATATGTATTGCGAGATAGATTCGAAGACAGCCGGACTTGTGTCAGATGCATCTACAATTTGTTTCTTAAGATGCTTTTGAGTATGTGATCACTGATAATTATCTGAATGAGGGTACAGGTAACTTTGCTAAAAGAAGTTAAAAAATAGTAGGACTAGTGTTTTCCGAAAAAAAAGGTGATTTCCAACAAGCATTGGAAGTTGAAAAGGGAATACTTGATTTTGACTATGTTGCAGAAGATAAACCCGATAACAGTTAGCCCCAATGCAATAGACGCTACAAATACAAAGTAGTATAGCGAATCACCTTTAAAATGCGAACGAGAAGTGCGTGTTCTAGAAAGACCTGTGGATGAATAGACATAGTTAGTTGAATAGGCTACAAGTCTGGCTGTGGATGTTCGTGAATGTAATAACACTCACGACCAGAGAAATACTTGTATGGGGGTGAGAACTAAGTGTTGTTATGGTTAAAAGTGAGGAGAGAAAATATATCTTGTGTACGCTCAACGACACATAAGCTTTACATGTTTAGCATAAGCTGACCTTTCAACGTATGGAAAGCCTTAACAATATCAGGTTAACCTATACTAGAAATGAAAAGCTTGATGTTAAGCGATCGTTGAGTTTACCAACAGATGTAAACAGACTCAGTTCCTCGTCACTCTGAAGTTGCGGCATAGTTCTTAGTTGATAAACTCATGTAGTATGGTTGTAGATTTTAAGGGTTTAATAGTATCTAATAGTAAATATGGCGTAGAATTTTAAAAAGACATCAACAAGCAGCACAATTAAATAATAGTCCTTAAAAAATCAATGATCGAAATTATAACCAACATTCGATTTGTTTTATTGACACAGCTCTTAAATAAGCCTTTAGGATATGTCATATCAATCATGATAAAATGAATGGAGTAGGTAAATTACTCGGTTTTTTTTTCTGCAAAATTATTTAGGTCCAAGACCCCGGCTTAGACACTTGTAGTCAATAATCCTAGTGACATTAATGAAGTGTTACAGTAAAGTATCGCTCTAAGACATACTCAAAATTACAGGTTTGACTCAAATGGCCACTTTACAGTTTAGAGGTTTCTAGTCTACGCCTTTGGGTGCAACTAACTCCTTATTCAAGAAAATAGCTGTTTCAACATAACCAGAGGCGAAGTTAATGAAAAGGAACATAACGTTTCTATGATAGGAATTAATGTATGTTTACGTGTCAATCGTGCTATTCCCCATGCAAATTATAAGCTTAGTTAACATGAAAGTATGTAAGGTTAGTAATGAGCCAGGTTTGTGGTAGCTATACATCTGTTACTGGAAGCTTAACTATCTAGTAAGTATGTATTTAGAGTTAAGGCTACAAGTTTTCTTAATTTAACTTAACAGGGCAACAATTTTAGAAATTAAAGTTAAGAATGTTAAAGCGGAAAAAGATATACAAGAATATTGATATACGATTCTCTTAGTTAAAAGCGCCAACGTTAATGTCCAAAGAACTTTAATGTAATGGCTTTTTGTTATGCAGCTCTGGCTGACAAACAGGCAGACGACTAAAGTATTTAACGTAGTGGCAATAAACATAGAAACCAGCTAATGAGTGCCAAACTAACGCCAAGAATAATACAATATTGCTATAAAATAGTCTAAACACGTACATTACTTACAAACAACTTAATATAAACCGGGTAATTCATCTCGCTGCCTCGTAAAATGAAGACATAATAGAGGCAATTGAAGTAACAACACAGAGACACGCAATCTTAACACGATCCCATTTACACTTTTTGTTTAACCGTACAAAGCAGTCTAATTTAGCAATTCCAATGCGGCTACCGAATTTGAAGACGGATATATAATTAACAGTAAATATTTCTTTGTTTCAGAAGCTGAAAACGGAAGTATGGGAAACGATTTGGAAAGAACACGACAGTTTGTAATCAACGATGCACAAAGTTAAAATTTATAAGTACATAATGACGTTAGTGATGAAGATGGACGGGATAAGGTTGGAGCTGACCTGACAGAAGATTTTGTAAACGGTGATAAATATAAACTGGTGGTTGTGATTGAACTTAGTAATAGTGATGAAGTGTTGACTGTTAGTGGTGAAGGACATGTCGAAGTGCTAGGACAGTAAATAATGCCTGATCGGGAGTCGGTGGGAGGTCCTGGGAGTGCAGGCAGTGGTTTCCTACCACTACAGTTCCCCTCGGCGTTTGCGGCCTTTCATGCTTCGACTCCACCCGGTACTCCTACTACAGCTATGCATCACGCTACACATTATCATCATCATGCCCAGTAAGTAAAAAATAATATTAAGAACTGTATTCTTCCTTTATTTACAACTTTAAACCGTAAAGAATGAAGCCAGTGTTGAAAGTTCTCACATTAATAACAATAATCTAGAACAAATACTACTTAAAAAAGCACATAAATTAATACCGAGTCTAATGAATAAATCGAAGTAATAAAGATATTATTGATGATCGATCATTTATGAAGATAGACATCGCAAATAATCGCAATGTTTTATTAATGTGACCTGGTGTTTATGCTCATTGCAACTAGAGTATTAGCCAATTCGTCTTTATTACCTTGGCTAAGTATTAAGTACTATCATTGCACGGCACACTTAGTCCTTTCAACATTTTAGTACCCCGCTTATCATAATCTAGCCTCTGAACGCGGAGCGCTTTCGTATCAGACGAATCCATCTACATATGTAATTTTATTATGATTCGCTTGCAAAGCAAGTGTCCTTTAATATTACGATCGCTTCACGTTACCCGCTCGCTCTAAACGTCAACCACGTTTATTGGCCAACTCCATAAAATAGAGTGGTTCATTAAACATTTTACATGCTGCGAAACCTTTTTATTACATAATTGCATGTGTTACCTTTTTAACTTAACTGTAATTCAAAACATTGACTTTGTTGTATTCATTTTCAATTAAAACTGTTACTGCATTATCAGCAATAAAATTCATATTTGTTTCTTATGCACCTTTATGCATATGCTGTTCGCTTCCATTAGTAATATTGCCTTATTCCAACTTCACTAAGTTTTTTACGTCTTGCGAGGGAATTTATATCGGGAGCAGGTAGAGAATTTTTAGATTAGATTAGAGTCGGCGTATTAACTGTGGTTTACGGCCGGCGGACCATAAAACCCCGTCCAGGTGAGACAACGTGTTACTTAATGATAATTTATTGCAAAACATCGGACACCGTGAGCCGGTCAGATTTGACGACAACATTAATCTTCTGTAACTGGCCGATATAAAAATGGAGTCGTAAACACCGAAAAAGGTTTTGATCGGCACCTGAGCCACTGCGGTGACGAGTAATGAGCAGGAAGTCGTCAAAGGAATTGAGACATTTACAATGTTAGGACGGACGTTAATAAAAGCAGGACGGTGCGTTTCAACAAATGAGTTACTTGCTGTGCTCAAAGGGTGCGTGATGTATGGCGGCGGCCGTGCCGAGCCGGCCGACTGAAATGATTAATGCCTTAGTACCGAGCCTCAAGGCACGCCTCGGCTTAACCTCACACTGCGTACCGAAAATTTAAAATGTTAATTTACTAAGCACTTTGAATTTTACTGATGTATTTGACTCCACTACGGCTTTACCCCAGTGGCAATATTTTATTCTCTCTTGTTGCTAGTCTGAGCATCAATAACATTACTTGATGTTTGAGAACAAATCCGACTCTGCGTAGTGAGGATGACCCTTAAATCTTTACACGGGAACATTTAGAGATGAAGCCGGTCTCAATATTTAAAGGCTCCATCGTCGTGCAATAAACTCGTTATGTCCTACGTCTTATTTATATCGGTTGTGTAACTCGTTATGGTGAATGTAAAATCGGGTATGAAATTGGTTGTATAAAGACGTCCGCTTTCTCGGAAGTCCAGTAATCCTTTATCCTTGGTCCGTGGCGAAGGATTTCGTCGCCGGATGGGTGTACCCATTAACGACCGTTTCTCGGTGCCTCATTTAACCCGTTGCTGCGATAATTGCCACCACGTGTTTATTTCCAAGCGTTCTAATTATAGCACGCACAATGGGTTGGACACGATCGGTTATTTTGGCTCCGTTCGCTCCGTCAAAGTCAATTTTGTCCAGCCACAAAAGAGGTGTTGCGAGTCGCCTGTCGTTTGATTCATTAACTGGAACCCTTTGAACTGATGTATAGGTATCGCGCCACTTCAACTATTAATTCTGTTTCAACCTTTTTAGCTCCGGCTTGGTGCGCGCTGCGTGTCGTATTAGTTTGTCGTTTTGCATCATTGGCGTTGTTGCCACCATTCCCACCTGCTGTTCTTTTTGTTGTTACATTTATCTTGTGGCCATTCACTGCTTCAGAGTTCGTATCTAATTATATATTGGGGACATAATTTATCGCCGAGTTATCTAATCTTTATCTACCGTGTCTTATACCTTCTGGTTTGAGAATGTACATATTGAGAAGAATGGCTTCTCCTGTGAATGGCTAGATTCCGTTAGCATCCACTTACGTCGAAATTGTGTTGGTGACTTTGGTCGCACATGTGTCGCCACAAAAGCTTACGGCCACAATAAAAGCGCCATTCAGCCGCCCGCATCCCACTCCGTCCTCATTGTGAACGTCCTGGCTTCACAAATCATCAAAGAAAAAACCATTATTATTGACGTAGAGACAAAGGCGTTATCGAGTCGTGATTGGGCGTCGTGTGTGGTACACTATTGTTTCAGGGTGTAACATGAAATCCTCCGCCAATTAGATGCAATAACTCTATCATTTATATCAACGCATATAAAAAGTGTAAGTTTAATCGTGACATATGATATTTATTTAAACGTTCAGAGATTTCTTGTCATCGATAGCTTTATTTTTAAATGTAAACTAGACATTGGTGTTCGGAATCAATCTGATATGTTTGGGAGCTGTTATGTCGACAACTGTTTCGATTTTTGTCTCTTTTATGACATGTGACAAGGATAGAGAATGTTTGAGATAGCTTCGATTTTATGTATGTAATTTTGTGTGTTTTATCTTTTTGACTCTAGTATTGCGTACGTTAACTAAGAAGATATTATGAAATAATTTATTATGACTGTTATAAACATTATGAAAGTAAAACATTTAAAAAACATTTCAGGTTCATGTTCAACCAAAATAAATATGCGTTCAAATATCTTATTCTCGCAAACTTGAAACGGAGAGCAATATCAATACTGTACTCAGCCATCCATTCATTTTTCACGAGTCAAAGCCGTGATTGTTTAAAGAAATGTAAAAACTGTCAAAAGTCAATATTGAATGATTTATTTGTGTTGAACTCCAGCAGAAGTTCTACGAGAGTTGAAATAAATATAAAAGTCGTGAAACTAATTATTGATTTTATTTGTAAATGAAAAAGAGATTTATCGCGACGTAGTAACGAAGCCCTGGCTTGAAATGGATTTGACTCTTTGTTGGTCCAAGCGGAATAAGTGGAGTCACTTTAAAAGATCGTATTGTATACCTGTGGTGTATAAACTCAGTAAACTACTGTTACTTGTCTCTTTAAATTATCCTCACTGTAATGACACCATTGGAACTCAGTTAAAACAGTGTTGGAAACTTAGAATAAATATGGTCTTCTACACATAAATAAGTCTTTGAATGACTGACTATGATCCAACATACTGGATATGAAGTTTGAAACATTATTATGAACGCAGTATGTGACGCAGCAGAACTTATTACAGTATTCTTGAACTATTCCTGACTGTGTTTAAGAACAAATTACGGATCACAGAATTGCTCCATATTAATCACACTGCCAAAAGTGATGGTCATTAAAGATTTCACCCCAACGGAAACGAAAAAAATAGCACCTACGACCAAATAACTTGCTAAAAGCCTCCCCTCTAACAACACTTACCTATTGTCAGCCAAAACCTTTTTTTGTCCAAAAAGGTCCAAGATTCGTCCCTTAATTGACCAGAAATGTTCTCGAATCGGTCAATCTCAATAAAGCAGTTCCGGTCATAAATTGTCCCTCTACATCCCGTTTGACTGCCGTTATTGTCCTGACCACGCCTGGGATATAAATAGTCTGGCCACAGAATAATCCTGGGAATAGCTCTGTTCCGGAAGGTTTAATAGCTCCTGTACCCAGATGTGGCTACTCTTTTATTTCATACTTGCGAAATCACTCAAAAGTTTATGGGACGGTTCCTGGAGTTGAAAGAATTTACGCATTAAACTGTCTTGAAGTAGATTGGATCCATTTGATCCATTATCTGAATTTTCTCGTGACGAAAAAATGCTGTCGTATTTTTCAGTGGATCTGGAATTAAAACTGACTGACGTGCGTAATGTGTCCGGCACTTTGAAATTATAAATTGGAGCAAAAGTTTAAAAAAGAAAGAGGCCTTGATGAATTTTGTCTCATGTTTTGAAGTCGTATTTCCAAAATGGTCACTTTGAAGCTGTCCAGTAATCTCTTGCAAACGTTTGCTCTATTCAAATACCAAACAAATTCGGGTTAATCACATATAACTCAACACTAGCCGCATCCATGTGACCTCCCACTTTGGTCTAAAAATACTCACTGCTAATAACTATCCACACTTATTGTAGGCAAATTTTGTCTGTCAGACTACGTAATACGTGCCACTGTATGAATATTTCATTACCCTTTAATAGACTATGCGTTATCCTGTTTAAAAATGGTTAAATAATTAATTATGTAAGCAAGTTCTGTGGGTGGGGAGTTGGGAAGGATGAGTTGTGGACTGTCGGTATCCATTAATTCATATCTTGATATATTAGTAAAGTAAATCTCTGTGACGTCTCTTTGAAAAATAACATCCTCGAAATTTAACAAAGTTTATAGAAATAAGACCAGGTTTAGCGAAATTGGGCGTCAATGGAAGCTCATTTTTTAAATTCCCAATAATCGCCATCTGGGCCATAAAAACGGTAATAACGAAGGAGAAGAAAAAGAGTGGGGTCATGCAACGTCGCGTGTGTACAGTAGCCGAACACAATCGTGCGCAGGCGCAGTCCTGCTCATTAAAATCTTAAGGTGCGCGCGCAGACGTGTGTAGGGACAGATATGGAAATGTAAAGGGTACTGGGAGGGTAAATAGGGATGCTGATGGGAAAATGGAAGACTTAACAACTTTAGTAAAGGACGATGATGGCTATGTTGCTGAAGGTATTATTTTATTTCTAAAACTTTTGCGTTTGATGTTGGAGAATACGGTTTTCTTTTGTAATGGTGATTTGAGCCGGACGTATGTATGTATACCTTTAGTTGCAGTTTTGTTTGCCATATAAAAATGTACGTTTTTATAACGCCAAAACGATGTCATAAAGTATTCTACTACAGCAGATAGATCTCAAAGGGTCTTTAAGGGCAAGGGTAGTAGTTACAGTCCTAGAAATATCCCCACAAAATAAAAATGAACCATAAATCACACGACCACTAACTATAGATGTACACATGCACCAATAAACGTTCATTTTGCGTTTAATAAGTTGTTTTGTTATTTCATTATGTTGCGATTTTTAATGCGTCACGCCGACTGCTTCGACACAATCGCGCGTAAATCGGTCGCGCGGTTTATTGTCGCGCGTCAATTACCGTCTTAATGGCTCCATGTTGTACCTTCGGATGGTGTGAGGGGGTCTTTAAATAGTCTGGTACCAATTGGAGGCTGGCAAGGTGGCCTCGGTTACAATGAGGCTATAATTCGAACATTTGGTAGTACTTACTACAATAGGCATTATACGGAGTGCTGCACCTTTAAATTCCCATTGAAATAAATGAGAGTATTTTTAACACAACATTATTTCTGCACTCTGTTCCTTGTGGTGGTCTGGAAGACCGGAGAATGGGTAGCAGCATTGCAACAGCTACACTGCTATCACCAACCCGCCTGCCAAGCGAGGTGATTATGCCCTTCTTCTGGCCTTCCCCAAAGGGGGGGTCCCTTTGGGGAAGGCCTATGTCCAGCAGTGGACATGATCCGGCTTATGATGATGATGACAAGAGACTTCAGCCTATTTCGCGAAAAGAAAGCGCTCAAACTAACCGAACCTCATAGATGCTAACTACTTGGTTATCATTGCTGGCTATTATTTTCGGCTTGGCTTGAAAACGGGCGTTTAATGTATCCCGTTTCTTCCTTCTGAAACCTCCTTACGTGTTTATGGTTAAGACTTTCACTAATGCTCGGTGACACTTTAAAACCCATTTTAAACCCCGTACTTTCTTGTCTTTTGCCAAGATTAAGAGCTTTTAAGACACTGTTTTAGAGCTCAGAAAGTTTAATGCAATCCAAGCCATGGCAATAAAATTAATTGCCATTCAAAAACTATGTTGTTTAAATAATCCATGCTATCTTACTACGAGTATGTTACAAATGCGAAAGACACACTGTCTATCTGTTAATTCTTCACGTCTTTCTGGATGGACAGGAAGACCATTTCACTAATTAATATGACAAAGAATACTGTTTATCCCGTCCTGAGAGTAGGTATGTTCCTTTAGAGCAGTGGTTCCCAACCTTTATTTGACCCGGGACCACTTTGATTTCTTTGTTGCTAGCAAGGACCAGAAAACAAGATAAAAACAAACTATGTTAAACTAAAAATGAACTTATATGAAATGTATATTCAAAACTTGTAGTAAAACTATGCTTTGAAATCGAAATTAAAAAGTGTTGTCATAGAAGACGCATTCCTTAAGAAACTTAGAATTGTTTTGAATAAATGACATATTTTTTGAGGTAAAAAGAGTGAAATTTTAAACCTTTACGGACCATATTTTGGCCCTTGCGGAACACCAGTGGTCCGGGGACCATAGGTTGGGAACCACTGCCTTAGAGCATCCGATCCGAGTCCCTGAAAATACGTTCCGAAGTAGTCATAAAACTATTTGTATTGTTGTTCCGACTTCCGTCATCCGATGTCTCTCCTTCATCTTCATCAGTCTCCAATTCGGAAGAACTATTGACGGACTGAAGTTTGAAGGATTTGAATAGTACTGTTTGAATGAACACTTTCGCATCACCTCGGATTCAAATCGGACATAAATATCCGTGTGGCTCGACAGCGGGGCTTCGATTTGGATCAGAGATTGGAATAGTGCGTAAGCAATATCCGAATTCAGTCCGAGTTATCAGACTCTAGGTCCGTATTTTCAAGAATTCAAATTAAAGGCAATGCGAAAAGCAATATCCGAATTCGGTCCGAGCTTTTTGTACCGTATTTTCACGGATTCGGATCGGACGCAGTACGTAACCGCTCTTATGACGATTTCCGACTTCCATGCGAGCGTAATCGCTGGCAAAAGTGTATTACAAATAAATAAATTTATTTAATCCATCAAAAAATTAGTCAGATCAGTTTAAAAATCTCTTTTCCCTACATTTAAGAATAAATAAAGCGATAAATGTTTGTTTATGTTAGAGAAATATTCTAAAAGCGTAATACAAATGCGTAGTGAAACACAATACTATATCAAAGCGCGTTCGTTCGGAAACGTGGCACCTGCGATTGTGTTTACTGAAATAACAATGCACTGTGGACGGCTGTGGGCTGAGGCATAAGCGGGAGCGGGCGAAATATTGAACAACGTTTTGGTACTTACCTAAGGACCGACTCTGAATAAATTTTACGTGAGTTTTTAGTAAAGCTGAATTGAAATTATATTTTAAATGCGAACGTAACTCAGTTGGTTAGATTTTCACGCCTAAAGTAAATGCTTGGACCTGGAGGAAAGACTTAGAAAAACTTTATCAACATATCACGCTAAACCTCTGAAAGAAGGACAGGGCAGAAGCTAGCATGTCATCTTAATTCAATCGGTCGTTCAACTTTATAAAAATTCAAATACGAACTCGCTATATTCTGTAGTTTGCACCGCGTTTAAATAAATACTAACTTCAGGAAGGGTTCAATTTGTACGGAAGGAATTTGGATAATAAAACGTCAACTGGGATAAGGGTGTACACACAAAAAACGTTTTAGGAAAGATCGTAAACGAATTGCAATAGACAAGTATAAAAAAAAAACGTTTTGTAAAAAGCTTAGGAAATAAAGTCTCTTCGCCAATGTCGACAGGTACGAGAAGGTGTAGCCGAATAATAAGAAACAGAAAACGTCATTGATATTTTTAGAGAAAAAAAAATAAGATTATTAACAAGATCCAATAAAAAACACACATAGGTAGCTTCATATTCTGGCTTTACCCTTACATAGAAGTACAAAATGATTTTATATAAATGCATTTGGAAGCTACAAATGTCAAAAAGGTTAATAAAAATAAAACTTGTTGATTACGATGGCACTTTGCCTCGGCGACAGTCATGTCTATATTTTTTATCGCGAAAATAAAAACAAAATACCGGCCTACAGTTACATTTTTGGGTAACATCATAAAAATGTTATGCCTTACTTTTAAATTTTTAATTTTTGAGCGTCAGCGAGGACCTTTTTTGGTGGAAGTACCAAATTAAAATGTTATAGATTGCCCTTTTATTAATAAGTTAGTTTTACACGTTTAAAAACTTTGCAGCTTTCTGTTTTAATAATAATAACGAAGTCTTCTTAATTAGAACAACCTGATATACGAGTATATTGTATAAAAGCTTATAAACATTGACAAAAAAGTATATAACATAACATGGTTTTATTTTAATTAATTTGTCACGTTTTGCTTTGACTAAATTCTTCACTTCATAATCACTTGTTGATTGGGATTTAAATACATAAAATTAAAATTTTAAGCCACGATACCAGTCTATACCTACCTTCTTTAATTATTATTGTTTCTTTCAAGTCATTAAGAAAGGCGCCTTTACTGGTTTCTACAGTCTCTTATAATTTGCACCAAACACCAAAACATCTTTCCGGTACTGTCCGTTTATTCGCGAATTGGGAGTGAATTTTGAAAAACAATATCATAAAATTTCGTTTTACAATTTCATTACGACATCGCAAGTGGTGAATTGGCAGCAAATAATAAAATTTATAATATAAAACTGTCAAAAGTGGGCTTTGGACTCAATAGAGTGGATAATGGCTGATGAAGCCTTATTTGTGATCTTTTTTAGATATGGCTTGTAGTTAAATTGGTTGTTGTAACTGGTGCACACCCCAACACTTAACAGGGCAGTGTATGTAAAGGCAAGCTTTACCCAGAATTGAATTCTCCAACAGCAAACCTCAGAGGTTTACAAATAAGTAATGTGAGTATACAAGTGCACAACAAAAACTCTTCGACTTTTTATAGCAGTTCCACCGAAGAGTCTTTAACTTAGACAATTTTGTGGTTACTGTACGTAGGAACAGAAAAATAGTTACTGTCTACTTACTATAAGCGAATAGAAGCAGCGGCACTTAAAAGCTCATAAAACTACATCTATGCACTGTCCTTCCAGGATACTATAAACTCAGCTATGCTTGAAATATACCTTCTTAAAAGACTTTACATCTCCATTGATCATCAGTTAACTGTAGAAGTCGTGATCGTTCATGCTCAGCTCAGGGCATGTCATTAAACCCACTCAGCAAACATCACCAATGAATAGGAAAGACAAAAACAAAGTTACAAACCCAGCAACTGACTTCATTTCTTAATATAACTTCTACAAGACCACAGAATGTAGCAGAACACCAATCTAATCAGCTTGCAGACGTAATAAACGACTTCGAGGACCATTCTAGTTCATTCCGAAGGTTTATGCACCCTGTATATGTTGCTGCAGGGGTCAAGACCCTTAGGCGTGTCAGTTGCTCGTAAAGTGAGTATCTCAATAAAAATGTACCCTAGTGCGGCAACCGACGTCTTTTACGACTCGTTCCCGGTTTTATATATCGTATATATTTTATATGTGAAGGGTATGTTTATGTTTATAATTATGTAGAAGACGATTAGCCGATCCTTGTTAGGGAGGTGATTTCGTTTGTTAAAATATATTGACTGATGTGGTATTTTTTCAGAGAATTCTTTTCTTAACTTTTATTATCAGCTTGTACACTTCCTGAATGTAATTATCATATTTACCATTTTTGGCTACACTATTATTTCTCTGTAATCCTTTTCCTTATCTCTATAGTCAAAAACATAAACTTACTAAAATAAACTGAATCAACATGGCCAATATCATCTTGAAGACATTTTGCATCTCACAAAGTGATCTACAGTTATAAACCAAGAATTTGCATTACTCGATATAGACGTCACTCACTATCTAGAAAGTAGGAGCACTACTTGAAAGCTAAATTTACCGTACAGAGAGCTTCTTGTCGACTGAGGTCAATGAAGGCATTGACAGCGCAAGGGCAGAAATGGAGAAGATCAATATTACAATTGAGGCAGTTCAATTGGTGCCCTAAGTATTTGTAGGTTCTGAAGTTGAAGACGTTTCTAATGCTGTTGGAAAGACAAAAACGTTTTAATGGAACTGATTTTGCTCCTATGGTTCAAGATATTGAACCGATCGCTAACAATGAAAGGGAAGAAT
The DNA here is from genome assembly GCA_905163435.1 of Mamestra brassicae. Taxonomy (NCBI): domain Eukaryota; kingdom Metazoa; phylum Arthropoda; class Insecta; order Lepidoptera; family Noctuidae; genus Mamestra; species Mamestra brassicae. The sequence continues at coordinate 5,611,797 of LR991013.1, read as the reverse complement.
TACACTACTTTCATCAAAAAAAAAGTGTTGCCAAAAAGATATTGAAGGAAACGTGACTAATATTGAAAAAACCCACTGCAAACCAAATAAATATAGGTATAGTTTTTTAAGTACTTTGGGAAGTATAGAAAAATAATATTATTGATTGAAATGACAAAGCTTCCTATTAACAAAATGTATGATAGATAAGTGACGGAGCGTGCCAAAGTAAAACAAAAACAAGAAGTAGATGAATATATTGAAGAACATACATATATACTTGATAGGCGTTATCAAATTCATAACAGATAAAGACACGGAAATTAAAAAGCAAAATGTGTTCTTTCAGCTGCCCAAGTTAACAAGATGGCGTTCCATACTTATCAACGAGGTTAAGGTACGATACCCCTCACGTATTGATTACAAAATAAATAATTAACAGAGGCACACATTGTTCTCATGTAATTGCACTGATAAATTCTAATAGCGAAATTATTATAAGAGCATTAAATTCAATGTTTATTATAGTTTTAAGTAAAAATAGCCACTTGGCGTCCATCTTCGCACAGATGATGTTAAAGACAACGATACCCTTTTGGTGCTCAAAAGGTTTTGCATCATATTTCTGCTTCTATGATTCCATCATGTCTTTTTTTAATTTCATGCTTGGGAATAATCATTTTCTGTACTGCTACCATTATGGTTACACAAACATATTTTTTTTCTTTCAAAATAATAATGTTTTTTCATGCATCTTTGAAAGATCAAATATACGTAATATGGTTCCCAGTAGTAGCTCATAAGCTAAAACTGTCCTCTTGCGCTGTCAAATATTTCAACGACATCTACAAGCGTAGAACTAGTGAATTATTTGTCTCGAATTTGTAGCATACTGCAGTTACTATCCCGCTTGCCAAGTGTGCTAATTATGACAATATCCTAGAACCATTAGTCAGAGAGAGAGCGCACGCTCGCACTGAATATTTACAAAGTAATTTGTATGAAATAAATAACACAATATTGTTTGATCTAAAACTTGTATGCAAATAAGAACCATTAGGTGTGCCATGTGTTAAAGCTATGGGCTTTGGAAAATAACAATTTATTTCAAAAGGGCTATAAATATGAAAATATTTATTTCTCTACGTGACACCGCATTCAAATTTTTGAAATTAAACATTGTTTTAATGAACACATAAAGTACGGAGGAACTTGAAACACTGGCTTTCTAAACGCAGCTTTCTTTCAGAACCATAGTCTCTATCAACTATTATATCCTCTTTCCGGACTGTGCATCAAATATTTACAATAAGAAAGGAAGTACCAAATATTTTTGAAGTCCAAAATGTAAACAGTGTAGATACAAGTAGTGACCGGGACTATTTCCCGTGGTACCGAAAGACATAAATGGAATTAGGGTTACCAAGTAACTTATATGTAGATGCATTTAATACTTATCAAGTCAACATGAATAAAGTAGACGATGTAAAAGACACTATTAAATCAAAGCATTTCGGATGCGAAATCATAATATCAAAGACATCGTTAAAGAACGAAAGATGAAAATATAGTCGTAAGTAAACAACTTAATGAAGAACTTCTATGCAGAACTAATTACTCCAAAATTCAAGAAATAACCGATAAAGAACTCAGTGTTAGGGGCATCAAAACCAAGCGAGGCGAAAAGCCTATCAAGTCCTAGGATCAAGTAGGGTTACCACTAAAAACGTAAGCAAATCCTGAGGGCTACCCTAGTTCATAAATCACGTGTACATAGTCCGATGACCCGTCGGGCGGAAGCGTACACCGCGCGGCGGCGCTGGCGCGAGGCAATAAAATAATGATGATTTATTTGTAAACACGCTCGATGTGTGCGCGTCAACGCGGTATCGTAATATTGTGCATACGTGAAGGGTAGCTTGGATGTTGACTGGCTGCTGGTAGTTGATTGATGATTTGTATTGGTTTATTGGAAGTGTGAGGGCTTTTTGGACAAATTAGGGATGATGTGTATCATGGTTATAACTTTGTTGACTGTGTTTCGTGGGTCATTAATTCGTGTGATTTTTTGTCAGTACTAGATTTTATGAAATGTGAAGACGGTTTTGTTTGAAAAGCTTGATTGTTCACTACCTGTTTTGTTCAAGCAAGACTTAAAAAAAAAGAATGTCCAAATTAAATTTTTCTTCTAATTTAATTAAAAATTATAAAGGCCGGTCAAAACATCTGAACAGTAACTAATAACTTCATTGAAATTGATAGTAGCGTCCACAATCGCCTGCACCTATACCATGCGCCCGCGCACCCAGCAATTGTTTACAATAGCTGATCTTGTTTATTTTCGCTGCATATGGATTAAAAAGCTTCCAAAAGTCCATTCCGGTCGTTTATCACCTTTTTTATTTACATATTGTTCACTAATACGCTACTGTTTATGTACCTGGTGAGTATTATGTTTTAGGACCGATTTTATAGTTACATTATGTATAGAAAACAAACAATAACAATGATAAGCTACAAAAATATTTTTCGAGATAGGCTTCCTCCTTTAAAAAAAAACAAATCTTTCCAGTTATAATCTTGCACGAAATTGTCAGCTTAAACATTTTTAAAGTGTTGCAAAAGTCTTTGTAAATATCAAAAAGTTTATGCACGCTAAAATACACAACAAAATCAACGGACAAATGACAGTTAATGACAGGTCAACACGTACTCAATAAATCACACTCCATTTAACATGACCCAACAATAGCGCTTGACAAATAATTTACGATCTCAACATTATAAAAACAAGCAAAAACAATAAAGGATAAGATTATAAAACTGTATTTAATATAGTCGTAAATTGTCAGACCAGAATTTCGACACATGCCCAAAATGAAGCCGTAAATAGTTTTAGTATTGCCAGACCCATCACCGTCTTTATTGACATTTCAATTTGTTGACCTGTTTATATCATAAAATAATATGGTAATAATATTGTGCAACATGCATCCTAATGATGGACTATAAAGTTTTCATGTTAGGTAAGATTTATTATCTCGTTTAAAGATGGTAAAAATTATGAAGGGTGACAGAGACAGCCATTTTCACTTCCTTATTTAACTAGGCAATATGAAAAATGATATATTTCACTATAGGGTTTACTGTTCGACTAGTTAACATGAAAATAGGACAGTTTGAATGAATTACTTTTGGACATAAAAAACCTCGGATCCATAAAAGCGACAAAGCTAAAATTATCATTTTGATCGTGGTCAAGTCAAATTTTATAACTGAAGAAACTGCTTTCCTAAATAAAGAACTATAGGAATTTTCTCGCAATTCAGTGAAGATGTCAATAGATGAAATGATGATTAGAGAATTTCCCATGAAAAAACAATATATTCCAAACAGGTCAAGCCACAGGAAAAAAGGGTCCAGGCTAATAACAATTCTAGACATGTGTTGGGTTCTAAGAATGGCGCTAGGTTCTACCACCTGGTATGACAGACGTGAACTATGGAGGTAACGTGGACAATGTGGACATATTCAGTAAGTACTAAAGAATATAAAACAGAAAATAAGTATACAAACTTACACTGTGGTCCTTAAAATGCAGCTGGAAGATGAAATTCGTAAAAAAAACATTGGAAAAAGTATGGTAGATGCTTTCGACTGTTTTATAATGATCAAATGGAGTAAATAGATGATAGGACCAGTCATATACCATATCTGTATTTAAAATCCACAAAAATGTATTTTTAGTGTTGCAAGCTTATTTGGCCCTGTGGCTTTAATTGAAACTACCGAAACTCCCGTTAAAATTGACAGGATCTGTAATTTTGGTTAACCGATAATGCCGTCTTGACGAGACCATATAAGTTTACGGCACTGTATTAAAATGAGAATTCTTTTATCATCATTCACACTACCAAGACCTTCTCAATCTACAAGTATAGACATAAGCGCACATTTCCATATGTATCACACAAAACTTTAACTGCCCCATTCATTTTATCATCAACAATTTCAGCATCATCACCATTACAGACTTCCGTAGGTGCTAGAATAACTGCTTTGATAACAGCAGTAAAACGTTTACGAGGCTAAATTGAGATGTCATTCAAACCTATTGCTTCACTTGTTCTGATTGTCTTTTACGATTCGGTCGGATAATGCTTTACGATGGACGAGGTTATTATAGTTCAAAGGTTTATTGTTAAGGCCCTTGTCTATTTATGAGTGGTAATAATTGGGTGGTTTGATTAGGAATCTTGAATGAAATGTATTAATTCGAATTTGCCATTAAGTTTAGAGACTTTCTTAGATGGATATGGACCTCATCAATTACAAGTTGACGTTGACTCTACGATAAGAGCTGGCTGTGCAATTCCAATAGACAATTGTCTCAATAGCTTTTGTAAAACTACCAACGATCATATTAGGTTATATTATTGCCAGTTTTCACGAGGAGCCTGTACTCAATTAGTAGAAACGTTGTGTAGCTCGGAACCACTCCACCAGCAAAAAATTAATCGTGGCCACGACCGCTCTATCAGGAGTAAACGAAGTGGCAGAGAGACAAATGTCCATGTCTGATGGTCTATTTTTTCACGGTGTTGGGAACATTTTAACTAACTTATGAATTAAATTTTTCGCCTGTAGAAACATTGTTGTTATCTAAAATATTGTTTGGTTGGAAATATTGGTCGATAATTTATAACGTTATAAATTCAATTGACATCTGAACTTCGATCGCTTTCAAATATATGGAACGAGATAAATTAGAAGTATATTAGGAAATGATGCGTCGATATTATTGTAAATTACGCAATTTAGACAGTAATTTAACACGTCGTAACCTTATTTTATAGATAATTAATATCTGTTGTTTTACTAAATATTTCGTGCTCTGTAGTCAGTTGTACATTTAATTCTAATTGATTGTCATATTTACAAATATTTACTTTATATTTCACTTTATCAGTATCATCAAAACTTGTAGCTTTAGACTTATTCCTGGTTAGAAGCATCTTTTCTTCGGTATTATCTGCTTACTAACTCGTATTTATTGATTTGACATATTGTTTCCTTCACTTTACATGACCCTTTATCAGTATCATTAAAACTTGCAGCTTTAAACTTATTGCTGGTTAAAAGCTTTCTTTCTTTAATATACATCGACAAAGCAATATACTTCAACACCATGTGTATCACTAAGTATCTTCTCAAGACTCTCAGAAACATTATAAGGAAGCTACACAGTGCTATTCTTAGTCCAAGACCACATGCCTAAGCTCTAAGTGAATCTATTCATAGCTAAACTGAATGAGTTTGATCTGGGAGATGGAACAACCGCAATAAATGTTATGTCCAATTAGACACATATCAATTATGGCCACACATACTTGTTGTGAAGGCCACTGGTTCTAATTGACTCTTTAGGGTCACCAATTTGTACCATAACGCTTAGTTACTCATTGTTAATTAGTTGTGTACACATTTGAGGTTTTTTAGAAGTGATTGTTTGGTTAGAATCTAAGTAATTGAGAATTTGGACTGCTGGTGTCGAGTCAGGAATTCAGGATGAGTATACTCTTTTCTTGAATAAAACCGTAATCATAATGGGCGACTTCAACGGTCAAATCGGAAAGAGAAAAAGAAACGAAGACAAAATACTTGGACCTTATACTACAGGAAAAAGGAATGATAATGGACAAAAACTGGTAAACTTTGTTTTGGAAAATAACTTACACATTGCAAACAGCTACTATAAAAGAAAATATAAGAGAAAATGGACATGGGTGTCACCCGATGGAAAGACAAGGAACGAAATAGATTATATAATTACAAACAAACCAAAACTATTCTCAAACGTAGAAGTTGTCAACCAACTCAACTACAATACCGATCACAGAATGCTTAGAGGCCAAGTATACACAGTAGAACCAAAAACGTCAAGAAAAAACATTCAGCAAACTAAAAAGCCAATAGCTCTGCCAATTCCCGAAAACATTTTAGATTTGTTAGAAACCAATTTGATGAGATTACAAAATTTCAATGAAATTCAAGAAAAATATGATGCCCTAGAAAAAGAATTAAAAGAAATAGAAAGTAACATTATAAAAAACAATTCAACAAAAGACAAGCTAGGACCAAAAGCCCGAAATTTAATCGAACAAAGAAAGATCTTGTTTAAAGACAGGAAAAACAATAGACAGGATATAGTAAAGCTAAGTAAAGAAATAAATTTGCAAATACGCAAACATAGACAGTTTAAAAGAACAGAAACAATCAACTTTTATATAGAAAAATCAGGTGGTGTTAAAAAAGCATGGCAGCAATTGAGAGAAACCATAGATTGGATCGAAAACATGACACACAGAGAATCTAAGCGGAACAAGACAAACAGAATCGAAATAATGAAAATCGCAACCGATTACTACCGTGAGCTATATAGTGATGAGGGAGTACTGACTGAACCAAGTCAACAAACTGTCTATATGGACAAAGAGGAGGAAGAGATCCCAAATATAATGCGAGAAGAAGTAACCAAAGCAATCAACTCACAGAAAAGAGGAAAAGCACCGGGTGAAGACCGCATATCTAACGAACTCCTAATTGGGACATCTGTCAAAACATTAAACATCATCACACAGTTATTCAATGAAATCTTACATACAGAATACATACCTCATCAATGGACATCGTCAACCATAGTACTTCTACATAAAAAAGGAAAGAAGAATGATATCGCTAATTATAGACCCATCAGCCTGATGTCCAACATTTATAAAATATTTTCTAAAATACTTCTTGATCGCTTAACAAAGATTTTGGACGAAAACCAACCAAAGGAACAAGCTGGATTTCGAAAGGACTTTTCAACGCTCGATCATATTCATACCATAAAACACGTTATCCAGAAAAGTAATGAATATGGAATTAACTATTATCTGGCATTCGTAGATTACAATAAAGCGTTCGACTCACTTAAACACGCAAAAATATGGGAAGCGTTAGAGACACAAGGAGTGGACAAAAAATATATACGTGTCATTAATAGCATATACAAAAGCATGGAAGCTAGAATACGAACAGAAAGGGTGGGTGAAGTTTTTCCTATAAAAAGAGGAGTTAGACAAGGAGACCCACTGTCACCCAAACTTTTCTCGGCAGTTCTTGAATACGTATTTAGACGTCTCGAATGGCACAATTATGGACTAAATATCAACGGAGCTCAACTAAACCACCTGAGGTTCGCAGATGATCTGATACTTATTTCAAATAACGCGACAAGTCTACAAGAAATGCTCGAACAATTGGTACATGAAAGTGGAAATGTTGGACTGTCAATGAACACCTCAAAAACTAAATTAATGACAAACGTTGAAAAAATCCCTATTATAGTCAATGGTACAACGATAGAATACGTTGACGAATACACCTATCTTGGTCAAATAATATCTCCAAAAGACCTCACAACAAAGGAAATAAAGAATAGAATTAATTTGGCTTGGAAAAGATACTGGTCTCTAAAAGAAATAGTGAAAAATCCCCATGTACCACTTAAATGTAAGAAGAAAATATTCGATTCATGTATTCTGCCCATTATGACTTACGGATGCCAAACTTGGAGTTTAACAGAACACAATATACATAAACTAGAGACCTGCCAACATAGCATGGAAAGAAGCATGCTCAATATTAAACTACGAAATAAAATAAAAATAGAAACAATTCGTAAACAGACCGGCGTTACAGGTGTGACATATTGTATTAAGAAACTTAAATGGCGATGGACAGGTCACATGATGAGAAACAAAAAAGAGAAATGGGCTAAGGAAGTAACTGAGTGGTATCCAAGACAGTACAAAAGGAAAAAAGGGAGGCAACGTCGTAGGTGGGAGGATGATATTAAAAGAACAGCAGGCATTATGTGGAGAAGGAAAACACATGATCGCACTATGTGGCAAGCTTTAGGGGAGGCCTATGCTGGGAAGCAAGACAATCTTCGCGAAACTGGTGTCTAGTAATAAAATTAAATATTTAGAAAAACTTATTTGTAAGATTGTTAATTAAAGGCTATTATTATACTCTTTTCTTAATTGATCACTTCGCATTGTCAGAACAGCTCCTCAATCAAGAGTACAGCTCCAATACATTCCAGACCACTACGTTTCAAAGAATGGGTCTCATTTCTGTCCCAAATGTGGTATTCGGTGATAAATAGATTAACAAGTGTAAATCGGGATTCATGTCTCAGTGCTACTGAAGACCAAGAAATAAACATGTAGATTTTTAGCTTAAAACGGGCATTGGTAAGAAGTCCTGAAAACACCAGAAACAAATTTTGCTACCCTGTGATGGACCACGCACCATCTCCCTCGTCTACCCTGAAAACGTAAAAAAGACGATAAACAAAAATAAACTACTCATCAAAATACGTCACATTCAAAGTATACCGCAGTAGCAACACGAATTACCATATCCTGTGAATTATTGTCGTATGGTAACCCTGAGCGTGTTACAATTCTGCGCGTGCGTCGCGGCCATGTTTGATTTCAAAGAGCGGGAACGTATCGTGAGACGCAGGCGCATAGTACAGTCAACCAAATAGATTGGTATACACTGTCAAAGTGTCAATATTAATTTTATGTGCCTAATAATTTCTTGCCTGAGTTTCGAGATCCTCTGATTGCAAGAGACTTAGAGAGCCACAAAGCTGCAGAAGACATATTATTCACGAGTTACAGAGACGAAACGTAACTTACGCTTTGATCTGTCAAAATTTCTATTACATTTCATTTACTTTTGACTATATAGAAGCGAAAGTTGTGCTCACGAGTCGAGACCAGAATTAAAAAAGATTTGATTACCCAGCACACTCACGAAATGTTTTATGTTCTTGTAGGTAAGTGCGCTTCCTCCACCTTACTGCAATGGATTTAAAATGCAACGCATGTACTATGATTGATGAAGATATCATTGATATGATATCTAGGCTCCTCAAGTGACGGTGTACTGACGTCCGGCGCTCCTTGGGAAGTCAGTTTTACCGCTATGGAACTTGCTACCGTGATTCCTTTCAATATATCATAAACTATTGTCTTCCTGACTTTGCTGAAGGCTTGCATCGACAAAGAAGGCAGTATGAACCCGCTGGATAGAGATCGCACAAGGAAGAGGTTTGGAAGGAGGAGGGTAGTTCTTGGCCCAGCAGTAGAGCCAGCAGAACACCATTTAGGCTAAAAAACGAAAATCTGCTGGAGCTGTAGGTTCAGCAAATTATTATTAGTTTCCTGGAAAAGGCAATGATAGGTTCCTAACAAGGTGATTTTCGTGAAGCCTCTCCAAATGCTGCAAATTTCTTTATGCCACACAGGATTTATCTGGAATTTTTAAACAATCAAATTTATTTTTTTCTTAGGCAAAGGTTCAGCTCTTTTTGAACGACAAAGTCACAGCAACTCAAAATTCCCGCCCTTTATCACACTGACACGTGTCTAGAGCCTCTTGTGTTTTAACTGAGAAGAAGAAAGTCGAATAACTATTTGCAAAAAAATCGTTTTTTTTTATAATAACACTAGTGCCAAACAATACACAGCAGTCCTCAGTTAATTGGAAAGCTATTTCTCCAAGTGCGTAATTTCGAGTTACGAGTATTGGGTACACCTGTCGACTCTTAAAATTGATTTAATATAACCCTGATAAATAAACTATTTTATGGCATTTTAACTGAAGTAACTATAGCAGCTTGTTTACTGCAAAACGCCTGTTACTCTTTATTATTCGAGGAAAAACATTTTCACCAGAAAATTAAGATGTGGGCCAGTGGTGGACTTGAAAATAACTTATATGATATGATACCTTGTTTTTCAACTCGCTATTCTTAATTGCATTCAAGAATTCATGTAATGTAGAAAATACTTATGCTACTTAGCTCTTAAGCTTAGTAGCTCTCAATTATTAATTATTTTACTTTTTTAAGTGATTTTTTCAGAAAAGTTCTACTGAGTGTACTGAGTGTTCTATTATCGAGATAAAAAAACGCTTACAAACTGGAAAATTCATCTACAAATGGACGATGAAAATCAATTTCCTACACAAAAACATAAGTATTTAGTTTAGACTAGTCTTTACTTATAGTGGTCCCCTCGTGGTATTTTCACAGAAACCGTTCAATTTTTCAGAACAAACCAGCCTATTGCACTGATCGATTCAGTAGTGTAGCTTTCTATTAGTGAAAGAATTGTCTTGTTTGGATTAGTATTTCCAAATTTAATCCACTAGCTTTTTTATAAACACTCAAAAATACAGTCATTTGTAATATTACTTTATATTTGATCAGTTGGCTAGCTTATACTGTAATATTATAAAGAGGAAAGACTTGTATTTTTGCATGTAACGAATAAGCTTAAACTGACTTGAAAAATTCGTTCATAATGGATAGCTACATTATCAGCGAGTAACATGGATTATATTTTATCCCCGTACCTACTCCCACAGGAACGGGAACTACGCGGGTGAAACCACGTGACATCAGCTAGTCAATTTTAAAAGTTGTACCAATAACACATTCTAAGTTACTCCGACTATCAATAACAGAAAAGCTACAAAAGCAAATAAAACAGACATTCATTCACACAAAGCAAGAAAGTTTAACACAAAGGGTATCTTCAATTCTATCAGTTGCTAACAAAGCAAGAACAATTGGCTAGGAAATAACAATGTTCCAAACAATTGCCCGGCTGTGACGACACAATATAGCGACTTGTCTATTAAGAGGTAGGCAGAACAGGTCGTAACAAGTGTGCGACAATGTTACCTGTGCGATTGTCTGTAGGGGCGCCAGGATTTCTAGTTGTTTAGGATTTACAATAATATAAGACACTTCATGGGATTTGTTTTTTGTGCTGAACATCTTTAAACGTTCTTAACTTTTCGTGTAGCTTGCTACTTGTTACACTCATCATACTATATTGTTACGCGCCAAAATTAATGCCGGGTACATAACGACATTAGGTACTACTAGCGCCATCTAGTAGATTCATTCAACTAATAACATCAGATAACTCGCGTTTGACAATTTGAAATTAATTTTGCGACAGTTTTCGTTAAAAAAAACTGGGCCTTAAACTATAAACCCCTTATATATTACTTGTGTGTAATTACTAATTAATTCTTTAATAAAATAATACAATAAATGTATTATTTTCAAAATTAAAAAACGGCAGCAAAAAACAAAACATCAAAAAAATCCGTAGTACACAATTAATTGTGTCCCGATATACAGCGTGTTTCAAGTTGCAACATGGTGCCTGCTGCATTATTCAGGGCTGCGATTGACATGTCACCGTGAGCGCTGTAGATCGAGCCGATTGAAGCGCTTGCGCAGACTCGTATCGTAAGGAAAATGTATTTTGCTTTTGCAGTTATTGAAAATGGGAAATTTTATGCGTGTGAGTATTATTCGTTTGTGGATGTCTTTGTTTTGTGTGTGGTGTGGTATTTGAGCATTGTACAGGCTACGAAACCCTTTTTAATATCACATTATTGTGCGTGTTATCAAAGTTTTTTAATATTTTTTAATGAATTTAAAGATTCACCACACAAAACACCATACTGAGACCATTGGTTATTGTTTTTTTTTTACCACAGTTTATAAAACAAAATAACGTTGTGTGCTGTAAGTATTTTAAATTCTGAAATTGCAAAGTGAAGTTATTATAAAATTGACAAGCTCATTCGTATTTGACAACTTAGACGTTTTAATTTAGTGCTAGTGGATTTCACTGACATATATAAGTAAATATAGCTTTAAAAGTAAGTCTTTTGTGTTTGAACGTATCACCAATGTTTGTGTTGCGATATGTGACATAACATTTTATGTTTGTTCATGAAAATACATTATCATCGCTGATTTAACATTTTCAAATAAGAAAAGTAGGTAAAAAGATAAAACTATCATATGATAATTTGATTTACGATATGAAAAGCAAAATTACTTTTAAAAATAATATTATTGAAAAGGCATTTTAAATTTAATGGAAAAGGAATATATTCCAAAAAAAAACTTTATAAAGTAACCCAAATGGTTTCTTTTTAATTTGATAAATATCTTCATTCAACGTATTTTAAATAGCCAAAATTAACAAAAAAACCCAGGTGGCGAGGCTAGTGTGACAATAAAATACGACTTAAACAAAACTCCTACCGCGGGCCCCCGCGGTGACCACTTTAAACCTTCTCGGAAGGATAGTCCCTCACACCATACAGAAGTGACTCATTTAAGACTTTACTTGTTTAAATTAAATACAAAAGATGTCTATGATGTTATTTAGCGGTGAATTATTAGAATAATATGGTTTTCAGGTAGTCCTTTTAACATCTTTGCAATTTATTCAAGATAAATTAAAGTTAGACATACAAGTTTTAAAAAGTCACGAACATCACGGGCTTTTTAAAGATTCAATTGATATCCTTAGCTTTTCTGTAGAAAGTTTATTTGATCAAAATACACAAAGTTTTTAATATTGCACAATTTCCAACTCCAAATAAGGCGACCATGATTCCACATCTTCAAAAAAATATTAAACGTCAACAAAATCCCAATTTATTTGCGCTAAATAAATCGCCCTGTACATAAAACGGTTGTTCAAAATTTCGTCGGTTTAATTCTAAAATCGCACCGAAAGAAGCTTAAGGTCCTTTATTTGGCCCAGTTCTTATTCTGGACCTCAATAAATCTGTCCATTGGACACTTAAGTATCCAAGAATTAAAGTTTCTGTATTATTTGCTCATGAAAATCTTGATAAAGTGATATATTCGTTGACGAAAGCTCGCATAAAGAAACGGGTCGTTATTTTTGTATGAAATTTTATGTTTCTGAAATTCTTTTTATGGTGTATTGTTAAGTGATTTGTATTTTATTTTTTTGGTTTTAACGTTAAATCATATGAAAAAAAATGTAACTAGCAAGTTTTAGATTATTCATCTGAAATTAAATATGAAAATTGAAAAAAAAAAACAGTAATTGTGAATGCTTCAAGTATTTAGGTTGGGTTAGGTATCCAGAATAAATAAATGTAATACATTTCAATTTAGTAATATATTTTGTTTTTGTCATCATCATCATCAAAGGTTAATCAAAATACGAAATCTCGACAAGCGTTCATTAATTTAAATGCGAAAAATATTGATGGACAATATCATAATATTGACACAACAAAAAAATCTCCAAAAATTCTCTGTTGATAGCTAATTTTTCACGTCATACACAACCTCATCCCTTGCGCATTGAAGCGTGAAGATAAAGCCTTGTACTGACGGCAGTATCTTGCCATCGACGATAATTGATGACAGGTTTACAATAATGTATCACTGACTTTATTTGCATGGATTTTACTTATTATTTGATATTATAGCAATGAAAATATTGCAAAATAGAAACGTTATCTAGATCCATTCATAAAGTTACTACATAACTAACAACAACTTTAAAAATAAATGTGTAAACGACACTTATTTTTCTCCTAGAAAACTGTTAACATTACAACTTCGGACAACTTTATAATCCACCCTTTTTCCAAGGCATTCCTTCACAAATATTTTCCTTAACGAACCTCATACCACATACCTCAAGAAATTCCATAAAACACAACATGTATTACAAATAACGGAGTACACTTACCATAGATACGCGAGGGTTGCGTAGCAGGCAGTAAGCACTAATTGGTCATTCGGCGAAAAAACTAAATAAACCGTAAAAAGTACATCGCCGTAAGAAACCGAGTGTAATTGCCAACTGGTTTTCATGAAACATTCATGATGTCATGATTGAGTCGCTCACATTGAGGGGGCAATTACACTTTTAAAATGCTCCACTGACAGACTTCAGCTGAGGTGATTACTTGAAAATAAGTAAAAAATAACGCTAAATACGGACAACCGTTGATTATTACGTAAAGTTATTTATTCTGTCATTAAAAGTTACAGTCGGTGTCTATTAAAGTTTTTCTGGTGTAGAAATATGTGAGGTATTCGAATAGTTGTGTAAAACAATGGATAATGATCGTTGTAAGAACTTATTATTTTTCTTTGTTGCCAATAAAAATAACATTTACTTTTTGAATAATTTCCTTTATTTCATAGCTCCCGTGATTTTAACCATAGAAATCCGCGCAGAGAAAACCACTTTAAAAAATGTAAATAAAACGTCAAATCAAAAAGCCCGTCTGCGCGAAATCTGTAAAACTTGTTTCACATCCAGCAACAGTTTCAAAACTTTCTTCCTATTCAGAGGACAATCTGTGCGTATCTCCGTCCTTGTCACACGTACACATGAGAACAGACAGATCGCGTGGGCGAAAAGGACAGAGTACATGAAGACGTCACGCGGGGCGAAGGCGCGCGAGTGTTCTTGCACTTGTTTTATTTATTTTGTTAGCCGCCAGCTTTTTTTTTCTTCGTTTTCTCGAGCTACGTCTTTGTTCGGGTTTGGTCGGGGCGCGCAATCGTCCGTGGCCGGTAAGTTGGATAATTTCTTTATCCTACTCAGCCCACCCGACAATTTTCTGGGGCCGCATTATTATGAGGTTGATTTGTTTAATAATTTTATTACTGGGCGCATTGCGCATGCGCGCGAGCTATTGTGTTCTTATTTTTGTTTAGCTTTGCGCTTTTAGTGGTTGCTTTACTTTTGTTTTTCACTGTAAACGTGGGAATGGATTGTTTTCTCATTGTTTATCTGATTTATCCATTGTTTGGTTGTTTATAGCTAATGTCTATTTTATTAGCGGTCAACATATTTTGCTTAATATGTTATTTGTATGTTTTGGCCATTATAATTTTATATTTTGTCATTAAGATATCCTATAATAAGCAACTCACTTTAAAGTTTCGACTTTTATTTTTTAAATATATATTAGAAACCAATACCATACGACCCTCAATCGGCTTATACGACTTGAAAAATTAGCACATACGAGTCGCTACAGTATCCAGCTGTTTGTAAATCGTTTTTTGCTCAAAAACGTCCAGACATATTACGTCACGGATGCCGGTGGATTGCAAGCGCTCGTCCTCTTTTTATTACCTACGGAACCCCACTGTCAGGCCTTGGGTTCGCACCGAGATGTCCCCGCCGATACTCTGAATACTTGAATAGGGATCGTGAAAAAAGTTTCAAATGTGTCATTGTGTTCAACCTTTTTGGCAAAGCATTCAAATATTGCCATTGGCAAACGAGGTTCTGTAATTAAAAGACACCCTGTGTCGAAGAAAATAATCTTTTCATATGCACTTCGCCTTATATGGGAATGCAATTTAGATGCAAAAACTTGTCACAAGTCAGTTTGGGCTGGCATTTGAATCAGGTCGACATTTTAATAAGTTGGACTTATGAGAAAAATTCATACAAGCTTATTACAAGACGAAATTATGGCTGCAATCCACTGCTTTGAGGAGTAATAAAATGTTATTATTACATGGAAAACTAAAGAAAAACTTTGACGAGAACTGCAACTTGTATCGCTCGTTTCTTTTTTTGTATAATATTATATTCTTAGAATATATTCAGAGGTTTTCTTCTACTTGCGGTTCTTCGTTCAGTAACTGTTCCATATTATATTTGCCTATGCATCTGTATCTCAATTATTTCTCTCTTTTTCCCAGGCTGGCAGCGGCGGCGGCGGCGGCAGCTGGTGCGACCAGCGAACTCAGCTACCTTGCTGCCCTCCACCCAGCATACCGGCCGGTACCCTACGATCATCCGTTGTATGGCGCTAATACGTTAAGAGGTATGTTATCTTCTTCAATAGACTGCACCCCATTGGCCGCAAAATCTATTCAGAGAAGCTCGCGTCAATAGAAGCTATAAACATTCCGTATGAAGATGCAATTGACTACAGAGTCTTGATTTGTATTTTAATAGTATTCCTGTTTACGGCTTTATTATCGCTCGTTTACTGGAATAGCATTACATATTAGGCCATTGGATTATGGTCGATTGATGTGTCAAAAGATTGCCAATACGCCACACAAAAATAAGGCAAGAAATCAACGTTTCTTGCGCACGTTAATAATATTTTTCTTTTGCGAATCATTGATTCAGGATGTATTTACTGAATAGGTACAACATTATTAAGTTAATCTTTTAAGTATTTCTACAACGTCATCGTAATAAATTCTGATGACTTCGACAATTCTAGATTTTAAAATAGTCTGATTACCTAGTGTATCTTTAAAGATGACTTCGAAGAGATGACAAGTGATTTAAGATACAGTGAATTCCAAGTTCGTGACTGTTCAATAGTCAGAATTTATATTCTAATCGAATTTCTAGCTTACTAATCTGTGTAATTAAAATTTTAAAACTCTTTCTTAAGTACGATGCTGTTGATGAGAGAACTTTAACTGGACATTTGCCAGAAAGCATGAATTTGCAAATTGACTACAACAATTTTTTTATAAATTTTTAAAAATATTTCAAAAAGTTTGCCAAAAATATAAGAGACAATACAAAAACAAATGTGTCATATTTTTCATGAAGACAAAAAAAGATTTTTGTTTCTCTGAGTAAAAATACGCGGTAACCTTCAGTGCTTAACCATAGCAATAAAAATACCCGCAGCGGCACCGAACCTATAAACCGCCATAAGCAGGACAATGAAAAACAATCCGATAAGTCGCAATTAAACCTGAGACACGATATCAACTGCACTGTATTGTGTAGGGCTGCTTCTGAAAATATTTTAAGTATAGTTTCAAGAAAATTCCTTGTTATTGCTTTGTATCAAGGAATTTGTCGTTGTGAGCTAGGTTTCTCAGAAGAAACATAGTAAAAAAACCTTTGCATCTTGTTTTATAGTTCTTCTTATTGCAATCAGTACGGTCTTCTATATCCTAGTACTATTATAAAGGCGAAAGTTTGTAAGTATGGATGTATGTATGGATGTTTGTTACTCTTTCACGTAAAAACTACTGAATGGATTTTGATGAAATTTGGCACAGAGGTAGATTATAGTCTGGAATAACACATAGGATACTTTTTATCCCGGGAATATGTTCCCTTAGGATAGTTTTCGACAATCACGCGGGCGGAGCCGCGGGCGGAGCCGCGGGCGGCAACTAGTTAATATTATAAACGCGAAAGTTTGTATGTATGGATGTATGTTTGTTACTCAATCACGTCAGAACGGCTTAACGGATCTTGATGAAATTTGGCACAGAGGTAGGTTATAGTCTGGAATAACACATAGAATACTTTCTATCCCGGGAATATGTTCCCTTGGGATAATTTACGACATCCGCGCAAGCCGAGCAGCGGGCGGCAGCTAGTATAATATAAAACTGTTGAAAGCACGTCGTCTTGCTATAAGTGATATTTGACTCAAACAATGTGATCTTTTAAGATGACTAAGTAACCAAGATTTTAGATCACACTTTTTAGTTATTTTAACACATACATACAAAGTCCTTCTGTTTATACTCTTGTGCATTCACTTATGACGGCGGAAATTTATTTATATGTTCAGCAATAAATACCTATATTAATAATAACATAATAATAATATCTTGGGACAACTCACACACGGTCATCCGATCCCAAACTAGGCAGAGCCTGTGCTATGGCAACCAGACAACTGATAAACATACTTATATATTTCTAAATACACACATATTATAGACAAATTACACCCAGACATAGAACAAATGATCATGCTCATCACACAAAAATTTGTCCTGGGTGGGAATCGAACCCACGACCTCCGGTTTAGCAGTCAGGGCCACTAACCACTCGACTAACAGGGCAGTCATTATATTCTAAGTCCTTTGAACGAAACTCTTCCAATTCACTAGATTCAGTCGCAATGATGGCGGAAAGTAACCCTGTATTAATTTCAATAAATAACAAAAAATAAATAACTGTCGATTTTGTAGAAGAACGCTGACTTCTGGCTCATATGTGTTATGTATGTGATGTGGCTGTACCTAATTTAAATTAAGAACATAATTATATATATCGATAGAAAGAAATCACTCGGAACGTTAGTGTTAACGTCACTTCCAAAAAAAAAAAAACAAAAATCTCCTCTCAATTGTTTTTCTCGTTAGCCACCCCTGAGACGTGTGAACGAGGTAACGCTACACCGCACTCGTAATGATAAATCTGCACACTAGTGTGTTATTGCAAATTATATGCATGCCCAGACACTGACATCGCCCGTTTCTTGTTCAAATGCATCCGTTGCATAGTCCTGCAACGTTTCCGATTCGAATTTGCAACGATTTTATTAGTAGGCACATAATTATGATAGTTCTCTATTTAGAAAAATGTTGCATCATGATATTATTTAAAATATAATAGTGATTTATGTTTTTTTTTTAAGTTTAGAAATCTGATGTTTAGTCGTTTATTAAAACTAAAAAAAAATCTTAGAACGGCACTTCATGGAGGTACTTAAAATATATATCGGTCCTTCGAGCCGAATTTTTACGGTTTTTAAATTGATTTATTTTCCACAAATTAACAAGACATAATCAAAAAGACATTTCCCTAATATGTAGTCAATTGAACACATTCAATATCTCTAAACTTGCACTAAATCCAAAGTTCACTGGATTAAATTTCCCTACTTTCGAATCTCAATGAGCATGGTTATACCATTGCATATCTCACTGAAACCAATGCGCAACGCCACGGCGCAACACTATCGCCACAATTTATCTCCCTGCAGAGGTGTTAATTAGACTTTGAACTCACGACTGTTACCATTCGTATCCCCACGAAAAACAAACTAAAACAACTTTTATTCAAAACTTTTTAAAGTTCAGAATGCGCTGGCGCAGCTTAGATGACAGATACGTAAAAGTGGCTATTAAAGGACAGACCGTGGTAAGTCACGGGTTAAAATTGGCATGCATTTGAGTAACGAAGGGTTGGTTTTCCGACCTCGCAATTAAGACGTTTTAGATTACGTGAGGGACTATATACGGAGCATTAGACGGTGAAGATTGTCTGATAGGTGGTTTAGAAACGATTTAAAAGATGCACACTGAAATAAATATTTTTAATCAGACCTAAAAAAGCTCGTGGCTAAAGAATAACAGCCGCACTAGCCGATCTTCAAGGTTAAGCAACGCTTGCCAAGGTTAGTCTGTGGATGGGTGACCATCTTAACATACCGAGTTTCCTCCGTGTCTCGGAAAGCACGTTAAGCCGTTGGTCCCGGTCTTTTGTAGATCTTTGGCAGTCGTTACGGAAGTACCGCGTTACCCAGTTAATGGGTTGTGGAGGTCTGGTAGGCAGCCGCTCCACTTAAGCCGACCCCAATATAGTTGGGGAAAGGCTAGGTAGATGATGATGAGAACTAAAAAAGGACCATTTCCTTTTTAAGAATCAGCGTCTTAAATACTTCATTAATTTTTTGGTCATTTCTGTAGTAAGTATCAGACCATATAAAAATATTAAAATCACAAGCCATAAAATGACGTCAGTTTAAAAAAAATACCGGTTCCCAAAACCAGACCCGCCCAATTGATTGGTACAATAAAATAATGTCATTACAATTTTCTACGCCATTTTCAACAGCTCGATTAGAATAAGATAATTATTAGTAATTCAATGTCATGCGTAGTTTCCCTCCATTCAAGATTTTATGGGCGTTCAGAATCGATGTAAACGCCCTTTTGTGATAGGATTTGAAAGAACAAATAGGCCTAATGGGCAAGACTATTATTCTGGTTTATCTGCCTTCACTAATGCTTCCCTCAAGACCGTAGCAGATGGGTTGGACTTGGATATTGATGTTAAGTTTGAAGATCAAGTTATAAGCGAGTGGATTTGCATTACTAAGACCATTTATACGATGACAGCTTGGATGAGATAATTATTATTTTAAGGCGTAGGGTGAAGTCATCTACTGTAAGTATAACTTATCTATACGTAAACATATTGTTCATAATATGTTTTCATCACTTTTACTTGTCTTTCAATCTAGTGAAGGTGACAGGAGTTTTGCTACAGTGTGCCTAGTGCGAGTTTTTTAACGTACTCGATTGAGTTAGCGTAAACGTATAAAGCCTAGTAATATTATAAACGCGAAAGTTTGTATGGATGGATATTTGTTACTCTTTCACGCAAAAACGACTGAATGGATTTTAATGAAATTTGACAAATTGGTAGATTATAGTCTGGAATAACACAAAGGGTACTTTTTATCCCGGGAATATGTTCCCGTGGGATAATTTTCGACAATAACGCGGGCAAAGCCGCGGGCGGCAACTAGTAAATAAAATAAGCGACGTTTGGTGACACTCACGGAAAACCTTTTTTATCCATATAATTTGACATAAGCGAACGTTTACGCTAACGCGATCGAGAAAGTAAAAAAATTCGCACTAAGGCCTCAGAATGTAACCATATGACTAAAAATTAAACGGTATAGTGAGAATAATCAGTTGTGATTACGTTGTTTTAATTTCAATTGTGATGCCTGGGGGCTTAGTGGCAGCCTAAATCAATATCAAATAATAAGGAAGAGAAAAAAGCGAACAACTGTACTGTTGACATAGGGATGAATGCATTCTGCACACTGTCTTACCAACAGATCTAACTTTTATAAATATGAAATCTATTTTCATATGTGTCGTTCAGAAAGTGCTGATTTTCAGTCGCGTTTGGACGAAATTTTGGCACTTGAGTTATAGACGATGACCTGAGTAAGACATAAGGATACCGTTTATCCTAAAGACGAAGGTACTGCCAGAAGCTAGTACATTATATTTACCTCTTAAACTTAGATCTTTCTCCGCTCTTCGTTTCCCTCTTGGTCCTCCAGTCCGCGTGCCATACCCTCCAGTGTGCCCTCAGCCCTACACCGCGCATTAGCGATTCGACGTGCACAATATTTAGATTTCTCCAACGTACGTTTTATTTTGAGGCTTTCTTGAATACGCTTTATATTGTTATGCTCGTTTAGTGTTTGGGGTCAGTGGAATAAGCCAGAATTGAGGATAACTTGCCTTATCCAAAATATATCCATAAGAATCTACCTTTCCGAATGGACAGTAGAGTCACTTTATTAATTTTATTATTATTATTTTTACTGAACTGTAAACGATGACGTTCAAAAGTGCCGTTTAATGGCCTAATTGAAATAAACGTTTTGACTTTGACTTATCTTACTGAAATGTTTAAACTACTATACAACCATCTATACTAATACTAATCCATGCTTATCAGTTATCACACTAATATAATAAAGGTGTAAGTTTGTGAGTGTGTTTGAGTGTTTGTTCTACTGATACTTCTTCACGCGCAAACGGCTGGACTAATTTTGATACAATTTGGTATGCAGGAAGCTGACACCCTGGATTAACACAAAGGCTATTTTTTTTATATATACTAGCTGCGCCCCGCGGTTTATCAGATACTCTTATGTTTGTACTAAATCTGCGCAGACGAAGTCGCGGGCTCAGTGCTAGTAATATTATAAATGCGAAAGTAATTCTGTCTGTCTTAACGGCTGAACGGATTTGGATGAGACTTGACACAGAGGTAGGTTTTTATTGCGGGAAAATGTTCCTTTGGGGTAATTTACGATTCCACGCGACAAACCTATCTAGTTCTTGTGCCCGAATCCGTATCCGCAATTCGAATGCTTTTAATAGAAAATTCAGTAAAGTAGGATGGCATTTACTTTTTTTTTTTAACCTGAACTGAATAAATAACTAATTTACATCAGTTGCTTGATATTCACAGCGGTGAGAAGTTTCAAAAGTTTCAATGCTGACGTGTGGCGTAGTGCCAAAAGGTGGCTCCACTTTTGTAAACAAACTTTTGAGCATAATCATCTCGTCTTTACTTCCGTAAAACTTATGAAAAGAGAATAAACAATATAAATTATCAGAATAATAATTACAGACACAGAAAACGAAATGTTTTTCTTGTGACCATAATTACAATTTTCTGTTGTATTTATAGCGGTCATTAAGAAACTCTGTACAGTAGGCTGATATGATTATAAAATATATTCAACCGACGACTTTACGTCAAAACCTTCTGTCACCAGGCGGTCCTTAAGGCCGCGTGATTACAACACGTCTGAAACTTAACCCTTCTCAGCGGCGTCATTTTAGACCCGTACCGAAACTGTTTATGAAAAAAAAATCGCGAGCGGTGTCTGTTTTCTTGAGCAGCTTGGGTCGACTTACACGAAGTAAACGCATCTTTAGATGACGCTCAATTAACGGCCATTTTTATTATAATTCTTTTTTGGATGGCTTTATTCGGTAGGTTGACAGTTGGCGGAAAAAAGTGGTGTCAATTTAACTTGCAGTTTTTTCTCCATTGAGTAAAAAAGTAGATATTGACACATATTAATGAGCTGATATTGACACATATTAATGAGCTGTTGTTTAGTAGGTAGGTACCAAAAAAAACGAGACTCATAAAGCATAGGTGGGCGGTCCGACAGGATTCCCATGATTACAATTTAAAAAACTAGTAATATTATCATTTAGGTACATAAAATGTCTTCTTACCCCCTCTAGAGTTAATATCTATTTAACAGCACAAAATAGTCAGTAAAGACAAAAATGGCACACGATTGATGGTAAAAATATTATACGAAAACAAAAAACTTCCAATGCCGCAAACTGTCATTGAAGTCCTAAATGGGTTGCTTTTTACAATAATTTACTTAATTTTTCATTGGTAGAAACCCCAGGCGGTCTGCAAACTTGCCAAGAACGTCAATCAGAATCGACAAAGTAGTGATGATCGAATAAATTAATTCAAGAATCCCTTGTTGATCCTTAATTTTATGCGAGAATCGAATAGCTTTCTGCTAATGACTTTATTGTTAACAACATTTTTTATTCGGAAAGCATTTTTAGTATTTGAAGAATCGTCTGAATGACCTATTTTTATGGGAGTACTAATTAATGTTTATAGTTTTACTTGTTGAACTTGTCGGCACATGTTTGCAAGCTTATTTAATTAATCCCTGTTTTATACTTTAATGCAATAAGTAACATCTGCTTCGGAATATATTTCGTTTTTTTTTTTTGTGTTAAGCCTTTGTTAGGGTTTAGTACAGTAGGTTAATAGAGTATTGTCACGACATTATAGAAATTGAAAATACAGTGTGTTAAACCATTGTATTAATTTGTATTAAGTAGTTACTGAAACAGCCAGCAAGAACAATACCAGTCATGACGTACTTATCCTACCCATTTTAGCATGTTTTATTTGATCATTTACAAAACTATTTTTTTAAATTTATCATAAGGTTAAGACGATCTACGAAGAGCTAAGAAATACCTTCACCCAGCATTATCAGTAACAGAACCTTTTCCTCATCTCAACATTTTACTTTCTTCCAAGAAACTTAAAAAATAACCGAAAAAAGAAATCACAGCCTCATCACATGTCATGCATAACACCATCCCAACAGGTTTACTGGAACTGCGGCGTATCAAAAGGCTCAGGTTTCGTCTACTGCAGCGGACGGACCCAGTTCCACAGACCCATTGGAGATGACCTTCACTGCACGTCTAGTAACGGTAGTAGGTAGCTGAGAGATTGGCGAAACTTCTGGTCCAGCAGATATGCATATTTTAAGACATGCGATTTTGGAGATAAATAAGATAGATATGGAGCAGGTTTCTGTCCAAGACAAGCAGTGGGACACCAATACAGTAAAGTAAGAGTGGAGATTCAGAATTGGATTGAATATAATTCGTACATGGCTCTAAAGAAGACCATCAGGAAACATACTTACGTAGGAAGGAAAGATCATTTTTTGGATCATATTGAAATCACTTGGGTACCTGAGAAGGCTCAGACTTCCAACAGCCAGGGCATATTATGTTGATTAACATATGTGTGGAGTCTTTGAGACCAAAGGAACACGAAGTACTTTGGATTTGAATACGACAATTCAAACAGATCATGCTAACAAAGCTTAAGGAAAAGCTATTGAATAATGTCTTGAATGGGATTATAGGGACTGATTCATATTGAAATGAACTACAGCAACGTATACGCTATAAAACCATGTTTTACTAAATTGGTATTTCTGCCCTTTGACCGGTCCTTGCGTATTTGCCCTGTAGCCTGGCCATGCCATAAAATAATTATTTATGAGGATATTTCCAATACACAACTAATTATGCATACTGACAAGATTAAAACCCAAAGTTATAGCTCGACGTGACTATGAATATCATCGATCACAACAGAATATCAAATCCAATACATGCCATTTTGTAAAATCTAAAATCGTGACTGAAGAAATAGTATCATAAAATGAAATTAACGTTAAACTAATTAACATAGTGAAACTTTACTCATTAATAAAGTTAAATTAAGATAAAGCAGAATACAAATGAGATGAGTCTAAAATTAGCCGAGATGATGGAGTTTAATTGTTACTTAAAGTGTCTCGATTGAGCGATAACACATAATTTAAACATAAACCGTCGGAGATGTAATCGGCACCGTTGTTTATTAATATGAAAGTGTTTATGCAAATATGTCTGACCTCACACCGCCTGCTAGTGTCACAAAATAATCAGTTGCGAAATAAGCTATTAATGTCTAGGTAAATTATATTATTAATAACATCATCATCAATCATAGCCTCACAAAAAAGACCTAGATGCACTCGATTGGGCTTATTAAAACAGAATACCAACGCACCGTCATCAGTGGACTGCAAAATTTCGCAACCGAAGTGACAAGCCGAAACTTAATAACTTACTCAGAAATGCACCAGCAAATTGGGAGCCGAGTCGTCGGACCGGCTCCGTAACCCTATACTGCCTTACCAAACTCCCCGACACATATAAATTGTATTTTTATTCAAATCGAGCCTACGTGCCGCGATAAAGCCCCCTTAAAACAAATAACCGCTCATTCAGCCGAGGAAAACCAAATGAAAGTCAACTTTAACACAAACAAACAACCTTTAAGATGCTCCAGCATCTACCAACTATCAAGATACAGGCGACAAAAAGCTTTACAGTTGCAGTAACAGAGTTGTAGTTTCAGAAATAAGTAGTTATAAGTAGTAGAATACAATGATGCTATAAGAAACTACGAGCCCCATGTAAACAAGGTAAAATATATTCTGATAGTAAATACACAAGAATGAGAGTCGAACAATGTACGCCCATCAGATAAGTCGACGAATGATGATGTAAACGAAGATCGTGTTCCCGAGACATATATAGAGAACAATTTAAAGGTTCATTGGGACACTTTTTCACTCAATTTGTACCCTTTTCATTCTTGTTGTACAGATACTGTTGACCAGTTTGGTATTTATGAAATATTTGAAATCGCAACGGAAAAGATTTGGTGTTATTGTGTGTAATAAAATCTGTATAGGGATCACTCAAGGGTAACGAGACAGACGAGCGATTGGCTTCTCGTGTTTGCCTTTTTAATAAAGTTGTTCGCACCGATACCCTTCATTATTCAGCAGTTTTTTCTGTCCAAAATGTTAATCACCACATTTACTTGCCCCAAGTTTTTGCCGTGAGGAATTTTATGAAACATTTTAATAAAGCTGCTAATGGTACAGCTGCCAATCACCATCAGGTTGATATTAAACTCCGAGAATCTTATAAGAAATATAAATGTAAAAATTAATGACAATAATAAAATGTGCGCGTATCTTGTTCCTGGAAGTTTGATTTGCAAATATTTTGATCTCGTAAAAACTTAACATTATCCTGATTATGGAACTGTAATAAAAGCGACTATCGTAAATGTCACAGTTGTCGAAAAAAATAAATATTGTAACTAAAAGTGTAGTGGTTAAAATCGATACGTGTGTATGTCTTCATCGTCCGATAATCGTAAATTAAGGTCCAACTCTGGTTTAACTGAGCGTAAAAACTGTGAACAAGAGATTGAGAGTTCATGTTACTCCGAAAATGTAAAACGAAAAAGAATTCAGAGCTTCGATTGTGTAAGAGAGACAGAACTAAGGTTGATTTCAAAGAACCAAAGAATTGAGAACTAGATATTTGTAGATACAGCCAGGACGTCTCAGTGAGGAAGTAATTTAATTCAGATGAATGACAACATATCGTTGACGATGAACTTGGGAAGGCTTTAATCAATCTAGAGGAAGATTGATTGTATTTTTTGCTCGTCAATAAATTTTTGCGGCAGATTCCAATTTACAAAATGTCACGAACAGAGTTGACACGTCCAATCTTGTTTTTTTTAATTGCCTTTGTCAAACACACTGCCCCGAACCTTAATCTTTGTCAACGAGAAGGCGATGGGCGAACCGGAACGGGTTTTAGAGTGGGACGGGACGACTGCGCCTTCGTATGACAAGTGACCGGATTAATGCATTTTAAACGAAGAAGGCTTAATTTTGATTTCGGATCCCTTAATTGAATGAGTTTTTTTTTTTTTTTGGAAACGGATTTTAGAAGTCACTTTCGAATTAGTTATGTATGAGTTAAGCCACTTCATGCGTACTAAATAGTGCTTTCGTATCGGCATTAACTAATATCGGTACAAAGCCTACCCAAGCTTTTTCTCTCTCTAGTTTTCTCCCCGTTTGCTAGTTAAAAATACCCAAAATCCACATACACTTTTTATACAGCAACAGTTTGAAAAATAACGGTCGTCGTACATTTTACTAGACACTGACAGTTCTCACTAATGAAGTTAACAGCAATGTTTCGCTATACTAAAGATCTCCAATCTGCATACTGCCAATAAAACGAGAATTTATTTCGTCTCTATTTAGAGTTTATAGCTTTCGATACCTGCATACAAATGTATTAAACCTGCATACAGGATCATCAAAGATGTTTTTAGCCGACAGGGATTGTTCAGAATCTCCAAGTGACAAAGTAATTGATACAGATATAAGTCGGTGAGCACCAGAAAAATAAATTACAATTTATAATCTATTTATCATTCGGTTTCTTAGGGTTCCGTGGTCTGGCGAGGTTGAGTTTGAGGCTGGTGAGTGATGCTCAATCTGAACCTCATCGTAAATTAATCCCTCACCATTATCTTAATGTCTTTCAAGCGGGCTTAGTAGCAGCATGCGTTCATCTTCCAAACAGTGTCATCAACTGTCATCTCAGTGCCTTCTCTTTCTATTTTTTTAACACAATCCATCTAAGTAAATTTTATCTTCTAAAATTGAAATAATTGTTGCTTAACAAGAAATTTTGGAAGCGAAACACCGTCAGATGCATCTTGAATCCTAAGATTTAAGGTATGACCATAACCAAAGTGTAAATGTAGATATAGTAACAGAGAGTTTAAAGTCATGATAAATTATGGCTATAAATCGAATCCTAGTAATTATTGACTGGCATTAAATTCGCTACTACATCATTAAATGACGGGATTTGATTAGTACCTACTGTGCAATCTTCAAAGCAATGGTTTCCTTAATTACAGATACACTTTATCCTACCACTAAATTGAATGGCTACATATTGAAAGCCGATGAACCAAGTTTTTACAACTTTAAATGAAAGATTTAATTTTCGGCACCAAGCAGATTCATAAAGAATTAAAAGTGTCTGAATGCCTCTTCAAATGCAATAAAGTTTTTGTGACTTTTATCATCAGATGTGAAAATGATGATCTTGCCAAAATACATTTCTACAAAGTGTATTCTATCTGTAATGTCTTCTTTTTCAACAAGAAATTCAACAATCATATGATCAGAACCCAGACGGTTGTTCAACTCAAGCTTGTCCACATTTTTATCTATAGCCAAGCCACCAACTGCTTGTGCCTTGTACTCAGCTAAATGATTGACGATCTCACATCCACCTCGATATCCATTCCCGCTGAGTGTAGAACTATCGCCAACATTTTAATAAATAACCCCTTTGCCTTCACTAATAGCGATAATTCCTTCACCAACCAATATAAATCGACCGAGTTATTTACACGCATTGTCAGTTGTTTTAACTTTATAAAAAAGAATTAATGTATTGATATTAATTTTGTTAAACGTGTTGACCTTTTTGTTATTAATTTTATGGTCATAAGTCTTTATTACGTGTTTTTCGAACGGGCGAAATTTCTCGATTAAGGTGTCGTTCGGTAATTTCTTTATTAAGTTGCGGTCAAAAATTCGTGGTAGGTCGCTGTTCGAGAAGATTTTTATTGGAATTGTTTTTGTAAGCAAAGCCTTTTCTGGCTATTATTTCAGAAACATGAGTCATTGATTAACTTTCAACTTTTCATCTACAATATCTGGCATGTTACCATTCTTTAACCAAGGAATGTCTATTCCTCTTGCCATCTCATTCTTTATCTACCTTCTCTCTCTAACGGCATATTTTCTCTCTCCCAAATCACCATTATAAGACAAAGCATCAGTTCCATCTATCGATTTCATCGGAACTATCCCGAGAAGCCGAAGGTGTATCGATCGTCGGTCCTCTATAATTTTTTCCGATTGGGAACCAGTTCAATCGATGATCGATGAAAAAAAGCCGTGGGTCGGTTTCGATTGATCCGGTCTCTATCGAGATTGAGACATCTCGGAACGAGTTCCGCCCGCCTGCGCAGGCGCCGCCCTAAGTGATAAGAGATTATCGGGAGATCGTAAATTACTTAATTTCACAGCGGCTGGACTTATCTTTTCCGAAATTGGGAAGCTTTTTAGTCTTTTATTGGCAGATGTTTGTTAGATTGTATTACAATTTAACGGGTATTTTTGTTCACGGTCGGTATTATTACTAAGCGCCTGAATATTTTAAAAGTATTTAAGAGTATCATTGTAGGTATTAAGTATCTTATTTAAGACAAAAAAAAACTATGAAATCTATGATGACGTTTCGGGGAACGAGAGCTTAGTAAGGCTTTAGTTTTGCCAAGCATTTCATTCATAACATAATGTCTAGGCACATTTCAACTCCCGCTATCGCTAACTCTTCTAACTTTCACCACTAACCCCACCCACGCCAGCCATATTATTGTTACCAAAATACTCAACGGAGTTTTTAATCATGTCTCGATAAGAATAATTGCTCGGCGCTTTAGTCTAATGCCTTACGTCCAAGTAATTGGCGAGGCTGATTGCTAAAATGTTTTCATTATGATTTATCTGCTTTGATGAAGAATAAATGACTGGTTGGCAGTTGGTCTTGTATTTATTGAAATTGGAAAAGTTTTCGAAATGTTGTTTCTTTTAGGCCCACTTGCGCTGCTTCGCTTAGCACTGGGCTAACGGTCTAGTCCAGGGCTAGCTTTACAAATTTGTAGAATAATCTTTTTTGAGAGGCTCGTAAAATAACTAGAAATGAAACGAAAAGAAATTGTTTATTGCCAGATTAACAACCAAATAGCACACATAAATAAGAGTAAATAATAAAAAATAAGTTGCAATAACATGACAAATGCAAACTTAGACGCCGCGAATCATATTATCGGCGTATGGTAGGACTGCCACCTTTGATGAAGAGGGCTGTTGTCCCAGTCTCGCACCGCGGCCACCAAGGAGTTAGCGGAGCGATGTATCGGGGAGCGTGCGGCGGCCGAGCAGCTCCTCAGCAGGGCCGACCAGCCCAGCGCGAGGCCCTCGCAGAACATGGCGCTCGCGCTGCACCACCGAGGCAGCCGGAACATGGAGCGCCACGCGTCATTGTACTACACTCGCATGTCGCTGAGTGCAGCTTTGGTGTAGTTAGCCCACAATTCGACTGTGTAGACGCTTGTGCAGTAACTAATGAAGAGCTGCGATTTCACCGCGGAAATTAAGTTTAAGCCAGGGCTAACTAAGTTTTTGTATTTTTGCAAAACCATTCTGCAAATTTGTAAAGTTAGTACTGGCTAAGTGGAGCAGCGCAAGTGGGTCTTAGTATCTAGTTTTATATTTTGGTCCTACTAATTATTTTGGACCATTATTGCTAGGATTTGTATTGTTCTAGTGAGAGTTCGTACCTACTTGACTTTAATTTTATCTCTGTCCAATACTTAAAAATGTTTTTTCTGATACTCACAATCCATCAGTAAAATATCTCAATTTATTAAGAGATAAGATTTTAAAGTTTTGATTAGAAATGTAAATAATAAATTATATTATCGTAGTCCCAATTAGTACCTAACATATAATTATGAAATATTCATAAACCTAACCATCCTGTTTAGTTTATTTTTAACTAAGCGTATAAAACAAGTCATAAATTTTAATAATATAATATATAATTAACAACATCGTGATGCTGTCATTTGCTTATTTTAATAATTTATTAATAACAATCCGTGTGAATTAGATGGTCGGTGAATAAACTTTAAAATTGAGATGATATTTTCTTTTTTGTTAAGTATGAAAAGGGATAACGTCAATGATATCAAAGATGAAAACATGGCCATTGTTCTTAGTTTTGTCAAAAACCAAATTTAAAAAAAGCTGAGTAATAAACTAATAAACTTGCTGCAATTTTATAATGATAATGAATTCAAGAAAGAAAGAAAGAAAGATAGAAAGAAAGATAGAAAGAAAGAAAGAAATTTTATTTGCTCGAACATGTGTAAATGTCAATCAAAGAAATTGATCGAATTCATTCAATGCATAAGTTTATGAAAATAACAACGAGCCTCTCCGAAGAATAAAAAAATAATAATTAATAATAGCATTGAAAACTCTGTCATTCTCTAATAACAAAATAATGTTTCACTGATAACTCCCAAAATCATCGTTTTAGCTGAAACTATCACATTTATTCAAGTTATTTATTTTCATAATAATTCTAGTCTTAATGTTCAAAATTAGGCAGTTCCCAATAATCACGACTAATCCCGAGGCAGTAATCAATTTTAATTTAATAAACTACAATACAAAATAATCTATAACTACAATACTGTCAAATTATTGATTAATTAACCAATAAAACTGTCTGTATGTAAAATTAATGTTCGGAATCTTTCTAATGCCATGTCACCATGGTGGTGTAGGAAACATAAATCATTTCGCAGTGTTTCGAAACCGTTCGGTTCAATTCTGAGAAAGTTCATTAACAAGTTAACACATGTTTTTGTGGCTAAACGCGAATTTTTCACCATGTGGTGACAGTGGCGGTGAAATCTGAGAATTTGGTGTATTGTTGGACATCTGTTTCTAAAGGCTGGAAATTTCTTAAATGTTGGAGAACTTTCAAGTGTTTAATTACTCTCAAACGTTCTACGTAAGTACACAAGTGGACCAAAAGTGACGTTTTCCATTTCCAAGAAGGAAATAAAGAACCCAATACAACGCGTTACTTACTCACCTAATTATTTAGTACATTGCAAACACAATGAATAAATTACAATTCACAAAACAGCCCATAACGTAGGACTGAAACCAATACATAAACTATACGCACTTAGGTCTCGTAAAAAGGACCAAAAACTTAACGAATCGGGATTCAAACGCATATCCTTTTCTCTCATTAGCAACCAGTGAATAAATCGCTCGGTGACATTTTGTGGCTTATTTATGGACCGCAACCAGTACCCAAAATGTGATTTATTCATACAACCGAATCAAAACGGGATATAGTTTATTCAAAATATATTTATTTATGTCTCAATCCTAAATTGCGGTGTTTTTGAATATTTATTTTATTGCTCAATTTTGCGTTTATTGATGAACTAAGTTTATTGATGTTTCAAACAGTGTCGTATAGATGTTTTTTAATTAAAGTGTTTTATTTATTACGTGGGAATTGAAACATTGTGATTAGTTTTTTGAATAAAATTAAAATTATGTCTTTATTGTGATAACTGTGGTGAGCCAGGTGTGGAAACTCAATCTCGCCTGATAGAAAGGTATGGAAGAGGTCTGCGATGGAACGAGCGAGCCAAGAAGATGCCTGTTTATTCTTTTCTTGAAGTCTGTTGTCCCACAACATTAAGTTTAAAGCGTTTACAAAACTGTTGCAAAGCTTTCATTAACAAACCATTGCTGCGCACGAGTTGTAATTCATATTAGCTGATTAACTTGTTAAAGATAATAATTATGACAGCGCAAGCACGATGCTTATCTTACAAAGATTTTACAGCATAGTGAAATAAAACAGCGTGCATTCATAGTATGCAATTGAATTCTAAAAATAAAATAATTACTCCATTCTATTCCTGTGAAACAGTAATTAAGTGTCCGACCCTTAAAAGTAATTAAGTGAAACAAAACCGGAAGTGTACGCATATGTGCACAGCTTGTCGGTTTTGAGTTTCTTTTCTCCATCTCTTTCTAACAAGTCTAAACAACCACAGTAACTTAACCTCACGACGTAACCTTGTCAGGAGGTAACGAGTATCACCAAATGGTGGTTTGCTCTCCAGACGATAATTTAGTGTCAATATTGTGACGCCCAATTATGGTTTTGAACTTAATTAGTGAGGTTGTTAAGTTGGAACTCAATTATCGAAATGTTTTGTAAAAATAAGTTTGAAGATGATACATGCTAACTTAGATGATTGTTCTTAATTAATTTCAGTGTTTAAAATAATAATAATAAAGCATCAAAACTATTATCACGATCTGATGAATGGTGCCAACATTTGAATTTGGAAACATCGAACTTAGTATGAAGTACAATTAAGGTACAATTTTAAGGTAAATAGAAATAATGTTTTTTGTTGAAGAGACTAGTTCAAAGAAAATAGAACAGAAATTCTTATAGAAATCTTCGATTAAGAGCCACGAAAAAACCACCCATTTAAATACAATCGTAAAAATTTAAAGCCGATCTTTTTCAAAACCCTTTTCAAGCTTAACTAACAACACATAACTAATTTAAAATTGACTCAAACCCAGTAGTGCTTCAAATCACAGTTCTAAACCACTTCCAAGAAAATTATATTAAAAATAAGAAAATAAACGAGGAACGTTTATGAATAAATCATCAGCGATCATCTCGCGAAACACAATCAAAAAGGACCATTAGAAGGAGATAGAGAGATTGACGTTGAACAAGAGTGAGGGAGAGAGGTGTTACTAGTTCCTCAAAGCTGTAATTATGCTGTTAAGAAAATAATTTCATGTTGTTAAAGCGATGTATGCGTCACATTATAGAGCTTTTATTTTGTTTTACGTTTATTAAGACGTTTTCATAGTCGTTTGCACTGTGTTTAAAACTTGCAATGAGGTGGAAAATCTTTATGGTAAAGTATAGTTTCATTTGTTT
Source organism: Mamestra brassicae (assembly GCA_905163435.1). Classification (NCBI taxonomy): domain Eukaryota; kingdom Metazoa; phylum Arthropoda; class Insecta; order Lepidoptera; family Noctuidae; genus Mamestra; species Mamestra brassicae. Next base: position 5,578,652 of record LR991013.1, on the reverse strand, counting down.
TGAAATAGCAGTGTTTTATTATTATCTTTCCAAAACTTACCTTTACTAATTAAGGGAAAGGGAGCTGTCTAGGGCCATTTGAAATACTTAACCGTATGAAAATTTGATATTTCTAATACAGCTTCTATTGCGAAATTAATTGTTAGACATTTAATACTCCTCGGAAATTCTTGATAAAAGTTTACCACAGCGATTTATCTAACCTATCGGCAAATGAAATTATACGTATATTTTGCTTTTGTTTTAAAAGGTTCTCAAGCCTTGTAGACAGTGTAATTTGTAATTTCCGTTGCTATTATAAGAACCTCATTATCGAAGGCTCTAAGATAAACACGCATGGCCGCATCTCATCGCGCTTATCAAATATATTCTCTAATCACATAGATTAACCCTATTCTTTTTACGTCCACTTTACGCATCGTTTTTTTAATAATTTAAGATCTTTCAATCAACCCGAACCCCATCAAAAATTAAATGACGGGTGTATCTTTATCATATCTTTTTTAAATTCCGTGAACTGGCATCAATCCTTGCGGCGACTACCTGATCGCACTCCTGCACCACCTTTGATCACAGCATAAAAACATCGTTAGTAAACACCGTTTGTTTTTTGCAGTGTCCTAACTAATGATCGTACTAATCGTTTTATGACATTGATGATTTAATGAGAGCAGTTTTTTCCCGTGAATTTTAACGCGGACTGGGCGGTACCGGTTTTATCTAGGAGTGTAGGAAATTGGGTGACAAATGGATTTGTTCGGCGTCCGTTGTCTTAGGGTTTTTTATTGCTGTAATTATGTATATGGAGAAATACTATTTAGCTGTACAAAGGTATCAGCGAGTTTTATAGTTATGTAAGTAACTCGACTTTTCGATTCACTCAATCATTCGAATCCGAACGAAAACGTATAATTAAACACAGAAATATGATTTCCTTTATTTTATATTGAGCCGTGAATATTCAAAATGGTGAAGCCGTAAAAAATACCTACGCCGCCATTACAAATTCACGTCGTAACGCCTTCATCTCGCCGCACATTCGAATAACAACCAAACTCATAATTTACAACGAGTCTCATTAGTATACGCTGTTACAAAGTCACTACGCGCGGCCAAAGACGCCGCCCAACAAAGCCATTGACATTCATATATTAACGCTAAACGTGACCACGAAACCACTAGATCTCGAACATCGAAATACTAATTTTACGCCCAATCGACTCGGATAAAAATTAATACATCAATATCAAATGGACTCGCATCGCGACCTATCGATTTGATATAAAAACGAGTTCGCTTGGACGCACCGATCATTCGATATTCGTCTGTACGAAAAAAGAACTTAAAGTCAGTTTTCGAATGAGGTTTTTGCGCGCGGTTGCCACAATGTCGTTAGGGTGACCATAGCCGGGTAATGGAATTCGTGGCCGAGTCGATTGGCCTCAAATTCGATCGATGATAATTTTTTTCTTTCGTTTTAAAGGACACGAATGTCGTTTTCCGCCGGTTCTCATGACGATGAAGACATAAAAATTTTGGAAGTTGAGCGGCGCGTCAAAAGGAGACCACATACGTTATATTCGTGGGATTTGGGTATTATTTTCTTGTTGGGTCGTTCTTACGTTTGCAAAATTGTTGGCCGCTGACGCCTTTTGCTTCAACCTATTATTTTTGGGTAAATCGCCCGCCTTGGAGCCGGCAAAGCGTGATCAACAAATCAAATGGTTTGGGTGTTCTTTTTTTTCTTTTAGAACCCGCCGCGTGTTTGTTTTCGTACGTTCGAGATGTGATTATTATGGAAATTTGTTACTTAAACGCCGCCTCCTCGATGAAGGATAGATTTTAATAAGGATGACTAATATCTTTGTGAGTGCAACGCTTTATCGATTTATGTTGATGATTTTAACAAGCTGAGGAACGACAATGAGGTCACCCTACGGGATTTTAATTAAGAAATTTACGACGACTGCAAAGCGACTTTATCATTTTAATTATTTTATAATTAATTTATTACAACATAACTCTACTTTTTGCTGTAAACAACCAGTGCAATGGCAATGAGGTTCTTGACAAGCCTCTACATCTCTCTATGGAACAGAATTCAGTCACAAAAAGTAGTTTATCACCAGCACTTTACATTGAATGCTTGTCTATGCAAATAAAAGCCCAGCTCCATGTCCAGGGAGCCACGACATCATGTAGGGTGCCCAATTAGTGGCGACATATTAGGACATTCCCAATTTAGTCAGCATGAAATCTGTTCCCGCGAAATAGCTCGTAAAAGACATCCGGTACTACATTAATCACATACGGTGCTAAGCGGCCACTTTATATTCAAAATGGCCACTACACGGTGACAACTCAATCTTGCCTTATTACGGACAAGGTGACTAAGGCCAGGCTAATTTGTGGCCTCAGAAACGGACTATGAAGACGTTATGTTTTATGTTTATTGAAATAAGATAGCTTTAGCTTCTAACGTTTAGATTGAATATTTAAATTTTTGAGATTTTGGTCTTTTGAGTCGGGTTTGGTTAAATAGATTAACGTCATTTGATTATAAATTGAATATAAAATCTTTGAGCTGTGTCTTAATCAACTTAAGTATGTACTTCTTATTTATTGACTCATAGATTATTTGTATCAATGTCTAATTTATTTTTATCGTTGTTTCAGGTTTAGAGTACTTAAGTGCGGCCAGGAGTTTACATCCAGAGCTTCATGCTGGCAGCACGTTAGCAAGCCAGGACTTCCAACTTAGTTTAGAAGGTAAGATGGGTCATGGCCTTCCCCTATATTTTACGTATCGATGCCGATTCGATTATTCTTATCATAGAACCTATCTGTCGGTTCAAATTGGAGAAGTGTTGCGAAGGATAGTAAAGCAATGAAAATCGTCGCAGGAGGCCTTTGTCAAGACGCACACTGAACTTCGAGATATATACTATAACTCAGAGAAAGAAAAGAGCAACAATGGATTGGAAGAAAGATGTTTCAGGATAAAGAATGTTGCGATCAGCATCACACCACTAATTTTCCGAACAAAAAACCTTCAAAAATAAATACATGTTGTGGTCGGCACATCACTATCAAAAGGAATATCGAAATTGAAAGCCTATCTACTGCTTCCTTTTCGATATTTTTCAGAAAGTTCGATTATCTACGAGCCTCAAAATATTCGGACAGGTTGTATCCCTGTTCCATATTTGAACATCTATCGGACTTTGTTGCCAATACAACCTTCTTCTTAACTACGAGTCTTAAGGACGTTCTTACGATAACAGTGTCGGCATTGGTAGAAGTCTTATTTATCCTTTTTTTTTCCTTATGGCTGATTGCTTATTTGAATGCGCTAACTTTATTAGCTGCTTCATTGAACAATAGGTGCGTTTGAGTTTAAGATGTTAAAGGTCTCATAATTGTGTTTGACTGTAAAATAAAACTGAGGTTAAGGAGAAAACTATCGCTGTTGTTGCAATTATTTTGCGACGTCCATGATAGATACTATATGGCATTATTTTGCCCCTGACCATACGGCTCCTATCTTAAACTTTTCACATATATTCTCGGGATCATCTCAGCAAGCCGCACCCTCAAATTTTTGCCATGAATAGGTGTACGGTTGTTCAAAAACCGTGCCAAATCCCCCACTGCAAGGAAGCTGTATTTAAATTTAAAAATAACATCAAAGCTACCGCACAACTTAACTTAGATGTACACGCTCCAATTACCTACCTACACTTCTCAGTAGCCCGGAAGTAATTTAGTCACTTTAATAATGGTCAAACGCTTAATATTAGTCTATCAATCATCTGTGTTATCTTTATCAAAATTACTATTCATAAGCCAATTTCCTTTAATAGTTGATTGACTTTTAAATAGCTCTTGCTAAACACCACTTGCCGGTAGCAATAAATTTTCATCACCTATTTCAGATTAATGCTCGTGTTATTTTCCCTTGAAGACGTTGGTCCTGGTTGTCAATCGAAGATAATCCTTAAGAATAGTCAGGAGCCCAAAATATAGACAGCCACTTTTACTATGGTTATTATGTTTCCTAGTTTCTGGGTTGCGGAAGTCACCAAGTAGCGGCTTCATGTAAAGTATTCAGCTGAATCCTAGACTGGAAGCCGAACCCAACTTGGTTGGGAAAAGGCTAGGTAGACGATGATAAGTGATAACTCATGCAATTTTCTCCCATCTTCAGGATCAAGAATAGCCTCACCAACACGGTTAAGGCTATCAGGAGGAGCTATAGGGGCATCAGCTAACCGGAAAAGGGCTGTCTCCTGGAGCCCATATTCAGCCGAGTCTCTGGACCTGGCGGCCGTTATCAGGGCATCCCCTGCCAGCCTGGCTGTCAGGGCACCCTCAGCTGCTTCCACAGGCAGCTATGGACATCTTAGTGCCGGTGAGTTTGAAGATCATTGGCACTGTCTTGGTACTTTATTTTTGGTTATTTTTCTTTGTTTGCTTTTGTGTGTTTAACATTGTCATATTTATAATTTTAGTGACATTTTCGATGATAATTCCTACTAACATTTTCATTTAAAGTAATTTATAAAACGTTAGTTGGTCACTATTTTAATTGGATGGGCGTTTGCTGCAATAAGGAGAGGCTTAAGTCTAGCAGTAGAATATAGCAAAGCTGAGTTAATGAAGTCTTTACATTAAATGAATGAAATGAAATGAAATAAAATGGCGACTTATGGTTTTTAGGCTTTCACCATCACGTAGCATTTGATTTTAAAATGTAATTTTCTCTAAAGCAACCATACTAAATAATTACTTCTTCAACACCTCATTCTAACAATTTCTCATTTTATTATTTCCAGGTGCAATCTCGCCAGCACTTTCCCTCTCCCATGCGTCGCTGGCGCAGCAGCTACTGGCGCGAGGGGGGGTAGTGGGTGGTAGTGGGGTGCTGGCGGGTGGGGTGCTCATGGACCCTGCCCACCAGCAGGCCGCGGCCGCTGCGGCGCACCATGCGGCCCATGCGCATCTTGTGGCGGGGATTCATAGGTGAGAAAAAGTTATTAAAACTAGAAATATCGTACTGTACGGAGCTACTGTTAGAATAAAAATTTTATTGTTATCTGGAGAAAGCTGCTATAGATTAAAATATATATAGCTTACTCCGCCGTTTAATTGTTAGCCTAGCCTTTTCATTTAACTGCGCCGATTTTAAAAGACCTAAGTGACTTCTTTGGTTTAATATCGTTTATTGACTTGCCCATGTCACTTCGCTGATTAAATGGCGCAGTTCAATGAAAAGGCTAGGCTTTTAATTAAACGGCTGATTAAGCTAGTTGGTTGCGACATACATTACACTCCGAAGTAAAAATATTTATTTTTAAGTAAGACTAGCATAGCATTTAACATAACTCTACCTCAACGAAAAGGACCGTTAATGGTTAAAGCCAAAGAACTGACTACTGCTATGAACTTTTAAATATAAGATACTCGTATTAAACTCAGACGCTACCGGTAGCAATTACTTGCATGAGCACACATTGACCTTTCAAGTCATCATCATCAATATGAGAATTTAGTCCTTTGAAATGATTCTTATCTTTACAAATATGTGGTTTTAGACTATTTTTTACCTTTTCAAAGTTCAAAAGTGCGTCAGGAATTCTCAAATGTATGACTAAGGTAGAAAATTGCTCTATGATGTCAAAGTATTGGAATTTATCAGACCCCGATTTGGCTGATTAATGATTAAAGTTGACCGGCACTGACATGGTTCGTACACTCTGTTGTTGTTTTGGACTATAATGTGTGGGTACCGCTACTTTGCAGTTATTAAGTTTGTGCGGATATGGTAGGAAATACCAGACATTTGCAACAATGAAACTATGATATTAAAAGTAAGTACTTGTGTCTACTTTGAGTATTATAATAGTCAGTCATTGTAGTAAATTGCTATTCAGTCTAAGATTATCTTTGATTATGTACTCGATGGATTCATATGTATCTCATTAATTCAGATCTACTTTTAAGGGTCTTTGGTGTCCATCTTATATTTATGAATTGGTTAAGAAACATAGACCATATGCTTAAATTGGTTCAATCCTCCATGTATACCTTCCAAAGTTTCCGTTCGACCACTTGTCAAGCTTATTTTTAAGGCCACGAGGACGAAATTTCTAATATGGAACCTATAATTAATATGTCTCTTACTTGCACAAAATCTGAAGTGTGCATTTGCAGCGAAATGGAAATGATACACAATTCTTCCTCAACCTCTTTCTCCCCCATAGTCCCATATTTTTATTACTCTTTACTAAAATGATCTCCCTCTTTCACCAGATCTCACATATCATCCCCGACACAACTCCTGATGGGTCCGGTGGATGTGCGACCAGGCTTGACGCTGGACGGCACACCGCCCCAGCATCTGCAGCAACCACCACAGCAACCTGAAGTTACTAGTGTCATGGAAGCTGACAGGTAAGGACTGAAGCACCAATTTTCGATATAAAATTACAGCGGCGATATTTAAAATATGGAAAGGAGTGGAACTCTCTGCCTGCGTCTGTGTTTCCGAACGCATACAACCCTAATCTCTTCAAAATTAGACTGAACAGGCTTCTTCTGGGTAAGCTCGCTCCATCGTCGACTTTGTCTCTGTCATCTATGACCTAGACTAGAGTCAAGAGCAAACCCATGTTAAATTTAAAAAAAATGGCTTGACAGTTATTCTATTTCCACCTGACCAAGGAGATATGATGAAAATAGAAGACAATGAAAACTTTGTATTGTGAAATTTAACAGAAACTAAAGGAGATAAATTAATCTGAAGAGAGGCCTTTACTTAGCTGCTAGAATAACAAGGCTGCCACTGATGATGATGAATTTGAAGTACGTGCAAGTAAGCATGTGCGAAGACAACATCATCGGCCTTGCCATTTCCCAACTATATTAGAGTCCGCTTACAGTCGATTCAGGTGAATATCAGTACCTATTTTACATGGAGCGGCTGTCTACCAGACCTCCACAACCCATTAACTGAGAAACACGGTACTCCTTGACAAGACCAGTCTCAGATTTTCTGGTTTTTGACTATCTGTAACAACTGCCAAAGATCTACAAATGACAGCCGGGACCAACAGCTTCAGGAGCTTTCTGAGGCACGGAGCAGTCTCGGTACATTAAGATGGTCACCCATCCACAGACCAACTTCGGCAAGCGTTGCTTAACCTTGAAGATCGTGCGGCCTGTGTGGCCATCGACCCGTGAGTCTGTCATTATTTAGCCACGAGGCTAAAATTATGGCTTGAGGTATCATCTTCATAATCGGCGTAGCCTTTTCCCAACTATATTGGGGTTGAATTCCAGTCTAACTGTAGTATTGTAAATGGAACCAAAAACCTATCTGAATATTTTTAATTAACATTATAACCTTCTGTCTCCAGTGCATCAGGAATGACCCAGCGGAAGTCCCCTCAGAGCCTGATGGGTCACCGAGACAACCATCACAGTAACAAGCCGTTATCAGCAGCAGCGGAGAGCACGGTCCACGACGGACTTGATTCTAAAGACGAACCTGGGGACTTTATTGAGACCAACTGTCATTGGGTATGTATCTTTTACTTGGATGTTATCTCTAAGGACTAGGCTATTATTTCTCTTCTGAAATTATTTATACCACCTTTACTGATGTTACTATTAACAGCACCTAATTTATTTTTTTCTAACTTCTTTAGAATATGCTGTGATGTTTATGTCGTTTTTTAACATAATTATAATCGTTTGCTTATGTTAATTCTTTATAATCTATATTTCTTTTATTTTTATTGCTGGCTATTAGAGTAAGACTTCAGATCATTGCTAACCTATCTATTTCTTTATCCAGGTGGATTGCAAGCTAGAATTCCCCACACAAGATGACCTGGTGAAGCATATAAACACAGACCATATCCACGCCAGTAAAAAGGCTTTCGTCTGCCGCTGGGTGGGATGTTCCAGGGATGAAAAGCCGTTCAAGGCTCAGTACATGCTGGTCGTACATATGAGAAGGCATACGGGAGAGAAACCTCATAAGTGTACAGTAAGTACGAGTAGTTTTTATTCTAGATTTTTTATAATATTCTTTATCTGTGATATGAATAGTCTAGCGAGTCAAAATACAGATAACGACCAAATTAGTAACGAGAAGACAAAAGCCAACAACAAAAACTAAAGCAGTTTAAAAAAATCTATTTTTTTGTGTAGTGTCATCATCTTCACTCAACCGAATACCGTCGACTATTATTCCATCACCCATAGTTGGCATACTGGAAGACCACCCTGACACATTTAAAAAACCTGGGTCTCCTTCCCGTTCTGTGACGTAATTATGCAAAAGTTATAACAATGTTTTCTTTTGCTCCACAGTTTGAAGGCTGCTGTAAAGCCTACTCTCGACTGGAGAACCTGAAAACCCATCTCCGAAGTCATACGGGAGAGAAACCTTACACCTGCGAGTACCCTGGGTGTGCGAAGGCGTTCTCGAATGCCAGTGACAGAGCCAAACATCAGAACAGGACGCATAGCAATGAGGTATGTTCAATTTAAATTTGACTCAGATTTGTGGCACCTATCTGCTTGATGATCCTAATGGCTATCAGTTTTGGCCTACTACTAGACATAAATGCAGAGAAATTCATGTTTATTTAGAATCATTGGTCTTCCAGTGAGTAATTGCGCCTGTTACAGTGCCTGTTTTAAGGGGGCAAGTTTAACTAAATGTTATAAATTTATCATTCTCTTTCCAGAAACCATACGTCTGCAAAGCGCCAGGCTGTACGAAGAGATATACGGACCCTTCATCATTACGAAAACATGTGAAGACTGTCCATGGCGCCGAGTTCTACGCCAGTAAGAAACATAAAGGTAAACATTCTCTTCTGGATTGCTTCTTTTTAGTTTCGACCTTATTCGGCTTTTTTCGAAAAAAAATCTTGTTCTCCGTTCACCACTTTCAACTTGGTTAACGAAGATCTTCTTCTCTGGATTTGCTTAACTTGAAAAACTATGACGTTATTGTTTTTCGAAGAAAAGTTGAAGGGCATAGTCAGGTCGCTCACAATAGGCCAAAGGCCTTATCAGAAGGCTTAAAGTCACCCAAAAGGCAATGCTCGGAGTTTCCTTGCGTGATCGAATCACGAATGATGATATCCGCAAGAGAACCAAGGTTACCGACATAGCCCGAAGGATCGCGACAGTGGGCAGGGTACATTGCTCGCAGAACAGATGGTCGATGGGGCCGGAAAGTTCTGGAGTGGCGACCGCGTACTGAAAGACGCAGCATTGGAAGGCCTCCCACAAGGTGGACCGATGACCTGGTGAAGGTCGCGGGTAGCCGTTCGATCCGAGACGCACAGGACCGGTTGTAGTGGCGACACTTGGGGGAGGCCTATGTCCAACAGTGGACGTCTTTCGGCTGATATGATGATGATGATAGGCAGACCTTAATAAAATTGGGACAAGCCAGAATAAAAAAAAATAGTAACTCAGTTTTCTACTTCTATTGTAATTTCATACAATTTCTCACGTTCTTCTGTTTTTCCATTCTCCAGGGTGCAGCCGCGGCGACGACTCAGCAGAATCAGGAGGAGGTGGAGCAGGATCCTCCCCCCGTTCAGAGGAGGGCGGAGTACCCCTGGGCGTCAGAGGACACACCTCATCAGCCTCCGTCAAGAGCGAGAGCCCGGCGTCTCCCATACCGCATGGGCTTCATACTCCTGCGCATCAGGTATTTGGAAAATCTTTATTAGTAATGATGAGGTTAATGTAGTCTGTGTGAATTTTTGAAAGTATTTTATATTAGTGGTCGTTTTTTTGATCTTCGGTTGTTTGAAGCAATAGTGAAATACAAAAATAGTTACACAACTCTTTTATACAAAGAAAATTGTATGGGTTTAATGGCGGTTTTATCGCTGACGGCGATATTTATCAGATAACCTTTCGATGGACTGAAAGAACTTCAAATAAAAAGGGGGTTTCATTCCTGAAACCGGTAGGTATACTCTTTTTATACGTTATACTACCGTATAACGTTTAAAAAGTTTAAATCCAACCATCCAGAGGCCATCTTTGCTAAGATTAAATTTTTCCTGCAATCATAATTTCCAAAACATTGTTTTATAGAAAAATTTAGCTTATAAAAAGGATTTGATTATCATTAAAATAGTTATCTTGTTTCATCCACCAGCTATCGGCTCAGTGTGGAGGGGAGCTGGATTTCGGAGGCTCTGGACTCGGAGGGTTTGGAGACGAGAATGGGGCTCCTTACTTCAGATTAGATGGAGAGGTAAGTCTTGATGTCATGATCCTTTTACAAGCATTTGTTCGCAGCGTTGCTCGCGATTTATAAATTCCCGCCAAATAAAGGATCCAGGCTCCTGGGTTCCATCTATCTCTGTTCCAAAATTCATCAAAATCGATTCAGCGACAGAGGCGTGAAAGCGTATCAAACAAACTTACTTTCGCATGCATAATATTACATACTAAGTCATGTCAAAGGGTTTGTCTTTCTATTATCATCAGCTATAAAGTTCTCCTCACGTTAATTTCGTGTTAGTAAGTTGGTAAAAAATGCTATAGACCTCAGAAGAAGAAAACTAGAGTCCTCTTAGAAAACAGGGTATCTCTGAATCATTTTGAACGGAATTGGAAAACTACATAGAAATAGCTCAAGCCAAGGTGTAAAGTTCAGTTAGTTCTCATGGCCGGTAGTGTAAAACTGCTCTTAAAGGTACACTAAAACTTTCATTTCCTTTTCCAGGTGGAACAAGAAGTTGTAGGAGAAGTAGGTCAGCTGCCGCTGATGCTGAGAGCGATGGTGGCCATCGGCGAGCCGCGCGCGCACCACCACGCGCCGCGCTTCGGGAACAAGATGGCCGTCGCCAGGCTCATGCCGCCTCCTCATCCGGACATCGGACCTGGTTAGTACTTACTTTTGATGTAACAGTTATTTACCAATATGGTTTTTGTCAAAAAGCTACGCGCTCTTGTCGATGTCTATTTCAATTTTGCACCTATATTATGGCTTAACGTTAGTTTACTTACATAAGTAAATTGAGATATGAAAGTTGGTGTGAAATCACATTAAAATCAAAAAGCAGTTCAACAATAAGTCAAAAGGTTGTGGATCAACCCAACGATTTTGCCTTCGTTTGTTAGTAGATCCATTCGTTTAGAGTAAAGCATATCTAAAGAATAGAATTTGTATTACCAGGTGCTGTCCAAGGAAGGACGGAGTTAGGCAGTACCAGTGTCGCGGTTGAGCTGAAGACAGGGGTCCCTAATACCAGGCGGGATTCTGGCATTTCGTCCGGAAGCAGCCTCTATAGTGCAAGGTAAAAACTTCTAATATGTAATGTTTTTTTTTAATACAGCTTAGAAACAAGGACTTTAATAATTTCGTTGCGGGATCCAAGACAATTGAATCCTTTCTCCGGGAATCGTTAAGCTTCGGACCATCGACTCGGCGTTTTCTGGCAGTCGTCACTGTTGATTCTGGCTCTCAGAAGTGGGAGTACTTGCGAATGGTGCGGCAAAAAAACTAGGTTCTTGAAACGAAAGAGTAGATTCTACTCATGAAGTGGTAAGGAATCTTCAGCACTGAGGAAACCACTGTGATTTTCTATAACCAGTACCAAATATCTGGAATTTTTTAAATAAAAATCTGATTCATATACTAACTTATTCCTTTTGCAGGTCATCGGACATATCTCGCAAGAGCAGTCAAGCGTCAGTAGTGTCGGGCGCGGTGGCCACCACGACAGGCGTCGCCGGGCCGCCGCGACTAGTGTCGCAGCACACCACGGTGTACGACCAGCTTTCGCCTGATAGCAGTAGAAGGTAAGGGATCTTTCACTAACGTTACCTTTTTGAACTTAGTCAAATGCTTATTAGCGTTATTGAAGAGTCTTCCTCCCGTAGGTTAAAAATAACAGCCGCAGGAGTCGATCTTCAAGGATAATCAATGCGTACCGAGGTCGTTCCGTAGATGGGTGACATACCGAGATTCCTTCGTGCCTCGGAATGCACATTAAGCTGCTGGTCCCGGCTGTAACTTCGAGATATTTGGCAGTAGTTACGGGTCAGAAGTTAGGATATCTGACACCACTTGCTTGCGGGGTCAGATGGGCAGTTGCTTCTTGTAAAATACTAGTACTCAGCAGCACCTGGTTTGACTAGAAGCCGACTCCAATATAGTTGAGAAAAGGCGAGGCAGTTTCCTCCTCAAAAAAGCAGGCAACGCGCCTGAACGCCATAGATGCTTGTTGGCCCTTCTTTGCCACTAACACACTTTATACTTACAAGATTGCAAGCTCCTATACCATCACACGTTTATACGATTTAAATTAAATTAGGGCCAATGTGTCAAACATCCAGACTTCTGATTTTATGACAACTTTAAAACCATTTAATTCTAATAAAGCTCGTTTCTTTTCAGATCTAGTCAAGTATCGTGTGTGGGTTACGCTCCAGCGCCGTCGTCAGCGCTCGCAGCAGTGCAGGCCGTCAGAACATCACAAGGCAATCAGGTATGTGTTCTAAATAAATAAAATTGGGTAAAGCTTTAACAGTACATTAGAAAGTTGAAAATGGCAAAAGGTGGATATGCAAGTCACATGAGAGCGCATCTTCTTCTTCTCTGTCGTTTCACTCTTGACAGAGCGGTCGTGGTCACGTCGAGGGGTCCACGTCGGTGGTAGAGGCGGACACAGCTCTCCGCATGATCTCCCGCCATCTCTCCCTGTTGGCAGACTGTCTGACGCAATCAGACACGCGGCTTCCTAGTGCGGATTTAATTTGATCAGTCCAACGCACAGGTGACCTGCCGCGCGATCTATTTCCTTCTACTCTTCCCTGCACGACCAGTCGCTCTATGGAGTCGTTACCCCGCCTAGAGACATGACCAAAGTACTGCAGTATGCGCGACTGTATTACGGCCGAGAGACGCTGCGTGATGCCTAGCTCCTGGAGGATGGACACATTTGTGCGGAACTGCGTCCACGATATCCCGAGCATTTTCCTCCAGCACCACATTTCCAGGGCATCTATCTTCCCCTTTTCCAACTCGCGCACTGTCCACGTCTCTGCCGCGTAAAGAAAAATGGGGAATACAAGAGTTCGCACGAGCCTGACTTTGGTGGCTTTGGTAATGTTGCGATTCCTCCACACTTTCTTTAACTTCTCCATCGCAGTTCTGGTAATTGCCATACGTCGTTTCACCTCATCTACGCAGCCACCATTGTTTGTAATTGAAGCCCCAAGGTATACGTAGCTCTGAACCACGTCGCAGTTAGCAATCTGTGTTACTTCAGGCGAGTTGTCGTTGACGCGATCAACGATCATCATCTTGGTCTTAGCTCGGTTTATCTTCAACCCAAACGCAAGACTCACGCGCTCCATTCTAGGAAATAATTCCTCCATGAGGCCAGCGTTACTCGCAAGTAAGGTGGTGTCATCTGCGTACCGCAAATTCGCAATTTTGTATCCACCAATCGCAACCCCGTCGGTCCAGTCTTCGAGAGTAATTCGCATTACAAGCTCTCATCACAGAGCAGCAAATCTGAGTTCGCAGCCACAATGGAATCCCTAGGGCCGAAATCAGCTAGATATCATCATCATCATTATTAGGAAACTTACTTCGAAGGGTTGGAATAAAGTAATATGCTTCTGACTATATCTCTTCGGGGACACCCACGATTCGCCAGTTGCAAATGTATTTTTACTTCAATAACTAACCTAACCGACATCTCTTTATTCCAGGCTGTACTCCTCCGAGGAGTGACCTGTTCAGAAGTCAGGGCTGAGGAGTTGGCGCTGGAGCTGGACCCCAACGTGCAGGTGAAGGAGGAAGCCAGGAGGCTGTCAGAACAGTCCAACCTGAGCGACCAGGCGCAGTACCAACAATACCCTTGTGGGACTGATGATGTGGTAAGTGTGTCTCAAGTTACTCACGTGTGTGAGACATTTGTCATGCCGTCATAAAAGTGCCGTTGTGTCTTACTGGGCTTAGATCCCTTTTTTAACTGCGGATATCTTCATGGATAATGACTACCGTGTTACCCAGTTAATGGGTAGTGGAGGTCATGTAGGCAGCCGCTCCAAGTAAAATACTGGTATTCAGCTGAATCCGGTTTGACTGGAAGCCGACCGCAATGAAGTTGGGGAAAGGCTAGGCAGATGATGATGATATCCTCATGGATGTCCTTCGCCTTGGGGCAAACGGAGGAGTCTGTCTATAAAATAGTGAGTTGGAAGACTGGTTCTTATCGTTCAAGTGCTACAATTTATCCAAAAAATAATATAATAATTTTCCCTTTTTTTCCAGGGCGATCCTCCATTCCCGTTCAAGACAGAAGACGACCAGGACACGGTGACGTACAAGGAGTCTCGCTCCAACTCTACCAACACCGTGGTCATCACCACGGCGCAGGTCCACCATCCCAACCAGGAGGTCAATCTGGAACAGGTAAGGAACCATTTTTTGGAGTTTTGATCCAATTACTTGAGAATGATTATGTAAAACTTTGAAAAGGTCTCAACTAAGATGATTATATTGACTAAAAATTGTATTTTTCTATTTCAGGTTGCCGAAGGCGAAATGGTGGAGAACAAGCTGGTAATACCAGATGAAATGATGCAATATCTTAACCAATCAATATTGGCAACGGAATCGGTAACACCAGCTAAAACTGAATCCACCAACCAACCTGAGCCGGAAACCCCTAAAGACAAGGAAAGTGCTACCAAAGACAATACAACTAGTGACGTCCCCAACACGAACAATTCCAGTGACAAAATCAGTGATGTAGCCACCAGTGACGATTCTCTACTTAAAAACTTAGGTGCCATAGGAAGTGATCTCAACATAAGTGATATTCCAGTCGATTTAAGATCTCTAGACGTTAGTATGTCCGGTAACAGCGGCTCTTTACTGAATTCTAAGTCACCCGACGATAAGGCTACTCCTTTACAGGAGCAAGTCATACCAGAAGCAGCTACAGAGAAATCTGAGAAGGAATACACAAAACCGCCTTCAAGTAACGTTTCAACGAATCCATTGCAGTCGTTGCAGACCATGACGGCAAATCAAACGGAGCAGACGAATAGGATGCGAGCTAACCCATTACCTCAGAAACAGAACACAATGACTCCTAAAACTGTAGTCATGAGTCAAAATGTTTTAAGTCCTCAAAACTTACCGCATAGCATGCTCAGTCCGCAGAGCCTTCCCCATAGTGCTATGAGTCCTCAGAGTGTCATGAGTCCTCATAATATTCCACACAGCGTGATGAGTCCTCCAAGTGTGTACAACGTGATGAGTCCACAGAGTGTCATGAGCGTCATGTCTCCTCAACACAATGCCATGAGTCCACAAAGCATGCAAAGCTTAATGAGTCCTCAAATGCCAAATCAAATGATGATGAGTCCAAGACACAACAACATTGGCAGTCCCATGTCGCAGAACATGGCTAGTCCTATGGTTAACATGGCGAGTCCGATGGGTCAAAATATAGCCAGTCCGCATAGCCATGGTATGCCAAGTCCGATGCATCCAGGACTACAAAGTCCAATGGGACAAGGCATGACCAGTCCCATGGTTCAAAACATGACTAACATGACTATGAATCAGCAGGTTCAGAACCAAAACCAGATGATGAATATGAATCAGGGTCATATGAACCAAGGGCCTCAAATGGGAGTAAATCCAAATTACATGAACAATAGAAACTGTAACACTAAGGTGCCTAATAGAAATAATATGAACCAATATCATAATCAGAATTATAATCAAGCACCACCTTATCCAGTCCAAAATCAAAATGTGATGAGGACTCAAAACATGCAGCAATACCAGATGATGCAGCAGTATAATCAGAACCAGATAGCGATGAATCAGATGAGCAATCAGAACATGGTGTACAACAACCAGATGAACTACCAACCTGTGAGTTACGCGAACCAAAGCAACCAGATGCATCCGCTGCAAATGTCGAGATCTTCGATGATGAGTGTAGATAACAGCGGGAATATGAGTCGAGGGACGATGAACAACTACTGTGAGCAACAGAACCAATGTCCACCGATTCAGAATTCTCAGTATAGCCAGAACATGCAGTACCCACAACCACCGCCATATAATTCGGTTGTGAATGCTGCCAATGTGATGGGTCCACCTCCTCCGAAGAACAACCACCAGTACAACCAAACGATGCTGAATAACAACCAGTATTACAACCATCAGAGGCCGTATAACCAGTGGGACTACCCAGGAAACCAGTTCAATAAGCACAATATGCAAAAGTCAGTACAGAATTCTCTGAACATGTCAACTGGGAGTCAAAAACCGCTAAATGGAACAAGGGTACCGATGAATCAAAATCAGAATCAAATGAAGAGTGAACATCAAACAGACTGTAGTATGAACAGTTTGCGAAGTCAAAATAATCCAACGAGTGAAGTCCAAGTCTGGGACATCTCACAGTCGCAAATAGAAGCAAATAATGGAAGAAATAACAATAAAAAGAATCAAAACGCAAACACAATGAGACAAGAAACTTATCAAAGAACGTTAGAGTATGTAGAAAGTTGTGAAAATTGGAAGAGTTCAGAAATGGTGTCGAGTAGTACCCATCCCTTGCAGGGTGGAGACAACATGGTTGTAAATGACCTGCAAACCTCCCTATCTTCGTTTTATGAAGAGAACCAATACCTCCAGATGATACAATAGTCCAATTTTGATATATTTTTAATTATAAATATCGAATAATATTTTCAAATGTATTGATTTGACTTTAGTCAATACAGAGTCGTTTGCGAGACATGAACAATATAATATTTAAGGTTTTTGTAATAATGGCAAATATTGTAACTAAAGTAAAGTAAATAGTTTTAAGATCTGTTAAATGGTGCACAAGAAACTAAAGGTTGTAAAAGAACTTTTCTCATACCGAGACTGATTAATTTTATTATAAATTTAAGGTCTGAATCGTTTTTGGCAAGCTATTTACAGTATGGAATGGTAAGAAAATGTTAAAGTTTGGCACTTTTAAAAATCGATTTGTTAAAGACAATAATTTTTTTAAAGTGTATAAACATTTAGATGTTCCAAAAATGGAGAAGCAGATATTTTGACAATATAAAGTACATTAGCTCTAAAATAGTTTTGTTTAAAAAAGACATGTATTGTATGCTAGATTGTACATATCTGTTAGATAACGTCTTCCAAGTAGATTAAGAACTAATTTTAACATTAATGCATTTACATATAGTTGGATATGTATAGGTTTGCGGTAAGTGCCTTTGGAATGTACATAACATACATTGTACATAACACTACAAGGATATCAGTGCCTTATGGGGATTTTATCTCTACAATATTGTTAATACTAACCCATAAAAATCTTATAGTTTGAGATCTGTAGTAAATAGAATGGATGGCTTGGAGTATGATGAAAATGAAGAAGTAATCTATACTTCTATATTGTATAACCCGCGACTCCGTACGCGCATATCCCGTTTTTCTCGTTCCCGTTGGAAATTCAGGAAATCCCCTCTTAGCTCCCCGCCGGAGTGTAGGGGAGCTAAAAGAGGATTTTGACCAAGGAACCTTGTTGCCAAATTTCAGCTTTCTACGACCAGTAGTTTCGGTTGTGCGTTGTCTGTCAGTCACTCAGTTACTCACTCACTCAGTCAGTCAGTAACGGAAGAATTTTATATATTAGTAGGATTATAAATGCGAGAGTTTGAATGTATGGATGAATTTTTGTTACTCAATCACGTCAGATTGGCTAAACGGATCTTGATGAAATTTGGCACAGAGGTAGATTATAGTCTGGAATAACACATAAGAGTTTTTATCCCGGCAGTATGTTCCCTTGGGATAATTTTCAACATTCAAGAGGTTGGAGCCGCGGGCGACAGCTAGTTTTTAAGAAATACATATTAATAATTTTATTAAACTCTGTCTGGCTTTAATTACATTCAATCGTTCACAGTGTTCAATTGTTAATACACCTTCTTTAGACTTAAGAACAAAAAGACAGTTCCTCTGTTGCGTATTTGTTTTGTACGTGATGTTTATTAAGTTGGCATTGATAGCTCTTTAAACGACAGTACATTCTATAGTCATACCCCAAGCCAGGCCTACAAAGATCTCTGTACAGTAAGTGATCTTCGAGATTATTATATAGTTAATAAAAAAATTAAAATTGTACAAAATAGGCGCCTTTTCTAGAATTTTTACAGAGTTGTTGAATTTTAACTTTTAAGTATCAATTAGATATTGTAATTAGCGTCTTTATTTTAATTTACTTAAAGCAATATGAATCTTTGTTTTGATAACATTGAATCTCTAACTTTATATTATGAGATTACTAGTTTATAAGTACTTGTTAATGTTTATTTAAACCAACGCACAAGACGGTTGTAATGAGAACTGTGTATGTCAAATAAATTATTTGTTTTTAATGTTTGTACATGAACAAACTGGACATCTGTGACGATATTTTAATGAAACTATTAAATAAAATTTTCTAATTATGAAAGTAAAGAGTAGTTTTTGTTACTTCACCAAAGGAGTATACTAAACCATCACTAACAATGTCGTGTTTCTCTTTATAGAGAGAAAGTGAGATTTTCTTAGATCTATTATAATCAACAGAAACGGCGCAAGAACAATATGACTGACACTAGCATGGCCACCATTAGAGATTTCAATTTTGATAACAGAATCAGTCACACGTACTAACTTCGTCGTGCTCTATACAAAAGTGATGGAGGTTAGCTATTGTGTACTTATATGTAGCAGCATCAATGCCGCCACATGAAAAACTAAGAAGCGAAATTTATACGGCAAAAAAAGAACCACAACGCCATCTATCCTGTCAGCGACGAACTACCAACGAAATCCTGCATCGCACAAGCAAAGTTCTCCGTGCGATTTGAACATAAACAACAGTCCGAATGTCAGCTATCGGGCAGTTGCCCACCAGACACAACAACCGTCTGGTCGGAGAATCCTCCCATTTCAGTGAAGGTTTGCGGGACTTTACTTTCTGTACCGCATACCTCTATACATATACCTGCCACAAGAGATTTTCCACTGAGGTATTTGTACTTAAACCTGTGTTTGCGCACACACTAAATTTGTACACTGTAATATGTATCTCTTGTGAATTTTGCTGATATCTGTTGAAATTTCAATCTAATCTAACGAGACTCTTTTATTCAACTCCTGGCAAATTCCACCCTCTCCCTTTTCGTCAAATGAATGATGTTTAACTAACCAAAATAATTTGGCACAGTTAACTAAATGTAAGCTGAGAACGCGAGATCTAATATCACTGGACATTATTGCGTCAACACATGAAAAGCTTTTAACTTGTCACGTATACCCCACTTTAGAAGTGCAAAGTTCAAGCAAAATTATCGCATAGCAACAGAAAATGGGTTGCTAACCGAATTGAGGCAGTCCCTGGATAAAGCAAAGATAATTTAATTTTGTTAGGACATGCTCTTGGATGCGTTACACTCAGTGGCAGTGGGGTATGTTTGACTCCTGTCAAAATGTTCTGTAGCTATCTTTGGCGGAGATTGGTGCGGTTTGTAATGCTCTCCCGGAGATATTGGGTCCGCATGATTTCACGCAGAGCCTGTGTCTAAGGCCGTGTCTGTTCAGGCGATAGACTCTCTACGTTTGACACCCGGCCAAAACCATCATGCGGTCGGGCATCACGCAGCGCACTCCAGCGCCCGGTGAGTCTGCTGCGAACATGGGATACGATTGTGTCCTCCCGCTCCCTTCCGCAATCTCCATTGTTTTTATCAGTTCCTTGGAGGCGACACAGCGTCCCACGCGCTAGCTAGCAATCATGGACGGAACCGTGGCTGGAAGCAAGAATTAAAGTCGCCAGAAGAAGAAGTCGTCGCTGTATACCTTGAACAATACCATCCACTAACTGTCCCAAACTCTTCTCATACAGAAAAGCCACGAGTATTCATCAATACCTCACAGTAGTCTAGACAGCGTTTGCAGTGCGCAGAAATTCAAAATAAGAAGCTGTCTTTAGTTCGAAAAAGTTGAGGGTATTCTGAATATCTGTGGTACTTAAGTACAAACAACTTTGAATTACCTTCAAATACTTAATATTTTCAAAATCAAAGTTATTTCATTTATTTCAACTAGACCATTAAAAAGCACCTTCGAACGTCAAATTTACAATTTCTCGACTCTAGTTCGCAAAAAGTAGATTCTTATGGAGGAGAACGGACAAGAAACACCATTTTTATCAGAAATCAGACAAATGGTAAGTTTTTATTATTATTATTATACTGGCACTATGTCAAAAAAATTACACGAACTTACGATCAAATAAAAAACATATAATTTCAACAAATGCGGTCATGCAAACTCACTGGACGGACCACCAACATTTTTTTTGAAATTTTTAAAGATCAGCATTAGACGAGTCTTCGATCTGTACATAGTACAGCATTCAATGTCTGCTGATGCCCTAAAATCTTTGCAATTACGCTCTACTCTGATTCAAAAGAGTGTCCATGGAGTTCTACTCCATATGATCTACTCTTTGGAAGTTGCAACTGCCGCGCTGGAGATAGGGTCGTCATCCTTGTTGGTATTGTCAGTAGAGCGGCAGAACTAGCTTCATCTATCTGGCTGACAGACCTTGACAATTCAACAGTGCCTGTTAATGGTCTATTTGAACTAAAGGATTTCGAATTTGATTGAAAGGTAAGAAATGATCTTAATGTTACCCCTTCGCACCCTGTCAGACTGGCTGCAATCAATTCTTCCACATTTTCGACAGAAACATCGAAAATGACAAATAATCATCTCGAAAATCCAGCAAAACCAACTGAATCCTTACCAATACATTTACACAAACCCATTTTATTGATACGTCTGCTGGCAACCTAATCCAAAATAATATGGTCTATTTTAAAACCGGCCGATGACGTAACTCTATGGAATGCAAACTAGTACGGGTTTATTTTTGCTACTCTATTCTAGACTTTCAAAATGACGGTCGTGTTCTAGCGAATGTCTATTGTTTTTATTAAGATTTGCTGCAGGATTTTTCGGGGATTTTGCTGGAAAGAGACTGTTTTGGATGGCTTGGTTGAAACGAGTGGAGATGGTTGGAGGATGGAGTTAAAATCACAAATTTTTGCATAACTTATTCAATTTTAACAACTTCCAACCATAAACAAAATTACTTCATATCTACCAATACCCGATCAATTTAAAGTTTATCAGCTGGCCAAAGCTGTTAAATTTTAGCCAATTCAATGGACTGATTGATATATTTCACGAACAGTCTTCAGTTGAGCGAGGTGTAGATTTCTTTGGGCTACTTTATACATAAGAATATGAATATTGATGAAGATGTCTGATTTTATCTCAATTTTTATGTTTCTTGCTTCTTCCCTTATGTGTGAAATTAACATTACGCCTCAAGTGCTTCTAACAACTTGACGATTTATTTTGTGGAACTCACTGCGAGTGTCGGTATTCCCTGCCTCTTATAATCTGTCAGCTTTCATAAAAAGAGTACACAGGCATCTTCTGGGCTCACTCTGTTCATCTTAAACCTTTTCCATAGTTTTCGGCGAGATTGAGCTCATGAGTGGGCTCGGCGCGAAATGACAGCCCTACCTTTAGGGTGCGTTTCCACCAGCGATGCGTAACGAGGGATGTGTTTTTAAGAACCAATAGAATCGCTTCATTTACCAACGTATAGCGATGCCAGGTAAATGGAGTGATTCTATTGGTACACACAATCACATTCCTCGTTACGCATCCTCGAATATCTCTGGTGGAAACGCAGCCTTAGGCTTTGCTGTGGTCATATTACAACAATAGAGTAAATAACAACTCAGAGCCATGCCATACAATTTCATTAATAAAATTCAGCGATAGAGTCCCACTACAAAAACTCTAAATTGTGGCACAATCTTCAGAACTCTGACGTATTTGTTTAATAAAAAAAAAACGAGCTTACAAAAACAGCAACCCACACAGCTCCTACCCCACTTTGATTATGACGTACTTTCAGTGATTCTGACGTAACCTGAAATTATGTAAAGCTGAAAGTCAAATGAAAATAAAAATATAAATGCAATTTACTATGAAATTGGCGATGTCTTATTTTTTGTCTTCAATGAAATTATGGCTGTAGGAAATTGCTTTTCGGTACTCTCGCACGCTCAGCGCATTTATATCATTATTTTCTATTCTATTATATGCTTCGCTCGATCCATCGTGAACTTCATCCATCACTTTCCATCAGGCGAGATCGTGGTAAAGAACTGGCTCATCAAGAAAATGTAAGTTTCTGGCTGTCGCGTCTTCATAGAAAGGGACTAGGTCTTTGAGGAATTATTTAGGTGTCCATAATATAAAACGGTTAGCTACAACTTGACTTCTACCGCGTCGATGATATATGATGATGATGATGTCTTATATGGTGTACATAATAAAGAGTATCTATTCTATTCTATGATCTAGTCACCAGCTACTATTCATCCAGTGTTTCTTTGGTATCATCTACTCAATTCCTTAGTCACGTATAAATTAATTTACTTGACTACTATTCGGTGATACTATTCGAAGATAGTTGGCAGTTAATTGCACCAAGACGGTGACTTCATCTGTTTACCAAACAATTAACTATTACTGATATCTCAAATTCTGAAATTCGGATAAATTTCAGCAAGCATAACTCAACATCTACAGTCATGATTCCCGAGGGGTTAGGTTTAGATGGATTTTCCTAAAAATACACTCTAATGTTGCCAGTTACGTCTAAGTTCGATTTAGTAGTGGGTGACTCTATTGCCACCATCATTTCAGCTGAAAAACATACACTGCTGGACATAGGCCTCCCCAAGTGTCGCCACATCTCGCAGTCCTGTGCGTTTACATCCAGCGGATTCTCGCGGCCCTCACCAGGTCATCGGACCAGGCCATCGCACAACGTTGGATGGGTATCCAACGTTGTGTCTTCCGGTAAGCGGTCGCCACCCCAGAACCTTTCAACCCCATCGACTATATGTTTTGTCCGCTGATCAGATACTGCTATTAACTGGGCAAGTTTTAGACTCCAAGCTACTACTAAGAACTTTTCAGATGAAAAGACTTAACAACACTTGGCTCTACCCAGGAATCGAACCCAGGAACCTCATTCTCCGTAGTAGCACCTATGCCCACTAGAACAATGAGGCAGTTTGATTTGTCAATTAGTTCATACTAAATGTATGCAACCAAATATTTCCCCGTCCCCGACGAAACGTTGACAGGGTAATAATTCATTCAGTTATTTCTCACATAATTGTTCCGTTCAAAAACACTTTGTTGTGAAGTATTTATAAACGTTTTAAAATACGTTCTAATTCGTCACCTTACCACAATATCCCACCGGCGCAAAGGGCCGGATAGCTACGTATTACAATCAACAATTCTGGGTGGATGCGTCAGTACTCGCTAACTCGTTTGGCATCCGAATCAGTTGGCATTATGATGTCACCAGCAATTCAGAAGGTATAAAGGTGAACATTGTTAGCATTCACATGATTTTCACTCACTTTTTGAAGCTCTTGAGAGTCAACTCTGGGGCGCATTAAAAGACAGACCTGCTGCTGAGCAGAGTTGTACTGACTGGATAATTAAAGCATTTTCATAACGGAAAGAGTTAGCACGGTGGCTGCCAATAGTTGAGCGGAATATAACTAAGAATCGAGAAAAAGGGTGTGAGGATACTCCACTATTTGTTGTTACGGCGCTATTGTTACAAGCATTAGCATAAAATGCGAGTCGCGTTTTATGCATCATTGATGCAATTTTTATGCAAAGTAGGTGTTGCTCGGTTCTGAGCAAACATCTATGATGCACAACGAACGGAAAAAGCGGCAGTTTCTTTCTCTCTCTTCATATTTTAGTGTATCTGACCTTTAGACACCCTCGTACAGACCCCGACAGAACGCCTTGTGCAGGATGAGTCTGACTTGATTCGTACTACGAGATCTATGGGCCAACATGTTACCTCCGACCGGTAGTAGGTACCTTTTTTTTTTAAGGCTGGGAAATCATCAAATGACTTCTTCCGCTCTGGGTGGAGCGGAAGGGCGTGTCAGACTCTTACTGACTAAAACCCATCCGTGTTCCTTCTAAAGCCCTTTGCTACCAGGGCCGCGGTGACTCTTTCGAACAAATTCCGCAGCCCTGGCAGGCTCTGGCCCTCGCCGGCCCCGTCTTCTATGCTGACATCTTTGAGGCGCGCGTGAAACACAACGCGCCATCGACCCAGGCCTGGTGGTGATCGGACAGCGAGCCACCCAACGCTCGCCGTTCGCAGGCCCGTGCCTACGGTGGCCGGGGATCGCCCCGCGACGCCCGGGGCGTCTCCTCCTGTAACCGGTAGTAGGTACCTACGTTCCCTTTCAATGTTGTTTGATTGAGTTAACTTCAGTTGCCGTTATAGGGTAGAATAGGACCTTGAGACAAGGTTCCTCCTATTTTTTGCCGTCAACCTAAAGAAACTCAGTTTCCATTGCATAGAGCTGGTTAACAGTAATAAATTAAAAATGTAAAAGCGGTGTTCTACATAGTTGTCTATGAAGCTGTTTAAAATTGGCAATGGTAGATGTTTACCAGTATTAAGATTAACGCTCTCTTTATCCGCTTTCTGAGAGACATCTTATTAACTCATCATCATCTGCCTAGCCTTTTCCCAACTATATTGGGGTCGGCTTCCAGTCAAACCGGATTCAGCTGAATACTAGTATTTTACGTGGAGCGGCTGCCTACCAGACCTCCACCCATTAACTGGGTAACACGGTACTCCTTGGCAAGACTGGAGTCAGATTATCTGAATTCTGACTATCCGTAACGACTGCCAAATATCTGAAGTGACAGCCGGGACCAACGACTTAACGTGCTTTCCGGGGCTCAGAGGAGTCTCGGTATGTTAAGATGGTCACCCATCCACAGACCAACCACGGCAAGCGTTGCTTAAACTTGAAGATCGACCCGTGCGGCTGTTATTATTTAGCCACGAGCTCCTCAGAAATCTAAATAACTAAAGCATTGAAATTACGTTTCATTCTCATTACTACTCTATACAAACCTATGGTTTTCGGTTCTGATTCTGTGGGCCTTCTTTATTGGTACACTAGCGACCCGCCTCGGCTTCACACTGATGCAAATTACATACACAAATCTTCCTCGTTTATCGCTCTTTCTATTAATGAAAACTGAATCAAAATCCGATGGGAGGTTCAGAAGAAGGAAGTGGAGAAACAGAGAGACAGACAGCGATTTTGTTATATATCATTTGAAGGTTGCATTACGTAAAGATTTTTTAATAAGCCTGAACTGACACACTACCATTGTACACTTGGTAAAGGAATAATAATATAATAAAATTGGGCAAAGTCTTATAGTCTTATTCAGAACTCATCTTTAATGCCAGAGTGCGATAAAGTTTGAAATGGTACTGCTTTGATTGAGATCTCTTTTCTGCACATTGAATCTAGTCCATCATTCTGCCGTCTTAACGAAAAGTGCAATAACTAGGTTAAACCTGATTTCGAGAAAAACGCGGTTAAAGATTTTTTTTTGTTTTGTTTGTATCTCCATCACCAAATATGGTATCGAGTTGAAACTTTCACTACATGATATGTAACAATGTAGAGAATATTACGTGATACTTAATGTTTGTTCTCGCATTTATTCCCGCTATAAAAAACAACAAACACTATAATGTTAAGGATTATTACTATTAAGAAAGAATGTTTACTAGTCATAACCGCAATAAGTAACCTATTTATTGCACTAATGGTTAGGAAACCAACATGATGCATTATTAAGTAGCAATGAATATTTTTTTTATGAACTGTTTCCTAACCAAAGATGCATTAAGTTTCTTATTTATTGCAGTTTTCATAAGTAAGAGACAAGTTTTAACGAAAAATTTGTAATTTGTTACTATTAGAAAAACAGAGGTTTTATCATTTTATGTCAAATATGAATTAATAGAAGCTTTGCAAGCATTATTTTCAGCAACGTTATTTTTCTTCCTCTCACCGATTGAATATGAAACTGTCTTCGGTAAAGCCAAGTCTACTCATTATATCTGTGTTCAGATGTGTTTTAAAACGAATTGGCACTTATACATTGTTTATTCCATAAATACTTAACTAACTATATACACTAGAAATAAAAATAACCGACTTCCCTTCATCCCAGAGACGGTGGGACGAGCCGCTCTGCAGGCAAGTTCAGGAAAAACTTATTGCCACATCAACAACTACTGCAGAGCGTGCGCGCCTGCTGGCTGTGGGTGAGTGGAAGTCGGGTCTCTGGCTTCACGCACTACCGTCGTTGAACATTGGCACCATGTTCGACGATACTACTTTCCGCCTCGCTGCCTGCCTGCGTCTTGGCGCTCCTTGTTGTTCTCCTCATCGCTGCCACTGTAGCGAAGTTGTCAACAGCTTCGGACACCACGGCCTGTCATGCAGCCGTAGCGCGGGTCGCATAGCGCGGCACGCGAATCTTAACGACATCATCCGACGAGCTCTTGTCACCATCGGCGTTTCGGTTGTGTTAGAACCCAATGACCTGGCACGCGACGATGGCAAGAGACCGGACGGCATGTCGTTATTTCCATGGAAGATGGGTAGGCCATTAGTGTGGGACGCTACTTGTGTCGATTCTCTTGCGCCATCCCATCTTCCTAGCTCTTCGTGCTGTGCTGGCGCTGCCGCTGCGGCTGCAGAGAACCTCAAGCGGCGGAAATATAATAAACTTGTTGATAGTTACATTTTCGAGCCGTTTGGGGTTGAAACTCTCGGGTCTTGGGGTCCGAGTGCACATAACTTGTTTAAAGATCTCTCAAGGCGCTTAGTTGAGACTTCACGTGACCCAAGGGCTGGCTTTTACCTTGGTCAAAGAATAAGCATTGCCATACAACGTGGCAATGCCGCCAGTCTTTTGGGTACACTGCCAGTCGACAGCGATGCGGATGAATTTTTTGACGCCATATTTGCTTCAAAATCAACCAAAGATGGTATTATTTGCTGATGACACATCATTGATATTTAGGATAGACCGACGGTCACAAAGTCTTGATGATGTCAATAACTCTATTCGTCAGGTCCAACTTTGGTTTACGGCAAACAACTTAGTACTAAATGAAAAAAAGACCAAATGTATTAAATTTACTTTACCAAATGTTAGAAGCACCGAATGTGACATCGTATTGAATGGACAAAAACTGGAATTTATTGATCAGACGGTTTTCCTGGGAATCACTTTAGACGAGAAATTGCAATGGGGACCTCACATAACATCTCTTGCGGGGCGGCTAAGCTCAGCCGCTTATGCTGTTAGAAAGATAAGACAGTTAACAGATGTAGAAACCGCGCGCTTGGTCTATTTTAGTTACTTTCACAGCATTATGTCGTACGGTATTTTGCTGTGGGGTCGTGCTGCTGACATTGAATCTGTATTTATTTTGCAAAAGCGTGCTGTTAGAGCCATTTATAATCTTCGTCGCCGCGATTCTCTTAGGGAATTTTTTAAAAAGATTAATATTATGACAGTACCTTGTCAATTCATTTATGAGAATATTATGTATGTAAGAAAAAATCGACATCTCTTTAATAAAATTAGTGATAGACATCATATTAATACTAGAAATAAAAATAATTTAGATCAAACATTTTATAGATTAGCCAAAGTACGAACATCTTTCATGGGGTACTGTGTTAAATGTTACAACAAAATACCTTGTGACATATTAGAACTAAATGAAAGAAAATTTAAAACTTACATTAAAACCACACTTTGTAAACAAGCATATTACAAACTAGATGATTATATTAAAGATAAGAATGCTTGGAAACATGCTGGTCCTGCTCCATAGGACAATCGAGGGTATAGTAGAAAAAGTCAAACTTGTTTTATTTACTGGTGTACTTTCAGGTTTTTAATATGTAATTTAACTCACACACTGATCCATTGTTTTTAATTATATTGTAAATATGTGAGTACAATGTCCCTTACTAGCAAACTTAATTTTATCTCTGCTGGTATTGCTTTGTTGTACCTATAGTATATAAGGGTGTGCTGTATATTAGTGTAATGTTGGATGCATTGTGCTCACATAATATAATCAATTGATCAATGTACCTATGTATACAAAATATTGTAAAACGTATATTTGAAAAGAGTAACTATGGAGTTTCTTGTCCGTTCTTCTCCATAAGAATCTACTTTTTGCGAATGGACAACTAGAGTCACTTATATTTTAATTTTAAACTGTAAATTTGACGTTCAAAAGTGCCTTTTAATGGTCTAGTTGAAATAAATGAATTGACTTTGACTTTGACTTTGACTTTTTAGGGTTAATTTAGTTAGGAGTTTTTATTTTTATTTCTAGTGTATATACGAATTGGTGAATTAGAATCAGAATCTGAAAGTATAAAATCAGGGCAGTAGTCTTTATCAATGACACTGTCGTCGGAATCTTTAAAATAATTTACAGCTCTGTTAATATTGTCATATTCTTTATCGGGTTTCATAGCACTTTAGAGTATGTCTGGTAAAGGTCGTATTAAAAGTCGGTTTAATTATTGATGGCCTTGGAATCAGCTGGTGGTTGGTAGGTTCAAATGGTTCAGAAACATGTGGTTTTGGGTTTTGATTTTGCGATATAGCCAAAAAAATAATTTTGTCTCTTCTGGTCATGCCTGAAGAAAAGAAATATTTTGCTTAGGGACAAAAAGTCTTGTGGTAGAAGAACATACTGGTTATCTCCGGAAATTAAGTAGCTACTTAATTTCAACGTATATTTAAGAAAAATAAAACGTAAGGTGAATAATAATGTAGGAGACTCCTACTAATTTTATACCTACTTAAATCGGAAAAAAACATCAAAACAAAAGAAAAAAACAAAAGCAATGTTGTTGAAATAATCTAGACGAAATTCAAAATGTCCCATTGCGACAATTTAAGAAATAAAACAACCTTTAAAAGAATTCACAAAACAATACCCAATAGAAAACTACTACAAAAGAAAAGTGTATTTAAAAAGTATTATAATACGGTGAGAAATCGCAAAAACAAATTAAAAAAATTAGTTCTATGAGTTCAACCGTTCCAGCATAGTAGATACCTACCTCGCATTGCTACCGGGCGGCCGGCCAGCGTTTTGCGCGTAATGCGCGCATGAACCCGAACATACTAGGTACCTATTTTGTTGCTGAGTTATTAAAAAATAATGATATCTCCTAACATGCCGTGCCACTATGACGTCATTTACCATGCAACTACGTCTAATAGCAAGTTTTTAGTTATTTTTTTCATTGTTCTATTATAAAGCAAAATAATATTTTTGTTAGTCACTAACTAATTAATTAAAACAATGTGTGTCTTTTAATAACTAAACAAAGTAGTACTGGCTCATAACATCATAGCG
The DNA here is from genome assembly GCA_905163435.1 of Mamestra brassicae. Lineage (NCBI taxonomy): Eukaryota > Metazoa > Arthropoda > Insecta > Lepidoptera > Noctuidae > Mamestra > Mamestra brassicae. The sequence continues at coordinate 5,549,142 of LR991013.1, read as the reverse complement.
TATTAACGCCTGTGACAAGTAAAAATTAAATAAGTAATATTAAATTCGTTAGATATGAGAATGTCTCGCACGTGCTTGTGATCGTCCGACTCGAATCGATGCCTAGCCGCGACTGGCATTTGGACGAAATATTTTACTCCCCTCGTACCCCTCTCACCCCCTGGTGCTAGTTATAAACGCAATAAATGGTGAATGTATTGCAGTTTATTTCGCGTAGGTAATAGGTATACTGTTTTCGTTTAATCTTCCTACAAATAAATGCAATAAATCTACTTACTACAATAATTTTAGTTTTCTTCCCATAATTAGTAATAAGACCCCATAACATAACTGCAATAATTCAAGCTTATTGTATTTATATCTTGGAAATGAGAATCACAGTAACGAAATATGGTAATTATAAATGCAATAACTTTACTTATTGCAGAAATAGTTAGTACATTATTTAGTAGCGTAAATAAGGTTCCGTATCATATCTGCAATAACTCAAACTTATTGCACTTATAACTAGTAAATGAATATTACAAATGACGAACTATGCTAATTGTAAATGTACTAACTATACTTATTGCAGATATAGTTAGTAAAACTACTTAATAGCGTTAGTAAGTTATTCCTATCTATAGTTATTTCGATCTTGATATGTGAACCATAAAGCACCGACCTACATATTGCAGTTATGCTTAATATTAAAACCGGCTACGTCATAGATACGTAAAAAGTTTCTAAAAAGAATATATAGATCTCGTTCTGCAGATTCCGAATATGTACTTAACTCAATTTGGGGCAAAACTCGAGTTATTGCACTTTTCGTAAGGACGGCAGCATTGTCCTGCTCTTGTCTCATTACTTAGGGTAGGCAAAACACGATTTTTCTTCCATTCTCTGTTGCCAACTGATACGTTATCTCTCACTCCATTTTCTTTCAATTCATTAATTCCTCACCCAATCCATCCTATCTTTGACCTTCGAGATCCTCCATTCACATTCCTCCTACCTCTTCAGCACATGCTTATTTCAAACAGTTCTCTTTCAACTTTTCTGTCATCAACATAAATTTAGGTTTGTGGAGAAAACAGGAGATACATTTTTGGGTCAGTTTCGCCCGCGTGAAAGTCAAGAATTTATCTCTAGAAACCGACTCAGACATGATCGGTATCCTTTATCCTATCCCAGGACACGGTCTACCCTTGTGCCAAGTTTCATCGAAATTCGTTCAGCCGTCAAAGAGTGAAGAGGTAACAAATATACAGACAGAATTTCTTTCACATTTTTATAATTGATTCTTCACCTCTTTTTAAAACAAGAAATATCTTCTCACACTAGCAGTGAGAACATCGAGAGGTGTCGAGTCTGCGAAACAACACCTGTGCGTGACCTTTGCTTATATTTAGCAGGACAGAAATACCGCACCAATTAATAGTCTGACACAACGAACAACAGACGGCCAACGATAATATTATAGAAGCCATTAGCAAATTTACTTTCTGTTTCTAAGTTTTGTTGGTGGAAAGGTCTTAAGACGTTCTGCTCAAATAGTAAAAAGCCTGCCTTGATGACGCAGCTCGAAGTTGGTGCATCTCCTAAACTGACTTCCTAGGTTTGATCCCTCGTTTGTGTTATGAACCTGTCCTTAGTAGTGTCCTTACTTTAAACATAGTACCTGGATGACCGAGCTTGGGTCGGTTTTTTTTTGATAAACGTTGTTTTTTAAGGATGGGAAATCAGAAATGAATTTTTCCACTCTGGGTGGAGCGGAAGGGCGTGTCAGACTGCCTTCAGAAGCCCTTTGTGTTCCAGGGCCGCGGTGACTCTTTCGAACAAATCCCACAACCCTGGCAGGCCCCGAAACCCCCTTCACACTAAATTTCATGAAAATCGTTGGAGCCGTTTCCGAGATTCAAATTATATATACATACATATATACAAGAATTGCTCGTTTAAAGGTATTAGACATAGTTCTCTGTACTGACGGATAGCGGGATAGTGAGCATGGAAGATTGGATGAAGGTCTCCTGTAGTTGAGTGCACAATCCCCAGTAGATGTCAAGTGGAGAGGGGTTCTTTTGGTAAGAAATCTCTGTAGCAACCCGGAGTTTGGAACTGTGCGTGGTAAATGGCACTACAATAGGCTCGACACTTATAAATCTTTGTAAAATTCATAAGAAAAAAACATCGTTTTATCTAAATTCAAAAGCAGACACTCCTATAAACATTGAAAAATTCAAATCGATCAGAAGCGGAAACTAAATAACGTGAACCGCGAAAATATTCTCGAGAATTTTACATAAGAATAATATTCTATTTTTACTCTACGCATTACACTAAAAGCTGCAAACGACGATAATATCTAATGAACGATAAATACAAGAATTAAATGATGGAACAGTCGCCCCGCTTGGCACTACGTATTAACTAGAAGAAATTATCGAGCGCGTACTGCCGAATCTGCAAAATGGCGCTTGCGTAAAAACTTAAATTCATAAACTCTTGCGCAATCGCAAAGACAAAAATATATAAAGCTAAAAAATAAAATATTTTCACCAATTACTGGGTTTTGAGGACTTCAGTTTATTTATTACAATGTGACATTTGCGATTTTCCGCTCAATTGACAAATTATAATATTAATATTGCACTTCCTGGGCGCTCGTGACTGGTTGGCACGTGATTTCGCTAATTTATGGTTATCATGTTTAGTAACAGATGGAACCAAAAATATCTTGAGTCTTGTTCACGACGCTGAAAGAATTATCCATTTTGTAAAACTAAAACATGTCTGTGGTTTACATTGAACTGACATAATATGATTAACTGTAACATTTGCTAGTTATCATTTTCTAAAATATATTTTTAGTTCCAAGTTAATCCTCCATTAATTATCTGAGAATCTTTGTCAAATTAAGCCAGTAAATTGTATTTTACTAGGCCATAACAGTTATCTAAATTTATTATCTTCGAAATAATAAACAAATTCTTTCATTAATTAAAGTTATAGCCTCAGGAAGGGGGCATCAACAAAAAAAATCACATCGGTTTTTTATTATAACTTTATTGTTTTTACAAAACTTGCACTTGATTTGTAAAATCTGACTTACCACGTGAATCAACCGACTAACACTGCGAGAGGTACGAGTATGCCCACCACGACGGCGGCGACCGACGCGATCTTGTATTTGTGCTTCCGCGCGTTCACATTCATGTACGCTTCGAACCTATAGAATCCATTCACGTCGTAATTCAGTCTTTGGTACTCCTTCAGCTGGGCAACGAAACCCGGATTGGGATTTATGAATCTTCTCCTTTGCCTCACATACACGAACGCCTGGTCAAACGTCAACTTGTATTTCTCCATGATGTAGGCAATGACCAGGGTGGCCGATCGTGAAACTCCGAAATGGCAGTGAACAAGGACGTTTCCCTTCTGCAGCCCTTCGTCGATAAAAGCGTTGGCCATTGGGAAGTAAGGCAGGAGATGGGTTTGAGGAGTGTCGTAGGCCCTAATGAAGAGAGTGCTGATATCGGTATCTGTAAAAGTGGTTTTGGGGAGGCGGTGGGCCTCAACCGTGAGGACATGACTGATGTTGAGGCGTCTAAGAACATTTTTGTCTGCGGCTGCTCTTGCATTGCTGAGGTATAGGCCAGGGATAATCTGGCTGTAACAGGCTTGAGTGCAGAGGTCGACTTTGTGGTAGATCGCTTTCCTGGACCAGTTCTTAATACCGGAAAATGCGATGACGGGGTTCGGAATGCTTAGGAAAGCGACTATGAAGGCGCTTCTCAACATTACCAAAATCAATCCTCTGACACTTATCATAGTAGGTTTTTTCTTTGGTGTCACATCGTTTGATGTGTATTTTTTACCATTTTTTTTGTATTTATTTTATAAAAGTTTAATCACCGAATTTAGACATGACATTTTTATGAAGAGTGATTTGACAGCGGATTTAGTTTTTTTCTGTCAGGTGTGGGGTTGAGTCATGACCAGCCAGCGTAACGTTTTAATCCTTCATAGTGTAAATAATTTCGAAGGGTTATTGATCCGGAAGATATTTTTAGGGACAAAATGTTTGTAACTTTTCTACACATTCCAGACTATTTCGTTTCTGTGTAGGCTTTCTTTTTGGGTTTGTTTCGTTCAAATATAATTTCTACTTGATTTAGGTCTACTTTCTAAAAATTATACTTACGAGGTACGTTTCTTGAAGATAATTGTGACAACAGGAATTAATTGCGGAACATATTCAATATTGTGGGCATTATTTGTCGCTGGCCGCGAAATCTTTCAGCTTTGATCGAATTGGGTTTCAGACGATCAACTTCTTCAAAACCAAACCCCAAGAATTTTCCACAATCCTGGCAACAACTGCACCTTTAAACCTACAAAATACGACTCAATAAAACTTCGCCTCAAGATCCCTTTGAGTCAACAGTTGTATTTAGTGTCAGCATGCATACCTGTCGCTCTCATTCTAGTTAAAATAACGTGTGAATGTGACCCACTTAGAAAGTGGGACGGGAGCGCGACATTGAGTAAATCATCGATACACTGTTAGCGGCGACATTTTCTTGTGGTGAGCTGTGGAATTATTTCAAAGTAATGTTTGAGTAAAATGGAAGATTCATCATCATCATTCTGCTGTCCTTATTCGAGGTCGATGGCATGTCTTTTCCCTACTAGCCGTCATATCAAATTATAGGTAACTAGCTATTGCCCGCGACTTCGTACGCGCATATCCCGTTCCCGTAGGAATATAGGGGAAATCCTCTCTTAGTGCTCCTCTACACTCCCCAAGGAACCTTTGTGCCAAATTTCACCTTTCTGCGACCAGTAGTTACAGCTGTGCGTTGTCTGTCAGTCACTGAGTCAGTCACCAGTAATGGAAGAATTTTATACAAGATAGAGACGACAATACGACAATAAATAAAAAAACACTGGCAGTACGTACTAGTTCAAATAGAATAGAATACAAAAAAACATTTATTCGACACAGACACACAGTAAAACAAAAAAAGAAAACATAACAATGATGTAATAAAATAGTGCTAAGTGTGACGATACTTCCATACAACTTTTCATCCAGCCCTTACAACCCTTTTTTCGCATTTAAAAGTAGCCTATGTCCTTTCTCAGGCTCCAAACTGTCTGTGTATCAAATTTCATTTAAATCGTTTCAGCAGAGTTACTTTCGCATTTATAATATTCAGTAAGGAAGTAAGGATAATTATAAGATTAAATAAAAGAATTAAATAAAGGACTTATCAATGTTGATGTCATTATATTCGATTTGTGAATTTAAAATAAATTTCTTAAGTCTAGCCTTAAATGTACTAATGTTTTTAGCTCCCTAATGGGTGGTGGAATGTTGTTCCAACATTTGGAGGCCGCGTAACGAAAACTTCCTCGGAAGGCTGCAGTACGGTGATGCGGGGTAGCCAGCTGCTAATCACAACGCCTGGCCTTGCGTTGCCGGTAACTATTTACCAACGCAAGCTTCGAGTACAGGTATGCTGGACATTTACACTTAATAACGCTGAAAAGAAGACAGACTAAGTGCAACTTCCGACGGGATTTCATTTTTTAAATATTATTTTTGTTTAGAAATGGTGTAATGTGGAAATGTCAACCATTTTGAACCCTTTGAATTAGTCGTACGGTACGTTCCAGATGTCGAGGTCCCACTACAGTATCGGCAAAATTTAACTTAGATAGAACCAGACTTTCAACAAGCTGTACACGTAGTTCTTCGGTTACATACGGACGCATCTTATTTAGCACTTTAAGACGGTAGAAGCAGTTTTTAACACAATTTGCAGTATGAGCCTCAAAACGTAAATCTTGATACATTATCAAACCCAGATTTCTTGCCTCATAAACTCGATCGACATTGGCCCATAACGATCACGCTAGTTAAATTTGAATGTATTTTATCCAGTTGACCCTTAGACCCGAAAAGCATATATTTAGTTTTGGTAGGGTTGAGTAGTACAGTAGGTTTTGTTTCGACCAGTCCACGATCTTGTTCAAGTCCTCATTTAATAATTTGACAGCGGTTTCATAGTGTTCAGGTTTAAAAGAAACGTATAACTGAATATCGTCGGCATAAATATGAAATTTAGTATTTTTATAACATTCACTATATCTGCAGTATACAAAATGAATAAAAGGGGCGTTCCACAAGGATCTATACTGGGTAGATCCTTGTGGAACGCCCCTTACCACTAGAGTCATATTTGATAAAATACTGGATCCATTGGCATCTTGAATTTCAACCAGCTGTTTTCGATTGGTAAGATAACTCTTGCCGTTCCGACGTTTGGCTCCCAGACTGGAGCGGGCCGGGGCTGCCTTCAAGCGGCTCCTGCCCAATCTAGGGGGTCCAAACGCCTCCTGCCGGAGGCTCTATGCGGGGATCGTGCGGTCCATGGCCCTTTATGGGGCCCCTGTGTGGGCCCTAACGCTGAAGGGGCGACCAGCCCGCCAGCTCAACGCGGCCCAAAGGGTCATGGCCATCCGGCCGGCTCGGGGATACCGCACGGTCTCCGGCGAGGCGGCGAGCCTCCTTGCCGGATTACCGCCATGGGACCTGGAAGCGAGAGCCCTCGCGCACGTTTACGCGTGGCGCGTGGAGGCACTTTGCCGGGGCGAAACTCCGCTGCCACAGCAAATTGCATCGCGGCGGACGGAGCTCCGGCAGGATACTATGGCAGTATGGAGACTGAGACTATCGCGGCCCAGCGCTGGGCATACCACAATTGCGGCGGTAAGGCCCCTCATTGAGGAGTGGCTGGAGAGGTGCCACGGCGTACTCACCTTCCGCCTGACGCAGGTACTTGCCGGACACGGCTGTTTCGGGAGGTACCTGTTTCGGATTAAGCGGGAGGATACGCCCGGGTGTCAGCACTGTGAGGATCGCCCGGAGGACACGGTGGAGCATACGGTGGAGGTCTGCCCTGCTTGGCGGAGCACCGCTGTGTCGATCGCCGAGGCGATCGGCGGCGGCAACCTCTCGCGTCCGGCCCTGGTTGAATCCATGGTCCGGAGCGAGGAGGCTTGGGAAGCGGTCACCTCCTTCTGCGAAGCAGTAATGCTAGCGAAGGAGGAGGTGGGCCGCGCGAGGGAAAGGCAAGGCCTTCGCCCCAACGCCGCAACAGGAGAAGACGCCCCGGGCGTCGGGAGTCGCAGGGCGATCCCCGGCCACCGTAGGCGCGGGCCTGCGGACGGCGAGCGTTGGGTGGCTCGCCCTTCGCCCCGAGTCTGACACGCCCTTCCGCTCCTGAACGCTCTTGAACCATGCAACCCACGGTGTGTTAAACCATAATACGTCATCTTGTATGGCAAAAGAGATAAATTAACAGCATCAAACGCCCTAGAAAAGTCCAGTAGAACTGAAAGGATACAACAATGAGGGGTGTATCCTTTCAGTTCTGAGCCGATAATATATTGTCCGTAACTTCTAACAGACCCGTTGCAGTGCTACGACTCTTCCTAAAACCCGATTGCGCTTCCGATAGGATGTTATTTCGCTCAAGGTATGCAAATAATATTGGGCATTCACTATATTTTCAAGCACTTTTGACAAAATGGTAAAATACTTAAAGGCCATTAGTCCTTTATAGTGCTTGGGTTCACGACTTTAGGTACAGGACGCACAACTGCAATTTTCAAGTCAGGTCAAAAGTCAGGAAAGGTCGACGTAGAAATTGAGTAGTTTATAATAGAAGTCAGGACATCTATAGTTTGAGGAAGAGTCATTAAAAACATATCAAGCGTGATGTGGTCCTGTGCATTGGATTTACATTTTAATACAAAAATATAATTGCTGATTGGTCTACAGTATCACTATGTTTTGACTTTTATCACAGACTTGATGTCAATAACTGCAACAGACTGTTTGGTATCGTTGATTGGTTTGAGTTTTTTTTTATGTTCTATGCAATTGGGAAGTTTATTTAAAATTCCGGTGACAAAATATTCATTTGAAGCAGTATTGCCAGTGTTTTCATTTATTGTTGTATCGATGTCTCCACATTGTATATTAGGATTTCTGCTGATCAAAACGATCTGCGTAGCCTTTTCTCAACTATGTTAGGGTGGGCTTCCAGTCTAACCAGAGACACCTGGAAACCAGTATTATCCATGAAGCGACGAATATATGACCTCCACAATCCAGTAACAGGGTTAAGACCTAACACGAAGAGATACATCTCTTGGTGTTAGATCTTCTGGCTTCTGCTTTAACCACTGTCAAAGTTAAACAAATGATACCGCTAATGGCTTCACGTGTTTTCCGTGGCAAGGAGAAGTCTCGGCATGTAAGGAATGGCAAGCGTAGCCTCGAAGATAGAATCGTGCGGCTGTTATAATTTAGCCTCATCATCATCATATCAGCCGAAAGACGTCCACTGCTGGACGTTGGTCTCCCCCAAGAGGGATTTTCCCATAGTCACCACACTTTGCAGGCGGGTTGGCGATCGCAGTGTAGATGTTGCAATGCACAAAACCACAGATAATACTGCTGCCTAATTTAGCCTCTCATTTCCCAATTCTTTTAAATTTATTTTCTTACTCAAATTTTTTGGTGTTCCGAGTAGAAAGATAAATTTGTCCGTGGGGTCCGAGTGCACGTAACTTGTTTCAAAATATTTCAAGACGCTTAGTTGACACTTCGCGTGACCCAAGGGCTGGCTTTTACCTTGGTCAAAGAATAAGCATTACCATGCAATGTGGCAATGCCGCCAGTCTTTTGGGAACACTACCAGTCAACAGCGATGTGGATGAATTTTTGATGCCATAGTTTAGAGTTAATTTAGTTAGGAGTTTATTTTTATTACCAAATATAATAACACAAATCATAGGGAAATCGGTAATAATCTGACAGATTTGTTATGTGTAAACGGGTGATACCATATACGTCTACGAGTAGGTCTTGTTGGGTCCCTTTATGGTAACTGCAGGTGTGTTTATCACATTTGATTGATTATCACATTATTTTAATGACATGTTAAGATCATGTCCTTTGATGTGGTTGATTTATAATCGTATCTGCAACAAGCAGTCTTATTATTTTATTGATTGTCTTGTGCGAGTTCCAAATAAACACTATCTTTGAACAGATTAATTAAGCTTGCCTTGTTTGTTATTTCTTTATTTTAAACATGGTATACCATGTAAAAAAATCCTGACCAAAAACCTGAAACAGAAACGAAATATTAATTAATTTTTTTAATGGTCTTAAAGCAGAAAAGCTCAGTGAAAAGCAAGAGCGCTTCGCACTAAAATAATAAATACGTCATGACAACAAGCGTAGACGTAGCTCTGGGTATGACTCGAAATATCCTTGAAATAATAAAATAAATAATTGAAAAAGACATTTTAACTGCGAGTTAAAAGATTACACCAACAATAATGATAACACTCATTAAATATTTGGAGCTCCACCAAGAACATAATTGACACGCTGTTTCTTTCAAATTAACCATTAGGGCTGATATATCTTATACTATTTGTGGCACGTAGGAGGCTTCATAACAGCTATATCACACAGAATGTACAGTTGTTATGAAGCCACTAGCCCCGATTGAATGGTGCAGTTAAGCCGTACTTGCTGTGGGCCAGTAAATGGATGTCATGTGCGGACATTTTTGTAACTAAGAGAGCTCTTTAGCCTGTCTGTATGGGTTGCCATATAGGTTTTTAGTTTACCTTTAAAATTACCTACTATTTGCCAAGCTCTCTCGAATAAAAAGTTTTGAGTTAGTTATGGTTGAACGTAGGCCATCAAAAGACTTATTACAAAGAATTTTGTTTGATTCCTTACTAGCTGTGCCCTCATCTTCGTTCGAGTGGATGTCTGCTTCAAAAATAGTCATATTCCTTAGCGGATACAATGCGTTCCAAATTTCTGCTTTGTATGCCTAGTAGATTTTATGTATATACTTAGTTAGTTTTTAAATACAAAAGTTTTGACGAAAATGCTTACAGTAATTATCAAAAAAAACAAGACAGGATTTTTAGAAGAGTTGTATTGTCTTCAATATAAACCAGTTACCAGTCCATGTATTAAGAACCGTGCATAACACCCGGCTACGAAAAGCCAATGTCTTCAACTAGAAAATTATTTCTTAATTTATTTATTTATTTAAACTTTATGTACAATAGTGGTACATGGGCGGACTTAATGCATCAAGGCATTCTCTACCAGTCAAACAAAACTAGTCAAAACTTCAAAAGATAAAATATTTTCTAGTGTGCTTGACAATGAATGCATGACTAATTCTTTAAGCACCAGTCCCTGGCAATGGGCCGGAAAACATTCGACTCAAGAAGAAGATATATTTACCCCTATTTATAGACGCAAAGTGTCCAATGCTATTATATTCTTGTGCTAAACTGTGAGAGAGAATATTTGAGTGAACGGATGAGCTGTTTGAAAGAGTCATGTTAGCGGATGTGAGTCAATTGAGGAAAGTAGGTTATTACGGATCTGAGGGCCCAGCACGAATGTCTTGACGTATCGTAACGATACAGTATCGTAACGTAAATGAATTTTGAATATAAAACTGCAGCCCCATCTTGGTTTAATTTTATGAGACATACACAATTTGTATCATACAAAAATATAGATTCATAGTATCCAATTCAAATAAATATTATGTGCGAAACGAGTATCATAGTTATAGTAAAATTTTACGTTAGTTCAAAAACATTCGTGCTAGGCCCGCTGGTAGTCAATGGGCTATGGAAGAATTCTATTACGTATAGTATAAAGGAATATTTAAATGATAAAATATAAGGTATAAAGAGTCCCTAATATGGTATTATTGGATTCATTTTAGATATAAGTTTAGCTATTTAAAGCTTCCCTTCTCCTGCATATATTTTTTGCTGTGTCCGACACGGTCCATAATGATAAAATTTCTTTTTTAAATTTATCGTTTTAGTACACATTTTGGAATGCAAATAAAGTTGTAAGTATTTGAGTATTTGAAGTGAACATTTCTGTGGGAGAAAATTAGCGTTTAGATTTTTTGGATTGCATTAATGCATTGCGAATGAACAGCGATTTATAACTTGAGGTCGACTGACAGAAAATGAGAGTTTTAAGGAAAATTTACGCCACCAGCTCGCGCCACTTACGCGATAGACCTAACGCCTCAGTGCAGTGCTGGCACCTGGTTGCACGTCATTTTAGAAAACCTTCATTGCCAAGTTTTGTTTAAATCACGCGTCATAAAGAAAGGTGCGAGCCTATTTCCATCACCCAAGCACAGATCTGGACTCCAGGCTGGAACTGAGAAAATCCAAATGGTAAACCTGTAATACTCTCTCTCATCTGGAAAAAGATCCCAGGACGCGCGATGTTTGCCATGAAAATACCGATCGACCAAAAGATCGTTTTTATGTCAACAAAATCATTTTCTCTCCTATTCCATTGGCATTTATATTATAAAAATATTCTAATCAGGAAAATATGTATGAACAGTGGTAGGTAGACCCACAAACATACTCGTAAACATACTTTGAGAAGCAATAGACGTGTTACGTCTCACGTACGCCAGGTGCCCAGGTGTTACATCCGACTTGCGGTATGCACATTATTTATTATGAGTTCTTACTGATGTATGAGAGTATGGTATAGTGCATTATAATCTATTGTATACGAAGATTTGGTGTAGATTGACAGATTATCGTACTGTTGGACGCCAGATTAATAACTGAAAGATTTTATTTAGTAACTGACTGTAAGGTCGCTAGTATATTTATTTATTCGTAGTAGCTTCGATGTGTTGAACAAATCTAAGAGTAGATAATATTATTATTTGTGTGTTAACTGTATGTTTTTAAAGGAGAAAACAGAATCACACGCATTTACATCGCCATACTTAGTAGGTACCAAATTGGCTTCCAGCATTTAAACCCTATTTTCAAATATTTTCCAAACCAGCCGTTTGCCACGGATTTGCTCCTATAACTTATGACTCAAAGCATTAATTTCAATTAGACCATTTACAGGCACTTTTAAATTGTCAAGGTTGGTCGGTCATAAAGATGAAGCTCTCTGCACGTTTCAAAGCGTAGATCTCTATGGAGAAGAACGTGCAAGAAACTCCACGGACACTGTTTTAAAAAATAATATTTTTACAAAGTTATGGTTACATAATTCATGTTGAAATTATACATATGTATATGTGAGAACGATGATTTTAAAACCAATATTTTTTGGGGAACCAAAAACCTATGGCACTTTGCTATAGTGAAATGTTTTTTGACATTCGATGAGTCGTTTTGGTGCTCACTTTGTACATTAAAACTTTCGAAGTTTGAGCTTAACTTTGAAAGTTTTTTTTTTATATTTTATATTATATATTTTTTTTCATAATATTCGTGAGAATTCGCTTTGAAACAATCATTATAAGTCGATTACACAGCGTTACGCGTAACATTTTCTTTTTACAAAAGAAAACATCAAATAGGCCGACAACAGCTGGTATTAATCACTGAAGAAAATCTGTACAGCAAAAATATTTTGTAGGTAGGAATGTCATACTTCGGAGCATTCTAAACTAAATTATTGTAGGTACTGTAGAGCTTTTAAAGTAGAATCCAATATTCTTCCGTAAGGTAGGTAAGAAGTAGGGTACATGACATAGGTACATTTCACCAGCATTGTTTTCTAATAGAACTTTGCCCGGGCATCGAACCCACGACTTTATGCTGAGCAATCAGGCCATTTCAGACACCAATAGTTTATTTTGGGATATTCTCATTTTATTCCTGATTTAAAACTTACAATCCGGTCATTTTGACCAGGATTATATAAGTAGAGCTAAATATGTACTTACCTGTTAAGTGTGTACTTATATATTAACAGTTAAGCTAAGGTTTCGTTAAAGTAATATTCATCACTTCCCGTGGGTGTCGTAAGAGGCGACTAAGACTCACCAGAGAATGGGCAGCAGCATTCTCAATGCAATAACAGCTACACTGCGATTAAAACCCGCTTGCCAAGCGTGGCGATTATGGCAAACCCCCCCTTGGGAGCCCCCCAGCAGTGGACGTCTGACGGCCTATGTCCAGCAGTGGACGTCTTTCGGCTGATAGATGATGATGATGATGAATTTTCTGATTTGTCCTCTAAAAGTCACTCCGTACCCTGGATTTTTTCAGTAAATTTGGAGCAAATTGTCTCAGGCAGACACACGAGTGATACAAAGGTTTCGTTTATTCATACGAACGTTCGGAACCCTAAAAAACAACTTTCACAGGCTCCTAGCAACGACTCCTCGGCTAATCTCGTTATAAAATACCTTAGCTATAATCTCTATGATCGGATAACCAAAATAACCGCTACCCTAGCACATATTGGCTACAAAACGTATTTCTATTCTGCTACATTTCGCTAGTCATAAATCAACATTATTTTTTTCTGGGCTTATATTTCCATGACATTAAAATGTCTTCAAGATCATCATCATATGTTTCACCATCTTTTAGACGTAGGTATTTGGGACGTACTCTATAGTCCTTGAAAATTGCTCATTATAACCATTTTAAAGACAATTAACAATCGTTTTTTTTTTCCTTAGCCTATTTTGTCCCACTGCTGGGCAAAGGCCTCCCCCATATCCTTCCAGAAATTCTTTCTTGCGCCACCCCGAACCAGCCTTCGCGGTGTGCATCCAAATCACCTCGCCACCGCTTTCTGGGCCGGCCTCGGCGACGCCGTCCATCCTCTGGCACCCATTGCGTGGAGACTTTTGCCCAGCGGTCACTATGCATGCGGCTGGTGTGACCCACCCAGTCCCATTTACATTTTTATCGATTATATCAAAATAATCCTCGTTCTTACAAAGCACCAAGCAACCTAGATGTCATACCAGAAATCGTAAGCATCATCATATCAGCCTATAAAATATATCATCATATAAGCATTATCATATTATCATCACATAGCCTGCATGACCGGTCGTTGTAGCAATACTTGGGAGTATTGCTACCACGACCGGTCATGCGCTTGGCCAAGCGATATCAAAACGCTTTTTTTTTAAGGATGGGAAATTATCAAATGACTTCTTCCGTTCTGGGTGGAGCGGAAGGGCGTGTCAGACTCTTCCAGACTAAAACCCATCCGTGTTCCTTCTAAAGCCCTTTGCGTTCCAGGGCCGCGGTGACTCTTTCGAACAAATTCCGCAACCGATATCAAAACGCTACGACATGTACATCGTAACTTGTAGGTTTACATGGTACGGGGCTGCCAACGTTACGCCTTCCGGTAAGCAACCTGGAAAATTTGTTTTTATGACTCCTTTTCTTTCATGAACAATTTCGTTCCAAAATCTATTTTAAATTTGAGAACCGTTTCTCCGGGACTCGTCAAACTTGTTTGCATTGGCGCTTTTCTATTGGTCGGCACTGTTGATTTTAACTTTAAGGAATTGCAGTCGTGGGGCGTATTGTGGCGGACTTAGCTATGTTAAGTGGTTGCCACTCCAGTTTTGTGGTATCGGCCATCCATGCTGCGAACAATGTGCACCGCTCAATTCAAGTCGCGAATCGAGTTAAACTTTTTATTGTTTAAAAAATATTGGACAGCTATTTCTTCTTTTGTCACATAAACAAATAATGCAGACAGAATTTCGCGTGACTTCGCCCAGCAGTGCGATTCTGTAAACATGACGAAGTGAAGGCTTGGGTGAAGTAATCACGAAGTGAGCTGTCAATCCATATAATCAAGATGGAACGACAGCTCACTTCGTGATCACTTCACGGAAGCTCTCACTTCGACATGTTTACAGAATCGACCGGCTGGTACACTTTTTACAAACCAGTGACGTCACCAGCCCCCCCCCCCACTCCTGAACTTTGTTGCGCTTGATCTTTGTCAATTTTTTTTCATTTGGAAAGATAAGATACGAATCCAATATTTTTTGAAAATCTAAGTGACGGACCCAATAGAATTATCTATTATTTTTCTATCCATGAAAATACCCTATTCAACAAATTAAACGAGCTTTGTCGATGGTATTGCTCCGTATTGCGCAAGATTCGACAAACTCATGTCTCGTCTAATTCTGCGTGTCGAACTAACGAAGCGGCAACATTTCATTGTGGCCGTTAATAAATTTTCTAAGAGAATTCTTGCCAATCGTCGGCTTTATAAAATTTCGTATTATTACACGGTGTTATTGCTAGTTCGGCCTGTGTTATGGGCTCTTTATTAATACACCTGGGACAGATGTCTGTTAGGTATGACAGTGTTAAATCTGTTTTGTTGTTCTGAGGTGTAATAAAAATGTTGTTGGTTCTCGATTCACGTGATCTGTGCCTACCGTTCTTTTTTTAGGATGAGAAATCATCATAAATGTACTTCTTCCGCTCTGGGTGGAGCGGAAGGACGTGTCAGACTCTTACTGACACGTCCGTGTTTCTCCTAAAGCCCTTTGCGTTCCAGGACCGCGGTGACTGTTTCGAACAAATTCCGCAACCCTGGCAGGCTCTGGGCCCGTCTTCTATGCTGACATCTCTTTGAAGCGCTCGTGGAACACAACGCACCATCGACCGGGCCTGTTGTGATTGAACAGCGAGTCACCCAACGCTCGCCATCCGCAGGCCCGATCTGTGCCTGTCACACACACTGTCTTCTCATATCTTGTGCCCTCTGCAGAAAACGCTTTAGAATCCAGAAAATTAAAAGAGTGACCATGCAGTTTCTTGCTTGTTCTTCTCCATAGTAAACGGTCAATTGGGACTGTGTACCTAGCTTCGTTTTTCGGATGACTGTAGTCAAGCATCACTGCTGTGCTTTTGTTTAATCAGTACCCAGTCAGATACTTAACGGTCATTAAAAATATTTCAATTCAATTTCAGTTCAATTCTCTACCACGCTCATAACTTGCGCTGGCATACGCTCGATCGACAAGGCTCTCTTCTATTTATTTCAAACATTGCGGAGCCCGACGGGGTCCATAATTGCTTCAATAATTTAATATTTACCTGTTTGTATACACAATGGATTGCAATAAACATTTTGATATTTGAAGCGAGAGTGCCTCAAAAATCAAAATTTAGTAGTTTTATTAAGTTATTTCTCGATTCAATCACGAACAATAAAACACATTTGAAAAGAGATTTTATTAGATACCTATCAAAATATTAAATCCTTCTGGACGAAATCTCAACGCTTACACGCCTGCAACAAATCATACACAATAATAAATGGGCTATTGATGACTGCGTGTACACTTGGGCTAATTATCTGGCGAAGGTTACTCTCTCGTTGAGGTGGTGTGCCAAAGGTTGGCCGCTCCAGTGTCGAGTGTCATACGATGTGTATTGTGCTGTATTTGTATTTAGTTTTTGATTTATTGCGGTATAGATTTGGGAGTGGTTTGTGACTCACTTTGCTGAATTTATGTCGAAGGCACCTGAGAAAATTACGCAAGTATGTGTGCCATCGAGCATGGCATGCATATTTTAGAGCAGACAGAGCTCTATTATGCTAAACTAAACAAGATGATTAATTATTTTGTTGCTCGTTTTAAGTGTGGGTTTCTTGTTTCTTGAGGGGGCTCACTTCGCTTGCTCATTTCTTGAGTATGCATTACAAGTCATGTGTGCTCGCTCGTCATGAATTTTACTGACTGAACTGGTCAGCTAAGCTAAGTTCGGGTTGGATAGAGTTAGCTTAACGAGATGACAAAGTGGTTGTAGCTGTGAGTAAACGTTTTTATAAAAAACATAAGGTGTGGAATTTACTAAGGGTTACGGTATTTGGTGTCACAATTACTGCTCCCAAAACGAAAGGAAATGCTTCGACGTTTACGAGTTAAAATTGTATGATTTTTAATCTTTTTAAACTCATAAATTAGACAGCAAACAACGAAATCAAGTAACAGGTGAACTATTGTAAATCATTTTATGTTCAGTGAAGGATCCTGGCACATTCTGACTGCAGAGTGGAAGACAGATTAGATCTCTTTGAATTCTTTTCACAACAGGTGCATCTGTGACTAATTATTCATTTAGAATTCAGATTGAAAAATATGATTAAGGATGGAATAAGAGCACCAGAGATCCTCAATATGCTCTTATTTCCACAGACCTCGAATCTTGATTAAGTAACTAAAGCCTTGTTCATAATTTGAATAAAAGCAGAAAGCTTCTTTTATCTGCCAGTTAGTTGCAAGTAAAGGCGACCATTTTGTCTAGCCTCACACAAGAGCAAATCAAGCGAACCACACCTGATATCAATCCAGGCCAAATGATTTAGGTTAATAGCATCCATTGCATTCACATCTTTATACCTTCGCCGTATCGAAACGCACTATTTATAAAGTTCGCCGAGATTTATGCTAAAGCCTAGGTGTTATAAGTGTTGTGTACACAATGCTGGGTATTTTGGGATCGCGGAGCGCGAGGAGGGCCCGTGCTAGCAGTTCAGCGCTGGACGGCGACGCTCGCGTGCGCCCGTACTCTCGGACGTGTCGATCACACACGAGTGAGCAGTGATATAGTGACAACAACTGTGTAAGTGGAGTGATGTAACTAATTAATGCTTCGGGTGTCGCTCAGTGCTTCTGTGTCGCAGCAAGGATTAAGTGAAGTTCATAACTCGGCTAACACCGCAGGGCTGTGCTAACACACTAACGCATGCAGGGTGCCTAGGGGGCGCGAGTGGGCGGGTGTGGGCAGGGAAATTTGATAAGGCGAGCTGTTGGTGCGGCCGCTCGCCACTTTTGTATGCAGCGAGCAAGCGGCCACGCGCTACTATTTTTGACCGGCGTCGGGCGGTATATTTCGGCTACTGCGGCCCGACCGCCTGCGCCGGCGCACGCTTCTCCGACACCTCCGATCCCTCTCAAACTATGTGAGACTGTATACTTTGCAGAACCACAAAACAGCTTTGCATGTAGCTTTAAAACACACCTCTATAAACTAAGTTATTATTAGATAGGTGTCAAAATGACAATCTAAAAATAACAATTATAAATACGCCTGTGACAGAATTGTTACGTATTTGCGAAAAGATTAATGATGGACACAGAATCGTCCCACGTTTGATTCTGTAAAGTAATAAAAACGATTAACACTCACCACTTTTATTTTAATTTGTATTTCTGTGTAAAATTGGCCGAAAAATGGCCGTTAAAAATATGTAAGAAAATTAAAAGTATGAGCAATATTGCACCACAGTTGTGAAATAAATAAAATAGCTACCTTATATTAATAATGCCGAGGTCACACATCGTAAGGTCACGCTGCTAATTGTAAACGTCACACGTGACATGTTTTCAGATGCTGTGACATTAATTCCAGACTTTGACAGATTTGACCTCGATTTGAAATGGATCCGTACAAAGATCATGTTTGGATTTTAAAATATTTTAGTAAATTACAATACATTAGAGATAATAATAACGCATTGATAAATAAATCACAAAAATACGTAGACACATAAAACTAGATACTCAGACTACAATTTGTTGCTACGCACGCTACGAAATTTCGTAGCACTATCGTAGAGGGTCTACAGTTGCTACGCTCGTAGCAAATGGGTTTATCTAGCTTTATTTCGTGTAGTATTGTAATTGTAGGGTCGATAATGTTTCATGATTTAAAACGTGTTTAATTGTTTAACTATAAGACAATAAATGAAACACTTCAGTCGTAGCATCTGTGATTGCAGTCAAATCTTGAAAATCCTAGTAATAAATAACGCAACACAATTTCGATACAGCAATATGTATATTTTTTGAAAGTCTGGCAAGTATTTTGCTTGCAAAATTTACAAAAAAAATGTCATTTAAGAAAACAACAATTTAAAAAAAAACATGCATAGATATAGTACAGTTTGGAGCAAACAGTAACATCGGAATAAATATTCAGAAATATGTAAGTAAACAATAGAGAACATAGAACATTCCAGACGAACACATCCAATGGTACTACGCAACAAGCATAATATGTATTTTAACAATCGAAATGACCTGAACTTAGTCCCAAGTGGCGTTACAATACACCTTTCACACAACAAACAAAATAACTCATGATGAACGTCACTCATGATAAGTTAGAATTTCAGCGAATTCTGTATTTCATTTACTTTGCTTTATTCCAGAAACTTAAAGCTTACCACACTTTCTTCCGAAATTTCCACTTATTGACTCAGTATAATTAATGTAGTAAAGCAAAAAATACGATTCCAATGTTTTTGATAGTCTAACGGACGGGATAGAATAATATTTTCATCCAGGAAATATCCTTAATCAGATTCTGTTTTCAGATACCTTCTACAATTAAGTAAATGATTTAACCTCTTACTACCGTAACGACTTATTACCATAACGAAAAAGAAAACCAGATTCAAACTACACAACTCTCTCCCATTCTTTTATGATGTTAAACTATTATAAGCTCATATATTTTGGGGCACCGCACAAACAAAACAGAGTGAGAGCTGACAGATTGACATACAGACAGACAGCGTTGTACGGAACCTTTGAGCCCGAATGTAGGACGACAGATTGTCGTCTTCGACGCCTCGTGTGTCATATTATAAGGATAGTTTATGATTTGAGATGGTTCTGTATCGATAGATCAAATTTTATAATTAAGCTTGTTTAAACTGGAGCACGAAAGTCTAGTTACCAATGACGTGTCAGGATTGCGGAATTTGTTTGAAAGAGTTACCGCGGTCATGGAACGCAAAGGGCTTTAGAAGGAACACGGATGGGTTTTCGTCAGTAAGAGTCTGACACACCCTTCCGCTCCACCCAAAGCGGAAGACGTTATTTAATGATTTCCCATCCATAATAAAAGAAAAAAAAAGTTACCAAAGATACGACAGCCAAATATAAGAATAGGTGTTGTAGTAGACGCTTTCCAACCTTTTGCTCAAAGCTCTTGTAAATATGTGGGAGCCAGTCAATGACTGGGATATAAAGGTGTTACACTGCAGCTACCATCCTATTCAACGCACGATGAGAGTGTGGCTGCCACAATAATTGGTGAATTAATATATTCTCATAAGTTCAGGCAGATTGCTCGTCATAGTTGGTTGACTATCTGATGGCTTAATACACATGAAGTGATGCTTGCCTCCTACTGAGCAAAAAAATATTCAAACCGTTCCAAGGGCTCATCAAAAGCATATCAGACAAACTAAACTTTGGAAATAATGTTAAAAACCCTCTGAACCGTAATTTACTTACAAAAATACGATTTACTTGACCGCGTCTGTTCCAACTTCTGTTTGTCTATTTGTTTTTTCCAACCTTTGAGTTGCATTTATTACTACGATTTGAACTCTCATTACAGCTCCTCGTCATAATTAAAAACATCTTAAAATCAAAATAAAATATCCAATTTCTTAGCTAGTAAAACCGATCAGTTTAATGCAGAATGAATCATCTGAAACAAATGGTCGTAGCTTCGTCTGAATAGGCGTTGGGCCAGCGAGCTGTCAATACTTGGACTGTAGCTATCAGTAACTAACACGTTATCGAATGCGATAGTTTAGACGGCAGATACTGATGCATTCAATAAACGGCATGTGTACGAGTTAGTAAAATTGGTAGTGTAGTTGAAATAAATTCCGTGCGAAAGTGAGCTTAAAAATGCATACAATAAGGATCTTTACTGCCATGTTTTCACGATAGGTGGCGCATCGTCATTGAAAGCTGCAATTCAATACCTATTATTCAATAAATTTTAATTTTTTCGAAATATGCCTCTGTGTTCTGTACCAGGATGTACTCCCTTGGTACGTTTATTTACCAAAGACACAACGCTAAAAAAGAAGAGGGACAAAGCTATACGTCATAAAATCGTTTACTTAGTTGTCTTTTCAAAATGTTAACCTTCCTGTTATAATGAATATCATCAGTAACGATATTGGAACGGTTTCAACACAAAAATAGCAATAACCAAAGCGTAAACAAAGCGAAAACGATTTGACAACAGCCATCTGCGCTGAGCTTTGCGTGTAGATCCCCATTTACTCGTCTGGATCTCCAAGCAAGTAGATTTTTATCCAAGGCATATATTACGTGGGTCTCGATCTCAGTATATCTAGTTTGCAAGATCTTATCTAGAATTCAAAGTGACTATTGTCTACACAACAGTATGGTCAACACGCAATAATGATCG
Source organism: Mamestra brassicae (assembly GCA_905163435.1). Classification (NCBI taxonomy): domain Eukaryota; kingdom Metazoa; phylum Arthropoda; class Insecta; order Lepidoptera; family Noctuidae; genus Mamestra; species Mamestra brassicae. The sequence goes on along the minus strand of LR991013.1, from coordinate 5,527,992 downwards.
GCAAAATTTTCTAGCCTTTGTTACTACATCTCAAAATAAGGGAGTAACTGGAAGACTACTCGTACATCTCCAAACGACTTCGCAGTCATTGAGTACAGCCGGTCTATTCCGTAGACATCTCACCGTGTACACTTAGGTGCAGTGAACGACAAGTGAGCTGTCATTCCATCTTCTTTGTATGGTTTGACAGCTCACTTGTCGTTAACTTCGCTTAAGTTTTCACTTCGACATATTTACCGAATCGCAATGTAGATCCCTAAAATTTTTTTTGATTTTCTTTTCTCAAGTTTCTTCAATTTCTCAAATATTTTGAACGTGAGTCACATTCAAAACTAGCGTCTAGTTTGTTATCAGTTTGGCAGATGTTTTAATGAATATATTGTCATGCAGACGCATTTACTTTAAAAGTTTTTGGAAAAACTCCAGCACTGACAATATTTTCAACATGAATCAATTCTTCAATGTTGCAAAGAACGTCCCAATCGACCTGTAGTACTTCAAAATTTACGTCAATTCATAAAAAAAACATACGAGCAATATAAGCAAGAAATGTTATTTTTCAAATTCTCGAAACGTCCGATGACGGTGTTGTAGAAGTATTTGCAGTAGATCTTAATCAGTCTGAATCTCAATTAAGAACACGTCAGCTGTAAAGGTGCTCACACACGGACCACTCGTGATCAACATAAGTGGCCAGCAACAACCAACAGCCACTCTGCGTAACACTCCGAAAACAACGTTAAAGCTTTATAGCGGAAAAAAAACATCAATCAGCTGTTGTCTTCTTAATTATTTATAGTACACCATAGCAACTTGTATGAATAACAGTGAAGAATAGTTCATGTATAAAAGCGACGTTAACTCACAGTTGAGTTTTCTCCCAGCAAACTTTTCAGTGATAGAGAGAGATCATAATAGACGATAGGATCCAGTGCACATTAATATACACATTTATCACTTTCAACTCATATAATTTATTTTGATTTTTCTTATAAAATTCCCGTTTAGTTGTCTGGTTCTAAATTAATGTTGAATTTCATAGCTAGTATGTTTCTGAATGAAGGCTGAATTTCGTAGGGATGAGTCGATATTTACATCTTAGGTGATGGTAGTACGTAGACATCACGTATAATAAAAGTCAAGAATTATGTATTACGTTCAGCAATCCTATTATCTAATCCACACAGAACAACGAGTGACCTCAACTGGCCCCACTTGTATGGCACGAGAATATTTGAAAAATGGCTGTCACTAACCACTTTGGTTGCGATCGCGAGTGTCCCGTGTACACGTACCCTAAAGTGCAGTGCCCCGCTCAAACGAAATGGATCATTGGCCTGCCCCAGTAACACGTGGCGCCACCTGTTGGACCGACTTCCGCCGCGAATTAGATTCATTAAATGCCGATGACCGCCAACTCTTTGACTTTCTAGTTCCCTGCTACAAATTGGGACAAGATTCTTTGAACCTTCTGCATAGTTACAGCTGATAAATGTGTTTAAAATAATTATTGCGTTGTGGATTTTATCAACTGGACCAATAACTAAATTAAAACAAAACTTTAAATGATAATCCAGTCAATGATACCCAGAGGTATACTAGCTACATGTATTAGTTTGTCTCGTATTGGATTTCTGCCTTCTGTTGATAAACTGGGACAAACGCTTCTTAGAAAGCTTAAAATGTAACGAGGAATCAATCACTCAATATACTGCGAATTTCGCGTTCGCTTCCGTCTCAATGTGTGCTTTGTAGTTTCATAAAAGCGAATTGTAGTTCTTAGAACTTTTAGAAATGAATCTCCAGCCTGAATCTGTCAGCCATATAAACATAGAGTACGTTATAAATGTGACATATCGGTAGATAATACAGGTATTGATTCACCTTCCGTTTTATGTCTATATGGATAGGTTGTACGTAAATTTGAATTCGTATCATAATATTAAAACTTATTTAGTTTATTTAGCTAGTTAAATTAAAAATCGATTTTTCAGAAAGAAGTTCCTTATCGTACGGTACGGACTTGGCGGATGGAGGCTAGGCGAAAAAAAGGCTAAGATTTTTTATCCATAGGGTTTCAATTTTTCATCCCCGGAAAAAATATCCCCGACCAAATATCCTCGACAAAATATCTTTTATCAATAATAATATACTACGATAGGAACTTCGTTCCCACCAAGTGTTCCACGACACTCACGCATCTTTTTCTCTCAATCTTGTTTCACAGCAGTATCTGGACTAATTGAGTTCAGATCATTATCATCTTCCTGCTCTTGTCCCTTGTTATTTGGGAGTCGGTGCAACACATCCTTTTCTTCCAAGCTGTCTTATCAAAGACGTAAGACGTCACGCTACCACTGACTCATTTTTCGTTCATCCATAGTTGACCGAAAAACCAGCTTTCATGGAAACGTGCCACCATTTCTAATTCTTCCATCACCACCCATTATACTTTTCTTTAGCCAGATTACAAAACATAATCTTCCAGTTAGTAGCTAGCACCAACCAAGACTTTCACCAAATTGTGCTGAGTGTGGCGTGGTTGAGGATGTTTACCATGTGTTGACCGAGTATGCCCGGCTCGAGGTTGAGAGGGTCAGCTAATGCTCGAATATGATGTGGATCTGCGGGAAATGGGCATGTGTAACTTAATTCTGGCCCGCCCTCTGTCAGATGAGGCAAAGTCTATCTATAAACTAGTTAAAATAGCCATTAAGCGTAGATAAGTTTTTGTGAGACCTATGAGGGTGGCAATGATCATGTCTGATCAAACCCTCTATAAAATAAACAAAAAATAAATAAAAATAGGACTTAATGTTACAAGACGTTAATTTAATATTAAATCGGATGACTAATCTCTCGATCAGGGCACTATGTTCCGTTTCTGGTTGCTTGCCAATCAGATAGCAACCATCAGGGAATAAGAAGCAGAGAGGCGGTCTTTTAAATATGTATTAAGCTTTATTTGCCAAATGTCGAACCAGCCTTAGCGGTGTGCATCCCAGTCATCTCGCTACCGCTTTTTTGGTTATGATATATTTTTTCCTGTCTCTGCCAACTGATTAAACAATGCACCTGCCATGCTATCTCTTCACCATCCTTGGATGGCTGGTATAGAATGCCTAGGTCATTACATACATTTGCCTTTGTACCTGGCTAAATAAATTAATACAGAGGTAGGTAGCACTGTTATGGCCTCACGTGTAGCCTTGAGTTTGTTTTTCAAATCGTTTCTGCGTTGGGTAAGATAGTTCAAATAGATTTTCCATTGGATGGGACACCGTAAGCTTTCCAGGGATTTTCCTTTGCATTCAGTGGTAGAAGATATTCATGGTAAACTGCGTCATGGCTTGGTATACAGACTTGCTTATATAGCTATGTCCCTGTAGTGACTCCAACCTCATCTATATTATATTGGTATCCGTCTTTACATTTACCTTTTTTAGGTTTCCGTACCTCAGAAAGAAAAAACGGAACCCTTATAGGATCATTTTGCTGTCCGTCCGTCTGTTCATCCGCCCGTCCGTCCGTCTGTCTGTCTGTCTGTCAAGACCCTTTATCTCGAGAACGCGTGGAGGTAGCAAATTGAAATTAAAACCATATACTCAAAAATACAGCCACTTCAAGCTGTGAAAAAATCGAACTTCTAAGTTAACGCAAAAAAGATACGGCCGATTATGCCGCAAAAAACGTATATTTCGACACTCTCAAGGGAATCAAAATTTATAGGGTACTTCCCGTTGACTTAAATTCATGAAATTTGGCAAGAAGATAGATCTTAGAGTACAAATACAGGAAAAAGTCTGAAAATTGGGAATTTATAGATTTATCATATAAAAAATATTTTTTACGATTAGAAACTTATATTTTCGGTTGAAGAATTGACCGTGATGTAGATTGATGTACAGGATATTTTTTCTACAACAAAGTTAATTCTGTCCTTCAATCTTACCTACTATATTTTGCTTTCATAGTTTATAAACTTCCGTAGGGAATGTATACTCGGAAAAAATCAAGACTCGATCGGAACCCTCGGTGCGCGAGTCTGACTCGCACTTGTCCGGTTTTTGCTTCTATATCTGTAATTAAAATCACAAAGCCATTTTAGCATTGTAATATAAGTTTTGAACGTGGTTTAATAAAGCAAAAAAAAAAACAATTTGAAATTAAAAATTAAAAATTAATAAGAGCATTTATTTTGCTTCTACTGCTACAAATATTCTCATTATATAGGCCACTCGGAAGTCATAATTAAAATTTTCCTCAAAACAAACTGATCAAATCTAAGTCAGGGCTAAATTAAACTGCCGTCATTTGTGTCTTCCCACAAAAATACATAACATAAATAAACGTATGTATAATAATAAATCTGCACGAAGGATGGTAACAGAATGAGGATGTTTATTTTCAAAGTTATTTACGAACAAAATATTACTAGCAGAGCCGAAGTCAATATTACTGCGAACGAGGGAGATGAAGCCATATTTTTGGCCGTAATGTCTTTAGGCGAGGCAATAACTAAACTGAACGATGTTAACGCGCTCTTAAAAGATCACAAATGTCTGTTTTGTGATGTTATTTCGACTGCTTAAAGACCACCCTGACAATTTGAGAAACTAGGTGAACTATCTGTAAATGTTAAAATCAAAGTGCCAATTCTACTAATTTTTAAACAATTTTAACACAATATAACTAACATCGTTTAAAATAAAAAGAAAATAGAAACCATTAATCCGACCTGGAAGTAACACAACAATTGAGTTTCAATAGACATAATTAAAGTTTCAGCTAAAATGATAATTCAATTCCTTAAACAAGAAATCAAAGCAAAAGCCAGAATCACGACAATTCCATAAACTAATGCATCAACAAAGCGTTTAGATAAGAGCCATGGCATCGTTTCTTGCACACTACAAATATTCAGTCAAAATATTATCGTTGTCTTAAAAATTAAGTGTATTTAGACAACCATTATAAACGAAAACATTGTAACTCCTAGCTATCATTTTTTCTCACTACCTTGAAGTACACGTGCAGACAACTAGCCAGTGCCAACATCAAGCTGAAAAGCATCTGTTATCATCTGCATCAACCCGATCACATTACAACAACTCAGCAATCAAAGCTTGGCGATCATCATCCAAGCCAATACATTCCGTACCATTGTCTGTAACTCCTATATCACAGGGGACATTAATTGCACTTGTCACCCACTGATAATAATTTGTGCAGCCCAATCGTTTACTACTATCAGCTAATTAATCTCTCTCTGTTGGCTACATGCTGGCCTTTGATTGACAAATACACCTGAACTTCTTTCTACCTGCATAGCCCAGTTCTGTCTGCCAATTGACATTAAGATAGGTTAAAAGTAGTTAAAATGGGCTTCGGAATGTTCGCCTAGTTACCCAGAAACAGATTGTGGTATTCAAACCCGGAAATGAATAGGTATACCAGTTTTTGTGTGGGAATCGTCTCTATTGTAAACTGACAATAAGAAGGTATAAAAAACAAAAAAAAAAAGATAAAGGTAGGAAAAAAATAAAATATTTAGCGTTTCAGGGTAACAATCTATCTCCTGCTAGGGTTGCGGAATTTGTTCGAAAGAGTCACCGCGGCCCTGGAACGCAAAGGGCTTTAGGAGGAACACAGACACTCAGAGCGAAAGAAGTCATTTGATGATTTCACATACTTTAAAAGAAGGGTATAAGTCTATCTGTCAAGTGAAGTTGTCTTAGCAAATTCATTAACGCCTACGTCCAGACTCAAATAAGCTGAGTTGATAGATGTGAAGAAATATATCATTGGTGGGTCTCTGCTTCTGCTTACCTAACCCAAAATTGTTTTCGACGAAACGATCTTACAACAAAACAACAGATTCATAGAAGAGTTGTCGATGCAAGCCAGTAACATCGATGATGCATTTGTTCGGTGATGTAACTGTTTCTGTGTTAGTTATAACTGATGTTAAGACAAACTTGCCAGTGGACTTTAAACAATCAGTTTCTATGTAGACTTAGAAACTGTTTTAGTACTTCAGCATCAAACCAAGGTTAACCTACCTAATATATGTACTTATTTTAACTTACTTGGCATATTAGGTTTGAGGACAAGTAAAACTTTGTAGAGAGTCGTTGCTATCACTCTCACGAACCGCATGATTATCTCTTTCAAAAACTTTAAAATCTTGTCAAAAGTATTAGAAATTCAGTAACTGTTCTAATGAAGACGTTAAATATTCATCAGAGCGAATTCCCTTTTACTCTTGAACAAGAAATCAAGAATGTTAACGCTCACTAAAAATACACTCCGAGAACATTAACCTATTATAATATTATATTGCAGTGCAGTTGCATCACTTCAATCATTAAATTATGCGGGATTAACAATATTATCTAATTCCAACAACATTTCGTTAGTTTCTAAGAGCCTGGAAACAACCTTGGACCGAATGACATAACCTAAATCCTTGAAAATAAGTTCTCAGTAATATTTTTGGAAAATGTTTGTGTTTATGCATCAAGAATCGTTCATGTCAAATTATCTGACACTGTTCCAAGCTGCCTGCAACTCATAAAATTGTTCGTTTGAACATTTTATCCGACAGACCGAATAAATGTCATCCAATTAAATATTAAATAGATTTTATTGTGCCTCGTGGCTCGCTATTGATTTTATATCATCATTTGGTTTAGACTCGTATCGTTTTAGTTTTCGTCGTATTTAATTTAATTGGTTGAGGTCATTTTCTTGCTATTTGAATAAGATTTTATGTATTACACCTACGTGTAGCAAAAATTTCAATGAAATAACACGTATTGAAGAAAAAAAATATGCTATCATATAAAAAGTTACCCAGTCCGACTCCTAAATTAAATCAAACGCATAAAATACATTAAATTGAACTCCAACAGGATTAACTCCTCTAAAGTTTACAATTGTTCCTCGTTTCCTGATTTTCGACGTGCTTTTGAATTCACAATCATTGTTGCCAATCATTTTTATGACATGAGTGATACGTCTCACTGTAGTTAAAGCCAGGAGGGTACTATCTAAGGACTCTGTAGCGGAATTTGTTCGAAAGAGTCAGCCCTGGAACGCAAAGGGCTTTAGAAGGAACACGGATGGGTTTTAGTCAGTAAGAGTCGACACGCCCTCCTGCTCAGCCCAGAGCGGAAGAAGTCATTTGATGATTTCCCATCCTTAAAAAAAAAGACTCTACTACTCTTCCATTTCACTGTGTCTAAGTCTACTAATTACCCGTCTTAAACGAAGGAATTAAAATCATCTCGCCATCTACGCCTGGGTCTACCGCGATGTTGCATGGCATCAATATGTTCTAAACCCGCACCCTCCAAACCAATATAAATCAGTTGAAACAACCCTAGCTCATTAAAACCACGAGAATGGCTGCATGCGTTTATCGCCCAATATTCATAACCATTGTATACAATATCGCTCGTCATAATTTACTATCTACTTCATGATTTCTGGCAATAGATCGGAAGCTGCATTACCGGCTAAAAGGTGGCTTTGTATCGCAAAGAGCTCATTGACCGGTAGTCTAACGACGGTACGTTTAGCTCCATAGACATAGACTATATTAGATATTCTAAACAAAATCTAGATTTCACAATCTGTTGAAGCGCTTATTCAGTTTTAACATAATCTGATACATAAATTAATTTCAGTATCTGAACTTTAAGGCTAGACTTTGAGTATCGAGTTGTTGCATAGGTATCATTGTTAACTTCATTTGGCAATATATTACTTCCCTTGTCTTTTCAAGTTTCAGTGCTTAAAACGTTACATATAAACATAATTGAGTAACAGTCATGTTTGCAAATGGTGAATCTTCTTCATCTTCATCATCTTTATTGAGAGCTTATCTATTATATCCACTTCCTTTCTTATATTTCCAGCCAAGGGATTTTATTCTGTCGTTTTCCGATCGAGTTTTAAAACTAATCCAATAATCCTTTCTTATAGCCAACCAGAATAACTTTCATGGTCTATCAAACGACCAGAAACAGTGAAATAACGCTTTTCCTCGGATTATTTCACACGTGTTGTGTAACGTTTTATGTTTCCGTAAAACATTGCTCTAATGGACTGTAAACTGTGCTTTTATTCCGATGAATTGTGTTCGTACAAAAAATAAATGGCTTTTAATTAAATCAAAATAGTTTTAAAGACTGGTCTCAGTTGCCTGGGAGGAAGAAGTTGGGTTTAAAATGATGTTGGTACTGTATATTGAAACTATGTATATTCCTTCATTTATACCTAAGTTTTACTTGCAAAATATAGTTGAATTTTGTTTAGGAAACGAAGTCACTTCAATATAATTGTATTGTGTGCAGTTTTAATTTTTTTCCAACCAAAAATGTATAGTTAACTCTTTTATAAAAACTATTGCTAGATAAACATATTTTAGAAAAACAGTATTTTCAAGATCAACCAACTTGTAAAACTCTGTACAAATCCCTGAAATCATGAATACGAATAACCGAAGCGAATCTACGCGAAAATTGATCTAACCAGAAAATTCTCTGCAAAACTGTTACTTGTAAAAGTAGTTCTAACCTTCGGCGAGTGAGACAAAAATATCGCGCGGGTGAACCGACCGAACTATTCATAGACGAATTCATAGCAACAGAAGGCCTTAGCATAAATATTTTTCACACAAGATTATCACCTGTCCTTTTCGCACTCAAGCGGAAATATATCTAGTATCTCCCTCTCGATGGCCACAAGCCAACACCCCGTCAAAGTAGTTACGAAATATGAAATCTAATTATGAAAAATGTTTTAAATATACATATTGCAGTAGCCAAAATGACTGTTTGCTTGGGGTCATTGTTAGATGAAAACGAAAAGGTGATTCAATTGCAAAATCGTAAGCGTATGTGGATGCATTTGCCTAGATTTGTGTTTATTCCTGTATCGGCGAATGAATGGAAACAGATTGGTTGTCGTGACTCGTTGAATTCGTTAGCAAGATGTTTTCATTTCGGTTCTTTTATTTTTGGCTACGAACCTTCAGTTCCATGGACTTATCCTGCATGGACAGGATTTAGACATCATCTTATCATTGAACCTTTAAATTTCTTGCATCGACATCTTCATACGAACAATGTGGTTTTGCTCAATTTCCTTTATTTTATCTGAAAAATAGAGAAAAACACTTGTATAAAGCTTTGTAAAAATATGTTTTGGAGTATTCCTGAAAATATATCAACAATGCTATTATCTAAATTTGAATTCCAATCCCCCTCAATCTTAGTACGTTTGTAAGTAAGTAGGTTAGCCATTGATAAATTGACATTGCACTAACAGCTACTTTAAAAATCAAAACATTGCACACATTATACAATTTATGTTCTTCTCCCATTTTGCTTTATTATCTTTTCTTTTGTTTCATTTTCTTTTTAGCTTCGACTGATGGATTTATGTCTACAGGAGTCTTTGGAAATGCTTTTAAGTCATTTGGAAGTGACCTAATCTCAGTCACATTGTACTTTTGACCTGGTTTGGCAATGACAATGTTATTAATTATTAATAGCAGCTATCCACTACCCAATATGACTCACTTAGTGCCTATTTAAACTAATTACAATATTTTAAAGATTATAGTTACTATAGTAGGCGCCAGATAAATGTGGAATAAAGTACATTGACCTTTCCCTAATAACTGTTCATAGGTACCTGAACAATTAAGTATGAATCGTTTTTCATTATTAGACAATGTTAAGGATCACGAGAGATGATGATTCGGGACAGCTTTGTGTCATTAATTCCATTTTTTTAAATAAAAATGTCAAAAATTGTAGGTGGGTCAATGACCGTTATTCCACGATTATCTGGCGCCTACTATAGCTCTGAGAAAAACCGTTAAAATGATTAATATATTATACCTGTATCTGGATAATTTGTATCTATCGTTGTTGTTTACTGCGTCATATCTTCTAGACGAAGCTACTTTAATAAATACGCATATCTCTAATGGAAATTTAATCTGAACCTTAGGGCAGCATAAATGTTTATGTGAATGAATTAAATTTAAATACTTAGACGAAATTTTCACAGTAAAAATATTCCTATGTATAATCTACAAATCTTGATTTATCAAAATCCACAATTCGTCGAATCCTATTTTCGTAGTTGCGTTATTCGCGATTACGTGAATTCGTAGAGGTTTCCGAATTTATCAATAACAGATGTTAATAATTTTATGTTGTTTGCGTAACCATCGTTTTGGGCTATGATCGTTGCTACTAGTATTACTTATGGATTGTAAACAAATGTTTCCTGTCCAAAGGTGTTACTAAAAACTTCATAAAACTCAACAGCTTTTACATATGTGTATTTAGTGTCTATGAACAACCGTATAGACAAGGAACAAATTATGTATTTCAAGCCCTCAAAATATTGTTACTGTGCATACTTCCATAAAAAAGCAACACATAACATTGCGATCTCCACCAAATACATTGCGATGATGATTAAAATCGCATTGCAAAAGTGTTCTCTCACACGTTCATTCAATGAGACTCATATATCGTTTTACACTGTACGATTTATCGTATGCTCCATCAATCGTTACGGCTAAACTATTTTCGTGACCCTGTCTCTTATTGCCACCACAACATGGTTCATGTTATATTTTATTAGTCCTTGGATTAGCTCGTTCCTGTACAGTGCTGAGCAAGAGGTCCCTGGTTTTAATATCTAGGTCAAGCAAATTTTTTTTGGGTTTTCTATCAAGATTTTCTCATTAGCAAATTTTTTTTTCAATGATAGGATTAAAGGCTTTAAAGGATTAAGGGAAGAATTAAATGGCTACTTCCGCTCTGGTTGGAGTGGAAGGGCGTGTCAGACTCTTACTGGCTAAAACCCATCCGTGTTCCTTCTGAAGCCCTTTGCGTTCCAGGGCCGCGGTGACTCTTTCGAACAAACTCTGTAACCTCATTAGCAGCTTACAGTTTGGATTCGTTTCCAATATTACGTAGCACTTAAACATAATTTTACTGGAATAGTGTGGATGCATACTGTTCAAGTCTGCTTTATCCTTTGGACAGTATAAGTGTGATATTTTGCTGTTTACGTATTGTGTTCCAAAACAAAAGCTTCTGTCAGTAGTAAACCGATCATCATCAGTCGTGTCTTGTCGTGCCATTGCTAAATTACTCACAATGTCACAGTTTATTTTAAAATTTCTAAACATTTTGGCACAAGTGCAACGGATAAGCCGTTGGAGAAATTAGCGTCAACCTCGACGCATAGGTGGCGTCGCCTCTGAGACAGCATTTAAAATATTTGTGCGTTAATTAATTGAAGAGTGGTTGAATCTCATTCAGATCAGCTATTGGGGTTATTTGTTTGTTTTTTTTTTATATTGGGATTGTTGACAATTTCAATATCTGTCGAAATATGTAACGCACTGATTCCACAGAAGTCTTGTCGTGTCTAAATTTTTATCAACTAATTGGTCAATTTCTGATTGTACTTGCTTTTTATAGGAGTAAAGATTGTTGACTCTTTATTATTTTTATATGTTTTTACTACAATTTTAGCCAAGGATTTTAGCCGAAGGCCTTTCTTTCTTCTAATAATGAGCTAACAAATCATTTGTTTTAAAGTTTTTGCGATCGTATTATACTACGCATTCCAAGTAGCAGATAAATCGCACAATTAAAATGACTTCTACTAAGCGTTCCGCGTGACTAAATTCTTCAGTCTCAAAAAATCATTCTCGATCGAGCAATTTCATTCAGGTCGTGGGTTGTCCGAAAAAATATTGCCCTTCGTAATTGTCTGCATTATCTGTAACCGTACAATTGAACAAGCTATTTAGTGTACTACAAAAACATCTCTTTTGAATGTAGACCTCCTCCATTGCACATCATGTTACTCGGTCTTGAGCTTCCAGCGTACAACTTTTGCTTGATAGTTTGACCAGGTCATCATTCCGCTTCACGTCTAATATTAATTTTACTAGCTTTTGCCCGCGACTTCGTACGCGCATATCCCGTTTTTCCCTGTTCCCGCCGGAATTCCGGGAAATCCTCTCTTCTCTCTTTTAGTGCTTCCCTACACTCCCCAAGGAACCTACATGCCAAATTTCAGCTATCTACGACCAGTAGTTTCGGCCGTGTGTTGTCTGTCAGTCGCTCACTCAGTCAGTCAGTTACGGAAGAATTTTATATATATTGGTATGTCACTATTTTTTAACATTATGGCTTACTTTAAGATATTGTTGGACAAGAATTTTACTGTTCAGAACGTTGACATCATTGTTTAAAAATAGTAGCCAGTTTGAAGTCTGTGCACTTATCTTTTTGTAAGACTGTACATACATTTTTGTCTATTTCTGACACCCACTGTTGCTGTTCTATTATTAGCTTATTGATATGTCTGCAATGGTACTCTTTTAGATTTGATGGCAGGTATTCGTGTCGTAATGTTTCGGTTAAAAATTGAGAAGATTTATGAGTTCATGTTTTATTTTATTTTATTTTATTTATTTAAGGAAAAACAAACAGTAGCACAATAACAACTAGTCATAATATCTTAAATATTACATTTTAAACAATTATGCTACCCACTACGTTCTCCACAGATTACAAATGTTGATGTTCTTTGAGTTCTAGCTTTTTCTGGCGTTCTGCAGGTTATTCTTTGGTTATGAATTTAACAATGTATTCCTTGTTGGCATCGATTTTTGCTTTCAGTTTTGCTCCTTCGTCTATATGGGCTTGTAAGTTCCATTAAAAAAAAAAAACTTTTGTTAAGCTCATCTAGGTGACCTATTACCTTAAAATTAAAGTTCATCTTAGCAAGACTTGTATAGATCTTGGTTTACCTTGAATTAAGAAATGTATCATTTTATATTATCTACATCATATTTGGCATCTTTAATCAAATTGATTGGTTCAGAGAGCGAACTGTCCGTTATATTTTTTTCAAGAATATCAAAAAATCTTGGCCCTGTTTCACATCAGTTGGCTCCTCCGCTATTTACCTCATATTGTTTAACAAATAGCTGATGATATTAACGAACATTTGGACAACAGTCCACCTACATGCGTACTTGTGCTAATTATACTGGTCACCCACTATTTAGCTAATTGGATGACAGCCTGTTACATTAGTAATAGTACACAAAATATCTTCACAATCAGTATTATTCTGGGATTTGTTTTTCTTAGAGAAAATCACGTATTTTTCAAGAATATTTTTGTGTTGCCGGGTGACCGTTACTTTAATTTTATTCATAATTATTATGAAACATTACCTAAATTCTATTAGAATGTATGAAACTAAAATTTTACAGACTTCTTTTAAAAGGGTCTTGATGAGATATTCTTGAATATAAACCTAAAGCGCTAGAAACGTGGTAAAAAACTCCATTTAGTTTGTTTAAATTTATTCATAAAAAAATAAAAGAGAATAATAATCACTACAAATTATTATACCACCTAAACAATCACTGTCAAAGATGTCTTGAAATTTAGACAGTAAAAAATTATAAGAATTCTAAAGAGAAAAAATGTGTCTTCAGTCAAAACAGAAACTTTCAGAAGTTTATTCAAACAATAACATTATTTATTCATACTTTGACGTCCATAGCGTTCTTCACAAGATTTACAAAGATGACCTACATATAGGTCACAAAACATGAAGGTAAATCTTTGATTCATTAACTCTATGAGTAATCAAGTCTCGTGACAAATTGTAGCTCAGTATTTATGTTTAACATCTGTCCTAATCCATAATCGAAACATAGTACAAATTGAGGGTGACTGAAATTGCTAGCCAAGTCTCAACAGCATCAGCCATCTGCATGATTAAAATTATCATACATTTAGTAGTTCAGTTAAATTGCCACAATAAAGTGTCTACCCGGTTAACCTAAGCAACTAAAATCACATAAGTACGAGTACATGTTTAATGGAATAAAAAAATATAAAAGTAAATAATATAAGTAAATAGTCAGTAAAAATGACTCCAGTCTTGCCAAGAACTACCGTGTTACCCAGTTTATGAGTTGTGGAGGTCGGCAGCCGAATCCGATTTGACAGGAAACCGAACCCAATATATTTGGGAAAAAGTACTTAGCTTCGCTAGGCAGATGATGATATGTTTAATGGAATATTACTTGGCGTCTGACATTAGACACGGTTTAAACAAGCATCTTAGTTTTTGTAGTAGAACCCAAACTTTGTATTTTTCCTAAACGTAGTGACAATACTCATGAGATAAATAATTATTATTAATCCTTTATCTTCCCACTCCTAGACAAGCCTATTCCTATGAATTCTGACTGTTAAGATCCAGGGCCAATGTTGGCCACTGGTCCTTTGTTATGCCAGGTTGCCACACGGGCTGATGTATTTACGTAACCAAAAATAAAAAAAATATCTGTTCCTAAGAAAAAATCCAAAAAAAAATAACATAGTCGAAAAGTTCAAAGTCTAAATTCCCGTTAAAAGTATCACCCTCATATCAACGTAACCATTTGATCATCTAATTCAACCTAAGTGTATGAGTCACCGATCCGCCTGAACGTCAGCATCACGCTGTGAGCTGCGCAAGCGCACCTTGTTTGCCAAATCACGCGAACTGAGTAATTGATCATTTGTTTGCGTATCAGTAGTTGTACCAACATTTGGAGAAACAGTTTATCGGCTTGTTGAACAAATATTTGGAGATGGTACACTATTTGGCCAATCTATTTAGTTAACCAGAAATATTTAGTTACTAAAGGTACGGAGATGAATAAATCGGATTAAAAGTCGAGACTCACAACAGAGTCTGAATTACTTGATATGTCTCATGCTGTTCTGTTAGGAAACAGTTAAAATTTTGAAGAGAATATGTTGAATATAGTTGCGAGTTTTTACACGTTGAAAATATTTAAAAATTAAATGATTGTGATAGACTGTAAGGCGGGTCAAGATAGTGTAAGAAACAATAATGGTGCTGATTATAACAATTCACAAAGTTGGTGAAGATTACAATCTCAAATCAAATGTTATTGAAGAAGTTAAAGAGACCCACCAACGTGCAAATAATAAATAGCATGTAACGAAAGGGAACGCCAAAATTGCAAAAGTTTACAAATGTACAATTAACATCAGACTGTGGGTATGAACGGAATGAGAAGCCCGTCCGGTTTCCATAATCCCATACCTCGATACACATACCTTCGCTGATCTTTGCGCTGTCTAGCATACCAAGTCAGCATTCCCGCCTACCGATAGATACCGTCATAGCTCAAAAACTATTCGACCAGGATGTTTTGTCCCGTTATCCAAAATATCTCAAAAGTGGGTGGTGCAGATTATTTGTTTTCTCATTCCCCATCTGTTTGAAATAGATTTCCTGTGATCTTAACCCATTCATGTTTTGTGGTGATATTAATAGAACAATTAATGATACAATTATAAGTTGTTACTGCTTTGATACTTTGATCTTTTAAAATGTTATTGTTTTCTTTGCTAATGGAAAATATATTGGTTCTATGAAATATTCCTCAGTGTTAATGTGACTATAGATTAAATTATCTGTGCACCTGGAATAAATTCACTCTCAGCTACTTTCAGTCACAAATCCCTCGCATTATTTTGGACTACTATGTCATCATCTTCTATGTCATCTCTCCCTTATTTTTGGGGTCGGCGCACACGCTTTCTTCAGGTATTCGGTCCTATTAACCATAATGCACTCACACAATCATATTTTGGACTCCTAAATTACCACCATTGTTTCAAGAAATTGTAAAACCATTAGTGTTTTAAAGAAAACCTGAGATTTTTAATCAATATACCCACGGCTAAATCTATTGAAATTTACAGACGGAGTAGTCTCATTTCACTTACACTTAGTTCACTGAAATTGCTCATAACCACTATGTATGACTATCATACTTTTGTTTTGAATAGATTGCCTCTCAGCCTTGATAACAAACCAAGAGTAAATATTACGGAAGTCATTGAACTCATAATTTTGGCTGTAGATTGGACAGTTCTTATAATCTCGAACCAAATTGATTGTTAAAAGTTTTCACGCCAATGGCTGTTATCATCTACAGGAATGCTAAAGAACTAAATAAGAACCTTAAAGTAATTAAAGATTTATTTTATAATAGTAGTTTATGAAACTGGTCACGTTACAAATGTTATTAAATTGTGAGTGTAAGTGTATAAGCCAAGCCGCACAGGCGAGGTTTATAATAATTTCACACGAGTATTTTAATACCTAATGATGTGTTGTTTCATATTATACTATACCTAATCTCAACAAAATCACAGTTTAAAATATCTTAAGTACAGACGACAGCACATCAAGCTACCCGAAACTGTCAATTTCTCCAAATCAACTTTGATCCTAATGCCTTAGCGATGAAGTTGAAAATCTATTGAAGAAATTTGACAGGTTGTTGTACTTTTTTGTTGGCGTCTGTACAACAAGCAACACCAACCTGTTATTTGACACAGAACGAGCAAAAAATTTTTTTATTGTTGAATCAGTTGTATTTAATTGTTTTAACCTAGTTTTTAATTAAAACAGCGATGTTAATATCCGCACTTTTTTAAAGCGTCAACTAAAGACTATGATTTGATAACTATGGTCGAGCGATACTGCGGTAGAACAAAAATTTCACATTATTTTTTTGGGAAGGTGTTTTTATGTTTTTTTTTTAATGATACTGAACTGAACTGAACTGTATTACAGTTGTCTGTAGATAAAGTCTATCAATAAGATATTTTTTTCATAATTTTGAAAGATTTGATTTCATAATTGGAGCTTTACAATATGAGAGAAGATAAAATAACAATGAAATACAACGACACATTTTTATTGTTAATCTGGCAGTAAAAGCATCTGTTTATGAAACGGTACAACTTGTTAACTGAGACAAACATGTCATTGCAATTTTACCTCATGAGTTTGTAAGAGCGGTTATGATACTCGATGGTACTAATATTAAAAGAAACGCACACATCTTAATCTTAATTAAAAATAAACGTGTGGAGAGCTGTAATGAAATCACTCTCCATCATTGTCCCAAGACGCATTTAGTACATCAATCACAAGGTTTTAAGCATTACATGTTGACACAATTCACCTGCTGATTTATAGGTCACCTGACTTCTCCAGTTGCCAAGCGGGAACATCCACGAACGCTGAAGAAAAATTTACGACTGAAACTGATTTATGAACTAATAAAACCAGAGCCACTTGTTTGTCAGATTCACGGACTGCGAAACAAATATATATTATGATATTAATTTTTATATATGTAGGCATTATAAAAACCTGTCCAAGTTTTCGTCTTAGGATAGTTACAGATTTAGATTGGAATTTTGAGTTAGATGCAGCTGAAATTCTGCTCAACCTTTAGAAGAACCAAAAATGTTTAAGTTACTAAAGAAACATGTTTAAATCGGTTAGGTACCAGAAGCAATGAGTATATAGATAAGAGTGAAATTAAATTAAATAGTTCATCTGAGAAAATCAATAGGGACAACCTATGTGTACGATGTAACATTCCGCAATCAAGAACATGATTATGAAGTTGTTCATGTTCTTGATTGGAAGTTGTTCATATTCTCAAGGAACATAAACGACTTATAATGCAACAAATGGCAGAAAGAAGGAAAACGGAAAATACCGACAATTAAAACCCTATTACCAAATACCCAAAGACAAAACTCTTCAATTACTCCAACGCTACTTAGAACTACAACGCCCACGTAAATCAAATACATCAGCTCTGGCCCAAACCCTATCCCAATATTTGCAACAATACCGCCATTAGATCAGCTTCTATCTTCAGCGGAAAACACCTCTGCACCGGAGACGTCACGTATGACGAGTCAGTTATCCAATCCATGGCGGTGCTTGCATCCACCCACGCAAATTCCGCCCGCCCGCCTCGGCCAGCCGCCAAAATTTTCATAGTTTAGTTACGATTTCGAAAACGACCCGACGCGTCCCGCCGCCGGCGACAAAACCGCCCGATTTCTCTGACGAATCCAGTTTCTTATAACCTTCGTCAAGTTCTCGAACGTCTTGTTTTTTGCGAATTTTGTACTTTAATTGTGATTGTGATTTGACTTGAGTGTTTCGTGACACTATTGGATTATTGGCTGTTTCTATTTCTCTGGTATGTTACTTTTTCTTAGATTTTTATCAAGTGTCAATTAACCCAACATATGTTAATGTTTCGTCTTTCATTCATTAATTTTTGATGTTCAATTTAAGAATTTAATAGCGGGTCCAACATGAGCCCTAGCGGCACTCCAAAACCAAAACTTCAAAATTTAATAGAGCAGTAAAACTCTGCGCAACAAAAGTGTATTTCAAGCACTTTATGCACTTAAACATGGGAATGCATCATAAAACGTTCAAATAAAACGACCGAATATTAGGTAATCCGAGGAAGTTACAGTTGCAAGTTATAAAATTTCTTCGGGGAACGTTCGCCGCGATTCGAAGCTTCGGAGGCCTTCAACGATACAGAAATAGCCCGAGACACTCTTTCGTTTCGTTCACACTCGTGAATATTTGAATGCTGGACACCCACTCGGTTACACTTCACCTTGCCAGTGTTGATGGCGCTGACCGCGGTGCGCGTGAGTCACTCGTGAGTCGTGGCTCAGAAGTGGCCAACAGCGCTTCAGTCACTGATGATACTTGATGTATGGTTTTCAGGCTCGATAATATTAATGATCGTGACAGGTGTCGCAGAATAGTTACAGACTGAAGTAATGATTTTAATATTGAAGTAAATACCAAGGTTCTTATAATTACTGTATGTTTCAAAATTCATGACACTGGAATTTTGTCAACAAAATGTAAAATAAAAACTGAGCATAATTTTTCTCGCAAACTAATTCTGATTACACCAGAATGTGATTTGTTGAAATGCTCACTAATTACCTATCTCCAGCCATTGATTGACACGCTGAAAAACAAACATGAGATGGACACAAGGTTTTCAGAAATCCTATGTTCTTGTCTTTCATTTCTTGCGTCCCACAATTTCGTTTGAAAATTCATTACAATTTGTATTACCTAGAAACTCTAAGCAAAATGGACACATAGACAAGACGAATTCCCGATTTCTGCAAATGCTAACTTTTCTACATTCGACGTGGGAATACAATTAAACTTATACATTTCGTTGTTCTTTTTGAAAATCCAAACAATTTATTCTGCTGTCAATTCTCATGAAAGCTGTTTTGATTGATTGATCAAAATATCAACAACCAATCAATTGCATGAGATTTGACATTCGATCTGAAGTGGTTTTACACCCACGGTTCCTGAAAGCCATTCAACGTATTTGCAAATTACGTGAGATAATTTTTACTACTCATGAATTTTGCCCACTGACTGCAGGTTTTTTTTACTGCTTTCACTGAGACTTGGCAGAATAATTAATGACCATAGCTTGATCAAGCTTTTAGAAATTAAAATCTTTTAGAAAGCGCTGGTCAAAACTCATTTCAATTCACTTTGAAAATAATGTCTTTGAAAAACAGCTAAACTGTTATCAGCTGCCAGCTGTGTCAACTGATCTAGAATTAAAATCTTTGTTAATACAACAATCTTTGTTATACCTATTAATTAAAATCCAAAATCAAATTGGAGTTAACAGTATCCACTCTTTTAAATCGGGGAGAATTAAAAAAAATATTGGCATAAATGATATCGTCTATATTTGAATAAGTATTGCAAGGGTGCTTTAAGTATCGATGAATGCTTATTTTTACCCACAGAGATTTGATATTAAACCTATGTTATCGTGTGTTGATTTTTACTAACATTGTAACAAAGATCTAGCAAATAAATTTAGTACAGTATACTTTCCATTCACTACATATCTTAAGGTGAAAGCGCCAGGGTAACCCGCGAAATTCGCGAAATTTTTATACGTTTTTTTGTATTTTACAGGTCAGTGTCAGGTTGTATGTTGATAAAAATACAATTGGCGACCATTACAAATATAGCTTTACTGCGTTCTAATACTTAAAATCATCAATACAGGTTGTATCATTCATGTAACTCGATTGAAAGACTTTTTTATGAAATAACCATTCATTCGAGTTACACGAACTTACAGGGATTGATGATTTTAATGATTATAATTTTGTAAATAAATACTTATTACGGGCGCGAATCATATTTTGTTCAACATACCTACAGCCTGACACTGACTTGCAAATTGCAAAAAACATAAGAAAAATTGAATTTCGCGGGCTACCCTGGCGCTTCCACCTTAATATAGCATATCGCTGTATCTGATTATAAGGTCACTGTTGCTTCAGTAGTGCTATTCTACACAACTCACATCGAGAAAACTTTGGTGAAGTGTCCATGTAGTGATCTGACAATCCATTCAATCAAGGTGAAATGACAGTTCACTTCAATCTTACTCACCTTAGTTTTCACAGTGATGTGTTCACAAATAGACTGCCTGATTGCTATGAGGACAGCTAGGTTTATAACTTTATCCTTTATTTATTAGGATCAACCCTTATAGATTTTGGAGTTTGTTTATTCCAGTGTTCTGATAGTGAAACTTAAGCAACTAAATTAATCTTGTTACTTCTTTCCATTCGTGAGACTATCAAGTTAAGTGCATCACCCAGCCTTGTAACATTTTCACATCCTAAAAACCAAGAATTTCAAAATCGACTGAATCAACAGCTCTACTTCGTTCATTATCAAAACTAACCGTCACCTCCTTCTTTCCAGGTTGAAGCCCTTCATCAGAGCGGCAGTGTTGGTCCAGCCGCGAGCGTAATGTCCCCAAGCTAACAATGGGGGTGACCGACGATTTAGCCCCTAGCTTCACACAGAAGCCCCAGCTCAGACAAGAAGACGATGGCAACAAACTCGTCTTCGAATGCCAGCTGGTCGCATCGCCTAAACCGGAGATATGCTGGTATAGGAGCGATGAACTGCTCAAAGAAGATACTAGGACCAAGTTCAAGTGAGTAATTTGTGATATTTTCTTATTTAAGTGAGTCAAGTATCATGCAGATCAACGACAGGTATTCACTTAAAGAACTTTTAAAGTACTTAATCAATCTAAAATGTTACAAGAACTTTCTAAAGAAAGATGTCATATCACGTAAATTGAATTAAAAAATAAAAATGATATGCGAAATCGAAACACCGTGATTAATTTAAAAAATACGAAAGTAATTTTAGTTCATTACTTAAATAACTAAAATACCTTAAATCAATGTTGCAAGCAAATATTTACACGAGAAAGCACATACAGCAGTCAACAAAGTGAATTTATAATCATTGAAATAGTTAACTATTAACAGTAAGCGAAGCCTGAATTTAAATAAAGACAATTAGTTATAAGCGAAACAATGTTCATTATATTATTAGAGACTAGAATTCGTAGGATGCAGGAAGCGAAAAACCAGTCGTTTCCCAATAGAAGGTTACTAGTTTAGATGATGATAATGATGCCGACGATGCTGAGAATGTCGTTGATTGTTCTAACTCGGTCAACGAATCCTTATACTACCAACTAGACAAAATGGAAGCATGAGCTTTAGCAATATTAAAGATAAATATGGCACAGAAAGCTACGTGACAAGCCTCAGGTACTCCTCAATTAGAAGTACTCATTCTTAGTCATTCATATAAATTCTAAAACCCGTCATCGGTACGTTGAATCACTTGTCTGCGAAAAGTTTGTGTATAATATCTCATTCTATTTTTATTTAGAGGAGCGTGTTGTTTATTTAAATTAATCATGATATGAATATTAGTTGAACTATTTATGTAAGGGTTACTAGTAAACGATCGAGTAACAATGAAGTGGCTTTGAAATGAGATCCTGACTATGGTAGCAATTTCATAGAGGTTCACATAACACATTCCAGTAGAGGCACAAGCACAAACAAACGTTTAATAGTTGGAGACAAGGGTCTCCATGCTGCACTCTCCTCCTCCACCTTTTTTATTTTGGCCATAATTTTACGTGATGGAAAAAATGGTGTTGACGACGATGAAACACGCTTGCCTAGAAGTAACCTTTCACTCTTGACTTAAAGACCGCCAGGTATAGTTATCAGAAAAAATCAGACTACAACAGGGAATTTTACTCCTTCGCACAATGAAAGTATTCAGAATACGTTACCCTATTCCAATGTATATGCAGTCGGTGCATCATCACAGTCTTCATCCACTCCTCTATCAGGCGCTATCTCAGGAATTTCTTATAACTTACCTTTTTTAGTCATAATTTTTATGTATAAACAACCAAATTAATGTTTCTTTGGTCTAGTTTTTGGCTATAAAGCCATGACATCCATACTCAAAACGAGGAGAAAAATGGAAGTAAAAAAACTATTTATCGCAATATCTCTTTATCCGTATTTTCTTTTACTTGTTATGGCTAATGATATAGTCCCCTTGATTTTCGGTTAATGGGAGCAAAGTTGGTAAGATCATTTCTGATCTTACCATATATCGTGGTTAGCCTAACAAAATAACAACAACCGGTTTCACAAGTAACTATCAAAGAAGCATTATCAAAAACCAGTACTTTATCACAAATAGATTATCTAAACTAATTATCAAAGTCCACATGTCCATATACAAGGTGCAACATGTTCAAAATCCTACCAGGGTTGCGGAATTTGTTCGAAAGAGTCACCGCGGTCCTGGAACGCAAGGGCTTTAGAAGGAACACGGATGGGTTTTAGTCAGTAAGAGTCTGACACGCCCTTCCGCTCCACCCGGAGCGGAAGAAGTCATTTGATGATTTCCCATCCTTAAAAAAAAAAGCCTACCAAAATAACAACAACCGGTTTCACAGGGTACTATCAGAGAAGCATTATCAAAAACCAGTACTTTATCACAAATAGAACATCTTAACTAATTATCAAAGTCCACATGTCCATATACAAGGTGCAACATGTCCAAAATCTATTGGGTCAACGTTCGATGTCATTAGCTTCACGCCGTTGGTACCAAACATCCCTTTGATGTGATCAAGACGATCGCAAGCCGACACACTTGGCACGGACCGGGCATACCGGCTATTAATATTTTGATGAGGAATCGTAATTTCTTGAAGATGATGCTATTTGGTTTATCACGGTATTGGTATTTTGTGTGACTGTCTGACTGGGGACGATTAATGATTAGGTATATTACGAAGATTTTGGTCACGAGTGATGGCTGAAACGAGACTGGTGTAGGTGTAGCTAGTTAAATTATACAACGTGTTACAGAATAAACGCAATACCTCTTAAGGGATCATTGTACTCATCATTATGAACAACTTTCACTATGGGACCAACAATGAAATCACGAAAAAAAAATCGACTGCTCCTGGATACATTTCTGTGCGCATAACTCGACAATATGTACTGAATAGCAGATTTCTTTTTAAGATTTCGGGGTTGGTCCCAAAGTAAAAGATGTTCATAATGACCCCTTAAGAGGCATTGCGTTTATTCTGTTACACGTTGTATATGTTTGCCCATTAATTACCCATTAAAACTGAATAAATGCCACTAATGTCAAGACCAAGACTAGTTACAAATTTTAAAATCCATCCAATATGTGTAAGAAACTGTCTGTATACCTATATGTTACCTCTCCATGTCTAAACATCAGAACGGATTTGGATGAAGAAATTGGAACACGGGTAGACCATGTCCTGGAATAGGAGAAGATACTTTTGATCCCGGGAGTATGTTCCCTTGGGACGATTTTGGACATTCACGCTAGCGAAGCCGCTGCCCGAGGCTAGTTTTGAATAAGACCGTAAAGCGTATGAAAAGTGTCGGGAACACGTTAAAAATATTATTTAAGAAATGTTTCTAAGTCACTGTAAACTGTTTTCATAAAGACAAACGATATAGCAAGATGAGATTATGCCGTCATGCACATTCATAAAATGAAGTTGGCCATGCATTTTATTGTCTGCACCTAGTTCTAGCTGATTTAACGTCAGCAAAGCTCCACTTCGGTTTTAGTGCCATCATAGATTAGCTACATTAACTACGTTAAAGTTTATAGCCCGACAGATTTCAAAATCTTTTGCTTTTATGTTGGTAGAAAGTTTTTCTGTAATAAAAATCTCAAAAACAGAGTTATTTTTAAAAGTCAAGAGCAATGTATTGTTTGTAAAGATAAAGTTGGTGTTCAACAAACTTGGCAAATTTTAATTTGGCTTTGCAGTTAGTTAATACTGTATGATCAATCAAGCCCAATTTTGAAATCAGCGTTAATAAATAATAGCGGTAGTTATTATAAACGTAAGTTATACATCATCAGTATTAGTTCTTTGTCTTTACTTAAAAATTATAGATAGTTGCCTCTCAAATCTAACTTCATTCTTTTCTAATATAGCTAGCCAAGTTGGATCTACCTCGAGACTTACACAATACTGAATCATAAAAATAAATCTAGTTTTCAATCCTTCCATTATTTCGGTCAAAATTCAACGATCGTTTAATCCTAACTACGATATAAATATCAATGTTTGTGAATTTGTCAATAGTCTCAACGGATCAACAGATGACGATAAAATTTCACCGGAGGAAACTTACGTCATATTTAATTCCAGTTAATAGGAATTTTCCTGCAACCGTTACAGATAAAAAACTCTATTTATACTAAGAAATAACGTAGAAATAACAGCTGTTCGAAGTTTTGTTTGAAAGTGTGTCAGCACTGTTAAACATGAAACACTGAGAATGTAAAGACGTTGATAAGTTCTTGTTTCGGAATGAATCTGAAGAAAAAGTATTCAAATATTCTAAACCACTTCATTCCCGAACATACCTATTGTTAAAAATGAGAAAGTGAAAAGACAATTAGGAATTGAGAATCATTATCTCATTCAGATGGCTCCACCAGCTTCGCAAAACGTGTTTTCTTTGCATTGTGTTCAGATAACACAAAACTGAAAGAAACCACTACTTCTGAATCTGTTTTAGAAACAAACTATCATCGAAGGACATCCTCAAAGAGACGTCTAATTTTAAGGCCACTCTTCACTTCAAAGCTACTCACATAAAAAGTCTCATCATAATTCAATTTTTATTGCTTTCAAAATATTATCTTCCATCTTAATCGGTAAACGGTATGAGTTTTGAGAAGTTTCCAAGTGTATGAAGATAATAACTAGAACATTGAGGAAACGAAGCAACAGTCGTCTGAAATCTTTGTGTTATTGCGCAGTGTCAGGCATATGTAAGCAATTTGAGATTATTGCTCGTTTGACAATAAGAGTTGATAGACCGTGAACTAAAATACACGTTGTTATTCTAAAATTGATGCTGATTACTCATCTCTATTTGTCTTTAATATTTGAGGAGTATATATCTAGAACAAACATAATACAGGTGGTAGATAAGTTTGTGTAAATAGCAGGAAAAGTTCAAATGGCAGATTAGAGGCATTTACTAATGCAGTTACTGATAAAACAGAAGTGGATTTAGACAGATGTGAGAATGAATGGTTGATAGTAAACAAAAACGGTCCGGGCAATGATGAGTTAAAAAATATGTATAAAATAAAATAAACTGCTATAGATTGCTAATGTATTGATAACAAGGTGCTTATTCACCTATCCCGAAAAAAGATACATATAAGATATAGTTGTATATCGCGAAACATGAAGTAGTGTGTCAAATGCCATTGAAACTAAAGATATAAGACGTTTGCTCTTTTACATTAAATAAATTGTCGATGTGTGGAGTGAAATAAAAATAAGTAGTGTAATAATTATTTGAAAAAGTCAATTATATGGAAAAATAAACTACAGAAAAGTAAGAAACAATGTTGAAGTTTTACAAGTTAAAAAAGATTACTTGGTTCTACAGCAAAATACTCCCTGTGCTGCAGTCATAATTCTTATTCCGTAGTAGGCAAAGGAAACCATTGCAATAAGTCAGACCTGTTTACAAATACCTCTGGCGACCCACTTCTGTAATCCAGCACAATCTCGGAACCATACATCGTGGCTATTTTAATGCAGACCAAAGCTACTGGCTACTTTATTGTTAATGCAACACTGTTAATCTGCACTTTCGTCTGGAGACTAATTATTACATAGGTTAAGAAGAAATAAATATATTCGTGGCTAACCAAGTGGTGTTTAATTCTGATAAATCTGAGTCTTCATTGTCTGCTTAGCCTTATGCAGATGTACATGTAGCGACAATGACTCACGATACACTTAAAATGCGACTATATTATCTTAATTGGCCAAAACCATGAAAACATCGAAATAACGATTATCCATCACATTGTGTGATGTGATGATTTCTCACAAAAGTATCATGGAGGTATATGTAATAATATTAAAAACAGTTTTCATTAAAATGATAAAACAAAATGTTCCAAACAAGGACGTTTTAAGACCCTCGCAAAACAAGGTCAATGAGGCCAAAAGGTTTGTCTTATATCGATTGAGTACAAGAAGGCGTAAAGTTGGAAGCAGGCCTCCCAAAAGGTGGACCAGTGATCTGGAGAAATTCACGAAAACCCGCTGAATGCGATAAGCTCAGAAACGAGCGATTTGGCAACACTTGGGGAGGCCTATGTCCAGCAGTTGACGCAAAGCTTCAAATATAATGAAGTTGTTTAAAGTAAAAGAGGGAAAGTCGAAGTTACAGTTGAAGGTAAATAGACTGTGACTTTATCTTTCTTAGCATCTCAAATGAATGCTAAATAAGACCAAACAAGTATTGAACTATACACATCTTACTTCTCATTTCTAAATTAAATGAAGATAACATACCCAATGTAAACACGATACAGGATATTAGCTTTTTTATGTAACGGTCAAATTAACGTTTTCAACCAAAGGAAACGCGTCATTTTACTGCAGTGGTTTTAGCAGGAGATGGATGCGGTATTTAAAATTCCATTAATTATTGCAATAGTTTAATGGCGTTCGTTGTATCTCCAATAGAAAATGTTTAAGCCTCAATGGACACCAGTTTGTTTGTCGTGCGGTAGGTCAATTTTGAGATGATGGACCGAAGAGATTAAATCCGCGGTTGGAGGATAATGAATGGGTCAGACCATCACCTAGTAGAACAAGATTGCTAGAGATCGTGAGGCGAGTTACAAAATCATCGGTGATTGAACAGAATTCGTAGTGATCACAACTGCTCTGTCAAGAGAGAAGCGAAAAAGAACTTAATTTGTGGGAAAAAAGAGGAATGGTTGATTTCCAGATGTTAGATGTTGGAATTCGAAACTACCAATTTTAGTTACAATTCGTAATATGAGTACTAATAACAGTCAAAAGCTGATGCTGATGCTGATGTTCTAAAATTGATATATGCCAATATTTAAATTTTACTCTCACGCTCTACTAGTTACTGTTTTATTATATATAAGAAGACATTTATTTGTATTTACCATCAGCGTCTACTTTTGATAATAACTTAATGTCAACACGTTAATACCCTATTAAATTACAAGTAAAATCATCCTCTTCTAAAACAACTTCTTCCATTGTTTCAGGATCCAGAGCATCGCCAATAACAAGTTCCTGGTGGTGCTCGAGTTAGATGACGTCATCGAGACCGACGCGGGGCTGTACAAAGTTAAGGCTAAGAATAAGATGGGCGAGGTGGCCGCTTCCATCAACCTTAACTTCAGCCGTGAGTATACTATCTTTACTTTATCATCTACCTAGTATAGCCTTTTCCCAACTATGTTGGAGTCGGCTTCCTGTCTTACGGGATGCAGCTGAATACCAATATTTTAATCAGTTACTGCCTGTTTAACTTCCACAACCCGATTTACTACGATTCTTTCTACTAATATATATATATATATACATATGTAGATACCTAATGACTATATTAATATTGGTGAATTAAGTGGCAGTATTAAGCAAATAATCATGCAACAAGTGTGTATTTAAGTATTTTCTGCAATGATTATCAAGAACGCTCAATTAAGAATGAAAACTCTTGAAAATGATCTAAAACATTTGGTCATAATTTAAAATAATATAACAATAGTTCAGCAGAATAAACTATATTTGATCAATGACCATAATACCCGTGGGCTGTTTACCGACAACTTTTCAGTCAACATCAAACATGTCGAAATATTGGAAGCAAACAAACCAACATGTCAAACAATGACACAAACATTTGTGACAATATACCCGTAACTCAATACTGGGCCAATAAAAATACCTACGAAAATAACGGTATTAGTCATAGTCCGAAATAAATGTCTAGGAAAAAATGTACTGTTGAACGTTAACCCACGCTCCGGGGTGTTGAGCCAAACGTGCGTTTGCGCATCACGTTGGCAACACGAATGTCAGACGAAACTGTATCGACGACAATCGGCCGGCGAAAGTTGGGATATTGTAAACATGTATATAGTGGCCTGGAATGAATTTACGCTCGTCGTAGATTTGTATTACAAGATCGTTTTGATGACAGCGTATTTTCATGTTTTCTAGTCGTATACAAAGTAGAATACTTGTGGAAATGTGGTTATGTAGAAACAGCAAATTCTATAGGAAGTTGAGAATTAAGTAAATTCACCTGTATAGAAAACATTTTGTACTTTAAATAACTAAGATCTCTTAAACCAGCAGTTTAAGAGATCTTATTTATATAGAGGAACATAAATCATAATATGTATGTAGTCCCATTCAAGAAAAAAATGCATTCTAGACTTGCACAATGTATGATTTACGAAAACAAAGTAATAAATTTGTCAAAAAAGAAGAATGCAGTTCATGTAACTTAAAAAAATGTACGCAAGAACGATAAATTTAACATACATGTTCTGCCAAAAATAAATGATTTGTTGACGAATATAATCAACATGAACGGTCATAACGTCTGAAAATATCCAACTTAAAACAAATAAGGTCGCTATAGAAATGCACAATATAAAAACAACAATATTTGTGCATTCAAATTCAATACGATTGAATCTCCAAGAATTTCAAATCATGTTCCTTTCCATGAATTAATAAAAATAAATGAAACTATAAATCTAAAACTAAATAGTAACAACACCACTACTGATCTATTTAAGAATTATCACATGACTAAGAAATTATTTCAGTGTTTATGTCTGGAAGATGTTTTGCGAATGGTAAACATTCGCTGAAATATCTGCTGAAAATCGATTCTACACCAATAAACTTTGTTGCACTGTAATTTTACGATTCCAGTCATCTATCGAATGCAACTGAAGTTTGGATAGAATCATCTTTCGAAAATAAAGATGCTGTCATTTTGTACACATCGTACTTTTTATTTATTTAGATTTGTTAATAATAATGAATTGCGTTTTATTTTTCAGCCGCTGACGAAGAAAAACAGAAGTGAGTATCTTTTGTCTGCTTTTATACTATTTTCTTGAACTGACTTTTAAATTGAAATTTTATTTGCCTCCTTATCGCAGTCACAGATAACTTCAAAGTTTAAATCCTAAAACAGCCTTGGGTTGATATTCACACAGTCAATTTCTCATGGCCCAATATGTTCCAGATTATGTAACTTTTTAATAAGTATATCGGCTAAGTGGCTGGCTAAATCTATTCAACATCAATAATTCCCACATTAATCGTTATTAGACCGGTGGGAATTCTAAATCTTACGATTTTTTTTCACTCGTCGTTTTCAGACAAGTGGACGGTAAAGCGCCAACGTTCGCGCGCAAACCCGCCATCCGGCAAGAAGACGATGGCAAGCGGCTTATATTCGAATGCCGCATAGAGGCTGAGCCCCTGCCCCAGGTATCCTGGTTCCACGGTGGCGTGGAAGTCAAACCTGGTTCCAGGCATAAGGTCAGTTTCGAATGCCATCCTTCTTTAAGCTATGATTGAAACCAGCATTGTTTTACTCAGAAGCGACATGCATTATATAGACATTAGACAAATTTTCTGTCGCAAAAATGGACTTCAAAAGAAGATACTGAGTTTTGGCATAAACGAATTGGTGTATTCGTCACAGCACTTGTC
This sequence comes from Mamestra brassicae, assembly GCA_905163435.1. Taxonomy (NCBI): domain Eukaryota; kingdom Metazoa; phylum Arthropoda; class Insecta; order Lepidoptera; family Noctuidae; genus Mamestra; species Mamestra brassicae. Next base: position 5,497,979 of record LR991013.1, on the reverse strand, counting down.
CATCGTAACTGTAAATTGATCAAAATATTTTTATTTTGATATAATGATCAGTTGAAATGATAAATCATTGTAAAACTGTATTATGTAATTGCAAAATAAAACGGTTGAAACAACATAATATATCAAAAATACTTAAAAGTGATCTTTTAACTTATCCGATATCGTCATTGGTGGAAATTTCACAGATGAAGACGCAAAAGAGAAACAAAATACCGCAGATCACATTGTAAAGAAAGTAAAAATAAAACTAGCTATTAAAGACGCCCTACTTTTAAATAGTACTCAGAAATGGCCTTGACCCGGTTTTAGTTGGCTGGTGACGATACCAGGTGTCAACTGTCTGGCTCGATGACCTTTAAACGCTTATTAATAACATCTATTCAACAAATTTATGCAACAGAAATTAGAAAAATATTCTGATTTTGAAGAAAATTTGGATGAGGATGCAACAAATTTCAATCTTCGAAATTGTAAATGAAATCATGTCACTTATGTAAATGATTTGTTTTGGCAAGCCAACATTAATTTTATTTCCAGTGGTAACATTTTAAGCGTAACTTTAATTGAAAGAAATAGAATTTACCAATTTGTCGGTTTTACTTCAACAGCTTACAGTAAGCAAGGAAGCAAAATCCTATTATGCATCACTGGAGATCAACAACGTAACCGTGGAAGATGCTGGCAAGTATAGGGTTACGGCTAAGAACGAACTCGGCGAGAGCAATGCCACAATCAGCTTGAACTTCGATAGTAAGTACCCTCAAGTTTATCCCAAACTGTAAAATAAGACAATTCACGACCGAAATGTAAAATTTAAAATTGACGGAAAAGCAATAAAAACGAAATTGCAGCGATATATTATGATGACGCTTAATATTGTTTAACCAAAGCTATTTTATTGTGTGTATCTAATCCTTTACATGTATTAGTTGTAATCTGTTATAAACGTAGATATTGCAGCAAAGCTTGTATAATCATCAACTAATTCCTTCAGAATTTCAGTTACTCTACATAATACACTAGAAAATGTCGTTTTAATTAGTTATTATGTATTACAGATTAAGATGTTTTCTTAATGATCTAATTCGATATATAAATTCTTTTAATACACACTGACACATGAAACACACGATACACCCACCCATAACTATTATAATTATACACTTTACACCATACACTCTTGCACTTATAATCAAATTTATATTTTTAATTACTATTTTATTACTTATTCTTATATCTTTATCACCATCATGTTTCTTATCTCACCACTATTGCAACTGTGCTTTAATTAACACTAATACACCCTCGCAATATTTTTGTAGTTAGTAATAATGTTGCAGACTCTTCGCTTTAGCAATTGCACAATTAACACAATAACTCAAGCAACTGTCATGCGTACTGTTTGTCAGAATGAGAGTAGAGTGGAAAATATTATATACGTATAATCCAAATTTTTATCTATGTATTCTATTCGATTATATCATTTATCTATTTTCTTATACATCCCTCGATTAACTCTGAATGAGCCTGCGTTGCGTATTTTAATACACTAGAAAGAAAACATCTTAAATCTGATAACAAACGTGTAAAGGCAGCTGCAAATCTTCGTCAAAACAAAAATTGGTAAACAATATAATAATATGTTATTAATGAAATAGGCGACGAAGCGCCCGTGCCTGAGGACTTTATCAAACCGACATTTACGGAGAGACCAGTCATCAGGCAATCGGATGATGGTACCAAAATCTCATTCGAATGTCGATGTGTTGGCAAACCGAAACCAACCATCACATGGTAAGAAGTTACACAACACATATTTAATGTGATTTAAGACATACAATCGGTTCTAACTCTAGTACTCAATGATACAGGTACCATGGAAAAAAGATGGTAAAAGAAAGTAGTAGATATAAAATTACGTTAGAAGAGGACCAAACATTATATCATATGGCGCGACTCGAAATCTTAGGCGTTGAGAATTCGGACAAAGGAGAATACCGGGCTGTAGCGAAAAACAAACATGGTGAAGGCGTAGCAAAAATTAATCTAAACTTCGAAGGCGGAGATAAACCAAAGTAAGGAGACACACACAAAATTAGTATATTTATATTATGCGTAAGAGTTAGGGCTACTACTTAAATATTTTGTCTTTTAAACAGAATACCCGACGGTAAAGCACCGAGATTCCCTAAAAAGCCAACCATTAGACAGGAAGGCGAAGTACTTATAATGGAATGTATATTAGAAGCATACCCAGTTCCAGACATCACGTGGTTCCACGGAGATAAAGAAATTAGGGATGGTGCAAAAATGAAGATGTCCAGGAAAGCCACCGGAAAAGATACATTTAATTTGACGTTAGAAATTTTAGGCCCCACGCGGGAAGATGGGGGCAATTATAGGTGTAACGCCTTCAACTTGTTTGGCGAGAGCAATGCCAATATTGCTCTCAATTTCCAAGGTAAAACAGGATAATCATGCCATCATTTTATATTTTAGAATGTACGCATACAGTAGCAATAGCATGTAAAGCTTTAAGCTTTCGGGCAGCATGAAATTGTGATCGATACTCTGTGTTATAATAAAATATTAATATTCTCAGGTGGGGATGACGAAAATGGTTTCGCACCGTCATTTGTGGAGAAACCCCGAATCATTCCCAACGAGGATGGCACACTCATCACGATGCGTTGTGTCTGTAAAGCGAAGCCGGCGGCCGAAGTCACGTGGTACAGAGGCACGACCGTCATCAAGGCTAGTAGTAAAATCGAAATCAGATCATCCGAAATGGGTGAAGATGTATATGAGTTATTGTTGCTTTTGACAAACCCGACGGCAGCGGATGGTGGCTCTTACCGCTGTCACGTCAAAAATGAATTTGGTGAAAGCAACGCTAATCTCAACTTGAACATTGAGGCCGAACCAGAACCGGAAGGTGAAGGCCCGACGTTCGTTGAAAAGCCAACGATTACATCAAAGGACAATGGTAAATTAGTTATAATGGGATGCAAGGTCAAAGCTAGCCCTAGGCCGACGATCGTGTGGTACCACGAGGGTAAAGAAATCAGGGACTCGTCGAAAATTAAGACCAGGGTCGAGGTCGTAGAAGACGTATACACAATCATTTTGGAACTCATCGATCCTGGTATTGAAGACTCCGGATTGTATAAATGCAACATTAAAAATGAACTTGGAGAGCTCAATGCGAATCTTACGCTCAATATTGAAAGTAAGTATCAGATAAACTTCCATTTATTGGAAAGATATCTAAATAATCGTTATAACTTTGTAATAAATGCAAAGAATTACAAAAATGACTAAATACAAATATTCTTCCTCCACAGTCATTCCAGTTATCAAAGAGAAACCAAAGATCATTAAGATAGTTAAGAAGAAGACTGTTATTGTTGAATGTAAAGTATTAAGTAAATTTGCACCTGCATGCACGTGGTTCAAGGAGAGTACCGCCGTCAAAGAGGGCTCTAGGCATACTGTGCTTATTGAGCCTAGTAGAGAGGTAAGAAATACAATTTATAAGTTTATACGTCTCTTTTAACATACAGTTATGGAAGTTGTTTTGTTGCTTGATTTTCAATTCAATATCAATAATCTAACTAAGAAGTAACTAAACCATATTTTTGACAATCTTATTATTACTTCACAGGGCGAATTCACAGTCAAATTGGAAATCTCAAACGTTTCACAAACAGACAAAGGCTCGTACAAACTGGTCGCTAAAAATGAGAAGGGAGAGGCGACGTCACAGGTTGTCGAGATCACTGATATACCCGAGGAGAAGGGTGACAAACCCACCATCATCAAGCATCTTAGGAGCTTGGTAAGTTTAATATGTCACAAAAAAACAACAATGAAAACCGGTCAACGGACCATAATGCCAACAATGTGAGGTTGTTATAGTAGTCATCCACTGCACAAACATTTTAAATCTTGTTGACCGATAAGTCGATAAAATTACAAGAGAATTGCTCACCTCCACTTACATTGACACGTGTTCGATTAACAATCTATCCTCTCATTATAAAATCATTCTATAAATATTTTACAGGCCCGCAAAGAAAACGAGGAAGCCGAATTCGTGGCAGTCCTCAAGACCTCAGACCAGTCGTGCAGATGCACTTGGTACAAGAACTCAACGGTCATCAGGGAGTCCTCCGAGGTCAACACGACGTTCGATGGCACGAACGCCAGACTCATCATCAGGAAGGTGTCATCGAAATACGTCGCCAACTACAGGGTAGTGATCAAGAACGAATTCGGCGAAGACGAGTCGAGTGCTGACTTGACTATCGTCGAAGAAAAGGTAAGAACTGTTACATTTTATACAATACCCGTTTTTTCAACATCTCGCTTCAGTTTTCAATTGATAAGTATGGCTGATTTTTAAAGAAAAACTTGAGTATCAGAATCTTGACTTCTAAAACCATTAAACTACTCAAACCCAGTAAATAAAGAACTAAAGCCAGCAACCATTTCATAAACAAATATTAGTGCCCAAAATTACTACAATCATTACAAATAATGGTATTAATATTTCCGCATAACAATTCCAGAAAAAGAAAAAGGAGGAGGAAGAAGAAGAAGAGACGACTGTTATTGAGGAGTCTGAGGAGGAGATGTCGATCGTGGAGGAAAAATCTGTGATCGAAGAAAACCACGTCGAAGAGAAAAAGAAGGTAGGTTTTGTGCTATTTAAAATAAAAGATGAATGCCTCAAACATGACGACTTCCGTCAAGTTTGAGTCATTCATGTTATTTGTTATTTCTTTTCTATTCGAACAAGAAAAATTTACAAATAGACGTAAATTTATATAAATATACGTGTATTTTCTAAAAGGAGGAAGAAAAGAAATCTTCAATGAGAAAGATGTCAAAGAAAGAAGAAGTGAGAGTTGAAGAAAAGAAAGAAGAGGTCACAATAGAAGCCAAGAAAACTGAATCGAAGGCTGAGGCCAAAAAGGTTGAATCTAAGCTTCAGGAGACCAAAAAGGCTGAAATCGAAGCCGAAGAAACCAAAAAGATATTCGAGAAAAGACTTTCAAAATCCGAAGAAGAGAAGAAAGCTCTTCTGGAAAAACTCGAAAAGAAGAAACCTGAACCTGAACCGGAAAAGAAAATTGAAGGCATTCCAAAACTTAGGTCAGTCAAGCCTAAGGAAGAACCAGTTGAGGAAAAGAAAGAAGATACTAAAAAGAAAACAGAAGAAAAGAAAAAGGTGGTCAAAAAGAAGGTCGTTGCTAAAAAGGAGGAGGTAAGTGCGGTGGTTTTTGTTTATTGAGCAATGTAAAAAGCTTTTTTGACTGGTAAAAATGTATATAATTGTAACTACTTTTCAAAAGTAGAAACTGTTCTAAGAAAAGGTGCTAAAAATACAATGGTAGTTACAAAATTATGACTGATCATACTTTCACTCCATGATTCAAACCATTTGGAAGTATTGTATTTTATAAGAAAAAAGGCAAAATTTTCAAAAAATATAGTTTTTTTGTTCATTGGAACGTATAGCATTAAAATGTTCACTCGTGAAAAGTAAATCGGTTAAATTGTTACACTGTCAATAAAAATCTTTAGTGAGAATTATGACGCAACGAATTTGAAATGCAGATTTCCATTTGGTTGGAGATCTTCAAAATATTGTCATTTTGTTTATAAATTAAAGTTTTAAATAGTGTCTTTAGATTGTGATAACTCATTTTCTCTGTCGTGTGTGTTGTGATAACTAGATGTGCTAAACTTTCTTTGGATATAGGACATTATCGACTTCGTCGACGATTACGAGAGGCCTGTTTTGGAGAAATACGAAAAGTTTACACCGACGCCGCTCGATAAAAAACCTAAAGAGGAAATCACACCAAAGGTAAACACATTACACTATACACTCACACCACATTTAAAACTAAGTCGTAAATTAATTCGTGAATCTAGTGAATCTAAAAATAATCCAAGTGAAAATATTTAGGGTAAACGCGCATCTATTGCTGATAGCGTTAAAAGCGAACAAGACAGTGAGGAAGAACCTTCGGTGGCAGCGCCAGTGCCGGAGAAAAAGTCTAAAGTTGAAACTACAAAGGTATATGATAATAATATGTATACTAAGTTTGAAATTTTGCAAATACATAATATAACTGTACTATTTGTTCCCAAATGTAAACGTACGTTACGTACGTATGTTTATATAATAAAATATAAACACTAATTGAATCTTGCGGGCTGTAACCTAGGTTGAAGAAGAAAAGACAGAACCAAGGCGGCCTAGTATCAAAAAGGGTATCCCTAAAGCCGAGGAGCCTGTTGACGAGTTGTCGAAAGTTAAACTCGGAAAGTCTCCAATTAAACAAGAAGAGACTAAACTTGAGGAACCACAGGTCGCCAAGACCAAAAAACTGGTTAAGAAGGTAAAATCACAAATAGTCACAACTAAAACTAATTCAACTTGATAAAACAAAAATAAATAAACACATATTTTTCTAAAGCCGGGAGAACAAGCCGAATTCGTGGATGATTACGAAAGACCTGAACTTGAAAAATACGACAAAATGACACCAACTCCCACCGATAGGACCAAAAAGCAAAACGGAGTTGAAGAGGTATACAGAGTCGTTTTATTTTGCCGATTAACATTATATAATATACTAATTTATTCAAAGATTGCTATTTAAAATAGGTCTTGTAAATAGATAGAAAATTTAAACTGATAATTCTTATAGACTGCACCCGAATTTATCGATGACTATGAGAAACCAGAACTTGAAAAATACGAAAAGTTCACACCCACACCTAAGGATAAACGTCGGCCTAGTGATACTCAGGTAAAACATACTATCTTGGTATGAAATTCATTGACTCTAAAAACGTATAACAAGAAAAAAAATATTAATCAACTATATTTTCAATAGGATGATGTAGACATGATGAAAGGTAAAATCAAACCAAAAGAAAAGGAAGCAGAACCTGAAGTGCCTACACTCCGCAAACGACCTGTCCCTAAGGACAAGGTATTAGATATATTCAAATACCATTGTATATTTAATAAAAAACTTTTTGCGAAGTATAGGACTAAACAATAATAACGCATTTTGATATAGGAGGAGGAGAAAAAGCCTGAGGAGAAGCCAAAGGCTAAACCAAAGAAAAAGGACGAACCAGAAGCTAAAAAGCGTCCTTCTCTTAAAGAAAAAGAGGTATACACTATTAACATGATCACTTTACACTTAACAGTTTGGTAGCTCGAAATAACGAGTTTGAAAGCCGTGCAGGATCTATTAAACATAACATAACACTAAATTTCAAACAACGCAACGTTATTATAAACCATCACGCTATAATCCTCTATCGCGGCAAAATGATTTTCAGCAATTTTTCAGTTCTTGAATTATAAACAACAGATAACAGTAAGTAAGCTTTAGCATGCATGGCAAATATTGTAAAGCTTCGCTTCTCTATGTTTAAATATATTTTATGATATTGGATAGATCTAAGCTATTTACAGCGTTCCTGAACTGAAGATTCAATGGTAATAGTAAAAAAAAAATGTTTCTAACTGAATTGTTGTTAGTTCGATTGGGAAATTTACTAAAAATTACAAGAACCACTAGACACAGAATTCGACATTTTCTATCTTTTTTTCCTCTGTTCTGTGCTTCTCAAGGAACTGACCACAGAATGAACATCTATCTCATTTTCTACTCTTTTCTGAGTTCATTTAACAATGTATAATATTTTTCTTTACACTGTACTCATACATATTCAACAATTTAAAGGTCGCTGTTGAAGAGTTTGTCGACGATTACGAGAGGCCAGTTCTCGAGAAATACGAAAAAATCACGCCTACACCACTTGAGAAAAAGAAGAAGGTACACGTTACACACATCTAGCTTCGCTTGTACATCCTTGCTTTATTATAGTAGATATATTTACTGATAAAATTAAATAATCTATATAGGAAGACAAAAAGCCTGAGCCTGAAGAGGAAGTACCTTCGGCTACTGCTACTGCTAGGCGACGATCTGTCAAAGACAAAGATAAGCCAGAGGTAGGACATATTCCAACAAGTACATACACATTTCTTTAATCAAATGCGTACAGTTAACAAAGATATTATGTTTCTTTAGCCAATGGATGTTGACGAAAGCGTCAGCTTATCCAAACCGAAGGCACCGGCTAAACCAGGCCAGGAACCTGAAGATGTTTCGCTCACACACAAGACACCGGCTGAAATTAAGCCAACGGTTCGTAAATTTACATTCAAACACATTAGTTACATAAAGAATATTATAATACCAACCCAGATGTTAATCGCTATTAATACTATCTAGGAGGGCGAAGCAGAAGCAAAACTCAGTGTTAAGAAACCTGAAATTATTGACGAAAAGACCATTAAGAGACCTACACCTAAAGGCAAAGAGGAACCGAAGGTACGGTTTAAAGGATTCTAAATGAATAATTATAACTACACATACATTTTGCGTCAAAATTGAGTTAGAACCTTAGCTATTTCTTATTTCTGTTCTAAGTATATGAAAAGTTGTAATAAACTAAAACTTCAAATTCCAAATAATTCACAGACCACGTCCGAACGAATCAACACTAATATACCACCTTTATCTGCTGATAATGGTGCTCCTACAGTTTTAAAACGAATATTAATTCTTGACAAGGTACAGGAGTAGATTGCAAGTTGCAACTTAGAAATAGATACAAAAGCACTATTTTTATTAAAAACACGAATTTGGATTGATTATAAAGCACACGACACAAATACACACAACACATTTTATTTTTCTATTAACACTTAGAGAAACATTTAAAATGTTTATCTAATATGAGCTGATTTTATCACTACCATACTATTGTCCCAGGTATGGGTCATTATACCTAGATTTAATAAAAATTATACTATACAGAATAATTTATAGAAACACATTCGATTATACACTCACTTAAGGGGAGTGATAGGATCGGCCTCGTGACACACAATTTTATTTTTCACTAACTTGACTTTGTGATGTATAATACAAATGTGTTTGCGGGATAGGGAGAGGACACTGACGAGGCTGTCAGCCTCACCAAGCCTCGCACTAAGACAAGCACAACCGCTCCTGAAGAGGCACAACTCACACAAAAGACACCTAAGAAAAAGTTAACGGTACAGTTACTTTTAGTACTTTTTTTAATTATCTCAGTGCTCTCAAAACATATGAATAGCAGAATATTATCTTCTATCTACTGCAACTTTTAAAATGAAATAATTTGATTTTAATGAAATCCCAATCATTTTAATGAAAACATATTTTGGAGACAATCTTGTTTCCAATATTGTCTTAAATAATCCAAATGTTAAAATGCAATAATATGAACATCCATAGGAGGGTACTGAAGCAGCACAGTTGAAAGTCAAAAAGCCAGCTGTTCTTAAAAAGGATAAAGAAGACGAGGATCAGGTAGAGAGGAAAACGCTTAAGTGCTGCAATGTAGATAGACTACTGAAACTGTTGTTGTAGCCATTGAAGTAGATCTTGACAATCATGCTGAGATAGTTAGAAAAACAAACACTAATGTTTTGTAGTTAGTCTAATACAATGGATTACTCTCTTGATCAATTCACGTGACACTACACCTTTATTGGACAATGAATGTAGTGTACCGTACATCATTACATAACAAATCAACCATCTACATAAATTATAAATAAAAAACACAGCTAAGTAAATGAAATTACTTAAGCGCAACACACTTACAAAATAATTTAAGTGACATCGATTAAGGGGAAGTCCACTGTTTAGCATGCTAGTAATTCCACCGTTTTCTACAGAGTATCAACACACTAATGCAATAGTAGCACCCCAAACTGCGCTTCTAATTAAGACCATCCATTAAACCTTGATTAATTCCCTAGGACCCAATCGTAGTAAAGGGTGGTAAATTTGAAAAACCCCAGCTCAAGAAAACTGTTAAGAAGACAACAGAAAAACCTAAAAAAGCTGTATACAGTGAACAAGAGATTGAAAATGATGACGACGGGGTAAAAATTGTTTCAAACGTTGTTCTAAGTGACGTCAACTTTCTATCTCTTTCTGTGTCTATCTGCAATCTATTACACTTCTTGTCTTGTCCAGTTTCAAGCACAACCTTTTGTGACGTCCATCACTAATCACAACTGCACCATTTCTTTTGGCACAAACCTCACTACACCCTGTTCTAGATTCCGAAGAATTTGATGGGTTCTACGTCGTTGTTCCAGGTTTGGTTGCAAGTCGCATGCTGCTTGTATTACGCTTTACATGTATTTAGTTTCTTTTTCAGGTTTATGTTTTCAATACGTTTGCTGTTTCGGAATCATATTCGTACTTGGCGATTGATGTTTTTACCTTGTGCGAGATGTAATGAAAAATATTTTTCTTGCACATGTAGTAACGCCCACAACATAGTTCTCCTTATTTCATATTGCACAAAATATAATGGTAAAGCCCGCAGCACACGTATTAAATCTTGCTTCATTATATGTTACATGTCTATTGTTTGTTATATGTTTACTTACAAGGGGAAGTAATAATAAACAGAACTATATTATTCGTTACAACTACAAAGGCTCAATGGGAAATAAAATAACCATCAAAATATCACCAAGATACTAATACAAATTCTAAATAATTACAGATTGAGCTCGACTTTGTCGATGATTACGAAAGACCAGTACTTGAAAAGTACGAAAAGATCACGCCAACTCCCACAATTCGGGAGAAGAAAGAAAAGGAAACAACTAAGGTAAGAATAACTACTCTGATGATATTTATTTACATAAAAAGTTGTTAAATAGTATATAAAAGCTATTAAAAAATATGTTTAAATATACGAGCGGGATGAAAAGGGGAGCGAAAGATCAATGATTAAAATATCAGTTAAATCAGAGAACAAAAAATAAAGAACAAAACATATAAAATAAGGCAGGTTAATAAACAGTATATTTGAATAAAACAGGTGACGATGATCGCCCAACAGGCGCAGCATCTTGAAGTCAAGGTATAAGAGATAATGTGAAGCGTGTGGACCTTGTCAATGTCGTTCACCTTGTTTTACCACCCCAAACATACATCACATACAATAAATCAAACACTACATAAAATAAAAACAAAATATTTGAATGATTCCGGAAGGTTCAAAAATGTTTTATATTTTTTTATCGATATATGAATATTCAAAAATATGTTTTCTAAATTATTATTATCGAAATTGTCTACAATTTTTTCTGACAAATCTATCGCTTCAAATCTATAACACACACGGTGGTACGGTGGTACAGCATTCAAATGTAATTTAACCCATTTTGTGTTATATAAAAGAACTGTTCTATGACGTGTTAGAGCCATCATTGTTCCAGTGTGAAGGACAGACGGAGCTATCCAGGATGATAGCACTACGCCTTTATCACAATGGAATTACGATTACTTTGGCAGGTCACAGCACAGCTCTCGAAAAAATTTGTTTAACAAATCCATTGAATTATTGTGGGCCCGTTTATCTACCTATGTCTCGTCATCCCAATTGTAAATATCGTTTTGAAAATCCTCTGTTTTCCCATGTGTCCAATTTTTACTGCCTTCTGTACCTGTATATACGTTGCCGTTTGTTAAATAGCCTTCCAATGTTATTTCTGTGCTAATACGAAAATATCGTTTTTGTTTCCCTAGACCGAAAGCAGAAGGACTTCGTTCGCTAGCGAGGTTTGTATAAATTGAAATTAGCCGCCTAAAACTGCTCTTTAAGGTCGCTTTTTCTCTTTCCGCATGCAAGTTTAATAATATTGCGGGATATGATCGAACGCTTTATCACGTTATGCCTCTGTAGCCCGCAATATAATGAAACATGCATGCGAGCTGGTTGTAGGTGGAAACGTAGCCTTAGAGAATAATGACACATATTATTGTCTAGTGAAATTTGCTTTCTTTGCTGAATTTTCAAAAACACATACTTCCAAACGCACAACATTGACTAACATTTTTGTGCTGTAGGTCAAAGAGGAACAGAAATCTGAGAGCCGTAGGAGCTCCATCATGGAAAACAAAGCTGTTAAGGTAATAATATTCATATTTTGAAAACTTGATCAACACTACACCTCAACGTATGCCTTAGGTCCTACATAAAAATGAAAACAAAACAGAGACGGAAAGAAAAACTATGTCATCCATATTTAAATAAAAATGTTCTTTTTTTCATTCAATAGCTTACAAAGGAGACTGCTGAAAGCAGAAAGTCTTCCATTTCACAAGTGGCTGAACAACAAGAAATTACTGCTGCAACTGCTTTGAAAAAGACTGCCCAAAAGGTAAGTGCTTTAAATGGACATGCTTTTATACTGAAATGTATCGTAAGAAGACCACCAAAATGTTGACTGTTATTTAAAAAGTAAAGTCAAAAATGTTAACCAAATGAAATACTCACCACATCCGGTTAATGTAAAATTTTGAATAAAGAAAAAATAAAAATTGAACGATTTGGTGGTCTTGTTAAAATATATATTACAATCGTAGATAGGGCAAACCCTAGCAATCGAGCAATTCCTAAAGTGTAGTTTTATTTTTGAGTTTGAAGTTCATGTAGACATCAATAGACCCCGAGTGTCTTAGATATCTAAAAATTATGGCTGAGTCTCCAATGCTTTTAGAAGAACAAAGGCACTAGTTACGCGAAAACCCTAAGCTTCTGTAGTTAGATGATGCGAATGGAGTTGATTTTAGATTGACAGAAAATAATGGTCAGCCGAACAAAGTTGAGATTTTGTATAAAGAATTCAACAAGTTATCCGTTGAATCCAAAAACTGTCGTGGCATTTGCAGTAGAGATTGGCTTTGAAATAATGATACCCAGGAAATAGTGTAAACGCAACCCCTATTCCCGCTTATTCATATTTTCCCCATTACCTTGTTATTTTAGAGTACATTAAAGGCGGCAGAAGCAACACAAGTGGAACAGATTAAACTCAAGGTAAGTTTTATGTCGTACACCATGCATGTCCATAGGAAAAATATAAATTCAAAAACTATGGAAAATATAAATGTCATTGTCTTTTCTTTTGTATATACGAATTCTATTTTAAAACTTCAAACGATCAACAGACGATTGTTTGATTACTGTGTGTCAGTAAATAACTACGTGGACAATAACATATTTGTATAAATTGATGTTGTATACTACATAACGAAGGGACGTCCACATGAACACGTGCAAGATACTGAACGATTTATTTTTGTAAATAGGATGAGAAAGGGAAGGTAGAAGATACGGTACCTACAGATAAGCCTTCAGATAAAACATATCCGTGGCGACCTACGAAAACAGACACTCAGGTATATACACATACGCTCACACACATACACTCACCATTACATTTAAAAATAAAATACTTATTGTATTCCGTGTAATAGGAACCTACTGAAACAGTGGAACCGAAACGTAAGGAAAGCTTAGACCGGCCTACCGATAAAACTACAGTTCCGAAACGTCGTGAAAACGATACTGAGGTATATTTTAAAATATTGTAAATATAATACTTAAAAACAAAGTTTCAAAACATTAAATATTAATTATAAGATTTTTACTTAGGATACTGAAGATGTTGAGGAAACTGAGGAAAAAACTGAGACAAAACGTAAAGTTTCTATCGATAAGTCTAAAGAACCTCAGCCTAGACGACGACCCAGCAAACCTGAGGAGGTAGAATCAATTCACAATTTTAATTTTGTACTTAAATTAGAAAATAGTTTTACTTACTTATTACACAACAAACAGTAAACATTAACACAATTCATTGCAATCACAATGCATTTTATGAAATAGACTTAAGACAGTAGTCGTAGTAAACAATTTAATGACACTTTAATTTGTGGGTGGAACACAGGATAAGAAAAAGAAAACAGAAACTGTTGAAAAGACTGAAACGAAAAGAAAAACGTCTATTGACAAACCAGCAGAACCTACTTATCCTTGGAGAAAACCAAGTAACGCAGATGATGAGGTAGACATTTCTTCTTTTTTTAACAAGTAAAGTAAAGTTTTTAACAAGTAAAGCACTTTAATAATAAACATTATATTTTTAAACAGAACAAAGAAAACATAGAAATAACAGAAACCATAACTAAGAGAAAGGTTTCAATTGATCGTCCAACTGAACCCACGTTCCCTTGGCGGAAACCAAGTGAAGACGATGAGGTATTACATCCTTCTTTCAAAAATAAGTATTTCGTAGAATTTTGTGATCGAATATATTCTAATAATAACGTTTTTGGACAGGATCAAGTAGACCAAAAAACAGAAGTTAAAAGAAAAGTTTCCATTGATAGACCCACTGAACCAACATACCCTTGGCGACGTCCAAGTCATGTTGATGAGGTACACAGATAGAATTTTAAATGTTATTTTGACATTTTTCTTTCTCTCTATCGCTGTCTCTCGTTATCTTTCACGCGTCTTCCTTTCACGTGACAATTATAAAAACTTATTTATAGTACTGACAATAATTATCATTATAAACAGGACGAGAAACTTCCAATGGAAATAGACGATGAACCATTTGTACCGAGACGAAGGGTGTCAGTTGATAGACCAACAGAACCCACATATCCTTGGCGCAAACCTAGTCTTGATGTTGAGGTAGATAATTTTAATAATAATGATATTGATAATAGTTATTTCAGTTTTATTATAAATGAGAATAACTATTTTAAACAGGATATTGTTGTACTTGAAACTCCTGATGAAGAAACGAAAAAACCAGTAGAGCAACCTAAAGAATCTGCCTATCCATGGCGGAAGACAAACAATGTTGAGGAGGTATATTTAATCTATATTTCATCAAATATAGATTTCTGTTAATATGTCATAGTCTCACACAAAACATATTTTTTTCATACAGGATAAGAAAGAGGCTAAAGAGCCTGAAAAACCGAAAGATAATTTATTGACGGATAAACCAAAGGAATCTGAGTATCCTTGGCGTACACCGAGCAAAACAGAGGTATAACAAATATTTTCAAACTTCTTATATTCACTATATGAGGTTAACAGTATATGAAATCGTAATGATAATAAAATTAACTCAATAGGAACCCGCGACTAAAAAACCAGAGCCGGAACCAACTAAAGACGCTCCAAAGTCTAAGGTAGATTTCACAATGAAATATTTGAAATGCAACCTACACAAGATTACGACTATAAATTAACTTTCAATTACTTTACATTCTTAGGAACCAGAAGATACACAGAAAACACTAACAGACAAACAATTGAAACCGACACAAACACCCTTCTTTATGAGGAAGAAGGCTAGTTTAGAGGTAGGTATTCACTACATTCGGCTAGAGATAAATCAAAGCCCAAAGCTTGATTAAATGTCGTGAACGTAATTTCGCTTAAATTTCCTTTAAATCTTATAAATTTCCTGGAAATGTTATATCTACGCCAAGACGACAAATACGCACGTTGGCAACGCGACTTGCCATGGTCAGTGTTATTACGCAAATGATTCATTGTCCTTGAGTTTTTCGGGTTAGATTTGTCCCTAGTCTTACATATACATAACAACTTCACAAAGTTACTCTACACAACATACACATACATCACAGACACAAAAAGTGGTGAAAATGCCTTTAATAACTTAAAAAATAAAGTATCATGAATTATTGCCTAGGAGCCTCCTCCATTTTTGAAGAAACGGACAGATTCCATCGCAGAACCTACAAAAGAAAATATAACAGAGACTCAGGTATATAACTCAAAATAATCTAGTCGTTAAATAACTTTGATAGGAGAATTACTTAATTTAAAAAATATCATTTCTTAGGAGCCTGAAATACCAAAACGGAAACCTTCTGAACCTTCAATTGAAACGATTAAGGATACACCAAAGGTAGTTGATTAATTTTGTTAAATTTTTTGTGTACTACTTCCTTAAAAGTACTTTCTGTTTTTAATTGGACTGAAATAAAGATCAGTTAATTATGGTTCTTTAAAATTGATTAACACACCTACAATTTCTTAGGAACCCGAAACTAAAAAAAAGTTAAAAAAAGAGCCCAACATGAAACCAATCGAGAATGCTACACAGAAAATACAGGTAGCTTTTCTTTGCAACATATATATGTATGTCACTGGAAAATAGCAAACGCCGGTAGATTGTAAAATATCGCATGAAATTTAAAACTATTTTTACTTAAGACACGGATATATTGGGAACTATTGAATTTGGATGAGATTGATTGTATAAAAAACGATTTCTTCATAATATATCCAGAAATATAATCTAATAAAGATATATTACAATCTTACGGAGTCTGCAATTTTTCGGCCCTCTAAAATCTAGTCAAATAGTAATCAACTGTAAATTGTACCTAACTAGGCACCGGAGATACCTCGGAATATACACTCGGAATCTGTTGAGGAACCTACAAAGCATGTGATACAAAAACCAAAGGTAGCTTATCGATTATTTAAAAGTAAAGAAATTAATCTTAAAAATTTCAAAGAATAAAATAATTATTCAAATAAATTGAATGCCTTTTAGGAACTAGAAGTATCTAGAGCTACTATTGAAGATAAAAATAAACCTAGAGAAGAGGTTTCTCAAATAACTAAGGTACTAAAATTGTAGATGTTATGATTTTTCTAATTTATAATGTTACAGAACTAAAATAAATAAAAGTATATTATTTTGCTAGGACGATGAACCTAAAGTAGAGAAACCACTTAACATACCCACAATAACAGAAACACTATATCCATGGAGAAAACAACACTTGGAGGTAACACACAAACATACCAACACTTACACTTACTCACATATACACACTACAACAAGAACTGCACAAAACTCACACAATAAAATCTATTAAAAATAAAATGCATACTCACGTGCTGCAATCCGTAAAATGTTGACTATATCATCAGGTACCGACACTCATGACTCCGGAACCGGAAAAGAAAGACGAACCACCGGTCGTTCCATTCTCTTGGCAGGTCATTCCTGAAATACCACAGGTAGAAATTATAAATTTAATCAATCTATTAATAGGACAGGTAAAAATAAAGAATAGGTAATAACTAAACATTTTACTGATCAGGCCGAACAAACACCAGAGCTAGAAGACAAATATAAACCAACGTTACTCGAAACACCGGAGCCGACTGCTCCTTGGCGCAGGGCTAAATCCCCTCAGGTACACACACAGTCATCAACACACATTCATCGCTTCAAGAAACACGCACACACATTCATAAAAACGCACAGGATTTTGCATACTCTGAATTGGCCTTATGAGTTCCAAATTATATGACGGATTTTAGTAACAACCAAATTTTTTGATGACTGAAGAATTGAAAATGCGGTTGTTACGAAATACGTCATCAAAACGCTTGCAAAATTCGTACACATCGTACGGTCGCCATTAATAAAATTTACTGTATAGGCTGAAACGACTGAAGGCAAAGATGAAAGTATACCAGCCACATTTGAATTACCACAGCCCGCTTATAGCAGCAGACCTCAATCGCCTGAAGAGGTATACATAAGCACCCACAGTGTTACCGCACAGGATATTTGCACAATGCACAATTATATTAATTACAGGAGTGGTAGAGCACCGGCACATTTGCACAAGCACCTAGATAGATTCTTCAAAAAATGCACAGCTGTCTTCAATAGATTCTATTAGTAGAAATAGATGCACTGTATAAGTAGTTCCTTTGTATTTGTAGTCGATGTAGATTCATTTTTTTTCTTTATAGATCTAACTTAGAACAGCGATTTGTCTGTAAATATGTAAATAAATATAGCTGCACATTGTTCTAGTTTAGATAATATTTTGTAAAGCGATGTTTGCGAGTATTAATAAACACTTTTACTACTATTTAATGTCTGTATGCATGTAATAGAACTCTCACATTTCTCGCTTCTGCTTTTGCTTATTAATTTTTACACAATTTTAAATGTAAAAAAATGTGTAATTTATAATTTTTCAGTGTTATGGTAAGTATGCTTGTAAGTATACAAATGTTAAATTGCCCTATAAAAGAAACCTTTTATTTTCGTTTGAACTACATTAATCAAGACAAATATCTTTAAATCCAGTAATGAAATAGGCACAACAACCTCTAATTACTATTTTTCCTTAGACACTAGTACTTCCTCTTAACTAGGATTAAACTTAAAATATTAATTGAAAATAACATTTAGATATCGTTGTTAAACAAGCACATGACTTACAGAAAGTGGCAGTCAAAGAAGAAAAGGTCGAAGAAGAAGCAAAGAAGGCCAAGGTTACCTCAGTGAAGAAGAAGGCTGAGGATCTGCCAGAAATCGCTGACTACGACAGGCCTGATCTGGAGAAGTTCGAGAAGCCTGAATTCACGCAAACAACCAAGGACAAACCTGACAAGGTACATGTTATAAGCCTTAACAAACACTAAACTAACGGTTAATTTACTATACTTTGTGGAATTAACTAAAACATATGATTACGAACAGCCGATACCAAAGGTACCGGAAATCAAGGCGCCCGAAGAGAAACCAGCAGCGCCCAAGATCGAAGTCATTCGTGAGAGGTCTCCGAAACCAGAAATGCCAAGGAAACCTTCACTCGTACCTGGTGCACCTGTCGGAAGACGTGGTTCTCTCATTCCTCCCCCGGAGGAAATGGGAAGACGTCCTTCTCTTATCATCAGCGACGAGGTATGTAGTCAACTCTTTTTGTCTAGTTATAAGATTTATCTAGACTTACTTTGTAATGTTTTTTTTTTGTACTTGGATACCAATTGTCTTCATTTTCAGTGAAGGTATGACTTGTTTTGTAGACCTTTATGTACAATTGTGCCGTCTTAGTCTTAGACACGTTAAAATATACCAAAGAAGCGCTGGCATCAGAATCACTCTTTGAAAACGCAAGCTTTACGGCTGATAGCACTTCTGCGTTTGAGTCACAGAAACAGCATTTGCACTTTTAAACATGAATGGTATTCTGGTTGAAATTTAAATGTTTATATTGATCGTAAAATTGTTTCTAAAAGAATATTTGAAATTTAAAACAAAGCTTGAAAAGTTTTTAAAAATATACCAGATTGCCAACTTTTGAAAAGCGTCATGAATTTTCCTCACTTTTTTGCTGCATTTGTCTCAACATCTGCAATTTTGAAGCATGATTCGTTCTAACTAATCGCGTGCAATCTGCAATCAACGAGTGATTTACACGGATGTTAGCGCATACTACAAAGTAATTTTAGCCCCTAGTAGTATAGACCCTATTCTCTCAAGCCGAACCCATAACACGAATGCATAGACCCTTCAAAAAGACATTTTCATAATCGTCTGACAAAGATGACGCTTTGTATTACCAGAACGCTTTAGCAAAGGATATTAGAGAATGACTTGGTTTACAGTGGAGTTGAGCTTAGACCCTTAATTCCTTGCTTTTAGATTAAACAGAGTTTAGCAATGTCACAGCAGATACTTTTGAAAACACTGATATTGAATCGTGTATGTAGCGATATTAAGACCGTGCAAAACGTAATCCACAGGAGAATAGAAAACTAAGACCCGGTGAGGTGATCGAAGAGAAGAAGGTAAAAGATAAAACGCTAAGAATTCTAAATGAATGTTATTATTGCCGTGACAAATTCTTAACTAAATCTGTATACGGTATTATTAATGCATTTGCATCCGACGCGGTTTAAAACACTGTTTCACACGTAATACTGGATAATCACATGAACCTTGGAAAAAGTATTGGTAACGAATCATGGAATATATTGGTAAATGTTATTATCCAGGTTATATCTGTCTAAGAAACGTTTTGTCGTCGGAGCACAAAGCTAAATTGCACAACTTTGTGAAGTACGCATACACAGATAAACTGCACAGCTTGTAAGCACGTTACGCACACGAAATAATGATCAGAGATTGGTCGTGTCGAGACGAAATCTTTCACAGGAATGGTGTGCCTAAGGAGGCTTGTCTTACACAACACGATAATGATCCGGACACTAACATGAACGATTAACACGAAGGTGACGCAAACTGTAACGTAATAACTATTGCACACGCTCGCTAGGACATTGCACCAAATAATGAACTAAAGTTAGGTTAGGCAGATAGCCCAGGTTCGGCAGCGGAGATTTAGGTAGGGTTAATATTACATATGGGATTATCAATGTTTTTTAACAACAGGTCACGAAATTACGTCCCGGCGAAGTTTTAGACGAGAAAAAGGTGAGACCGATTGGATCTGGTCAGTTTTAGGTGGACGCTGCTCGCTTTTGCAAAGCATTTTTTGTCTTTTTTTATTTTTCTTCTATTGTTGCACACATGACTACACGGACGACCTTTACTCTTAAGTTTATAGACATAAGTTTTATTTACAGGGAAGATATTGTGATAATTAGTTTTTTACCACATAATAGTTTTACAATGACATTCATATCCCCCATTCCCCACAAATACACGCTCGACAACACAAGTCGAAGCGAATCATTGGTTTTTGAAAAAATATATAAAAAGAAACAAAACCACAATCTTCCTTTCATTACCCCCATTATAATGTATCCCTTTTCAAAAAGCTGCGTCTTCAATAGCTTCCAAAAGAGCTACTTTTAGACCCTTTAGTTGCAATCTTTACAATGTCCGAACTCTTTTACAAATCTTTTTCTTTTTAGATGTTCTATTTAGAATTAGATTTAGTGACCGCTTTGCCGACCAGCGGGTTTACGATGTGACAAAGCATCGCTGGGTTTGACCTTTTTGTTGATGAGTGAAATGAGCAAACAAGCATTTCAAAATAAGTTCGAAAAAGGAATTTCAGCAAATACTTGTATTTATAATTCCAGATGATTTAATCCATAGCCAACAACTCAAGTGGAATTTGAATTTCGTCATGTATGACAGAGTTTAATGATTCAAACTATGATAATTTGCTCCAAATCAGATTCTCCACCAATTCTTAACGCTCAATCATCTCGAACCACATCGAATTAGACACAAACGTTTATTTCTCTCATCAACTAAGCTTGTTAGTTTTACTTTTAGAATGGCTTTATTCAATTTTCAAAACCTAATTTTACTTTTTAGTTTTCCACTAATCAATTTCTAAATGCATTTGACATTTTACCTACTATCACTTTGACGAGCTACAAATGTATTAAAACAAAACTTTACTGACTCGCATTAACTGCGCGGAACATGTAAATGCTTCGAATATATTTTCTCAAACTAGTGGGAAAAACTAATTATAATAAGAAATAATTTATAATTATTATTAATGATGCACATACAAATTCACACTACACATTAATACGTTTACATTTGACACTACTACATCTGACACGCATACAAAACACACAATTATTAACTTTTCAGCACTCAATATGTATTTGTACAGATTTTTATATATGAGCACACTTTAACAGAGAATGTTTTACTAAAACTTATACTTTTTTTTCAAAAAAGAAACGCGCCAGGCCGGGTGAACTCTCCGAAGAGGTATATAATGTGTGAAAAACTATCTGTTTAGATTATATACATGTCATAGAAAAAAATAGACTCGTGGCTAACATAGACCTTTTCAAAGTGATTAATTTCAAAGTGAATAATTTCATATTCGTCGTAAATAAAAACTCTATGCGTCAAAAAAACGTGGCATAGAAGGAAACCTATCATTGTTATATGTTACATTTCGATTCCGAAAACCGTATTTATGTTTTGTAAATAAAATAGAACCAGTGCTACTAATACCTTGTCATTCTAACATTATATTAAACATTTAATTAGTAGTAAAATGATAATTATGACGACACTTAAAATCTATGCATGAATCCTATTAAAATCCAACTTTAAATCAAGAGCACTGATTTTATCGTACGTACTGTATAAATAAATGGGTCTATAAATTATGAGCGCACTTAAGTGAAGCCCATTTTATTTATCACTGTCGATAAAACTGTGTTTATTAACTCCTAATCCTAATAAAAATAATAATTTGCGACACCGCACGCACAAGTAAATAACAAATAAATTAATAACTTTATTCTATTTAACGTAATAATAAAAGCCAACATTAATAGCGTGAAGCAAGGTTATTTATTGCGTTATTGTGAAAATGCATGGAGGTATTCAATTTATAGCTTTAGCACCCAATAACTGTTTATAGTTTTAATTTTATGTTGATATCACAATGAACAAAAGTAAAATCTATGATGACCTTGAGATACTACTCAAACAATTTCCAATACTTGAATATATTCCTTCAATAAACTTAATCACAGATGTTACTTGCAATCACTATAAAGATGCCACAAAATGTCTTAAAGATTTAAAATTAATGTTATTGTAAACATCACAAAACACAGGATCTAATTAAACGAACAGACAACTATTCCAATTATGCGTGTAGAATATATAGAAGCGGAAGCTAAACAAAGATTCTATAATTACAAATGAATTTCGTTTGTAGCCAACATTTATGTATCCATGACGCAAATAAGGCGATAATAATGTCAACTTAGTGACTCATCAGGTACATAGAAATGCATTAACAGTTGACACGTTTACAGCATCAAAGTTCCAATGTAAAGCTATGCAGGTGGGCTGGCTATGTTAGATCGGCATATGTGTAATTTCCTAAATCTTTTCTATAATTAGAAAGTACCTGTCAATACTATCAACGATTACAAGGAGATCAATAATAAAGACCAATCTTAAACAACATTTCTTGGGAAGTGACAATAAAATTGATTGAACTTGATGAAATAAATCAACTCTAAAACAGTAAAGAAGAAAATAAAACTCCAAAAGAAACAGAAACTAAAGAAAATAAAGGAAAACGCACCTGTTACTGGTGATAACGTAAAGCGAGATGGCGCGGACACGGTTAATGAAGCAGAGTGAGCACAATGCGTTGTGCGCCAGGAGAGCGCTTGTCGCTGTTATGATTGATCGTTATTAGTATAAATATGACTATAGTAATCAGGCCAAGAGCGGAACCGCTGTTCTTGAAACGTTCTCACCCTTAACTGCCTCAACTTGCCAGAGACACTGAGTTATGTCATATTGTTAAAAAGATATACGTCTCGATATATTGATTTGTGCAACTAATGTTGACACCTAAAATAGAATGTAAAAGATTGATTGCCTTAATTGAACCGTAAATTATAATGGTGGCAATGTAATGACAATATGCATTAAAGCATTTCAAATAAACATTAGATATAGGCGTTGAGCTAGCGAGGACAAAAAATAAACAAGACATAGTATGGCTAGATGGCGTTGTAGTCTTAAATTTTATAGAGACTGCTGAAAGTTTTACAACAATAATAAACAAAATACCAGCGATAGATGCTACCCTTACAAAAGTAGGGGATAATAATGATATGACGGAAAACAAAATTGAAATAGACAACTAAAAGAAAATAATGCGTAATATTATAAAAATTACATCAAACATAATTAAAATGGATATAAATAAAGACAAGGACAGTCCACAAATAGAAATAAAGCGAATCTTTGATTGACATAATGGTCGAATAGGAAATAACTAAAATGCGCGTGGGCAGACCACGGGCGACTGAATAGTGGGCTGGGACAGAACCACTCCATCAGAAAAATTTGGCAAGGGTGATGATGCCAATAAATTTGGCAGTTAGTTCCTCAAATTAATCTTGACATAGACAAGTTTAAAACTGTCTCTAGAAATTTCTAATCAAGAAGCTCGTGTACTTATCAAAACATACTTGGAAAAATACTATGTACACTAGTAAATCTTGTATGTTGATATTTAAATGTTAGCTTCGGAACAGACTGACATACCCCGTTTTGTACAGCAATTGCAGCTCGCGCAAAAAAGGCAAACACGGCTCGGGATAATAGAAGCAAATCAACAGGTAGCATTCGAACACCCGCGGTTAAAATTTGTCGGCTCGACAGCGATGCAGGCGCTCTCGACACAAACTCACTTGCCAACTATGGCAATCATGTGAATAGAATGCATTAATACCAGGGTGCCAATCAATCTTTCGATCTTCTTGCGCAACCCCTCAATCTAATATTATTTATTAATCTAGTCAAACACGCGCACACACTTTGTCTCCTCGAGACAACTGTTGTTTGGCTGTGACAACCAACTGATTGTATCAATATTGACCGACGTCATACACTGTGGTCTTTACAGCTATTGTAGCCAAGGCAAGGGTTCGAATCATCCACAGTAGGTCAACGGAAACATATTGACCTTAATTACAGGTGTCAATTCGAAAAAAATGCGTATCATTAATCATAGAACCGAAACCGAGAGCTTCCTCGGTTCAAAGCCAAACATCGGTGAGAACATGGCCCATCACTATGGGTGATAACTTCACGCATATAGCAACGTTCAAGAACATGCTGCACGGATGGCTCACCTTAATCTGATAATTAATTGTATTGGTCTGCTGATTTGTGCTGTGCACAAATAGCCGCCCACCGCCCCCGCGCCCCACCATTGCCAGGCGACCATGTCTACACGACCCCTTCTTCAGTCTTTTGACATTCGCGCCCATTTTTGCATGGAACGACTAACGAACTGCCCCAAATCGAAATTTCACTAAACGACTCCAAAATAAAACAACAAAAATAGAAAAAAACAAGCTGTAACACTTAGCAAGTAAATATAAAAAATAGCATTTAATTAGAAGCTTTTTTCATAATTAATATGGATGATCCGAATGAAAGGAGAGAATTTTTGAAACTTTCAATAATTTTGAAAATAATTTTAAGTGTTAAAGATAACGATGAGTAGACGTAAGATGAGACTGTGATATAGTGTGTTGCAATTATAAGTAAACTTTTAATTTTATAATTTTAAACGAGAGGTTCGATTGTTTTGTGGCATCAAAGTGATTATATGTGATTAACAATGGCAGCGGTTGCTAAAAAACCGGTTGCTGCCTTACCAAAACCTGCACCTGCGGGTGATCCGGTAAGTATGAAACTGCTTTTGTTCTATGTATTACATGTCCCGGAAAAATCAAAGGTCATTGAAAAGTTCCAGGAAACTTTTGCGATAAATAGTTTTAAGTTTTTCTTCCGTTTTATACATTGCCAGAGTTTGCTTTCTTACTCCAGATTTCTCCAGTAAAGAAAAATATCCATAGCTCTGACACAGTTACATAAACTTGATTGATTATTTCAGACTCTAAAGTTAACTGTCCTTCAGAAAATCCATCGGGTTATGATTATTTTGAGACAATTCTGAATTATGAAGCTCCACTAATGTGGTCATAAATCAAATATTACGATACACCTGTTAATTATTTCATTTAAATCAAATGCATTCCAAGAAATTCATAATTTAACGCCTACTGCCGTTCATTTTAGCTAAGCAAACACTGTGTTGCGTAAGCAATATATCTTTCAACTAGATAGCTAATTAATATTGTACAATGACTTTCGCAATAGTTAATGAAATAAAAGGAACATCTTAAACTGAATTATTAATTTGATTGACCCAAAGCGAAGTTTGATTTTGCTATTCAGACGCCTCATGTTAGCCATCCTTTTGTTGTCCGAGATTTTTTCAATATCCATGAAAGACCTCTTTGGCCTTTGGCTTTCTCTCATTGGTGTGAGGTTCTACGTTTTACCTCCGAGCACATTCTTTCCGTGTTGTCCCATTAGAAATTTCTCAGTTGCACTTCCGAGTTCGGTAGTTATCCTAATTCCCCATTACGTGGGATTTTTTTAACTATACACCTTCATTACCCCTTCATTGATTGTATATGTGACGGTATGTCATGTCCACGACCTACATTGTTTTCTGTTTATCATACAACGTATTAATCAAGTCAGTCAAATGACGTAGATGATGTTTGGCACAGTAGCTATCAGGAAGATCAACACGATCATAAAATAGATAAATCTTCTTGCAAACCAATAACTCAATCGAATTTTATTGGGGGCATACCATGTTCTGCTTTTCCTGTTCTTGTATAGGAAAGCGTGAAGATATGTAAGAGTACACTTGCGCCACATTTGTCAGGAAGTCCAGTATTGTCAGGCCATTTGGCTAACGCTCATAACGCAGTACAACTGTCATAACATTCTATTGCATCATCCATTTTACCAAGCAGTTACCAAGCAAGCAATTTTTCAATCTATATCGGACTAGAACATCTATTTGGTAATGTTTTAATGACCTTTGATTAAGTTATTTTGATTTGTCATTTGTTTCACCATCAATAATTTATAATTAAGTACCTTTTTTAAGAATTTGTCAGTAATTTTCAGTGTTGCGAGATTTATCATTTCTCTTATTATCAGGATTTAAATTATTTTGAGAAGTATCTAAGTTTATTGTCTCTAGGAATCAATGTATGGTGAAGCTTGTGATCAATATAAATGTTTTGATACTCTGTCAGTGTAACTACATATGAATTGAAGAAAGTTAATGCTCCCTTTTATGTCTTTTATATCTTAACTACTTCCGAAACATGTAAAGCAAATGGACCATTTCTTTAAATTTATAGCTTAGTTAGGATTTCGAGGAAGATTAAGTAGAATTAACGTAATGTAACAATATTTATTTTAATTATTATACAATTTTTCGTTAAAAATCCAAGGTCAATTTGCTCTACAGTATTATTTGTTGATTTCAAAGTGATTAACCCCACTCAGACAATACTATAACATAAAAATAACGCACATGTTACTGATGATATAGCGACGAAAATCCGGCGACGCGCGAAGACCGTCGGTGCAGGATCTTGAAGACCTCATCAACAAACCGTCGGTGCCTCTCAAACCTATTGGTACTGGAGGACCCCCGGTCATCGTTGATGTGCAAGAGAGTTACTCTGCTGTTGAAGGTAAGAACAATATAAAAAAAAACATCTTAATATCTACGAGTTTAGGTTCAATGCTAGATGAAATATCTTTCAAGTTCTACATTACAAACTTAATGCTAGGTGTTATTATTTCTTCATAATACTACTATAATACCCCAATAAAAGGGTGTAATATTTCTGTGAGCGTTAGCTAATGATATTTTTGCAACAGTTACCTCAACTCTCTGCATACTCGATAAATTATTTATTATGATTAGAATATACTTCTAACATCATTTTAAATCCAACATTTAGATCAAACTGGCTACCTCACTGTACAAGTTGAGGGTAACCCAGCGCCCACCTTCAAGTTCTACAAGGGTGTGGGTGAGATCATCGAAGGTGGCCGTTTCAAGTTCATCACCGATGGTGAAACTGGTCTCATCACCCTCTGCATGAGAAAGGTCAAGCCCAATGATGAGGGCAAATACAAGGTCGTGGTCAGCAACATCCATGGAGAGGATTCGGCTGAGATGCAGCTTTACGTATCCGGTAAGTCTGGAAAGGAGATATTTGTTATCAGTTTTTTTTAAACATTTACTTGCGACGCAGCCAGATTGGCAGATTGTGTGGTGTCTCTAATGGCGCAGCAAATAACGAACATAGTGACAATTTATTGTATTCGTCAACCAATAACAAAAAGCTTATCTCTGCTTGCTATCAAAATTATTATCATTGGCAACCAAAGTCACATATTAAGTAACAATAATGTTCCTACAGACTCCAGCGGCATGGACTTCCGTGCCATGCTCAAGAAGAGGAAGTACGCCAAATGGGGTGAAAAGAAAGAGGACCCCGACTGGGGAGACCTCAAGGAGACTGAAAAGCCAATTCCACCGTTGAAGAAAGTGGAGAAGGTAAGGTGTATCTTCTTTTCAAAGACACAAAAGATAGTTATGATTCTGATAAACCAATCAATAATGATTGGACTATAGAAGATGGTGATATAAACGCTACATAAAATGATAATATAAATAAATCTGAATTTTAAAATAATGACGCAAGGCAATGCAGATCAGAATTAGATCCAAAGACCGTTCTAAGAATAGAAATGCCAAAGATATTTATTTAGACTAGTATCAAGATTATAATAAGCCCGAATGTTTTCTACATTGTCTTGCAGTCTATTTAAAACTATTTATAAATGACTAGACAGCTCCATCGGGCTAATAATAAATTAAAATATGAAGTTCAAGGAACTGCCAAACATTGTTTTTAATAATATGTTTCATAATCTTGTGAATAACAAATTATAGATATTGTATATTCTACGCTATGAAAACGATGCTTTCAGGTAGAATATTGAGTAGCATGCAACATTATAATAAAAAACGTTTTAGTAAGCTTCCATTTAGCACTTTATTAACTTAAGTTATAAAAAATCTAGATGCAATCGAACGCATTATATTTTGATTCACATTTCTTAGTTTTAATTAAAATATATTTATAACTTCATATATCTTTGTCAACGATTTTTGCATTATATACTCGTATGTAATACCATAATACCATACTATATGTTCTTCAGTTGCATCAAGAATTTCAACTAGAGCTTCTTATAAAAATGTTGTATAACTCTGTTTGAGTTATTTAATAATGTTAACTGAGCAGATTTGTTTAGTATGTTAATGTTCTAATACTTTTAATTATCTTTTATCACAATGCATCATGACATTTAATTCTTAGGGCTTAGAAACTGGATATTTCGAAGAGGACGGCTTCGTAGTGGTTGTTTCTGAAGGTGTCGAGATGGGTAGATTCCCAGCTGAAAGGAGATCATCCTTGAACTGGAACTGGGTCAAGGTCATCAGTATTTTAAAATATAGCATCATCGTTCATTCCATCTTACATTTCCAGTTTCTCAATATTATGAAAGACTTACTAACAAAAAAAAATATTCAGAAAAGGAAATATGTTTAAAATTAGGTACCTTATTTTATTTTGGAATCTCATTTAATTTAAATTTTAAAATAAGGGGCATAAAAATACCCAGTGAACGGTATTAAGCTCGCAATGTTATAGTTTGCTTATTTATCATCAATTTAAATCGATATTTGCATTTACAAAATAAATACCTAATAAAAAAGGTTCTAAGCATGTACTTACAAAAAGGTCATAATAGTATTAATTTTTCATCATAAAAATCAAATCGAGAAGTCAAAATTATGTCAATGTTACATGAGTTGTTTACATAATAAGAAATATTGAAACTAACTGGAAATATTGAACTAAACGAAACAATGGCTGGATGGTACTTAAACAAGATTTTTCCTTGGTTCTCCATCCGTGCTGGATCAAGTTATGTAAGCAAAGCAGATGTAGAACATATATAATACATATCTAAAAGTACATAACTATACCTAACTCACAGTTCAATCATGTTTCATATGGCTTCCTAATAATTTAGCTTGATATAAATTTCAAGTTAATTCTCGATTCTGCTGTTCTATTGTAACATAACTATTAAAATTCTAGGGTATCTATGACATAAGGAGACGAATGTCTCTGCCTGAAATAATACCTGATTGGCCCGAATTGATGGAGGCTGTCAAAATAAAGGTTCGATAAAAAGGAAAGATAAAAACAAGATAAAATAAAAGGGAATTTTTGATCATTTGAAATCTTCTACAGTTACCACTCATGATATTGGAAAACTCTGATAAACAAAAACTCTACCACGGCAGTTGCTAAAAACTGTATTTCAAATGGTCAGAGAAGAACTTCTAAATAATGATTGAGATTAAAACCACGAATGATAAAATAACTAAACTAAAATACACCTCTAGAATAACTGACCTCAATATGCAATATTGAAAAGAAGAAAATATTAAAAACGTTCCATTCCAAATGAGTGGAAAGAAAATACAGATGTTAGTGATGTAGACTTTTTAAGAGTTAGAAAGAAACATACAAAAGTTGAAGTCAGTAATTCTAGAGCGATATAAATAAACAAATGCATTAAATTGAATTTTAAATTAACAAAGGGTTTTTGTATCACCACTTCATGTTTCTATAACTTGAACATGATTTTCAGGCAATGTAAGTGGAATGAATTTGATGACTATTGTTACTTTTGAATTGTTGTCCACTATGTTCAATTGCAGGTTTATATTGACGTCGGATTGAAGAGCTTCTATCACGTCATTATTATCAAAATAATTATATTCCTCATTATTTACTTCATTAATTTCAGCTGATGCATCCGGTGTTTCGCAGATGTTGGAATTTTTTAAATTATGTTGATTATAATCCTCGAGGCATATGGCATTATTGTAATCAGCATTTATATTTTTGATGTATCACAAAGTACATTTGATGAAGGACAAGCTACTTCAATTTTAAGAGTCCTTGTTCATGTTTTTCGCGAAGTAATAGGTATACTATGACAAATCACTAAGAATAAATGGATATTTTGTAGAGATCCCATAATAGAAGACCGTCACTGGCTGAACTGATCCCGGATTGGCCGGTGCTACACTCGTTCAAAAGAGACGAGGTTTGACAGCAACGTCAATAGACACAATGCATCTTGAAGTGTAATATCACAAAATGCAAATTATTTGTCGCACAGCAATGTGTCCCACGGATAACTGTATGATCATATAATCTGGTTGAATTATTACAGAAAATCTTGCATTAATGTCTGCTATAAACTATTGAACATAGTTAAAACTAAAACTGGATAAATGACTATTCATTTAATTCCTTCGTTTCTTAAAACAGCCACCAGATTTATCTTTCTTAGTCTTCTTATAAGCTCATATCTTATGAATGATGTAAATACAAACTGTCACTACTTATCAATCTTCTTTATGATATAATAAATAACCGGCTCTACCTGTTGTATTAAACATTTCGGCTTTATGAATAAACTTAGCAGATATTCGTGCAGGAATGTTTCAATGATTTTTTCAGATTATTTGATCAACAGCGACGTGGTCACCGACTAGTCAGTCCAGCACATCTTTGGTACTCTATTCTTCTATTCTCTTCTTAAGCAATTCTTCTGTGCACATCTTCGTCGATATTTTACTAGCAGCACAGCGCACCGGTTCAATATTCTATGCACAGTGACTTCAATGTTCCAGTATAAATAATCCTTTCAAAAATGATGAATAGTTTATGTACGATCTTATATGAGTCACCGGAAAATGGCCAACTCCATAAGATAATAAAATAACTTGAGAGATTGTAAACTCTCGATAAATTGTCAACTGAACATTTGGAATCGTTTTTCACGCATCAAAATTCGATAGTCCATAATATCTCGAAGTCATTCCGAGAAATTGTGGAGTGACATAAAATGGCAACCTATCAGAGCAAAAGTCTACAGTTTATCCGTTTTCGTGTGATAGTAAACCTGGAAACAAGGCTCTCATTGGTCTGTTCACATGAGTGAGTTCACATCAACAAAGACCAAAGAACCAAGTTGCCATTTTAACTAGCACACCAAAACAGATAAATTGTAAACCAGAGTGCTGATTGGTCGCCAGTTTATGTCAGTCTACAATTTCTCGGACCGGCACGGAGATATTTTATCTGTCAAATTGTGATGCGTAAACCGTATTCCAAATGTTCAGTTGACAATTTATCAAGAGTTTACAATCTCTCACGTTATTTTATAATCTTACGGAGTTTGCCATTTTCCGGTGACATAAGCATTGCAAAAGTTGTTTATCCTAACACAAAAATTCATCATTTTTGTTCGGCAAAATGTATATTACTTAAGATAAACGTTTAAATAAAATCACGCCCACTTTTGCACATCTTTTAAACAAAATCTATAGAAATTCCAATTTCTGTACAATAGCATGGAGTTCACATGATTGTGTGGGTGGCGGTGATGAAAGAATGGCTGACGAATCTAACGCCTCGGATACTACATACGAGTTCAGTTGTTTTCGTTGATTTTTTTTTGCACTTGAGTTACTGTTCGCTCGAGACGTTGACAGCGGCGAGGAGCGAGGCAGGTTTCTTGATGGTCAGCACTCAAAGCTTTTGTATGAAGAGCACATTTTTGTGTTATGCACTCTTCCGTCTCATGTCGGAACAGGTATATTTATGTCCAACGGACGTTGTTTTCAGAAACAAGAGTCGTTCTTGAAGCCCCTCGTAGATCAATTCGCGAAAGAAGGCAAGGATAAGAAGGTGACATTCGAAGCCATATTTACTAAACCAAATGCAAAACCAAAGTGGTTCTTCAGGAAAGATGTAAGTAAAACTGTTTTAATTAAATAACAGTATAATCTATTGTTACCGCTGAAGCTGTTCTAAAAATCTACTAAAATATTCACAGGAACTATTCCCTGGGTCCAAGTACAAGATGACAAACGAAGGAGACTCCTACAAACTGATCATCATGGCCCCGAAGGTCGAAGACACGGGTAAAATTACAATTGAGGTCGGCGGTATCACTTGCACTGCTTTCTTGCAAGTCGATGAACCTGACCCGACCTACACGTTTACCAAGCCACTGAAGAAGACCACCAGTGGCTACACGAAGCACGAATGCGTCTTGGAATGTACCGTCTCCAACAGCCTCGCCATCGTTTCTTGGTGGAAGGGAGAGGAGAAGATCGAAGATGGTGAAATATTCCAGATCTCTAAGGACTTGTCAGGTGTCTGCAGGCTACTCATCAAGAGCTGTAAGTTCGAAGATGCTGGCAAATACACTTGTAAGATCGAGAAGCAGCCTGACAAGACCGAGACTGAGGTTAAAATTGTGGGTAAGTAGAATTCAGCTTTATTATTTACTCACGAAAGATTTAATTTAAAATGTAGAATAGATAATCACTGCTGTCCGTTTCCATTTCAGAATACCCATACAAGTTCACGAAGGTGCTCAAATCGCAACAAGCGATTGAGAAAGATACCATCACGCTACTTTGTGAGTTAGATGATGCTGGTGGTGACGTGAAATGGTAAGTAATTTAGTCATTTTTATAGGTACTATCTGTTTTTAGATACCATTATTTTACCTTAAACGTGTTTTTTATAAATGTAAAAATGGACATCAAATTGTCGGAATACAATCTATACCTCAATTTCTTCAAAGTGTAAAGGTTATTAATTTTTTGAAGCAAACAAAGAAAAATATTTCGGTTTTCTAATATTTTGCTGATTTTTTCACCAGGTTCAAGAACAACGAGCCACTGAAGGTAGACAAGCGTATTACAATCGTGAAGGAGGGTCGCAAGCGCAAGGTGGTGATCAAGGATGCCAAGGTTACTGACGCTGGCAACTTCAAGTGTGTCAGTAACGCCGATGAGACTACTTGCGAATTGATTGTCAATTGTAAGTCTTGCATAGATCGGCATTGTGATAGAAATCTTGGTCTTTTTCTAAACTCGTCTATCTAAGAATAAGAATAAATTTATTAAAAAGAAAATATAGATCTGATTATTACATTTTTTTTTGTGAGGGTTGTTCAACTTCATAAGTTCTGTTGTAATGAAATAGGACCTTTGCAAGAGATTCGATTTTTTAACGGAACAAAGTTATTTCAAAGGCGTCCCCAACCAATTAATTACAGTAAATGTAGTGTGTAGTGTATTATTGTGACACATCCTTCCATTTGAATGGCAAATACAAGAAATGGGCTTGTTACTAATGGTCTATTGTTACAGACAACTAGACCAAAACTTTAACTAGCAATTCATCTAGTGTCTAAATAATCCTAAAATTGTTCCAGATCGGAACAGTCGTTTACTTCGTCGCGATGTAGTCAATCATGAGATTCGGATTTTTCGAGATTTATAAAATGGTATTTTGTGTTTCAGACTCGAATCGCTTCAACAAGAAGTTGAAGGATACAGAAGCAATTGAGAGGGACAAGGTTGTTCTAGAAGTAGAGTTGCAGGATCAGACTGCGGAAGCAGTTTGGTCTTTCAATGGACAGCCTATTGTGCCTAATGAAAGGTTAGTCTTAAATTTATTTTACCTATTTAATTTTCTATTTATTCTTTAATTACTTAAAGTTAATAAAGGACCATCTATTTCGATTAGTGTCTTGCAGAGCAGTTTTCATTTAGTAAATATTGCTTTAGGAACTCTCAAATAAACTACGGTTTACTCTCTTATCCACAATCAAATAATCTTCAAATTTCATCAGGATTGAAATCAAGAACCTGGGTGGTGGCAAACACCAACTCATCTTCAACAAGTTGGAGATGGAAGATGATGGCGAGATTCTCTGCGAGTCTGGCAAGTTGACCTCATCTTGTAAGCTGACCGTCAAGAAGGGAGAATCCAAACCCTCTATTGAGTGTCCGGACGAGTTTAACGGACCCCACGACAGGCCTTTCGTCATTGAGGTGCCTTATAAAAGTAAGTTTTACAAAACAGTTGTGTTGTTCACTTGGTCGAAAAATTAATTTGGTGATAGCAGTACTTTTACATATATCACGGTTGTATAACATCAACGTCATTTTTAGTTACCGGCACCCGTCAAACACCGATTGAAGCTAAGTTATGGAAGGACGGTAAAGCACTGCCCGCCAAAGAAGTCGAGGCAGTAGTTGAACAAGAAAAGGTTCTGTTCAAGATTAAGAAACCAAGCAGGGAAGGATCTGGCAAATACACGATCAAACTATCCAACGCCCAGGGAGAAGACTCGAAGGATGTCAGCATTATCATGCAGAGCGTCCCATCTGCGCCCCAAGAGGTCGCAGTTACTGAGGTGTTCCAGACCTCATGTGTTGTCGCCTGGAAGACCCCTCAGGACGATGGTGGATCACCAATCGTCAAATATGTTATTGAGAGACAGGTAAGCGAAAATTTAACAAAAGGCATAAATATTTTTCATTTACAAAATGTGGTGATTAATCAAATATCTTCTTCTAGGATATGTCTCTCAAAGCAGGATGGGATAACGTTGCGGAAGTGGCAATTGGCCAGCCGCTGAAGTACAAGGTTGAAGACCTTATTCCGAAGAAGACTTACAAGTTCAGGATTCGTGCCGTCAACAAGATCGGTTCCAGTGAACCTGGTCTTTTTGGCAAGCCAGTGCTGGCTAAGGACCCATGGGGTAAAGGACCAATCTCTTGAACGTTCTGACTGATTTTTCTTTGACGTCTTCTACCGACGTGTATTCTCGATTCTAGACCACATTAATCAAGTGCTAATATTCTTTTCTATTATAGACGAACCATCGAAACCCAAGAATGTGGAACTTACCGACTGGAACAAAGACCACGCAGACCTCAAATGGCAGAAGCCTGATAACGATGGCGGTGCACCAATTACTGGCTACGTCATCGAATACAAGGTAAAGACTGTTCTCCAAAGCCGACTGAATCTTCCACTATGAATAATATTTCGGAAAACCTTTTTTTGTCTGGAACTCTTCAATAACTCCATAACTATTTACAGGAGAAATTCGGCAAGGACTGGGTGACCGGTAAGGAGGTGCCTGGTGACTGCTTGGCAGCCATACAGGATGGCCTCAAGGAAGGCTGCACCTATGAGTTCAGGGTCCGCGCTATCAACAAGGCTGGACCTGGAGAGCCTAGTGACGCTACTAAGCCGATAGTCGCTAAGTGCAGATTCGGTATGTGAACAGAGATTTTAGTTACTTTACGTCAAATTGGTGGAGAGTGTGACTTCTGATCATAACGGCAACCAAGATTTTAAAGTTAATTAAAGGTCTTCAAGAGCTTTTGCTATCTCATTTTCTATTACCGGTTGAAGTTGACACTTTTTCTATGTAACTTTATAGCCAAGCTAAAGTAAGTCACATTTTTATGAGCCTCTGCTGTTACACTGCAGGTCTCTCTCGCTTTAACTTTTACCACTTTTTCTGGATTTTGGATCATTGCCTTAAAAATAAGTACAGCTGATATCCCTATTAAGTAACTCACTAAGCATTAATTTCTTACAGTCAAGCCTTACATCGTTGGCGAGGGTCTCCAAAGCATCATCATCAAGAAGGGCCAGGTCATCACCTTCGACATCAAGTACGGTGGTGAGCCAGAGCCTACGGTCAAATGGATGAAGGGCGAAGAGGTAGATATTGTTCTCTTCTTTGTTTTGAATTTCATTGTAAAAAACAGCCTGTGCGGAGAAAGGAAAAAGAAAGGAGCTAGAAATCAAGGGAATTAGTTGTTGCCTTTTGGCCGGTCTCAATAACGTAGGTATTTATTTTTAACCAACTGTCAAATTAGCTACCAACAGTAGCTGAAACTTCATGTTTGAAAGGCAAACTGCCAGGCCGAATGCCCGTTAATCAAAAATTTGATCTCAGTGCAGTAACAAACTTTAAACATGTTGGATGACGTCACAAGCATTGTGGCAGTTTGTCTAATAAACTTGGTCGAGCAGTACATACTGTTTCGAAGATAGAAGTGGACCTGAAGCCAAAACTGAAGATTTTAACAATATCCCATTTTATCATACCTGCATTCGAGGATACATTTTTAATCAAAATTTTTATTTTTTCCCTCAAAAAAGAAACGCGGCAAGCCGTACACGGAGAAGGTTAGATGGTTGGATCTAGATGTTGTATCGCATTTATATGTTCTAAACATAAGCTCATACACTTTTCTCTATTATTTTATTCTACAAAATGTGCTAACACAACTATACAATATACTTGATACAGATTGTATATGTGGTGATAAGTTGAACGAAAAAAGGCGAACGGCAGAATTCGTACAACATACTTTTTTTGTAGTTCTGTGATAGAATTTGTACCACTTATTAAGGCAACTAAACCATTCATTTTCATGTAACATTAGTATTTTTAGAAGTCCGGATTAATTAATTATAGCAATTAAAAGATTTAAATAATATTTAAAAACAGAAATAACAGTAAATATAATTAACCAATTATACATTATACCTTACAATGAATAATTATTGCATACAATCTTAATAATTAACCATTTAATTATAGGAATTTTTTTCGCCATAAAGGTTTTTTTTTGTATTGGCAATTATTTTATTGACAGGTTAGGAAATTCTTTCCGAGTCTCTGTTCAGTTCTTTGCTGTTGTTTTGGATTGTGGTTTGTAAATGCATCTGAGCAATTAAGCAAATTATCTGGTAATTTTTACGTTGAGTTGAGCTACCTGCCCCTTTCTTAGATGAAATAAAATTAAGAATCGATTAAGTAATTATAAGAACAATTAAATAAAATATGTAAGTTCCTACAAAAACAAAGTTGTTTTATTTACCCACACTCAAAACTCCATCAGCACTTCATCATCATCATCAAACTATTGCAGACCGCTGCTGGACGTAGGTCTCTCCTTAAGCACCCTACTGATTATTTATAATTCTCATGTCAATTTGCCAACTTAATGATAAGCAAACCACTACAAAGATAGCACCAGCTATCTAGAACATATCCTTTTTCACCAAAACAATGTTATGTGCCTACACGTAATAATATTTATTGGGACATAACCTCAAAAATAAAACTGGTTATAACTTTTAGGTCCCAACTTCTAAAAATCTAAGAATTTTAAAAGGGCTTGCCTATCGTATTGACTACCAATTAAAACAAAAAATATCCCAAAACACGATATTTTATTAGGTGTACGAAACTCCCATACAACCCTGCCGTTCGCCTTTAAGGCAGTTCATCAGTGATCTCTTTTTTTAAATATATTTTTTTTTCTTTC
The DNA here is from genome assembly GCA_905163435.1 of Mamestra brassicae. Lineage (NCBI taxonomy): Eukaryota > Metazoa > Arthropoda > Insecta > Lepidoptera > Noctuidae > Mamestra > Mamestra brassicae. The sequence continues at coordinate 5,460,450 of LR991013.1, read as the reverse complement.
AACTTATCAACACAACGCAAAAGCAACATTTTACATTGTACTTGGACAACAAACACACAATGTAATTGGCTTTTAAAAATTATGCTTTCGATGTTGTAACTAAACGTTACTATGTATTAACTAGAAATTATTTTGATTGGCACCAAACTTATGTAGATGCACCTATATGAGTTTGATCGAAAAACCAACAAGGACAAACAAATTTCTCACCGTTTTCTCACAAACACTTTTTTCTCTTTTTTACTGTGGTAACATTCGGCATTACGACGATTTCGTCGTCTGCTGGCAACACATAACATTCTAACACTATCAACTGGTCGCAATGTTGCACCGTTGCACGAAAAACAAATTGTTTTTTTGTTAAGATTATGTTTAATAGGATTGCGTCTGATATTATCGCAAAATATGTCTTTCATAATTTAATTAATACATCAACATCACCACCATTTTGTTGCTTTTGATCAGACATGACAAGCACCACTGCCACATTATTTTACTCTGACATACTATTGAAGTCTTTGACTCTGACATTAATTTATTCACTATATAGATACTCGTTGATTTTTGGTAAGAAATATACTACCTACCTATCCCCTTTTCAAAACCAGATAGTTACCTAATTATTTAAGAAGAGGGTAGTCAACACTGTTCTCCTAAACTAACTTACCCACAACAAAAAACCTTGAGTGACGAAATAGACTTCAAATCTTTCAAGACGACATGATACGACACAACGATGCCTGGCGGTAACCGAACCGAAGTTGGACCGGGCTGACTCGATAGAGAAGTATTGCCACAATACAAATAAAGAAACTTAACACACTAAAAATATGTTTCGAGTAGGCACGCTATTCTTCACAAACTACATCACCTCATAAAACATTTCAGTACCTATGCATCACCACCACTCTAACACCATCAAAATTGATTATCATCAGACGCGATCCCTGTCTTAATTTATACTCATACAACTTTGCCATCACAGGAGATCTTCGATGATGGTGATCGTATCACCATTGACAAGTACGAGAGGAACACCGTTCTGACAGTCAGGAGGACCACCAGACCTGACAGTGGAAAGTACAAGCTCGTACTGACCAACTCTTCGGGCACCTGCGAGAGCATTGGCGATGTGGTTGTTTTGGGTAAGTCAGAATTTAGTCCTTTCTTCTTTCAAAAAAGGTTGTAAGTTAGTAAAAAAAAAATTAGAGGTCTTGGAAAATATCGTGAGGTCCTGAGCCGCACTGTGATGTGTTAACCTTTATTGATCCGTTGTGAATAAGGGATAGTGGGATATCCTCCATCTCTTACTCCCACTGAAACAATGGTGGCTTTAACACATTAGTATGATTTCTGGGTTCCACCACGGTATCTACTGTGGTTCCACTACTTAATAGCTTTCGAGACTTACCTGCTTATTAGCAGCTTAACTCTTTAGTGGCGTGATTAATTAATAGTATGTATTCATGAAACTTAACTTTATTTCAGACAAACCAAACCGCCCGAATGGCCCGATCGAAGTTGTGGACATCCGCGCCGAGAAGGCGACTGTCAAATGGCAGAAGCCAGACGACTGGCAGGGATCCGATATCACCGGGTACACTCTCGAGAAAATGGACATGGTAAGGAACAACATATATTTACTACAAACATATTTTTGTAATATTGAGACAACCAAGATTTAGTGACTTTGTAAGAAGTTATTCAACTGACCTATTTATCTTCCCACAGGATACTGGAAACTGGGTGCCGTGTGGTGAAACCGGCCCAGAGCCTACAGAGTTCCAAGTCAAGGGTCTTACCCCGAACCACAAGTACAAGTTCAGGGTACGCGCTGTCAACAAGGAGGGCGAGTCCGAGCCATTGGAAACAGATGGCTTCATTGTCGCCAAGAATCCTTACGGTAAGAAATTAATTCTTATCTTACATAGCTAAAATCTTTTATTATTACGTTCACAATAAATGTTCAGTGGAATCATATTTTTTAACATAACAAAGATCAAGTTAACATAACGCTTAATATAAAGCTTAAAACGAAACGTAACTGCAACAAACGTCATGAATGAGACAGTTAGCATGGTTAGCATCCCGCCATTTTGACAGTGATTTGTTTTTATTTACAAACAACGCGATTCGGACTGTTTATTTATGACAGACGACAGTACGACAAGAAACATTGAGAAAACCTTTATACATCTAACTGAAACTTAACTCTTATCTCAAACTGGTTTTATATTGGAGTTTATCTTCGCAAACAATCAATCTTTTAAGCACAAATCTTACACCGGTTTTCGCGTCTTACCCCATAAAACCATTGAAAATGTTAAAAACTACCTTTATCATCTTCTGTAGACCCACCAAAGGCGCCTGGCAAGCCCACGATCACCGACTACGACAATATGTCGGTGACCTTGCAATGGGAACCACCATCAGACAACGGTGGCAGACCAATCCTTGGATACGTCGTGGAGATGAAGGACAAGTTCTCTCCTGACTGGATTGAGGTGAGTTTCTTTTGAAAATTATTTATATGTGAAGCCTACATTATACAGGACCCGGAAATGAAGATTTACATTGCATCTTGAATTATAGACAAAAGACATTCTGAAATCAAATTCTAGTTTAGTTCCAGATCCAGATAGACTGTGTTTTAAATATAGAACAGTTTGAAAAATTAAACATAGATTTTCAATTGTTGATGTCTCTTACTAGTTAGTATTTATTCAAAGGGTAGCAATAAAACGAGTGACTGTAAATTACAATTTTAAGTGTCAAAATTAATTAATTTGGGTTATATAATTACTAAGTGAGCGACTGACTGTAAGTGACGAAAAATCAACAGAACAGTATCTTACAAACATTAATTTGAGTTACTTAAAATACAAAATGAGCAGCTTCATAATATTTGAGCGACTTAATATTTGTTTGAGTGTCAACGTTACGTCCTGCATTTTTTTCAATATTTGGCAAATGTATTTTTTATACTGAGCGGCATTTTATCTTAAATGAAGTGTTTCGAATACAAAAACCATTTTGAAAAATACACTAATGAGCAGAGTATAAGGAGCTCACATTAAAAAAATAATAATATGAAATAACTATTTGAAGAAACACTATTCTATTAGCTAAGTAATTTTATTATTGAAATTTAAGGGTAATTAAATAAAACATACTCCGTAAAAACTAAAGTAGTATGCAGTTACTTAAATCAAATGAACAAAAATAAAATAAACCTAACCTAACCTAACCAGTGGTGCGAGCGCATGGCAATGGTAAACACGCAACGCTATTGGTCCGCAGCCCAACTCACCTGACAGCAACGATTCGTCTTCCCGCCCCCATTTGAATTCGCGCGCATTTAACAATCTAGTTTTCATTAAAAAACGTATCAAAATAAAAAACATAAGCCCTCAAATAGAATATCAGGAACTAATAATCATTAATAAAGCAGCTTACAAAACTTTGCTCAAAGTGAACTTTTTAGTAGTACGTTATGTATAACCTCACTTAGAAAAATCGATTCTATCTTAATATTGAAGTTGCCCTCTCTGTATTTCCAGTCGCTCACTTAGTAATGTAGTCGCTCGGATAAAATTTTAATATATGAAATGGATTTATCACAATCCACTTTTTGTAAGCTCGTTCTGGATTTTATTATTAATCAATATTCGTCGTTAGTTTAGTTAATTTTTCGCTTACTCAAATTCATACCGCTCAAGTTATTAATACAGCATGTCATCATCAGTCGCAAAGCTTTTTTTTAATCGCTCGTTTTATAATTCCCCTTATTCAAATATCCTTTATGTCTTGATTGTGAGAAGTTTTTATCTTCTGTAGAGGGTGAAAACTTTGTTCTTATTATAAGTAAAACAATAAACTAACAAATTTAAATATAAGTAGATCAGATGGAGAAAGTGAACAGTTCTCCAATCAATAAATTATTCTTACCAGTCAGTATTTATTCAATATCCTTTTCCATCAGTTTTCTTCTATAGAATAGTTTGTGCTTATTATAACTAAAACAATGAAACTAACAAATGAAATCTATCTGCAGGTTGTCAAAACAAATGACACCAAGACCGAGTACAAGGTTGAGGGTCTGAAAGAGAAGATGGTGTACCAGTTCCGTGTGAAGGCTCACAACAAGGCTGGAGTTGGTGAAGCATCACAGCCTACCGACAACCATCTCTGCAAGCATAAGAACTGTAAGTGTTTATTTATTTAGTTTTCTTTTACCGGGACTTATATCAGCCTAATACCTATTATTCTCTTCCCTATTTATTGTTTTACTTTTGGAAAATTGATTGGTGATTGAATTAAGTTATAATCAGCCCGACATCTAGGTTAATGCTTATCCTTCTGGAATAGGGATGTTGCCTTGGGTTTAAAAAATATGATTATATTTCAAATTTAATAAAAAATTACGAAGATAAAACGCATCAAAGGTAAGGAGTGGGGGCTAGGAACGTCACTTTCTAGTAAAAAGTGTACTGTTAAATGACATATGTGGCGTTATCAACACAATGTATCGTCTTCATTTTGTGTTGTCGACTGGTTGTAAATGCCTAAGGCAATAAGTCCGGCTTTGTACAGTGTTTTTACAAGTGCATAAAGTTTTAATAAATAAATAAAAGAAAAAATATGTGTCAAACATTTTTTGGAAATCTGTCTGATGCACTAATTAGATTTTTTTTAGTCAAATTTGTTACCTTAACTGTGGTCTGAATCCAGATGGCCTATTAACCATTTAATTTTATTAAGAGGTTTCTGCTAAATAAGCACAATAATTTTAATTAGGATGTAGAGATAAAGTGCATACCTACTTATTCTTATTAGAATTTGATTACCTGTGAGCTATACATCATCATCATATCAGCTGAAACACGTCCACTGCTGGCCTCTCTTAAGTATCGCAACAACAACCCGTCCTATGCATCTCGCATCCTATTAGCCATTGTGAGCTGTACAGCTGCTTATAAATCTTTAAAACCCACAAATGGTAAGGATATGGATACGGTTAGGATTTTAGCATATATCTGTATATTCTTTCCGAAATGTTAAAATTCAATTTTGAATCTTATTTTTATTTATTGTACACCTACCACAGTATAGTCTTTATAACCCAAAGGTTGACTGGTAGAGTATGCCTTGATGCATTAAGTCCGCCCATGTACCACTATTGTACATAAAGTTTAAATAAATAAATAAACTTTTCTTCAATCTTCACTGCTGACTCTGTAATTTCTAAATTCTCCAAATAGCAATAAACACCCTGCTATTTTAAGCTCCTTAGATAATTTTTGTGTTATGTACAATAAAACGTATTTCTTTTATATTTTATTGTACCAGTGAACACATAATTTATTGATCTTTCAGTCCTTCTGTTGGACCATTATGAGTGGGCCATGGCGGCCGTCATTCCAATCAGCCTACCTCCCTCCTGAAGCAGATTAGGCCTCCATCTCTCATGGGCGTGCAGTAGGCTACAGCAAGGGTAGGTCAGCCCATACATAATGCCCAAAAAAAAAAACTCACCACATAGTTTAGGGTTGAAATCACGATACTGACGATGCGAATTTTCGAATTTTTTGGACACGTTGTATGAGCTGGCCTACCCTTACTGTAGCCTACTGCACGCGCATGCCATCTCTAGCAGTTTCTATTCATTATTAACATTATTTTTATTTGTTCAACAGTGAAGCCTCGCATCGAGCGCAGCACATTCAAGTCGGTGATCATCAAGGCAGGCCGCACTCACAAATGGTCTGTGGATGTCATCGGTGAACCTCCACCAGAGATGACTTGGTGAGTAATAATGATAACTACAACATGGTAATAAAGACTACTTAAATAAATACAGGTAGGTTGAATATTCATAGGAGTTTGTAGGTATTATAATAAAAAAATGCCTTTTAAAAAGGAAAATTATCACCCAGTTTATTTCTGTATTCTAGTCATCAGAATCATTATCACGCACATGGATTGAAGATTTTATAGATAGTCAATATTCGAAAACAAAACTATCTATTTTCGTTGAAATATAAAAAAATGCCTTTTATAAAGGAAAATTATCACCCAGTTTGTTTCTGTATTCTAGTCATCAGAATCATTATCACGCACATGGATTGAAGATTTTATAGATAGTCAATATTCGAAAACAAAACTATCCTTTTTGTTGGAATTAAAGAAAAAAAACTATTCCAATTTTCCCTCACTATGTCACTGCACGTGGATTTTGTAAAAATATATTTAAATGGGTATAAAAGCGTCATATTGTGCAGATTGATTGATTGCGCAAACCCTACAGTTTTAAACGGGTCCTTTATGTTGTTTCGAACGTCGCTATTGCGATACACGCTGTTGCGAATTATTTTTCCACTTGACACCGAATTTGTTGATTTTATTTAATTACTGCTTAAATATTTTTCTGTACACTTTATGACTAAATAAATCCAAATCACAAGCATTCAAGCGTATGAGGCAGTGAAAATGTTTATCGAAACAGCGTCTTTCACGACTACTTCATTCAAGTCCATGAGCTTTCAAACCTGTGAGGCAGTGCAAAAATAATTCGCAACAGCGTGTGTCGCAACAGCGGCGTTCGAAACAACATAGGGGACCCGTTTTAAACATGATCATAACATTGTAAATTGAAAGGTCATACATACTTGCAAACATAAAACAATATAATATTAACTATCATCCCTTTCAAAAACCAATATCACCCCTCTCAAAACAGTCACACCCTATAATTTATTTCGCATTCGTCCCGCCGCCGCCGGCTCATAAAAGAGCCATCTCTACTCACATCCCGACATCAAAACATTCGTTCCCTACCGACACATCTACCATCTGTTCCCGCTTTTCCCCTTCACGTAGGTCGCAATGGAAAATCGAGTCACGTGACTTTAAAACGAGATGAAAATTGTGACGTCACGCGTCTAGGTGGCGTCACAGGAAAAATTAAAAGTCGGTGTTAAGATTCTCCGGCGTTTAATGACCCTCCTGGTTCGAAGCGCTGTATGCATACTTACCTGGCGTAGGGGTTCCAACGATCAAGAAGGTGGTCCCCCAGGTCGAGACCCTTATTGCACTGCGAGGGATTGACGCCTGCGATTATCCCTTTTGCGGGTAACTCGGACGCACAATTTTTGGTAGTCGGGGACGGTGTAATACTGTCCCCTCAGAATGTATTAATGTCATTTTAAGAGAGTACACTATAAGCGCATGCTGGTCTGTAAAAATAACATTGTCTAGTAAATCATTGCCAAACAAAATGAAGTTATAGTCAGCTATACGATGTTATTGAAGTTTTTGATCATTTGCTTTTTAAAAACATAATAAGCTACGCAATGAATTGGTGCCAATTAAATAGATTTTTGACGAGAAATCGCACTTTTGCTAATACTACCTACTCTCTATCGCAGAGACTACTCAGCTTTGCTGTAGTTTAGGTAGAGCACTTGTCTTTGGAAACTAGCTTTAGCCAGCAACTTTGTCGACAAATTCCCGACTAAAAGTCGGAAATTATACCACGGGAACGTACAGGTGGAATTAGAAAGCATATTGCATAGCCCTTACCGTGCGTGTTTCATGTACCTGCGTCCCAATTTCTTCTTAATCTGTCTTCTAAGTCTGCCTGATCAGCATTTGAGACGATTGACTAACATACATCTGAACATAACAGACGTTCACATTTATTTTAACTTTGTCTCTCTCTTTATTTTTAATTAGGGACTTTACATCACTTTGTATGCCAGTCCCATCGTATTTTATACAATAGCTTACTTAAGTAAATCGTAACTTAGCGAACTTAAAAACATTGAAGGCAGCCTCCGAACTAGGTGTAGACAATATCTGATGGAATATCCCACATCATATTCTAATTGGTCACTGAAATCTGACACATTCCGTCAAAAAATGCAAGACATCCTCCGGCGAATCAAAGCCTCCGGCGTTGCACACACACATTGGTGAATTCGTCTTCATAAAAATTTAAATATATTGAGCGGTATGTGCCCAAACCGCAGTCTGTGAGCGATCGCAACAAGCCGCCTGCTTAACCTAAGTGTTACAAAACCATGGTATATGAGGAGGCTCCTATACCACAGATCTATGCCATATCCCTTTATTCTTTGATCTATATATGTACATAACCAGCTTTTGCCTCATGAATGTTTGGTGGCTATCGTCATATACAAAAAAAGATTACAGAGACAAAACAAACAAACAAACTCTTCATAGATACTAGCGACCGCCCTAACTTCGCACGTCTGCAAATTAATAACACCGTCATAGTTTAGCCATTTTTACAAATAATAATTGTAGACACAAACATTCATCGTTTATTCGTGAAACTGTATCAAAATCCATTGAAAAGCAGGTTCGTTAGAACCAGCGTCAGGCAGCGTCAGTCTGTCTGACTGACATATCGCTGAAATGGACCTTTTTAGTGTAGCCGTGAGACACACATTTAGTTTTTAGCATACCTACATTTTTTGTTATTTCTATGTACCGTGCGTGTTTCATATAAGTGCTACATAAATATTATTGTTTTTTCTTTTTCTTTGTATTGCGTGGTTTAGAAGACATAAGCTGTGAAACAGACCTAGGTAGACAACGACTTTGTGTAATACTATTTAGAGATTAGTTTTTTTTTTTACGGATGGGTAATCATCAAACGACTCCTTCCGCTCTGAGCGGAGCAGAAGGGAGTATCACTCTTAACTGTGTTCCACTGTTCCTCCTAATGCCCTTTACGTTCCGGGGCCGTCAAAGTCAAAGTCACCGTGGTGACTCTGTCGAACAAATTCCGCAACCCTGGCAGGTTCCACAACCCTGGCAGGATTTAGAGGAACGATTAGTAGGAAGTAGAATGTGTAATTGTAAAACATCTTCCAAATTCCCAATTTTCCTCTCAGGTCTTGGCGCGATAACATCAAGCTAGTCAACACAGAGCGCATCAAGATTGAGAACAAGGAATACCACACCGACTTCACCATCGTGAACGCGGTGCGCCGTGACACCGGCAAATACAAGCTGAGGGCTGAGAACTGCAACGGCTTCGATGAGGAGACCGTTGAGCTCACTGTGCTGAGCAAGCCTAGCGCGCCTAAGGGTGAGTAACTTTATTTATTTATTATATACTTTATTGTACACCTCATAATAAGAACAAGACAATCATACATAAAATAAGTGCACAATGGGCGGTCTTATCGCACAAGGCAATCTCTTCCAGACAACCTTTGGATCCTAAATTCTACAAAGTTTTTAGTAAAGTGTCTAGTCTCATAATGGGCCATTGGGGCTCTGAATCCACATCAATGAACCTGATCCTTGGCCACGCTCTAATCAATTAATTCAGAGGTATTAGTGCGAGTTTTTAAACGTACTTGATTGCAAATAAGTATTATATTGTGTAGAAAAAAAATAAGAGTGTAGGCGATTATCCAATTTCGATAGAAATTTTCGTTTACGATAACGCGATCTAGTAGGTACGTACAAAAAATTGCACGAAGGCCGCGGGTGGTGATATATTGCCCGAAAATTACCAAAAAGTAATATTGTGGAGTATCTTATCAGTACTGAGATTTGATTCGTTAGTTCTGAGAGATAGAAAGAATAAACTATCGATTTAAAAATAAAGCATAAATATTTCGTCAGTTAAGTAAACTTCTGCTTTTTCTGTCGTCCTGGTATTCATACCAATGTCAAAAAAGGCATTATCTTCAATACTAATAAAAATCATATTTCCAGGCCCGTTGGAAGTGACAGACATCCACGCAGAAGGCTGCAAGGTGAAATGGGAGAAGCCAGAAGACGATGGTGGTTCTCCAGTCAAGGAGTACGAACTCGAGAAGATGGACGTCGCCACTGGCAAGTGGGTCAGGGTTGGCAGGTCAGTACCAAGTCCATTATGTTAATTACAAATTCTATTCTACGAAGTTAATAGCGAAACTATCCTGGCAGTTTGCTGGTTGAACATTAGAGTGGGGACTTTAAAAGACGTAGACCTATCCAGACAGGTTTTTTCTGTCCCAAAATCCTTATAAAAAATGCGATGTATTATCAGAATATTAAGCAAGATCATTATCAGTATCTCTGCTGCATATTATTGTCTCTCGTTGATGTTATTATTTTGACCTTTGGTGCTAAGTTCGAAGTTCCATAACAATTGGTTAAAGCTCGATATGACATTGGAAGTTTAAGGATGTTTTGGCCCTTTTCTTTTTGCAAATTGCTTTGAAGGTTTTCTCTGGCTCAAATATTATTTATCTGTTGACAAGGTCGAAGAAGTAGAATTATATGTTTAGTTCTGCCCTCAAACGTAGCTCCTATTTATTATAATTATTCTAATTACACAACAGAGTTGCCGGAGACAAGAAGCCTCTAGAGATGGAGGTGACTGGTCTGGAACCTGGCCACCAGTACAAGTTCAGGGTGACAGCCGTCAACGACGAGGGAGACTCCGAGCCGCTGGAGGCTGAACGAGCTATCCTCGCCAAGAACCCCTTCGGTAAGAGAACTATTCTATAGAGAACTTAGAAAACTCTTCAGGATCTCTAGTACCTTATGAGCTAGTAATGGTAAAGACTGAAGAAAATATTATGTATCGAAACGCAGGAATTTTATAGGTGCATGAACGAGAGAATACCTTAGAAAAGTCTCCATCGCCGCCTTTGTCTCTGTCGTCTCTGACTAGAGTCAAGAGCAAACCCATTGCACGAATGGCGCGGTGGTTGAGCGATTGGCTGCTGCGCTGCGTGTCGCGGGTTCGATTCCCACACGGAACAAATATTTGTATGACCTACAGATAGTGGTTTCGGGTCTGGCTGTTTGTGTAACTGAGTTTATATGTTTGTAAACGCACCTACGATACAGGAGAAATTTCTAGTGTGGGGCAAAGCTTTTTTTAATTTTTAAGGAAAAAAAATAATAAAAAGTATGCTTTTAGCATACTTATTTGATATCGAAGATTAAAATAATGTGCAAAATCTATATCAATGTAAATTAATCTCGAAGCAAAAATCAAAGCAATATAGTAGTGATTTTTTTAAGGACACTAAAACTTCCTCTGGTTTGTTCGACCAAAGTATACCTATCAAAGTCAAAGTCAAAGCATTTATTTCAAATAAACCATTATCAGGTACTTTTGAATTGTCAAAGTCAGTCCGTCAAAAACATGAAGCTATTTGCACGTTCGAAAGCGTAGATCTCTATGGAGAAGAACGTGCAAGAAACTCCACGGACACTCTTTTAAATCATTTTATGTTTACAAAAATCCTGGTTACATGAACCTTGTTGCTTCTATATATGAGAACAATGTAAAGAAAGAAAAGAACAATTTATAGTATGAAATATTAAAATGAGGTAGTGGCAACTAAGGGATGACCAGTCTCCACTGACGGCGCCCGTTCACGAAGCGCGTGCATCAGCACCATTCAGCTCAACCATTTTGAAGGGAACTGAATGATCCGATACACGCGCCACCATCAGCGAGACATTGGAGTGAGCATGACACACCCTCAACTGCCCCTGCTATTTCATGTCAAACAAGGATCTAAACAACTATCTATTAACATAATCATCACAAACAACACACGACACAAAACAACATACTAACAAAGATGGCATTTCTGAATCCTCGCCAGTATTGACAAGAACATCCTAGTTACTTTTTCTAACCACCACAATTGTCCACAGAGGTATCCGACAAGCCCGGCAACGTGGAGGTGGCTGATCATGACAACCAGAGCGCCGACATCAAGTGGGACCCGCCCGCGAACGACGGCGGAGCCCCGGTGCTCAAGTACATCATCCAGAAGAAGCCCAAGGGCGGAGACTGGGAGAATGCTGCAGAGGTAAATATGAAACTAACTATGGTTATTCTTTGTCTGAGGATCACTCGTATTTTCTCCATCAAGGTTGAATGTCGTCCACTACAAGACAGGTTAAAGTCACGACGAAATCCTTTGCGGTGCCTTGTAAGTAAGCCTCTCGGAACATGGACTTATGACCCGCTGATCATCATCATACCAGCCGAAAAACGTCCACTGCTGGTCATAGGCCTACCCCAAGGGGGGATTATGGCAACCCCCCCGGGTCGCCATAATCACCACGCTTGGCTGGCGGATTGGTGATCGCAGTGTAGCTGTTGCAATGTACAGAAGCACAGAGAATGCTGCTGCCCATTCTCTGGTGAGTCCCTTAGTCGCCCCCTTACGATACTTACGAAGTCATGGAATGGTGCTATTCTTTTATACCATACAGACCTGCTGATAGTTGTAGAAATATAGAACTTGACTGGCTGAAGAACTTTACAAGAACATTGCAGGGAAACTGTTAAATCTAGATAAGATTTTAGGCTGACAGCCCTATGAGGACTCACTGTCTTAAAATCAGCTAGACTGACTAGACCCCATGGTCACTTAAACAATGGGGTATTTATCCAGGGTCTAGCAGCCGTACCGTCTCGCCTTTATACCTCAACCTGCAATACCACAAATAACTAAACCACTGAGCCTTCTATAACTAACTGCTTTGACCCATTCCCCAGGTACCTGGATCCCAGACCAACGCCAAGATCGATGGTCTACCGGAAGGTAGCGAGTTCCAGTTCCGCGTGGTGGCCGTCAACAAGGCTGGACCGTCCGATCCTTCGGACCCAACCAAGATGACCACTATCAGGCACAAGGCCCGTAAGTATTATTACATTGAAATATTATGTTCCGGTAGAGGAGAATGTAATTTTAAACCGTATTTAATCAAATTCAAAATATAGAGAAGATTTCGGCTCCCAAGCTATTTAATATAAGTATCAATTATTAATTTGCGTTATTACTCTGCCCAAAAACCCTTCTATGTTGTTCTTAAACCATCGTGTTTTCGGAGAGAGAGTGAGAGAGGCGGAGCTATACGGGACGAATAGCACTATCTCTTTCTAAAAACAGAATCATAATGGTATTGGTAACTTGACTATTATCAGGGGCCTTACAAGGAATATTACGGCCCCTGATAGAAGTCAGTTTTAGGAATATGATCATTCATAATACTAAAACATGGTCTTGTCAGAGAGGAGAAAAAGGCTTGAGTATCTTTCACCTGAAATGTTTATAGTAATATAGTAGTCGCTTATTCTTAAATAGCAACTGAGTATTAATAAAACATAGAAATAGAATGCCTTAAGGCCTAAAAGACTTCAACCACCAATATCATAATTTATTACACGTTTCTCTATGCAAAAAGGAAACAACACTAAGCCCATGCTAGAAAGAGACAGAACACCTACAAACCAATATCTCTCTCACAGTGAAGCCCCGCATCGACCGCACCAACCTGAAGTCGCTGGCGGTGCGCGCGGGCAAGCCCATCTTCTTCGACGTCAACGTCAAGGGTGAACCGGCGCCTAAGGTGCAGTGGTTCAGGAAGTGGAAGGGTGATGAGAAGGAGGTAAGGTTACATTACGTATGGAGTAAACCTCAATTATTAATTACTGGCGATTATTTTATTTGACTATTAGCTGACCCGATAGACGAAGTTCTGTCAAAAGCTATTGAACATCGGTAGGAACAGTTTGTAAAAAAACAAAAATAGTTTAAACGTTTTCTGTTCCATTTTTCTATGCATAAGAACCTTTCTCGGACTAGTAGTAGTAGTCAGTCGAATAGTATCGTCTCTGGTTTTGACCCTTTGTCAACATTTTTCTCACTAGAGCTCATATAAGATATGGGCTTTCGAGTTTGGAATAATAAATGAATACTTACAATACATATTTATTTAAACTTAATGTACAATAGTGGTACATGGGCGGACTTAATGCATCAAGGCATTCTCTACCAGTCAACCTTTGAGTAAAAAAGACTACACTGTGGTAGGTTTACAAAAAATAATTTTTTTTTTTTTTTTTTCGGAAATAGTACACAAATAATATATATTATACTAATAAAATACATAAATATGCTACATATATGCAGAAAAAACCAAAAAGAGATGATGTTCTATTCTTATATTTGGTCAGTCACGTTATTTGGGCATCTACTCAACTTTCTACTTTGCCCATTAGTCCTTTTAACGAACTTACTGTATTATTGTTCAGAACCCCACTTACATATATTAAACCTCATTAAAACTCCTCAGGTAACAGAAAACGTAATTAACGTCGACTACAACACTAAACTGGACGTCAAGGAATCAGAACGTCCCATGATTGGTACCTACCGCATCCTGGCAACCAACGAGCATGGTACTGATGAGGCTGAGGTAGAGATCACCGTGCTGTCCGCTCCGGGCAAACCTGGTGGTCCACTGAAGGTCGCTGATGTCACCAAGAACGGATGCAAGCTGTCCTGGAAGAAACCTGAGGATGATGGTGGTAAGTTGTCGATATGGAGATAGATTTTAGGTCGATAGTACATTTTTACGCTGCGCTAGCGTCGAGTTAACGTAATTGTATGAAAATACGAGTTAGCGTCGCGTTTACGCAGATTCTACGCTGCGTGTATGTTTGACGAACGCTAACAATTGATCAATGTCTAGTGACCAGATGCTAATAAAGCATTGCAGGAGAAATTAAAAGTCGGGAATTATGTTGAAAACATTTTAATAATAACATTAGTAGCCATAGTAAAAATCAACAACTCGCTTTTCTTTGTAACCTCTGCCTGATAAATTGAGAAGTTTTTGAATGGGCCTTTATTAAAAAAAATCATCTTTATTCTTGTGTATGACGATCCGAGTCTGCTAGTAGGTACGCTCATAATTTGATCGTCTACTATTTATGCGAAGGCACTGCCTCCTGAGATACAGGATCTTCCTAGTTTAGGAGTCAGGGCTCAAGTTTTGTATTGACTGTACCTTACCCATCTCTAGCACACTATTTTTGTTATGAATTTTTCTGTCCCCTAGTAACAATTATGTGTTCTTTAACATGTTTCAAACTGTGTTTTGCTAATAAAATATTATTTATTTATTTAAACTTTATGTACAATACTGGTACATGGTCGGACTTAATGCATCAAGGCATTCTCTACCAGTCAATCTTTGGGTTATAAAGACTATACTGTGGTAGGTGTACAATAAATAAAAATAAGATTCAAATTGAATTTTAACATTTCGGAAAGAATATACAGATAATATATATAATACTAATAAAATACATGTATATGCTAAAATAATAAACTAATAAATATGATATATAATAATCATACCGATTAAGAGAAGTCATAGTAATCATGACGAAGAACGACTAAGAATGACAAGCTTTTAAGTAGTGTTTTCGGATTTTACGCTTAAAGGAAAATTTTGACTCCGCCTTCTTGATGTCAAGCATATTCCAGAGTTTAATTGTAGAAATAGCGTAGGAATTAGACAAAAACCCGGTGCGGTGGGAAGGGATATGAAGAAGTAAGTTTTTAGATGCTCGAAGGTTGAGACTGTGAGAACTGCCCAACACTTTAAAATATTGTTTTAAATAATCAGGAGCACAAGGATCGTTCATGATAGTGAAGAGCATGCAGAGGGATCTGAGGGATCTCCTTTGACGGACAGGCAACCATTTAAGCTGAGTACGGAAGGAAGAAATGTGATCATATTTACGAAGGCCAAAAATGAAACGAATACAGTTGTTAAGAAGTCGATCCAGTTTGTTGAGAAGTTCTTGGGATAGATCAGAATAGCAAACATCAGCATAATCAATTATAGGAAGCACTAGTGACTGGACCAAAGTGATTTTAGTGCTTGAAGGAAGAAAATGCTTGAATCTATAGAGAGATCGCAGTGTGAATGTTACTCTCCGGCTAACCTGAGCAATCTGCTTATTCCAACTTAACCGGTCATCAATGTATAGACCTAAGTCTTTAACGTGTGGCGAGAGAGTGATTACGGTATTGTTGAAAATAAGCGGCAGCAGTTGGCTGGTGTCCAAGTTACGCAGAAAATATGAACTACCTATGAGGATAGCCTGACATTTACCGACATTGACAGTAACCCCAAATCTGCTTGACCAATCGCTGATAGCTAGAAGGTCAGCATTCAGCAATGCGATGCAGTTGTCCATGTTGTCAATGTCAGTTTGCGCGTAGAGCTGTAAGTCAGCAGCGTACAGATGGTAAGAGCATTTTAGAATGGTGGTAATAGAGTTTATGAATAGAGAAAATAAGAGTGGAGAGAGTATACCGCCTTGTGGAACGCCAGTTTCCAGGGCGCACCAGTCAGAAAAGTTCTGATCAGCACGAACCGCTTGCTGGCGACCACGAAGATATGATGAAAACCAATCCCGTGCCAACGAAGAAACCCCAATTTGAGACAGAATAGCCAGGAGGATGTCGTGATCAACGGTATTGAAAGCATTGGAGAAATCTATTAAAACTAACACCGTTAATCTCGACCTCTCCAGGCCATTCCTAACGTCTTCTGTAACCTTCAGCAAAGCTGTGGCTGTGCTGTGGCCCGGCCGAAAACCTGATTGGAATGGGGATAACAGATTATTCCCAAACACAAAGGAAGATATTTGTTTAAGAGCAACTGCTTCCAGGATCTTAGATAGGAAAGGGAGAATGGAGATTGGTCTGTAGTGATTTAATAAACTAGGGTTGGATATTTTAGGAAGGGGGATTATGAAGGCCTTACGCAAGATTGTGGGAAATACCCAGTCCGTAAGGAGGCATTGATTATGTGTGTGATAATAGGGATAATACTTTTAATTATGAAGGATAACATAGTTCTGCTGACCCCATCACAGCCAACAGCCTTGGATTTAATTGCGTTGAATGTTTTGAGGGTCTCAGGGTCGGTCACAGGGAAAAAAGAGAAAGAATCTGGAAGAAAGATTGGCGTGGAAGCAATATCAAGAATAGTATTGTTTCTACCAGCAACCGCAAGTATAGCCGATGATGAAAAATACTTATTCAAATCATTCAAGGACACGTTAGAAGAAATAACATTAGAAGAGGATTTTGTTATGCCGAGTGATTTGAGAAACTTTCATATATCAGCCGGTGAAGAGTTGAGGACATTTTCACAAATGTATCGGCGTTTAGAAGCTCTTACCATCTGGTTACAGCAGTTTCTAGCCAACTTGTACAGGTTCCAGTTCTCCTCACTGCGATCTCTTCTATATCTTCGAAAGGCCTTGTCACGCCGTCTCATCGCCATACGAACTCCAGAGTTGATCCATGGAGCCGGGGGGCGCTTAACACGGACGGCCCTCAGAGGTGCATGTGCATCAATGAGGTGAAGTACAGACCTGTTAAATATTTCAACTTTTTCCTCCACTGTCGATGCCTGTTCAACATCGATCCAATCAACAGTTCTTGCATCTCTATTGAGCCGGTCCTTGTCCATTCTCGCGAAATTCCGAAGGAACAAAATGGCAGGCCGCTGTTTAGGAGGCTTAATTTTATACGTCAGATAGATTAAGTCGTGCCTAGATAACCCAGGAACCGCAATCTGGCCATGATTAGCAACTAAATTTACTGAGGAAGTGAGCATGAGATCAAGCCAAGAGTCACTTGTGTCGAGATTATGTTGAGTCGGATTAAGTGTGAGAAGAGATAGACTCGACGATTCCAGGATTGCTCTCAGTTTGCATGATCTAGAGTTATCCTTCAAGAGATCGATGTTGAATTCACCCATGAATATGAAATGTTTGTACTCTGAAGAAAGAGAATCAATAGTGGAGAAATAATCTATAGCAGGTGGGCAGTAAAATACTCCAAGAATGGCCTTAATCCCCTTGACATCAATTTCAAGGACTAAGTATTCGGGATTGCCGTTAACTGTTCCCGGCGAAGAGGATACGATTTTGTAGGGGATGTCGCTGCGTAGGTAAATGGCAACACCCCCGGCTCTTTTTCCCGTGCGGTCATTGCAAATAAGGACAAAACCGGGTAAACTGTAAAAAGAAGAGGGAAGTTCGGGCTTAAGCCAACTTTCCGAAACTAGGAAAGCGTGCAAAGCAACATCACTAAACAAATCCAGCATCTCAGAGTGATGTTGAGGGATACTCTGATACATGACAGACATTAAAACACTTCTGAAATCGTTGAAACTCACCACTTAAAAAGCTGTTTACAGAGAACGATTCGTCTAAAGATGAATATGACGTAGTAGAACTACGGCAGGAAAAAAACGAGTCGTCGTCAGACATAATTATTATAAACTGAAAATAAATATATTAAAGAATATTTTAGATTAGATAAGATTTAAACTTGTGTGTGTTGCGCAGTGAACTTAAATTCACTATTTGTAATTGCATTACCTGCCGGCAGACTGTTCACAAACAAAACTAATGAAATTACTAGTGCATGTTTCCAAACGCAAACTTAATTCACAAGAAGTCAAAATAAGTGGCATAGATAAAAATATGATAAAAATACACAAAAACACGTGACAACTGACACTGACAGATCAAAACAAAACAAAAACTAAGTGTCGGTATTACGAACAAAAATTCTGTGACGTGCTTATTTTTAACCAGTAGCTGTATCAAGACACAGTTTCAGAGAATAAAAACAGATAGGAAACACGCACAAAGGGATACAAAGTTAGCAAACAATACATAAATACCAATAAATGACACTACTTCTTCTTTGTAATCCGCCTCGACCGAGTCGAAGCCTGTGGAGATGCACTTTTAGAGTTGGAAACCGGAGGAACCTCTTGATCCAAGGATTTGCCATGCTCCACTCCAAGCGCGACGACCTCCTCAAGACTGAAGACTCGGCGTCGCTTTCCATCCGGAAGTTTGACGTTGATATTGCCGTCCATGGTCCAAACGTTAGTCACGCCAAACAGTTTGCAAGCTGCAGTAAAAGTAGACTGCCGCTGTCGAGTGAGGAATTCAGACACCACATAAGGCGATCCCTTCAACTTGGTCTTGGTTCTCCAAATCTCGCCGCGGAGGGTTGAGTCAGCGCACCGAAGCAGGATAGGTCTGGCGCGACCTTCCGAGGCAGTGCCCAGTCTGTGACATACAGTCAGTGAAGAGGGTGCCAGATCCATCAAACCAAGCTTAGTCTGCAGGATGGTTGCTACGGTATCAGGAACTTTCTCACCTGGTTTCTCTGGGACTTTTTTCTGTGACGCATCTCTATCACGTCTACATTCCTGCTCAGTTCAGCAATCTGTAGCTGCAAAGCGCTGAGGACACTCCAAACATGCTCCTTGAAGATGGTGAAGTCTTTCTGGAGGCTGGTCAAGTCAACTCCTGGTGGCTGGTCAAGTCAACTCCTGGTGGTGAAGCTTTAAGGTGTACTTCAAAATCAGCCATCCTCTTGTTAAGTGACATTATAGCCATGCGCTGGGTCTCCGCAATGTCAGCTATAGTGGTCATAATAGTGACTTTGTGTTTCAAAGACTGTGCCAAAGTTGGAAGTGACAGCTCAAGCCGGCAAGCAAATGCAATTAGCACTGTTTAGGGCATAAGGATACTACTGCCCACACAATATGAGCTTAGGGGTAAGCCAATTATGCTATATCCGATGAAATTAAAGATAAAATTAAATAATTTACTAATTAAAATATAAAATTATACAGAGCATATGTTTTTACTTTTTATGCACCTACCCGCGAAAAAAAAGCTATTATTATTATTCAACCATGTGACATTTCGCCTAGGCCCTTTT
Source organism: Mamestra brassicae (assembly GCA_905163435.1). NCBI lineage: Eukaryota > Metazoa > Arthropoda > Insecta > Lepidoptera > Noctuidae > Mamestra > Mamestra brassicae. The sequence continues at coordinate 5,440,828 of LR991013.1, read as the reverse complement.
TTAGCAAGTTTGAGCTATCTCAGACACTATAAGAGTTATGTTAAAAGGAAAAAGATCACTTTGCTGGTTAAAGCAAATTCCCCATAAAACTAAATACTAATCTTCCCCCCAAAATTTCCAGGTAAACCAGTAACTGGCTACGTGGTAGAAAAACTCAACAAGGCCACCGGCCGCTGGGTGCCAGTAGGCAAGACAGACGACACGGAGATGGACATCAAGGGTCTGCAGGAAGGAGAGGAGTATGAGTTCAGGGTCAAGGCCGTCAACGACGAGGGAGAGTCCGAGCCGCTCAAGACTGACCACTCCATCATTGCTAAGAATCCTTATGGTGAGTTTGTGAGCAGAAACGGAGATGTCCAGGGGCGGAATTTTCGGGGAGGAGGAAGTTAAATCTGGTTTAATTGCGAGGTGGCTGCAAAGCCAGGTGGCGCGCTGTTGGGCAATAACTTAGGTTAGTAAGCCTATGGTCCCAGTTATCATTCATAGATCTTTGACGGACAGATGAGACTTTTCTGAAGATATCCAGGTAGGAATAAAATTGTCCTTGGTAATCTTGGTGAAAAATTGTGTAGATAGGTGCAAAACCAATCATGTCCTAATAGTCGGAATACGTCTGGTGAGAGTAAAGAAAAGTGTAAAGTGTGTCAACTGGAGTATGACACACTTTAATCTTTTCTTTACTCTTTTATCATAGAATTATACATTCGTAAGACTACGAAATGTAGAAGACTTTGGTTTCCTCTAGTCAACAGCAAAATAATTGGATTGAATCTGATTTATTTCGTCTACGGTAAATTCTCAAAGGAGTATTTGGTACTAGTTTTCGTCAAGCAGTGGGACAATATTGACTAGTAAAAGCATTATTTAGTAAGTACTTATTTCAGTGAAATACGGTCTATTATGTGGTTGCTTCAAACTGATAATTTCACTGTATGTTAAATTTCAAATAATAACATTGTTGTGATATGTTTCCAGACATCCCCGGCAAACCATCAGTGCCTACCATCGAGGACTGGGACGTGGACCGTGTGGACCTGAAGTGGGAGGCGCCCAAGAACAACGGCGGCGCGCCCATCACCGGCTACATCATCGAGAAGAAGGAGAAGTACGGCTCCTGGACGGAAGCGCTCGTTACTACGGTAAGATTGCGTTTATCTAAAACTAAATTAGCCCGTTGTGTCTTCAAATTTCAATTCAATTACAGATGCTATATTCAATGAAAACATCCATAGTCTATGCTACGACGAGTCTATGTTACAGAACGCCTATTGACTTCACTCCCAATAATCCCTGAACTTCATTCCTTTATCGTTACTTTGTACCACAGACGCCAGAATGCAAGGCCCTCGTACCGGACCTGAAGGAAGGCAACGTGTACCAGTTCCGCGTGAAGGCCGTCAACAAGGCCGGACCTGGCGAGCCGGGAGATGCTACACAACCGCACACGGCTAAGGCCCGGTTCTGTAAGTATCGGCTTAAACGATTGCGTTAAAAGATCTTTAAAAATCTTTAGGAAGTATCTTACCAGGATGATAAAATAGAACGAGCTGTTTTTAATGGTCATAGAACTTCTATAGCCCTCCTCGCCGATTTCAACAACGGCGACCCCATGACACTATTTCCTAGCGTGTGCCCTAATATGACTCGCAAGACCGAATTTGGTTTTAAATATCCGATCACAGCTAAGGCACTACAGTTGACCGGCGGAATTAAAAGTATGAGTAGAACTTGTGAGCAGGTTGGCGAATATTTTGTATGAAAATATCTAAAAATTCTCTACTGTATCTCGTATTGTCTCGCGCACACATTTTACGACCAGGCCTGCTAAAAAATCGCTTAATGTAGTATTTCTATTCACTTCAACTAAACACTATGGTTTTGTGCAAGTGAACTTGTCCTTCCACTCTCTTTCTCGTTCTGAAAGCGTTGTGCTATATCCGCTTAAACTTATTCGTCCATAAAGATTTGGTAGGGTTTTGAACAATTTAACTCATTGAATAATGTTTGTACAGTGAAACCGCACATCAACCGCGACAAGATGCACGCTATACGTGTGCGCGCCGGCACGACCATCAAGTTGGACGTCGACATCAAGGGTGAACCTCCACCATCCAAGACCTGGACCTTCGGAAAGAAGGTATGCTATTCTTCCATAGCTCTGACTTTGTTGATCCAGATTACATGAAGAGAGAATGAGGAAAAATATTCAAAAAAAACTTTGGGCTTGTTTTGTTTTGTTTTGAGAGTTATAAAAGTATTTTGTTAACAATAAGCTCTTTCCTTGCAGATGGTGTAATACTTACAGGGTGTTTTTTTTCAAAATCAACCGGTTCGATTCCTGGCTAGTAATACCGATAAAAAAAAATTCAATGATGCAGTTTTAGTTTTCATCAAAATCGGGCTCGAGACTCCTTTCAGTGTTTTTAGTAAATCCTCATAGTTTCTGATTTGGCCATCTGCGTGGATGGCCACTGGAAAAATTCACCCTGTGTAATATGAGACAAATCCGTACACGCAAATGATTCAAAAAGTTCACGTCATATCCTAGCTTATGGATACATTACTTAAGGCAAGGACCTAGCTTTAGTAAATTATGACTTCCCATATTTCTAACCACTTTCTTATGTCTACCCCAGGTCCTGGAGACCGGCTCAGGGCTGAAGATCGAGAACGAAGACTACAACACCAAGATGCAGATCTTCGAGTCGACCTGGGCCAACTCCGGCGTCTACACGCTCAAGGCGGAGAACGACTCCGGAGTCGACGAGGCTACCGTTGAGGTTACTGTGCTGGGTATGTGTTATCGATTATTTAAAAAAAGTTTGACCAGGAAATGGGAGTAGCGTTTTACCAGGATTAAAGTAAGGTCAAGTAAAGATTTATTGACAAAATGGTGGAGATTCCCAGTCCTAGTAGTAGCCCAGTCGATGGAAGATGGCGTAACGACTTTTATTTAATTTATTTCCTTAGAATTTGGCAAGAATTGCCACAGTACCGGGAACAATGAAAGATTCTTATGTGAAATAATTTTGAGATGAGCATTATATGGCTCATAACACAAAGAGAAGAATCTCTTTGTGTTATGAGCATACTTTATACTTCTTTTTACTTTTATTTTTTTTTTCAATGTAATACTTTTTAGCGTAATTTTATTCACCCGAGCCGAAACGGCGCGACACCAGGATACGTCTTTGATCTACTTATTTGGCAGATATCTCTTACTAAAATTTAAGTGGCCGTCATTTTTAACGCTTTCTGTTTCTTAAAAAACTAATGATTTTCTTCCCTACCTACAGACAAACCCGGCAAGCCGGAAGGCCCACTCGAAGTGTCAGACATCCATGCCGACCACGTGAAGCTGAAGTGGAACAAGCCCAAGCACACCGGAGGCCTGCCGCTCAGCGCCTACGTGGTGGAGAAGATGGACACCCTCACTGGCAAGTGGGTGCCTGCTGGTACTGTGGACCCCGATACTACTGAGGCTACTGTTACTGGTTAGTATAATATAGAATACTTTTTATTATGTGACTTTGTGAAAGAAAGAAAGAAAGAAAACTAGTTTATTTGGCACACACACAGACACACATTGTAGATACAAATAAAAGACAGCTTAATTTTAAAACAAAAACGTGACGCAATAGGCGGCCTTATAAATTGATATTTATTAGGTATAGCGGCAACAGAAATAAAATCAATCAATGCACAATGCGGTTTGAATGATCGCGTTGTATTTTATCATCACTGAATTTGAAACCAATGTCTTTGTCCCCTACAGGCCTAGAAGCGGGTCACACGTACCAGTTCCGCGTGAAGGCTCTGAACGAGGAGGGAGAGTCAGAGCCCCTGGACACCGACCACGGCATCCTGGCCAAGAACCCCTACGACGTGCCTGCGCCGCCCGGCCTGCCCGACATCGTGGACTGGGACGAGAAGTCCGCCAAGCTCAAGTGGGAGCCCCCCATCAGGGATAATGGAGCTCCTATTACTGGATACATTATTGAAGTCATGGATAGAGACAGGGGAGAGTTTGTTAAGGTATGTGTTTTTTCTTTTTGTCAAGTATTATATAGCTGCTGGATAAAATTCTTCTACACTGATACTTAAATAGGTAGCTAAAATGATAACTTGTTAAAAAAACAGCTATCTGCTGTCTAAATTATCTATCTACTAAAAATCAGAGCGAATGTGGTGGTTCTACGCTACAATTTTCTAACATCCTGCGCAGGAGTTGTATTGTTAATTCCTAATCAATTGTAGCAAGATGTCGATTATGATGATGGTAAAACTGAATTCACATAACCGGCTACATTTGAAGTTTCTCACTCTAGCTTAAGTATTATTATAAAATTGCAGCAACGAACAATTTTGAAGTATTCTGTTTTAGAATAGTGATGTCCTATGAATTTGAAGTAATAGCCCAGCTATACCCAGACCTACTAAATAATGAAGGAACTTATTTTAATTCTAATCATTCTCCCCCAGGCCGCCGAAATCCAAGGCAATATCTGCCAGGGCACAGTACCCAAGCTGGAGGAAGGCAACCAGTACCAGTTCCGCATCAGAGCGTTGAACAAGGCTGGACAGTCCGAACCTTCGGAGAACACCAACTGGCACACTGCTAAGCCTAGATTCTGTGAGTATACTTTTAACTTTATAGATGTGAAAATAAGTTTTATGGTATGAAAATGACAGGTTTAACATTCATGAGGATCAGACTGACAGGAAATTGGTTTCTTTTCCATAATAACGTAGTGGATTTACTGGCCATAATGGTTTATTGCTCACAAGTATTACTGCTGAGCATGAACTCTTAGGCTGGAATCCGGGTGTAATCATAGTGTTATTGAAGGTAATTCGAAATTATAACAGGCCTGTCAGTATTTGATTGCATTATGATGACCCCTGTTATATAAAATTAAAACAACTGGCGAAATGTTGATGTACTTCTATTCACTCCTTTACACGAATAGGGCAAGATACCAAGTAACCTGGTAATATTAGACACTAGTGGACGTCACGCGGTTTCACCCGCGTAGTTCCCGTTTCCTTGGGAATACGGGGATAAAATAGCCTGTTACTCGCTGATAATGTAGCTTTCCAATGGTGAAAGAGTTATTGAAATCGGCACAGTATTTTTTGAGTTTATTCATTACAAATATACACACACAAAAATTAAATTTTTTCCTCTTTATAATAACAGATAGTCCGATAATATATTAGAATCTGCAAAACCTTTCTAAGCTGTATATAATATAACCTTAACGTTCGAAGAAAGATTCTAATTCTATCTATCCATTTCTATCAACAGTGAAACCAAGAATCGACCGCACAAACCTGAACCCGCTCACCGTAAAGGCAGGTCTACCAGTTTCCCTAGACGTGAAAGTCTTCGGCGAACCTCCTGCTAAGGTCACCTGGTACTTCAAGGGTGAGGAGCTTCAGAACAGGGAGAACCTGGAGATCATCAATGTGGACTATAACACCAAGTTCTTGATGACTAAGAGCAAGAGGGCGCAGTCCGGAAAGTATGTGATTAAGGCCAAGAACGAGGTTGGTGAAGATGAGGCTGAAGTTGAGATTACTATTCTTGGTGAGTACTATCATGGGCGAGTGAAGTTAATATTTATTTTTAGTAAAAGCTCGATGACATAATACCGATATCATAATTTTCTTTCCTATGAAATAAAGTTTGATTGCCAAAATCTGTTAATATTATAGTTATTGGTTGATATTATAGTTTCGACTGAATCCAAGCTTTTCAACAATAACCTGTCCTGAACATTCGTTAAAATATAAAATATTTCACTCGCAATCATTAACGGAATTTCGATATTCCGTTGATATCGATTCGTGTTAATTTATTGTTGAAAAAAAAAATAAACTACTGGAGATTCAGTTATTTAATTTAGTTTAGATTTGGTCAATAAAACCACTTAAGGTGAACCCTATTAATTAAACCTTTCTGTATTTCTCAGGCAAGCCCTCAAAACCAAAAGGACCTCTGGAAGTGGCTGACGTCACAAAGAACGGCTGTACTCTCACCTGGAAGAAACCAGAAGACGACGGCGGATCACCTATCGAGTACTACGAGATTGAGAAACTTGATCCGCTTACTGGTAAGAATGATTTTGGAACGAAAGGGGGTTGGGATGAAATAGGATGTGTTGGCGTATGAGCTGTTTTTGAACAATACTTCTCAAAAAAGTCATAAAGCTAAAAACAAGAGACGGATCTTATAAGGGTTATCGCCACTCGTCCATTTCAGGTTCATTAGAAAACCAGCGTCAGACAGCATCAGTCTGTCTGACATATCGCTGAATGGACCTTTTTAGTGCAGCCGTGAGACACACACTTCGTTCTTAGCAAACCTACATTTCTTTTTTTATTTCTATATACCGTGCATGTTTCATGTAAGTGCTAAATAAATATTATTCTTTCTTTTCTTTAAGGGTTCCATTTTTATCCTTTTGAGGTACGGAACCCTAATAATCCCGTGATTGGGTAAAACAATAATTCTATCATTAGTCGCGAGGCTGACTGCCTAGTGCAAATATTACTGAAAAGTATTCCTGCTTGAGCAAGACTAATAAATTACAATAATATCTCATTTGTGATACGGTATGCTATTGTATGGTATTTAGAAATGTGTATACTAAACCAAGGTACCAAAACGTCGTAAGTATCAGCTGATTAAAAACGTTAAAATTGGAAATCCTGAATTTGAAAGGACGCGACTTGTCGGTATTTCTCGATCCTCCTACTTTACCAAATGTTTCACTTTGAATTTGACTAGTCTTATCCATAGTTACTTACGGATATAATTTGGAAATAAATTAAATGTGTTATGTTAATTTTTTATTTATCATTTGAATTTTGTATATTGTGTAATAGTTTATTAGAATAATGAATTATTTTATCCATCGTTAAATTACCAATATTACTTTCTTGCTGTAGGAACCTGGATCCCATGCGGTACTGCAAAGGACTGCAAGGCGAACGTCACGGGGCTGTCGGAAGGCAAGCCCTACAAGTTCAGGGTCAAGGCCGTCAACAAGGAGGGAGAGTCCGAAGAGCTGGAGACTGAGAAGCCTATCATCGCTAAGAATCCCTTCGGTGAGTTCTACTTGAATATTTAGTATTGTAGATCTAGAGAGAGAAAGTAAGTGGCAGGGAGAAGTAAGGAGGCCTTCTGTCCAGCTGTGGGGAAATTCGGGAAATATAATTATAATATATGGGTGGAGAAATTAAAGTAATGCACATAACCCAACGTCTTATATTATTTTGAGCGCAAACATCGGCGTCGTAATGAATGTTCCCGCCTAACTTCCGATTTCCCTTCTTCTATCTCTTTAACACACGACAAACCTTTTCATTCTTATCGTACAAATTCCTAGTTTGTGCTGTAATATAATCTGAATTATTTCTTTGATGTCTTCTGCTTCGGGTGCTGACCAACAAACGAAGACATCATTACGTATCAGAATCTTCTAGCTTGCTGAAGCTAGAAGATTCTGATACGTAATACCTCTTCGTTTCTACTTTCCCCGAATCTTATGCAATACTGTGTTGATGAAAAAAAATTATAGTCTTGATTTTTTTCTTCTTGAGCATTTTATCTTCCAGCCGTGGCTAAACTAAAATGAACAATTGGCTGGTATTGTTCATTTTAGTTTTACATTGGGACCTTGATACCGTTTACCTTTATTTTTCTTCGTATATTTAACTTAATGCTTCGTCCACAGACGAGCCTGGAAAGCCTGGCCGCCCCGAGCCGCGCAACTGGGACAAGGACTTCGTTGAGCTTGAATGGTCGGCGCCCAAGAGTGACGGCGGAGCTCCCATCACTGGATACATTGTACAGAAGAGGGAGAAGGGCGGACGGTGAGTTTGAGCACTCGCATTTCTTTGATTTTACCTAAGGTAGCCACGGAAACTTTTCTAACTTTCGATCGAGACCGAATATTTGATTCTTATTTGTATTTGAAACTTTTAAGGCCAATCATAAACTTAGTCTATCAATATATGTATACAGCAGCAGTAGAGAGCAAAGATATTATCCCTGTTCTCAAAACGTTGAAGGAAAAATCGTGAGGAAAGCGGCAAGAATTGGCAAAAATTTGATATATGTGACATCTACCAATAAAAACTGGGTGATATAACAGCCTCTCTTTCACACGAGTGGGCCAGTTCCGCAGCAGTGGGAACGATATAGGCTTATTATGCTAAGAAACTTACTAATTAAATAATGTAATCATCACTCTGCGTGCGACTCTTAGACCCAGCCGATCGATTCTGTAAACATGTCGAAATGAGGCCTTGGATGAAGTGAACACGAGATGAGCTGTCAATCCTTGTAATCAAGATGTCTCGTGATCACGAAGTGAGCTGTCATTTTATCTTGATTATATGGATTGACAGCTCACCTCGTGATCACTACCCAAGCCTTCACTTCGACATGTTTACAAAATCGAGCGGCAGTTTCGGCCAAAGCGGAAAAGAATTCAAACAAGTTGGATTCATATAGTTCGAAACCGAATCGACGAAGGAGAGACTGGTTCCCTCAAAACTCAAAATCGTTATAGATGTCCAAAACTATGAAAACCAATACTAAACTACTCTCCTCTCTCCAGATCATGGACCGACTGCCTCAAGACCACAGGCGACCGTCCTACTGGTCGCGTGGAGGACGTTGAGCCAGGCCGCGAGTACGAGTTCCGCGTCATGGCTGTCAACAAGGCCGGTCCCGGAGAGCCGTCCGATCCTAGCAAGAGCGTCATTACTAAGCCGCGGTTCTGTAAGTATTCTACGTTGTAATTTTAAGGTGTAACGGCATCTATACCGCCACATACGAACTACACTAAAAAACCGGTCAAGTGCGAGTCGAACTCGTGTGCCGAGGCTTCCGTACCTACCCATTATACCGCCATAATAAAATTGGTATCATTTTTATTGGTGTTAGGCGTCAACTATGGACATCCTTTAATTTTCAACTTTTTTATTTTTTGGATTTTTTTTTCCTTTATTTGTTAATCCTTCATCGCACTATCCAAATTAAACACTATCAAAAAAAAAAACAACTATCGGGCAGTTGTCCACCAGAAACAACACCCGTCTGGAGGATCCACCCTTTTCAATGGAGGTTACGGGATTTCACCTCTATAGAACTTCTATGCGGCATGAGTTGATAATAAGTCTGTCTGAAAAAACAAACTTATGCGCTCCAATATATCTTCTGAAAAGCCTACAGTTGTCCTTACTGTTTAATAAAAAATACAAATGATGAATATCAGGCAACTTTTATCACTAGACCATATGGAACTGTTTTAGTGCCTTGTTTGTATGTTGCAATACCACTCAATTGAGATCGAAAGCCTTGTGGTAAATAATAGGGTTCAAACCACTAAAGTCAAATAAAAAGTACCTACAGGTTTTTGAACGCACTGACTGATAAGTTCTACATTCTGTAATTTTTTTCACTTTATCAAAATATTTCTTTCCCACAGTGAAACCAAAGATCGACCGCAAGGACCTACAAAAGAAGAAGATCAAGGTTGGCTCCAACCTCAAGATGGAAGCCGATATCATCGGTGAACCTGAACCTACAGTCACCTGGACTTTCAAGGGCGAAGTCCTTAAGCCCCAGGAGAGGCTTAAGATCGAGAATAAGGACTATCACACCTCCTTCCTTTTGGAGAGGATGACCAGAACTGACGCTGGAAAGTACGTCGTTACAGCCAAGAATGATTCCGGTACTGATACTGTCGAAATTGAGGTGGAGGTCGTCAGCAAGCCTTCGAAGCCAAAGGGACCTCTGAAGGTTGGTAGAATTTTTATGGAATTTTTACGCAGTGGTGTGCCGCCGCGGTAGGTAGGATGAGTCAGGTCATGCTGCTTTTGTAGTTTCTTAGCCGATGCTAAGCGTGTAGTGCCACGCCACAGTTCACTTGTGCACTTATATGCTTGTGGCGCACACATGCGTGGTCACTGTACCATCCCATAAATTAAGGCATTTGGATTATTTATTAATAATTATTTAAAAATAATCCATTAATAATTATATTTATTAATGGATTATTTTTTCGTAAAGCGATTATTTTGCGCTTGGCATCTATATACCTTGTTTCTTAAAACTCCAGTGTTTATTATTTATTCGTAACTCTTTTTATTACTTTTGTATTTAAGAATGTGTCGGTCTTTGTCCTGTTTTTGGAAAAAAATATTGCAGTCTTGTGTTCTTTGAGTCTTCCATTCTATTTCTAGAGCAGTCAATCTAATTCTAAGGAAAAATGATGAATTTTACGAGCCAAAGTCGGGCTAATTTTCTAAATTATTGACAGAACATCTGAGTTGCCATTTAGCTGCTCATTAGAACTCTCGTAGTACATTGCTACGAGTATATACTACTAGCGGACGTCACGCGGTTTCACCCGCATAGTTCCCGTTCCCGTGGGAGTACGGGGATAAAATGTAGCCTATGTTACTTGCTGATAATGTAGCTATCCATTGCTGAAAGAATTTTTCGAATCGGTCCAATTGTTTTTATGTTTATTCGTTACATACAAAAAATACAAATCTTTCCTCTTTATAATATTAGTAAAGATAACTATTTTAACTGCTCTAATAGGGAAGCTTCCATCAACTACCTCTCGCAACTAAATCTCTTGAAAGTACTTATAAAAAAGCTTTGTAACACCAAAATGAAGTTCATTCTGGCTGGTCATGGATCTATTTACACCAATATCTTCACCAACTAACCAATTCCAATTTCCCCAGGTATCAGACGTGACAGCAAACGGCTGCAAACTCAAATGGGAGCCCCCAGAAGACGACGGAGGCGAGCCCATCGAGAACTACGTCGTGGAGCGCATGGACACGGAGTCCGGAAGATGGGTGCCAGTCTGCACCACCAAGACTCCTGAGGCTGATGTTACTGGCTTGAACGAGGGCAAGGACTACCTGTTCAGGGTTAAGGCTGTTAATCCTGAGGGTGAAAGCGAGGCGTTGGTTACTGATACGGCTACTACTGCTAAGAATCCTTATGGTGAGATTTTTTTCAAGGTTTAGGTAACGTCAAGTGTTATATCTAGCTGTCTCTTCCTCCCCAAGACAACTGAGATCAGGTTTAGAGTTGATACTTCAAATAACTCAATCACATTTTGAGCTGTAAGATATCGATTTAGTTCACACACAACAATGCTTTACCCGTCGAGATAGGCAGAAACTAAAGAACTAAGGAAGGCTATAAAGTGTTCGTAGCAATTGCTACGCTCACTTTATAGCCTTCCTTTCCCGTAATAAAATAACTCGTAGAAACTACAAGAAGCGAGAGCGATACTTGTCTTGTAGATTGCTGTCATAAGCTCTGACAAGATGGCCTAAAATCAGTAATTTCGTACCTAAAACGAATCATAATATTCGTGCAACGCTTCGTGATGCAAATTCGTTTAGGTCTAAGCCGAAAACCTGTCCCGAAATCAGCATTGTAACCATAATGTAACCTCGCAGGCGAACCCGACGCGCCCGGCAAGCCCGAGTTCAAGGACTGGAGCGCCGAGCACGCCGACATCAAGTGGGAGGCGCCCAAGGACGACGGCGGAGCGCCCATCACCGCCTACATCGTGGAGCGCAAGGACCGCGACACCGGCAAGTGGGTCAAGGCGGCTGAGGTACGTACACGATAAAGGGACTCTTAGGCTTTACCCACTTTTTCGGCATTAGCACCCTTGAAAACTAAGAAAACAATACCAATGATGAAAAATTGCAAAATCCTTGTAGCCTCCAACTTGGATTTTAAGTTTTTCGTCATCAGCGCCCTTGAAAATCATGAAAACAATACTCGTGTCGAATAATTGCAAAGTAGCAATAAAAAAACCACCATCTTGGATTTTAATTTTCACCTCTTTTTCCGCATCAACGCGCCCTCGCCAAGTTGCTTACAACCTATCCATCGTGTCGTATTTGCAGCAAATAGTCTTCTGTCTGCATCATGACTTTTCTCCATTGTCAGAACGTGTTTTGGCCAAATATTACGAAAGCCACGACATGAATTGCGCATATATTCCCCCTTATGAGCAGTTTCCGTCTTTGAGCCATTTTTTTTTTCAACCGAACCTTTGTAAAATTTACCCTTTCTTTATTAATTAAAAGTTACCCAACAAAACCATGCTAACCACCAACTTCTCCAGGTGCCCGGAAACAAGACCGAGGCCCGTGTGCCGGACCTGATCGAAGGCAAGACCTACCAGTTCCGCGTGAAGGCCGTCAACAAGGCCGGGCCCGGCAAGGCGTCGCCGCCTACCGAGAACCTGCTGGCTAAGGATAGATTTGGTAAGTGAATGTTTTTCTTCATTACAAAATGCACCACAGAAGTTTCTGATAGATAACACATAATAATATTCTGTTAAAATGTCATATATTCTACATGGACCCAAAATACCCAATTAAATATTTTGATCCTTTGGATCTTGTTTAATCTGTGGAGACACATATTTTATTGTTATTCATTAGTCTTAGACGCCTACTGCAAGGGCTGGTTCGAGGTGGATAGGAAAAAAGAATAGGTGCCGAGAAGGCTTTGAGAGAGGCCTTTGCCAAGCATTGGGACAGTATAGGCTGGACAGAAATTAAAAAAAAAATGAGTGCGTCCTATTTCTGGGTGAATATTATCCCGTTTCTCCTAGCCTCGCAACCATGAGTCTTTCTGTGATCCATACCAATATTCCAATAGGTACTCTAAACACGATGTCTGTTATTTATTCGAAATTCTTTTTACAGCGCCGCCAAAGATCGATCGCACGAACATGCGTGACATCACACTCAAGGCGGGTCAGAACATCAGGTTGGATGTCAAGGTTAGCGGTGAACCGCCGCCAACCAAGACTTGGTGAGTCTACACGGTTTCTTTTACGAGAATTTTTACCCAGTAGGTTACTTTGAAGATCAAATCAGACCAAAGTATACGACCATCATAGATAGATGTATGAAAAATCAACGTTTATACTGGTCTTATCAGATATATCAAATTAAGGCGTAGACAATTAGACATATCTAGAAATAATATTGTCTTTTACCATAATTATGACTGCTTATTTGAGATCTCAGTGTCGCAGTAGAACACTGAGATCTACGTCTACGTCTTATCCGCAATACTAACTTGGAAAGTTTTTTTAATTTAAATCTGTTATTTCACACAAAATCATATATTCCGTTTAAAAGTCTTAAATTTTTAACAATAACAGTTAGCTTTGGGTAATTTAACTTTCACTTAGAACCTGATATTAACTTATTCGCATTGCCATCTAGGTTCCACAACAAAGAACGTCTATCAACTCGCGACGACCTGACCGTCGACACGGAAGACTACAGGACCAAGCTGTCCGTCATCGTAGCCTCGCGCAAACACAGCGGCACCTACGTGCTGAAGGCGGAGAACAGCAGCGGCAAGGACGAGGCCACCATCCAGATCAACGTGCTGGACGTGCCCGCTAAACCTGAGGGACCGCTCAAGGTAATAAGGAGATAGCATCTTGACAAAATATCTATCATTGACCACCTCTAGCAATACCAAAAGAAATTGACGACCTCCTTAAATATTGCTGATTATCATACCATGTCCCACTGCTGAAAAAAGGTCTCCTCACGACTTTCCACTCCTCCCGGTGTTGCAAGCATTGCCTCCAAGTTATCACGGTAGCGTTGTACATTTACGCGCGTTATACATATACGTATTACATGACGACTTCCTCAAGACAGATGGCTGTCTTCCTTTGTGCATTTTGCATATATTGTGAAGTATTTACTTCAGTCCTTTTATTTTCCCCGTCATATTGAACTTACATGGTCAATGAAAAACTAGCTAACCCTTTACTAAACCCCATTTTTCCTCCCCCAGATCTCAGACGTCCACAAAGAAGGCTGCACGCTCAAATGGAACCCGCCACTAGACGACGGTGGCGCGCCCATCGACCACTACCTCGTCGAGAAGCTGGACACCGAGACCGGAAGGTGGATGCCAGCCCTCAAGACCAAAGACCCCAAGGCTGAGGTGGAGAACCTAGTGCCGGGTCATGAATACAAGTTCAGGGTATCTGCAGTGAACAATGAGGGTGTGTCGGAGCCACTGGAGGCTGACCACTCGATTATCGCGAAGAATCCGTTCGGTGAGTTTCTTAAGGTTTTAGTAATCAGTCTTTGTCTAAAGGTGCCTTAGAATTATTTCATGTTGACGACTGCTATTATAAATGTCGCTCGAATTTGCAGACTTATTCTATTTTGACGATCACTATTGTTGCTCGATATTCGACAATTAATAAGAGCTGACAGCTTCGTTTGCTATTTTCTTGAAAAATATTATGTCGATCATCTTTTGTTTAAAACACATTTACAAAAATTTTGTTTGATCTCGCGTACTGATCGTCAATAATTAATAGAGCAAATCTCTAGACCGAAAAAAACTTTTCTTGAAAGAATAATTTTTCATATTATTTTGAACACAAAGTAGTAGGTATCAAGATTTTCATACTTTTAACTTTCACGTCTGAAGGTTCAAACATAAAATAAACCCCTCATAATCAATTACCCATAAGTACTTATGATCCGTTTCCTTTCCCAGACGAGCCCGGCAAGCCCGGTACACCGGAAGTGGTGGATTGGGACAAGGACCACGTGGACCTCAAATGGGAGAAGCCGCTGAAGGACGGCGGAGCACCCATCACTGGCTACATTATCGAGAAGAGAGAGAAGGGATCGCCCAAGTGGGTAAAGGCTTGCGAGGTGAGTTTGAGTAACTTTTGTTTCTACTGAATTAGGACATAAACAAATAAATCGTTAAAAAATGTTTTTGGATTAATAGTGACTTAAAAATATTACACATTGTATCATCAAGTTGCGAACTATAATGCTCGGTTCTGTTCCCTCACCAATGTAATGCTCGACTCTGTAACGTTACATTACACGCAAATGCTCTAAGTGAGGGAGTACCTTAAAACTAAGTACGTTATGATTATCTAAGGAATGCAACCGAACTGTGATAGTCTGTATTTCGGCATACAGCTGTCATTTTCTTGACGTACTGTCAACTGATACCAGTCTCTTAACACAACTGAGAGCCTTTAAACCTATAAAATCAAAAATAATGTCACAATAGACATGTTTCTGGCACAATCTATACTATACTTGAAAAATGCATAAAGCATGGTGCAACATTTCTTATAGTATGTACTCATTTTTCAATATTAACCTTATGAACAGAGCATAAACGCATCGGCGTGCCCCCGACGCGTTTATCCAAGCCACAAATTGCCGTACTTTTTGTCACATATTTGTGACGTTTGGCATACAGGGTACGCGCTTGCTTGTCATGTATACGTGACAATGGCGTTCAAAAGGTTATATTTTAACCTTTTTATAGTTTTTTGTAGTCATATCCTGATAAGTGCTGAAACAAAAAGTTTTTTTTAACTATGGGAGTTCACTCTGATTTGTCTTTTGAAACATCACATTCGCAATTTCAGAAATGCCGCATACGTCATAACAATAAACACCTTACTTATGTAATTCACAATTTGTTCAAGGTTGGTCCCAACGACAACGAGAAAGCCACCGTACCACACCTAGACGAAGGCACGGAGTACGAGTTCCGTGTGAAGGCCATCAATGAGGCCGGCCCCGGAGAGCCTTCCGATGCCAGCAAGTCTGTCATCTGCAAGCCTAGGAGACGTAAGTTTACAACCCACTCAACTATATAACTCAATTTAAAAAGATGTATAGCCACGAAAGGTGGATTCTATATACCACTCAAATCTGTTGGTTTTAATATGATAAAATTAAGCCAAAAATGTAATGTACCTTTCCGGACACGTAAATTATGATCGTTCTAGCCTATAGTCCCACTTCAGGGGCAAAGGGTTTTTGAAGTTTGTATTTCAGAAATAGCAACAATTAAAAATCCCGAATTCTAAGATCGTTTGCCAAGATTTATCGTTGTTAAGAAAATGTAAGAATTTTTTGAAAAACAAGGTTTTTTGTAAAACTGATGATCAATTTATTCAAATATCTCTGTTCAAATTAGTTACTTAAATCAAAGTAATAAATTGTAGTCGACACTAATAACATGTACTCTTGTTTCCAGTGGCTCCCAAGATCGACCGTCGCAACCTGCGCACTATCAAGGTGCACGAGGGCGAGCCCATCTCGCTGGACGTCAAGGTGTCGGGCGAGCCCGCGCCTGACGTCACGTGGACGCTCAACGGCAAGTCCGTCAGCAGCGGCAGCGGGCTGAAGTGTAAGTATACAGCATAATATTAATCAATCTAGATTCTTTTCTCAGTTCAAAATTTTTCGCCTTGGAGATGATGATAAAAGGGGATATATCAGACTTTACTGAACCTTTCGATGGTTTTTGTACTTTATGACTAATGCCTCCGTGTCGCATGATGACTGTAAGAAAAATAATGCGTTTATTTGACACTAAAAAATACACAAAGAAAAGACCAAAAGGCACATAACCAATTGGCAATTTTGTGACACATGGACAAAAAAATAAAATTATAAACTATTAAACTATTCCGTGCCCCGTTATCAGTCTAGGTTTGTTTCAACTTAGAACAAGTTAGTTTCTTTTGAGGCACAGTCTCAATTCTGAACTTTTAACTATAGACAATTAGATTGATATCTCAAAGATTTTTTTGTATTATTTTACTATCGGTCTTATTTATTTCTGGCTGTTTTCAGTGGTGAACGTGCCATACCTGAGCAAGTACCAGCACTCGAGCCCGCGCCGCAAGGACTCGGGCACCTACAAGATACAGGCCGTCAACAAGTACGGACAGGACACCGCCGAGCTCGAGATCATTGTCACATGTAAGTAGATGCATCAGACATGGTGTTAACTGACATCTTTTCACCATGGGGGTAGGCAGAACCTAAAAAACGCCACTAGCTACTATACACATACCTGTTTTGCTTTTATTAGAAAATAAATTTAAAAAAATTGAGCCTGTGATGTCTCCACTGTTGGGATAAAGGCATCCCTGTGAGTCATGGAAAAAGAGATTTCTACCAATCTTTGCCACAGTTTAATAAGACATTCTATTACTACTACTACATACAAATTTATGTCGCTTTATTAAGATTCGATATCAGACAATCTGTAAGCTAGAAACGTTCCATTAACTTTTTTATTTATTTATTCACAACATCATCTTTTTTCTTCCCCAGCCAAACCCGACAAACCCGAGGGCCCGCTGGAAGTGTCAGACATCCACAAAGACGGCTGCACGCTCAAATGGAAGCGGCCCAAGGACGACGGCGGTGAGCCCATCGAGGCCTACCTGGTTGAAAAGTACGACACTGAGACTGGATCCTGGGTGCCGGTTGGCAAGACCCATGGCAATGTGCCGGAGATGGAGGTGAGATATTACTTAAAACATAAAGAATAACATTAACGAAAAAATTATATGCCAAAAAATAAGTAATCTCTCCAATGTTTAGACAACAGAAGTTTGTTGCTCAAAATGTTGCGACCAGAAACTAAACCATGTGATGTAGTCTTCAATATCGAAAGTAAAAAAAAACGCACCACGTAAAAGCGGCTGCCTTTAATTTCAAACATTTTCTGACAAGCACATTAATTAAAGTGCAACAATCGAGTCGTGATTTTAAGTAACAAAAACCGGAAATGCATGCTTTCTCTTTTTCACACTCTTTATTCAACAACTCTTTTCGCTTTTGAATTCAAATTTTCTGAAACCGGTATTACATAGATTTATCTCTCTGAACAAAACCCAGTTTAGCAGTTTTGAAGGCAACAATTCTGGTTAAATATCGATAGTCTTAATATTTTTATTGTTTATCAGGTCGACGGCCTCATCCCTGGTCACGAATACAAGTTCCGCGTGAAGGCGCTGAACAAGGAAGGCGAGTCGGAGCCGCTGGAGACATTCGGCTCCATCGTCGCCAAGGATCCCTTCAGTAAGTTTACATATACTACGAAAAATCTTAACACTTTGACGACCTCTCTGTGAGTGTTAATAATACGTCATAATGGCGGTAATTTTTTTGGAATATGGTATCACGCCGATCAGGTCGTATACTATTTTCTAGATTTAAACATACAAATGTCAGTCCTTCATCTAATACTTTGGGACCCTGGTCCATATATAATATCTCTTTACAAACAAACCCTGTAGGCAAATCTACCTGATATGATATCATGCCCTTGGTTTTCATTCATAGTCATCTATTCAGTCCTGTTGTCATCTCCTCACGTATCAAATTGTCAAACTAACGAGAGATTTGATCTTTCCCGGTTTTCACCGCGAAAGAGTAATGAGCCGAAAATGGCTAAGCGGAGTGGACTTCGTTTTCACGAAATACGTTTGCGTTTCCACCAAGGAAGTCAGTTTAGTCGTCCGATTCCCACCGCGAGCTCATTTTGACTCTTTGTGCCTGCTGAGTCATTTCCGCTTGATTCTTTTTTGGTGGACACACATGTAAGCAGTTTTCTCTTGCGAGATAAAATAAGTAATTAATGGGTTCGTTCCGCTCGCGGTGAAAATCGGGTTTTACTGATAAAGGCTTTAATATCGAGGTTACAGATTTAACCTGATCGATCTATCTAGAAAAATTACGAAGCCAGGAATAAGACCCCAATAATTTGCGCTACTTTGATATGTACATTAACGTTGTTCTGACACTGTTTTATCCAATTGCAAATCTAACATAACCATTCTCTCTCCAGCAACACCCGACGCGCCCGGCACGCCCGTGCCAGACGACTGGTCGGCCAGCCACGTGGACCTCAAGTGGGAGCCTCCCCTATCAGACGGAGGCTCGCCTATCATCGGCTACATCATCGAGAAGAAGGACAAGTACAGCCCGCTGTGGGAGAAGGCCGTCGAGACGCACACGCCCACTCCTTCCGGCACTGTCAATGGGTAAGCTAGATCAATACGACAATGATGATGAAAAAATAGTACAGCCATTTGTCACGAAAATAGCCAGTAAGGCTTAAAGGCTCAGGGTAACGGTCAGGTGGTTGGCTGTGTATATGGTGCCGCCGATGCCGCGCAGCAGTATGTTTCGTTGCTGTGTACCGGTACTGTCCATTCCATTACCGGCTGTCAACGAATGCGCAACACGAGCGATGCTCTTGGCTAGCAATGTCCTACTAAAAATGTACGGTAATATGGCAAAACTGCGGCACCCTAAGATTATTGAAGTGATTGATCAGATGCAATGCTTCTTCTGACTGTGAGATTGCAGATTAGCAAACTTTGGTTTTATCGGGTTCGAAAACTGACAGACTTCATTCTGGTATGCATCTGAAATCTTGAGCGTTGATCCAGTTTCGGGTTGGTAACCAATTTTATCAGGACACTTAATTAACATTTGAACGATGGCTTTGTTTCACAACTTTCTTGGTATAAAAGTGGGGAAGGATTATAATATTTTTACTGTCATAGGGTTGATATCGTTAAAAAAATGCACCCCTTTTTTTGTTAATTTGCTTACCGGATCACAGTCCATTGAGCCACATTGTGTTCTTCACTGATTATTTATTTAACTATTGTATCTGCTGTGTGAAATAGAACCCGTTACAACTGCATGTACAAGTAAAATAATACAAGGATAAACTTTACTTTTGCAAGCATCTTTTAATATTTACCTCTCCCTCAACAGCTTAATCGAAGGCAACGAGTACCAGTTCCGCGTGATCGCCATCAACAAGGCTGGCCAGTCCAAACCTTCCGAAGCCAGCAAGAACTTCGTGGCCAAGCCGCGCTTCCTGGCGCCCAAGATCGACAGGCGCCACCTGAGAGATGTCACCATCTCTGCTGGCTCTACGCTGAAACTCGAGGCTGCAATTACTGGAGAGCCTGCTCCGGCTGTTGAATGGAGGTAAGGGTGCAAAGAGTTTTTTGTATGTACATTTTGGTCGTAGTCATAATACGTACACGTAGTAGCACAGTTGTATGGGAAGAGACGTCCTGTGTAGATTTCAAATTAATTGGCTAAGGAGAGGAAGATGATAAGTACTCTTACAAAACAATGGGATAAATATCATTAATGGTTAAACGAACAGACAGGTATTTTTTTTCTGTGTGGTCTGATTTATGAAAGTGGGGGAGTTTATTCATCCCCGAGTCTTAAAAATAATTCAATAGAATGTCCAGAGTCAACGCCGGTTTGATCCTCAATTACTGACAACATTTTTACCGAAGCCAGAGCTAGCTTTCAAGTATATTCAATCAGTCGAACTCTGGCTGCGGCATGTATTTCTGTAAAGTGGGCAGTACCTTTAGTGCCTCAAGCTTCTGTTAAACATTTGTTTGTCTGAAGAATTTGTTAACACCACCACTTACTCCCCGTTATCTCCCTCCAGATACCAGAACATGCCTCTCCGGCCCTCGAAGGCGGTGATGATCGACAGCCCCGAGTACTTCACGAAGCTGGTGATCCGTCCCGTGCGGCGCGACGACTCGGGCGAGTACACCGTGTCCGCCGTCAACTCCAGCGGCAAGGATACCGTCACCATCAACGTGGTGGTCACTGACAAGCCGCTGAAGCCTGAGGGACCGCTGCAGGTGACGATTTGGCTTATATACTTATTCCTGCTTAGTTAACCAGAGTTAGTTTTAACCCCGGGTTGAAACTAGAACAGAAACCAGTCCTATCTGGTCCTATCAGATTTAAATAAATATCTATCTATTTTAATATATATCTATATCTGGATATAGAATACTAGCGGACGTCACGCGGTTTCACCCGCGTAGTTCCCGTTCCCGTGGGAGTACGGTGAAAAAAGATAGCCTATGTTACTCGCTAGTAATGTAGCTATCCATTGCTGAAAGAATTTTTCAAATCGATCCAATAGTTTTTAATTCTTTACATACAAAAATACAAATCTTTCGATTGCGAGAGCGAATGCGAGTTATCCTTAACCTTTAAACACGTGCACTTAAAGGGTAATAGCCATCTGCTGACTTTCTATTGTCTACCACATAGTTCACTTTTCTACAAAAGTGTAGTAGAACTAGAGAAGGCAGATCATGCTAAACAATCACCTAGTGAAAGCTTGACCTCTATGCATTCGCAAAACTTAAAGAAAAAAAGAAAGAAGAAAGAAAATTGTTTATTTGGGACTCGCACAAGACAAACAAACCAGTAAAATAAAATTAATAACTAAACAGTAAAATAAAATAATTATCTTTGCGAGGCCAAAATTAATGATTTTTAAGAAATCTCAGCTTATGTTGCGATATCTAAAAAATAAATAACGCAGCGCTGGTATTCTGATAGAGCCAGTCAGTGGTGCCTTCAACTTCTATGTAATCAAAATGTTTCTAAACCCCTACTTTTCCCACAGATCTCGGACGTCCACAAAGAGGGAGCCACCCTCAAGTGGAAGAGGCCGAAGGACGACGGCGGCACTCCCATCGAGTACTACCAGATCGACAAGCTGGACACTGAGACCGGATGCTGGGTGCCTTGTGCGCGCTCCGATGAGCCTAGTAAGTACACAACTGTTATACAGTAGAAATATTAACTCTGTATGTGAAGTCAGTAAGTCTCAATTAGTGAACTTACTGTCAAACCGAGAACCTATCGACATCATCAACACGTTAAAATCTCCTTGAAAAAAATTGTCTTCAATTTAGGATGTTTATCTATATATATTCCTTGTCTATATGCAGAGCTGTAAAACTTGCCACAACCATAAAAAAACGACATAAAATTGCATACATGAAAAAATGCGTTTAAAACTCACACTACAAGATATACCTAATTTGACTACAGCAATACTTAAAAAAAACGTTATTTTCTATGCCTCCGACCAATTTTAGTTTAACTAAACCGACTTTAAAGTCCCATGTTCCCAACAGCATCACACTATGTACATTTGTACATACCACAATACTAATTATCTCTCTTCCCCCAGAATGCGAGGTGACAGGTCTGACTCCAGGCAAGGAGTACAAGTTCCGCGTGTCCGCCGTGAACTCGGAAGGCGAGTCCGAACCGCTCGTCGGTGAGGAGTCCATCGTCGCCAAGAATCCCTTCGACGAACCTGGTTAGTTTAGAACTTCTATAGCCATACAGGGTCACTTTAAATGCAAGAGTAATCTTTCAGGGTTTGAAAGAATTAATGAATATTATGAATTTTTATTATAGTACCTAACTAACCATGACACTGTAAATTAAAAGGCATCTTGTATATAATACTGGATGGTTTTAAATACTAAGAAAACCTTTCAAGGATCAGATTAAGATGATTATTTATGGCGGGATCCTTCCCCCCATTCTGCATAGAAGTGTTTGATAAATAGAAGTATGGGACATGTAAAGACAGTCCTTGCTTTTGCTGGTAAGTTATGGAGAATCAGAAGTTACCGAACTTTGTTACCATTATGATCCATGACAAAAAACGGTTTTCTGTATTGCGTATTTAAAGCTCAATTTGCTGTTAAAGATCCATTTTTAAATGTATTGATAGAACCAAAACTGGTTGTCTTACAATTTTCTTCCCCAATTCATCCTCAGTAGAACTAACCCTCCTTTTCCCTCCCCAGGTGCCCCCGGAACTCCCTCGGTCACCGACTGGGACAAGGACCACGTGGACCTCAAGTGGACCCCTCCGCGCGAAGACGGCGGAGCTCCCATCGAGGGCTACATCGTGGAGAAGAAGGACAAGTTCGGCAACTGGGAGAAGGCGCTCGAAGTGCCCGCGGATAAGACCACGTGCACCGTGCCTGATCTTATCGAGGGACAGACTTATGAGTTCAGGTTGGTTAACAATCTAGAAATGATCAATTTTTATTTTATTATTGACTAGCTTTTGCCCCCGATTTCGTACGTGCATTTCCCGTTCCTGTAAGAATTTTGAGTAATCCTCTCTTAATGCCTCCCTACAGAGTGCAGGGAAGCTACATGCCATATTTCAGCTATTGACGACCAGTAGTTTCGTTTCTTCATTTTTTTTTAAATGTTGCCATCAGACTTTCCAAACTAGATTACTGTATTTTTTTGTACTATCACCTTACTGAAAAAAATATCCTTACCTTTCAGGGTCCGCGCCGTCAACAAGGCCGGCCCTGGAGAGCCGAGCGACAGCACACACCCCATTGTCGCCAAGCCCAGGAACCTGGCGCCCAAGATCGACAGGACCAACCTCATCGATATCAAGATCAAGGTCGGACAGAAGTTCGGCTTCGATGTTAAGGTTAGTATCCGAAGATTCAGCTGAATGCAATTTGACTGGAAGCCCACCTCAGTATAGTTTAGAAAAGGCTAGTCAGATGAGTCTGCGGTGAGCTATTGTTTGGGTTTCTGTCATATACACCGTTGCAAATAGATTGGCGATCGTCACATACTGAATCTGCAATGTACTGCTGAGCCAGCTGATGAAAAACTGTTTGCAGTATTCACAGATTCCTGCTACTGGTTTCATGTCGAATAAACCTTATGGTAACACTAGCTACAAACTCGAAAATACGGCTTAGTAACCTTTCAAAAGGTGCCAAAAAGTTATGTCGTCTAATAACAGTCCTTCATCTGTAACTTCCATCTTTATCACAAAGTGTTCTATATATTGTTAAAATGTTTAGTATAATAAATGCAATAATTACAAGTGTTACAGGGTTCGATGGGGTTGGCATATACATGTTTAGATAAAAGCCCCAAAACAAATAAAGAGATAAAAAAAAACGTATAGACAAAACTTATTGACTATAAAGCAGTAACAACTTTAATATTTATTACATATCTTTGTTTACGCTCACTCGAAGATATAAAACAGATAGGTAAGATTTCTGAAAATCTAACCGAACCACCTACCATAGTTATATCTAATATTTTAGTATAATGAGTCTTCCATACTATGATCCTCATTGATATAAAGTCTCTGTCAATGCTATCCCCGAAAGGAACCAACGGGTAAGACTTCCATATCACTACAACCGCCAATATTGCACAAAAACACAATTTGACCCTACCCCTTATCCACAGGTATCCGGAGAACCAATGCCCGAAACAAAATGGTTCCTCGCGAAGAAGGAAGTCAAGTCCGGCGGCGACACTAAAGTGCAGCACTCAGATTATAACACTAAGCTCAACTGCAAGTCCGCGAAGCGCGGCGACAGTGGACGGTACACCATCACTGCGGAGAATGCTAACGGCAAGGATGTGGCTGAGGTGGAGGTCATCGTGCTGGACGTGCCTAGCCCGCCTGGAGGACCACTCAAGGTCAGTTACTACAGCTTTTAGTCAAGTCCACGTTATGAAAGATTCTGGCCTAAAGGAAAGGAAGTTTTTGGCTACTTTTAGAAGATAAAAATTAATAGAAACATGTAATTTAATTTTAACATCTTGTAATTATTAATTAAATCGGCTATTTTGTGCCCTAATTATGTGATTAATATGAACACTGTTTAACATTTACCTGTATAAATACATGCTTGTTAAATAATGTGAATCATACGCTCTGAAAATTGATAGTATCGTTACATTGTTTGAAATATTAGTAGTAGAAACAATTTTTGCATTTTGAGACATCTCAAAAACTAAAGGTGATTTTATTTTTGACAATATTGTAAAAGTAACACAACACAACATAATAAGTTTATAATGTTCGCACCGACTTCCAATAAACGACAAAACCAAACTAAAATATTGGTATTGAGTAGCAGACATACAGACAAGTATGCAACCCTTATACTATAAGTATCCCCGTACTCCCGCAGGTATCCGACGTGCACGCCAACGGCGCCAAGCTGTCCTGGAACCCGCCCTCGGACGACGGCGGCCAGCCCATCGACAAGTACGTGGTGGAGCGCATGGACGAGGCCACCGGCCGCTGGGTCACCGCCGGGGAGACCGACGGGCCCAAGACCAGCCTCGCGGTGGACGGCCTCACTCCTGGACACAAGTACAAGTTCAGGGTCCGCGCTGTTAATAGGTGTGTATGGGTTTCTATAAGTTGGTATCCGGCTGACTAGATGGTAAATTCTAAAAAAAGGGTAATAACCAAAAACCACTAAAACTGTGAACATGGTAAATCAAAAATGTGGAAATATATTCCTGTCAGTATGTAAAGAAAACCTTTTGTTGAAATATTTCTAAGCAGTCGTTATTTTAGACTTATAATTTCGCTTGCTAATAAGCTTACGAATTTTCGCAAGAGCAGAATGTATCTTTAATTTCACACACTATAAGGAACGCATGTATATTTTCCACATGTAACGTGTATCATTTGATTGTTTATATTTCGCCCAGTCATGAAACAGTTTAAACAAATTATTAATGAGTATTTTATCTTCTTCCAGGCAAGGCAAATCTGAGCCTCTCACAACACCCCACTCAACCGAAGCGAAGAATCCGTTCGACGTCGCCGGCAAGCCTGGCACACCTAAGATCAAGGACTTCGACAGGGACTTCGTGGAACTTGAGTGGACCAGGCCCCAGACCGATGGCGGAGCACCCATCACGGGCTACGTCATCGAGAAAAAGGACAGGTTCGCTCCCGACTGGGAAGAATGCGCCCAGATCGAGGGTGACGTTACTACCGGCAAGGTCCCAGACCTCATCGAAGGAAACACTTACGAATTCCGCGTCAGGGCCGTTAACAAAGCCGGTAAAGGCGAGCCCAGCGATGGAACAGCACCACATCTTGCAAGACCTAAGAATCTACCACCCAAGATTGACAGGAACTTCATGTTTGATATCAAGATTAAAGTCGGACAGAACTTCGACTTGGATGTTCCAGTCGTTGGAGAACCTACTCCTACTAAGGAATGGTTTAACGGCGATAACTTGGTCATGAACACTGACAGGGTAAAGATTGTCAATGACACACACAGCACTAAGATCCGCGTCATTGACGCCAAGAGGGCTGACAGTGGAGTTTACACTCTTAAGGCTAGAAACATCAATGGTACTGATTCAGCTACAGTTAAGATTACCGTGATGGATGTGCCAACGCCACCCGAAGGTCCTCTTCGCGCTGATGACATTACCAAGTCAGGCTGCACGCTTAGGTGGAGGCCACCAAAGGACGATGGTGGAGCAGAAATCTCCCACTACGTCATCGAAAAGATGGACCAAGAAAACATGCGCTGGATCCCAGCCGGAGAGGTCCAATCTTGCAGCATCAGAATCGATCACCTCATCGAAGGTCACGACTACAACTTCAGAGTACGCGCCGTCAACAAACTCGGCGAATCACAGCCATTGGTCGGCCACGAGCCAATCACAGCAAAGGACCCCTACGGTACTCCAGACAAACCTGGAACACCGGTCGTCAAAGACTGGGACAAAGACCACATGGACCTCGAATGGGTTCCGCCAAAGAAGGACGGCGGATCTCCAATCACTGGCTACGTTATCGAGGCTAAGAAGAAGTACGGACCTTGGGAAGTCGCTGCAACAGTACCGGGAAACAAGACAACCGTTACAGTGCCAAACCTTCAAGAGGGTGAGGAATACGAGTTCAGGGTCATTGCAGTCAACAAGGCAGGAAATGGAGAGCCCAGTGATGCCTCCACACCACAAGTGGCTAAAGCCAGATTCTGTGCGCCACACTTCGACAAAATGCTGTTGGCGGACAAGACTGTCAAGGCTGGCCAGAGGATCCAATATGAGATTCCTATCGAGGCATCGCCGAAGCCATCAGTCGAATGGCAGATCAACGGCAAAGTTGTGCACCCATCAGACAGAATTGACATTCAGATCCTACACAACAGGGTAATATTAGACATTCCATTCTCCGTTCGCGCTGACGGAGGCGTTTACAAATTAACCCTCAAGAATGACCTTGGAGTATGCTCAGCTGCTGCCCAAGTCACTGTCCTTGACAGACCTTCAAGACCTGAAAAACCTTTGGTTGTATCTGAAGTGACAAAGGAATCTTGCTGTCTATCCTGGAAGGTACCTTTGGACGATGGTGGATCACCCATCCTCCACTACGTTATTGAGAAGATGGATCTATCTCGTGGTACCTGGTCTGATGCTGGTATGAGCACATTCTTATCTCACCAAGTAACCAGGTTGATACACATGAAGGAATACCTTTTCAGAGTAAGCGCAGTTAACGCGATTGGACAATCTGAGCCTTTGGAGTTAGACCGTGCCATCGTCGCTAAGAACGAATTTGATGAGCCTACTGCTCCTGGCAAACCTAGGGCTACAGACTGGAGTAAGTCACATGCTGATCTTGAATGGGACAAGCCCAAGTCAGACGGTGGATCACCAATCACCGGCTACATCATTCAGAAGAAGGAGAAGGGCAGTCCCTACTGGGTCAATGCTGTTCATGTTCCTCCTAGCAAGACTAAGGCTACGGTCCCAGACCTTACTGAAGGACAGGACTATGAATTCCGCGTCATTGCTGTTAATCAAGCCGGCCAATCAGAGCCTTCCGAACCATCAGACATTGTTACAGCTAAGGACAGATTTGTCGCTCCTAAGATTCTCACACCGCTTAGAGAGATCCGTATCAAGGCTGGACTTATCTTCCATATGGATGTCAACTTCATCGGAGAGCCAACTCCTGAGGTCACATGGACTTGTGACGGCAAACCTGTGGTTGCTAATGAAAGAACAACTGTTACAATCGTTGGACACCATACCATTGTTCACACAGTCAATTGTAAGCGCTCAGACGCTGGCAAATACCACCTGAAATTGAAGAACGATTCTGGAGAAGATGAAGGTAGCTTTGAAGTTATTGTACTTGACGTACCTGGAGCACCTCAACCTCCATTCCTATACGAAGAAATCACTGCGCAATCGGTCACGTTGTCATGGAAACCACCTAAGGACAATGGCGGTAGTGAACTTACTGCTTACGTCATTGAGAAGCGTGATCTGACCCACGGAGGTGGATGGGTACCAGCTGTTACCTACATCAACCCGAAGTTCAACCATGCTACTGTACCTCGTCTTTCAGAAGGTACGCAGTATGAGTTCAGAGTCTTCGCTGAGAACTTGCAAGGTCGTTCTGAACCCCTGGTTACTGACAAGCCAATCATTGCAAAGAACCAGTACACCGTACCTGGAAAGCCTGGCAAACCAGAGCTTGTGGCTGCTGACAAAGACCATATTAACATCAGATGGTCTTCACCTATCTCCAATGGAGGATCTAACATTCTTGGTTATGACGTTGAAAGGAGGGACAAGGCTACTGGCCGCTGGATCAAGCTGAACAAAGAACCAGTTAGATTGAACGAATACAACGACGAAAGGGTTCAAGAAGGACATCAATACGAATACAGAGTATCTGCAGTCAACGCTGCTGGACCTGGTCAGCCTTCAGACGAATCCAACGTCTTCATCGCCAAGCCAATGAAGGAAAGCCCGAAACTGAGGTTGGACCACCTCATCGGCAGGAAGATCAAGGTTCGTGCAGGAGAACCCATCAATATCAACATTCCAATCAGTGGAGCTCCAACACCGACCATCTCCTGGACCAAGGGATCTGTTCCCATCGTACACTCACACAGGGTTACTGCTGAAACAAAGCCAGATGAAACCAAACTCTATATTGAGAAGTCTGTACGCGACGATGCTGGTAAATACACCATCACAGCATCCAACGCTCATGGCAAAGACTCTGCTGATATCGAAGTTATTGTGGTTGACAAACCAGGAGTGCCTAAAGGACCTCTTCTATGCCACCCAGTGTCTCATGACGCTGTCAGCTTATCTTGGCAACCACCAACAGACGATGGTGGCAGTGAGATCACTGGCTACGTTGTCGAAGTTGCTGAGTTCGGAGTCAACGACTGGCGTACAGTTGCCGGATTCTGTCCTAAGTGCTCGTTCACTGTTAAGAACCTGACAGAAGGCAAGAAATACGTCTTCAGGGTACGCGCTGAGAACTTATACGGAGTCTCTGACCCGTTGGAAAGCAAGCCTATCCTTGCCAAGTCTCCGTTCGACCCACCAGATGCACCAGACACACCAAGGATTGCTGGTTACAGCTCCAGCAGCTGTGCCCTGGAATGGGACCCACCCAAAGATTGTGGTGGAAAACCAGTCACTGGATACTATGTGGAGAAGAGAGAACGCGGAGGCGATTGGGTCAAGGTTAACAACTACCCAACGCCCAACACGTGCTACACAGTCTCTGACTTACGCGAAGGAAACCGTTACGAGTTCCGTGTCATCGCTGTTAACGAAGCCGGACCCGGCAAGCCTAGCAAGCCGACCGAACCAATCACAGCGCAGACGCAGCGTCTTAAACCAAGCCCGCCAGAAGCACCTAAACCGGATAGAGTCACCAAAGACTCCGTTACACTATCCTGGAGGCCGCCGAAGAGCGATGGTGGAGCCAAGATCAAGGGCTACATTGTCCAACAGAAGGGCAAGGGAGACAAAGACTGGAAGGACGTTAACGACGTTCCTATCCCCAGCCTGGTACACACTGTACCCAACCTTAAGGAAGGTGCCGAATACCAGTTCAGGGTCATCGCAGTCAACGATGTGGGTCGCTCAGATCCTAGCAAGCCAACAGCTGAGCTTATCATTGCTGAACAGCCGAACAAACCATGCATGGACCTCGGAGGAGTCAGAGACATCACTGTGCGTGCTGGAGAAGACTTCTCCATTCATGTGCCATACACTGGCTTCCCGCAACCAACTGCTCAATGGTTCGCCGACGACAATCTTCTTGATGTCGAAGGCGACTCCAGAATATTCCAGAAGATTACACCAGATTCCGCCTCCCTTGTTGTTAAGAATGCTAAGAGGTCAGATGGTGGACAATACCGTCTGCAACTCCGCAATCCATCTGGATACGACACGGCTACCATCAACGTACGTGTCCTCGACAGGCCTGGTAAACCAGAGAACCTGCGCGCTGACGAATTCGAAGGCGAAGCCCTTACATTGTACTGGAACCCACCGAAAGACAACGGTGGTGGCGAGATTACCAACTACGTCGTTGAGAAACGTGAAGGCAGAACTGCCAACTGGACCAAGGTTTCTGGTTACGTCACGACACCGTTCTTACGGGTGAAGAATTTGACAGTAGGAAAGGATTACGACTTCAGGGTTATGGCTGAAAACCAATACGGTCAATCCGACCCAGCTCAGACCACCGAACCAATCAAGGCCAGACATCCATTCGACCCACCAGGTGCGCCCGGAGCGCCCCGCTCAGTGGAGACAACAGAATCTTCCATCACCATCACCTGGACGAAGCCCCGTCACGATGGTGGATCACCAATCACCGGTTACATCGTCGAAAAGCGTCTTATCACTGAAGACAAATGGACGAAGGCATCTCACGCTCACATTCCTGATACCACCTACAAGGTCACTGGCTTGATTGAGAACCATGAATACGAGTTCCGTGTATCCGCAGTAAACGCGGCTGGTCAGGGACCATACTCGGCCAGTTCTGATGCTATCAGGGCTGCTGCGCCTCCGAACTCGCCGAAGATCACCAGTGACCTTAGTCTTAGGGATATCACTGTTATTGCCGGAGAGGAAATCAAGATTACTGTGCCGTTTACTGGCAATCCAAGGCCTAAGGTGAGCATTTCTTTTTTAAACCTTATGTTTAGAACTTCAAGTGGTTTTTCTTAGCGGAATTTTACTATCACAACTTTAGTCGTTTCATGAAAATGGTGATCACTTTCAAGTCCAAAATGTTTGAGATTGTTAATGGTCAATCCCATACCTTTTATTTTTTGACAGTCAGTAAACGCATGATATTTCAGTACCTGGTTTAGCTTGTCTATATCACTGTGTCTATTGACGCGTGATCGTGTAATACGACATGGTTCTTAGTATGATCAAGACCACTTAGTTCATACTAGCATAAAATATGATTGTATATCAATATGAAGGTTAATTGGATTGCACATTATCCAATGACTTAGGTATTCTTTTTCACAAATCATTTTACACTGAGTGCTAAAACAATATTCTTCTTCCTTCAGGTATCATGGATAATAAACAACGAAGAAGTGTCCCCGGACAACCGCATCCGTTTCGTGACGTCAGACGTAGACACAGTGTTCCACTGTGTGCCTGCCAAGAGGTCCGACACAGGATCCTACACCATCCAGCTGGTCAACAGCGAAGGATCTGACAGTGCTACCTGCAGAGTAAGAGAAATATTAGATTGCTACTAGAGATTTTTATTCCTATTGTAGTTTTGTAGGCTCGCAAATGATCAAATGAATTGAAATATTTGTATGAAATTTCCTGGATGAAAATGTTGGTTATCTGGCCTCTAAAATCTCGCTTAATTTGTTAAAAAAAAATGTATATCTTCCTCGTTTAAAAAAGAACTACTTGCTGAGAAAATGCTTCGACAAAATCCGAAAACTGTTTTATGACAAATAGAACAAAATATCAGTGACCTCGATATGATTATTTTTAAACTCAGGCTAGAGTTACCAAGCGTGCTATCAATAGCACTTCAATGTAAAAATCCTTAAACACACAAACAAAGTTAAATTTATTTAAGACAACAGCTTCATGACCCTCTTTTGTCCCCTCCAGGTTCTAGTCGTAGACAGGCCTTCACCACCACTGGGACCTTTGGACGCATACGACATCACTCCGGACACGTGCACGTTGTCATGGAAACCACCGCTAGACGATGGTGGCTCTCCCATCACCAACTACGTGGTGGAGAAGATGGACCAGAGCGGCGTATGTATTACTTTGATTTATTCGAATTTGTACAAGTTTAGTTAGCGAAAAGACAGACAAAGAAAAACCAAGAGAACAAATTAAGTCAAGAGTGAATAGGTTGCGCTTTGGTAAGCGTGCTTTATCGTCGATCACAACATCGCTTTCCATCAGGTGAAATTTTGGTCAAACGCGAGCCAGTCAAAAAATCAACCAATATTTATCATCTCTTTACGTTAAACCAGCCCAAAAGTACAAAAACTTGGATGTTACAAGTAAATACTAGGAGCCTGAATAATAGTAAACCACATTCCAAACAATAATTCCAAAATACTTGCTATATAACAGTGAGCCTACTGCGAGTAACCTCTCAAATCTACTTGATAACCATGCTAAATGGTATCTTTGTCTAATGTGTGTCAGTATTTTGGCACTGATCTAGATCATGTTAAAATCTCGTCTTATACATTCATTCATTTATGTTGTTCCACAATGTAAAGAATATATGGTAACAAAGGGCTTAAAGCTAAGAAAAAAACTTAGCCCCTGTTGGGGCATCTTGTTACAGAAGCTTTATTTAAAGAAATTAAATGGTGTCTAAGCAATGAAACTGAAGAACTAATGAGCTCACAGCTCTATAATCAACCAAATGTCACCAGAAATCTAACCCTAAGTTCCCCCGTCAGGTATGGTCGAAGATATCATCATTCGTCCGCAACTGCCATTACAACGTGATGGGTCTAGAACCGAACCGCAAGTATTGGTTCCGTGTCCGCGCTGAGAACCAGTACGGACAGTCCGAACCGCTGGCTATGGAAGATCCTATTACTGCTAAGGTGAGTTCTATACTTTGTCGATTCCTTTAGGCAGGCGTTTGAGTTATATGTTAGTCGGGCTAGTGTTTGCAAATCCATGTCCAAGCGTTTACCTTACGAACGGGTGAAATGACTAAAATCTTTTACTTTGTTAAAATCCTGCAGTTTTAACAAGATATCGGCGATCGAAGAACCCTTTAGGGTTACAAAATGACCTGGGTACCTCTTGGGAGTTTATTTTTGATATCACAGTAGTGCTAACTTCATTCTTCTCCCCACAGTTCCCCTTCACAATTCCCGACCCGCCAGGCGTACCGCGCGTGGTGGACTGGGACGGTTCCGCAGCCTCCCTCATCTGGGACCGGCCGCGCTCCGACGGCGGCGCGCGCATCCAGGGCTACAAGCTGGAGTACAGAGACGTGCAGGACGGCGTCTGGAACAGTGCTGACTACCTCGTCAAGGACTGTAACTACCAGGTGAGTGTCAACAGACACCAGGCGTGCCTGCGTGCTGGACTGGGACGGTTCCGCAGCCAGATACAATCCGTTGGTCGTCTGACACTATTTGTTTTGTTGAAATCGAGTTCTAAGTCGTCATTTTAGATACCTTTAAAATATAATGGTGGCTCATTATTTCACGGAAAATTGTAGACTTAACTGTGGTAACAGAACTGCCACAGTAAGTCTAGAATTTTCTGTTTATTACTGGATTGCGTTTGTGGGTCATATCTCATTTTTTTTTGCTAACTGCATCTTATCTCATGGCCGGTTTGCTGTAATTGCCACAGTATGTCTACTGCGATCGGCAGTTTTTTAATACAAAATTAGCGGCTCGCGCCGGTTTCGCACGGGTGCACGGGTTGTTTCGCAAATTATTGACATATTTCAAATTTCAGCTTCGCACAGCCAGAACTATTAAGTCTAGCCAAAACTACTAAGTTTTGGCTGTCAGTTGGTCAGGACAAACGATTGTCTTAGTAAATAAGATTAAACACTTTACTTACTCTACTACCTCCCCCAGGCATACAACCTCGAGCC
The DNA here is from genome assembly GCA_905163435.1 of Mamestra brassicae. Lineage (NCBI taxonomy): Eukaryota > Metazoa > Arthropoda > Insecta > Lepidoptera > Noctuidae > Mamestra > Mamestra brassicae. The sequence continues at coordinate 5,407,335 of LR991013.1, read as the reverse complement.
CGGTCACGAGTACGAGTTCCGCGTGCGCGCTAAGAACGCAGCGGGCTGGAGCAAGTACTCGTCCAACTCGCAGCCCTTCAAGGTGCGCGGGAAGGCCAACCCACCCGCTCCGCCCCGTGCGCCTCGCGTGCTGCGCGTCGGCAGGAACTATGTGGACCTGTCCTGGGACCCGCCCGCGCATGATGGAGGTGAGATATACATCGGGATGTGTAGGGAAACTGTCCAGATATATGGCTGACTGAATCTTGTAGCGGTCTATATTCCAGCACAACCAGCCAATAACTGTCCACCACAGGGCAAAGTCAAGAAATCTTTTCTCTGCGTTGGGCAAAAGCCTTAGGGGTCCTTTAAAGATATACATTCAAAATCAAGGTGAAATGGCAACGACAAATCGTATTTAGAAGTAAAACCTATTGGCGTAGGCAGACATGCAATAGAGATTCAGCTGGGTGGTGGCATTCTGAATCAAGGTGGAGTGATGATCTTGCAGAGTTTACAGCAGCTCGCTGATGCTTGCAGTGTGAGCGTTGTTGAACTTTCTGATGTTGTCTCTTACTCCCTGATATTCGTAGAAACGTTTAGACGTTCTCAATCTGAGGCTTCAAAACACTTTTAGGTGATAAAGACAGAATGACAATTGAATTCAAATAGAGTTGCTATTGCGTTATCAGAAAATGACATATTTTCTTTCTCTTCCTAATTTTTTTTCCTTATCCCCAGGTGCCCGCGTAACAGGCTACATTATCGAGCGCCGTGACGTCGGCAGCTCAGTATGGATAAAGTGCAACGACTACAACGTACAGGACACTACCTTCACTGCCATGAACCTCAATGAGAAGGCGGACTACGAGTTCCGTATCGTAGCCGTCAACTCGGCCGGTAAGTTACATCATCTGCTGGACATATATTCTCCTAAAGGGAAGCTTTGGCCTATTATAATGATAAACATAGAACTAGTAACCATACCACGGCAACCTAGGCCCAGAATGAATGAATAATATTCGTGCTGCAAAGGCTTTATTATTAGTACAGAGAGTCCCGCATACCTTCACTGAAATGGGAGGATCCTCCGACCAGTTGGTAATTGTGTGGGCAACTGCCCGATAGTTGATATTCGGACTGTTGTATATATTCAAATCGCACGGAGAACTTTGCTTGCGCGATGCAGGATTTCATTGGTAGTTCGTCGCTGAAAAGATAGATTGCGTTGCGGTTCTTTTTTGTTGCCGTTGAAATTTCGCTTCTTAGTTTTTCATGTGGTGCCATTGATGCCGCTACACTATCTATGAAAAAAAAGCCATAAACTATTAGACATCAAAAATATACATAAACTTTTTTGAAGAGACTCCATCCCATCTGTGGCATGCTTAGCATTAGCTTCAAATATCTTCAACATTATTTAAAACAGTTAAAGAAATCAACATAGAAAGCTGTATTTTAACCATTTGAAAAACAAATATGTCATGTCACAAATCAAACACTTTTGTCATGGTTTTTGAATCAATACTTTCTTGGCCCATCCAGTTTTATTTTCCGACGGTCTACATGATTTATCTGAAACGCTATCCCCTGGTTTCTGCTTTAAGAATTTAAATTTGATTTTTTTTCTACTTTTTTCATTCTACAGGCAAATCCGAGCCCTCAAGCTGCACTACCCCCGTCCGCACGGGCGAGGAGTTGGGCGGCACGAAGCCGGAGTGGGTGAAGCAGTTACCAGCCACCGTCTGCGCACCATTAGGCAGGCCATTCACCCTGGAATGCATTGCTACTGGCAACCCAGTACCTACTGGCAGGTGGTTGAAGAACGGCAGGGAGGTTGTGCTCGGCACCAGGTAAATATATCCAGAATTGAATCTATGAGAACTTAGAGATATTTATCATTAACTAAGAAAATGATTTTAAAGTAGATAATATGCATTAACTGTTGCGTAACTTCATTTTCTCTGTTGCTGCTGCTGACTCATTCAAAGGGTACGGTTTATCAATTAAGTTCTATCAAATACTATATTTCTGTGACATTTGATGAGCATTTCAATAGCGATATTTCGAAATTAATGTAATATTTTATAATTTGCACTTTCAACATTTGAATATTTCAGTCCAAAACTATGACCACATAGTTTCTAATAACGACCATTGAAAGTAAACACAATTATTATTTTCTTCTCAGGTTTATTGCTGAATCCCGCGAGGGAACTCTCCGCCTGAACATCACGGCGTCCACCGAAGCGGACGAGGGTGACTACACTTGCGAGGCCGTCAACAACATTGGCTTCATCTACTGCACTGGACATCTTAAGATTGGAAGTAAGTGTACTTTAACCTTTACCTGAATTATAAACCGAGCCACGGAAGTTACTATGACTTTATCATTTTATAAAGGTCGACATACTTTAATTCGCATCTTCTCATTCCTTATGTGAAAATATAGATTACAAACAGAAAAGGACTTAGCTTATTACCTTGAGGAACGCCAATGGTAACTGAGTACCCAGCAGATCTCTTGCTACGAATATCGCTCTCTGAATTCTGTGGTACAGATAATTAAGATATTTGAGAGCTTAATTCCTCATACCATACGATAGTGCAACAATGAGTTATATGTTTATCCTAATGAATATGTAATCGTAGGCTTTCGATAAGTCTCAAAAATTGCTTTAAGTATGTTTAGACTAATATTAAACTATCTTTTTGTCTCTCCAGACCCACCTCGCATCGTCCGCATGCCAGGCGACTTACACCTTCCAGAACACGACAACACAAAGATCAAAATCTTGTACACTGGAGACCAGCCAGCCGATGTGGTCCTCACCAGGGACGGACACAAGCTGTCAGAGTCACAGCACTTCAAATACACTGTGTTTGATGATTACATCCTTATCTTCATCAAGGATATCTCTAAGGATGATATGGGTAAGTTATCAGTTAAGCCTATTTTAAACATATTAGTTATTTAAGAGAGTAAGCTAGCTGATGTTGCATATATTACCCTAGAACCGATGATGAGATGGTGTAGATGTACTTTTGAGTGGAGACCGCGAATTAAGGAACGGTGTACTTAGGTGGAGCGACGGCTACAAAGGCTGGATGAGAGCCGAAGATTGAGTTAAACGGCTCGCAAATGGAGGAGTGTAAATTCTTTAATTACTGTTCGAAGATGGTAGCTGGAGCGATGTATAACTTTGAACCAATTAAGGCAATCGATGGACCATTGTGTCGATTTTTTGGTGTCTAAAAAATTTATGAAACACCGATCTATGTAAATTACGTAAATTTTGCATGACTCTTGCGAGAACATACGTTATTCACACCTATATATGCAATTAAAATAAAAAACCAATTCACTGACCATACTCTTCTGTCCCACAGGCATCTACAAGCTCTCCATCACCAACAAATCCGGAGAGACCTCAGACACATTCACGGTCACAGTCACCGGCCTGCCTGGACCTCCTCAAGGTCCTCTCGAGACCTCCGACATCTCTCGTCACTCCTGCACTCTCGCCTGGAAGCCTCCTTCATACGATGGAGGCCTGCCTGTCACCCACTACGTCATTGAGAGGAACGATATCTCCGGAACAGCGTGGATAACTATTGCGTCCTCTGTGAGGGACACCAAGTTTACTGTGCAAGGATTGACGGAGGGACAGGAGTATAACTTTAGGATACATGCCGCCAATGATAATGGTGTCGGACCGGCGCTTGAAGGCGTTAGTCCTATTAAGGTGAGTTAATTTTTGAACTACACTTATTTAGCAATTCATGTAAAATTCTAGAATTAGGTTAGACTGGAAGCCGACCGCAGCATGGACCCCGTTCAATATTTTATTCTACTGGTAGTTACTAGTCATACCTACAATCTAGCAAAAGAGACACCTAACACGATGCATTGCTACAAATCTATTTTAAAACATGGTTTTTATGCGCTTAGTGGTTAAAAATTTAAATTTGTTCGTCGCAGTAAATCTTGTTTTGTTGACTGTCCAAAGTTCAGTTCAAGTATCGAAGCGTTTGATTACTACGAGTAAAACTAGAATGGGTTCAGTGAAATCTTAAAAACTATGCTGATTAATATTTATCTACCGAAGTTTCATATTTTCATTAAGAATTAAGTATAATAACAATCAATTTTATATTTGAAACTAAATGTTTCGTTACCATCTACAGGCCAAGGCACCATACGACCCACCATCGGCTCCTGGCATTCCCAAGATCTTGGAGATCGGAGGCGACTTCGTTCACCTCGAATGGGACAAACCAGAGAGTGACGGAGGATCTAGGATACAAGGTAACATTTTTTACTTTACAATGATTGATAAATAAACTTCAGACGAAAACTTAAACCACGGAGTTTTGGGTTAGAATAGCACATAGAAAACATAACTGTTTTAATGAAATATTTCATATCGACCAAAACATCTTCAAGTGTTAATTGGTTAAACAAACTTTAAAACACCCATAGTATTACAGCAACGATGGATACCAAACGTTGCGAAAAAGAAGTAAAAAAAAGCTACTTCAAATTTTCCGCAATTCATTAACCGAAATTGTATCTCCCCCCAGGCTACTGGATCGACAAGCGCGAGGTGGGCAACACGACGTGGCAGCGCGTGAACCCCACGCTGTGCCTGCCCAACCAGTGGAACTGCGCCAACCTCATCGAGGGCCGCCAGTACGAGTTCCGCGTCACCGCGCAGAACGAGGCCGGCATCTCGCCGCCTAGCACTGCCAGCCAAGGAGTTAAAGTTGTTGATCCTAAGGGTTAGTATTATAAAACTGCCTATACTATACTTTCATGTAGGTCAAACAATCTTGGATAGTAAAACCTGCTTTGAGTCTGGGCGATACCTTAAATTGTAACTACGACATGAGTCATTCTCAAGTCAAATCTGACACAAGAGTTTAGATTAGAAATCACATTTCATAAAAATATCTTAGACTAGTCCTATTTTATATGTCGATTTAAAAAATGTAATTTCTCTGCCCAAAACTGGTACAAACTGACAAGATAGTTTACCGTTAACTTGGCAATATCCTATATTAATTTTACGGTAACATATCTCTATAAAGTCTAACTTACTTCGTCAGCACTATTTATTGAAGAAGTCACTGCCGTTTAAAATTATTTCTGTTATTGGAGTAGACAATCATACAAGATATGTATCGGTATTATCCGAAGCAGAAGTAAAAGCCAAATTAACTAATGATATAATCTTTACAGCCGCCACACCACCAGAGATTGTCAAGCCGCTGAAGAACGCGAACTGCATCCAGTACCACAACGCTAAGTTCCAGTGCACCATCACTGGTCAACCCAAGCCTATCATCACGTGGTACAAGGGTGAGTATCAAGCACAAATTTGTTTTGTTTTTTAGAACATATTCGTAGATTTCACACTGACTTGTCACCAGTCTTGCCGTTTTACCCAGTTTCTGGGTCATGGAGGTCCATGTAAAAACTGGTATTCAGTTGAATCCGTTTTGACAGAAAATCAATGAGAAATGTACCCAGAACACTGGCAGTATTGCCACGTGCTGATTCCTTGATCGAAGAAAAGGCCAGCCTCGGGTCTTGAAGACCTGAGGACCTTATTATATGACCTTAGTTAATAGATATCCTTTTTCACATTTACCAAAACCTTTAAAGTAATATTGAAATGTTTGTCCCCAGGTGCCCGCGAGATTACCAACGGCCCCCGCCACCGTATCTGGAGCGAGGGCGACAACCACTTCCTCACAGTCATGGACGTGTTTGGAGAAGATGCTGACGAGTATGTCTGCCGCGCTGTCAACAGGGCCGGAGTCAAGAGCACTAGAGCCGAGCTGTTGATTATGAGTGAGTTTTTGTAAATTTTTATCTCTTCAGCCATCATCTTGGTTGGCAGCTGGGGCTTGGAAATAGAGGGACCTGTCCACAAAAGAAACAACTTAGGGTCGAAGCGGGATGGGCCGCTACATTTACCCCGGATGACCCATCTGAGGCTGCTTTGACAAAAATCGACGGTTTCAGAGCTTATTGGTCGGGTGACCAACAATCTCTGAAGTTAGTAAGTTTAATTGTTTGGCAGGAGAGAGCATTAAATTGCCCAGTCACTAGGATAAATTTAAGTCTTGGAGCGTAAAATAATAGAATTTAAAGTTCACTGTTGACAAAATAGACTTCCTCCATTTTGAATGTACACCGCTCCCCTATGAAGTGTATTCTCTATTGAACTGAACTTTCATTTTAATTGTCCATAAGTAATCTAAGTGAACTCCGCAAATAGGCACAAATTCTCAACAAAACGTTTTTCTCGACAGCTGCACCAAAACTGAACGTGCCGCCACGCTTCCGCGTGACCGCGTACTTCGACAAGGGCGAGAACGTGATCATCAAGATCCCCTTCACCGGCCACCCCGTGCCCAAGATCACGTGGGTGAGGGAGGGAGAGACCATCGAGTCTGGACACCACTACCATGTCGAGAGGAAAGGTAAGAAACACATGACACTCTAGAATTCGAAAAAAAAAAAAACGATTCTGAAAGTCTTAGCCGTGGTTTCTGAAAAGCTAAGGCCCACTTTCTGACACATACCCCCGATTTCTAAACAACTTAGCTGAGGAGGTAGGGAATCAGAGATGTATGAATTTGAAGTTGAGTTTTTATTAAACTGTACTTGAACCTGAAAACTTAGCAATGGCACTAAAGTAAGATTTAGTTAGGACACATTCTAACTAACAATTAAAAAACAGCCCGTTTTCTGAAAGGTTTTACCCTGGTTTATGAAAACCTAATAAATAACTCGGCTATCCGATTCCAGAATAGCTTTTATGATTTGTCAAATGAAAACAGTTGCATATCAAAATGAAGTTTTTACTTTATTTTGAAACAAGTAAAGAACTTTAAAATGTATGACATTTCTAACCTTATTCTTACATTTTCCAGAACGTCATGCGATCTTAACGATCCGCGACGCCAGCAAGCTTGACTCTGGACCATACAGGATCACCGCTGAGAACGAACTGGGACAGGATTCCGCTACCATCAACGTTGAGATTAGCGGTCAGTATACTTGTATATTCTACTCATATAAAGTTAATAAATAACTATAAGAAAGTCACGGTAGTTGATTACCACCAGATCGGCTTAGCACCAACGATTCTTCTTGATCGCCACCAGCCTCAGATGCTTGGCTCCTACCCAAGCAGCTGACGAGTGTATTCACTTCAATTATTGGCAGGTGATATGGAACTCAGAACAACTTTCCTTCGCCTGTCCACGTTAAAACACAAAAGGATTATACTGTGCATTTTCTTGGCTAGAAATTGCTACGTTTTATGCAAAATCAGGCAATATTAGTGTTGAGACTCTGTCAGGCATCTGGCTTGATTCACCATTAAAATGAAATTGTGAATTCTCCCACAGACCGTCCCGACCCACCACGCTTCCCAGCGGTTGACAACATCGGAGTAGACTCGTTAGCTCTCAGCTGGAAGGCCCCAGTATGGGACGGCGGCTCCGACATCACCAACTATCTGGTGGAGAAGAGGGAGCACCCCATGACCAGCTGGATCAGGGTTGGCAACACCAGGTATGTGATAAAACTGGAATATGTTAGAGATTCCTGAAGTGTAAATCATCATTAATAAGTATAGACTCGTGTTTGACCACAAACTCAGCTGATGTAAAGCAATGATGTAGTCGAAGATGGCGGACGCTTGCTCAAAGCCAACCTACTTATTAATCCCATTCTCCACAGATTCACAACAATGGCCATCACTGGCCTGGTGCCCGGCAAGCAGTACGAGTTCCGCGTGTACGCGGAGAACATCTACGGCCGCTCGGAGCCCAGCGAGACCACCACACTGGTGCAGACCAAGGCCATCATCAAGAAGGAGTTCAAGAAACAGGAGTATCCTGGTGAGATGCACAGCTTATTCATGAAATAAGTCCCTACTCAGACAGGAACGTGGGGATTGGCACAAGAAAAGAGAGGCCTCTATGCTCAGCAGTATGCAGAGTCAGCAGGATGTGAGGTGAAAGGCAAGATTAAAAGTTGCCAACATCGAACCTTCAATTTCTTGTATGAAAAACACTTTTGACTATATTGATAGGGCTTGGTATGTCAATTGTTACAGAACTGATTTGATCGATATCTTGGGCTTATGACATCAAAACTGGTTCCGTATAATAAGTATGAACTTTGTATGATAGTGCTGCAAGGCTCACTCAGTGCTGAATTCAGGTTTCTGAGCTAGGCAACTCAGGAAACATACTGAATGGCCAAATTGGATCCTAAATTGTCCCAAATTCTTACCATATCTATATAGAGAATTATTTCTCTGAATTGTAGTATTCTAAATTTTTAAGTAGTAGTATTAGGAGATAAAGAAATCTTTCAAGCCTTTAACGGCGGGTTTCAATAATGTATCTACCTTAAACACCAACTGTCAAACTTGGACTGTCGAATCTGAAACGTCATGTTACAAAGGTAAACATGACGTTTCAGCTACTGTTGGTAGCTACTTTGACAGTTGGTTAAAGGTTATTGAGACAGGCCGTAAGTGATCTTTTATTTATCCATCTGAGACAAAATATTCAAACTCAACCTTTTCCTTTCAGTTGATGAATCCGGCAAACGTATCCGCACGAACGCAGACCACGGGCCTGTCAAGGACTATGACAGCTATGTGTTCGACATTTACAGCAAATTCGTACCGCAGCCAGTCGATATCAATACTTGCTCGGTTTACGACAAATATGACATTCTCGAGGAGATTGGTAAGTGAGCTACAGTAGTGTTGAAGAATGGTATACAGTAGAATAGCATGGGTAGAAAGTTTTTGGAAGATTGTGGTAGAATTATAAAAAAAAACTACCATTTAATGGTAGGTTTTTTAAGAGAAATGTTTGCAATTAGTTGATTAAAAAGAAATGGTATACTGAAATCTTGCATGCATGTATAGTTAAACGTAGATTCGAAAGTTTTGTACCATCGCAGATTATCACTCATCTGTTTTTGGGTCAATTTAAAATATGGATGTCTTTCTAGTCTTACAATAAAACTGGAGACATTCAACGAGTTGTACCTGAAATTTTTATGGATAGATTGCATGAGTATGCTCGAAATAAAGCGAAGGGGCTCTTGTTTATAAAGCTTGGAGTTTTGCCATACTTTGACATCACTCAAAATTTATTTATTTCAAAAGTAAACTTAGTAGCAAAGAGATTGATGTTAAAATACGGCAAAGATTAAGCCTAGAAGATCTTAGAAAGCCAAACGAATTTATGAATAGACATATACACTTCTTTTATATTTCCAACTAAACATGACATACACTCCATACAATTACACAATAATTTTCTATTTATTTGAATGAATCCTTCATTACAAGACTGATATTTCCTGACACTAAACATATTTTAAACAAATAAATAAAAAAGTATAAAAAGTAATTCAATAAAGTAAACGCAAACAAAGAAATACGATTTTGTACTTAGAATCAAACGATAAAGCATGATAGTTAATTAGAAAAAGTAAAAAATAAAAGACTAAACACACTCACGAAGTTGCTTGTGAAATCACATGGGATTTTATAGAGTTTTATAATATTAACCGTAGAAATACTAACCGTGCCTTAGAAACCAACCATCTTCCTTAATACCTATAGTGTAGATATCCCTTTAAATCCCCTTTAAACCTTAATTATTTTCAACATAAATATCCATTGTAAAGTGGTGATAAATTTCAACATAAATCGCCAGTGAAAAGTGGTGATTAATTCCAACTTAAATCGCCAGAGTAAAGTATAATACACATTGAACTAAGCGAACATTTACGCGATCGCGTACGGATAAAAAGACACTCAAGGCGACGGCCTAATACAAAGACAATCGCGCAAATACACGAGAAAACCGGACGATGCCTTCTGTCGGTGCGATGACGCGTCTCGGTTTGCCGACAAAGCAAGCACTGCGTATTCGTGCGATGATCGCTTTGTAAAAGGACGACGCCTATGACCTCTGTTCCTAAAACTCGATGAGTAGTATTAACACCTTATGAAACCCTTCTTTTTGATAAGTCTTCCTTCGCCACTGACCGTCACAATAACTCCTCAACCCCTTAATCCCCGTTCCAAAGTGGTTATATCCCCAGCTCAAAAGTGGTGATAGTATAAAGTGGTGATGATTCACAGGTGACTACGTGAGCGCCGCGTCTCGAAGGTCGAGCGCCCGAGGTCTGTGTGTGAATGGATCGATGTAGTGCATCTCTTTCTCTGCATCCCTCTGTCTCACACGCATACTTATTTTATCTTAAAAACAAATAAGTATATTTTTTCCTTAGGAACAATTTTAAGACGCATGAAAAACAATAGTAGGGTAATTGGAAAATAAAGAAAAAATCTAGAAATTATTTCGTTTATTTAGGACGTAATATTTCCAGTAACCCTAATTTTTCAATATATATTTATTGCAAATAAAAATATTATTTATTTATTACAATTATCTATTTCTTTATTATCTCTGGTAGATCGAATGCACGGTTTTGGCTTCATATAAATACGATATCTAATATAATATTTATCTATTCTGTTATACTACACAAAAACAAAATTATTTGTATGCGAAACTACACCAAGTAGAAATTGGCGTATTGTATTGGCACATAATTGTAGAAACAATGGAAATTACACTGTAAAACGTTTGTCTGAGATTTTCCCGTATTTTATTATTACTTCCAGAAAACTCAAAAAAATGGTTTGACAAAAAACTATTGGTTCACAATTCACTCAAAAATATAAGTATACTAGCTTTTGCTGTTTTTTCCGTTTCCGTAGTAATTTCCCGTTCCCGTATAGCCTATAGCCTTCCTCATGAATTTGGCTATCATATTATACAAAAAGAATTTTCCAAATCCGACTGGTAGTTCCAGAGATTAGCGCGTTCAAACAAACTCTTCAGCTTTATTATATTAGTAGGTAGGTATAGATACATCAAATCATCACAAAGAAAATATAAAATACGTGTAAACTATCAGACAAACGTACAAACACAAAAATTAAAATTCAATCACAAACTGAACGAGTCGTGTTAAGTCCTACTATGGCAACTAATACCACACGAAAAGCACCACAGATTTTGCATAAATTACATTCAATTCAGTGTCAACAGTATCCAAAATTCATCGACGCTGCAATGCAATTTCTGCACAGCCCTTCCACAATAGGGCTTTTGACAAAAAAAAACTGATTAGTCCGTCAGATAGATTTCCAAAAAATATTCGTCACGAATTTTTTCTTTGGTCACGTAAACTAAAAATGAAGACGATACAGTGCGTTGAAAACTCGTGGGACGTCACTTTTTTTTTTTTTTTTAAGGATGGGAAATCATCAAATGACTTCTTCCGCTCTGGGTGGAGCGGAAGGGCGTGTCAGACTCTTACTGACTAAAACCCATCCGTGTTCCTTATAAAGCCCTTTGCGTTCCAGGGCCGCGGTGACTTACCAGTACACTTTTTACTGGAAAGTGACGTTACAAGCCCCTACTCCTTATCTTTGATGCGTTTTATCTTCGTATTTTTTATGGATTTCATAAAATAAAACATGTATTCGTACGTAGTTCGCTAATCTAACTGACGGACTAAATAGAATCATATTTTTTAACCCAGTAAACATCCCTATTATTGAAACTCTGATTTTACATGACAAGTGATCCTTAATAAGGTATAAAGAGACTACAATACCTATTTGAAAACCTGCCCAGCTTTGAGTAACCTTAACACGACTCAATTAGTAGCACAAACACCGGCCACCTACCGACAGAGGCATGAGGTTGCACATACTGTTGTAGGTACAGGCGCATTCGGCGTCGTGCACCGCTGCCGCGAGCGCGCCACCGGCAACTACTTCGCCGCCAAGTTCATACCCGTGGCTGGCGCTATGGAGAAGGAGCTCATCAAGAAGGAGATCGATATCATGAACCAGCTGCATCATAGGAAGCTGATTAATCTCCATGACGCCTTTGAGGATGATGATGAGATGGTGCTTATTTTCGAGTTGTGAGTATTTATTTATTTATATATACTTTATTGTAGGTACATCAAGATTACAAAAGCATTTGAAGATAACCTTAAAATAAAAAAAATATATATATAATTGGTGGTCAATTTGACCTTTTTTACCTTCTACCATACTTGGTTTATAAAGAGAACCAATGAGAGATGATTAATGTGAGTAAAACGAAAAGTTCTAATGTCTGAAAATAGCCCACATTATTAGCGGAATTGTATGTAGCTACTAGCTGGTCCAATTTCTTGTAGCCCCTACAGACTTTTTTCTTGCCAACTAGGCCTTCATTTATGTATGTAATAACGAGATTTTGCTTGCATTACATTAGATTTTCCGAAAAAGTAGTCTATAAGCGTCTTAACCCTCCTCTACCTCTCAAAATTCATCAAATTCGATTCAGCAATTTGGGCGTGAAAGCCTAACAAACAAAGTTACTTCCACATTTATAATATTAGTTACTAGGATTATACATAACAGAGGTTTACAAGTTTAAAGAAGTAGCCCCCATAAGTGCCCATTCAACGAAGTCTAATAATAATAATCATTGGGGCAATTTTGATTGCCTAATTATATATTTGTAGTAACCAATTTCGATGACTATCACCGAACCGCAATCAAACTTCTTGTAGAAAAAACGGTCTAGAATTTTTTAAATGATTTCTTTACTAGATATCTAACCCCAATTTTCCTTGCAGCTTATCCGGAGGCGAGCTATTCGAGCGCATCACGGAGCCCGGCTACAACATGTCGGAGGCCGAGGCGGCGCACTACATGCGACAGATCTGCGAGGGAGTGCGACACATGCACGAGCAGAACATTATCCACCTCGACCTCAAGCCGGAGAATGTCATGTGCCAGACTAGGACTGGCACTGATGTTAAGGTACGCATTATTTTAGACGAGTAAGCAACTTTCACGATAAATGCATATTGTGAAAATTTCTTAATTCTTTATTGTACACCTTACAAGTCATGGTAAATAGTTATTAAATAATTCATGTACAAAGGCGAGGTTAACTTAAAGTTGAGTTTTCTCCAAACAAACCTTTGAGTAATCGAGACTTGCTTGAAAAGATTTCGCAAATCCGTTCAATTTCGATCGATTGCCAAATCGATATTAAACATAAACGCTTTTAAATATAACTTTAATAAACACAACATTTATTGAAGAAACATTAGAGCAATCATTAGAAACCAAAAGGTTCCAAAGTCTGCGCTGCCATCAACGATGTCGTGGAAGTGGCAATATTTTGGGCCAACAAAATCTAAGCCACTGTCGATCTTGAAAAAGCCAGAACATATTTCTAAACAGTCATCCTCCTCAACAGATCATCGACTTCGGTCTAGCCACGAAGCTGGACCCGAACGAGGTGGTGAAGATATCCACCGGCACGGCGGAGTTCGCGGCGCCTGAGATCGTGGAGCGCGAGCCTGTCGGCTTCTACACCGACATGTGGGCTGTGGGAGTGCTGTCGTATGTGCTGTGAGTATCATAACGTGTCAATATTTCTGAGCTATTTTTTCCTAGTATATTAAGAACCTGGAATGTGCAAATGGCGACGCCAAAACGACGCGTCACCGACTAAGGTCTCGCACAGATGATGCACAATATTGTTCCAGCAACGTGATTTTATAATGCTGGAATTTTTATACACTTTCTGCAACTTCTAGTCGCCATTAATTTACTATCAAAACAGTTTTATCTGCTGCAGACGGTCTATTTTTGTCATGTCTGAAAACAATGTTTTCTGTAGACTTTTTTTTTTGTTTTCTGAGCGTTGAATATGTATTTGATCTTATTCGCAGTCAACTAAAAGACTAAAAATTAGGTTCCTGGTAGGAAAAGGCAGTTCTATCAAAGCAATGTAATACAAAAATTAATCTTTATCTTTTTTAACAGCTTATCTGGCCTGTCGCCATTCGCCGGCAACAACGATATAGAAACCCTGAAGAACGTGAAGGCTTGCGATTGGGAGTTCGACGAGGAGGCGTTCCAGCATGTGTCTGATGATGCCAAGGACTTCATCAGGAGGCTGCTGGTTAAGAATAAGGAGTAAGTATACGTTTATAATGATCCACCAGTGTTATGGACCCTCCTTGGCTTAATGATGAATATAGAATTTTGTTTTAAATAGCTGCCCGCAACGATTTCGGATTAGCGAAAAATTGATAATGGGATAGATTGGTTTACTTCGATTTTAGTAACTCTTTGTATGTCTTTTTCCAGCAGATTGACTGATGTCTATTTTCGTTTTATACCTGCAAAGTCCTTCCGATATTCTATATTTTTTGTTTTATTACTGGTCTGTTTTCGAGCTCAATTTCGCGATAAATCAGACCTATAACAATTATTTTTTTTTAAACTAAATCCTTATTTTGTGTACCCACACAGGAAGCGTATGACCGCTCACGAGTGCTTGATGCACAAGTGGCTGGCGGGTGACGCGGCGGCCGCTCGTACGGCGCACATCGACGCCAGGAGATACGAGGCTATGCGCAATAGGCTGCGCCAGCAGTACGAGGTGCGTATTATTACCGAATAGGGATTAAAGCTGAAAATTTTAAATCATTTTGAATGTAAAAACTACATAAGACAGACCCAAAACCCTGGTGTTTTAACTACCAAAAAAAGTAGAGCAACAGATTTCCAACAGCAAATATCGGCTGCTATAAATAGGTCTCTATCAAGTTAATATTCATTAATATACTAAAAAAGCCTTTCAAGACAAGTGTTTTAAAATGTAATTTTATTGTGGTTAATCAACGCCGACATCGAAATTTAGTACCTTAAAACATGATAAGTGATGGTTTCGATGAACGTAATCGATGGCGGATCAATATTAAAAATCTAAATGGTAAGTTTCGTAATCCAGTTGCACATCTACAACTCTGCAACAACGCACCATGTTTTCTTTACCATCTGTTCGATTTTGTATCTCTTGATAAAAAATTTTTAGAGGCTGTATTCTTTCTTTCTCTAATATTTTTGAAAGAAGAGAAAGAAAGAAAAAGAGTTTATTTGCGACAAGCATGATGCATACCGACAAATAAGATAAACAAAATTACAAAAGAGTTTTTGTGACCCATGACCTTCATTTCTAAACAAATTGATTAAAACTAATTAATTATTTTTCCCCACACAGAACTGGTCATCATTCAGGCTGCCGATCGGCAGGCTGAGCGAGTACAGCTCACTCCGCAAGCTTCTCATCGAGAAGTGGAAGATATACGACGGACAGTTCGGTAAGTAACCAGGCTTTAATTTGTATTATTCGCACTAAAACTGATGAAATTGAAAATTGCATTAGACTACTCCTCTGGCTCCTCGATATACACGGTGCAATTTTGGTCGTCTTACAACGGCAGCCAACTTCATCTATTAATAACTACTACACATTCATTAAAAGAAAATGAAAAAAAAATCTATTATTTAAAAAATTATAATATTATTCATTATCACGACGAATGACGTAGTTTGAAACATCCTGTAGCGAGCGCAGTCTGAACCTTGTGTTCTAAGGACGGCGAGTAATGGAACGGAGACATCGTTTTGATACGTAAACATTATTAACAGGATGTTTCATAATTCTCATGCTTTATTTATTTTTATTGTACATATTATCTTAATAAATTATTTAAAAAATAATATCGCGCCTAGAGGTACTTTATGTCGGGTACATTAAGTGGACCGACTTTGTAAGACAACTAAAATGGCACCGTTTATAATAGAAAAGCGTTAAATGATTCAATTTGCCTAGACTGATTTATTTCCCTAGAAGATTGATATAAGTTTTATTACATAAACAGTGTTCTGTTTAAAGGTCCATCAGTCTTCATAGTAAATCTGTTGACTAAAAAAATGTAAAAGTGCTTCAAAAAGTGGCCCAAAAGAAATTTAAAACGAGTTTGGTTTGTCCAAGAACCGAATCTTTTTTTTTAAACTGTTTAATGTTTGATACTTTTACAGTCATATTAAATCTTGCCAAAGAAATAAATATGATCATTGAAAATGTTTTTAACTAATTTTTCTGTCACGTAGACCGTCGCCAAGCGGCGCCACGCTTCGTGATCAAGCCACAGTCCGCCTTCTGCTACGAGGGCCAGTCCGTGAAGCTGTACTGCCGCATCATCGCCTGCGCCACACCTACCGTGACCTGGTCCAGGAACAACCACGAGCTCAGGCAGTCTGTCAAGTTCATGAAGAGGTAAGGAGTCATCTGGGAATATGCCAAAAGATGGGTAGGCAAGCGAGTTCAATAGTCGATCACATCATTGCTTACCACTAGGTGACACAGTGGTCAAATGAGAGCTAACAGACTAAAAAAATAATAATTAAAAACATGTCCTCTATTTGGCAAAGGCTGTGTAAAAATGATATTGAACTCTTCTGGAAATAAGCCAGAGATAAAAATCATCACGTTGAGCAAATTCTAAAAATACGCGACTCAATTAGAATTGTACTGATTAGATCTTAATTTTAGAATGTCGACATAGTTACAACTTACAAAACCCCAGGAAGTAAAACCCTTTTTAAAAAAAAAAACAAGATTATAATCCTTGAAAATAATTAAAATTGCTAGAGGTATTTTTTATCGTCAAAATTATTTCATGTCCTAACCTGTCAGTGGGCGTACTTTAGGCAATCTGTCATCAACAAGTTTTACACTTATATCTAATGCCAGAACAAGATCACACATTGAAGATCCGTGATAAAAGCAAATAACCAATATATAAACGAACCAATTCCGTTGTTTAGGTACGCCGGCGACGACTACTACTTCATAATCAACCGCGCGAAGCTGGAAGACCGCGGAGAATACATCATCAGGGCTGAGAACCACTACGGATTCAGGGAAGAGGTCGTCTTCTTGAACGTACAACGTGAGTATTGATCTTTATTAATAGGGTAGAACGTTTCTTGGGATAAAGATAGCATTGGTTATCAATAGAGATGTACCGAATGGTAACTGACTTTACGGTCACATTTATGGTCGGCTACTAAGTCGGTCGTTTGAGCGCCGAGTAGTCGTCTAGTCGGCCCATCTCTACTGACTCAACGTTATGGTCTAATCAGACCATAACGTTGCTACTGCTTGGAGGTCCCTTTTCCATGAGAGAGCTGCAGGCTGTTGAATGTAAAGGATATCTTTGGCTAATATAATATTGAAGGAGGCAAATTATATTGGGAACTCTCTTGACAAGCACCGGTTTTTTTAGGAAAATAAAATTATCTTTTAAATTCTCTGGAATTTTCTGGAATTTTATTTTCGACTTGAATATTTAAATAAAAAGTTGCCTGTATGCACTGCTGAAAAAAGCTCTTGCAAATAAACCTGATTTAATACAGCGTTGTTACTATAATAATAATATATCTATAATAATATATCTATAATAATAATATATCCTGGGACAACTCTCACACGGTCATCCGATCCCAAACTAGGCAGAGCCTGTATGTACTATGGCAACCAGACAACTGATAAACATACTTATATTTTTCGAAATACTATGTAAAACAGTTTTTGTTGGAAACTTTCATAGACTTAATACTATTTCAAAATACCCATCAGGTATTAACGCTTAAATTACCTGTTCCAATTCGCAGCAAATACTTTGGCTGAACAACATTTTCAAATTAGATACACTCCCGACCAATTAAACCGACATACCACTAATTCGCTCCTAAATTGCTTGTCAGACAAATAATGTCACAGAAGTTCGTTCCAATCTATTATTACATACACCTTTAGCCGCCGATAGAAGACTAAATTAACCACTGACTTTCTAACTACCGTGGCGTACCGATTGATTCAATATTTAGTGCGTTGGGTGGGCCGATTAAGTTGAAATACAGTGTATTTGTAGTTCAATTAGCAAGTTCAAGTGTTGATTTGCTGCAAGCGTTTTTGGCGTGTAAGTGCAGTAAAATAAACTCGTAGTTTTAAATAATATACGTGTGAAAAGTTCAAGCAAAATTTTGTTAAAATGGTCATTTGGAAAAATGTAGAAATTACTCTTCTCAGTCCTAATAGTGCAATAAACAATTCGATTTCACTGTATGTCGATTGCATATTCATTTTGACAGTGATTTCGGAAGTTTTGTGTCTTGGAGCCCATTATGACGGTGTCAATGCCATCATGATTCCGCTGTGAAAAAGTATTAGTGCTATTCGCATTTTATTGCTGCAACTCTCTCTTTCCCTACTACACTACACTGAACCAATTATGGTTTTAACACGTTACAGTATGGCCCCTGCTCTAGATTTAGGCCCGTTGTGCACACATGCTTCGTCGCCGTTAAATCTTCGTTTTACTGGGAGTGCCCCCCGTTGTTCCGACTCCTTTTGTCTTCGGAACGGTAGCTTCACCTCGCCGCATGCACCTTTTCTATCAAAAAAGCTTACATACAACACAGAAAACCGTGCCTCCCACGGCGGATCAATCATAATTTTCCGCGATAAAAGCGGCCTTCAGGTCATGCAATAACAACGTATTTCAACCTTCTTGTTCTTCTGCAGCGGTCCCGAAGGTCCAACGCCAGCACCTACCCGAAGCCCCGCGCCGCCGCGAGGCTCTGCCCTACACGTTCTGGCAGGAGTCGTCCGAAACGGCGCCCGCCTTCACGTTCCAGCTGCGGCCGCGCGTCATGCAGGCGCGCGACACCTGCAAGCTGCTGTGCTGCCTCAGCGGCAAGCCCACGCCTACTGTCAAATGGTCAGTATGCACCTGTACCTGGTACCTCAGTAACCTCCCCTCTAGGAACCAATGATAAAAGTCAACATGTTACAAAAGCTGGATTTTTTTATTAAGGTTGCTCGCTTGAATTTTAATTGTAGTGTGAAGATCATTCAGAGAAGATGATAAAGTGACTTTAACTTACAAGTAGGAGATCTAAGCTATCTCTGAGTGTTTTACACACCGAGCGACCAGTCATGCTTGATCAGAATATGAAATCTGTATTAAAATGTATTCCCATTTCGCAGCTCTAAATCTCTTTTGAGACACCAAAACAAAGCCAATCAAACATATTAATCTCTATAACGATAACTACCCACAGGTACAAAGACAAGAGAGAGCTATCGAAGTATGACTACGCTATGACGCACTCAGACGGAGTCGTGACGCTCGAGATCATCGACTGCCGGCCCGAGGACAGCGGCAAATACACCTGCATCGCCACCAACGTGCACGGCACCGATGAGACCAACTGTGTCGTCATTGTTGAGGGTAAGTTGTCGATTATTGTTGAAAAAGTTTTGTCTTCAAATTATGCTGAGTAGGTATCAGCAATTTTTGGACGTCAAAAGCTCCCAAAATGATCCAAAAGACGACTGAATGGATTTTTTTTTGAAACATTAGTGTTTTGTGTTTGTTGTGGTGTTTATTGTGTCATACAAATTAAGTACTTATTCCTATCCTGAAATGATTAGATTTGGAAATAAAATAATTTAACATATTTAATTTATCTAGGCGAGGTAACATCCCCTGAGCAAGCGCAGATGATCCACAACTTCCTGCACTCAGGCGACCGCCGCTACATCGAGAAGCCGCTCAAACCTGCACCACCGCCGATTATTACCAAGACCAAGGTGAGTTAACGATGTTAATATCAACTGTTTATTTTACTGTGATTATTCCTGTACAAAAGTGTATTATATTAAGTGGTGAAGTATCATAGATTTCTGCTTCCACTTTCGGGGAATACTAACTTGATGGTATATTATGTATTATTGTTGGAATCTTTGGTATTCAAGCTAGACCAACTTATGATGTCCTTTTGGATGAAACAACACAATTGTTTCGTCATAATATAAGTATTTTCATCCTGCTATAAAGTGTATTATATTGTACGATACAATACAGTGTTCAGCTGTATCACTTCTGAGTATAAACCTCCATTTAATGGTTTTTTACAGACCAAATAACTTAGCAACCAATTAACTGTACATTTTAAAAGCATTGCTTTGCTTATAGTCATTATTAATATCTACAAATAAACAATGATCATCTCTTGAAATCTACGAACCTAGTTTGAGAGTACGATTAATCATTCAACAGCTTTATGACATCTATTAATTGATTTACATTACTGCTTTTCGTAGCGTCGACGTCCCCAAAATATTACTACTGAGGAACATGAACAAGAGAAGGTAAACAAGGAAATACATGAATCCATTGGAATGGATCATAAAGCTCACGACAAAGTCTATCATTATAAAATTCAATGTCACAGCAAACTACGATTTCACGAAATAGTTTTCATTATCAATCAATCGATGAATTCCAAACATTACAATCAAGGAATTGTTGAACTGTCAAGGAAAATTTGATCAGCTATATGAAGCTATTCACTACTTTCAATGTTTATAATCCTATGAAATTACAACTCCGTGGTTACTCTTTAAATTAAATCTTATTATTACAATTGCTAGCGATTTTAAAGTTTACTGTAGGTCTTATTATACGTAGTTCTTTGGGGAATACAGTGTTAATAAATTATGTACATTGTTATGTAACAATATTATGTGTATACTAAAAAAGTCAATATACAGTTGGAAGTTTACCGTGGACAATCACGATTGTCGTCGCATTTCATGCGAGCATGACACATACGCCGACATCGTAAATCATTTGAGTGAGCATGAAAAATCAACTGCCATTCAACATAAACCTTATAGAAATGCTAAGCTGCATTATGCTTAAAAATGGCATGATAAGAACATGCAAAAAGCATAGAAAGAACTATGCAATATGCCTAAGATGCAGCTTTTTTCGTCATTCGGAAGAATGACGAATAGTGACTGCATTTGCTATTAAAACTTAAAATATGTAATTTTTTAACGGGTTGTTCTCAAAAACATGTCAGACGATTGACTGGTTTATATCATAGATATATGTGAAGAAAATTAAGCACTCTGAAATAGCATGAATAACACATTTTTTTAAACACATATTATTTCGTTGCCCATAGCCACCACATCGAATTCCTCAACTCCACTAACTTCTAATCAGTACAAAATAATAATCAATTTATTTCTCAATCCTAGGTGACAATCGACCCACCAGTAAAGTCTGCGCTCAGACCGAAGTATTCACCTCAGAGCTCCGTGGAAGCGAGCAAGAAGAAATACGGAGGACTCTCGCGACTGGACTCGGACACATCGTCCAGGTCCAGGAGTGCTACCAAGGAACTTATATGTAAGTATACCGTATACCAACACTTAGACTGGAGAACTCATGGGCAAGCTATAACATGTGACAGAATAAGTGACCATTACTTTTCTTTTTATAAATACAAAATAAAAAATCATTTATTCAAACGAGGCTAGCACTTTTTGAACGTCAGTTTTACATATTAAAGATAGTCCCCAACCCTTCACCACTTCCTAGTGTTTTGGCTGGGAAGAAGTGGCGCAACAAACTCCCCAGCAACACATCTGTCTGTTAAGTTGGAAGAACTTTAATTTAAACAGTGGTGTGCAAAGTAATTAACACAATGTGATACTGGAACATACTATATTTTAGGTACACCATTGGTACACTATATAAATGTAATAAAAATAAAAAATTACATTAAATTTAACCAATCGTTAGCTAGCACATTCCACTATATGTAGAATAGGCCTCGGTGTCTCGAAATTGACGCTTAGCTGTTAGTTCCAGCTGACATTCGTAGATTTTTGAAAGCTATTACGCTTAGTCAGAAGCCCGAAATTCTGGCAAGAAATCATCGAATTCCTCACTGGGTCATGGGGGTCAGATTGGCAGTCTCGCCATGTAAAATACTGGTATTCTCCATCCGAACCCGAAAAGCCTAGGTACCCTTTATGGTACCGTCTATCTAGATGGTGCCGCGGCCTTTTTCGTTGATAATCTTATTCTTTTATTTCCATATCTAACGTTGATTCCCCTCCTTCAGTACCAGCGTCGGACTCCACAATGTGCGCGCCATCGTTCGCGCGCTCGCTGCCGGACGCGCTGGTCGCTAAGGACGGCGCGCCGCTGCTGCTGTCGGCTGCCGTGCGCGGCGACCCCGACCCGCGCGTGCAGTGGTACAAGGATGCCAAGCCGCTGCACAGCTCCGAGGTATGTGTCACTGTTCGCGCGCTCGCTGCCGGACGCGCTGGTCGCTAAGGACGGCGCGCCGCTGCTGCTGTCGGCTGCCGTGCGCGGCGACCCCGACCCGCGCGTGCAGTGGTACAAGGATGCCAAGCCGCTGCACAGCTCCGAGGTATGTGTCACTGTTCGCGCGCTCGCTGCCGGACGCGCTGGTCGCTAAGGACGGCGCGCCGCTGCTGCTGTCGGCTGCCGTGCGCGGCGACCCCGACCCGCGCGTGCAGTGGTACAAGGATGCCAAGCCGCTGCACAGCTCCGAGGTATGTGTCACTGTTCGCGCGCTCGCTGCCGGACGCGCTGGTCGCTAAGGACGGCGCGCCGCTGCTGCTGTCGGCTGCCGTGCGCGGCGACCCCGACCCGCGCGTGCAGTGGTACAAGGATGCCAAGCCGCTGCACAGCTCCGAGGTATGTGTCACTGTTCGCGCGCTCGCTGCCGGACGCGCTGGTCGCTAAGGACGGCGCGCCGCTGCTGCTGTCGGCTGCCGTGCGCGGCGACCCCGACCCGCGCGTGCAGTGGTACAAGGATGCCAAGCCGCTGCACAGCTCCGAGGTATGTGTCACTGTTCGCGCGCTCGCTGCCGGACGCGCTGGTCGCTAAGGACGGCGCGCCGCTGCTGCTGTCGGCTGCCGTGCGCGGCGACCCCGACCCGCGCGTGCAGTGGTACAAGGATGCCAAGCCGCTGCACAGCTCCGAGGTATGTGTCACTGTTCGCGCGCTCGCTGCCGGACGCGCTGGTCGCTAAGGACGGCGCGCCGCTGCTGCTGTCGGCTGCCGTGCGCGGCGACCCCGACCCGCGCGTGCAGTGGTACAAGGATGCCAAGCCGCTGCACAGCTCCGAGGTATGTGTCACTGTTCGCGCGCTCGCTGCCGGACGCGCTGGTCGCTAAGGACGGCGCGCCGCTGCTGCTGTCGGCTGCCGTGCGCGGCGACCCCGACCCGCGCGTGCAGTGGTACAAGGATGCCAAGCCGCTGCACAGCTCCGAGGTATGTGTCACTGTTCGCGCGCTCGCTGCCGGACGCGCTGGTCGCTAAGGACGGCGCGCCGCTGCTGCTGTCGGCTGCCGTGCGCGGCGACCCCGACCCGCGCGTGCAGTGGTACAAGGATGCCAAGCCGCTGCACAGCTCCGAGGTATGTGTCACTGTTCGCGCGCTCGCTGCCGGACGCGCTGGTCGCTAAGGACGGCGCGCCGCTGCTGCTGTCGGCTGCCGTGCGCGGCGACCCCGACCCGCGCGTGCAGTGGTACAAGGATGCCAAGCCGCTGCACAGCTCCGAGGTATGTGTCACTGTTCGCGCGCTCGCTGCCGGACGCGGTGGTCGCTAAGGACGGCGCGCCGCTGCTGCTGTCGGCTGCCGTGCGCGGCGACCCCGACCCGCGCGTGCAGTGGTACAAGGATGCCAAGCCGCTGCACAGCTCCGAGGTATGTGTCACTGTTCGCGCGCTCGCTGCCGGACGCGCTGGTCGCTAAGGACGGCGCGCCGCTGCTGCTGTCGGCTGCCGTGCGCGGCGACCCCGACCCGCGCGTGCAGTGGTACAAGGATGCCAAGCCGCTGCACAGCTCCGAGGTATGTGTCACTGTTCGCGCGCTCGCTGCCGGACGCGCTGGTCGCTAAGGACGGCGCGCCGCTGCTGCTGTCGGCTGCCGTGCGCGGCGACCCCGACCCGCGCGTGCAGTGGTACAAGGATGCCAAGCCGCTGCACAGCTCCGAGGTATGTGTCACTGTTCGCGCGCTCGCTGCCGGACGCGCTGGTCGCTAAGGACGGCGCGCCGCTGCTGCTGTCGGCTGCCGTGCGCGGCGACCCCGACCCGCGCGTGCAGTGGTACAAGGATGCCAAGCCGCTGCACAGCTCCGAGGTATGTGTCACTGTTCGCGCGCTCGCTGCCGGACGCGCTGGTCGCTAAGGACGGCGCGCCGCTGCTGCTGTCGGCTGCCGTGCGCGGCGACCCCGACCCGCGCGTGCAGTGGTACAAGGATGCCAAGCCGCTGCACAGCTCCGAGGTATGTGTCACTGTTCGCGCGCTCGCTGCCGGACGCGCTGGTCGCTAAGGACGGCGCGCCGCTGCTGCTGTCGGCTGCCGTGCGCGGCGACCCCGACCCGCGCGTGCAGTGGTACAAGGATGCCAAGCCGCTGCACAGCTCCGAGGTATGTGTCACTGTTCGCGCGCTCGCTGCCGGACGCGCTGGTCGCTAAGGACGGCGCGCCGCTGCTGCTGTCGGCTGCCGTGCGCGGCGACCCCGACCCGCGCGTGCAGTGGTACAAGGATGCCAAGCCAAGCCGCTGCACAGCTCCGAGGTATGTGTCAGTATGATAATATACGACTACCTATAGGGTCCAGTGAACATCTCTCTATATCGTCGGGAATAGAAAGCGTGCTGGAATTATAGGTAACAGCATAAGTGTCAAATATTTATAACACTAAATGGTTCAGTCGACGATG
This sequence comes from Mamestra brassicae, assembly GCA_905163435.1. Classification (NCBI taxonomy): domain Eukaryota; kingdom Metazoa; phylum Arthropoda; class Insecta; order Lepidoptera; family Noctuidae; genus Mamestra; species Mamestra brassicae. The sequence continues at coordinate 5,382,733 of LR991013.1, read as the reverse complement.
TGACCAAAAATAAACCTTTCTTTGTGAATGCATGAATCCGAAATTCTTGTGGTCTTTTTTAAGTAGGGGTTAAAAAAAACACTGTCAGAATTGAAACACATTGAGGGCATCACTTTTCTCAATTCTACTGGCAGGATGTGCCTCAGGAGCAGGGCCTGCTGCAAAAGACATCCACATAAAATGTTTATTAATATGTTAATTAAAACTTGTATTCCCTCCTCAGGTCGTAGATCTCAAGTACAAGAACGGCGTGGCCTCCCTGGCCATCAACGAGGTGTTCCCCGAGGACGAGGGAGTGTACTCACTGAAGGCCATCAACAGCCAGGGCGAGACGGAGACCAAGTGCAAAGTCACTGTCAAAGGTAGGTTATACATTTAAGCTTTAGTTCACCTTCAAGAACTTAGGTGGCCTCTAACGTACTAAACGAGCTTTGAACGGTAGGCATCACTTCGATTCGACACATCAGATTTTTTTGTGCGAGAAATCTCAAATGTAATAATAAAAAAAGAAACAAATATGAACCGTGTCGGGCACAGCTAAATTTGCAATAGGCGCCGCGGGCTATTTTTCACGGTATGGATGGCTGGTAGGGACAAACCTAAGAAACGATGTCTAGACTGTATGGCGAGAAAGCAAGTGTGTATTGAGAATACCTGGATAACCGTGGGTTTTTCATTTGGTAAACGTTTTCTAAAAATGAAAGCTAGCTAGATCGATTTATCGCCCCCGAAACCCCCGGCATACTAAATTTCATAAAAATTGTTGGAGCCGTTTTCGAGAGACAGACTATATATAAACATATATACAAGAATTGCTCGTTTAAATGTATTAAATGAAGAAGTAATAATTCGAACACATAGTATAGCGTCTGCCAAGCACCACAGGGCCTAAATACGTCAAGTACGAGTATTTGAACTGGAAAATCCATAGCCAGTTTTCTCGCATCTATATTTAGCATCGATCAGTAAAAGTAACTTGGTGCTTGACTTTCTTGCACCGGTCGTAATAAAAGCTGATACTAACGTGGTCAGTCTAGATTCAAGACTCAACAGGTAAGCAAGATAGATATCTGGAATCTGAGTGTTCGAACAGTGGTAAAATTCTTGAGTAAAATATTTTTGGTCTAGTATTGTGTAACGTTATTGTTTCTGTGTGGTAACTGCATTGTTTGTTTACTTATTCAGTGTTTGGTTTATCCATAAAATAAACTCTTCTTCTCGTGGGGTAGACAGAAACCACAAGCACAGGTACTTTTAAAATGATTATTGACAGAATCGCGTTTAACTACAATATTACCTGATAGAAGGCGATGGTGTGGTCGATAATGGCCTAGAAAGGTTACTATTCACTCTCAACTTGAAAGCTCCCTAAGTTCTAGCTATCAGGAAACACAGACTGCGGCAGGGGATTCCGTACGCACAATGAACGTTCCCAAAACTTTTTGTGCGATACGGCTACTTATTTTGCTTCGTTTACGTGGCTGATTTAATATGTGATTAATAACTGTTTATATTTATTTTTGTAGCAATGGAAAGTAGCACACCGACTGCTGTCAAGCTGGGAGACAAGCCCCCTAGAATAGTGGACCACGCGATATCACAGACTGTCACTGATGGAGATGCTGTCACGCTATCCTGCAGGTGAGAACGTTAACTTTTTTTTATTTAATATGGGTTTGCTCTTGACTCTAGTCTAGGTCATAGATGACAGAGACAAAGTCGACGATGGAGCGAGCTTACCCAGAAGAAGCCTGTTCACTTTAATTTTGAAGAGATTAGGGTTGTATGTTATCGTTTTAATTTAAACAGAAAAAGATACCGCTAATAGCGATAAGTTCACCCTCTCATTTTTTAATCGCTTATTGTAATGGTGTCTATCCATCTATAGTAATAATCGAGGTTATAATAATTATAAATATCGTTTTATATAAAAAATAATCCCTATTTCCCTTGGTCACGGCATTACGCGTGAACGGCTGAACCAATTTCGCTAATTCTTTTTTTGTTGTTTGCTATTGTCAGAATATTCTTATAAAAGAATTATATATATTCGGGCGAAGCTGGCATGAGTCACTAGTTTAAAATAAATGCTTCTTCTAACTCTCTTAGGAAATTAATATTCCCTTCAACAAACTCAACTGTAATGGCCTGTTTATCCAACATCTTATAAGCTTTGGTTTAGTTATCTTCTTGACTGGCCTGTTGGTCGAGTGGTTAGTGACCCTGACTGCTAAACCGGAGGTCATGGGTTCGATTCCCACCCAGGACAAATCTTTGTGTGAGGAGCATGATCATTTGTTCTGTGTCTGGGTGTAATTTGTCTATAATATGTATGTATTTAGAAATATATAAGTATGTTTATCAGTTGTCTGGTTGCCATAGCACAGGCTCTGCCTAGTTTGGGATCGGATGACCGTGTGTGAGGTGTCCCAAGATATTATTTATTTATTATTATTATTATTATCTGCTATAATGCACTCAAATACATCATCTTTTGAACTGACTGACTGAATTCGGTTCAAAAAGAGGTTTTTTACATTGAATTTATCCATAAAATAGGTGCTCCTCAAAATAAGGACTATTTTGAGGAGCACCTATTTAACTAAACTTATAAGTTATAACCAAGTATCAACCTCAAAAATAAGTTATCTATACGTCATTTCATTTAACAGGATCACAAACGCAGAACGCTTCGACGTGATCTGGCTGCACAACAACAAGGAGATCAAGCCCTCGAAGGACTTCCAGTACTCCAGCGAGGCCAACATCCACAAGCTACACATCGCTGAGATATTCCCCGAGGATGCTGGTTAGTGCCACTTGAGTTCAACAATCTTCAACCTAGACTTTGTCAGCCAATTCTTAAATAATACCTGTCTAGAGCAATGTTAAAGTATGTGTAAATCCAGAAAAAAGTATGTGTTTGCACAGAATTCCATCCAAATCCGTTTAGTATTTAATGAGAAATAAGGAAAACACAAATATTTAAACTTTTTTGCTCACATTTCTAAAGTATGGGAGTTTTGATTTAGCGCCATGTATGTTTTCTCTTGTATGCTGATCGTAAAGGACATCATGTGCAGCACGGAATGAAACGAAACTATTTCGTGAAGATAGTAATGTATACGCTATGTAATTCTGTGCAAATGGTAGATGGCGCTGTATGTCCAGTACCAACTTAGTGTAGAATCTTTCGTACTGATGGCGCTGTACGCCTTGTGTCAACTTAGTGTTGACTATGTGACTCTGTCTTCATAGAAATGAATGGCAAACATTAATTATATTTCATTATAAGTTCATTCGAATTTTCTTGGACTTCTACCTGGTGCTGTTGAAACCTACCCTTTGAAACCGCAGTTCAATGCTTTAAGTTTGGCTACATCCCAATTTCCACGTATTTTTCGCTCAAATTAAGGTCTTATTTTTATTCTCACAGTAATCTAGCACATGTTCTCACCTGATTTCCATCCCCAGGCGTCTACACATGCGAGGCATTCAACGACGCTGGAGAGTCGTTCTCCTCGTGCTCCCTGGTAGTCTCCGTGCCCGGAGAGACCAGCCCCGTCCCGCAGTACACCGCCTTCCCCAGCTCGGCCACCATCAGCAACGCTGAGCCTGCCGTGTTCAGCACTGAACTGGATAAGGTGAGGAATAAGCACTAAATGATTAATGATATGTATTTTATGAACACGTTAAAAATAAATCTTTTACACGTCAACCATTCGAGTAAATTTGAACCAGATGAGACTGGTGTTTCTTATCTGACTATTCTGAGAATGAGAAGAAACACCGAAACGCACTCAGATGTCAAAGTCTATAGGTACCAGTACGTAGATATTCGTACTGGTCAAATAGGTATACCTCTTGAAAAGTTGTCACAACTTTCAGAAAAGAAAATTATCGCAAAAATAATTTGATAATATTGTCAAGCGCAGTTGTGCTGTGATTAGTTTAATAAAAGTATGAGCAGCCAGTCAGACACTTAATTTTCCTTTAATATTTTCATATTCTTTCAAAATCAAAAATAATTTCAAATCCATTGCGGAGGAAATGTCAACAATCTAATAAAATCTTACTTACTTAACAGAACTCAAATAACACATGTAAACCAAATCAATATGAAAAGTAAACATGAAGTTGTATATCAGTCCACAGAACGTATAGTTTCGTTTGGTGTGCCACAGGGGAGTGTTTTGGGGCCTCCTTTATTTATATTATACATAAATGATCTACCGAAAGGCATTCCTCAACCTCTGACACTATTTGCCGATGATAGCACCATAACGATACCTTGTAAAAGTGTTGATACTTATGAAAGTGACATAAATGACTCTATAAATTTAATGGTAAATTGGCTGGATGATAATAACTTAAAAATTAACCTAACTAAAACTAAATTAATACATTTTAATCAACGGATCAATTGTAAGAGTAATTTAAATATACGCTACGATGACCAGCCTATAGATCGATACAACTAAATTTTTAGGGCTCCACATTGATAAAAAACTGAATTGGAAAACCCATATCGAAATCTTATGCAAGAAAATCAGTAAGTCTGCCTATGCTCTGCACACATTGTCGTCTATAATGGGTGTGGAGGCGTTACTTACAGCTTACTATGGTTTAACAGAATCCCATCTACGCTATGGTGTCATTTTTTGGGGCAACTCAACAGATAAAGACAGGGTGTTCAAGGCTCAAAAGAGATGCGTTCGTTCAATATTTAAAATAAAACCTACTGATAGTTGCGTGCCTTACTTTAAAAAATACAAAATGCTTACTTTGCCATGCCTGTACATTTTAGAGGTAGCTGTATTTGTCAAAACAAATCCAGACCGATTTACACGATTAAACGAAGTAGTCCCACGTAACAGGCGCGACAACAGTAGGATATGCTCTCATACTGCGAGAACATCCCTCATGCGCAAAAGTGTTTTCTGCATGGCTCCAACGATATTTAATAAATTGCCTAAAAGTTGGAGAGAACTACCCTTGTCACTTTTCAAAAATAAAATGAGATTTTTTTTAGTTAATAAAGTGTACTACAATGTTTTAGATTTTTTGAATGAAAAGGACTTTTCTATTCCGACTTCTAATATATATGGTTGAATAACAATTTAATAATGTGAATTTTAAATCAATTGACTTTAAGTGATACTATTTGACAGCATAAAAATGAATATACTGGACATAATTTAATTTATTTTTGACTATAATATACTTATACGTACTATAATAGCTTGACATCAATTATTATCTATTTCTTGTGTTTTGTAAAAAAATGTAATTTTTATACCTCTAAAATTTGTACGCCGTTATTGGCAAAACATGGACGCTCACAACATAGTAATTAATACCTTGCATGTCTGATTTGATTAGTCAGTTTATGTAAACGCATGTTTGACAAATAAATTATCTTTTATCTTTTATTGCTTCATGTCTTAGAATTTTTTTTCGCTGGTTAATTTAACACGTAAGGAATATTGTTAAAATGAGAATATAAAAGGAAAATATGCGATCGATTTCATGAATTGTGGATAACACAATGAGTAGAAATTATTTCACTATGGAAACAATTTTAAACATTGGATTGTAATAATCATAATCAAATGGGCTATCAACTCCTATAAGCCTACCAGCCTTAGTAGAGTATGACTAACTAGAAAAGCGCTGTGATAATGAATCTCGACCCGAATTGATAACTCACTGGGCAAGAATGTCAATGCACAACAGTAGGTCAATACGTGCTGATTCTCAAGTAAATGAACAACATGCAGCATCTTTCTCGGAACTAATGACATCAGATTGCACAGCGAATCCTAATCGTCATTTAGCATTTTAATATTTTTGCGAGCACGCTGGTTACTGTTATAAACTAGATTGCTGTTGATCAGTGGATATTCTCTCCATCGTCTCATAATCGATGATCGATTGATCGCAATCTAGTACCAATCTCAATTTCGACAACATTATAAACTGTTCTAATCTAATCACCCTTTCCTCCACAGCCACCACTCCAGCTTCAGTGGTTGAAGGACGGCAAGCCCATCGACGAGACCTCCGCACGATACAAGTTCATGATGGAAGGCACCTCCAGGTACCGCCTGGAGATCGTCAAGTGCAGCCCGGACGACGCTGGACAGTACCAGGCCCGCGCCGTGGGCTCCAAGGGTGACGCCCTTGCAGCCTTCTACCTTAACGTCGTTGACCACTAAATTATATGGACTGACCGTGGAAACTGTAGGGTACATAGTATACTACCCTGCGGAACACCCACACAAAATCTACACTAACTGGATGCTAAACGATATATTGAGTATGAGTAACGATTTTTTATACAATTCGGAGTCTTAAGTGTGAAGCAGTTTTATATTATAATAAATTATTTATTAATAAACAAGTTACGTTAAGTGTTACACCCTGTCGAATGCCTATGAGAAGACGCCTGGACGATCGAATCCTCGCTCTCTAGTCACTGTTAACTTTTAAATGTTATTATTTATTTGTCAACCATTATCCGTTGTTTATTTTTTGTTTATTTATCGTCCTCACCTAACAGATATGCAGCTTGTTTAAAAAAGCTTGAGTTTAATAAATGTTGGCATAGATTGTAGGCTAAGGGCCCGGGCCAGGCTGCCGCCACCTCGGCCTGGTCTGAGCCTCTCGCTGACCAAAATCTGTATAATTATTTTTATATAAATTTAACTGTATTATTTAATTGTACATAAATTAATTTATATCATGTGAACGCGTAATTTATGAATAAATATGTATACTTAAAAATATTTCTTGTTGTTTCATTTTGGTCCCTCATCATCGTTATTTTTAGGGTTTGTCTCTTTTGGATCTTGGCTGCTGCCTTCTTGATTCTCCTTGATTCGTCTAAAATGTTTGTGTCGGTTACTACCGCCGGACCACCAACGCCAATCGCCTCCATATTTGGTAAATAATTAGTACTCGAGCAACAGAATTGGTACATTAGTAGTTTTCGAGATAATCGATTTTGGTAGTCACGCTCCGTTTAGCAAGACCACCATGAGTGCCGAAAAAGGGGGCATGCTACAGCTATTCTTAGTATACAAATTAGTAACTTTATATGTGATTCTTTCGTAAAAATATCAGAAATTAAACATTTGTATTTACCGAGAAATCAACGATGATTACTTTCGCGCGCTCGTTCAGCAGGACCACGACTTGCAATGTTGATTTCAAGTTTGAGGAGCTTGTCGCTTTCCTCAAACTTGCATAGAAAAGTAGTACCCAAAATTCAAAATTAGTACTCCAGTAGTTTACCGAGATATACCATGCCATTGGTGGGGTGACTGTAGTCACGGTGTTAAATTTTCATTTCAAGATTTCCGTATTAAAAACTTTTACAAAATTTATACAAAAAATAGTACTCATAAAGAAATTATAGTGACCGAAAATTCAGATTCCTAAATGTTGTATTTTCATTACTTTCCATACTAAATCTCCGCGTATAACCCGACCCTGCTCGTGCACGTACATTTATGGATGTCGGAATAGTGATAACAGCAGTTTAATGTCTATATTTTATAGAAACTGTGTACCTAAGTAAATATTAAGAAAAAAATAACCTGTCGTTACCCAGGGATGTGACACCTTTGTTAATCACGTGGTAGGTACCTAGTTAACTCGAATAATTATTTTTCTGTATTGTAAGTACTTACCTTTTGTGTTGTTATATGAATATCAATAAAGAGCGATATATTTTCTTTCCTACTTATATACCGTTGTGCAGCAAGCAGTACCAAAGTATCAAAAACCTAATTTACTGCAGTAACAATATATTGATAATAACGTAAGTATTAAAGGATTACATAACTAAAAGGTATCTATATATTTGAATAATATGCACTGCAAAGGGCACATCACGCGTATTTTAGGAAACATGTGTTTTCATATCAATGTGTAATACCTGTCATGCTCGACAAGCACACAATACAACTGAGTAGAACTTAAAATGAGCCCTGTATTACGAAGATACATAATTACTTTGTGTGAATCATAAAATAAAGCTAGTTGATCTCCGTTTGAACACGTCTTAAGTTACGTTTTTTAACTTAACCTATAGTAAGCCATAGTAAGTATACCTATATTAAGTACCTACTTAAAACGTTATTAGAATGTAAAACTCACAAATTTATCATCTGTATCTTAGAATTAATTAAGTCTTTGAAATCATTATTCTGTGGTTTTTAGCATATGTATTTGACACTCTGCGATTAGATTAGAGTAAAATAATCTAAAATCTTTTTATTTGAGACTTATCTTGAAGGAGATCGTGTGAATTCTATCTGGTTAGTTTATATATATTTATACACTTACATTACTACTTATAGGAGTATGTAAAGCACATGCTTTAGATGCTTTGCACCCATAAATAAAAAAACAAAAAATAAACTAAAAAAATCCTTATCCATAAATGCTATTATAATATTAATGAATATTTTAATGATAAATTGAATGAATAAATAAAATTGAATATACAAAATAAAAATGAATACCAAAAATAATAAATAAATCCAAAGCCGAACTGAGTGTAGTAGGAAAATATATATTTTTTTTTTTTCGAATAATAACCAACCACCCAACCCTTCACTATGCACGACCCGACACATACTTGGCCTGTTTGAAATAATATGAAAAAATCTCTGAAAACTTCCAGAGACTTTTTCTACAAAAATTTATTTTTAGGTTCTTGAATTAGACTGTGACTTATAAAAATTTGGTCGAGATCCCATTAAACGCGTGTAACGAAACCATAGCGCGATTCAGAAAAACGTACAACGCCATCTACCGAGCAAGTAGTTAAACTTTAGACATTCTGTTGCGCGAATTCTATAATATTTCATGTTTTAGCTTTGATTCGTTGAAAACAAACATAAATCGACATATTCGACATTATCACTATTATACACGCGAAAGTTTGTAAGGATGTATATATGGATGTATGTACGTTTTTTAGGAATAGAAAGCGTGCTGGAATTAGGGTACAATACGGCCGACGTATCTTGGCGAGTCCGAACTTCGCGCAGAAGGCCGTGCAATGACTATAATCTTTTTCTATGATGATGATGATCTAAAATCTTTTTATTTGAGACTTATCTTGAAGGAGATCGTGTGAAGTCTATCTGGTTAGTTTATATATACCTACATACCTATATATACATTACTACTTATAGGAGTATGCATGTGCTTTAGATACACACAACTATTCTATTTCTTAAATTTCATTCTAGAAACCTTTTTTGGTTCATTACCTTTAAAAACATAGGTAGGTATAGGTGTAGATAATTGAATACCCGCCGGGAAGACAAGGGCAGGGTGCGGCGTGGGGTGACGGCGACAAAGCGATGACAACCTAGCAGTGATGTAGGTATTAATTAAGGAGAAAATTTTAAAAGTTGTTTGTTGAGATGTTTGTCCAAAATCGAATCGCATCTTTTGTTATCAAGAACTAATTAAAAGTCACCCTGCATAACACGTACATTCATGTAAGTACGTATTATTCAACCTCATTCAACCGATTTCGGTGTTCGGTTATCACTTTATCACACAGCACTTATCTTGTACTGATCGAGTTTTGAATTTCCCAATTCCTAGGTTTATTACTGATTACCTACGCTTTTTCTGTTAGTGCTGCCTTTCATAATTTCAACTGACAAATGTGTAAACTGTGCACCTATGTGGTTTTAGGTTAATATAGTTATTAGTCAATAAGCAATTAGTAAGAACGAAATAAATACGAAATACCTATCGCTCTTTAATGATATTCATATAACAACACTGAAGTTAGGTACTTACAATACAGAAAACTAATTATTCGAGTACCTACGTCATTAACAAAGGTATCACAGGACGTGGGTAACGATTGGTTATTTTTTTCCTAATATATACCTAGGTACACAGTTTGTATAAATAATATAGATATTGAACTGTTTGTTACTATTCCGACACCCATAAATAAAAAAAATAAACTAAAAAAAATCCTTATCCATAAATGCTATTATAATATTAATGAATATTTTAATGATAAATTGAATGAATAAATAAAATTGAATATACAAAATAAAAATGAATACCAAAAATAATAAATAAATCCAAAGCCGTAGGAAAATATTTATATTTAATTTTTTTTCGAATAATAACCAACCACTCAACCCTTCACTATGCACGACCCGACACATACTTTGCCTGTTTGAAATAATATGAAAAAATCTCTGAAAACTTCCAGAGATTTTTTCTACAAAAATTGATATATAGGTTTTTGAATTAGAATATGACTTATAAAAATTTGGTCGAGATCCCATTAAACGCGTGTAACGAAACCATAGCGCGATTCAGAAAAACGTACAACGCCATCTATCGAGCAAGTAGTTAAACTTTAGACATTCTGTTGCGCGAATTCTATTATATTTCATGTTTTAGCTTTGATTCGTTGAAAATAAACATAAATCGACATTATCACTATTATACACGCGAAAGTTTGTAAGGATGTATATATGGATGTATGTACGTTTTTTAGGAATAGAAAGCGTGCTGGAATTTTATTATAGGTAACAGCATAAGTGTCAATGTCAAATATTTATAACACTAAATGGTTCAGTGAGTTCCCTATTACTTATTATACTATCTTATATTATAGTACTCTGTGTGCTTACTATACTCTTTGGTGAGTTCAGTCGACGCTGTGCACGTTCCATAGGCACGTTCCCAGTCATATGACTTGACCAAAAATAATGACTTCATTTTCTAAGACAAAACCTTTATTTGTGAATGCATGAATCCGAAATTATTGTGGTCCTTTTTTAAGTGTGGGTTAAAAAGAAGTCGGAAAAGCAGTGTCCTTTGACTTTGACTGCCAGACTTGAAACACATTGAGAGCATCACTTTTCTTAATTCTACTGGCAGGATGTGCCTCAGGAGCAGGGCCTGCTGCAAAAGATGTTATCTACATAAAATGTTAATTAAAATGGTAATTAAAACTTGTATTCCCTCCTCTGGTCTTAGATCTCAAGTACAAGAACGGCGTGGCCTCCCTGGCCATCAACGAGGTGTTCCCCGAGGACGAGGGAGTGTAGTGAAGGCCATCAACAGCCAGGGCGAGACGGAGGCCAAGTGCAAAGTCACTGTCAAAGGTAGGTTATACATTTAAACTTTAGTTCTCCTTTAAGACCTTAATGACATTTATTTGCATAAAACATGGTATAAAATGGTATTAAAGTAAATAAAAAAGGCACAAGTATGTTTTGCTAAGTTATAGCATGCAAAAATTTTAAGGACCTACAATAGGAATTAAATGTATCAACATTTATATTCCATAAACTCTTTTAAATTATAGAAACCTTGTTCGTTTAACCAGTTATATAATTTCATCTTAAACAGCCTTATACTTATTTCCATGAAATGGTTTGGTATTTTGATATAAATACGCACACACATTGCTAGGCAGTTTTTGTTGTATTTGCTAAGCCTTGGCAAATGATTAAATACTAATTTATGAGGATCTCGTCTGTTCCGTGGGCAAATATCGTTAGCTGTTTTGAATAGCTGTTTATTCTTGGCTACAAACACACATGTTTCATAAATATATAGGGAAGGCAGCGGTAGCAAAGCAAGTTTTTTAAAAATTGGTCGACATGAGTCATCAGGTTGCAGTCCATACATTGCTCTTATGCACTTTTTTTGAGCAACAAATGCTTAGGTGGCCTCTAACGTACTAAAAGAGCTTTGAACATTTGGCATCACGATTTTTTTTGTGCGAGAAATCTCAAATGTTACACGTGGTTAATATAAATAAAAAGAACTAATTATGAACCCTGTCGGGCTCAGCTAAATTTGCAATAGGCTCTGCGGGCTATTTTTCATGGTATAGATGGCTGGTAAGGACAAACCTAAGAAACGATATCTAGACTGTATGACGAGAAAGCCAGTGAAAATTTATTGATAGTACCTGGATGACCGAGCTTTGCTCGGTTTTTTTATTTGGTAAACGTTTTCTAAAAATGAAACCTAGCTAGATCGTTTTATCGCCCCCAAAACCCCCTGCATACTATATTTCATGAAAATCATTGGAGCCGTTTTCGAGAGTCAGACTATATATTATAAACATATATACAAGAATTGCTCGTTTAAATGTATTAAATGAAGAAGTAATAATTCGAACACATAGTAAAGCGTCTGCCAAGCACAACAGGGCTAAAATATGTCAAGTACGAGTATTTGAACTGGAAAATCCATAGCCAGTTTTCTCGCATCTATATTTCGCATCGATCAGTAAAAGTAACTTGGTGCTTGACTTTCTTGCACCGGTCGTAATAAAAGCTGATACTAACGTGGTCAGTCTAGATTCAAGACTCAACAGGTAAGCAAGATAGATATCTGGAATCTGAGTGTTCGAGCAGTGGTAAAATATTTTTGGTCTAGTATTGTAATAATAATAATAATTCAACTACAACTAAAAAAAAACAACACAACTACTAGTAGTACTAGTAATTTTTAAAGTTGTAAACTGCATTGTTTGTTTATTTATTCAGTGTTTGGTTTATCCATAAAATAAACTCTTCTTCTCGTGGGGTAGACAGAAACCACAAGCACAGATACTTTTAAAATGATTATTGACAGAATCGCGTTTAACTACAATATTACCTGATAGAAGGCGATGTTTTGGTCGATAATAGTCTAGAAATAGCCTATTTACTCTCAACTTAAAGACCCCTAGGTTGTAGCTATCAGGAAACAGAGACTGCGGCAGGGAATTCCGTACGCACAATGAACGTGTTCCCAAAACTTATTGTGCGTATGGCTTCTTATTTTGCTTCGTTTACGTGGCTGATTTAATATGTGATTAATAACTGTTTATATTTTTATTTTTGTAGCAATGGAAAGTAGCACACCGACTGCTGTCAAGCTGGGAGATAAGCCCCCTAGAATAGTGGACCACGCGATATCACAGACTATCCTGCAGGTGAGAACGTTAACTTGTTTTTATTTAATATGGGTTTGCTCTTGACTCTAGTCTAGGTCATAGAAGACAGAGACAAAGTCGACGATGGAGCGAGCTTACCCAGAAGAAGCCTGTTCACTCTAATTTTGAAGAGATTAGGGTTGTACGTTATCGTTTTAATTTAAACAGAAAAAGATACCACTAATAGCGATAAGTTCACCCCCTCATTTTTTAATCGCTTATTGTAATGGTGTCTATCCATCTATAGTTATAATCGAGGTTCTAATAATTATAAATTTCGTTTTATATAAAAAAAATATCCTTATTTACCTTGGTCACGGCATCACGCGCGAATGGCTGAACCAATTTCGATAATTCTTTTTTTGTTGTTTGCTATTGTCAGAAATTCTTATAAAAGAAAAAATATATATATTCGGGCGAAGCTGGGATGAGTCACTAGTTTAAATAAATGATTCTTGTAACTCTCTTAGGAAATTAATATTCCCTTCTACAAACTCAACTGTAATGGCCTCTTCCTCCAACATCTTTTAAGCTTTGGTTAAGTTATCTGCTAAATGGCACTCAAATACATAGCCTTTTGAACTAAGTAGTCGGTTAAAAAGGAGGTTTTTATATTTATAATGGATGCTCCTCTTAAAATAATCCTTTTTTAACGAAACTTATAAGTTATAACCAAGTATCAACCTCAAAATAAGTTATCTATACGTCATTTCATTTAACAGAATCACAAACGCGGAACGCTTCGACGTGATCTGGCTGCACAACAACAAGGAGATCAAGTCCTCGAAGGACTTCCAGTACTCCAGCAAGGCCAACATCCACAAGCTACACATCGCTGAGATATTCCCCGAGGATGCTGGTTAGTGCCACTTGAGTTCAACAATCTTCAACCTAGACTTTGTCAGCCAATTCTTAAATAATACTTGTCTAGAGCAATGTTAAAGTATGTGTTAATCCAGAAAACAGTATATCTTTGCACAGAATTCCATCCAAATCCGTTTAGTATTTAATGAGAAATAAGGAAAACATACATATTTAAACTTTTTTGCTCACATTTCTAAAGTATGGGAGTTTTGATTTAGCGCCATGTATGTTTTGTCTTGTATGCTGATCGTAAAGGACATCATGTGCAGCACGGAATGAAAAGAAACTATTTCGTGAAGATAGTAATGTAGTACGCTATGTAATTCTCTGTGCTAGTGGTAGATGGCGCTGTATGTCCAATCTCAACTTAGTGTATAATCTTTCGTACAGATGGCGCTGTATGCCTAGTGTCAACTTAGTGTTGAATATGTCGAACAGGTAGCTCTGTTTGTCTTCATAGAAATGAATGGCAAACATTAATTATATTTCATTATAAGTTCATTCGAATTTTCTTGGACTTCTACCTGGTGCTGTTGAAACCTACCCTTTGAAACCGCAGTTCAATGCTTTAAGTTTGGCTACATCCCAATTTCCACGTATTTTTCGCTCAAATTAAGGTCTTATTTTTATTCTCACAGTAATCTAGCACATGTTCTCACCTGATTTCCATCCCCAGGCGTCTACACATGCGAGGCATTCAACGACGCTGGAGAGTCGTTCTCCTCGTGCTCCCTGGTAGTCTCCGTGCCCGGAGAGACCAGCCCCGTCCCGCAGTACACCGCCTTCCCCAGCTCGGCCACCATCAGCAACGCTGAGCCTGCCGTGTTCAGCACTGAACTGGATAAGGTGAGGAATAAGCACTAAATGATTAATGATATGTATTTTATGAACACGTTAAAAATAAATCTTTTACACGTCAACCATTCGAGTAAATTTGAACCAGATGAGACCGGTGTTTCTTATCTGACTATTCTGAGAATGAGAAGAAACACCGAAACGCACTCAGATGTCAAAGTCTATAGGTACCAGTACGTAGATATTCGTACTGGTCAAATAGGTATACCTCTTGAAAAGTTGTCACAACTTTCAGAAAAGAAAATTATCGCAAAAATAATTTGATAATATTGTCAAGCGCAGTTGTGCTGTGATTAGTTTAATAAAAGTATGAGCAGCCAGTCAGACACTTAATTTTCCTTTAATATTTTCATATTCTTTCAAAATCAAAAATAATTTCAAATCCATTGCTTCATGTCTTAGAATTTTTTTTCGCTGGTTAATTTAACACGTAAGGAATATTGTTAAAATGAGAAAATAAAAGGAAAATATGCGATCGATTTCATGAATTGTGGATAACACAATGAGTAGAAATTATTTCACTATGGAAACAATTTTAAACATTGGATTGTAATAATCATAATCAAATGGGCTATCAACTCCTATAAGCCTACCAGCCTTAGTAGAGTATGACTAACTAGAAAAGCGCTGTGATAATGAATCTCGACCCGAATTGATAACTCACTGGGCAAGAATGTCAATGCACAACAGTAGGTCAATACGTGCTGATTCTCAAGTAAATGAACAACATGCAGCATCTTTCTCGGAACTAATGACATCAGATTGCACAGCGAATCCTAATCGTCATTTAGCATTTTAATATTTTTGCGAGCACGCTGGTTACTGTTATAAACTAGATTGCTGTTGATCAGTGGATATTCTCTCCATCGTCTCATAATCGATGATCGATTGATCGCAATCTAGTACCAATCTCAATTTCGACAATATTATAAACTGTTCTAATCTAATCACCCTTTCCTCCACAGCCACCACTCCAGCTTCAGTGGTTGAAGGACGGCAAGCCCATCGACGAGACCTCCGCACGATACAAGTTCATGATGGAAGGCACCTCCAGGTACCGCCTGGAGATCGTCAAGTGCAGCCCGGACGACGCTGGACAGTACCAGGCCCGCGCCGTGGGCTCCAAGGGTGACGCCCTTGCAGCCTTCTACCTTAACGTCGTTGACCACTAAATTATATGGACTGACCGTGGAAACTGTAGGGTACATAGTATACTACCCTGCGGAACACCCACACAAAATCTACACTAACTGGATGCTAAACGATATATTGAGTATGAGTAACGATTTTTTATACAATTCGGAGTCTTAAGTGTGAAGCAGTTTTATATTATAATAAATTATTTATTAATAAACAAGTTACGTTAAGTGTTACACCCTGTCGAATGCCTATGAGAAGACGCCTGGACGATCGAATCCTCGCTCTCTAGTCACTGTTAACTTTTAAATGTTATTATTTATTTGTCAACCATTATCCGTTGTTTATTTTTTGTTTATTTATCGTCCTCACCTAACAGATATGCAGCTTGTTTAAAAAAGCTTGAGTTTAATAAATGTTGGCATAGATTGTAGGCTAAGGGCCCGGGCCAGGCTGCCGCCACCTCGGCCTGGTCTGAGCCTCTCGCTGACCAAAATCTGTATAATTATTTTTATATAAATTTAACTGTATTATTTAATTGTACATAAATTAATTTATATCATGTGAACGCGTAATTTATGAATAAATATGTATACTTAAAAATATTTCTTGTTGTTTCATTTTGGTCCCTCATCATCGTTATTTTTAGGGTTTGTCTCTTTTGGATCTTGGCTGCTGCCTTCTTGATTCTCCTTGATTCGTCTAAAATGTTTGTGTCGGTTACTACCGCCGGACCACCAACGCCAATCGCTTCCATATTTGGTAAATAATTAGTACTCGAGCAACAGAATTGGTACATTAGTAGTTTTCGAGATAATCGATTTTGGTAGTCAAGCTCCGTTTAGCAAGACCACCATGAGTGCCGAAAAAGGGGGCATGCTACAGATATTCTTATTAGTATACAAATTAGTAACTTTATATGTGATTCATTTCGTAAAATATCAGAAATTAAACATTTGTATTTACCGAGAAATCAACGATGATTACTTTCGCGCGCTCGTTCAGCAGGACCACGACTTGCAATGTTGATTCCAAGTTTGAGGAGCTTGTCGCTTTCCTCAAACGTGCATAGAAAAGTAGTACCCAAAATTCAAAATTAGTACTCCAGGAGTAGTCCATTGGTGGGGTGACTGTAGTCACGGTGTTAAATTTTCATTTCAAGATTTCCGTATTAAAAACTTTGTGATTTTTTTCCGAAATTTATACAAAAAATAGTACTCATAAAGAAATTATAGTGACCGAAAATTCAGATTCCTAAATGTTGTATTTTCATTACTTTCCATACTAAATCTCCGCGTATAACCCGACCCTGCTCGTGCACGTACATTTATGGATGTCGGAATAGTGATAACAGCAGTTTAATGTCTATATTTTATAGAAACTGTGTACCTAAGTAAATATTAAGAAAAAAATAACCTGTCGTTACCCAGGGATGTGACACCTTTGTTAATCACGTGGTAGGTACCTAGTTAACTCGAATAATTATTTTTCTGTATTGTAAGTACTTACCTTTTGTGTTGTTATATGAATATCAATAAAGAGCGATATATTTTCTTTCCTACTTATATACCGTTGTGCAGCAAGCAGTACCAAAGTATCAAAAACCTAATTTACTGCAGTAACAATATATTGATAATAACGTAAGTATTAAAGGATTACATAACTAAAAGGTATCTATATATTTGAATAATATGCACTGCAAAGGGCACATCACGCGTATTTTAGGAAACATGTGTTTTCATATCAATGTGTAATACCTGTCATGCTCGACAAGCACACAATACAACT
This sequence comes from Mamestra brassicae, assembly GCA_905163435.1. Taxonomy (NCBI): domain Eukaryota; kingdom Metazoa; phylum Arthropoda; class Insecta; order Lepidoptera; family Noctuidae; genus Mamestra; species Mamestra brassicae. Next base: position 5,365,095 of record LR991013.1, on the reverse strand, counting down.
GAGTAGAACTTAAAATGAGCCCTGTATTACGAAGATACATAATTACTTTGTGTGAATCATAAAATAAAGCTAGTTGATCTCCGTTTGAACACGTCTTAAGTTACGTTTTTTAACTTAACCTATAGTAAGCCATAGTAAGTATACCTATATTAAGTACCTACTTAAAACGTTATTAGAATGTAAAACTCACAAATTTATCATCTGTATCTTAGAATTAATTAAGTCTTTGAAATCATTATTCTGTGGTTTTTAGCATATGTATTTGACACTCTGCGATTAGATTAGAGTAAAATAATCTAAAATCTTTTTATTTGAGACTTATCTTGAAGGAGATCGTGTGAATTCTATCTGGTTAGTTTATATATATTTATACACTTACATTACTACTTATAGGAGTATGTAAAGCACATGCTTTAGATGCTTTGCACCCATAAATAAAAAAACAAAAAATAAACTAAAAAAATCCTTATCCATAAATGCTATTATAATATTAATGAATATTTTAATGATAAATTGAATGAATAAATAAAATTGAATATACAAAATAAAAATGAATACCAAAAATAATAAATAAATCCAAAGCCGAACTGAGTGTAGTAGGAAAATATATATTTTTTTTTTTTCGAATAATAACCAACCACCCAACCCTTCACTATGCACGACCCGACACATACTTGGCCTGTTTGAAATAATATGAAAAAATCTCTGAAAACTTCCAGAGACTTTTTCTACAAAAATTTATTTTTAGGTTCTTGAATTAGACTGTGACTTATAAAAATTTGGTCGAGATCCCATTAAACGCGTGTAACGAAACCATAGCGCGATTCAGAAAAACGTACAACGCCATCTACCGAGCAAGTAGTTAAACTTTAGACATTCTGTTGCGCGAATTCTATAATATTTCATGTTTTAGCTTTGATTCGTTGAAAACAAACATAAATCGACATATTCGACATTATCACTATTATACACGCGAAAGTTTGTAAGGATGTATATATGGATGTATGTACGTTTTTTAGGAATAGAAAGCGTGCTGGAATTAGGGTACAATACGGCCGACGTATCTTGGCGAGTCCGAACTTCGCGCAGAAGGCCGTGCAATGACTATAATCTTTTTCTATGATGATGATGATCTAAAATCTTTTTATTTGAGACTTATCTTGAAGGAGATCGTGTGAAGTCTATCTGGTTAGTTTATATATACCTACATACCTATATATACATTACTACTTATAGGAGTATGTATGTGCTTTAGATACACACAACTATTCTATTTCTTAAATTTCATTCTAGAAACCTTTTTTGGTTCATTACCTTTAAAAACATAGGTAGGTATAGGTGTAGATAATTGAATACCCGCCGGGAAGACAAGGGCAGGGTGCGGCGTGGGGTGACGGCGACAAAGCGATGACAACCTAGCAGTGATGTAGGTATTAATTAAGGAGAAAATTTTAAAAGTTGTTTGTTGAGATGTTTGTCCAAAATCGAATCGCATCTTTTGTTATCAAGAACTAATTAAAAGTCACCCTGCATAACACGTACATTCATGTAAGTACGTATTATTCAACCTCATTCAACCGATTTCGGTGTTCGGTTATCACTTTATCACACAGCACTTATCTTGTACTGATCGAGTTTTGAATTTCCCAATTCCTAGGTTTATTACTGATTACCTACGCTTTTTCTGTTAGTGCTGCCTTTCATAATTTCAACTGACAAATGTGTAAACTGTGCACCTATGTGGTTTTAGGTTAATATAGTTATTAGTCAATAAGCAATTAGTAAGAACGAAATAAATACGAAATACCTATCGCTCTTTAATGATATTCATATAACAACACTGAAGTTAGGTACTTACAATACAGAAAACTAATTATTCGAGTACCTACGTCATTAACAAAGGTATCACAGGACGTGGGTAACGATTGGTTATTTTTTTCCTAATATATACCTAGGTACACAGTTTGTATAAATAATATAGATATTGAACTGTTTGTTACTATTCCGACACCCATAAATAAAAAAAATAAACTAAAAAAAATCCTTATCCATAAATGCTATTATAATATTAATGAATATTTTAATGATAAATTGAATGAATAAATAAAATTGAATATACAAAATAAAAATGAATACCAAAAATAATAAATAAATCCAAAGCCGTAGGAAAATATTTATATTTAATTTTTTTTCGAATAATAACCAACCACTCAACCCTTCACTATGCACGACCCGACACATACTTTGCCTGTTTGAAATAATATGAAAAAATCTCTGAAAACTTCCAGAGATTTTTTCTACAAAAATTGATATATAGGTTTTTGAATTAGAATATGACTTATAAAAATTTGGTCGAGATCCCATTAAACGCGTGTAACGAAACCATAGCGCGATTCAGAAAAACGTACAACGCCATCTATCGAGCAAGTAGTTAAACTTTAGACATTCTGTTGCGCGAATTCTATTATATTTCATGTTTTAGCTTTGATTCGTTGAAAATAAACATAAATCGACATTATCACTATTATACACGCGAAAGTTTGTAAGGATGTATATATGGATGTATGTACGTTTTTTAGGAATAGAAAGCGTGCTGGAATTTTATTATAGGTAACAGCATAAGTGTCAATGTCAAATATTTATAACACTAAATGGTTCAGTGAGTTCCCTATTACTTATTATACTATCTTATATTATAGTACTCTGTGTGCTTACTATACTCTTTGGTGAGTTCAGTCGACGCTGTGCACGTTCCATAGGCACGTTCCCAGTCATATGACTTGACCAAAAATAATGACTTCATTTTCTAAGACAAAACCTTTATTTGTGAATGCATGAATCCGAAATTATTGTGGTCCTTTTTTAAGTGTGGGTTAAAAAGAAGTCGGAAAAGCAGTGTCCTTTGACTTTGACTGCCAGACTTGAAACACATTGAGAGCATCACTTTTCTTAATTCTACTGGCAGGATGTGCCTCAGGAGCAGGGCCTGCTGCAAAAGATGTTATCTACATAAAATGTTAATTAAAATGGTAATTAAAACTTGTATTCCCTCCTCTGGTCTTAGATCTCAAGTACAAGAACGGCGTGGCCTCCCTGGCCATCAACGAGGTGTTCCCCGAGGACGAGGGAGTGTAGTGAAGGCCATCAACAGCCAGGGCGAGACGGAGGCCAAGTGCAAAGTCACTGTCAAAGGTAGGTTATACATTTAAACTTTAGTTCTCCTTTAAGACCTTAATGACATTTATTTGCATAAAACATGGTATAAAATGGTATTAAAGTAAATAAAAAAGGCACAAGTATGTTTTGCTAAGTTATAGCATGCAAAAATTTTAAGGACCTACAATAGGAATTAAATGTATCAACATTTATATTCCATAAACTCTTTTAAATTATAGAAACCTTGTTCGTTTAACCAGTTATATAATTTCATCTTAAACAGCCTTATACTTATTTCCATGAAATGGTTTGGTATTTTGATATAAATACGCACACACATTGCTAGGCAGTTTTTGTTGTATTTGCTAAGCCTTGGCAAATGATTAAATACTAATTTATGAGGATCTCGTCTGTTCCGTGGGCAAATATCGTTAGCTGTTTTGAATAGCTGTTTATTCTTGGCTACAAACACACATGTTTCATAAATATATAGGGAAGGCAGCGGTAGCAAAGCAAGTTTTTTAAAAATTGGTCGACATGAGTCATCAGGTTGCAGTCCATACATTGCTCTTATGCACTTTTTTTGAGCAACAAATGCTTAGGTGGCCTCTAACGTACTAAAAGAGCTTTGAACATTTGGCATCACGATTTTTTTTGTGCGAGAAATCTCAAATGTTACACGTGGTTAATATAAATAAAAAGAACTAATTATGAACCCTGTCGGGCTCAGCTAAATTTGCAATAGGCTCTGCGGGCTATTTTTCATGGTATAGATGGCTGGTAAGGACAAACCTAAGAAACGATATCTAGACTGTATGACGAGAAAGCCAGTGAAAATTTATTGATAGTACCTGGATGACCGAGCTTTGCTCGGTTTTTTTATTTGGTAAACGTTTTCTAAAAATGAAACCTAGCTAGATCGTTTTATCGCCCCCAAAACCCCCTGCATACTATATTTCATGAAAATCATTGGAGCCGTTTTCGAGAGTCAGACTATATATTATAAACATATATACAAGAATTGCTCGTTTAAATGTATTAAATGAAGAAGTAATAATTCGAACACATAGTAAAGCGTCTGCCAAGCACAACAGGGCTAAAATATGTCAAGTACGAGTATTTGAACTGGAAAATCCATAGCCAGTTTTCTCGCATCTATATTTCGCATCGATCAGTAAAAGTAACTTGGTGCTTGACTTTCTTGCACCGGTCGTAATAAAAGCTGATACTAACGTGGTCAGTCTAGATTCAAGACTCAACAGGTAAGCAAGATAGATATCTGGAATCTGAGTGTTCGAGCAGTGGTAAAATATTTTTGGTCTAGTATTGTAATAATAATAATAATTCAACTACAACTAAAAAAAAACAACACAACTACTAGTAGTACTAGTAATTTTTAAAGTTGTAAACTGCATTGTTTGTTTATTTATTCAGTGTTTGGTTTATCCATAAAATAAACTCTTCTTCTCGTGGGGTAGACAGAAACCACAAGCACAGATACTTTTAAAATGATTATTGACAGAATCGCGTTTAACTACAATATTACCTGATAGAAGGCGATGTTTTGGTCGATAATAGTCTAGAAATAGCCTATTTACTCTCAACTTAAAGACCCCTAGGTTGTAGCTATCAGGAAACAGAGACTGCGGCAGGGAATTCCGTACGCACAATGAACGTGTTCCCAAAACTTATTGTGCGTATGGCTTCTTATTTTGCTTCGTTTACGTGGCTGATTTAATATGTGATTAATAACTGTTTATATTTTTATTTTTGTAGCAATGGAAAGTAGCACACCGACTGCTGTCAAGCTGGGAGATAAGCCCCCTAGAATAGTGGACCACGCGATATCACAGACTATCCTGCAGGTGAGAACGTTAACTTGTTTTTATTTAATATGGGTTTGCTCTTGACTCTAGTCTAGGTCATAGAAGACAGAGACAAAGTCGACGATGGAGCGAGCTTACCCAGAAGAAGCCTGTTCACTCTAATTTTGAAGAGATTAGGGTTGTACGTTATCGTTTTAATTTAAACAGAAAAAGATACCACTAATAGCGATAAGTTCACCCCCTCATTTTTTAATCGCTTATTGTAATGGTGTCTATCCATCTATAGTTATAATCGAGGTTCTAATAATTATAAATTTCGTTTTATATAAAAAAAATATCCTTATTTACCTTGGTCACGGCATCACGCGCGAATGGCTGAACCAATTTCGATAATTCTTTTTTTGTTGTTTGCTATTGTCAGAAATTCTTATAAAAGAAAAAATATATATATTCGGGCGAAGCTGGGATGAGTCACTAGTTTAAATAAATGATTCTTGTAACTCTCTTAGGAAATTAATATTCCCTTCTACAAACTCAACTGTAATGGCCTCTTCCTCCAACATCTTTTAAGCTTTGGTTAAGTTATCTGCTAAATGGCACTCAAATACATAGCCTTTTGAACTAAGTAGTCGGTTAAAAAGGAGGTTTTTATATTTATAATGGATGCTCCTCTTAAAATAATCCTTTTTTAACGAAACTTATAAGTTATAACCAAGTATCAACCTCAAAATAAGTTATCTATACGTCATTTCATTTAACAGAATCACAAACGCGGAACGCTTCGACGTGATCTGGCTGCACAACAACAAGGAGATCAAGTCCTCGAAGGACTTCCAGTACTCCAGCAAGGCCAACATCCACAAGCTACACATCGCTGAGATATTCCCCGAGGATGCTGGTTAGTGCCACTTGAGTTCAACAATCTTCAACCTAGACTTTGTCAGCCAATTCTTAAATAATACTTGTCTAGAGCAATGTTAAAGTATGTGTTAATCCAGAAAACAGTATATCTTTGCACAGAATTCCATCCAAATCCGTTTAGTATTTAATGAGAAATAAGGAAAACATACATATTTAAACTTTTTTGCTCACATTTCTAAAGTATGGGAGTTTTGATTTAGCGCCATGTATGTTTTGTCTTGTATGCTGATCGTAAAGGACATCATGTGCAGCACGGAATGAAAAGAAACTATTTCGTGAAGATAGTAATGTAGTACGCTATGTAATTCTCTGTGCTAGTGGTAGATGGCGCTGTATGTCCAATCTCAACTTAGTGTATAATCTTTCGTACAGATGGCGCTGTATGCCTAGTGTCAACTTAGTGTTGAATATGTCGAACAGGTAGCTCTGTTTGTCTTCATAGAAATGAATGGCAAACATTAATTATATTTCATTATAAGTTCATTCGAATTTTCTTGGACTTCTACCTGGTGCTGTTGAAACCTACCCTTTGAAACCGCAGTTCAATGCTTTAAGTTTGGCTACATCCCAATTTCCACGTATTTTTCGCTCAAATTAAGGTCTTATTTTTATTCTCACAGTAATCTAGCACATGTTCTCACCTGATTTCCATCCCCAGGCGTCTACACATGCGAGGCATTCAACGACGCTGGAGAGTCGTTCTCCTCGTGCTCCCTGGTAGTCTCCGTGCCCGGAGAGACCAGCCCCGTCCCGCAGTACACCGCCTTCCCCAGCTCGGCCACCATCAGCAACGCTGAGCCTGCCGTGTTCAGCACTGAACTGGATAAGGTGAGGAATAAGCACTAAATGATTAATGATATGTATTTTATGAACACGTTAAAAATAAATCTTTTACACGTCAACCATTCGAGTAAATTTGAACCAGATGAGACCGGTGTTTCTTATCTGACTATTCTGAGAATGAGAAGAAACACCGAAACGCACTCAGATGTCAAAGTCTATAGGTACCAGTACGTAGATATTCGTACTGGTCAAATAGGTATACCTCTTGAAAAGTTGTCACAACTTTCAGAAAAGAAAATTATCGCAAAAATAATTTGATAATATTGTCAAGCGCAGTTGTGCTGTGATTAGTTTAATAAAAGTATGAGCAGCCAGTCAGACACTTAATTTTCCTTTAATATTTTCATATTCTTTCAAAATCAAAAATAATTTCAAATCCATTGCTTCATGTCTTAGAATTTTTTTTCGCTGGTTAATTTAACACGTAAGGAATATTGTTAAAATGAGAAAATAAAAGGAAAATATGCGATCGATTTCATGAATTGTGGATAACACAATGAGTAGAAATTATTTCACTATGGAAACAATTTTAAACATTGGATTGTAATAATCATAATCAAATGGGCTATCAACTCCTATAAGCCTACCAGCCTTAGTAGAGTATGACTAACTAGAAAAGCGCTGTGATAATGAATCTCGACCCGAATTGATAACTCACTGGGCAAGAATGTCAATGCACAACAGTAGGTCAATACGTGCTGATTCTCAAGTAAATGAACAACATGCAGCATCTTTCTCGGAACTAATGACATCAGATTGCACAGCGAATCCTAATCGTCATTTAGCATTTTAATATTTTTGCGAGCACGCTGGTTACTGTTATAAACTAGATTGCTGTTGATCAGTGGATATTCTCTCCATCGTCTCATAATCGATGATCGATTGATCGCAATCTAGTACCAATCTCAATTTCGACAATATTATAAACTGTTCTAATCTAATCACCCTTTCCTCCACAGCCACCACTCCAGCTTCAGTGGTTGAAGGACGGCAAGCCCATCGACGAGACCTCCGCACGATACAAGTTCATGATGGAAGGCACCTCCAGGTACCGCCTGGAGATCGTCAAGTGCAGCCCGGACGACGCTGGACAGTACCAGGCCCGCGCCGTGGGCTCCAAGGGTGACGCCCTTGCAGCCTTCTACCTTAACGTCGTTGACCACTAAATTATATGGACTGACCGTGGAAACTGTAGGGTACATAGTATACTACCCTGCGGAACACCCACACAAAATCTACACTAACTGGATGCTAAACGATATATTGAGTATGAGTAACGATTTTTTATACAATTCGGAGTCTTAAGTGTGAAGCAGTTTTATATTATAATAAATTATTTATTAATAAACAAGTTACGTTAAGTGTTACACCCTGTCGAATGCCTATGAGAAGACGCCTGGACGATCGAATCCTCGCTCTCTAGTCACTGTTAACTTTTAAATGTTATTATTTATTTGTCAACCATTATCCGTTGTTTATTTTTTGTTTATTTATCGTCCTCACCTAACAGATATGCAGCTTGTTTAAAAAAGCTTGAGTTTAATAAATGTTGGCATAGATTGTAGGCTAAGGGCCCGGGCCAGGCTGCCGCCACCTCGGCCTGGTCTGAGCCTCTCGCTGACCAAAATCTGTATAATTATTTTTATATAAATTTAACTGTATTATTTAATTGTACATAAATTAATTTATATCATGTGAACGCGTAATTTATGAATAAATATGTATACTTAAAAATATTTCTTGTTGTTTCATTTTGGTCCCTCATCATCGTTATTTTTAGGGTTTGTCTCTTTTGGATCTTGGCTGCTGCCTTCTTGATTCTCCTTGATTCGTCTAAAATGTTTGTGTCGGTTACTACCGCCGGACCACCAACGCCAATCGCTTCCATATTTGGTAAATAATTAGTACTCGAGCAACAGAATTGGTACATTAGTAGTTTTCGAGATAATCGATTTTGGTAGTCAAGCTCCGTTTAGCAAGACCACCATGAGTGCCGAAAAAGGGGGCATGCTACAGATATTCTTATTAGTATACAAATTAGTAACTTTATATGTGATTCATTTCGTAAAATATCAGAAATTAAACATTTGTATTTACCGAGAAATCAACGATGATTACTTTCGCGCGCTCGTTCAGCAGGACCACGACTTGCAATGTTGATTCCAAGTTTGAGGAGCTTGTCGCTTTCCTCAAACGTGCATAGAAAAGTAGTACCCAAAATTCAAAATTAGTACTCCAGGAGTAGTCCATTGGTGGGGTGACTGTAGTCACGGTGTTAAATTTTCATTTCAAGATTTCCGTATTAAAAACTTTGTGATTTTTTTCCGAAATTTATACAAAAAATAGTACTCATAAAGAAATTATAGTGACCGAAAATTCAGATTCCTAAATGTTGTATTTTCATTACTTTCCATACTAAATCTCCGCGTATAACCCGACCCTGCTCGTGCACGTACATTTATGGATGTCGGAATAGTGATAACAGCAGTTTAATGTCTATATTTTATAGAAACTGTGTACCTAAGTAAATATTAAGAAAAAAATAACCTGTCGTTACCCAGGGATGTGACACCTTTGTTAATCACGTGGTAGGTACCTAGTTAACTCGAATAATTATTTTTCTGTATTGTAAGTACTTACCTTTTGTGTTGTTATATGAATATCAATAAAGAGCGATATATTTTCTTTCCTACTTATATACCGTTGTGCAGCAAGCAGTACCAAAGTATCAAAAACCTAATTTACTGCAGTAACAATATATTGATAATAACGTAAGTATTAAAGGATTACATAACTAAAAGGTATCTATATATTTGAATAATATGCACTGCAAAGGGCACATCACGCGTATTTTAGGAAACATGTGTTTTCATATCAATGTGTAATACCTGTCATGCTCGACAAGCACACAATACAACTGAGTAGAACTTAAAATGAGCCCTGTATTACGAAGATACATAATTACTTTGTGTGAATCATAAAATAAAGCTAGTTGATCTCCGTTTGAACACGTCTTAAGTTACGTTTTTTAACTTAACCTATAGTAAGCCATAGTAAGTATACCTATATTAAGTACCTACTTAAAACGTTATTAGAATGTAAAACTCACAAATTTATCATCTGTATCTTAGAATTAATTAAGTCTTTGAAATCATTATTCTGTGGTTTTTAGCATATGTATTTGACACTCTGCGATTAGATTAGAGTAAAATAATCTAAAATCTTTTTATTTGAGACTTATCTTGAAGGAGATCGTGTGAATTCTATCTGGTTAGTTTATATATATTTATACACTTACATTACTACTTATAGGAGTATGTAAAGCACATGCTTTAGATGCTTTGCACCCATAAATAAAAAAACAAAAAATAAACTAAAAAAATCCTTATCCATAAATGCTATTATAATATTAATGAATATTTTAATGATAAATTGAATGAATAAATAAAATTGAATATACAAAATAAAAATGAATACCAAAAATAATAAATAAATCCAAAGCCGAACTGAGTGTAGTAGGAAAATATATATTTTTTTTTTTTCGAATAATAACCAACCACCCAACCCTTCACTATGCACGACCCGACACATACTTGGCCTGTTTGAAATAATATGAAAAAATCTCTGAAAACTTCCAGAGACTTTTTCTACAAAAATTTATTTTTAGGTTCTTGAATTAGACTGTGACTTATAAAAATTTGGTCGAGATCCCATTAAACGCGTGTAACGAAACCATAGCGCGATTCAGAAAAACGTACAACGCCATCTACCGAGCAAGTAGTTAAACTTTAGACATTCTGTTGCGCGAATTCTATAATATTTCATGTTTTAGCTTTGATTCGTTGAAAACAAACATAAATCGACATATTCGACATTATCACTATTATACACGCGAAAGTTTGTAAGGATGTATATATGGATGTATGTACGTTTTTTAGGAATAGAAAGCGTGCTGGAATTAGGGTACAATACGGCCGACGTATCTTGGCGAGTCCGAACTTCGCGCAGAAGGCCGTGCAATGACTATAATCTTTTTCTATGATGATGATGATCTAAAATCTTTTTATTTGAGACTTATCTTGAAGGAGATCGTGTGAAGTCTATCTGGTTAGTTTATATATACCTACATACCTATATATACATTACTACTTATAGGAGTATGCATGTGCTTTAGATACACACAACTATTCTATTTCTTAAATTTCATTCTAGAAACCTTTTTTGGTTCATTACCTTTAAAAACATAGGTAGGTATAGGTGTAGATAATTGAATACCCGCCGGGAAGACAAGGGCAGGGTGCGGCGTGGGGTGACGGCGACAAAGCGATGACAACCTAGCAGTGATGTAGGTATTAATTAAGGAGAAAATTTTAAAAGTTGTTTGTTGAGATGTTTGTCCAAAATCGAATCGCATCTTTTGTTATCAAGAACTAATTAAAAGTCACCCTGCATAACACGTACATTCATGTAAGTACGTATTATTCAACCTCATTCAACCGATTTCGGTGTTCGGTTATCACTTTATCACACAGCACTTATCTTGTACTGATCGAGTTTTGAATTTCCCAATTCCTAGGTTTATTACTGATTACCTACGCTTTTTCTGTTAGTGCTGCCTTTCATAATTTCAACTGACAAATGTGTAAACTGTGCACCTATGTGGTTTTAGGTTAATATAGTTATTAGTCAATAAGCAATTAGTAAGAACGAAATAAATACGAAATACCTATCGCTCTTTAATGATATTCATATAACAACACTGAAGTTAGGTACTTACAATACAGAAAACTAATTATTCGAGTACCTACGTCATTAACAAAGGTATCACAGGACGTGGGTAACGATTGGTTATTTTTTTCCTAATATATACCTAGGTACACAGTTTGTATAAATAATATAGATATTGAACTGTTTGTTACTATTCCGACACCCATAAATAAAAAAAATAAACTAAAAAAAATCCTTATCCATAAATGCTATTATAATATTAATGAATATTTTAATGATAAATTGAATGAATAAATAAAATTGAATATACAAAATAAAAATGAATACCAAAAATAATAAATAAATCCAAAGCCGTAGGAAAATATTTATATTTAATTTTTTTTCGAATAATAACCAACCACTCAACCCTTCACTATGCACGACCCGACACATACTTTGCCTGTTTGAAATAATATGAAAAAATCTCTGAAAACTTCCAGAGATTTTTTCTACAAAAATTGATATATAGGTTTTTGAATTAGAATATGACTTATAAAAATTTGGTCGAGATCCCATTAAACGCGTGTAACGAAACCATAGCGCGATTCAGAAAAACGTACAACGCCATCTATCGAGCAAGTAGTTAAACTTTAGACATTCTGTTGCGCGAATTCTATTATATTTCATGTTTTAGCTTTGATTCGTTGAAAATAAACATAAATCGACATTATCACTATTATACACGCGAAAGTTTGTAAGGATGTATATATGGATGTATGTACGTTTTTTAGGAATAGAAAGCGTGCTGGAATTTTATTATAGGTAACAGCATAAGTGTCAATGTCAAATATTTATAACACTAAATGGTTCAGTGAGTTCCCTATTACTTATTATACTATCTTATATTATAGTACTCTGTGTGCTTACTATACTCTTTGGTGAGTTCAGTCGACGCTGTGCACGTTCCATAGGCACGTTCCCAGTCATATGACTTGACCAAAAATAATGACTTCATTTTCTAAGACAAAACCTTTATTTGTGAATGCATGAATCCGAAATTATTGTGGTCCTTTTTTAAGTGTGGGTTAAAAAGAAGTCGGAAAAGCAGTGTCCTTTGACTTTGACTGCCAGACTTGAAACACATTGAGAGCATCACTTTTCTTAATTCTACTGGCAGGATGTGCCTCAGGAGCAGGGCCTGCTGCAAAAGATGTTATCTACATAAAATGTTAATTAAAATGGTAATTAAAACTTGTATTCCCTCCTCTGGTCTTAGATCTCAAGTACAAGAACGGCGTGGCCTCCCTGGCCATCAACGAGGTGTTCCCCGAGGACGAGGGAGTGTAGTGAAGGCCATCAACAGCCAGGGCGAGACGGAGGCCAAGTGCAAAGTCACTGTCAAAGGTAGGTTATACATTTAAACTTTAGTTCTCCTTTAAGACCTTAATGACATTTATTTGCATAAAACATGGTATAAAATGGTATTAAAGTAAATAAAAAAGGCACAAGTATGTTTTGCTAAGTTATAGCATGCAAAAATTTTAAGGACCTACAATAGGAATTAAATGTATCAACATTTATATTCCATAAACTCTTTTAAATTATAGAAACCTTGTTCGTTTAACCAGTTATATAATTTCATCTTAAACAGCCTTATACTTATTTCCATGAAATGGTTTGGTATTTTGATATAAATACGCACACACATTGCTAGGCAGTTTTTGTTGTATTTGCTAAGCCTTGGCAAATGATTAAATACTAATTTATGAGGATCTCGTCTGTTCCGTGGGCAAATATCGTTAGCTGTTTTGAATAGCTGTTTATTCTTGGCTACAAACACACATGTTTCATAAATATATAGGGAAGGCAGCGGTAGCAAAGCAAGTTTTTTAAAAATTGGTCGACATGAGTCATCAGGTTGCAGTCCATACATTGCTCTTATGCACTTTTTTTGAGCAACAAATGCTTAGGTGGCCTCTAACGTACTAAAAGAGCTTTGAACATTTGGCATCACGATTTTTTTTGTGCGAGAAATCTCAAATGTTACACGTGGTTAATATAAATAAAAAGAACTAATTATGAACCCTGTCGGGCTCAGCTAAATTTGCAATAGGCTCTGCGGGCTATTTTTCATGGTATAGATGGCTGGTAAGGACAAACCTAAGAAACGATATCTAGACTGTATGACGAGAAAGCCAGTGAAAATTTATTGATAGTACCTGGATGACCGAGCTTTGCTCGGTTTTTTTATTTGGTAAACGTTTTCTAAAAATGAAACCTAGCTAGATCGTTTTATCGCCCCCAAAACCCCCTGCATACTATATTTCATGAAAATCATTGGAGCCGTTTTCGAGAGTCAGACTATATATTATAAACATATATACAAGAATTGCTCGTTTAAATGTATTAAATGAAGAAGTAATAATTCGAACACATAGTAAAGCGTCTGCCAAGCACAACAGGGCTAAAATATGTCAAGTACGAGTATTTGAACTGGAAAATCCATAGCCAGTTTTCTCGCATCTATATTTCGCATCGATCAGTAAAAGTAACTTGGTGCTTGACTTTCTTGCACCGGTCGTAATAAAAGCTGATACTAACGTGGTCAGTCTAGATTCAAGACTCAACAGGTAAGCAAGATAGATATCTGGAATCTGAGTGTTCGAGCAGTGGTAAAATATTTTTGGTCTAGTATTGTAATAATAATAATAATTCAACTACAACTAAAAAAAAACAACACAACTACTAGTAGTACTAGTAATTTTTAAAGTTGTAAACTGCATTGTTTGTTTATTTATTCAGTGTTTGGTTTATCCATAAAATAAACTCTTCTTCTCGTGGGGTAGACAGAAACCACAAGCACAGATACTTTTAAAATGATTATTGACAGAATCGCGTTTAACTACAATATTACCTGATAGAAGGCGATGTTTTGGTCGATAATAGTCTAGAAATAGCCTATTTACTCTCAACTTAAAGACCCCTAGGTTGTAGCTATCAGGAAACAGAGACTGCGGCAGGGAATTCCGTACGCACAATGAACGTGTTCCCAAAACTTATTGTGCGTATGGCTTCTTATTTTGCTTCGTTTACGTGGCTGATTTAATATGTGATTAATAACTGTTTATATTTTTATTTTTGTAGCAATGGAAAGTAGCACACCGACTGCTGTCAAGCTGGGAGATAAGCCCCCTAGAATAGTGGACCACGCGATATCACAGACTATCCTGCAGGTGAGAACGTTAACTTGTTTTTATTTAATATGGGTTTGCTCTTGACTCTAGTCTAGGTCATAGAAGACAGAGACAAAGTCGACGATGGAGCGAGCTTACCCAGAAGAAGCCTGTTCACTCTAATTTTGAAGAGATTAGGGTTGTACGTTATCGTTTTAATTTAAACAGAAAAAGATACCACTAATAGCGATAAGTTCACCCCCTCATTTTTTAATCGCTTATTGTAATGGTGTCTATCCATCTATAGTTATAATCGAGGTTCTAATAATTATAAATTTCGTTTTATATAAAAAAAATATCCTTATTTACCTTGGTCACGGCATCACGCGCGAATGGCTGAACCAATTTCGATAATTCTTTTTTTGTTGTTTGCTATTGTCAGAAATTCTTATAAAAGAAAAAATATATATATTCGGGCGAAGCTGGGATGAGTCACTAGTTTAAATAAATGATTCTTGTAACTCTCTTAGGAAATTAATATTCCCTTCTACAAACTCAACTGTAATGGCCTCTTCCTCCAACATCTTTTAAGCTTTGGTTAAGTTATCTGCTAAATGGCACTCAAATACATAGCCTTTTGAACTAAGTAGTCGGTTAAAAAGGAGGTTTTTATATTTATAATGGATGCTCCTCTTAAAATAATCCTTTTTTAACGAAACTTATAAGTTATAACCAAGTATCAACCTCAAAATAAGTTATCTATACGTCATTTCATTTAACAGAATCACAAACGCGGAACGCTTCGACGTGATCTGGCTGCACAACAACAAGGAGATCAAGTCCTCGAAGGACTTCCAGTACTCCAGCAAGGCCAACATCCACAAGCTACACATCGCTGAGATATTCCCCGAGGATGCTGGTTAGTGCCACTTGAGTTCAACAATCTTCAACCTAGACTTTGTCAGCCAATTCTTAAATAATACTTGTCTAGAGCAATGTTAAAGTATGTGTTAATCCAGAAAACAGTATATCTTTGCACAGAATTCCATCCAAATCCGTTTAGTATTTAATGAGAAATAAGGAAAACATACATATTTAAACTTTTTTGCTCACATTTCTAAAGTATGGGAGTTTTGATTTAGCGCCATGTATGTTTTGTCTTGTATGCTGATCGTAAAGGACATCATGTGCAGCACGGAATGAAAAGAAACTATTTCGTGAAGATAGTAATGTAGTACGCTATGTAATTCTCTGTGCTAGTGGTAGATGGCGCTGTATGTCCAATCTCAACTTAGTGTATAATCTTTCGTACAGATGGCGCTGTATGCCTAGTGTCAACTTAGTGTTGAATATGTCGAACAGGTAGCTCTGTTTGTCTTCATAGAAATGAATGGCAAACATTAATTATATTTCATTATAAGTTCATTCGAATTTTCTTGGACTTCTACCTGGTGCTGTTGAAACCTACCCTTTGAAACCGCAGTTCAATGCTTTAAGTTTGGCTACATCCCAATTTCCACGTATTTTTCGCTCAAATTAAGGTCTTATTTTTATTCTCACAGTAATCTAGCACATGTTCTCACCTGATTTCCATCCCCAGGCGTCTACACATGCGAGGCATTCAACGACGCTGGAGAGTCGTTCTCCTCGTGCTCCCTGGTAGTCTCCGTGCCCGGAGAGACCAGCCCCGTCCCGCAGTACACCGCCTTCCCCAGCTCGGCCACCATCAGCAACGCTGAGCCTGCCGTGTTCAGCACTGAACTGGATAAGGTGAGGAATAAGCACTAAATGATTAATGATATGTATTTTATGAACACGTTAAAAATAAATCTTTTACACGTCAACCATTCGAGTAAATTTGAACCAGATGAGACCGGTGTTTCTTATCTGACTATTCTGAGAATGAGAAGAAACACCGAAACGCACTCAGATGTCAAAGTCTATAGGTACCAGTACGTAGATATTCGTACTGGTCAAATAGGTATACCTCTTGAAAAGTTGTCACAACTTTCAGAAAAGAAAATTATCGCAAAAATAATTTGATAATATTGTCAAGCGCAGTTGTGCTGTGATTAGTTTAATAAAAGTATGAGCAGCCAGTCAGACACTTAATTTTCCTTTAATATTTTCATATTCTTTCAAAATCAAAAATAATTTCAAATCCATTGCTTCATGTCTTAGAATTTTTTTTCGCTGGTTAATTTAACACGTAAGGAATATTGTTAAAATGAGAAAATAAAAGGAAAATATGCGATCGATTTCATGAATTGTGGATAACACAATGAGTAGAAATTATTTCACTATGGAAACAATTTTAAACATTGGATTGTAATAATCATAATCAAATGGGCTATCAACTCCTATAAGCCTACCAGCCTTAGTAGAGTATGACTAACTAGAAAAGCGCTGTGATAATGAATCTCGACCCGAATTGATAACTCACTGGGCAAGAATGTCAATGCACAACAGTAGGTCAATACGTGCTGATTCTCAAGTAAATGAACAACATGCAGCATCTTTCTCGGAACTAATGACATCAGATTGCACAGCGAATCCTAATCGTCATTTAGCATTTTAATATTTTTGCGAGCACGCTGGTTACTGTTATAAACTAGATTGCTGTTGATCAGTGGATATTCTCTCCATCGTCTCATAATCGATGATCGATTGATCGCAATCTAGTACCAATCTCAATTTCGACAATATTATAAACTGTTCTAATCTAATCACCCTTTCCTCCACAGCCACCACTCCAGCTTCAGTGGTTGAAGGACGGCAAGCCCATCGACGAGACCTCCGCACGATACAAGTTCATGATGGAAGGCACCTCCAGGTACCGCCTGGAGATCGTCAAGTGCAGCCCGGACGACGCTGGACAGTACCAGGCCCGCGCCGTGGGCTCCAAGGGTGACGCCCTTGCAGCCTTCTACCTTAACGTCGTTGACCACTAAATTATATGGACTGACCGTGGAAACTGTAGGGTACATAGTATACTACCCTGCGGAACACCCACACAAAATCTACACTAACTGGATGCTAAACGATATATTGAGTATGAGTAACGATTTTTTATACAATTCGGAGTCTTAAGTGTGAAGCAGTTTTATATTATAATAAATTATTTATTAATAAACAAGTTACGTTAAGTGTTACACCCTGTCGAATGCCTATGAGAAGACGCCTGGACGATCGAATCCTCGCTCTCTAGTCACTGTTAACTTTTAAATGTTATTATTTATTTGTCAACCATTATCCGTTGTTTATTTTTTGTTTATTTATCGTCCTCACCTAACAGATATGCAGCTTGTTTAAAAAAGCTTGAGTTTAATAAATGTTGGCATAGATTGTAGGCTAAGGGCCCGGGCCAGGCTGCCGCCACCTCGGCCTGGTCTGAGCCTCTCGCTGACCAAAATCTGTATAATTATTTTTATATAAATTTAACTGTATTATTTAATTGTACATAAATTAATTTATATCATGTGAACGCGTAATTTATGAATAAATATGTATACTTAAAAATATTTCTTGTTGTTTCATTTTGGTCCCTCATCATCGTTATTTTTAGGGTTTGTCTCTTTTGGATCTTGGCTGCTGCCTTCTTGATTCTCCTTGATTCGTCTAAAATGTTTGTGTCGGTTACTACCGCCGGACCACCAACGCCAATCGCTTCCATATTTGGTAAATAATTAGTACTCGAGCAACAGAATTGGTACATTAGTAGTTTTCGAGATAATCGATTTTGGTAGTCAAGCTCCGTTTAGCAAGACCACCATGAGTGCCGAAAAAGGGGGCATGCTACAGATATTCTTATTAGTATACAAATTAGTAACTTTATATGTGATTCATTTCGTAAAATATCAGAAATTAAACATTTGTATTTACCGAGAAATCAACGATGATTACTTTCGCGCGCTCGTTCAGCAGGACCACGACTTGCAATGTTGATTCCAAGTTTGAGGAGCTTGTCGCTTTCCTCAAACGTGCATAGAAAAGTAGTACCCAAAATTCAAAATTAGTACTCCAGGAGTAGTCCATTGGTGGGGTGACTGTAGTCACGGTGTTAAATTTTCATTTCAAGATTTCCGTATTAAAAACTTTGTGATTTTTTTCCGAAATTTATACAAAAAATAGTACTCATAAAGAAATTATAGTGACCGAAAATTCAGATTCCTAAATGTTGTATTTTCATTACTTTCCATACTAAATCTCCGCGTATAACCCGACCCTGCTCGTGCACGTACATTTATGGATGTCGGAATAGTGATAACAGCAGTTTAATGTCTATATTTTATAGAAACTGTGTACCTAAGTAAATATTAAGAAAAAAATAACCTGTCGTTACCCAGGGATGTGACACCTTTGTTAATCACGTGGTAGGTACCTAGTTAACTCGAATAATTATTTTTCTGTATTGTAAGTAGGTACTTACCTTTTGTGTTGTTATATGAATATCAATAAAGAGCGATAGGTATATTTTCTTTCCTACTTAAATACCGTTGTGCAGCAAGCAGTACCAAAGTATCAAAAACCTAATTTACTGCAGTAACAATATATTGATAATAACGTAAGTATTAAAGGATTACATAACTAAAAGGTATCTATATATTTGAATAATATGCACTGCAAAGGGCACATCACGCGTATTTTAGGAAATATGTGTTTTCATATCAATGTGTAATACCTGTCATGCTCGACAAGCACACAATACAACTGAGTAGAACTTAAAATGAGCCCTGTATTACGAAGATACATAATTACTTTGTGTGAATCATAAAATAAAGCTAGTTGATCTCCGTTTGAACACGTCTTAAGTTACGTTTTTTAACTTAACCTATAGTAAGCCATAGTAAGTATACCTATATTAAGTACCTACTTAAAACGTTATTAGAATGTAAAACTCACAAATTTATCATCTGTATCTTAGAATTAATTAAGTCTTTGAAATCATTATTCTGTGGTTTTTAGCATATGTATTTGACACTCTGCGATTAGATTAGAGTAAAATAATCTAAAATCTTTTTATTTGAGACTTATCTTGAAGGAGATCGTGTGAAGTCTATCTGGTTAGTTTATATATACCTACATATATATACATTACTACTTATAGGAGTATGCATGTGCTTTAGATACACACAACTATTCTATTTCTTAAATTTCATTCTAGAAACCTTTTTTGGTTCATTACCTTTAAAAACATAGGTAGGTATAGGTGTACCTAGATAATTGAATACCCGCCGGGAAGACTAGGGCAGGGTGAGGCGTGGGGTGACGGCGACAAAGCGAAAGCGATGACAAGCTAGTAGTGATGTAGGTATTAATTAAGGAGAAAATTTTAAAAGTTGTTTGTTGAGATGTTTGTCCAAAATCGAATCGCATCTTTTGTTATCAATAACTAATTAAAAGTCACCCTGCATAACACGTACATTCATGTACGTATTATTCAACCTCATTCAACCGATTTCGGTGTTCGGTTATCACTTTATCACACAGCACTTATCTTGTACTGATCGAGTTTTGAATTTCCCAATTCCTAGGTTTATTACTGATTACCTACGCTTTTTCTGTTTGTGCTGCCTTTCATAATTTCAACTGACAAATGTGTAACCTGTGCACCTATGTGGTTTTAGGTTAATATAGTTATTAGTCAATAAGCAATTAGTAAGAACGAAATAAATACGAAATACCTATCGCTCTTTAATGATATTCATATAACAACACTGAAGTTAGGTACTTACAATACAGAAAACTAATTATTCGAGTACCTACATCGTAGTCATTAACAAAGGTATCACAGGACGTGGGTAACGATTTGTTATTTTTTTCCTAATATATACCTAGGTACACAGTTTGTATAAATAATATAGATATTGAACTGTTTGTTAGGTACTTACCTACTATTCCGACACCCATAAATAAAAAAACAAAAAATAAACTAAAAAAAATCCTTATCCATAAATGCTATTATAATATTAATGAATATTTTAATGATAAATTGAATGAATAAATAAAATTGAATATACAAAATAAAAATGAATACCAAAAATAATAAATAAATCCGAAGCCGAACTGAGTAGTAGGAAAATATTTATATTTAATTTTTTTTCGAATAATAACCAACCACCCAACCCTTCACTATGCACGACCCGACACATACTTGGCCTGTTTGAAATAATATGAAAAAATCTCTGAAAACTTCCAGAGATTTTTTCTACAAAAATTTATTTTTAGGTTCTTGAATTAGACTGTGACTTATAAAAATTTGGTCGAGATCCCATTAAACGCGTGTAACGAAACCATAGCGCGATTCAGAAAAACGTACAACGCCATCTATCGAGCAAGTAGTTAAACTTTTGACATTCTGTTGCGCGATTCTATTACGCAAAACGTACTGAATGGATTTTGATAAAATTTGGCACATATGTAGATTATAGTCTGCAATAACACATAGAATACTTTTTATCCCAGGAGTATGTTCCCTTGGGATAATTTTCAATAGTCACGTGGGCGGAGCCGCGGGCGGCAGCTAGCACTTTTACAAATTCAAGTATAGTTTAATATTAGAAAATACTTTGACGTGGCTACTTTGACAACTCATATAGATAGGAAAAGGCTATTAAACATAAAGCTGTGCTAATATGTAAGTAAGTCTTAATGTATGGTAGGGAAACAGTAAAAGAAGCATGGAAAAACTATCAAATCAAAACACTAAAAGGTCACTTTTTTCCTTAAACCAGAAGAAAAAGGTACATTCAACCAAACACTACATTTTATAACACACATTAAAAAAGTAGTAATTCCAATCTCGGCTCAAACGTGACTTAGCACAAAGTTAACGCATATTCAAAACAATCTCGTTTTAAAATATGAAATCCTCGGAACGAGTTACAAGAGTTTTTATTTTTGTTGGAATCAGATCGAGGGAGTGACGCTGCAGTACTATGCTTTATGTGAATTTTATTATGTGAGCGTATTGTTTCTTGTATTCTTGAGGCTTTTATTGTTATGAAGAAGTTTTCGCCAACGACGTCGCCCGCTTGACTGTCGAAAATTATCCTTCAGGATTGTGGATCGAGCATTGGAGAAGTCAATCGACACGAACAGAAGAAGATAGGTACCTACTACCTACCTAGCAATAAAAAATTACATTTAACAAGCCTGTAACTATCTTATCACACGTATGAGGCTCAAGAATTAATCACCACCTTTGCGCAAAGCGGGTTGGCGATATGATAGACGGATAAAACATTTATTTCAATAAATAAATCCAGCTAAAACTTACCGAAAACTAAATCTTTCACGCCGCAAGTACTTCACCGTCCGCCATTTGCTAACTACTGACATGTTCTATGCTTGTCAACGTGCGCCATGATAAAAAGTGAAGTTAAGAATTAATTAAGTAATCAGTGCTGCTATAGTAGGCGCCAGATAATCGTGGAATAACGGTCATTGACCCACCTACAATTATTGACATTTTTAATTTGAAAAACGGAATTAATGACACAAAGCTGTCCCGAATCATCATCTCTCGTGATCCTTAACATTGTCTAATAATGAAAAACGATTCATATTTAATTGTTCAGGTACCTATGAACAGTTATTAGGGAAAGGTCAATATACTTTATTCCACATTTATCTGGCGCCTACTATAGCGCAAAATAATGTCCCTATCACGTTTGGTAAAACTTGAATCAAGTTTTCCAAGTGACATCAAAAATGACGTTTTAGCTACAGTTGGTAGCTAATTTGACAGTTGGGTTAAGGTAGATACGTTATTGACTTCATTGAGCCACGTGCGGAACTACGGACTTAATGTCCTAAGTACCTATACCCACAACTAATTTGATTGGTAGTCAATTTCTTTGGAGCCTACGCAGTAATGTCTTCTTCTTCCATACTTTTATTTTTTTTAATGCCTAGTCTTTTGCATTGGAATGCGGATGTAACACATTCTAATGGTTTTTGGAGTATCTGGTAACAAATATATCGATTCAGCCTTCTCGGCTAGTTTCGAGTGAGGTAGTCAATACTGCAATAAAATTCTCAGCTCCATTTAATCGAGATCGCGCCTGTTTCAATTATTCCACATATTTTCCAGGTACGTGGACACTTAAGACGTAGAACTACACCAATTTACATCACAATGTCCACAAGGAATCAATTTACGAATAATTAAAACAACCGTTAAATTTCACTCGACAAAATCCCGCCAAAAACTCCCTTCTTCCATACATCTCTATTAATACTAAGCGTGCCTACATAGGTACTCACCAAGTTGAATGCAGGCGTCAGAAGAAAACTACACGTGAAAGGATTCTTCATTCAATGTCTCCGTAACGTATCAATATAACCGGAAAACAACTTTTGAATGCCGTCCGACTTAGCAAGTTATTAATTACTTGCACTAATTTCTTAAATTTGCAAAGTTTAAAAATATACAATACTTAGTCCAATATGATAACAATAGTGCTGAAATCGAACCTGGGACCTCAGCAGTCGAGGTTGCGACCGCTAACCTACTATAAGGTAGTTTCACAATTTTGGCAGTGGGTGTTAAAATAATAGTACCAATTAAGGATACTGCTGCATTTTCTATCAATAACAGTGAAGGTATGTAGACGAGACCCATGAAATTAACATAAATCTTCCAGCCATTGTGAATGCATTTCCCACGTGGATTGGCTTGTGGATTTGTATGGAAAATAAAATACTTAGAAGGTTTTTACAATTCTCTATCTCTGATAGGTACTTCGATCATAATGTTCTCATTGGCTTTCGTTTAGCAATATACCTAACCATGTAGCCACATATGTGATACCTTGGTTCTATTAAATAAGCATTGAAATACAGTCATACACCGGAGAAACGCGTACGATACTACACGGAGCCATAAACCAATATTAATATCTAACTTATTGGAAAGAAAATACTATAGAATTTCAATAACACCATTTGCATACTACAACATCAAAGAAATATCATAGAGAACTACTCGTAAATAAAAACAACTTCATTCGCGGAGATATTTAAAACCGTTCCAATATTTAAATGGCAGTAATAAACATTTTACTATCAAAAACTATAAATGAAAAACATCCAAACATTACATAAAAAGTTAACGCACGAATAGCAATTAAAGAATTAAAGATTAGTTTCGATATCACCGTACCACCACAGGTTAACTAGACCGTGGAGCACATCGTGTAGAGAAAAACTAAAATGGTAAAGCGCCACTAAAATTAATAGTCGATAAAACGGTAGCATACGCTGCAGGATTCAGCCATTAACCCGTGTTCAACACCATTAGGAAACGAAAATTAAAGAACGAACAAAAAAACAATGATGGCGGACACAAAACGAACGCCACGCATCATATCTCTATACCATATTTCAATATTTATCACTGGATCGTTCGTTTTCGAACAAAATTCGAAAAGGGTACGCTTTTGTGAGAGTTTTTTTGCTTTCAACTGTTATTATAAATGACTGGGCGAGCGCTTTTTGAAATCTGTACGTTTCTGAATATCTTACGTGCTTACTCGTTCGTATCATTGTGGATTGGATATGTGAGGAATTGGAATGCCAGAAATTCTGAATTGGAGGTATTTTTTGCGTTACAAAAATTGCATGGGAACAATCGAGCAATTGCCGTTGGGTCAGGTGATATCATAACCTAGCCATGAGCTTTTTAAAGTCATCATTTTCAGTATTAATGACGATGACTTACTTAACTAGGAATTGAATAGAATGTTAGAGCATTTGTCACCGTAGATTGTTTACAGAACATCGATTAACTATAAAGAATAATGAGAATATAGAATTGCCATATTTAAGAAACCCAAAATTCTATCAATCTAATAGTTTAAACTCGGTGAGGACTGCAAGAGTTCACTGGATATGATAAGCCTAGGACCAGTCGATTTGGCGAAACTTGGGGATGCCTATATCTAGCAATGGACGTCTTTTGGCCAAAATGGTAATCTAAATAAACTATGAGAAATATTTCTTCGTTCTTCAAGAATAACATAATCTTATAATATGACATAAGTAAGTAGGACTCCAATATCAACCAAATTAAAAACCCTTAAATCATTCACAAAAGCAACTTTCTTTACAAAAATTATTTATGAACACAGTACACAAGTAATTAATATAATGGCCACGACATATTTTATTACTTACTTCGTCCCGTAATCGAACCCGGTGCCACGCTACAAAAAGTACCAGCCGCCGTGGTATCCTCTTTGCGAGTTTTAACTCATTTTTGTAAGTTCAAATCATTTCTTGGGTTTAGGGTTCCGCGGACTTAATTGTCGGATAAATATGAATTATTATTTTTATATTTTTAAAGGGTGCCCTGTTATTTCACTTGCAGGGTTACCGTATTATTCAGAGCCAAATTGTGGAGGTCAGATAGGCACGCGCTTCATGCAACATACTGGTATTTAGGGGCCATCCAGTTAGTCTGGGAGCCAAAAACAACATAATTATATGAGAAAGGTATGAAAAGATTCTTCAAACCTATTCCTGGAAATGCTTACTTTGACAAAATTGACTGTTAATAGTTCTTATAAAACGAACAAACACCTTTACAGAAATAATGAACGAGGGGGCTGTTGAATGTATGTATTAAATCACAGAATGCATATGATAAATTTATACAGCCTGTCACTATACAAACCTTTTACATAAGCATTCTTATCTCGCTCTACTGAAAATATTACTTAAACAACGCTTCTACTCAAACTTATCCAATGCACACTGCAGATCCCGACAAGATTCATAACCAAAACATTATCGACGCATTCATACAACAAATCCTTAATTACACCCATATAAAACCATTAATTTTCTACAGCAGCACTATAGCTCCTGGGCCAAGACCAGGGTGATCAGCGCTAGTTAAAGTTACTAGACCAGCCAGTAGACCGTATCAAAATAGTGTGACACTAATAGTCAGTAATGGTTATAAAAATCAGTTATATACGGAACCCCGTGTGTTGGACGCGGTGCGGGCTCGCCCGCGGTTTTCCATATCTTATTTGATTCTCGGACTGAGCACAAAAAAGACGTGGAGAGGATTGGTTTTTATTATTTCTTGAGGTTTTATTTGTATATTAATGTTTTATAAGTGTGGAACTGTTTGCAGTAATGAAGGTTACATAATATCGATGCTTATTTTCAAAGCGATAAGGATTTTCTAATTAGTCATAAAGAACTCAAAAAATATCACCTGGCTTAGCTATATTAAGCCCATCATACTTATAGCTTCCTTTCTGCTTGGTTGGAATTCGAACATGTTTTATATCTTGATACTATCATCGGTGCATAAACCTTGGCTCTCAGTTTTGTTTCTAAATGGATTCAACCCCTTAATTCCTTACTTCAAAACGTTAATAAGAATGCGTAAATGTGATACGGCTCTTTCTGATTTTCTTAACTTACCTAGGTTATGAACTTATTAGTATCTACAATGTACTTATTAGTAAAAAACCTTCTACAACATCAAATTCTCCAAAGCCCAATGTCTCCAAATGCTGGGCATATGCCTCTCCCTGATACCGAGAACCAGACTGCACACCTTGACTACCAAATGTAAACAAATAAAAAACATAATTACCAGAAATCTTTAGTCCTCAGTCGTCTCCACACCTTTCTATGTGGTTGCACTTACAATAGTTTATTACGTCGTCGGCGCGTCGTTTATTTGCGCGATCGGCTCGTACTGATTTAAAACGCATGTGTCTTCGGTTCGATTCCCCGGTCGTGTTCACGCAACTGCGGGCGGCGAGCGTTGCGCGACCGTTGTTTGGTAGTCGTTTGAGTTGGCAGTTTGGATGCCTTTGGTGTTTTTGTTGTAGTGTTTGTCATTTGAGAAGATTTATAGATTGTTTACTCTTAGAGCTTCCACTAATCAAGCCTTGAAAACTGGTTACTGTTATCGTGCGCCATCTGAATGCTGGGCAAAAGTCTCACCCCCATGACTTCCAGACTGTTCAGTCCATAGCTAATGTGGACTAGTGGTCGTTTGTTTTGTCTAGTTCAACCCACCATCTTCTACTAGGTCTACCACGAAGCCTTCTGGCTATTTCAAGGCTCTGCATAGCCTAACTTTTATTTCACGACAGTCCATCTGGTACGCACACTGATTTATGATTAATATTTACATTACGACAGAATCTATAGCAATCTGCAATACGACGCTTTCATCAATCAACTGCTGAACTGATGCTAAGCTGTTAACTCTTTGTACCTCTTTCACTTGCTCTTCAAAGCCAGTTAAAGAAGAGAAGAAAGAAGATAAACTTATTGGTTCCAGATTATTTTTGCTTCTAAACTATATTGAATAAACTGTTATCAACGGCGGTCGTCCCATCCGCTGAGTTGCCATTTTTTGCGGAACAAATAATTGCACTGTGGAAAAATCTTTGCCCTTTTTTATTTACCATTTATCTTTATACGTTGGTACCGGACTATACGCTTTCGTCCTATGAGGTTAGCTGTTAAATGTTAAAGCGTGTGCATTCTTAGCATTCTGACCTTGTGTGCTTGAAGCAACCAGTAGCAAGGCAACCGATCGCTATCGTTACACAATGCAGACACAATCGAATTCGTTTCAAGATTCTTATTCACTGCTAGCCATCTACCACTTACCACTTTATCTCGTACCATTCAAACGAACCTTATCTCTAACGAAATAAGTTCCAATATTCAACACAAACGTCCAACAAAAAAAATTGTACTCATTGCAACAATTTAACTCCGACAACTTTAATTCTGCAGCTCATTTTGCTGAACATTCAAAGGAATTAAAGGAGATATTAGTTCGGAAACTGCATTTGATAAGTTTGTTTTATAGCAACATCAGTAGATAAAAGTTATTGATATATTTGGAATTTAAATTGCTGTAAATCATTTCTGGGAATCTAGAATTAGACTTTTGTGTCTGTTTTTAGTCCTAGATCTAAAAATAATTGCAGAACAAACTGTCTGTAACTAGTTTACCGTGAAGCGTGTTGGATTTTCATTGTTGCTTAAATTATGTGGGTAAAGGATTCAAACTGAAGAGTTGTTTAACTTTTGTCTTGAAGATATCTTCCGGTAAAGAACCATGTATATTTCTCAAGTAGGCCAGAGCCTGCCAGGGTTGCGGAATTTGTTCGAAAGAGTCATCGCGGCCCTGGAACGCAAAAGGCTTAGGGTTAGGAGGAACACGGATGGGTTTTAGTCAGTAAGTCTGACACGCCCTTCCGCTCCACCCAGAGCGGAAGAAGTCATTGAATGGTTTCACATCCTTAAAAAAAAGGTAGATGTACACATACAATTATGGGGTCACATCAAGAAGCAATGCATTAGTGTCGTTCAGTCTACCATAAACTGCAGTGGTCAACGGACAGACTGTCGACTTAAATTGTTCGCTACGGATTGCAGATCTACAGTCTGAGGACAAACAATTCTTATAATTTTCGAGCAACGTTTGAACTCGCATCTCAGTCGCAATCTGTCAAAAAAGTAGGAAAATTAAAGGTATTTTAAAAAAAGAAGAAAAACATTGCTTAAAATTTGTAGAAATGGCCCTCTGACCATTAGTTTAAATACTCACTGATAAGCAGATTCTTTATTCAAATTTGAATTTTGAATTATTAATCAGTATTCAAACTAAGCATAAATGGTGAAATGATTTATGAATAGGACCGTTAATGTCTATATTTTCATTATACGCGTGAAAATCATATTTATCAATAGACACATACATTATGAACTTCCTGCAAGCTGACACCACCATAAACTAAACAAACACAATATTTATACGCAATTACATACAAACGACGATAAACACAGAAAAACGATTAAATTATCTTTAGAAACGCAAGTTAATCGCAAAAACAATACAATTTAAATTAATACCAATCGTAAAATGTCGACCGTTTAATCGTTGTTGCGCGGTTTGCGAGCCTAGCCTTAGGTGTTATCCAAATCCTATATCATTTCGCGCACGCCCGCCGGATAAAAAACGATTTAAGTCCGACTCCGGCGCAAATTAACCGAAACGAACGAGCCGTGATCGCAATGAATCGATTTTAGTCGCAGCCAGTCGCAAGCAGTCGCAGCCAGTCGCATCGAGTCGCACGGAGTCGCATAGTTTGCTCTGTGTGTTCTACTGATACTTACGTTTTGAATTACTCACAAGTTATCGCACGTTTTCTTCGGTGGTAGAGCAGTAAACAGGAGTAGGATTTCGTCCTTGAATCTGTTTCAGGATAGATACAACCTGGGTATCTTTACTTTTTTTTTATTTATTTATTTAACAGTTTATGTCCACACACTTAATAAATACATAGATAAGAAGAAGGGAACAGAAAAATAGGTACCTACAAAGGTGATGCTTATTTCTAAAGAAATCTCTTCCAGCGTACCTGCGACAGGAGAGTCAAATAAAAGAGACGTAGACATCGTGTGTAAAAGTTATGTTTACATAGAAAAAGACAAAATACTTTAAATATAAAATACTATACATAAATATGACTAAAATTAATATCATACTAATACATACTACTTAAATAATAATATAAGATAAATAATAATAATAAATTTTAAATTTGCAACTATGATGGTACCGTAAGGTAGTGTTCTTTCACTCTTCTTTTAAAAACTGGAAGAGTTTTGCAGTCCCTAATGTCAGGCGGCAGTGCATTCCACAACCGTACCTTACCCGTACCTTTATGTTAAGAGTGAATAGGTTACTCTTAGGCGCACAAGCGTAAGCGATAGAGCCCAAGCGTGCTCCAGCGCTTACCATCAGGTGAGATAGTGACCAAAGCGACAGTAGAAAAAATAGTCGTGACCCGTTTATTGCATCACCCCTGCTCTTAAAGCGTGAAACGTCTTGATGAAACTAGCAAGTTCTTTTTTTTAAGGATGGGAAATCATCAAATGACTTGTTCCGCTCTGGGTGGAGCGAAGGGCGTGTCAGACTCTTACTGACTGAAACCCATCCGTGTTCCTCCTAAAGCCCTTTGCGTTCCAGGGCCGTGGTGACTCATTCGAACAAATTCCGCAACTAACTAGCATGTCCAAGGCTTGTGTCCTAGCTGTGAGAATATTATAAGCTGTAAGAATATTATGTAATTAGTCGGAAGGATGTAAGATGCAGATTCGCTTCCAAGTCGCAAGACTTCGCGTAAGATTGCTCTTCATCGGATCGAATCGCACATAACCACGGCCATTATCATAAATCGCTAATAACCGATCCCGTGGTAAATGAACCATTGAATAATAAGAAAGCTTTCAGTTTTGTCTGTTTGTTTGTAAAACTGTTTACCTGATAAATTACATTTATTTTGTAAGGAGGTTAAACACAACACTTTAACACCTCAATCTTTCTTGATCGTTTTTAAGGCCGGTGTTTCCTAGCTGACTACCCTCAGAAGAAACACCGAGACAAACTCAGAGGTCAAAGTCTTTTTAAAAGTCCATACTATCGTACTGGTCAAATCATATGAGAACCATGTAGGTTAATGTCTGATGTGGTATTTGATGATATCTTACCTTACTAAATTTTGAGGAACATAAGAATAGGAACGCTGTTTAAAATATGTCCTACCGTACTAGGGTCCTTCAAATTCATACAAACCAATAAAAGTACCTGATCACTTAATTAACGGCTTAATTAACGCGACTGATGGTGCTATAAATGTGGCCACTTGATGAGCTGACCAGAACAGATTAACATTAGCTTTAGAAGGAAGTTTAAACAAAGCTTCAAGAATTTAGAAGAAAACATATAATAAAATAAACTCCCTTTTGCAACAGTATTCCCGAAAATGGCAATAAATTCCTTTTTAAAACTTCTCTCTCCTGTATTCAATCAAAACTCCCCTCATTCATCAACAATACGTTATAATAATTGAAACCTATAATTATCTCAATCTTAACTTAAAAACAGCGTACTTAACAATTAAAAGACAAACGTCGCCGGGACAAATTATATTGCTACAGTAAACCACCGATACCTCGGGGGTCCTTCTTCATAATTTTTATACTCTGTGGCCATTGACCCTTCGCACTATTGTCTCTACCACAAAAGGGCGTTCCAAAAAAGGCCAAGAATTAAAAAAAAACACAATATTCCGTCATTGTGAGGCTGTCATTGATCATTTTTCAAAAAACCCACAAATTCTTGTCCTAAATTGAGTTTGGTTTGAAAAGGGTACAAAATAAGGAGTCGACTTGTTTTTACTTTTTTGAGAAAGTTATGAACAAACGTGGGATCCGTGAGGGTTCAGATGAGAGGTTTGATCTTATAGAGGTTTTGAGGAACTTCTCATTTACAAGTGGCTACTAAGTAATTTATTGTAAAGGACTGTGGGATTTATAAAGTAAGTAAATTACTATCAGTCACCAGGATTCGGTTACTTAAGGTGCTAATTTTAAAAGGGTAATGTAACATCCGTAGGAAATTATATCATTTGTCAATTTCTAGGCAATACGGACACAGTTAATTATATTTGAAGTGTGTTAAGAGTTAAATATTTCCATAAAAGTATCTTATTTAAAAAAAAAGTCACGAAATAAAGAGCAAGTTATAATTAAAAAGATAGAGGTTACGATGAACCAAATGCTTTGTTACCTTCTTCTCCAGCATTCGTGTGAACTACAAAAGAATAGTTCATGCCTTGGTAAGTATTAGCTATTCAGCAAGGTACCTACTGCCAGTGACCGTCAAGGTGCAAAGGATGGACACCGTCAATCAAGGAGGCTTTGATGCAAAGACCATGTTATAAAACATCTCCACGGCATAAAGGCAGTTCTCTTCGGTGTTCTATTCCGAAACTCTGGTCTTATCTAGAATCTGATGATGAATGATTGACGCAAATTGTAACAATTTTCGCGCTTCCAAGTTACGTCGTTGACCGATCATTTGACTTTATGCTCCGAGTCTAGACTAATTTAAATGCTCTAGGTTAGATGTTGCAGAAAATAAATTGGTTGTAGGTAAATGAGAATTATAGTGTTGCAGATTATAATAACTTCATGAGTCGAAAATTCATCTTTTGAGGCATCGTGTAGATCATCTTGGCCGCATTGAACACGTAAATGGGTTTCTATCTTTCACTCCTAAATCGATTCGAGCATAAGTCTATAGTCAGCTGAGGTACAGGCCTCTTGTCTATGAGATAATGTCTGTCAGTAATCCACCACAAGCATAGTGGAATAAATAAAAATAATTATTAATCAACAATTATAATTAGATCACAATTTTGCACCGATCAAATGGGGTTGGCTTGGCGTAAAATACCGTATTCTGGAAAATCCAAATGAGCTTCAAGGAGAAGAAGCAATATTACCGATGATAATAACAATGTAACAGATGAATTTGCATCCATTCGATGGAAAATTTAAAAGTCAAGTTCAGTCTACTATTAGAAAATTAAATGAAAAATCACTAATTAGGATGATCGTTGATAATGAATCCTTTAAAGATTAAAGGATTTATTATCAACGATCATTTGGATGATGAAAGTCAAGCACTTGCTATCGATGATATAGAACGAGAGAAATAGGAAAGAAAAATTAGGTACTTATTGACGGAAGAATACGGGCTTTTAACGAAGAATTAATAACTTCAAGAGACAAGACAAAGACATCGAATAGAATACAACAAAACATAGCCACCTTCTTACGATCAAAACTTTCTAGCAGTCCACCGCAATGCAGAAATCCAGCCTTTCGAAATAAATGTTCTATCTGATAGTTAATTAAACGTATGTGTTATTAGCGTACAGATTTAGAACTAAGACGAAAGCGTTCTAAAAATAAGCGGGGCAATGACAAAGGCGTACGGACGGACGAGCACAACAATGTTCTTTAGTTATAAGTAAAATGTATGTATGTCGGCGATCGCACTGCCTTCACCCATACATATGAATTTTATGAATCGTGCGCAAGGAAACTGTGGAGATAGGGTTGGTGTTACAGATTTTTGTGAAAAAAAGTTATGTTTAGTATTTTCCAGTTGGTACTGAGAAAAGAGCTATTGTGAAGAAGAATGTTATTAGTAAAGAGTGGGTGCGGTTTACGTGAAGTACATGGAGAGAGAGTGCTGAATAAAATTATTGTAGATGGAAGAGAAGAGAGAAATGTAAGAAAAGATGAAGGATTCAATAATATGAAGGAAAAGGAACAAATTTTAAGGTCAAAGCCAAATTGATTGAAAATCCTGTAATTTACTACAAAGGAAAGAGTATTCGAGGACCAAGTATGTTAATGTGTGTGTATGTGTGCATTTTGAAGATAGAACAATTTTTTTTGTAAGTTTTGACTGTAAAAACAGAGTATGCTAGACTCTTAGTTAATGTGATGATGATGTTGGAAATTGCATTAAGATTATAAAATAAGTGGTTAGCAATGATGTGAAAATGTAGAACATAAACAAAGCAAAAGCAATAATATGTAAAGATTTAATGTAAGTACGAGATGTACTGATATAATTTAGAATCTAGAACTGCTGCAAAATAATAAATTAATTGTACAGACTGAGAATGTAATGAATCTATCATCCACCAACGCGTGTTGTTTATTTCAAGAATGACAGACGGCGTTACCTTTAAATTTCAAGATAGTGCGAGAGAATTATCTAATGAATAATTTAATTAGGTAGGATTCCAAGGAGACGAAACGCGGCAGATTCTTTTATAACTATACGAATAGCATACTATTGAGACAGAAACGGGATTTGTAAACCTTTACCAAGCATTCCATACCTTTTCTTCTTCGTCGTGTTTAATCTATTTAGACTGAAGAAGATTAACTAATTAACGAAATCTAACGAGCATATCTTAACTCAGCTGTTGATCAGTTGATCTTCTTAGGCGCCTTCCTCGTGTAAAAGTCACCGTATGTTTAGACTTAAAAAGCTAAAGCTAAAGCTTAAAGCTTGCTAAAGTCTAAAATATAAGTCACGAGTGGATTAGTAGACCTTTACCAGTGGATTCTTCTTCAACCATCAACATCCTCCTCCCAATCTTGTCCCACTTTATTTATGGTCGTCGCGGCATGTGTTATTTTGTTCAGTTCTCCTTATACATATTTCTATATGCCGTCCGTCATTTCAGTCATCACCTCCGTCCTAGCCATTTCATCTTTCACACAACCTTCGTCTTCAACCATGGAATATTACTCTTTTGTTTTCCAAAATTGGTAAATTTCCCACCTCTCTCTTCTTACCATTAGAAACATTGTAAAAGTTTCGCTCGGGGTCTACTCGTGGGATGCGCATGCACAGCGCTGGCGGGCCCGCGGCGACGCGCATCGATTTATGCCGATACTCGATAATTAAAAACAATCCGCCATATTCTTTTTTGTCTCTCGTTTTATTCCCGTTTTCGAGCATCCCTCATTTGATTGTGTTGCTTTTTTGACTTTTTTATAAGTTTGCCTCCTTAAATGGTTCTCTGTTTTTGTTTTAAGCTGACTATCTACTCGTTCGTCTCGGTTCGTACTGCATTGAGACGTTTTAATTTATATTTTTATCGTTTGTTGGTGTGGGACCGCTGAGTATGCGCATGTTTCTTTATAATATTACATTGGTAATGAATTTGTGCTTGCTACGTTTTGCGATAATGTATTGGGATCGAGATGGGAGCTTTTAAGTTTAGAGAATGAAAGATGTTGCAGCAGTCGAGTTCTTCCTTACCAGATTTTAAATTGATGCCTAATATTTAATATTCCTATTCATATCAACAATAGACACAGGAACAATAGAGCCCGATCCTTCAGTTAGTTTGATATAAAGAAAAATATTGTAAAAGCTCTTTTATAGTCTAAAACGATGGATAAAACTCAAGCTTGCAGAAATCAAAATCATATTTCTGACACAGTCCTTGATAGATGTGACTTATTGCAAGTAATTATTCAACACACGTTTAGAAGATCATTATTAATAATCATCAATACAGAAACAATAAAAACTGATAACCTGTCAATCTACCCACATAACTTGTAAGATTCTAGTATTATTATGAAGAGTACCTACTACAATATTTATGGTCTGAGGCTGGCATAGAGCATAATGCTATGTATCTTTGCAATCTCTAGATTTCAGACGTTATGCTGTTTAATTTCAAAAGATGTTATCTTTTCGAGTTTGTGTGGCTGGGTTACATTATGCGGAATGGGTAGGATGTTACGAATAGGCTCATCTTATTAGTTTTGCGTGGAAGACCACGCTAAGTAATATTATAACGAGGTTAAATTGTTTTTGGTTCATATGTTTTGAAACGTGAATCTTTGGAAATATTGGAATTTATCTCTCACTGATAGATAGTAGTCAACACTATCGTTGTGTGGAATTAGGCTTCTTTTATCGCGATTAACGCAATGTTCGAATCCTTTACACCGGTAGGCACGGGAGCGGAACTGCGAAAAAAATT
The DNA here is from genome assembly GCA_905163435.1 of Mamestra brassicae. Taxonomy (NCBI): domain Eukaryota; kingdom Metazoa; phylum Arthropoda; class Insecta; order Lepidoptera; family Noctuidae; genus Mamestra; species Mamestra brassicae. Next base: position 5,330,040 of record LR991013.1, on the reverse strand, counting down.
ACCATTGCATAATATAAAATCTCTTGCTCGTTAACTCGTATGAAAACTCTTTCATCGTACATCGGATAACTTTTTGTCGAGGAAAAAATATAATAAATAAAATAAAATAAATTGATGTAAAAAATATTTAAATGGTGTAAAATGTCTTTATTATTTTACTAACTTTTACTTACTAGCTTATAGCCTATAGGTACTATGCTACTACTACTAAAATTCATAAAATGAAAGCGTAACAAACGAATCACCTTACGTTCGCATTTATAATCTTATATACGACTTTTTCTCTATGAGAGCCTACGCTCTATAGAAAAACAAGCACATGTTGATAGGTATAACTCCATTTTTATTTTGAAAAAAAAAAACGTTGTTTAACATTGACATTAACTAATAAGTGTCAATCCAGACCGTCAGTAATTTATAAGTTCACTTTTTATGATACCACCCGAACAGATTATGTCAAATGACATTTATAGAGATGAGAAAGTAATGGCCTCATTTAAACGAAGTCAGATAACGAACTATTATTGTGCGAAGTTTATTTGAACCCCAAAAATCAATATTGACCCCTCAACAAAAGGAAATTTTGCACTTTTTTAAATTTCAACACAAAAACACGCGGTATAAAAACCGTCCAGGTGCGGCGAAAGGGTTGAAAAGTATCTCCGTCCCTTTTTAACTTCATACTAATTATTCGCTTTCTCGCTCGTTAACCCTTTGATGGAGGGTGCATTTTTTTGGGTCAAATCTCGTATTTTCTCATTGATTATATTTTTTTTCGATATAATGAGATATTGTGTTTCGGGGCTCTTTGTTAAAGTTTTAAAATTCGGAGCAGTCGGTCTGATTTGAAATGATTTCGGTATTTTATGGTTTATGGGGCAAGCTGCGGTTTTGTAACTTACTGGGTCTGTTGAGCTGTTATACAGTAAAATTGGATGGTTTGAATTTAAAAGAAAGTTGTTTGGCTCAGGAGCGTGAGGATTGAGAGAAGAATAGAGAGGCCTATGCCGAGCAGTGGGGCTGTGGATGATATGGGTCAATGATGATAGGTGATGATATCTTACCTAAATTGATTAATTTAAAAAATACTAATATGTATCATATTCAAAAAGTTGATACAGTGTCTAAAAATAATATAAAGACGTCATATCTATTGTAAAATCAAAGTCACACATCCTACTATCCTACTAATATTATATAATCCTACTATACAAGTAATGCGAAAGTTTGTAAAGATGGATTTTTGTTTGTTACTCTTTCACGTCAGAGCGGCTGAACGGATCTTCATGAAATTTGGCACAGAGGTAGACTATAGTCTGGAGTAACACATATGATACTTTTTTTAAGGATATTTTTTTTTAGGACAGTTCCGACATTCACGCGGGCGGCAGCTATTTAGTTCAAACATTGATAAGCAAATTCTAAATTCAGTTTTTGTATAGACAATTTCGATTTAAAATCTCTCGCAGATTTAATATAATCAAATGGTCAAAAATTTTTTATAATTAAAACGGTTATTATTGAGAGGTAGCGTTAACTTCTGATTGTAGGAAGTATTTTCTGCATGTGTACTTTTTTTTTTATCTGTGGATGCCAAACTGATCTTCTAAACAGCTTAGGTACAAAGAGACCTTACTAAGAAGAAAAATGTCAGTCGTTAAACTTGACGAGTGCAATGTGTGAATTATGTATCTAGGTAACTAGGTACGTAGGTATTACTCATTCCTAGGACGTCACTCTTTCATCATCAGCCATTGATTCGCTATCCTAGATACAGTGCAATGACATACCGACAGATACATCATTTGATATATAACTTTTTTTTTTCCTCTGTTCGACGGCATCCAGTCAACGCTGGTGAATGGCTGGTCGTTGAAATTCAGCGCTGTAGCAACGGCATTCTAGGGGTCATTGGTGATAAGCCGTGATGCACTATCATGGCGCATTGGGTGCATTTACATGTGCATGTACCCGGTGCGTCAGGTGAGAGCAACAGATATATGAATTAAAATAACAGAAATATAAAGAGGTGTGACAGTATAAACATATTCAAAACAAAGCTGAAAAGACATTATATACCATGTAACGTCGACTACACCCTAGAGGCAAACATTAGTTATATATAGATGTAAGCACTACCTATGTATCTTATTTTAAGTGAACTGTTATTTAAGTTCTTATGAGAATGAAGTTCTTTAAACCTAAAAAATAACTTTTAATATTTTTGTACTAACATAGCTTATAAGTTTGTATAATACTAACATAATATGGATCAAGGTCTGAATTAAAGTATTTTTTTTTTTTTTGTTTTTATTTATTCTCAGAATAAATAAAAAAATAAATAAATGGCGATGGCCGTTTTGGGTGGATGAGACGATGATACTTTGAATACTATTAACGTAACAGACAGATGTCTTCTTCTAGCTGAAACACTAGGAAGTGGTGACGAGCGTGCGTTTTGGGGGACTGTCTTTATGTAGAACTTTGACATTCAAAAAGTGCTGGCACTCAGCCTTATTTGAATAAATGACTTTTAATATATGTTTTTTTTTACGTATATTTTTCCTACTTGAATAGATTATTTAATTATTTTATTTTTTTTGTAACTTTTTCACACCATCGCTTTCCATCAGGTGAGATTGTGGTCGAACGCGAGCCTGTCAATAATATGTAATAATAAAATATGCGTCCGAAATTAACTGTTTTTCTTTTTTTAGGGTTCTGTACCTAAAGGGTAACCAACGGAACCCTATTCCTAAGCCTCCGCTGTCCGTCCGTCTGTCAAAGATCTACAAATTTCAGCCCGGACAAACCGCGGCTTTACGTGTTTCGAAGCCACGGAGGAGTTTTGGTATGTATGGTAACCCATCCAAAAACCGACCTCGGAAAGCGTTGCAAGATCGTACCATTCAGCCGTAATGATTTAGCCACAAGCCCCCCACTTTTCTCAACCGAAATTAACAAAACCACCTACTAATAAAATTAACAAGTCAAATGGGTACAATTTCGGCAACTAACGGAACGTACGCCATGACATTTCGAAAAATCGTCGATTGTTCTTCGACTAGGCTGAGTAACGCGACGCCCACGTCCGTCTTTACAAACCGTGCGAGAAAAAAATAATTAAATAGAATTGTAATCTTCTATACAAGTAAATATCATTGAAGTGTCTGTTTGTAATATCAAAATAACAGCTTTTTATTAAATGCATATTGAGAGTTATAAATTTAAAAGTTTTTTGTCTGTTTGTTCCGGCTAATGTCCGAAACGGCTGAATCCATTTTGACAGGACTTTTACTGGTTTATAAGGAGTAACTTAGGCGACCTTAAATTTTGGAAAATAATTATGTTTCCGAGCAAAACATGAGACCCATGAAAATATTTTTCACGTCGGATCTTTGAAACGGCTGAAGCGATTTTGACAGGACTTTTACTCTCTTTTACAGGATATAGCTGATGTTATTAGAAAAAAAGTAAGTTTTTAAGAGAGAATTAGGGTTCCATGTAAAAAAACATGGAAATACTTTCCATGCGGGCGAAGCCGCGAGCAGGAGCTAGTAATTAAATAGAATTGTAATTGTGTAATATGCTCGCGCCGCCATCTGTACATCTGTTATTGTCAACACACCTGAGAACCATGAGGCTATACCTATCCTTGTCACACACCATCAAAACGTCAACGTCAGAAAGGGACAGAGAGAATGAATCGGTTCTGCCGAGATGTGGAAGTGACAAAAAACTCTTGCTTCCTGTGTCTTTCGTATCATTTGAAAAAGGAATAAGTGTAGTATATGTGACGGTGGCAGATCAATTTAGTGGAAATGTTTATTTAATTTAATTAAAATAATTTATTTTTGTGTAAGGTAAAAACATAACTCAAAATCAATGGCAATGTATTTTGACAATTCAACAACATTCATTGCCCTATTTATGTTGCCGGGCGGACGAACTTTTCTAATATAGAGGTTATGATCAAGGAAATGCCCATTAAAATTCTTCTGATTTTGATAAAAAGTGAAAATGTTTTGCAACTGAGGTGCAGATGATCGAGACGTGGGTTTACCTTTTGTTGTAACTAGTTGAGCAAACATCAATCAATCGAGAGTTTCATTCAATCTCAGTTTGGCAAGATAAGATAAGAAAGTCTGTTATTTATATTGGTATAACTGAGTTTTAATTTTATAGATAGCAAGTCACCAACGAGTAGCCACAATTTGACTTTTTGTTTTTGGTTAGAGACCCTAAAAACACTTTACTCTATTGGTAAGTAATTTAATTATACAATAACAACTTTAGATCAATTGACCTACAAAATAAAAAAGACGATATTCCGTATTGTATATTTTTTAAATAAATATTATAGAAGGTTACTGCTAGTAAAAATAACACTATTCGCTTCGTGTAAAAAAAATGTTATAGATATTTTTCTGAAAACCTTACATATATAGGTATATGTCCAAAGTCAGAGTCACGGTGTATGAAGTTTTGACGTATTCCATACAATGTGGACTTTTTAACAATTCGAAAATAGAACGTTTTTAAACTTAACCCTTCCATATTTGACAAAAAAGAACTTTTTTATATTTAGAACGCGACGCGCACCGAACAGGGATTTAGCTCTTTTGAATTTAGAAACAGTTCGAATATGGAAGACGCTCGAAATATGGATTAGAATAACGGACTTCGGAAAGTATGGAAAAAAGACTTACCATGTTTGGATGTTTTTATAATTTGTTAAGAGGCCCTGTCTCGGACGGCATTTTAGAATTTGTGAAGACACACTTGAAACGTTATTTATTTTACTACCTATCTACATTGAATAGGTTTTGGCCTTGAGTTTAAATTAAGGCATTGATCTGCTCTTTATCATTCCTTCAAACTTGGTACTTTACAGTTAGGTAGGTACTTGAAGTATTCTACTCCCAAATTGTACCTACATTAAATCTTCGGGAGTTGCTACGTCTTAAAACTTATTAACATACTTACGTTTTTTTTACTACACATTAAAAATATACAGTTAAACTTTAACTTCCGGGCCTTTCTTTCCATTTATAATGTAGCGAAATGAGAAAACAGTAAAAAACGAACTTCTCACAAAACTTATCATTACAACGGTTATCTAAGATCGTAAAAAAATATCAGATGTCGTCACAACCCTTCTGATGAAAAGAAACGCGACGAAAAAGGGGTAATTTTTACCCAAAAAAAGTTTATACAGTGAAATATTTTGACAAAACTGTAGCGTCACGTTACGGCCGGGTGTTGGTATAAAAAGTGATAAAAGGGTAAAAAGACAGATTTCTTACGGAATGAGATTTGGTTACAATGAGGATGTAGGTATTGTGTGTTGTAAGGGTGTGATGTTTGTGATTGAATTTTGTAAGAAATATAAATTTTTGGTGTGAGAAATTTGACAGAAATATATAAACTTTAGATAATATAGTAACCCCCTTATTCATAAAAACTTATTAAACATTTTTAGTTAAAAGACATTCTAAATTCAAATTCTCCATACAACATTTTGAATAAAGAATCTGCTTATCAGTATTTTAGCCATGCAATGGCTATATAACGTTTTTATGAATAAGGGTGTTACTATATAGTTTACACCACGATAAGCTTTGAAATATCACTCTACTTTAAATTATTTTAGTCATAAACCATCTCACCATTGTCTTGATATTGAAAATCTATAAGTAACACACAGGTTTTTAACTGGTTCAATAGTCAAAACTAGCTCTATGAAACAATGTGTGGGAGATTTCTATCCAAATCCTTCGAAATGTGATAGAAAGTGCATACCTAAGGCTATTGGAGTTCTGGTAGGTAACCTGGTGGAATAGTCTGAAAAGTGGACAACATTTGACTATAGTAAAGTTAGCAGAGTTTCAGCAGGATTTAATTGTAAATTCATGAAAAATTAAACTAAGTATGTTATAATTACCCACTTAGATGGTCGAAGATTTGACAATATCCGTTCTGACTGGTTCCAGGTAAAATGGTAGAAATTAAAGCTAAACTTACAATTCATATAAAGCTTATCCAAAATACTTAAATACTAACAGATTGCTACAAATATTCGACACGTTTCCGACAAAGCTATGTAACATTCACTAATAAAACAAAACGCGGACAAAAATAAAAAAATACATTCCGAAAAAAAAACAAAAATGCTGAATCTCAAAATATTTCTAATTAAAGCTACGTGGTGGACGAACAAAAATGCCTGGTCGCCCAGTCGTTATTAATTTTAACAAAATTTAAACAAAACTGACATATCTCAGTTTGAAACTATGCGGGACGTTTTGCGCGCCCAAATTTTTGACGGACATTTTTGAAGCGCGCGGAGTAAACGAGACAGCAGATTTTTACTTTCAAGAGAGCGAGTTAGCGATAGGAGCGGCGAAAGTGAATGTGTTTTAAAGTCATTTTTGTCATATGTAGATGATGTGGTTGTCTATAAATTGCTGATCTTTTGCATACAATCAAGTTTCGAGGGCCGTGGCTTTGCATTTATTTCTTTGTTAGTTTTTTTTTCAAGGTGTTACGCAAGCAATATTAGTTTAATACTTTTGTCGTGCGTCATTCATAATTCGTATTGCTAAGCCTGATTGAATTTTACATGTTTATTTTTGTATTTGATATGAATTTTAAAAAGTAGGTAAGTACCTAGTTCTTTGTTACATTGAATCACGTTTAGGTACCTATAACCTACCTACATGCCTACGTTTTGGGTAAAATGAAAAAATAGGTAACTTGTAATTGGGTAAGGCCACGAAAAAATGTTTAATAACACACTTGAAACCGTAACACACAATAACACACTTGAAATAATATAACACACCGGAAAATAGTAAAGCCTAGTGCATATCATTGATAAACTAATAAACTAGTTCTTTATTCGCGTCTTTGCCCGAATGATTCCAAAACATAATTTAAACACACATGCAAATAAAACACAAATTAATGATAAAAAAAAACTTTATTAGAATGATTTAAACTTAGGCATACAAAAAAAAATAGGTAACACTAATTACTATTTTGTCACGTGTCAAATAATACACTCCTTTGTGGTGCGTTTAGAAAATTAAAGAGACAACATAGGTAGGTAATTTTACCATAACAATAGAAATAATATATTATATATAAGGGATACATTATTAATCAAATCAGTTTTCATTGGTATTAATTTTCTTAGGATGTTATCATATATGAGATCAGTTAGGCGGCAAAAGAATTTAATTAAAATAAACCTCATCACAACTGTTTTTTAAGTAATATTGTGACTGTTGTTGCATATCACGCTTTAATTCAATCTTCTTGATGATCGAGAGTGATTTTACAATATCCCAGTCCTTCTTTTTTGTTTCGACAAATTTCAACTTTGGATGTGTTGTAGTTTTTAGAAAAAATATTTTGTAATCTCTTTCTCCACTCGTTTCTGTTATGTCTTCGACGAATCCTATATAATATTTCCAAGTACCTTTTTGGTAATATCTGACCAGAACACTATCAGTTTTTCTAACTTCATTGTCGTCTCTCTCTTTTACAGTTTCTTCATTATCATAATCCCTATAATCACTTTCTTTCTCTATGTTAGAGCAGTTTTTAATGTATTCGATGATATCTTTATCATCAATTAATTTTGGATTTAACACTTTCACCTTGTTCTCATTTAAATTTTCATCTCCTAAGAATGAGTCATCACTACTCTTTTCATCCAAAATATTATACTCATCGTCATCAGATTCTCTCAAAGAATAGTCATCATCATCTGTGCTACTATCCTGCTGAATTTTACACTTTTTAAATCGTTTTTTTGGCGTTACTATTTTTCTTTTCTTTGTTTTTTCTGAAACCTTGGTGCCTGAAGTGGATGGTTGTTGTATGTTGTGGTTATCATAGTGACTTGTTTTTGCACGACTAATATCAAATGTTTTGTCAATATTTGTGACTGTAAATGGGCCATAATTAGTTAAATCAAAATATTTTTGGTTTTCTGCCGAATTTTTAATATCTGATAATATTTTCAGAGGTGTTTTTACCAATTTTACTTTCTTCTGACCAGTTTCATTTTCTTTATTTTCACTCAAATTTACTTTTTTTATCAAATTGCACTGCTTTACATCTAAACAGTGACAGAATCCTGGTCTATCCCCTGGGCAAAAGCAACTGAGGCTGCGGTACATTATTGTGTAAGGCATGCCAGTATTTCTTATCTGATGCAGTTTCATAGTATTCTGAACTGGTATCAACTCAACGGTTGTTTTCCGAATTTCTTCATCGGGAATGTAGAAAAGTTTTATTGACGTGTCAGTTTCGTTATGCAGCAGATCAAACGCAGTTTTTGCATCAGGAATGTCATTGCCGTAAGCAACGATCGAATCCAGATTCCGTTTCAGAGCACCACCAACTCCGTCAGCAGCTCCTTTTCCGTGTGACGCTTCGAAGAAATTCCATGTGGAGTAATTAAAACCGAGCTCTTTTGTCACTTTAGAAAAATAATAGAAGTTTTTCTTCTGTCGATATTGCGTTGTTGGACCGTCGGAGTAAAAATGTATGGAATCTGCTGTTGGAAATTTCTCCCTGATCCATTTCAAAACTGGCTGAAGATGAGCCCAAATAGCATCTGGTCCATGGTCATTGTTTGGAGAAATTGATGTAAATGGTATCTTATCATTCGTAGCATACAAAAGACCGGTATGAAGAGTAAATTGCTGCTTCGAAGCACCAAAGTGCATCGATTGTATTTCCTTGCTAAATTTACATACATAGTTCTCTGAGAAATCTATGTGAATTAAAACTGAACGCTCATCTAAGCTTTCTATGCATCGACGATATTCTTTATACTGGTGGGTGATGTTGAAGCTGTGCCTTTTCATGTTACGTAGTTCTTCTTCAAATGAAGCCATTAATGATTGCAAAGTATCAGTTTTTTTCTGTTTTACCATTTTTTTGGTAATTTTAGTCACATCCTTGTCATTTTTATCCTTGTATTCGTGGGACTCGAGTATCCATTCATACCATGAAATATTGTCGTCTACATTTATTTCGTCCAAGAAAAAATCAATAGTACTTTCTTCGCAAAGCTCACATTCTCCATAGGCACATTCCTTTCTTTGTGTATCACACATTACCACAGCCAATAATTCATCTACATCTTGTGTTGCAATGACTCCGATAGATTTTAGTGCTTTTGCCTTCATTAGTAAATTATCATGTTTTTTGCAAGCACAAGTGTCTCGACTTCCAACTGTGGGTGGAATTATATGGAACGGTCTATATTTCTTAAAAGTGGATAGAGCCAATTTTCCACCGTCATGTCTGTATTTTTTATAAAGCTTTTTCAGGGTTCCTAACAAGTATCTTTTTTGTCTTTTCTCATTTTTTTTAGTTTTGATTTCGTTTTTCCCTGCTGTCATTCTGCTTACGTCATCTCTTTCAAAAAATTCTTTCAAATGATTCACCAAAATATTGTTTCGTTTTTTCTTTGAGCAGTGACGAATATTTCCTTTTAATCCTAAAAATGAAGCCATTTTCGTTTTCAGCTTGTATTTTTGTGCTTTTCCACATAACAAAACATTTTTTAATGTTTTTTTTACTTTTGTACTACTTGTATTTTGGTAAGACTCTTTTAATGTATCTATAAGCACTTCGTGTTCTAATATTTTCTTTCTCACTGTATCTTTGTCTTCCTGAGTAATGGTAGGTAAATAGTCTTCAATAAATATATTCGTTTTAGTTTGTGGAGTCCAATTTAAAATATTTTCAGTCTTCTTCAGATTATCAAGTTTTTCTTGTAATCTAGTAATTGTTTCATTTTTTTCCTCGAGCAATTTTAGAATGTTTTTATTTTTCTGCATAGATCTCTTAATTTTCTTTTTCATGTTTTTCATAGATTTCATCGATATCGTTCGCTCTTGTTTGAGTTCTACAATTTCTTTTTTTAATTTATATATTATTTTTCTGCTCAATCTCTGTTGTTCATTTTTTAGTTTGAATGATGCTGATGGCGATATCTCTTTAGTAGTCTCTGGCAATGCATATTTTTCTTTGTTTCTTTTTTTTTCTCTCCATCGCTGCCTAATTAATTGCTGCTGAGAACTGTCAAAATCTGCTATTTTTGGTCTATTCCTTTTAGTTCTTTCCGCGTTCAATTTTTTCTGCGCTAAAAATTTTTCAGGGTCCCTCTCCTTAAGCCTTTCCCTATATAATTTCTGCCTTTCTGCTGGCGTCATCGGCATCTTAAAAAAAAAAGTAAATTCCCTTCACCGGCAAAGCTTAGCAAATACAATTCAGTTATAAAGCGTGACATTCACCATCATGCAAACGTTTATTCCGCCACTCAGATGTATATAATAAAATACTAGCTGCTGCCAGCGAAAGTAGAAATTAATCCCGGGATAAAAAGTATCTTATGTGTTATACCAGGATATGATTTACCCGTGCACCAAGTTTCATCGAAATCCATTTAGTAGTTTTTGCGTGAAAGAGTAACAAACATACATCCATACATTCTTACAAACTTTGGCGTTTGTAATATTAGTAGAATGTACGCAATATGCACTAAGCTAGTTATTTTTATAGCTGGTAGCTCGAAACTGAAAATAGGTCATTGTGTTCAATCATTGAAAATCTAACTTATTGTAAATGGGAAAGTTTGGATGGATGTTTGTTACTCAATCACGTAAAAACAGAAAAACGGATCTTGATACAATTTTGCTCAGATATAGGTTATAAGTTCACGTATTAAGTTCCCGTTCACTTTCAAAATACAAATCAAACAAACGCATTCACATTGTCATGCATAGCTATCCTAAATTACCTCTCTTGTGTCGAAAACAAACCCTCTACCATTAGGTAACCGAGGTCCTCAACTATCTTACAATGTGAACTAGGCTTAACGTATCTTCCCGTGTGTTACGTAACACAAAACATAACACACGCAACACGCGGGAACTAACACACGCGAAAATATAACCGTTATCTGAGAATAAAACTTTGAAATACAGTCTAAATCCATAGAAAATTAGTCGATTCCACAAATAAGAACATTCTCTACAGTAATTTTGACTTAACCGGATTAAATTTCAACACTTACCTTGTCAAATCACGTAAAATAACTCGCAAAAATTATGTGACCAAAATTTCCGCTCACAACAACTTCACGAATTGCATCTTACTAAAATGGCTGACAGATGTTAGACGTTTCTCTATGGTTTGAGTGAAGTTTACCAGCATAAAAAAATACTTTTAGTGTTGCTGCGATTTGAAAATTTTAAACTAACATGCATTTCGTGTTATGTCACACACGGGAATCAAATTAAGGCCATATTTTAAATCATGTTTTTTTTTTAATAATAGGCAGATATCAACTATTTATTTGTTTTAAAACAAGGCCGTCATAGTATAAAATAGTTATAATGTAGCATATAATATGATACTAAATTTATATCATAAAAAAAAACAAAAGTTTGGTGTCACATCAGCAAGAGCCATTTTGATTTTGTATGGAAGCTGAAATTATCCTAAAATATTAATAAAAAATTTACATTAATAAAAACGATATTTTTTTATTTTAATGACGCCATGTTGGGCATAAACTCTATAAATATCGATAAAACTATAAACGGTATTAGAAATAATGGTAACGTATTTTTCTTTTCAAATATTGGTACGAGCCACGTTAAATTTTTGAAATAAACACTTTTTCGTGGCCAGACCCAATTAAGTAGCTGTGTGTTACTATTTTTGGTGTACAATAAAATATATTCCATCTATTTATCTAACTTGCTAAAAAACAGCACATACTTCAATATGATACCTGCACTGATGTACCTTCGAGAGTTCATCTTAAAGTTCGTTCATTCCTAGCCCAAAGAATTAGCGTTGCCAATTGCCATTGAAATATACATATATTAATGCCATTCAACGTGGCAATGCTGCCAGTCTTCAGACACGTTTCCGGATAACAGCGATATGGAGTACTTCGACGCCTAAGCGTATTTTGTTTTTGTATAATTGCACGTAAGTTCATGGTTAGTTCGTTAGATGCATTTAATATTTTTTTAACAGACTTCCAAAAATGAGGCGGTTCTCAATTCAGTAGAAATACGTTTTTATATATATATATATATTTTAATATAATCTTCAAAGTTCTGGGTTCTATAAAAGTTAGTAGAATCGCTAGTTCATTACCGGACACATTGTATGGTAGAATCTAATCAACAGTACCTAGAGATATAGCTAGTTGTTGCTTAGGCATACCATGCAAGTGGCCGTGGAAGCTACCCTGGGGGCAGGAAGCTCTGCTGTAGTAACTCAATTGGCTGAATCGATGATAAGGTGCCTGAGAACGACCTGGGAAGAGGAATCACTATAACGTATTGTTTAATATTTATACGCATTTATTATTTAAATTGGCTTATGCACTACCGTGCAATATAACGTTACTTTACTTTAGCTATAGAAAACAAAACACGTCACTGTAATACAGTGCCGCAATTTCGTATTACACTTTCAAACATAATTACAATGAAATTCGTTTGCTTTGCAGTGTCAAGAGTGTAATGTAATGAATGTAATTGAAATTTCAAAATGAAAGGCATTTCCATTGATTATTCAATGACTTCACTGTCTTCAAATCTATACCAGAGCATTGCATAGTTCAATACGAGTCTATGAAATTGCTTACCAAGGTAAGCCGCCATCTAAAATGCCGATTAACTACCTATAATCCATCTTATTTTACAATCAAAACATAACACCAAGTTTTTCTCACCGCAATATTTGTATGATTCATAATAACGACGAGAAACAAACAAAAATGCATCACATACATGTTCAAAGTCAAACAGTTTGAAAAACGCACATTTGACATCGGTCCGATCCGGTCGGCGGCCGGACGCGGCGAATTTCCGAAAACGCTCCGTTTTTGCGGCCCGCAGTGTAATTTTCGGAAAATTCGTGCGTGCTTTCGCTTAGCCGAAACTGTAATTATGCCTATTTCGATCGACGACTTTTTCGACCGACTCCGCAATCAGTAAATCGAAATTATTTTCGAAATATGAGCGAAGATGTTTGAGCCCAAAATTCTGCGAATGCGTCAGTTTTTTATTTCGTTATTATTATAGAATTGAATTTGGAGATGTAATTTTAAAAAATAATAACGTTAGTATTGATTTCGTGCCCGGTTTTTGAAACCATTTCTAAAGATTTCTAAATTTCAATGTGTAGCTTTGTTCATGGTTGCGCTCGCGCATCAAATAGGAACCTATGGCAGCAATAGTGTAGCTTCTTAACAATTTTCTTGATTACTTAACAATTTTGAAGAATTTTTGCGAAAATTTAAAATCAATATTTTTGTTTAAGCAGAAAATTAATTTCGTTACTGAAAAGTTAAATAAAAATTCCTAACTGGGAACCTACCATAAGTATCTAGCTCAAAAGACAACTTTTTATACTTTTCTCTCCTAATCAGCGTGGGAGAAGCCGTAGATGTGCTGTAAATAAAATTATAAATCTTGCTACATAACATAATACACAGATGGCTATAAAAGCTCCAATAGAGGCTAAAATCACTTCTAATGGGCGCACAAGGGTCAGAAGTGGCTTCGATTGAAAAGGGATGCCAGTGCCACTTAAAACTTTGTTTGAAAGTTGAAGCGATAATTTTAAATTGTTTTGTCTAGAAAATATTGACTGCAGTGACTTGAAAACTTTTAAACTTAACTTTCTTCAAATTATTCGATTTTATATTAAAAAAAACATAGACCACTAGTATTTGCATAAATATTCAACTATTAAATCATCATTGCAATACCTATGTAAAATAGTATTTACCAAAAAAAACAAAACACTGGCAAAAACAAAACTCAAAATTATTAAAATCGAAATTCAAGAAAATAATCTTTTTGAAACCCTAAAATGCTCACGGGGTACGATGTGACCCACCTGCTACATTCGCGATCCAACAATGCAAGGGCCCGACCCCTCGCCCTGCGCATCTATCGCGCGAAAATAACCAGAAACTGACATTAAAAAAAAACGGAAAGATGGCAAAGGTGTCTCAATTTTTGACAAAAAAGTTCACCGAGGTTAAGACCCATGGGAAAGAGTTAGATACGGTCTTTAATCTCCCTTTTTTAACAGAAAGACGATATCTTCCGCGTTTTTTATTATTTCTAACTGTTTAGCTAGGGTTCCGCTATTGTGGAGTTTTAAAAAATCGCGAAGTTCAACCCCTTTGGCAACAGATGATCGCAAGACGCGTGAGATAGTTTTTTTTCTAATTTTTCGTACTTTGATTTATAACTGTTTGCAGTAATTTGAGAGTTTTATAGATATTGTGCTGTTGTAGGAGTTTTTTGTGCTGGTTTTATAACGGTTTTTGGTGAAAAAGTGTAATATCATTAGGTTTTTTTCTGTAGAATCTTTAGGCTTAATTTATTGCTCTGAGAATGATTTTATATAAACAGTGAAAGTATTGAATTGCATTTAGTTAATCGGTCGTAGCCAACTGGCTAAATCAGCCGTTTAATGGGCTGTTTAGCCTTTTCATTGAACAGCGCCGTTTAATCAGCGGCCTAAGTGATATCCAGCCAATGCGTCTTATACAACATTCAATGAACGGGCTTGCATCCAGTCAGCCCGTTTACCATTAACCTTTGTAGTACTGTTCTTTAGCTAACTATAGGTTCTCAATAAATATATGTAAAGTTATCTTGAATCTAAAGTTAGTAGGTACCTTCCTCAATCCTTTAACTCCTACTCACTAATCTAGATATCACGACCAAACAAAAAAACAAGTTATTCTTAAAATCAACCGTCCAAAAAACGTACATTTAAGTTTTTTTCTATAACCTTTTTAGTGATTGCGTTTTTGCTTCACCAATCAGAAGCTATTGTCCGCGAATCACAATCGTGGCTAAGATGCCCCTTTTTGACCACTGCGAACAGAAAAAAAACAGAAAAAAGGTCACTGGGGTCATAAGTCACACGTTTTGTGCTTCTTCAGGTCATTGTTTGGCCCTATTTGACGAAAAAGAGGTCAGTTATAGAATTCGATATGCTTGATTGTTGCGAATTGAATGGCGAAATCCGGGAATTTGTTACTTTTTTACGTAATTTGAGATGTGTGTGACCTCGGGTCAATCGGGACCGTAAACAATTTAATTGTATTGATTTTTAAGGGTTACTTAATAAATCAATTTTGGTTATAATACTTTCTTTAACTTTAAGAAAAGGTCAATTCAGTTACTTTGTTAAAAATGAAAGAACTATAGAAACGTTTGAAAGGGTAACTTTTTTCTCTTTGATTTGGTATTGTAAAACTTACTTAAGTGAGTGATGAAGTAGACCAACTAAGTTATGCGCGTAGAACTTTAAACCGGTTTCTGAACGTGTAAAGAAGCTATTACATCAATGCTAGCTATGTTTAAATCACTTTAGCGGTATGTTAGTAATTAATTAAGGACATAATTCTGTGACGCTGATCTTGATAATGATTGAAATAAAAATAAATACATTATGTTGGAGCATCTAGGTTTAAAATACCTTGTAAGGATTGACATATCTTCAGTTATGCCGTATGTTAATTTACGATATTTTAAAACAGTTGTCTGTTGGTTTTTTGAATAAGTTACTGTATCTATCCAAATAAAGTCGATGTAGGTAATATTTCTGAGCTTAATCCGGTTTATTGAATCAAATTATTGTCGCTTCACAATGCAAGACAGATGATTCGATTGCCTGTTTTTAATAAATTTATTCAACCAATCACACGCGCCTATAACAATAATCAGTCATTAATTTTGCAATTAAATTTGTGCTAGAAATTGGGCCAAGGTTTAGTATTAACTTAAAAAAAAAAAAAAATAGAGCATAGTATGTATTGTCAAGCTGTAGAAAGGTAAATAACTTAAGATAAACTACAAGTATGAAAGCAGCGTGGGCTATAAAATACAGAAAATCTTTTAAATCATCATAAATTGTAAGTACCTACGTTATTATACAACTTTGATTTTTTTTGGCAATATTTCTCCATTACCATTTTAATTTACATTATCTCAGGTTCTTACATCAAAATTAATACAAAACCATTATCTTTGTACCTTATGCGCATAAATTAAAAAACTTTGAACCCGAAGACATTCGAACTCGATGATAAATCTTACAAAAAAACTAAGTTAATAATGCAGATTAACCTCGGAGCTTCATTATATTCGCGACCTTCTACCCTCCGCTTTAAATTTCCCACGTTTCACCCCGATTCACCCCAATTTTAGGGTTATCTCTTACGCGGAGTGAGCATCAAAGTAGATCACTTTAGAATTGCTATCATCATTTTTTTTCGTTTTTTGCAATTTTTATTTTGTAAAATATGTAAAAAATTGACCCCATTTCCTGATGAGGTCTCGACATTGTGAACTAGGGTTAACCCTGTGTGTTTGTGAAATTCGATCCGGTTATTTTTTTTTCTTTTTATATTTTTATTATTGATGGTAATGTTTACGCAGGTACACTTAGACTTTCTTGTGAGAAGATGACGAAGACTGTTTCTCTTTTGTATTGTAAAAATCGTTTGCGATTATTTTTTTTACAGAATTCGAACTAACATTGTACCGTTGTTATTTTTCGGTTCTCAACTTTGTTTACGGCAGTAGTTCATACAGAATATAATTCGGAATTAACAAAGTAAGTACATACTAGGTACCTAACTACATATCTGTGGGATATGTAGGTACTTCGTAAGCATTCCGAAAATTATTATTATTTACTAGCTTTTGCCCGCGACTTCGTACGCGCATATCCCGTGTGTCCCATTCCCGTAGAAATTTCGAGAGATCCTCTTTTAGTGCTCCCCTAAACTCCCCAAGGAACCTGCATGCCAAATTTCAGCTTTCTTTTTAACTGTGCGTTGTCTGTCAGTCACTCAGTCACCAGTAACGGAAGAATGTTATATAAGATATTGCCCGCTGCTTTTGCCCGCGACTTCGTACGCGCTTATCCCGTTTTTTCCCGATTTCTTAGAAATTTAGGAAAATCCTACATGGCAAATTTCAGCTTTCTACGACCAGTAGTTTAGGCAGTGCGTTGTCTGTCAGTCACTTAATCATTCAGTAACGCAAGAGTTTAAAATATATTGATGATTGATGAATTAAGGAAAAAAAAATTAAATAAATCTATAGATAATAACATGTATATAGGTACAAAATGGTGTCTAAAATAAAGAAGACTATCAATATGTAACAACTTGAAAGTTTCTACCCATAAACGTAATAAGTTTGCATAGTTTTCAGAAGTGCTGACCATATTTTACAGATTAATTAACAAATTAAAATGCCATGGGTTAATAAACGTATAAACTAGAGCAATTATCAAACGACTATGACACCCTACAATTATTAAATTCCTTATGAAATTATGGTACAAAATAAGACTAAAAAGTGAGAAGGCAATAATTATTACATTTTTTGTTAAGTTAAATATTTCTCAAATCGACTTATAGATAATTACTTTAACTATGAAAGGAGCCTCAAAATGTACATAAAAAAAGCTGCCAATTTCAAAAAATTAAACAAGAAAAATTCTCGTTAACCGCTACGTTGAATTAATATTAAAATAGACGTCATTACAGTAAAGACTAACAAACAAAACAACATTCTATCATTAATAATACAATATCGGAGCAAAAACGGGTCGTCGACGCTGTTGCATTGTAAAAAAAGTAACATAACAGAACACAGAACTTGCATCTGCGATACTAAAAATAATTTTCAACGTTTAATACAAAAATCGTAATAATTAACTTCGTTACACACCAATAAATTACAATACGAGAAAGAAATGCAACACGGACGCACACAAACACGACGTGTTGTATGTATTCACGCACACACGCATGCGTAGGGCGGGGTGGTCGAGAAACTAACGGAAGGATTTATTGTTGAAAGTTTCAATTTTTGATTGCGATTTTTGGGATCGATGTTATGATGATTTTTTCTTTTTTTAACTTTATTTTATTCAATTCTGCTTGCTAATATTTTTGAGAATATTGGCGAAAGCACTGAAAATATTAATAAAAAAAATTGTCAGAGATTTTACCTGATTATTCTGTTCACATATTTAACGAGAATAGTGATATGAAGAGAGAAAAGGTGGAGCACTCTTTCCAGTAAGTTAATAGAGAGACTTAATAAATAATTTAAAAAAGAGCTTCGGTAAATTGATATTTCGCTTACAGCATTATAGAAAACTAAAGAAGAGTCGATAAGCCTAACATAAACGTCTAAGATAAACATGATTTTAACTTTCTATACCTTGGTTATCAAGCACAAGCAAAACACTTATTTCCACTGCGCACAAATCAACCAACAACACCATTACACAACAATGCATTACGATAACCTCCCAACCAAACATCGACGTTCGACATCACTCCGTGCAGTTGTGTCCCATCCCTATTGGCCGCCATCGCCGTCACAAATACATTGGTATGATTTATTGTCAACACGGACTACAACTTGTGTGCGGAGTATCACTGACATACACACACAGGCCGCGCCGGGCTGGTCAGGGTTGGCAGGAGAATCCAGGCTTTATTATGATTTATAACGTCCATGAGGAGCTCGTGGCTTAGTAACAACGGATGCACGGGTCGATCTTGAAGGTTAAGCAACGCTTGCTGAGGTCGGTCTGTGGATGGGTGACCTTCCGTGCCTCGGAAAGCTCGTTAAGCCGTTGGCTGGGCGCTGTTGGTCCCGGCCAACGGCCCTCCTAGAAGTGAAGCCTGTCTCCCAGCAGTTGGAATATCGATGATACCTAATTAGATAAGCTTAGTACTTAAAAAACCTTCGCTGGAGAAGTCAGTATGGATGACTATAAATCAGTGTTCCTACCATTAATGAAATTTATGAAAAACATTAGTTCAGGGAAATTCACAATCTACAATTTCCACAAATACATTATCCGGTACTCGTACTCGTTTTAAAAACAAATGGTTTCGCATTATTTTCAGCACAGCTAGGTGTCATGAATCGGGAATCGGACCCGTGGTTCCGAGTTGTAATCCCGGCCACCCCGGCGCCAGAGCGCCAGGCGACAATAATGCTCATATTTGTATGCTTGCTACTGCTTACACTTGGTAATCACGCCTTAATTAACTTAATCCACACTTAGCATACGTATTTCGAGATACGAGCGTACCTACATATTAAATGAACAATTACTAATCCAGTAAATGATGCATTCTTAAACAAATGTTTTCAAGAAAAACGTAACTCTCTCGCAGGTATGCTGGAAGCATTGATTTAAAAATAGTTAAAGTTTTTTTTCGTTCTTTAATTCTTTATTGTACACCATAACAGCTTATATTAATTCACAGTGATTTAAATAGTTCATGTACAAAGGCGAGCTTAACTCAAAAATGAGTTTTCTACCAGCAAACCTTTGAGTGATAGAGAGAGATCACAATATATATATCGTTTTGTCCGTTTATAAGAATGTGTGTGTTTAAACGGTTAAATAATTAAAAAAAAAACTCGTAAAAGTAATTGTTTAGGTAAACACATTATTTTACACTCAGAGGTTGAGTTTCTTTAAAAAAGAAGTGCGATTCGTACCATGAACTGCGTGAAAACAACTGTCTACCTTTTACGATTCATGAGATATAGCCCGCTGATAGACATACGCACAAACGGACAGCGGAGGCTTAATAAGTACCTAACAGGGTTTCGTAAGTTCCGTTGGTAACTCTTCGAGTACGGAACCCTAAAAAAAGTGTTCATAAAGCTTAATCTTTCTGAATGATTGAGCGTTTGACTCAAATGAGCGCAAATGGATGTTTTAAAACGCAGAAGCTCAACACAACATTGTGCAAATGTAGAAAACTGCTCGTTACTGCTCTTAGACTCAGATCTGGACATATTCTATGCAAAAAATTTACTTTCATGATGAAGAAAATCGCTTCACCCAATTGTGAGCAATGTGGAATTGTCGAGGACCTACAACATTTATTGATGGAATGTGTCCAATACGAGTCCAGTACAAATAACTTAGTAAGGTCCCTGAATTTGAACAGAACTGGTGTAGGCATGTTCCATACAATCCTATCCCAAACAAATGACGACGATGCGAAGGGTTTGATCAAATTTATGGCCCAGATCTTATGATGTAAAATTGTTTAGGTTACTATGGGACTGACGCTCATGACGAACATACGCTATGCGTAAAAGCCCCTATAAACAAAAAAAGAAAAAAAAAACGTTGCACAAAATCGCAAACCGTGGCGAGATGGCACAAACACAAAATATGATCAACTCGTTCGGCATTGGCATGATCGGCCTTTGCATTACACCGACACTGTTGCCAAGCGTCACTCGACTGTTTACAGAATGTTGCAGCCGAACAAAATGTTGCTCAACTTCAGGAGGTCGTATCCTTAACGCTTCCTGCCGGTCGATTCTGTAAACGTGTCGAAGTGAAGGCTTGAGCAAAGTGATCGCGAAGTGAGCTGTCATTCCATCTTGATTATATGGATTGACAGCTCATCTCAAACCCGGTCACAAAGCTGAAAGACCTCATAGGCATACGAGCATGTTAACACACCAGCACGTCCAGCACCCATTCCCTCACTAGTCAATCTATCTAGTCTTTTCCCAACTATATTGGGGTCGGCTTCTAGTCTAGCCGGATGCTACTGAGTACCAGTATTTTACATTTAGCGACTGCCTACCTGATATCTCTTGTCTTCTGACAATAGGCTCGTTCTCTATTCGGACGGCCGATTTATACATACTCCTTCTGAACGATTTGGTCCATGGCGACCAATCTCAACGGAGACTAACCATCGGCTCGGCACATATTATAATGCACAAGTGTGTGCACAGACACAGGTCCACTCCCTCTTCCATCACTCTCATATTCCGGTGGGACCACAACCCGACACGATCAGAGAGAGATCAGGCGCAGGATCAATGGCTTAACGTGCTTTCCGAGGCACGGGGGTGTCACACTACCAACTTCCAAACTCCGGGCTGTCACTGAGGATCAGTGACAGCCCAATTACACTTTTTGCCCAACCTACCTGGGAATCGAACCCAGAACTCCAGCTCGGCCGTCACGCTTGCGACCGCGATACCAAGGGAGTAGTTAGGGAGGCCCCTAAATGGAACTTGAACATACTTCGCGAATTGTGGGTGTACCATACGTGCACCTCTGCTTAACTTTTCGGGGATTACAGGCGTGACAGTGAGTTTCTTTAATTTAATTTTTATGACCAAGTTATTAATTAAATGATATTTATTTTGTAAGTAGGTTAAACATAACAGTTTTACACGTCAATCTTTTTGGGTAATTTAAAAACTAGATGAGGCTGGTGTTTCCTAGCTGACTACCCTGAGAAGAAACACCGAAACAAACTTAGAGGTCAAACTCTCTTTTAAAGTCAATTCAATCGTACTGGTCAAATCATATTAGAACATTGAGAACCATGTAGTTTTGTGTGTGAAGTGGTCTTTTGAGGAAAGATTTCTTAAATACTTACGTATTTCTTAGGCCCTATCAGAATACCTGCGTTGTGACTTTTTCGTTTTAATATTGCAGCATATGCTGGAGGTAGGAACCTTTTTGGCCTCACACAGATTGTTTGCCTTGTTAATTAATTATTATGTGAGTATTGTTAGTTTTTACTTTATTTTACTTTGTTGTTGTCTTGTGCGAGTCCCAAATAAACATTTTTCTTTCTTTTGCTGATACTAGTACTGCAGTTTGGCAGATATTCTCATCGTTCCACGGCTTGGCAGCCCTAAGTCCTACCCAGTACGTGATGCGTCGAAAAATGTGCCATTTATGTGTATAGGGAGTTATTACTTGTTCATCAACCTTTTAATTTCGACAATCGCCAACAATTAAGTGTTTTTAGCGTCCAGCATACAGAATGTTTTATTAGTACCGCTTTTTGTGAAGTCGGCTGATTTTGAAGAAGAATGCTTCGGTATTAGTTTTCGTTTCGATGGGTTTGCAGAAAAACTGGGTGGTGATTGTGGAGGGCAAGATAAGGGCTCGGTGGTCTCATTAAGAAATATTATTTGAAGATTTTGGGACCACTTTTGGGAGTGTAAATTTTAAAAACATAGCTGCGGTTTACCGCTATTACAGATAAGCAATTAAGCATAAAGACTAATTGGATTTTTGTTCAGAAAGATGCCAAATATTTTTTCGACCAATAATGCGACCGTTTCCATTGTGACAAAATATGCAAAGCGTATAACTCCGCATTTGAAATGCTATACATCTTATTTATTTGCTCTCATGCATGCACACAGCCTCACGCTCGGCCAGGTTCTACCTGCGAAGATAAAAATGTCGTATTGACGAAAGCGTTCATACAAACAGTACTACGGCTACTTCGGTCCGTCAATATTTTTTCCGAATTGGAGACTCACGGATGACGAAGCGAAATCGGATGACGGGAGTCGGATCTAGTGCGTAAACTACCATACAAATAGTTCTATGACTATTTCGGAACGTATTTTCACGGATTCGGATCGGTTACAGTACGGAACCGTTCTATAGCCAACTGACACGAACCAGAGTTATCTAGCAACTAATTCCAAATTCGGCCATAAATTCCAAATTCGGCAATAAAGCCAAATTCGGCCGTATCGCTGTCGACTGGAAGTGTGCCCAAAAGACTTGCGGCACTGCCACGTTGTACGGCAAAGCTTATCCTCTGTCCAAGGCCTTGGGTCGCGAAGTTTCATCTAAGCTTTTGGATAGATCTTAAGCTCTAGACAAATGACATTCTGTCAGCGGTAACGCAGCGAAGACCGTTGTTAAAACGACAAAAACATATATTTTTGTATTGACAACGATCACATCCCTAATTTGACATTTCGAAAATCAAATATTAGCTTAAATATTGACACTTAGACAAAGTGTCAATATTTAAGCTAATATTTGAAAAGAGAGAAGAAAAAGAAAGAAAAGAAAAGAGAAAAGAAAGAGCCTCGTGACCACTCGGCACTTTCGAGCAGTTTGGGGTTAAAACACTGGGGAATGTTTCAACCCCAAACTGCTCGAAACGTTATAGGTATAATTAGTTTTTTTTTTTAATTTTTGTTTTACTTTAATCTATATCTATACTTCTTACTAATATTAAAAATGCGAAAATTTGGATAGATGGATGTTTGTCAGTTTGTTACTCAGTTACGTCAGAACGGCTGAACGGATCTTGATGAAATTTACAAAAAAAAAAAATTGGCAAAGAGGTAGATTATAGTCTGGAATAACTCATAGGATACTTTTAACTCGGTAATATGTTCCCTTGGGATAATTTTCAACATTCACGCGGACGAAGCCGCGGGCAAAATCTAGTTATATATGACAATGAAATTGTGCATGTCCAAATGTCAATACTTCCAAACTGTTTCCTTTATTGGGGCTATAGTTTATCATTGGCCAATCACGAGTTCTGATGGTCTAAGTATCGTCAGTCACATATAGTGGCCATGAAACGGCTGCACATCAAAGAAACATAAACGACATGGTTACTTACCTCCATGTTACGTTAACAAACTGTTGATAGATTAATAGATATACTTACTTGATAACACCGCCGCAAAACACTATTCACAATAAACACAATGGCGGAAGACTTCAATTAATTATTTTTCTTTCTTTTAAATGCCACCAATGACCAGTATACTAATTAAAAAGTATGATTATTGATTAAGTTGAAGTGAGAACTTTTGTAAAAAATATAGAGACATTTTATAAAAATATTTTAGGGCTCATTTATGTTTTTAAAAGTTAAATATCATATTTATGAACTTCATGATTTTATTGAATTAAACATTTTTAATAACATAACATCACGCCTGTTTTTCCGAATGGTTAGGCAGTCACCGCGACCCTGGAACGCAAAGGGCATTTAGAGGAACACGGATGGGTTTAAGTCAGTAAGAGTCTGACATTCCCTTCCGCCCAGTGGGGAAGGAGTCATTTGATGATTTCTCATCCAAAAATCCCTCTCTAGAACTTCGAATGAACGCTTAGGTACTCGATGCATATCGGCATAATATTTTTCCAGGATCAAAACTCCTTTGCCAAGCCACCTTTTCGCCAAATTTCATTAAAATCTGTCATTGAAGATTTAAATCTGAAAGCTTTGGTAGATAGGTACTGTCCAGACCGACAGATTTACTTGCTCACATTTATATAGATAAGTACGAGTATCGGATAAACATAGCCACGTTCTTATCGTACAAAGAAATACTTTGTTGACGCTGCGCATAGTTTCTTCTGTAAACCCTACGCACATTATTCAGGCTCAAGATAAAACAATTATGTTTTGTACCTATTTAATTTAATGTAAAACTATGGACGGTATGTCTTTATTCCCATGGAAGATGGGTTGGCCTTTAGTGTGGGACGCTACTTGTGTCAATACTCTTGCGCCATCCCATCTTCCTAGCTCGTCGTGCTGTGCTGGTGCTGCCGCTGCGGCTGCGGAGAAACTCAAGCGGCGGAAATATAATAATCTAGTTGGCAATTATATTTTCGACCCGTTTGGGGTTGAAACTCTTGGACCGCTCATGCGTTATATAAAGAACTTACTAAACGCTTCGCGTGACCCAAGGGCTGACTTTTACCTCGGACAGAGGATAAGCATTGCCATACAACGTGGTAATGCTACCAATATTTTGGGCTCACTTCCAGTCAGTAGCGATGCCGACGATTTTTATGACGCCATATTTTAGTTAGGAGTTTTTATTTTAATTTTAAGTGTTAGTATATATGTAGTTAGATTAGTATTTAAAATATGAAATGTACATGTTTATTATATATTAAAGTTTGATTATTTATGTTTTTACTTTGTTTCTTTTATTTTATGTTAATTCAAAAAACCCTGTTTTACTTTGTTTTTCTTCGACTTTTAATTTAATTTCATTTCTTTGTTTTAATTTACCGAACTTGTTTACTTTAGCATACATTTCGAATGGTTACCTCTCGAAATTGGTACCCAAGATACAGGCTTGCCTAGTTTGGGGCCAATGTACAAACAACTTTGTAATATTTTGGTAATAAACGTTTATTATTATATTATTATTATTAATAAAAGAATATAATTTAGTCAGCTATGTGAAACTCATGAAACAAGACCATGTAACGTTAGAAGGTAAACGAGATACGAAGTTGTACTTACTTGAGAATTCGTCGCAGGTATTTTTTTTCTACGAAATATGTATGTGATACGATTCCTATAATAGAGATAATTACAAATCTACATATATTTTTAGGGTTTCTTACTTCAGTCTGCAAAGACGGAACCCTTATAGGATCACTTTGTTGTCCGTCTGTCTGTCTGTTTGTCTGTCTGTCAAGAACTTTTTCGTCAGGAACGCGTGGAGGAATCAAGCTGAAATAACATAAAATAAACTTGGAACAGAGAAAAATCAAACTTCTAAGTCAACGCAATCTAAAGTTACGGCCGTTTATGGCGCATTATTTGACGCTCGCAAGGGAATCAAAACCTATAGGGTTGAACTAGAGGAGTCGTGAAATTTGGCAAGAAGATAGATCTTACGTACAAGTACAGGAAAAAGTCCGAAAATTAGAAATGTGTTTTTCATCTTTAAATAAAACATTTTTTGCGATTGCAAACTTATATTTTCGGTCGATGAATTGACCGTGACGTATACTGATGTATTCGTAGGTAACGTAGGTACACGGAAAAAAATCAAGACTCGATCGGAACCCTCGGTGCGCGAGTCTGACTCGCACTTGTCCGGTTTTTATTTTATCGTAATTATTTTAACCCAGATTTAGAAAAGAAAAACACCATCATTAGAAATGTCATTTTTGTAGCACCCTGCTTCGAAAAAACTACGAAAACTTGACTAAGTACATTTATTTAAATGCGTGTTTTGTATGTATATGAAACCTTGTCTGGTGCCTCATAGATGAATTTCAGTTATATTTTATTAACTAATAAACCAGAAATGCTTTGAGCATAAACCCAAATAATCTAGGTAGACAATTCATAGATCCCTTGTTTTATGGATAGGAAATCATTAAATGCCTTCTTCCGCTCTGGGTGGAGCGGAAGGGCGGTCAGACTCTTACTGGCTAAAACCCGTGTTCCTTCTAAAGCCTTTTGCGTTCCAGGGCCACAGTGACTCTTTCAAACAAATTCCGCAACTCTGGCAGGCTCTGGCCCTAGTGGGCCCCGTCTTCTATCTCCGACATCTCTTTGAGGCGCGCGTGAAACACAACGCGCCATCGACCCGGGCCTGGTGGTGATCGGACAGCGAGCCACCCAACGCTCGCCGTCCGCAGGCCCGAATTCATAGATACCCACTACGGAAATAACAGACTAAGACAATTCTATCACTAAAATAAACTAACTGCGTTAATTCGTTTTACAAGTTATTATCTATAGCTGCATGACTCACAGTTAAAAACAAAAGAAAAGTTCTTCAACCACATAATTTATGAAAAGTATTTCTTGTGCCTAGTCGCATATTTTTTTTTTGTAGTCGCAACTACAAAATTTGAAACAAACAAAACCCACTAACTCTTCTCAAATAAATCAGCTAAACCACCGCCCAAAAGCCGCAATTCGTCTGAAAAAATCCACTGAAAATTCTCCATCGGCCGTGCGTTTATCTCTGCGCGTCCAAATCCTCCAATCACAATAGATCGGGTGCGCGCGCGCTGACGGACGAACACAGCGCAAGCCAAAATAACCGGTGACATTTGCCGCGCGTTCGGAATCGAACTATAATACACTGGTGTGAAATGCGACGCAATTACGTGCTGTGGTTAGCGTGTTTTTGTTCTCTTGATTAGATTTTAATGTGGTGGATGGGTTGTGGTTCTGTGTGGAGTATTTAAATTGGAGAGATTTCCGGGATTGAATATTTTACAATGCATTTGCTCTTTTCTAAAATTGGTGTTTCATCGTATTTTAACACCGACTTCCGAAATTGAAGTTAGAACTTTGTAGTGTTTTTTTTTATTTGGGAGTCGGTTGTATTTTTTTTGTAAAAAAGCTTTTTATTTTACACTTTTGTGTTTAGTGGTACCCCCATACCTTACAACACCACTGGAAAATCACAGGAAAGGAAAACACGCAATTTCGTTTACTTGGATGATTTATTTTCTATTTCCTCCGGCTATTTTGATTAAAAAACCAAACTACTGAACCGATTTTTATAAAATTTCTATGGGACTAATTGAATCTTTTTCACTTGAAAAAAGATTTTTTCAAATCGGTTCAGATATGACGGAGTTACGAGGTAACAAACATTTTAAAAAATACAACTGAATTGAGAACCTCCTCCTTTTTTTGAAGTTGGTTAAAAATGAAATGCAATGGAATCATATTTCAAGTTTTCGAAACTTGAAATATGATTTCAGAATGATTTTTTATCACTCTCACTCTATCATCGGGCATCGAAGCTCAATAAATGAATATATGTACTAATATAGCTAATATTAAAAACAAACGAGTTCACTTTCAATTTGTTTTGCGGTCATTTTAATGGACTTTTGACTTAATTTTTTACATTTCACAGACTAAAATCGCAATACCTTAAAAAGAAGACAATTTTCTAATGTTGGCTTTTTCATATTATGATGTCAAAAGACAAGAATAGGCAGCATTCTTGCAATGTCTTCTGTACTTCAATCTCTCGCGCGTGCAACCTTTGGATGGACTAAAAGACCTGAAAATAAAAACAAGGGTAGTCTGCGGTATCTTGCTAGTAAATTAGCATTAATTTACTAGCAGGATACCGCAGACTAATTGTTGATCAAAAATTGATTTTATTAAAAGATATTTTAATACGTCAGGTAATTAAAACTATAACGTACCTAATAATAAATCAGGATAAAGAACAATGTGAAACAGTCTATCTGCGGCTGTCAACTAACGATAACAAACAGCAATAAAGGCAAGATGGATGGCTGAGATGGATCACAGCCAAAACCAGCACTAATGCGGTCAAAAAGGAGCATAGACAAACTAGAGGAAGCTTGAGTGGTTAGCTATTGAGCGCGATAAACTGTTAGCACACCGGGATGTGTGATCACCGAGACTGACCTTTTTTGAGGTAGGAAATAGTCTCCACGATGACTGAAACTTCGTTTTCCAACCTGAGGATCTGGCTCTTTCCAAAAAAAAAGATCGAAAAAAAGATTAATATCATATATCAATGTAGAAATAAGGGCTGCGTAAATTCGTCATTGAACTTTTTAAGCTGAAAATTTGCTTGCTGAAAAAACCCACATACATACATACATAGGCTGATAAACACATTACCCCTCCTTTGCGTCGCTCAGTCGGGTAAAAATGACCACCTTAGTTTTTTCAAAAGAAGTGTTGAAATCTTTCAGATTCAGATTCAGATTTATTTATTGTTTGTTTGTTGTTATTATTTATTGCTTTATAATTTCTGTTTTCCATGAATCATCTTATTCAGATGAAAATAAAATATGTAGAGAAATCTCGGAAGAGAAGCATCGGATAACTGATACAAATTATCAGGCATGGGCCAAGCGAGTCTGGCTTTCTCCATCGAACACTCGTTCTCCAAAGAATTACAGCATCTTCAAGAAGTATTCGAGGTTCTTGAACGGTTCTAGCCCATGTTATTAATAACTATAACTTTTTCCCGCGACTTCATAAGCGCATATCCCGTTTTCCCGTTCCGGAATAGCGTAAAGCCTTCCTCATGAATGAAAAAAATATTATATACAAACGAATTATATATATGTATTTACAAATTTTTCAAATTCGACTGGTAGTTCCAGAGATTAGCTCGTTCAAACAAACAAACTCTGTAGCTATATTATAATATTATATTATTACATATTATAGTACCTACCTATAGATTATCATAATTTCCGCTATTATTATCACCAGACGGTGCTTATCCAGTTTCAACCCTAATACGGTTACGTTAACGCAGTTCACATTCTTATATCGAACCTTATGAACCAGGATCAGACGACTCGATTTCTTGGATTTCTGGAGATTCCTTTCATATGAGAGTTATCAGACTACCAGAGCCTTTTTTGTTGTCACTCTTGTTTGCGGACACTGACTGATGTTTCGATAGATTAAAGTTCTAAGTTGAGCTACACGATAGGTTTCTGAAAAATGCTTGCACTGTTTGGACAAGTCCACTTTAACCTACATGGTTCTCATATCATCTGTCAAATACATTAACAGCCTTATTCATAAAAACGTTATAACCATTACATAACTAAAATACTCATAAGCAGATTCTTTATTCAAAATTTTCAATGGCGAATTTGAATTTAGAATCGCTTAAACAGTATTTGAACTAAGTAATGTTTAAAAATGTTTTATGAATTACTCCCCTGTTATAGGGTTACTGTATAGAGATGGATATTAAAAGTGACCTTGACCTTTGATTTTGTATCCTTGTTCCTTCTCAGAGTAGTCAGCTAGGAAAACCGACCTCGTTTAGATTAATTTGTCAAAAAAAGATTGACGGGTAAAAGAGTTATTTGAAACCTATCTGCAAAGTAAATATAATTTAAGAATTATGACTTTTTACAATTTGACATGGCTCCTACAACCACGCAAATTCAGAATAATCGTACAAGCCTGTAGGTCAGTTTCCATTCCCAGCATCTAAATCTCACACATGTTTGTGTTTTGTCTGTTTGTCTAAACAATGTCGTGACGCTGGGATGTTTTGTTCGACGCATGAGTCAGGGCAATTGAAATCATCGGGCCAGACTCCCAAATAAGGGTGTTTAGTTACTATGCTGAGTTTCTACAGTTTAGCTATGATATTAGTACCATGATCACAGTTTGATAACGTGTTGACAAATGGAATGAGGACATCTCTAAAGAAATATAAAAGGAATGTTATAGGTACTTACCGACTTTGTTTAGGTGAGTTAGAATATTACCTAGTTATAGTAGGCGCCAGATAAATGTGGAATAAAGTACATTGACCTTTCCCTAATAACTGTTCATAGGTACCTGAACAATTAAATATGAATCGTTTTTCATTATTAGACAATGTTAAGGATCACGAGAGATGATGATTCGGGACAGCTTTGTGTCATTAATTCCGTTTTTCAAATTAAAAATGTCAATAATTGTAGGTGGGTCAATGACCGTTATTCCACGATTATCTGGCGCCTACTATAGTAAGTACCAACTGTAGAAATCACAGAACGCTGCGGTTATATTTCGATAGTAGATACTTCTCCTGTATCTGACGGGAACGGTACAGTGATCGCTTAGCAACTGCTGCTGGGTACCTATTATGACGTCTTAAGACCATTATGATTACGGTGTGGGAGGGAGACGGAGTTATACAAGGCGTCATGATGGCATTGGCACGTCATAGTAGGGCTGGTACGTGAAGTCCTGGTTTTAAAACCGGGTCGGACCAAAAGTTATTGAGATTTATCCAGAAAAAAGTAGCAGCACAGAGTCTGCACAAATTAATTAACCTGCCTAGCCTTCTCCCAAGTGTGTTGTTGTTGGCTTCCAGTCAGTTGTCTTCCATGTGAGGACCATGTAGATCGCAATATTAGGGGTTCATTTTATGTTGGTCTGGCAGTTTGAGTTGTTTATGCGGTCTACCCTAATGTCCTTAATTTGGTAGTGTTCGTCAAATCGTTGAGCTC
Organism: Mamestra brassicae; assembly: GCA_905163435.1. Classification (NCBI taxonomy): domain Eukaryota; kingdom Metazoa; phylum Arthropoda; class Insecta; order Lepidoptera; family Noctuidae; genus Mamestra; species Mamestra brassicae. Next base: position 5,299,359 of record LR991013.1, on the reverse strand, counting down.
CTTAAAGTTCTAAGTTTGAGCTACACGATAACTGACAAAGCACTGTCTGGACTCAGGACAGGTCCACTCAAATCTGTGTGACTTTCTTCAAAAGACTACTTCAGACACTGATCTGTATGGTCCTCATATAACGTATTGTGAATGTCAGGACCATGTAGATCGCAATATTAGGGGTTCATTTCATGTTAGTCTGGCAGTTTGAGTTCTTTATGTGGACTACCCAAATGTCCTTACTTTGGCATTGTTCGTCAAATCGTTGAGCTCCTTAAAGTTCTAAGTTTGAGCTACACGATAGCTGAAAAATGCTTGCACTGTCTAAACAGGTCCACTCAAATATGTGTGGTACTTTCCTCAAAAGACCACTTCAGACATTAACCTACATTGTTCTCATACGATTTGACCAGTACGATTGTATCTGGTCTTTAAAAGAGACTTTGACCTGAGTTTTTTTCGGTGTTTCTTTTCAGGGAAGCCAGCTAAGAAACACCGGCCTCATCTAGTTTAAAAATGACCAAAACACATTGACGTGTAAAACTGTTATGTTTAACCTACCTACTTACAAAATAAATATAATTTAGTCTAACCGGATGCAGTTGAGTACCAGTATTTTACATGGGTCGACTGCCTGTCCGAGCTCCACAACCCAGTAACTAACTGGCTAATGCGGTAACCCCTTGGCGAGACTGATGCCCGATATTCAGCCTTCTGACTATTCGTCACGATTTCCTAAGATCTACAAATTACAACCGGGGCCAACGGCTTATGGAGCTTTAAAAAAAATAGTTATTAATAATATTGGTTATATATATCTAATTATAATAATTATTATTCGTTTTTTATTTTGTTTATCTATAATATAAATTGAAAATTTGTAGGTAATGTATAATTTTCAATTTAAATGTAATTTAATGTAATGTAATTTATTGTTTAGTTTAATTGTATGATCCAAAGTTGATTTAAATAAATAAATAATAATAAAGCACAGGGGAATCTTAGTATGTTAAGATGGTCACCCATCCCCGGACCGACCTCGGCCACGAACTCCTTAAAAATTACTAGTTAATTGTTGCTTGGCAAAGGTTAGAACTCATTAAGTAACAGACGAAGTGTAGGAATACCTCTGCCTTACCCTTCGGGCTAAACCGCTTCGGGCGTGATGTCGTGTTTGTCTTATGAATGTCTTCCCCTAATTAGTCTGTAACCCTTTAGTCCATTTTAGCGGCCATTATTGCAATTGCAAGTTTCAATATAAGTTCAAAGCCAATGTGATTTGTGATTGATTATATCCTGTATGAAGTTTATAAATTACTAAGAAAAACTTAATGTTAACAGTTATGAAATATTTATGGGAATATGAATTTACCTAAGACTTCGTTTTTCTTGAAGTTAGATTGAAGTTTTGACGTTATTCGAATTAGTAGCTGTACTTCGCTACATCTGACAAAGATTTGGCATTAAATTAAATCATAAATTAATCGCCAATTGAAACAGTGGCCAAAGGTGCCTCCATATGTTATTATAATATCATTAAAGAACTTATATCCTCTTACTAATAGTTCAGACAAAAAATTAAACAAAAACTTTACAAGTCAAGAAACTAAACGCTACCAACTTAGAAGTTAAAGGTCTACAATTACGAAACCATGAGCTTTGTCGTATCCATTGCGTTACCAGCTTACAACCGCTACAGAACAGATGTTATCTGAACAAAAACAAAAAACGCAATGTAAGACTAAGACAATACCTTAGTGTTGCGCTGAGCGACAAGCCGATATGTCGAAGGTCAAAGCGCGTATTTTAAACACGCTCCAGTTTCAAAAGACTTGTACAAAAAATCATCCGCATTGTCGGGCATACAGTTAACCCTAAACTAAAGACCCTTTCTTAGTTTTTTGGCAGAAAAAAACGCCGAACGGAGACGGCGGGCACGGCGCAACTTATTCGTGGCCGGGCGGTTGCAGCGCGCGGTCGCACCTCTAGCTGTGACGTCACGCGCGCTTCCAGGAGCGCGGGAAAACTCGCGCCGAACTCGCGCACTGAGGTTTCCATCTTTAAAAATAATCCACCGAATCGCATTCGAAGAATCGATTATTTTCGATAACACAGTAACGCGCCGTGTTTATTATTATGATTCGTACAAATTAAACCGTGTATTGTTTTAAATATTTCGACATTGTCGGAATTCTATTGTGTGACTCTTAATTGTTTAATGTTTTGCTTAATCTAGGGCTTTGTCGAGATGAATCCGTTTGGGTTTACATTTTTGCCGTGATATAAACAATTGATAATTTCGCGGAGGAGTCGAGCGTGTTTTTATGAATGTTTTTGCGTATCGGCCGGTGGAGGGGGAAGGGTGGGGCCTCGCTTGACTCGTCCCTCTCCTAGCCAGTATTTTGATTTAGTTTCCGAGACTTACGCAGATGTGGCAATTTTTTCAGTCGCGTGAGTATTTCGCGCGCGACTGTTACATTTTCCGTGTTTCGGACGATTATTTTTATTTAGTTTCGACTTCTCGCGGAGTTAACATTGAAACTTTTTATTTCAGGTGACTGTTATTAGAAGTTTTAGTAGAAAAGACTTGGATTAGTTATATAAACTGTGTTGTACAACTGTGGTCATTGTGTGTTAGTGACACTATGGATTTATGGTGATAAACAGGAGTGAACATTGTGCATGACCACCGTTTTGTTTTATCGAGTTTAGTTCAAGTTTGGATGTCTTAAATTAAGGTAAGATTTTATTTTTATTTACTTCTTTCTGCTTGAAATAATTACACAATATTTGTGTAATCAATTTTAATGTGTTACAAAATAATATCGTGTAATAAGACCGCCACCATTCATGGTATTCCATTTTTAAAAATAAAATATCAGCAAAGTTAATTGCAAGTTTCTCAAAAACTTTCAATTTATTTATTATTATTTTGTTTCACGTTTTTAATTAGCGATTATTTTATAAATTAACATTTAACTTTACTTTATTAACAAAACAAAATAGCTGGCATTAACTTTTAAATTAAAGTGTCATGTGATCATCAATTAGATTTGAAAATTAGCTTTAAATTGAAAACTTCGAAAGCTTCTTTTAAACAAATTCAGATAAAATATAAGTTTTTAAAGTAAACAACTCTATTACGAGCCATATTTATAACTTAATATATCATAATCTGTTGTTGCAAAACGTGTAATTACATTACTACATTAATTATAATTAGTTAGATACAAAATTCTAGTCATATTATCAACACTTTTACTAATTACTGGTAAATCATCCGATATTAAATAACTATAACTAAGGAAGCAACAACACACAAGTCTTATAAGAATGTCCAACTTCTGTTCTAACTTAAACTTTTCTCACAAACTTACCATCTGCCCACCCCTCTAACTCACAGCATGAACATACAAAAGATACATATCTCAAGATGCTGGAACGTGCATTTTTTCCCTTATCTCACAATCTAGATCAGATACTGAACAACATCTAGTATCAAAGCATCAAGGGTCATAGGTCGTGTGGTTAGAAGATCAAGCTCCAACCGACGCTATAGCGGGAACGATTCCCGTTTGATGCGATTTATAAAGTTGATACTTATTGTTTTTTTTTAAACTGACAATTGAAATCTGTATGTTAGAAGTCCGAACTAATATTATAAAGAGGCGATAAATGATAGAAACGAAATTACTTCTTTGTAGGTCTTCATCTTTGAAACTATTGATCTGATTAAGATAATTCTTTTACTGATATACAGCTTTGCTATCGCTTAATATCTTAGGCTACATTTTATCCTGAAAAAATGAACGGTTGATGTAGGATAGGCCACTGGAGTGAAGCTTCGGGCAACACCTATAGTTTATTGTTAGTTTCAAACAATTTATTTTCTTCTTATTCGACATCTAGTATAATGTAGTGCCATTTAAATTAGAAGTTAATCAATCTATAATTTAGTAGCCTCATTTATATATAGATTGCATGTAAATTAGGTATTACAAATAGTCTTATTTATAAAAATAAACTAACTGGCCGTATGATTTGTGTTTATATTGACTAGCAGATTCTTAATTCAAATTTTGAATTTAGATAACCTCTGTGCAATTTATGTTTAGTTTTTTTTTAAATGCTTATATAAATATGGCTGTACAGAACTAGAACTTACAGTATTATAGATAACTATTACAGAATATTTGTACGATTCAGAGCTCAGAGGTGACCATCATAAGCTTTTATGATGGTTGATTTAATAATTAAAAGCATTCAAAACTTCACAGAGGTTTTCCAGATCAACTTACTTAATGGTTAACTTACGTGATGTTAATGTTAATATATACATACCTAAAATCACACCTTTCATTCTATGGGAGCAGGCAGAAACTAAGCGTTTCCAAACGTCTTTTATAATGCGCACAGCAAAGGAGTGGAACTCTCTGCCTGCGTCTGTGTTTCCGAACGCATATAACCCTAACCTCTTCAAAGTTAGAATGAACAGGATTCTTCTGGGTAAGCTCGCTCCATCGTCCACTTTGTCTCTGTCATCTATGACCTAGACTAGAGTCAAGAGCAAACCCATCTCAAATAAAATAGTAAAAAAATGCCACTAATCGTCACTTGCTAGGAATGATTATTTTTAGATACTAATTTTGCTTCGTTTACATTGATACAATGGTCATATACGCTCTTAAAATTAATACTGTAATCTATTTAACTGTCAAATTAAAGAAAATAAAAAAAGATACAGTGTAACATTTCCGAAGGTTAATGCTACAAAGTTCGTCGAGCTTTTTCTCAACTTTGAGAATAGCTGCTGAATCTGAAAGTCCGCACTTTTAGAGAAAAGTTTACTTTACAGGATTTTCAATTGTTTTTTTCGTAATTAATGGAAGTATAATGGTATCAACTGTTTTCTTATTTTAATGTGTATTTAATTAATTTGCTAATACAGCGCATGGTGATAATATAGAGTAAAAGTTTGAAAGATTTAACGTGTTTCGAGTTATGACTTACTTTTGCCTTAGTAAAATCACAGTAATATAATATTTACTAGCACTTTGCCCGCGACTTCGTACGCGCATATCCCGTTTTTTCCCGTTCTTGTATAACTCCCTTCCTCCTGAATCTGGCTATCATATACAAAAATAATTTTCCAAATCCGACTGGTAGTTCCAGAGATTAGCGCGTTCAAACAAACAAACAAATTCTTCAGCTTTTTATTACATTTGTATAGATTAGGAAAATTTGTACCTTTCCGGATATCAAGATTTAAAGGCCCACAAAATAGTAGACCAGCCTCAGTAGTTAGCTATACAAGTATTCTTATGAACATTTATAAGTTGTTAAGATAAGTAGAAACTCTTCAAAATTCGGAAGATTTTTGTGCTTTGGTGGACCGCATTTCTCTGGTATATATAGCTTATAATTTTCGCACAACTGGGATATAGGCCTCCTCATTGGGATAGAGAGTGAACTTTTATCTACCGCGGTCCCAGAGCGGGTTGGTAGACGTCATATGCCCCAGGATTTCGGAATTTGTTCTAGAAAGTCACCGCGGCCCTGGAACGCAAAGGGCTTTAGAAGGAACACGGATGGGTTTTAGTCAGTAAGAGTCTGACACGCCCTTCCGCCTCACCCAGAGCGGAAGAAGTTATTTGATGGTTTCACATCCTTAAAAAAAAGACGTCATATGCCTTCGAATTTAAAAGAAAATGAAAAGGTTAAGATTGTAAAATATAGCGTGAAATTGTTTTTTTTTTTTTTATATAAGACACGGATATATTGGAAACTATTCAATTTGGACGGGATTTATTGTAAACAAAACGATTATTTCATAATATATCGAGAAATTATAATCTAATAAAGATTTATTACAATGTTACGGAGTCTGCAATTTTCCGGTGACATATAAGGAACAACCAATTGAAAAATACCTTTGAAAGGCTAACACTTAAATGACAAAGTAATAAAATAATTGATCGAAATTAATTAGTAACAACAAGGTTTAAATAACAAGGTTGCAATTTATATCTGTCTTAGTATTGTTAATATCAGAAACTGAACGTTAATAGGTTATTAGGAAAAAATATCTGCAAGGTTGTATTAGACATTGCCAAAAGTATTGTTTCTATCCGGATTTGGACGAACATTTTTCTTTGCAAGATTAAAACAAAGTAAATTCATCATCTGCCTAGCCTTTTCCCAACATATTGGGGTCGGCTTCCAGACAAACTGAATTTAGCTGAATACCAGTGTTTTTCGAGGAGCGGCTATCTACCAGACCTCCACAACCCATTAACTGGGCAACACGGTAGTTCTTGGTAAGACTGGAGTCCGATTTTCTGGCTTCTGAAAATCTGTGACGATTGCCAATGATCTATAACGCATAATCAGCTTATAATTTTTGCACAACTGGAATACAGGCTCCCTCACTGGGATATAGAGAGGCTCTACCGCGGGCCCAGAGCCTGCGGTTTGGTAAACGTCATATGCGTTGCGGAATTTGTTTGAAAGAGACACCGTGGCCCTGGAACGCAAAGGGCATTAGGAGGAACTCGGATGGGTTTTAGTCAGTAAGAGTCTGACACACCCTTCCGCTCCGCCCAGAGCGGAAGGAGTCATGATAATTTCCCATCACAAAAAAAAAAGAAGAAAAATTACCAATCAGGCATTTAAAACAAAATAATAAATGTTAAATAAAATTATTAAAATAGTAAATATCAATAATTATAGGCTATTTCCAGTACAGCATTTCAGTCATTCTTAGGAGTAGTCGACGAATTAAATTCAGTTCAACCAAAGCCAATCACAGTTCGGGTTATCAACAAATCAAAATAATTATGTTTATAATCGTTTATCAAATTAATTACTGAAGTTAATTGATTGTCTAAAAGCGTATAAATCATAAGCTGATAGAAACTAATTCGACATAAATAAGCTATGGAGCTATAAGTTAGAGCTTTTGAATTAAGTAACTATCTACTAGAAAAGTAATTCAATCTTGATTGGGTTAATTTTATTAATATTATGATAAACTTTTGCTCGTGACTTCGTGCACGCATATCCCGATTTTTCCCCGTTTTCGTAGGATTTTCCCGTTACCGTATAATCTATAGCATTCCTCATGAATGTGGCTATCATATACAAAAATAATTTTCAAAATCCAACTGGTAGTTCCAGAGATAAGCGCGTTCAAACAAACAAACATACAAACTCTTCAGCTTTATTATAATATATAGTATAGATTTTAATCTAGTTATCGCTTAAACACTATTGTTTTATGCTTTTTTTTTAAGATGAGAAATCATCAAATGACTTCTTCCGCTCTGGGTGGAGCGGAAGGGCGTGTCAGACTCTTACTGACTAAAACCCAGCCGTGTTCCTTCTAAAGCCCTTTGCGTTCCAGGGCCGCGGTGACTCTTTCGAACAAATTCCGCAACCCTGGCAGGATTTTTTATGCTTGAACACCAAAACGTATCAACTCAGTTTCTGGACATGCTGCTTATTGAAAACTTTTGTTTTTAAACATAGCTGGTTGTTATTTTTGCAAACGAGGATACATACCTAATGTTTAATGAAACACAAGATATTTACTTTATTATAATAATAATATTATAATATATATTTTTTGAAGCGACGGGTGAACATTTGCAGTAGATTAAACTATTTAATATTTTTAACTTTGACATTTCAAATGGGTAAATACCTGCCATTTGAAATGTCAAAGTTCCATCACGCAATAAATACCAGGAATTAAAGAATATACTTCACACATTTTTACGCTAGCATCATGATTTTGCATTACAATTGTAACAGCATCCTGTGATCAAGATTTTATTTTATAACTGCCTAACATATTGTTTAACTTACTCAATATGGCAATATTATTTGCCTGACATTAATACTCAGACGTTAAATATTATCAAATCCGTATAACACACAGGGATCCGTATGATGGTTTGACATGTAGAAAACCATGACATCTTTAAATAAAAAATCCAATCAGAAAACTAGTAGCTATCATACGATAAAAAGCAATAATAATAGAATATATTTCAAGGAAAAGAAATTAATTTACAGACTACATATCACGAAGTATTTTCCAATACGAAAATATTTAGATAATTTAGGAAAACCATCTAGGTTTATCTCTATAAATTGCCTCTAAGAAAATCCAACCCAAAATATCGCATATAGACAATAGGAATTTAATTCAGCAGTGTATATCGAAAAGTTTAAAGATTATTTTGGCAAGGCACAATGATTGTGTTTGGCAAGCACTTAATTTGTTGAAAGAAACATTGTAGCCGACAGTACGACTTATGCGATGAAAAATATCTAAATCACTTTTTGTTTTTCATTTTGTTACATTGTTGAACCTTGGGAATTGAATAGTAAAAGGATTTTATTGTTTACATAATGTTTGACTTGTTGATTGGGTACTGTTAACTAGTAATCAATCAATTATTGTCCACTGCTGAACCCAAATATTTCAAGGTACTTTTCCCCACTATTCAAAACTTAACTTCTTCAACTCAACTAAAAATGAAGACTGACGTGAGACATCTATCAAATATGGCGTCAACCGAAACATAATGTCGACTACAAGACACATAAAGTAGTTACTCACTAACATCAAATAGGTATTTTCCATCACCACTTCCCAATTTATTTACACTCGGCGTAGCTCGTCTACTTCTTCCAAACATCTCTAAATGTCTTAATTTCAAATTTGACCTCATTTCTAGCCAAAATTATCTACTTTCACACAACCTTATTTCTTTGGTCTTCATCTACCCTATAAGGGTAACTTAGGTCCTTGTTTGACAACAAATCGCTTCTTTACTTTAATAACGTGATTAGTCCGACAATTTTTTTTTTTTTTTGACGCTTATTGGAAAAATCAAATCGGTCACGGCGGTTTAAAAAAAATTAACCGTCCGACTTATCACGTTATTGAAGCAAAGAGGCAAAATATATTTAGAATATTTTTAGACAAAAAAAAAACAAATACAAACAAAACAGATTCAAATTAGATCATACAGAACCTTGTTATCAAATCGAGTAACACCTTATAAGTTTTTGTTAGAATACCGATGTTTTTGCGACGATTCTCGGAAACACGCTATTTAGAACGAGGAAAATCCAAAAATTTATTAGATTCTGTTTGTTTTTATAATATTCTTCTCGAATTTATGGATTCCTAGTACTTGTTGAAAAAGTGTGAATTGGACGTTTCGTAAAAATTGTGATTAGGTGTTTTCCCGACCTCGATATTATAATACCTAGATATTAATTGCTGGTTTGTTATTTCAAATACTGATTTTTTAATTAATTCTTAAGAGTCATCTCGATGTATTCATAGTTTTCAGGACTTGTCCATTAATTTTATGAAAAACCTAAACTAATGAAGAAACAATAGAAATTCACTTGATATCAATAATATTTAATTGACGTTTTAAATACGACCTACTGTCTAATAGTTTTGAAAGGTCTTTCTTACTCTTTCAAGAATACTTATTTTTAGAGAATGAGCTTCTTAGATCAAAGTCTTACAGAAAGTCAAAATTAAAAATAAAATCAAGCTAGTCAATCACTCCATTACCAAATTGCCAATATTACCCGCTGAATATAGAAATTGTAGCCATACTATTATATTGCATTTTGTCAGCAATTAAATATAAGCACAAACTATGCTGATGAAATAAGCACAAACCGCTTACATTACTCATAATTATTTCAACCCTATATGTCTATATGAATTTATTATCCCGTATTCGCGTGATATATGCTTGACAAATCATAAATTATGAATTTAATTATTATTTCATGCAACACACCACCAAACGACAGTTGCATTGTAAATAATAGCAGCCTCCAAAAATGTACTATGAGAAAAATTCGTCCTCAATTTTTGAATAAGGTCGTTCGTTACGTTCATTCGGTCAGTCATTCATTCATTCTACCATCGGTCAGGATTTTGACCGGAAGTGGCCCTTATCAGGCGGCGGAGGTGACGTCACAAACCACGAGCACAATCAATGTGAGCCGAACGTGATTGTTATATAAATAAAACATATTTTTTTTCTTTACCTTCTGAGTAAAACAATGCGAAACGGGAAATGTTTGAGTTTACGCAAGATAAACAACTTGCAAATGTAAGAGGAAGTTATAATTACGTTAATGTAAGTCAACAAACATCTAACATTATGAATTTCAGTTGCAACTATAAATAAGTCCCTGTGAAATGGGTAATTGATTAATATTTTTAGTGGGCAACACTCGTAAATTTTTAAAACATCAATGAGCGGGCATAGTTAGCAGCGTACAACAGCGTTCGAACTTCAAATACTATCACGCCGCTTGCTGGAACCTCGTACGTGTGTCATATATTGCCCTCCATTGTGATTCCAAGTGGCTTTCCAATAAAAAATACATTTCCTAATTTACTGGAGTCGCCGTAAGTATTGTGTTGAACAATGGCCCTGACTCATGTCACGTGATTCATTCAAATATCGAACGCTTCAACGATATCGATAAAAGTAGTCGATTTTCAAAAAGTTCCGACCTTATCCAACCGTTCGATATGGAATGAATTTTGAAATTCAATTGTTTTGTGAATAATCGGCGTGCCTTTTTTAATGAGTGTAACTGACCTTTATTTATAAACTAGCTTTTGCCCGCGACTTCGTAGGCAGGCGCATATGCCGTTCCTGTAAGCTTAAAGCCTTCTTCATGAATGTGGCTATCATAAACAAAAATAGTTTTCTAAATCCGACTGGTACTTCCAGAGATTAGCGCGTTCAAACAAACTATTCAGCTTTATTATAAATATTGTATACATAAACTAGCTTCCCGTAGAAACCGTGTAGTTTTCCGAAATGACACTCGACGATAGAGAAGTTTTCTATCAATGAGAGAATTGTTGTAATCGGATCGGTACTCCCGATACTTACAAATATATTAACAAACAATTTTTAACGCAACCAAAGATTAGAAAGTTCATTGTCACTCATTTTTTTATGTAATATATTTAAAAAAAAATTAGGTGTAAACTTTTCACAAATTCAGTTTAACTGATATAATAAGTTGAGTTTTCCACTTGAAACACCGACAGGAAACAAAATGATCTTTCGTCAAAATTGAATATTTGTACAATTGGTATCTAAATGTGAGTGTACTTACAATAGGTACCTACCTACTAATTTGTTATAAGTATTGTATCACCTAAATAATAACAGCTGTTTAGACATTCGTAACCTTCCTTTAGGAATGTCTCATGTAACTTAAAATTGGTTAGAACTTTTAAGTTACAAGTTCATAGTCAAGGTACGTTTGCCGAAGTCAGTCTGTGGATGGGTGACCCGAAAATCTGACACCAGACCTGTCAAAGGGTATCTAGTGATACTGGAAGTTTACCTTATTTAAGTTTTTATTAGTAATCGTGTAACTTAGTGCTTAGATTGGTGATTCAGTTATGTGTTTTACACTCGAGAGCAAGAAATGTAAGCTTTTCCATTTATTAAATGTGGAAGATTAAAAGAAGAAGCGATGGTTGTTTCTAATGATCATGTGGAAATTTTGTGAAATATTTCCAGTGGTACAGTAAAAGGATCTTGAACAGTTTATTAATCAATCCAACTTAATTCGCTTATTTCTTCAACTTTTTGTAACGCCTTTTACAAACAACCTAATTTATTATCCTTTTAAAACAATCGTTCAAAAGTTCAATTATAATTACTTGCTAACAACTTAATTTGCTAAGAAATATGAACTATCTAGTTCAATTATTTTTTACTGATAAGCAAAAATACTAATATCAATTTCTTATTAGAACTACTTAAGTAGTACTTAATATCGCCATGCTGCCATTTATATCAAAAGTACTTAAGTTTTCCGTCCTTAGCCAGTGTATCGGCTGTCTGTCTGTCTGTCACGTCAACTAAGGCCCTTTCAAGGAGTATATTAACCGTTTAAGGTTGCAAATAGGCAATTTATAAATTGATCACTTCTAATTCGATACTAAAATGGAAATTATTATAAGTTTTTATGCGTTTTTCTGGATTTCTGTACGTTATTAAGGTTCGATGGGGCTGTTCGATTTGAATTGAATGACTTGTTTGTTTGAAATTAGTTCTGTTATGTTGGTAGTGAATGTTTAGCAAACTTATACGCCTGTTGACAGATCGAGAGTGTAACTATTTTTAAAGTGATATGATAATAAGGTTAGGTGTTGAATAGTGGAGTTTGTGTTTAGTCCAAATTGTTTATCTTCTCTGTATTGCAAACATCACGCCTTTATTTTTCAAGTGTGTTTTGTTTCTATATTGGAATGATTTCCTAAAACTGCTGTAACTTGGCTGTCGGTTAAATGGTACCTAATGGAGTGTGTTCCTTCAAACGGAAAGTTCTAAAGTCAATGTGTAATGATTTGACCCCGGTAACTAGGAGACGAAATTGGGTGGTTTTCAAGTTATCGAATCCTCTAGTCTATCAGAATGTAAGCTTTAGAACTAAAAGTTATATTTTCAAGTTTCAACTAGAAGTCTTAATGGTGTCTTTACTTTCTTAAAACTAATAAGCTTAGAAATTACAAATAATTGTTAGATCATTCAAAAGTTACGTGCATTAGCAAAAATAAATGACACAAGTCTTGTTTCACATTTCATTGATGCTGGTTTTATGTAACTGCCAATAAAAATGCAAATGAAAAAAAAACGACACAAAAACCTACATTAATTTGCGTTATCTACAACGTTACAGATAAAAATGAAGGTAATTTATTCATTTTCATCTTAAATGTAAACATGTGTCCAATAAAATCAACACCAGCAGACAACACAAATATTATTATTAAACTTTGTATCGAAATAATTCGATTTTGTCGTCGCATAATTATCATAATAAACGGACACATTGCAAAATCGTGCATTCTCTGCATCCCTTTCTTACAGTATCGCCTTTCCGCTCTTCATATGCAATTCCCGTAAACCAATTAGCGGACCATTTTCACCCTTCAACCCTTCAGATAAGATCCAGTTTTCTTCAAGCAAATATTTTCAAGAACACAGCTGCGCTCTCATACTACAGGCGGACAACGACTGTATTTGTAAGCATATAAGTTTCCTTTTGTTTTGTGCAAAAGCAATCAATGAGGCACTCGCGATGAAATGCGAAATGGATTATTTTTTCAAAAATGGAATTAAGAAGAGACAATAACGTTCATTGTTTTTAAAGATGGCGGACGGGACGGGCTCAAATATGAGATTATTACTTGTGTGTTTCGCTTATGATAATTTTATAGCCCACAAAGGCACAATAGCGAGTTTATTTTAATGCGAAATTATTATTGTAGTTGTGCATAACGAAAACGGAAATCCATCTTGTTATTCCGGTTGCTAACAAAAAAGCTATAAAGTATAAAGTGAGTCTTTCAGAAACAGGAAACGTGGTGTTGAACTTCTTTCTCTGCTCTAACTCAAATTAAAACGCGTTATTTATAAAATAACTTGTTATTATTTTTCGCTAAGCCGCGCTACTGAACTAAACTAGTGGGATATTTTTTCAATCGGAATTTTTATAGCTATTTTAGATACTTCATTTTTATCGCACGGTTTGAAAAAAGTGTAGTTTTACCTCATGCGCCTACCAATTTCATTAGAAGCTAACATTTAATTTAATGTTTGCAAAAAATAATCTATAACTTAATTTCGGAAACGTTCTAACAGGTGGCTATTCAATTATCTTTATTTAACCCGTTATTTTTTTTTAAATTGATTTATCTTCCCATAAAATATAGACGTGAAACAGCAAAAGATAAAGCCGTAAAGTTCTCAATTCATAATAGTCTTTAAATAACGAAACTAGCCAAAAAATCTCAATTCAACATTTCAAAAAGCAACATTCTAAATCAAAAGCTCAATTTAAAAAAAGAACAACAAACCAGCGATGTCAACAGAAAAATCGACTAAACTAAAGTACAGTCCATCTGGCAGCTGCGATATAGATTAGAGACGTGACGTGTCCCATACTTCCAGAAAGCTGAATAGTGTGGCGAGTCATTTAAATAGAGCGGTCCCTCAATTGGGGTTAATTCTCGTGTTTAAGGAATATGTGAACAGTTAATTATGAGGACGGAGGACGGAGAACGATATGGCGCAACATATTTGGAATGGTTTGATGATCGATTCAGTTAAGGAGTATTTGAATACGAAAAGTTTCTTGAAGGGATTGATGATAATTTTCATGAATTTTTCATGTTGTTGATAGTTTGCAAGTACTTTTGCTTTTTCGGCTTCGCTCGCGTTAAAGAAGTCTATAAACTCGTCTCCACGGTCCCATTTATCTCTGTACTAAAATTCATCAAGTGTGGTGATTTAGGCGACGAATTCACTTTCGCATATATAAAATTAGTAAGGCTTTTAGTACAAGCAGTTTCTTCAGCAAAAAGCTTCCTGTTTGTAAAGCTAACAAGATCAAAAGCTCATATTCTAAGAGAAACCACGTGCACACCCAAGAAATACAATAAAATCAATTTGCTCTCCACAAAATAGTTTCGGGCCGTTAAAAACTTTCAAATCAATCCGGAAACTTCAAATTCTAATAATATAAAGAGCACGTTTGCTATCTACTTACATCACAAGACTCGTTTCGACTTTTTACCGAATCGTGATCCAACTTTTTGTGGAGAACACATATTCAGATGTGTAATGACCAATCTCCGGGCGTCGAACAAAAAAAAGCGTAAGAGATCATTCGAGGCATTAATGCATCAGTTACTAAACCGTCAGACGCATGCTCTTGCGCATCCTTAACGCATTCATAATAAGAACAACAAGTTCCATTTTCAAACGGACGAATTACAAACACGGGGAGCGTTCGAAGTTCGAATGTAGCTTTCGGTTCATATTCAAATTTCTGTTTTGAAAATAGAACGGGATTGATTCTTTATGACTGGCCTGTGAGGATGGATGATTGATTTTTTAGTTTGGAAAGAAATCGACTATCTCGACTTATCTCGGTAAGTAACGTTATTATTACTTGGTTTTCTTTGGGCAAACATAGTAACTTATTCTGGATGCTTTCATTGCTTTTTAAAGTAGATAACCGTTTAGATTTAAAAAATAATCGACTATTCATTTGCGCTAAACATATGTGTTTTTATGTGTTGGTTTGCAGTGAATAGGCTCCAAAATTACTGGACTGATTAAAAAAAACACACGTAGAACGCTTTATTATCGCTGAATAAATAGACTATATTTTAGTGTCAGAAAACGGGGTGAAGTGCTACTTCGGTTTATAAGCTAGCTTGTAGCGATTTGTCTCATCTTGTTGAGTTGATCATTATTAGTTTATTACTTTTATTACACGATCTTAAAAGTGTGGCGTGTAGGAAGCGTATAAGTAAACAAGTGCTTTAGGCAATCATAAAAAATAATATTAGGTGCCAATACTTATTTGTGTTGCTTACGTAATTTTGAATTCGATGATTGATCGATAATTTTAGCTTCGTGTACATAATATCTGGTTTTATAACACGTTATGGAAACTCAAGCTTTTACAAAAAAAAATTTCGACAAAGCTTTTTGATCATAAAAATCTTTCGGTACGTGTAACATAGTATTCAGCATCCTTCATCTCTATATTCTCATATTCTGACTCAGAATAACGACGCCAGTCATCGGATACCAACAGGAAATTAGATAAATACCAAGAAAACATTCACAATTCAAAGTTTTTAACACACAGTGACGACCACATTGTCCGCCATTACACCAATTGGCAGTAATTAAAAAAAATCTGCTCCACAAGCATGGGGGCGGTCTTGACACGCAATAAATTCTTTATACATTTTTAATTAAGTTCAAAATATTGTAGATACTAGTCCACGGCATTCGGGGTCAACACACTTGGAAAACATAACTACCAATTTATTTTGACCTGTGTGCATACAGTTTTTGTTTGGGTTTGTAGTCACGGTTATAGTGGACTCGTCCGGAGCATGGTCACCCATCAATCAATGGGATCACATCGCCGCCACCCAGCCACGTCTAACATTATGATTTTATAAGTTTGAGTAATATTTTATTTAAATTTTCGGTTGATTGAATGTTTCGGATCGAAACGCTGCGGTTTTACGAGTTTAGAAATAGGAAAGATTGGACTAAATAGCTAATCATTAATATTGTTATACGTATTTGCAATTTAAATACTTACATACTCAATACGCAAGAAGTACGGTAAAGAGAAAATAAAAATAAAAACTACGTAGAAAAAAAAAATGATTTGTGTGAGACATGTTCCAGCGGCGCGTCATCCATCTCGTTCGATATTTGAATACGTTCGAATTTGGAACAGTCGAACAGGCGGCCAGTAATATGAACTTAGTTCGGCTCGTTTTTCAATTGCTTCACTTATATTTTGAATGTGGAACGCCATAAGAATGTCGTTACGACGCTTATAATGAACGCGCATCAATTTTACAACAATTTTGTGACTACACCGCGTGAAGCTGGTAGCTAAATAATAACAGCCGCATGGGTTTATCTTCGATGCTAAGCAACGGCTGCCGAAGCGGTCCCAGGATGGGTGGCCATCCACAACATACTGAGATTCCTCCTTTCCTCGGAGGAAAAGAACATGCACTTAAGCTGTAATTTGCAGATCTTCGACAGTTGTTATACGGGTAATATGAGGACTGAAATCTGACAGCAGTTTTTACAAGGTGTTACCCAGTTACTGTGGATATCAGATAGGCAGTCGCTCCATGTAAAATACTGGTACTCAGCAGCATCCGGCTTGACTGGCAGCCGACCCCATCATAGTTATAAAAAGGCTAAATTAGATTGAACGCCAATTTATAGATAAGAATGTCATTCCAACATTATACGGAACACGCACGAATTTAACAACAATTTTGCGTCTAGACGATTTTTAGTGGACAATAAATTGTCTAGGCGTACTGTCATGGTTTGTTGTATGAAAGGTAAAGGTGTGATAGAGAAATCGCGTATTCTGTAATTCTGTGCGCGTTTCGCGTTACGTAAGTTGTCGTATTGTGTATGCGGCTAGATGTGCGCACGCGCCAACTTCACGTACAAGTAGGCACGGGTGGCCAGCGCATTCTTTTACGAACGAATGATTGTTAGGTGAATGAAAAACGTAATTTTGGCGGCGGTACTAGTTGATACTGAAAACGGTAGTTCACTTGATTTGTAAACCACAGTTTTCTCTAAATTTTTATTTAAAAAAATTGGCTTTTCTTACAAGACATTATTGTAAAGAAAACTGAACTCTGACCTACCTAAGGTTAGAGTTCAGTTTTCTGATTTTCTCCCAGCAAACCTTTGAGTGATCGATATCACACAATAGGTTTGCTGTGAGAAAACTCAATTCTGAGTTAAGTTCGCCTTTTTACAGATGCCAGCACATCAAGCTACAAACTAAACAACAATTTGTCAAATTTCTTCAATAGATTTTCTACTTTAACTTGATAGTTTCGGGTAGCTTGATGTGCACTTTATTTATCACATAAAATAAGATAAATTAGACAACACATTATCTAACAAAAACGTTTGTTTCACGCGTAATTTCTCAGCACGAATAAAAATTCACCATCAACAGTTCTAAAAAAATACTGAAAAATAAACTAAACAAACTACGCCTCCTCTTAACACTATATCACCGCTTTCTTCAGACAAATTGGACTCAATTTCCATACACAAGTCGACTTGATACCTCAAGAGGTCACATCTTAAGACAATGCTCAATGAACGGCGAGGGGAGGTGCTAGACCTCAGGACGGGAGGGGGAGAGGTAATTATTCGCCGCTAGCTCGCGACCACGCCCGCCATTGTCACTTAAACATCGGCTTCAAGACTTCGACTTCGAAAGACACGGCTTTCGAAGTCGTTGACGTGAGCTCTTATGGTCGCGAGAAAAATGTTTACTGGAGTGAGCTCTATGGGTTGTAAACAAATGCTTGGGTTATGATTGTTATGTTTCGTGATTGATTTGTAGATCTATGAGCTTTTTTGTTAAGTTGATAGATTATTAAATAGTCAAATGTTTTTTTCGTCAGTTCAATAGTGTTCGCTGATATTAGATATTAATAGACTCAGATCAAAGACTCTCAAATCTAAACAAAGACTTTCATTAAAATAACTTAACAAACGATCCAACTAAAGCACACACAACACTAAAACAAACCAGACAAATTACTCCATACGGAACAGAACACTTAAAAAACCACCATAAATAAACATAAACCATTAAAGACGGGGATTATCCTACAATCACGAGGAACCCTAAAATATGGACCATCCATCCGTCTGCTTGAAACACATCAATACAACTTATCTGGCTGGAAACCACTCAAAACGTCTATTTTTAAGCTAAAATCAAACCGAGGGCAAATGTAAAAATTGTTCGTATCTCGTTATATGATTGATTTTATTACTCCTGCGCAGTATCGCGGGTTTAAAATATTAAAATTGTTATGTTGGTACTTGTTCGTTGTAACGTTTTTTGTTTCTCGGAATTCAACGTTTGAATCTTTTGAGTTTTTGAAATAAATGATGGTTGATTGTCATCGCGGAATGTTTTTGAATTTGGAACTGATAGGTGAAGTAGGGATGTGAGTTGGCAGATATTTTTATTGGTTGTTAAAATATTATAAGATAACAATTTTAATTTAGGTGTTGTCACAGAGAGACATTCACCATTTCTTTATGTGGAGACTCGGATAGAAAACACACAGCACAATCACACATCAGAAGCAGAGACAGCAAACCTAGATTTTAACCTTAAGAGATATTTAAGATAATTTCAATATTTTAAGTTGGAAGTCCAATAAGAGATACTCTATTTAACTTTAAGGATAATGTGACTTTCCTCTGTCAATACCAGCTCTAAGGAAGTCTGATATTCAGAACCTAAGTAATGCGATAAGGCGCCCATTTTCTGTGTTTTAATTTAAGTTGTCTTTTGTGTTTTACTTTTGGTGTACAATAAAGTTTATAAGTAATAAATAAATAAATATGATTCGATATTCCCCAATCAACGCTTTTGTGGTCAAAAACCCCACTTACAAAACCAGAACACCGTGCATCCTAAAAGTCGAATAACACTAAAACAACACAATAAACTAATATTATCGATATAATCGTAAAGATTCCCGTGAACTGACAACGTTTACTCATAAAAGCTGAAACAAATAAACAATTCGTTTGGAATTAGTCATCGTATTGGAAGGCGGTCTGTTTCGTCTCAATATTGTACAGCATCTGCCACTCTTATTATATGTTCCGCTCAGGAACGTATCGTGAGCTTTATAAATATTCTTTATTTTTGGGTAGTAATTGAAAAGTAAAATAACGGTCACTTTTATGAAAAGTCAACTTTCAATCCATAGATTTCTAATTAGAACTCATAAATTGCACTTCCAAATTCAAACCTACATTCTACGTTTAAATCTAAAAAGAATAAATGCTTGCAAGAATGCAAACTACATTTAAAATTCAAAAAGAGAACCGAGATGCCTTTTTTGTGACATGAAGCTAATTTATGCCAGTAACTTGTTCGTATAGATCACGAATCTGCTCAGGAGCTTTTTAATCTTTCTGACACCAAAACTAATTAAATTACTTCGGAGGCTAGGCGCGCCGCGGCCGTATGCGCCCCACAGGTGATAAAGTCAATAATTCATTTAAAATCGGAAAAGTAATTAATAATTTATAAAAAGATCTCCAGCACGGTCTCGCGGCAGAATTGGTTTTCAATAAAATGAATATTCGTTCGGGCGACACTCGCTCCACACTCAATCACCATCCGCCGGCCGCTTATGAATCTGGAATTTGACCGTTTTTAGCCCCATTCCACGGTACCAAATTAAAAATGTAAGAATTCTCGCTTGCAAAAGGAATTTATATTTTATTTCATTTCATTAAATCCGCCATCTTTTGTTTCCATGGCCCGTTCCGATCGGAATTCATATTTTTCTGTGTTTTGTTTCGGTTTGCGAGCGGCGTATTGTTTTATTGTTATGTCCGTTCTAAATGTTTCGTTTCTCGTTCCGAACCGAGTATTAATTATTTTCTTATTTTTGATGAATGCGTCCGACGAATTTTTAAGACGACTTTTAGCGGCGATTAAGAGTCCACGATAATAATTTGTTCTTTAGAAAAGCAATCACGATTTTCATTAAAATTCTGCAACGCCGTGGAGTCGTTAAAAATGTTAGATCCATTGATCTCTGGGTGAAATCGCGGTTGCCAGTCAAGATTAGTCCGCGGCCGACCGAATACTTACTATGCTTAAACTATTAAACGCAACGTCGGAGTCGAACAGACAGAGATACGTATCGTTTACCGAAAATAATACCGGCCGTAATCTGACATTCTCATACGAGAGTCCGGGCGTTACGCAACTGACTTTCCGCCTTCCGACAACAAGAGGGATTATTCGTTACTCATCAATCTTAAATAGACACGGACACTCCATTGTTCCCGTGACATTTAGACGAATTTATAAATAACGCTGAATAAATTCTGTCACTGTCGCTCATATATATAAATTTAATTAATACGCGCGCCATGCATAATTCGGAGGATTTTAAAATTCGAACGTAACGCGACACGGCCGTCCTGATTGATACAATTATAATTTATTCCAAATTCAAACGACACCCGCGTTTGAATGTGGAATAGAACGCATTCCTAATTGTTGGCATACGCTGTAGCGCTATTGGCCGATACGTTTTCGTATTTCGAACGTCTCTTTGTATTCGAATTTAGAAAAGTGGATTATTTTGGTTTCTTTCTTGACGTTTCGTTATTGTGTGCAAATTTAATTGTTGTTGCGTCTGGTTATTACTGTAAGTATGAACGCCGATGGATAGTTTCGTCTCGCGCCTGGCTCGCATTCACTGTCTATATAGATGACGTCTAATGCGTCTCGATAGTGACGTCCACCGCCTGCGAACCGCGTATTAACTTTACAGATGATACTTAGTTTTCCATTTTGTAACATTTGATCTAAATTGTAAATAAGTCACGTCACATGTTTTGTTTAGACTATTTTAGGGAAGGGATGACTAAAAGAAAAATGTCACGCACGCTCTATTGACGCATCGCAAAGTACCTAACAAATTAAGAAATGCAAGTAAACAGAAATTGCATTCTGTGTAATGTATTGTAACGTTGCCAATGTTACATACTGCCAAAATTTGCGTCGTCTCTGTGGATTTATAGCCTATATATGTTTGATGTGAATGTTACAATTATTTTGTTTGTGTTTAATGGTTCTGATGGCAGCAGTCAGGGTATAATGGGCGTCGTTAGTTTCAGTTGAAATGCTGTTAGCTGTTATAATCTTAGGTGTCACGTCGAGCCGTGAAACAGACGATTGTCCATTAAAATTATCTGCGTGAAAATAAACACACAGTTCTCAGTAACACTGTAATGAGCATTCTTCGTAATCAGATCAAAGCTTTTATTGTGTTTAACTTTTATGCTCATTGTTATGGAAGCAGATGTCTCAACGTTTCAATAACCTCTTTACTCTTTAACTTTGAAAGAATCGTTGAAGTTAACTGTAGAGTTCTTAATTTTTAAATTTCGAACCTCAAACCACCCTTATGAAACTGTCAGTTTTTTAAAAAGGAAGTTCGTTTTTAGAAATTCAAATACTGGCACCGCGACTCGCACCTAACACTGGTTGCAATGAACAGTGGGATAATAATGTTCTAGAATTAAATCGTATCTAAACTGTAGTGCGCCGCTCGAAATAGGGCGCGTTTGCAGCAATTATTTTAGCTCTGTCTTTCTGAAAATTGGCAGCCGTGTGAGATCTTTTGCGAACGGTATTCGGTTGGGAAACCGTTGTAGCCGCGTCCAGCTCAACGAGACCCGCGATGCGCCCCCCACACGCTGACTTTTGTTAGAAAATCACTCAAAGGGGATATGTCAGCAGAAACTGGGCGGGTTTTATAAATAAAGTGCCCTGATATGCGAATAATAGGTAAGTCTGTCCGTCAGAGTGCGTTCGACGTGCGTACTGTACTCAACGCTATTTTATTTTGGTCTAAGTTGCATTGGCTGCGCTTTGTTCGTCGGATTAACTAATCATTAATTATTAATTTAATGCGGATCGCCTCCAATAAATTTCACATGTTTACAGCTTTTGTCTAGTCGTTCTATGCGAGAGAAACTCGGCGTGGACTTCGAAACCATAAAGCGACGATTCAAAGTTAGTGTAAATCGTTTATATACGTTAAAACCCGTTTTTATTCAATACAACAATAGAACATTTAAAATTAAAAAAAGTCGAGCATGCCCATAAATGTGCGCTATTAATTTCTGCTACAATTTAATACCATAGAGAGAAATCGAACAGAAAAAAGTCCAGCCAACGCCGTCGCGCGCTGAAAATTTACATTTGTAATCAGAGCCATTAACGTCGACAATAAAATGCATTGACATGCGTTAGAAAGGGACGGAGCTAGCGTGCGGGAGCGAGGCGGACGCTGCTCGCCGAGTAGCGCCAGACACAATAGCGGCGCGTGCGGCGAGCGAGCGAGAGACGCGTATGGCGCCAGAGCGGGACGGTGACAGCTCCGTCAGTGCAGCTCCGATTCAATAATAGGTGCGTTCGGATTTTATGCGTTTGCGAAAAATGCACTCAGATTTATCGTTTCGCTTTCCGCGTAGTCTATTAACGTGTACAGTGGTCGACTCCATTTTTATTGTTTTTGATTATTTTATATCGACACGGCGTCATTATTGCCATAAACCTGGCAAAGGGCATCCTTTGCAAACGTCTATGAAGAAACAAAAACGAATGATATCTGCTTTGACTATGAATGAATTTCATGTGAAAAATTATGAAGAAAATGTTAGCAAATGTGGATGGATTGCATTCCTGTATCGACATAAATTTGACGTGCGTTTAAAAAAAAACTAATACAATAAGTTCTAAGGTTGCGATGCGCATACAAAGTGCGCGCATAACAGAGTGCGGGACAGGTGCGCGGGCGCATTCTCGCGCGTTGTGCGAAAACGAGAAACGCCGATTAAAATGAAATACGCGACGGTTGCAGGTTAATTAATTTTATACACTATTTTGGTTTCCGACGAAATATTATTGTTATTAATATGTCTGGATTTGCGCTGGATTAGGGGAGAGGGCTGATGTATAGGTATTTGTGGCGGATAGGCGTTTGTAAAGCCAATGGATTTAGAAATTGGTGGGAACTGGAAACTGATGAGGATGACAGTTTCCTTAAAAGTTTGATCTGTGAAGGCTCGGTTGTCTTTTTGATTAATTTGGACACAAATTAAGCTTTAAAGAAAGATTAAGGATTTTTTTGTTTAGTGATTCGGTGTAGAGATAAATAAATGATCACATGAAAACTTTTGTAGCCTACCTTATCTTTGTAGCTAACGGATATAAAAGTTCTGAAAATCTAAAACCGAATATTCTATGTTTATAAGTTGGTACTTAACATAAAACAATCGCAAAGTGACTGCAATTGGTACGCTAAACTTAGCAAAATATTGACACAAACATCATTAGGGAGTACGTACTACGTAACAGAGAATTGTTACATTTGGAATAACAAAACGTATCTCCGCAAATAGCCGACCGTCTGCCCCGACTTCGATTGCAGAACACAATCTACTTCGGGTGATAGTAACGAACTACGAACATGTACGAACGTATGATTTGTATTTCGAATAGGTACAAAAGGGGGAGATTCGTCTCGTTCCTATCATGGGTTTGAATATAGAAGAGTGTAAAGATAACTGATTTGATAGCTTTTAATATGCTCCCATCACAATCCGAAAGGAAATAGAAGGAAATTTAATGTTAGGTTTCAAAATATGGACATAGATATTAAAAACAAGTTTTTTTAAAACGCAAGTTTCGAAAATAAAATCTAAATTATAAATTTTAGAATCTTTCTCCAAAATAAAACAAAACGTATACATTTTGTCGTTAACAAAATAATTTACTCATTACTTTAACCACACACGGTTAAAGCAACGTCTTCAGCTTTCCTGCCAATTTAAAACCAACTTTAATTTGTAAGCACAAGGTACAAATCCCCTTGTCAAAAAAACTAACAATTCAGCAAATCACGAGTTGTGGAGACGTAACAAAGTGGAAATTGTAGTGTTTATTGTTGAAGCGATAATAAAGAGAGTTTACAACTGTTTTATTAACACTTATCTCGTAAACTATGAGGATTGTCTTCATGTTAGTTGTGTTTGCTTTAGTATTTGCTAGTTTCTTATGTTGGTAAGAAATAAGTGTGAAGATGTACGGTTATCTGAATGGCCGTACTTCGTTTTTGTGTAAATGTTGGTACGGAAAATTTGATCTTGAGTCAATAACATCTGAAAACAATTATTAATTATTTCAAATTTATTATGGATAATTAATAGGTACCTAGGTACTTATCTAGTTCATTACAATTTATTAAATGGAATACTCTGAAGAATGTACACCATAAGACTAATTTAGGTTACAGAAAAGATAGATGAAAAAAACGTCTCATAGTAAAATACGCAAAGGCTGGTAGACAAATGCCTTGCTGCATTAAGTCTGCATGTATGTATTTTCTGTACATTAAGTTAAAATAAACAGTATTTTAATTCATCAAAAGTTGTTAATTTCTAAAACCGTGAGTGTACCTTTCTTTTCTCAAACTCTAAAACGTAATCCTTTACTAAAAAAACATGAATTCTGAACCAAAAAAAATAATATTCATCTTTCCTCAAACCCGTATATGGCCTACACAAGAATCAAACACATCTGTACGCATTTTTTTCTGAAACTTAACAAAGACAACTAATGTATTATGAAACCGAAACCCAACGTGTGTTCGACTGCTGAACTTCCTTTTACAACACTCGAACATCCCTTCGTGTTCCGTATCCATTGCTTCTTTAGTCCGATATTTTTACACCACCAAAATTATTATACTAGATCAATTTCCAGTGTCACTTGATGCTATAGGTTAAATATATTGTTTGGGTCGCTTCCAGTCTAGCCGAATGCTGCTGAGGACCAGTATTTTACATGTAGCGACTGCCTCTCTGACCTCCACAGCCTTTCTCAAGACTGGTGTCAGATTTTCTGGCTCCCGACTACCCGTATCGACTCTCGAGGATCTTCAAATGACAGCCGGGACCAACGGCTTAACGTGCGTGCCGAGGAGTCTCAGTATGTAATTGATGGCCCATCTACGGACTGAGTTCGGCAAGCGTTGCCTAACCTGAAGAATGACCTACTAAAGCAAGCTTCTTCTTACAGATTTAACTTGAAAGCGTCAATGTATATCGAACAAATCGATTTACTCACATGCCGCGGGTTTCCCTCCACAAGGACATTCACCCTACTTTTTTTAAGAATCCAATGTCGTTCTTTTTTCAAATCGTTTTTATTCGATTTTAATTGTGTAAGGGTTTCCTTTTTAAATAATGTTGACATGTCAAAGGATTAATTGTTTTTGAAAATCGAATTGCATATAGTTTTTTTTTTAATTTTTAATCTAATCATGCTTATTAATTATTTCATAGTTGTTAGTAGTATAATTTATTTAAATTCTACTCAGGATTGACTTTCAATCTTATATTTTTGGTCTACGATCACGGCAAATGGAAAGTTTTATATAGTTTTTCATATCAACGATTATTTACGGTACATACGCGACGTGTAACAAAAGAATTCCTAATACCATACACAATTCACTACGCAGCCATAAAAATGAGTTTAAAAAGAATCTCTAAAATCCATGAACCCTTTCAATAAAGATTGTCGGCCATTCAATCAGAAATATTAAATCTAACGCCCGCCCGCATAATGTAAACTTAACTACTAAAAATAAACCCCTTTTATATCAAAAAACATTACCCTCGCCCCAAGCTAAAATAGTTGGAGAAATATTAAAATAGTCAAAAGAGTTAAATTTAAAATGGAG
The DNA here is from genome assembly GCA_905163435.1 of Mamestra brassicae. NCBI lineage: Eukaryota > Metazoa > Arthropoda > Insecta > Lepidoptera > Noctuidae > Mamestra > Mamestra brassicae. The sequence continues at coordinate 5,273,390 of LR991013.1, read as the reverse complement.
GGTAGACAAAAAAGTCGTAATCTCTCTGAACTAACACAGCTGACGATCTCACAATAACTAGTTTTTCGGATGAATTTGGAGATGACGCTTTAAATCAACTAATGGAAGTAAAAAATGCGTTTTCGAATGTTTTTGTTGATTCATTGGTTTTTAAGAAATGGATTCGTTTTGCGTTTGTCGAATTAAATGCTTTGCTTTAAAGCGTTAAGCTTAATTCGGCTTTCTTTTTCATATCCTTCCTGGATTTATCTGTTTGCACTTCTGAACGTAGAGTTATCAACTCTGAAAAATGTAATCAGTTTGAAACGTTTTTCGTTACAAACACAACATTCTAATCCAACCCTCGGCCACTGGACACAGAAAAAAAAAATACATTTAAAACATTCTCTATTCAAATATTTTTGACAAATGACATTAAAGTTTAAAAAAAAATCCACGCATTGTTGTTGAACTCAGTTGTTGAACAGTGGCAAAGGGAGCGCATGACGAAAGCAATTTAAAAATGGAAGGGTTTCACTTTTCCGTTCCAATTTTAAAAAATGAACCCGCGACGAGTGATTTGACGATTCGGACGGGATTGTAAAACGAATTTTATGATGCGAGAGGGAACTAGCCATTTTATCACTTTTGTTTTCTGTTTTACATTTTTGTGTATCGTCTAATCTCTTCGTGTTTATATAGTCGGCATAGCTATATTATATCAGTTACTCGTTAAAGCCATCTCATAAATTCGAAATTTATGACATAACTCTTAATAAAGTCTGATAATAAATTTTAAAAGCAAACATGTGATTCTAAAATTGGACTGAAAAGAAATGAGTTCTGAAAATGTTCCCATCCACTTGAGGCGTGTAAGCGTGTTACTTTTAAGTAATTTCACTTGTGTACATAAACCCCTCGCTCGCTCCCACTACACACACACACACACAACGCCACAGACGCAGATGTTGATTCCATAAAATAATATTTCATGTAAAGCACTAACCGCCCGACCGAGGGCGGAAGGATTGCGTTCTATTTTTAAATTTTTATATTTCGAAGCAATTCAAACTTGGTACCGGCCGCTTTATATTCGTATTTCGATTCCTTGCACGAATTTCAATCGCAACTCTCTCATATGTCTAAGCCAGACTCGTTTCATAAGCTCTAGTAAAGTAAAAGTAATTATTAATAACGTTATACTTATTACTAAATGTCGAGTCAAAATTGACCTCTAAAATCGTTTGAACATTTCGCGCGTGAGCATTCGTCAATTAAATCGGACGGGGACTTGTTATTAAAGGCGTATAAAAAAGAAATAAATCTTGAGGCGAGTTTTAAAAAGCTCCGTTTCGAAGTAAAGAATGTTGTGTACAATCTCGGTTCGGACAAAAAAGTGACAACAAATAAAAAACGTCTGGCAACACGGCCGACCAACAGATTATCAGCGCTAAAAGGGTTGCTCCCGCGCTCTCCTCCTTTTGTTCCTTCCAAATTCAAACTTGGGATCCGTACAAGGAGCGTTCGAACTTCGAATGCGAATTCTATTTTTGAATATTCTACCGAGAATTTTTAATTAATGCCGCTCGGCCGCGCTCGTATTTTTAAAATTCGTATTCTGTTTTAAATCGAGTTCGATATTCAATTTTTGCGTTCGATTTCTGCGTTTTTTATTTATGTTGTGCGATAATGACGTTTCGCTTTAAGTGCTTTATTTCGATTGGCGATTTTATTCCGATGTATCTCCTTGAAGGTCGGTAGTTTTAGTGATTAATGGTCCAGATATGTGGAGTGCTTTTTAAACGAAATATTGAATTTAATGATGTTTTGTGGAACTGTGCGATCTGTTTTTGTTTCGAGTCGCGTAGGTGTCGTCTATAGGCGGTCTCAATGACACAGCCATGTTACCACATCGTAGATAGTTGCATTATCGATCACTCGTGCACACAACATTTAGCTTCGTATAAAGATTTTTTTGGTGTTTCGATGATAAAATTTTATGGCAGATGTTTAAATGACGAGCAATTCATGTTTATTACATAATTTATATTCCCTTATTTGTATCTCAGAATCCAATAAGCCACAGAGTACAAAAATGCTTGGAGGTTCGAACTAAATAAACAGTGTGAAATATTCTCGTAGTTGGTGTTATTTTAGTCTGTGCGCGTGCACTTTAAATGAGTAACCAATAAGTCGCATTAAGGGGTCACTTGACGCATAGCATCACACGCGGCCAGCATACGCAAGTCGTTGACCCCAATACGCAAATGGGGACTTCTTATTATGATATTATAATCGATTTAATATCGAATGCCGGAGTCGAGCCGAGTGGATAATAGACGCCCTTTTGTATGTATGAAATGTACCTGAAGAGGAAACTAGCGTGTTCTAGGAATATTGTGCCGTAACACTATTGAGATTATTAATCGCTTGTCCCATTTGTAATACGGAGACTATTGTAGACCACACAAATGGAAATAAACTTTTAAATATCCAACATGTAATGTCAAGTAGTATTCGTCAAGTTAGACGAATACTATACTTCACTACAATAGCATTGAATTCGTTTTCGAATTCTGTCCATCCCAAAAAGAAAACAAGCCTGAACATTTTTATTATTTGTAGTTCCTGTAGATACACGCGCGTCACATTCGAAATATATTCTTTTAATAACATGTTACCGTCTAGTAATCATTCGTTCACATAATGGCGTTCACTTAATATTCCATTTTCGAAAATATTTGAATCGTCATGCTCGTTCCATTCCATTGTGTCGGTGTTCGGCTATCAGATTTTAAATTTGGAAGGCGATCGATCTCTTACTGGTCGAACGTTTGAATTCGGAACTTAATTGTGGTTCGTGTTAATTAAATTAATTGAAATTGATTCGCGCTTTGCGAACGGACGTCTTGGGTCAAGTTCGGGGAGCAAAGTGACGACTTGAGAAATACGATTCCCGTAAGTTTATTTCGATAAGAAGGGTAAATTCAATTCTAATTACTTAGCTAGCATCTAACTATGGAGTTTGTCAATTTAGGGTAGTTTTAAACATAACCTTATCTATAGTTCAATATGGAATATAAGATAGAACTATAATACAATTAAATAGCACTTATCTTTCAATAAATCTTGAAACATTCCAACCAGTATTGCAGACTCCAGTCTGATTCTAAGAAGACATTCTATTTCTCCGATATGTTAAACTTAACAAGTAACAACACTACATTTTCCAATAAAATCCGATGCGATTCTCTATTATTCCATCAGTAAACAGAATTCTCATCTTATTCCGTAAGAGACTAATGTTTTCATTTTTGTTTCCAGGTATTTTGCCGAACAGCATGTTTAGAAATTGGCGAGCGATACCATCGACTCTAATACGACGGTTTGTCACGAACCTTACTCGGAAACAGTGAGTCAAAACTAGATAGGTACTATTGAAAAACTAAAGTATAAAACGAATAAGTACACCTCATTAAGAAAGAAAAACAATCAATTTAAGGACTGGTTGCATCATTTTTAACAATGACATAAACTTCAAACTGTCATTGTGACTTTCAAATGTCAATTTTGAATTTCGAATCGGCAATAACAATTACTAATTAATGAACAATTTGGAGTTCTTTATAAAAATTGGCCCGATGTAAGTAGTTTCTAAAGACCAAAATTTCGAAGGAATGAAGTTATTCGAGGGTAATAAAGTCCAATAAATCAAGTAGAGCCACTGGTTTGATGGTATCTTCAAATTCTTAAGTGCATCGGTCGTTTCAATGTCACTGTGAATTTATCAGTTTTTTACGAATCTCAGACTTAAAAAATAGTTACCATTTCAAGTTTGCGAAAATCTTGAATTTAAAGAAAATGTTTTAAATAAACACAATTTAATAAAAAGATTTAAATTACGTACAGCCTAAAAAAATATCACTACGCCACAGCACACCCCAAAATATGTTCTTATTAGAATGTTTTACCCCTTGTACCAACTGTAATTTTATTAAAGTCCCCTCCCGTGAAGGATGAGTTTATTTTAAAAATGGAAAGCTAAGCGCTCACAAAAAATAATTGATGTGACCGGACCCCTTTCGTAATCTCATTGCTGTTCCTATATGATCAGCAGACAAAGCCGAGTGTATTCAGTAGTTATATCTATGGCTTTGCCTGCCCGAGGGCTGTTAAATCAACCAAATGGAACCTAGAGCCCTAAGCGCATTAGCGAAGGGCGTTGCCTAGGCACCCTCGGACATTGGGCTTACGCTAATATTGTCAATTGTTGTGGCCCATTTAATCAGTCTTAGTAATCATAATAAAATTGTCAAACGAACAAGGTCTCGTACCTACGATGTTATGGACATTACGTTGGCAGCAGCTTAATAATGACATTGCATAGTGTGAATTCGGAATTCTACTTTAAAAAAACACTCTGACCGCCGACTCACCAAATGATCAATCGTCCAAAAAGGACTTACTCGTCGATAAAAGGCGCTAAAAACGCAATGCTCTTTAATTTTCAAATTCGGAAATTCTGGAGCGTTGAACTTTTTTTTTCACAACGGTTTTGTGGAGCATCGACACTTTAATTAGAACGTAGCTTTATTCGTTCAATAATTATAATCGAATGTGTATAATTACATTCGAGTATCGAATCGAAATCGGGCGTATTGATATTAAAAATGATGTTTTTGTCTGCCGAACGTTGAAACAAAGCGGCGGTAATTCGTATGAAGTGACTTGCGTTTAGCCAGCTCTTTGTCTGTCCATCTGTATTCACAAAACGAAGTATTTAATTTTTTTCTGTACTTACTTTTCGAAGATAATTGTCGTTAATAATCGTCGGTCGAGATTAGATATCGATTGTGTACAACAATGTGTTGGGAGAATTTTAATTTGAAAAAATACTTTATGATTGGGTAACAGTTGAACAGACGAACGGACTAATGACAGACATACTAATGACTGCCATATACGGTGTTGGGTGAAACATTTCAAAAGTATATAACCGAATATCGTGAACGCGTGACAGTTCGGGAAGGCGAAATGTTATTTTATCAGGAGTGCAAGTTACAGTCACTAAGTTCCAAAAGTGTATATCATGAATTATTTATGGACAACTTTATACTTCCCGGGCCTGGTTTCGCCACAAAAGCGGACGTTTTTGGGAATAAATTCATCGAAAAACGCCTTTTATACAGCATTAACATTATTTATGTTCCGGCCGAGTAGCGGACACTACGCGCCTTCGAAATGTTATTGTCGAAAGTTACTCACAGACTCGCAGTTTCTTGCGGATTCACTTGGAAAAAATAAGCCCATGCATCTTATTATACTTACGCCGTGTTTTTATAAAGATGTGATCGATCTTTTAAGTTTTATGGTAAATTAAAACATACGAAAGTTAAGTACACAGATTCAAGCTTTGCAGAATTTTTGGCGTGTGACGCGTTTATTCAGTTAAGATTATTCTATATTCAAAAGTAATTTCTATATTCAAACCGTCACACAACAGTTTCGTTTTTTTAATTCAAAGATAGAGAACGTTGCAAAATCGAATGCAGAATATTCAAATTCCGAACTCTATCCGTTGCACAAAAAGCTCTCGATATAATGAATACAATATTGTAGTTACAAAGTATCTGACTTATAATAGAATCGCATAAAAATCCCTCCGATGATTGCACCGTGGGATTTTAAAACAATGCGATTGTTCCACCTTTGTGAAACATATTCGGATAATGTTTAATAATAAAAAACTTTAGTACTTTGTTACTTTTTGTCGTTCTGATAGATGTCTTACTTGACATTTTGTGCAGACGTAATTTGCACAACTGAAATTAATTCTTCGTTTCTAGGAGTTAATAACGTATAATACCAACTTCAATTAGAATAAATAGCTTTAAAGCATAAGAAAAAAACCCATAGATTCCAAGCTAAGACAAATAGACTTAAAGCTAGTTCAATTTTAAACTGTAGAACTCCCTAATGGGCAAGTTATATATCCATTTCGACTCATACATGACTTAATAGCAGGTCATTTGGACATAAACGACATGTTCTTTCATTCGCGAGCGCTTTAAACACGCCGCCAGGATATGCCTCTCTATTTAAATGTGGAACTGTTAACCGTTACTTAAAACTATCATTAAACGGATATAAGTAACAACACTAAAATAAAAATTCATAAAAAGAACAATCGGAAAAAGCCAACACGTCGCGGCGATAACGCAAACGGATTCGAAATTTTAAATAGTTCCATATTCAAACGGCCGATTTCAAATATGGAACGGCGATTGTTTCCCGTTTTCGCTGGTAGTTAGCGACGGCTCTTAATATGCGGGTTACGCATGCGCTCAACTGTTTCACAATGGATCAACTCGACAATCGGTTTCTTTTTTTTATTGATATTTATGTTGGCAGTTTATTGGTTATTTAAAATTGAACAATTGATTTAATACAGGTGACAACAGTCTACATGGTTAAACATGAAAAAGCCTCCAAATTAAAATTCATTAAAAATTTTTGTTTATTCATTCAAAGTCATCGCTAAAATTAATTCTGAAAATGAAATTTCACACTAAATCTATCACTGGCAACCGTAATAAAATCTAATGTAATCAATTATACAACAGATCGACGTCAGTTAACCCTATGCGTGCTTGCTGCCTGCATTCAAAATACCCGGCGATGCAAACGCTCCGGCCCCGACTTAAAATCGCGCGATTCTACAGAAAACGTGTCGAGGAAACGTATGCCTTCGGAAAAGTCGCAATAACTTAAGCAATCAGTATGCAGGACCAAGGTTCAGTTCCTGCTCACGTCTTTGTGAAAATACTCGTTCGTGATACGTCAAATATATTATTATTTCTACTTTCTACGCCGTTTTCGGTGTATCAAACGGCCATTATAGACGGAAAATATAATTTTGTTGGTTCTATTTATTGTTGCTGGTTATGGTTCAGTATTGCTTATTGCGTCAAGTAACGGGACGTGAATACGGAATGGGCAATCGAATTAAAAGGATTATAGATCGCATTTGAAATAATAATTAGGTATGTTTGTGTCTATTGTACGTCCTATTTTGTAATTAAGTGGGTAATCAATGAAATCAAATACATAATTGTTGCCATATAAACGCTTGTTATTTACACAACATTATTCGAGTCTGTATTTTAAATTTTAAGCTACGATTTTTATGATTTGTGATCATGATCACACATCATAATTTAAATTCATGTGATTAATTTAAAATGTATTTATAGTATGGCAATAGCGACCGACATTAAAATACTCTAGTAAAAGTAGATGAAAACATAACATTGTATTAAAATCAACGAGTAGCACCAATAAACAGAGCCCATCAATAAAGTACTAATTTAATTGATTTCACAATCTATCAAATCTTCTGTTGACTCAACTTTGAACTGTAACTACCTACAAATAGAGTTGAAACTCGTACATAAACCACCATCATCGTGGAGAGCCCGAACAAATTGGTAACTTCCTCGAAGGATTTTTATTTTTATTGATAAAAGCGTCGCTGACGACAATTGGTTCGGATTTGGCCTTAAATTGGTCGAATCACTGCGGCCTCGGTCTTAGTTACCATGTTGTATCGGACCGTTGGCATTGTAGGGTTAAGATGGGATCTTTTTGGTATGTTTTGTGGTCCAAGGCTGGAAGTGTCAGGATAAGGAGCGGTGCTGTACTGGATTTTTCTTGGTACATGGATGACATTTTGTTACCCGCATTTTCTTGACGTATTGTTATTGTTCTGTTTTCCTTTGGATTGGAAGTAACTTTTCAGCGAATGCTTCCTAAAAGAATCAACTCAGAAAACATTCCGTTCTAAAACCATTGAGCCCCAACAAACATTAAAAAATGATTTCCAAAGCATCGTAAAGAATCTCATTAATCTCCAACCATTGAAATTTCAAAACAGCGACGGTTTAAATCGCACTTCGCAATATCGATCGGTGGTCTATTCCCTCGATAACTATTCCCAAATTCGGACACAAACATGCAAAACTTCTCCCTATTTTTTGGAACATTGTAGTGTCAAATTTTCCGTCGGTCCCCAAGTCCACTTAACCAACCCTTCCCAAAAAAACTAAAAATAAAAAAACGGAGGGGACTTTTAAAATCGTTATTATAATCTCGGACGCCATTTTGCCTATATGGGGACGCGCCCTTCAATTTTAAATCTTTTTTTAACAAAAACCCCTTTGATGTTTATGCATTTCGGCAATATCTCCCGCTCGGCTAGATACGCGACATTTGGCCGTTTCGGGGATTTCACTGATGCATATTTTAGATTAAAAGTTTAATACTCCATGGCCACCCGCGCGGACACGTTGCCAATTTATGTGATGGCAATACATCATATCGATGTTTCACTTTTGTAAGCGGGCCCACTATGTCATGTCTACGATGGTCATAGCAATTATTTGTTGGCGTAGGTACGTGTGTTGTACCTCGCAAGCGACACGGGCGGACCTTGCGACATGGAGACAACACAAGACGCAACAATCAGCGCACAAACTAAGACTAACGTCCAATTAATCAACTCATTTAACTTAAAACTCGTGTGGGAAAACGTACGGATGTATCCAACCGACGCATTCCAAATTCGAATGAATCTGAAAGGCGAGCGAGATTTGAAAAGAGAATGAGATTTGAAAATAGAACACGCCATTAGGAGTGAACACAATGGTCTCATTGGTCGATTTCAAAAAGGAACAATTTGTTAAACGTCAAATATGAACTTTTTTATTTGAGATGTAATGAAACGCGCGGTGTGATGTCTAGTACTCACATCTCTAACGTTTTTTGTGTTGGATCGGCGCGCTCGTTTTTCATTTGTTTTGTTATACGTACCGCCGCACTTATTAATGTCAAAATTAAAATAAGAATTCGAGCAAAAGCCAAAAACGCCACCGGCGACAAGATTATTACGTTATTGAGGCGGACTCGTCTAGAGAACCGTTCTAATTAATAGCCAACCATGCGAAAATTGACGTACCTACGTAGATACGTGAAGACACACTTAACCACGATTCGTTATCTAAAAAACAGTAAAAACTTGAGCATAACATAGATTTGTAAAACAGACGGTCGATTCCATACGTTTTTTGCGTTTGCTGCCTACGCGCTTGTTCTCTCGTGCATTCAATTTAGTTCTGTCAAACTTTCTATCTACGAAACGTTTATCGGGTGATCACAAACACGAGCAATGACATGGAACTATCAATATTTCTAATAACGTTTAAAAACAAAGTTATATTAGTTTCTTATACGAATGGAGCGGCCATATTAATCATTGGAACGAATTTCCGTGCGCCATGTCATACGGAGTTCGTTTATTAAAAATGTGACGTATCAAGATCAACATCTCTTCGGCTGAGAGGGACGGAGATATGTGTAAGCTAGTCTTGCGAGAGGGACAGACATGTGCTGACATTTCAACGGGTCATCAACCCTACGGGCGTCCTGCTCTAACGAGAATTCGAAGATTTGATTTGAATTGTTCTTAATTTGAAATATTGGTCCGGACAACAAATTTTATTATGTAGGTACACATTTTTTTTCATTTATCATGGTTTATTATAATTTATTTAATTGATGTTTCTATGAGCTTCCGTTTGATATTTTTATGGGTCGGGCGATCAATAGAAAAACGTATAAACTGTAAAAAAGTTTTATTACTACAAAGTTTCATAAGCGGTCTCTTTTACGTAAACGACTTTGAAAAAAAATAGGTACTTATTTTTTTACCATGGTAACATTACGGATATGGATTGTTGTATCATTCATTATGAATAACAATTTTTATGATTAAGAATTCATATTGTATCTTGCGTTTTTTATCTGTTTTTTTTCTCAATTCCGATTCGAGATAACGTTTGCCTATTTAAGGTTGGACTCCACCTGATACCCTTTATTTCATATATCCTACCCGGTCCCATTGGATAATAACAGAAAAGAACGTAACCTTAAGACCTTGTTCTACAAAATATAACTTACAAATTCCATAAAAAAACGTCAATTATGTCACATGACATGAATTCCAATTGAATGCAATAATTAAGTGGTCACTTCTCAATTAAGTTTTAATTAACTTAAAATGTTCATTGTGTAGTGACAAGAACAATTAATATTATACCAAACATCTGTACCAACATACTAAGGGAGTAAAAAAGTTGAAGAAAAAACTATTTTCCGGGAACGATGCGAGCGCCAACGACAATGTAAACTTTTTTTCATCGTCATAGTGTCACGCACGAATTCAGTCATGTTTTTTTTTCTGCTTATTCCTGTTCTACTTTATATTCTTAATGAATTTGCTAGTGCAGCAATGTATCTAGGTACTTATTAAATTTCCAATTAATAGAAGAAAGTTTTTCGCAAAATTAAAAAAAAATATTCGAAAATGTGAAAACCACAGCAGAAAAAATATAATGCACTAACTTGTATCACTTTGTCGTACCCACCCCTATGTGCCCCGCCATAGTGGATTAAAATACAAAGCAACTACAAAGGCCCGGTAATAATAATTCATGTATCACTAAAACCGAATTAAAATGCACGAACACAGTCTATTCGAAACAAAAGAGCAACAAAAATATTAAGCAGCAAATATAAGCGAATCATAAACGACGATAACTGGTTGCGCATGGCCATTTATGGTGTTGTAATCCTATTGTGAGAGCCTCCACATCTCTATGTGTGGGTTTATGTGAATACATATACGTTAAAAATGTGTTCAATCATTAATTTCGGACGTAATTGAACGACTTGAGAACTGCCGGCAAAAAATCGATGTTTCGCCGAATCTGGACGTTAGGGCGATTGCAGATAGGTTGTTGATTCAATGACAGTTTTGAAAGTTGAAAATTCGGTTTCGATTTTTACAACCCGACGCCAGAAAAATCAATTTAATACTGCAAAAATACATAGAAGTCACATTAAAAGCAACGACATAATTACTTTACATTAGATCGTTGACTTAGATATTCTCGGTCTCTACTTATATCGACTAAATATATGAGCAGCTTCTTGTATCATAGAGACTCCATCTAGAGGTATAATATTTTTATAGGAAACTATAGCAATAAACATTCCTTTACCGAAATCGCATCGCCGAAATCCGTCGATATGCAATCATCTTAACTTGCACCAATCGAATGACGTTCCCTGGCATTGCGAATTTATACGTTCATAAAATTCTTTTGTCAAATTTACGTCGGAGTTTCGTATATGAGAGCCGGCCAGCGGATTCTTTAACGAAATCATCCAACTGGAGTTTTTGCCAATGGTTATTACGCACAGCAAATGTTTTCACTTCACTCATTTTGTGAAGGTGATGTTCTCACGGTGTTTTGGGGATGTTCTTTACTTAATGGTTGAAAAAAAGTTCAAAACTGCGATTTGAAAGATATTTTGTTTCATTAGCGGCCTTAATGAAGCTTAAGTAAAAGTTTGAACATACTTTTAACTTAATAAAAAAGTCAATCAAGCAACCTAATAACTTAAACCGCTACTTAACAAACGGCAACTAAGCAAAGAAAGCAAAACAAATTCCTTAGATAATTACATAAAAAAATAAGCTCCACCGAAAACGCATTCATCATTTATCTTACTTCGATATCAGCTACTTGGACAGTCCAGTTTTCTATTATTCATTAGCCATTGTTGGTTTGCATTGGCCTGAAATTCGGTGGCCATTACATTAATAATTACTTCTCAAAATAATACTAGGTTCGATCCACGACGGCGATAAGGTTGGGACTGGTTGCTACTACACACGCCACAGAGTAACGAGACCAGTATACCCACGCGACAGATACTCTAGTAGTCTGGTGATGAACTTAAAAGTAGTACAGGGCATTAGAAATCGTTATTGATGAATAATTTTTAATAGCGATCGGTTTGCTTGTTTTATAATTAACGTTAAAATCCAGTTTCTAACCAGCCAGACTAATGAATAAACACTGAAATCAATTAATTTTTTTGAGGTTTGTTTATGATGTATACAAATTTAATCAAAACTTAAACATATTTCATCTTTCGCGACACGCCGCCTAAAGACAAATAGCAGCACTTATCCCATATCGCTCACGACAAAAAATCGCCACTCTGCACACAGCTACTGTATCTTTTGTCCTACATTATTGCATCAGGTAATTAATTTCATGCGGTGTCCGACCAATCAGACACGTTTAGGTAGCGGTCATAGATCAAAAGATTTTTAAGCGTTGACGTGACATGTAGTACCTATGTGATGTAAGAAATGAAGATCACGATAAGAACAAAATAATGGTTCAGTCGTGTGTTATATTATATGTTACACAATCAGGGTAAATTATTGAAAGTATCATTAGAGTAATTGTAATTTACGGTCGATAGATTTTGAGGTGTCAAAATGTATATATTTTTCAGTCAAACTTATCACGAATTCACGACTTATAATATCCGCTTTTGAAAACAAAGGTTTGACATGCTGTTTAGTGTTTTGTATGCTGTGGTCGCCAATCACTAATAGAAGTTTGGGATGATGCTCAACGATAACTAAGGATGCTTCTAAATATATTATGTACTCGTAGTACTATTGTTTCCCAGTAATAGACATTTACATGCAATCACTTTTGATAGATTCACATTCAAAATAATTCAATTAAGTACTTATTTTGAATACTTCTCGTCCACTACAGCATGCATAAAGTTTGATTCCTACCATAAAATATCGAACACAAACGTGATCACTATTATACCCTCTTAGGCAAACTATATGATTGGTTAGAAATCTTACAATCAAACAGCAAATTCTGTAACTCAAATATAATCATTTCACAATCTCACAACGGTGGGGACAGATTTTTGCCCAAACACGGACTAACTGGGCAATAATTAGCTTTATCTTGGACTAAATATCTTTTAGGCGATAGGACTTAGACAACATAGACTTATTTGCATTGTGACACTAAGGCCTTATATACTATTATTATTAGTTTGAAGGTGCTTTGCTATAATTTAAGCTTGTATCAAAAAAATAGATGAGAAGGGATCAATTTTGATCTGCCGTCTTATTATAGATTTCATCGGAAAATTGCAAATGCCGTACGAGTGTAAAATATCGCGTGAAATTGTTAACATTTTTTTTTAATAAGATTCGGATAAATTGGAAACTATTGAATTTGGATGGGATTTATTGTACCCATACGAAACGATTTTTTCATAATTTATCGAGAAATTATAATAGACGCTGGCAATTGTCATCACTATGACTGCCAGTTAACGTAAGCATACAATGAACTCTCAAAAAGGGGCTTACATAGACAGTTCCAAATCTCCATAGGCAGCAGTGACTGTAGTGGACATCCGTCGAAAAATGAACCTTAAAATGCATACATAACACAAAAAATCAGACAAAGATGAGTTACGAGGAACCGCGGATGACAGTCTAGGTCACAAAAGGGAGAACAGCTTTATAAACATGGGCAAAATAAAGCAGTAACTGATGAAAATGATGTCTAACGGCCGGTTTCAATAACGTATCTACCTTCAACCAACTGTCAAATTAGCTACCAACAGTAGCTGAAACGTCATGTTACAGAGGCAAACAAGACGTTTCAGCTACTGTTGGTAACTCATTTGACAGTTGGTTAAAGATAGATACGTTATTGAGACCTGCCTTAAGAATAGAGGCTACAAATAATATGGACAGTCAAGTTCCGGATCTCTCCAATCCAAACAGCTGTTTATTCGTAAGATGTTGAAGTATCGACACAAGCCTAATCTCTCATGAGTTTGCCAGCGCTCTAATCAATCTATATTTTGCCTAGCCTTTTCCCAATAATATTGGGGTCGTCAGTCTAACAGGATGCAGCTGAACACCAGTATTTCACATGGAGTGGCTACCTATGTATGTCTTTAGCAACGACCATACAGCCTATATCGGGATGTATGGTCGTTGGTCTTTTGCAACCCGGTAACAAGGAAGGCATACACACGTCATCCTTTATAAAAAAACGAGCGAGTCTTACAGTAGTCGCATAAAATTTGTAACATGTGACGTCTCACCTTGGTAAAAGCAACATTAAAAGTACCAACTGACAGCCAACTCGACCACTGCGCGCGCTCAGTGGTCAAATCAAATAGCGTGCGCTTCCTTGGCTTCCTGTTACACACTTCCGTCCCATTTCACGAAATCACTCCCACAGATTGCAGGAAAGCGAGAGGAAAGATGTAACACATCAATCGAAGCGGATTTGTTACATATTACAAAACTAACGATCAAAAACTAAAGTTCTTGTTATTCATATGAACTTTAAGCTTTGAGCAATTTTATGCAAATAAATGTATAATTATCGTAATTTTTATAACATATACTTGCAACTGTAGTCAGACTAGTTTGTTTAAATAAATTATTTTAATTACACACAGAAGCGGTAATATTTTACTGACCATGAACTAATACTTTTTTGCGATATTTAGTTTCTGGTTTGATCTTTTCTGTGGTTTTTAGAATGCACGTGGTCGAGTAGAGGTTCAAAAGTATACGAACAATAGAATTCTGCTTGAATTGAGCCTTTTTGGTAATAAACTGGACTTGTCACTGACGTTACTTTTGATAGGAGAGAATTCCAGAAGACAACCAACCCCAAGTAATATGGAGAACATCTTCCTAAGAAAATGATGTTTAAGACAATCTAGACCAAGAAAAGGTGATCTCCGATAGAGAAAAAAATACCAACTTGGGAGATTTATCTTCGATGCACATATCAATTTATTTGAGAATGACGCAACATGTCTACTTCTTATCTACTTCTCTATTAGTCGTTATTTCAGTAATCACCCCCTTACAAGACATAATTTTCTTCTTTTCGGTGGTGGTAGCGTTGTGTTCCACGCGCGCCTCAAATAGATTTCAGTGAAATAGACGAGGCCCACTAGGGCCCGTGCCTGCCGGGGTTGCGGAATTTGTTCGGAAGAGTCACCGCGGCCCTGTTACGCAAAGGGCATTTGGAGGAACACGGATGGGTTTTAGTCAGTAAGAGTCTGACGCTCCCTTCCGTTCCGCTCGGAGCGGAAGTAGTCATTAGATGATTTCCCATCCTAAAAATAAGGGCACTTGGGGCAGTCTAACATGTGGCTCATGTGTGGCTAGACATTCTATCTTTCAACGCAGATCTTCTTAGTTCCTCTGGTCTAAGAACTGTCATGTCTACTGCTAAACAATCACGTAACATTCTCATACAGGTCATACATACAATTTGTTGATGCCCTGAGGCCACTACGGTACTTGAAGTTGCTCCAAATATACTCTGTCAGAATTCGATTAGAAACGGAGTTTGATGGAAAACAGTTATTAGCGTCTTATAGATAGCTCCATAGGTTTTTTAGTCCCAATTATTTACAGATTAACGTTTGACGTGATGCGGAGGTGTGTTTTGGTAATTTTAGTTTTTAATGGTTTGGATTCAATATGGCGGACTGACGTAATTGTTTCGTGAATATTGGTGCTAATTTTTTTTTTTTTGAAGTTAACTAATATCTTTTTATTGTTATTTATCAGCTATTTCAATCTATTATAGATCGCAGTCATTTACTTCGGCCCTTGTTTTGTCCAGTAGCTAAACTACATTTCGATTCACATTTCAGGCTTAAAAGTTAGGGTATTTTCAATAGTATCAGGAGTTTGGATTGGTATTCCTGAAGGGTATTTTCAATAGTATCAGGAGTTTGGATTGGTATTCCTGAAAACTTTAAATAAGTTTGTCTTCTTATATCAGGTTCTATAACAACTCGACCCGACTAGTTAAATAGTCGAACCCAGAACTTTTAATTTACTCAGCGATCTTAATAAAAAATATGTCCAAAATATTTCCCGTCTTTCCAGTAAAATTTTAAAACAAAAGAAAACATTTTCTACTCACAAGTACAGCTCTTAGTTCCTCAACAACATTTAAATGACAAAATCTTTCTGTCAATAAGCGGGTAGATGTAGATTCTTTTCCCTCCATGCGCCATCTTGGAGTGTTTGACGTTCTTAAGGTTTGAGCTCAGAAATAAATACACTTTGATGAAGATAACTGTTAAGGGCACTTGATAAAGTTAGCTACTTGTTTTTTTGTGAACTTAGATTTGTAGAGATATTTGTGTCTAGTTGGTGTAGTAGTTATTAGGATGAATGCTGGATGGTCTTTGGTTCGATTGTCAGGTCGAGCTAGTGTTATGTGCTTTTATTAGGATTTTTTCAGCAGAGATGTTGAGTTTAGATTGATGATAGACTAACATTACCACGCAATATTATGCGTGGTATTATTGTCTCATTTATAGCCTTTGTATCCTAATAACGCGGCGTAACCTCCCTATCTGCTCTTACATATGTAGATTCTTTGACTTGGCCCAGAAATTGTAGATACCTTCACTACATGTTCAGTGAATGGGATTCTACCAGTCCATAAAACTTCTGTTTATCTCGTTTCGCATAGTTATATGTTAGTATTACTCTTAACCTGACGTATTTAATTGGAGTGGTTTTAACCGAACCCGTTTTTGACTTCATTAACCAAAAAAGTCTAATCATTTGACCGTCTACTTCCGTTGGGCTCGCATGATTGATATCAAGTGAACCAACCTCTTAAATTACATATAAAGCATCGTTTAGTAAGTTACTTGATATTATACAGATGCCTATTATAGTTCTACGAAGCCAGTTTTTGAGCAAAAAGTACTGTAAAGTTGATTCTCCAGAAACAATCGGACGCTGCCATAATTCCGCCATAATCATACATCTAATCACAATAACGTCTGTACTCAAATAGAAATCGTCGAGAACAGGATTCAGAACAAAAACTAACAATGTATTATCAGATAGGCGACCAGCCCCCGCGGCAACCAGCCACTCACTGATCGAATCAAACCTCACGTATGTCGAGGAATTCGAATTTCAAAAACCATAATGATTGATTGTCAACCAATGACAATCGCGTACCTATTCAAATTCTATTCCAATTTGAATGTGGAACGGGTTCTTTTTCCTGTTGCGACGTGACGCGTGCCAGTAACAATTCCATAGATACAACAATGAGCAATTACTTTTATAGCGATTTTTTTTCTAATATTTTATTGTTTTATTGTCAGTACAAATAATGATAAAATTTGTAATATCTATCTGTTTCGTTTGTATTTTGTAAGACACGCTCTATCACAGTAATACTCAGTACTTTTTTGAAACATAAGTTGTAAAGAAATTAAACACGTATGGTTTAAAACTACATTTCAAGCAACATTCTTCTAATTAGTCAGCATTCTAATATGCAAACTAACAGAGTAATTAATTACAAATAAATAACCTCCCATAGATACTCTTTCAACGATTTTTTACAGCCAAACTTTTTACGCACAGGAAAGTAACCTAATATTCCTATAAGTATTTGAGTTCGTGCGTTAAGAAGGCCATATGTTTATCTTATAATTACTTGGCGTCCATGTGGGTGTATGAGTACGTAATTAAAGTATGGAAATAGTAATATAAGTTTTGAAGTGTTTTCTCTATAAAATGTTCGAGTGGCTGGGAACATAGGAGTCGTCGAACTCGCCACGTTTTTTCCCCCCAGTTATAATAACAGCACTGTTTACCAATGGCGTCTCTTTCTGTTATTCCTTTTTTGAATTTCTTCAAACTGTACAGCTTTCGGATTTCTTAGAATTAACAAGACCGCGATTGAATGCAAGAGTTATGTCAATGTGATAATTTGATTTAAATTATGATTTATTTATTAAGAATAATGTAAGAAACAACAATACAATAAAATTGACTGAAAGTTTCCTAAACCGAGTAAATTATTTTTAAAAATTCTATTTCTTGATATCTCGCGTAATTCAAACAGAATAGTGATGTAATCGTGTTTTTTGAACTCGATAATCGACTTTTTTCCTAATCGAGTGGTCGGATTGTTTATTGCCAAAGTGGTTTGTACCGGTAATTTGTGTGTTGCGAAATCTGACTCGGTCTGTTAGTGAGATCATTAATCTTGAGTTGATCCGAAACTGTCTGTTTGTTTGAAAAATGTACGCTCTTGTCGAAACTGGAACGATGACGTCACACTAGCCTCCAGGTGATAATTAACAAGATTAGAATAAAAATATCAGATATTGTTTTTTATCAACAACACTATGAATTATGTAGTGACATAGTTGTAACGATAAGGCAAAATTAATTAAAGCCATTTTAAAAGTCAGCAGACAAAGTCATTGCAATGATTGATTGCAATTGGGTTCATTGTTTTCTAAAAAATAGTCACGATCGCTTGTTTTGCTTCTTACCTTAGTTTAAAAACATTCGTCTACTTTAATGATCGTAATGTTTGAAGCCTACGTAAAAATTTCACTATTCAGCCAACGCTCGAAATGAAAAAGTAATGTAGGACAATGCGCGCTCGAGCCGCGGCCACACGGTCATTGAAAATAATAATTGAATTCGAATTAAGAATACGAAATTCGAAAACTTTATGCCAGTGACGCGACGCACTTTCATCGAAATTTGATTTGATCGAAAAAAGAAATGTTTTGATCGAAAAAAATCCGTTCCATTCGGTGTTTATTGTCTACTCAAGCATAACGATTACTATGCAGAGAAGTGATTTATGCTGTTTTCCTGAAGCAAAAAAGAGGAAGCTATTAGCTAATTAACGTCGTTATTCATCTAGTGGTCTTACTTTGTTTTCTAACCGCATAAGAAACTTGTTCATTCCAGCATACTATGTATGATATGTATGTTAAATTCAAGTTACTAAACTTCATACTACACAAAAACCTGTAGTTATGTATCCATTTATTCGCGGCTGTCTATTCGAATAATACTCCGCGGCGCAACACTAGCGAACTGTTCTTTTTTTATAAAGTTAAAATTTGAATTTGGAATCGTGTGTGCTCTATTGTGTAGCAAATGGAATTCATTGTACTATACATTGCGTACTGGCCAGTTCTATTTGAACCCATGTTGCAGTTAATTTATAGAACATCGAGGTCCAAGCGAACTGGCTAAATGTATGGTTGTAACCATTTTGCAAAATATTGAATAGATCTTTGCAGTTTTTTTTTTACTAGAACAGAATTACAAAATGTTGCATGTAGATAGTTACACAACGACCTAGTTGCGATTTTAATAAAACAAGTTATTGGTAAGTAATAAAATTGTCAATTACTGGTAAAAACATTTATTTTGATAGATAGGTTTCGTTGTTTGTTGCAATGGCGAATTTTTGAACAAATAACCTACTTTTTTGCGGTAATAAAACATTATCAAACATGTTTACCCAAAGATCACTTGATTTCATTAAAGAAACTACGAAATCTTTTCTTCAAAAACAGAATAATTTACCGGAAACTTCCAAACTTCAGTTCTAAATTCGAAATTGGAAATCGACCGTTAAAACTGAACCTAATGAAAGTACCCAGTACTCACATGAAGCTTTACATCCATCTTTATAATAACTGCTCCTACATTTGTGAAGTGCGTATATAAAATGTGTGTCTGTGGGTATGTGTGTGTGTTTGTGCGCAATCGGTCGGACGTGACGAGCGTAGAAAACAATACTTACACCGGATATTTATGAATTTAAATAAGAAAGTGTGAGGAATTTAATGACACTAGTTCGGAGTATTGCGCCTTCCTGGTGATCGCTTATTAACTATATATCTATGTACTGTCTCCATTTTATAGTCTGTGGACGCTTTGACAGTTGAGTTGACAGTTTTTTAAAATTATAATTGTGTCACGTTTCGTTTATGGGTTTAATATTTGATTAATTATTATTTTGTTGGTAAAGTCGATAAATTATTAATGTTTACTTAGAAATTGTGACTATTATTCGGCTATAAAACTCTACCAAAAATAGTAATAAAAACTGTTTGGATATGTGATTATCAACCCAGTTTTCTTGACCAATTCTAGCTTTTTTCTTCTATTGTCAAGTTATATCAGCGACAATGACGTCACACTACCGTTATTCCTAATACTTTATTCATATCAAGTACAAAGAATCCAGATAACCACAGGAAACAAGTCCCGTTAAGCAAAACACTTTTGTAAAATGATACTGCACGTAATTTCATAATAAAATCTAATAGTTGCCCAACGTTGCTCATGCCTAATTAGGCTACATATGACAGCTACAAGGCGTGGCCTCTTATATATAAACTGTGTGACATACGGACGCACAACTCGACGGTAATTCTCCTTTGTATGCTAAATAGTGAATTATCTAGCCTCTCGAAATTGTAATCTTAAAACTTGCTTGGAATTTCTTCATCCGTTGTTTAAATTGTGGCGGGACGTAATGCCTTGATGGGTATTTGTCAAATGGCGGTTGAGCTGCGACTTGTGAGTGTCGCTTATTGAGGTCAGTTTTAAGCTTCGATAAAAAGTTATTCAATTATGAAATGGATACCTACCTACCAAAACAAAGAGCAAGCAAGGAAAAAAAAATGACATTTATAAATTCAAAATTCGAATCAAAACTTTATTTTGTTCTTTTTCGGTTTTTTAAATCTCGAATGCGTACATTCGCCATTTTTCGAAAAAATTTTGACTCGAATTTTGAATTATCGAGTTGTGTTGAATAATTAAGATTCAAAATTGTTCTATAACACTTCCAAATTCGGATTGCGAAAACGTTACATTCTCAACGCGCGTACGTATACAAATTAGATAGTTCGATTTCTAATAGGTAGTAGGTACCTACCCATATTGTAGGCCCGAAACATTATGAAAGCTATTAAAACTTTAAATTAATGTTTAAATAGAACACAATTAGACTTTACATGAATACTATCACCGTTAGCACTGACCTAGAATAAAGACAAAGCGATTTAATTTGTTGCTCATTTTTCAACTACGTAAGTATAGCCAATTAGTAATTACAATCTTTATTTAATATTCGTTAGGTGTAGATTGGCTTGGGGGCTCCGATTGAGGCTCGTGTGTGGTTTTCTTTATTAAGCATATATGTAATTGTGGTAAGTGTAGAGACTTGGCATGTGTTCTAGGCTTTTAGCTCAATAAAAAAGTTTCTTGACAGATTGGATTCTCTTTTCTAAGTTTAAAGCATTTGGTCGTAAATAATAAAATTAGAACAGATGAAGGGTGGAAAAACAAAAGCTACAACCTAGGGTATACGCTAACACTGAAAAGGTTACTTCTGGGCAAGCATCAACGCTTTCCATCATGTGGGATTGTGGTCACACACGTGCTTATTAATTATAAAAACAGCTACTACTTACTAGCTTCACAGCTTGGCTCATCGCCCCGCAAGGTTGCCTGCTTGGTCCTCTACAGATGGCACTTCGGTTCTGCCCAAGAACTCCACGACTTCATCCCATCGACCCCCTTCTTACATCGGACATCTAGACGCACTGCAAGTTACCATCCCTACCTTGTTGCTATTCCACCAATTCGCACTAAGCGTTTCCAAACGTCTTTTATAATGCGCACAGCAAAGGAGTGGAACTCTCTGCCTGCGTCTGTGTTTCCGAACTCATACCTACAACCCTAATCTCTTCAAAGTTAGAGTGAACAGGATTCTTCTGGGTATGCTCGCTCCATCGTCGATTTTGTCTCTATCATTTCTGACCTAGACTAGAGTAAAGAGCAAACCCATCTTGAATAAAAAAAAACAATGTACTTAAATGTGTTTTGCGCTGACGGAAACGTAATGGTCAGAAACATTTACGCAATTCTAAAAACTACCCTACAGCTAGTTGAACTAAAGAAAAATAATGACTAAAAACGTTCTGATTGATTAGTCAATTACAAAAATAAGCAGACTACCAGCATCGTGTGCGGTTGCCAACGATCGGCGGTTGTGCAACCAGCCGGTTGACGTCTGCGCGTGAGTCGAGGCTTACTGCATTGTCACAGATGTTTGTGTGATTAGAAAAGTTCTGTTATGTATAGAGTGGACTTTCTTTTGATACATTTTTTTTTCGGAGATTAAACTTGGCTAAAACTCAAACTCAAAGCTTTTATCTATCTATACTAATATAATAAAGCTGAAGAGTTTGTTTGTTTGAACGCGCTAATCTCTGGAAGTACCACATTCATGTGAAAAGCTATAGGCTATATGGGAACAGGAAAAAAATACGGGATCGGGAAAAAATGGGATATGCGTGTACGAAGTCGTGGGCAAAAGCTGGTTTGAAATAAGTAAATCGTTTAAAGACACTTTTTGAATTGTCGAAGTCGGTCATGAAGCTGGTTGCACGTTCCAAAGCATGGATCTCTATTGACAAGAACGTGTAAGAAACTTCATCGGCTGCTTCCTGCAGTAGACGTCATTTGAGTGATTTTGTACATTTCGACGTTCAAAAAATCGTAATACTTGTTTTTGGCTGTAGTCGTGTAAATTGTGCTGATTCTCAGCCTAATTTGAAGAATAGGATGATTGTTATATAGAATGAAATATATATAGTATATATATTGATAGAATGGGATTTCGTTTTGGAATAAGTAACTTTACTTTTGCCGCCACAGTCTTTTGTCACGGATTGTTTTTACACGAGAGTCCAATAAAATAAGCGTTTTTCAGGGTTCACCAGAGAACATAACCCATTCACCTAAACACATTCCCTTATTCATCTTAATCAAAAGAACGTTTAAAACGATTATTCATTTAATTAAAAGAACAACTCAAACAGTTTTTATCGAAATCTGAGTTCAGTTTAAGTGTTGATTCAGAGAATTAAAAATGTAAATAAAATAAATGAAATATTAACTAAATATTTATGTACAAAGAAACTATTGGAGTGCGGCGACTGCGCCTTCTGTAAACAATGACGTGAATCAAGTACTTGAGTTACATACATAGAAATATTGTGAGAAATCTTACTTGTGACCGTTAAACTTTTAGGTATTTCAAAGACAGGGAATAGGGCCCAAACATCACGTGAACTTTACTGAAATAAGGGTAGATATGCTATAATTCCAATCAATCAACCAATTGTGCATACGCCGTATAGCTAAGGAGTGGAATTCTCTGCTATTATCTATTTTGCCTGATATCCACAAACTGGGAGTCTTTAAGTCAAGAGTGAATAGGCTCGTACTAAGCAAGCGTGCTCCATCGTCGACCACATCATCGCTTCCCAATAATAAGAAAAGAAAAAAAATACAAAACACAAACGCAAAGCAAGTAGAAACTAGAAAGCCAGACTAAAACTTCCTCCATTAAAATACCTCCACGAAACCATTGGACTACATAACCTTACATACAAACCAACATACACCATTGTATTCATTAATATTTAGGTAAGTAGGCACAATATGGACACAAAACGCCTATATAATATAGCCATAATAAAATGGCATTACTAATTCCATGCACAGGTAACGCAAACGCATTTCGAAGTGTCCAGTCTGTCAGTTTGTCCTTCAGTGACAGGAAAATGTCGTTGGATGAGGTGGAAAACTAGCGTTTTAATATTAAAAACATGTCTCTGGACCGTGGTGTGTGCCTTAGCCATCCACTTCGGATAATCGACGCTTAAACTACATAATAAATAGGTAACTTTCCGCTTACAATTAATATTAAATTATTGACTACGTTGGCAGACAGCGAACTGTCACTGTGGTTTTTAATTAGGCTGAAGGCTTATTGTGGTACGTTTCTTTGTATAGAAAAGTTTTAAATAGGTGTGTGAGGCGGAGGAAGAGAAATGCGTGTCTGTCGTACTTAGCACGTAGCTAACTGAATGGATGAATGGAGAATTAGGCTTTTTTTATAATAATTTCAATAAAAAATATTGGAACAAACATTTCTCCACCTCTAACATAATCGAATTCAGGAATTCCCAAAAAAAATAAAACAATGCTGCCCAATAATTTTAATAATGTTGTAATCAACACCCGTTCAATATCAGCTTCTATTTGACTAAAGGTTGCACTTCACTTGGCGTAATTGTCCAAATATTTGCGTTACTTGTTTAGTAGAAAATATACCCTAAAATTATTGGCATAAAGTTCATTTTATAACAAAAAAAGAAGGCGAATATTTGTGCCACCATAAGAACAGCCTATTAGACACTATCGCACATCACTAGCTATGCAGTCGACAGCTGCCCCGCGTTTGAATTTCGAACCTTATCCATTTAAAAATAAAATCTTCGAACACGCTTATAACTGGCCAGCAGTTCCAATTTCAAATTCAAACTTTAAATTACTACAAATTATTACTAACATAACTCTGCGAATGACAAAACAGAAAATAGACTTTAGTGGGTTGAATTAAAATATAAATTTGAATAGAGAAATACATTTGTAAGTTTGTTGGTGATGTTTTGATATGGAGACGGCTTCTGAGAAGAAACTTAAGGTCCGTATATAGTGTTATGTTAACAATAACAGTTTTTGTATTGTTTATATCTGAAGTGTTATAGTATTATGTTACTGGTTAATTCGCAGATTTGTGCGTAGGATTCGTTATAGAGACGGATGCGGTGGGTCTGGACTTTAGGTGGTCTGAAACGCTTATCTTTGGTGTTTTGTGACTACATACTTTAATTATAATTGGTTCTTATTAAGGCCTGAGGTCGGATAGGCAGTCACTTCATGTAAAATACTGGTACCTGGTTAGTCTAAAAGCTGATCCCAACATAGTTGGGAAAAGGCTAGACATCTGCCTAGCCTTCAAAAATCTTGTTTAAGGTGCGAACGTATGCTGAAATGAAGCCTAATATTGTTGGGTATTTGAAGTAAGTACCTACCTATTTTAAGGTAAACTAACAATCAAATTTAGTTTACATTGTTCCTAAAGAAACTAAAATTAACAAAAGCTTTTAGACTTTCAATTAATCAATCTAACTTCTTCTTTCTTTTATGTCTTTTCTATTCCCAATTCACTTAAATAACCAGCCTGTTTAAAACACGGATATCAAGCCACCCGCATCTGTTAAGATGTCAGTTCGATTTGACCCTAATAATCCCGAAATGAAGTCTTAAAGCCACGTGAACGAACCTTTTCATCGAAAAGCTTAAACGAGAAACATCATCCATCAGTCATTAACCTTTTATAGTAACACAACAATTAATGCTAATTATTACTGAAGTAATTAGAGACAAGCACAACACGTGGGTTGTCGTCCAGACGCTGAAACAGCATAACGCTCTATTAAATGACGACTCGGACTTACAATGACACATTCCCGAACAAATTCCTTCGACATTACTCCGATAGGATCCTCTTACATAAACAAAAGAAGGCAGAAAGTACCGCGAATCTTCATAATAGATCTCAAATCATAGAACATTATAAATTCAAAATCCCCATAATTATGAGAACACGAAATTTTCCCAAACAATAAAGGCCCGACGTCAATTGGAAACGAATAAAAAACGAACACATGCCGAACACATTTACATCTCCTAATAAATCTCAAAGCACAAAAATCCTGGCCGAAATGAATAAAGAAAAATAATCACAAAGCCAGTAGTCGAACCGAAAAAAGAAATTAAAAATTCAAATAAAAGAACGTATTCCTTAAGATAATGCTTATTCATTCCACATTTAAAATCAAATTTTCAAATAAAGAACTCGCGGCGGTCGATCGGGCGTACGGTGGAGAGGGACAGATATATCATGACATATGTATGTTAGAGAGAGATAGATAGCTTATTATGATTGACAGCTGAGAACGGTTAGCCTTGAAATATTTGAAACATTATATTATTATAAAGTACACTATCTTCGTTAGACACGAGAGCGAAGCGGACATCGGAATTTTTTATATTGATGAAGCTTTTATCTTTGAACTGTATCATAGACATGAAAAGTGCTTTCATATTTTGTAGCTAATGCATTTTATCTATTTACATTCCGAAATCGATTGGAAGTAAATTTACAGCACTATAAATCTATCTTTCTTGTGTTGTCTGGTAGTTTTTGGGATTTTGTTTTTGTTCAATACGTTTGATCATATACATATATCATTTTGTGTTTCCTTCCCTCATTTCCACCTTGATTCGTTTACTTCTATAGCTCTATTTCTTTTACAGTGCTAAATTGTTATGTCCTTTCCACTCTTGCGCACACTCATTATCGCTCATATAATGCCGCTAGATATGTCCGACGGCCAGTTTCACCGGAACACGTTTTAAATCATAATTCGAACGCTTTTTTTGAATTTAGAACGTTGACTTTTTAACTTTTATTTTGTGTGGCTCATGTTGAGGCTATTCGGCCAGTGGCTAATGAATTGTGACGTCATGAAACAGTAGTCGCTCTATACGATGTTATGGTATGGCTAAGCGTCCAGTTATTAGTTTTAGAAGCAAATAATAACTTTCTCTAAATACACATACTCGACTAACTTACATAATGAAAAGTAAACTTTTTATAACAATCATGCAACAACTTCATTATAACTAGGTACATGTTTTTTTTTTAATCTACAAAATTGCATGCTTGCTTCACATAAACAAAATATCTGGTATTACTCAAGCAAGTTAAACTTTAACTACTGGTTAACACTTGCCAATTTGCCGACACATCAATGATTAATAAACTCCACAGTAAACAGTTAACCAATTAGAAGTTCTTAGCTTAATGACCACTCGGTCCCATACAGCAACTTTGATTAATGCGTCCCTCTTAACTCTTTCCAAAAATGTATAAAAACATTCGTTTAATATAGAAACTTGATTTAACTTTAAAAGGTAAAATATTATCTTGAGGTAATTAATTATGAAGCTTCACAAATTACCGGCTCTAAGATTTCGAATAGTTTTATTTTCAATAAAAACGAATGGGTCAGAAAGCCAGAACTAGCGGTTTTGTTATAAAAGAGTATTCTATTGATCAATTATAACATTTAAGTCTGTTTAAAAGAGTTTCAATCGGTTATGCTCGACAAATAAGCTTGAAAGGCTGCGTACGCGCAGTTCCGCTTCTACGCAGAGCTACGAATCTCGTAGACAGGCGCTACGCCGTAGTACCGTTAGCTTGCTTTACGTCAAAATGTTTTTTTCTTCGCTACGAAATTTTTTCGTGATTATCTTTTTTATATAGAAATTTGTTTTTTTTGGAGGGATAAATTAACTCTAGTAGATATATTGTTATTTATCGATTTCTTGAGTATTATGGTAAGGGAAAAAAACGTATTAAAAACCTGTGATCGATGCTGTTTGGTTGAGGAGCTCGTGGCTAAAGAATAACAGCCGCACGGGTCGATCAAGGTTAAGCATCGCTTGCCGAGGTTGGTCTATGGATGGGTGACCATCTTAACATATCGAGTTTTCTCTGTGCCTCGGAAAGCAGGTTAAGCCGTTGGTCCCGATTGTCATTTGTAGATCTTTGGCAGTCGTTACGGATTGTCGTAACGACTGCCAAAAAAGAGCCAGTAAATCTGATTCCATTCTTGCCAAGAACTACCCCAGTTAATGGGTTCTGGAAGACAGCCCCTCCACGTAAAATACTGGTATTCAGGTGAATCCGATTTGACTGGGAGCTGACCCCAATATAGTTGGAAAAAGGCTAGGCAGATGATGATCGAGGCTGTTTGGGTTATTTATTGGAAGATTATATATATAATTATAATTGTGACTGATTTCTAAACTTATTTGACTCACAGGTAGGTAGTACATATTCAACAACTGCAACATATTCAACCAATTTCTTATAGACGTGCATCCAAAAATATGAAACAAGAAAATAAAAAAAGCCCTCTCTATGCAACCGTCACTCTAACCAGTCAGTAACAAATTTCATTCACATTTTGGAAGCGGCGTTCGGCATTTGAATATTCAAATGGCCGCTAATCGTTTTTATTGGTGACTTTACGGCCTATAACGATCACTTGGAATACGCGCCTTTGAATTATCGCTCGCTCCCGAACTTGACCGAGTGGAGGCGATGTTTAAAATTAGAATGTTCTTTTTTTATTGTGACAGTTTTAATTTTTAAGTAAGTTAGTTTAACTAGAATGGTATTGAAACTTTTTGTGTTTTATGTGCCTTTACTTTGCAACCGATTTCAAAAAAGGAGGAGGCTAAGTATTTGTCTGTATGTATTTCTGTTAGACTAAAATTAATTTTAGTAAGGCACTCTCATAAAACAAGTTACGATTTGCGCGTTTGATAAACAAATTACATGTTACGCTTTCAAGCTTTCTAAATTAAATTCTTACATGATTATTTCTCAAAAAAACTCCATTACAATTTTATCAGAAAAGCAATCGACTCCATAGGTTTCGTATCGAAATTATAATTTAATTAGATCGAGTTAGTGGCGTGGGCGCAACTAGTATATCTTATCTGTTCTCCATACATGACTCTATATGCTAAGCACGCGTCCCTGCCTGCTTCTAAACGAGTTTCTGAATCTTTATAACAACAAAAATATATTTTAATTAAGCTGCTGATATAACTATAATAACACGCTTTTGTTGTTATTTTTTTCTCATAAATAAATCGTCAATTTTATGAAATTTTTCATTTGAAAATATTTTGAATAGACAAACAAAGACACTCAATAGATAATAGTTTTATTACGCACACAAAATCGGCAACTTTTCTATTCTAAATTTATGTGTTTTAGCTTCAGGCAAAGTTTTTGTTAACTATAATTAAGTATTTTATCTAAAAATGTGGGTAGCGTAGGTATAAATATTGTTTTTATTGATTTAAAATCGCACGCTTAGAGATTCCGATTTTAGATTATATAGTGTTAGATTTAAATTAAATCTAGACGTTTGAATATAAGCTATTATTAGTAGCTGAATAGACACCCAGTTGAAAATCTATTTGGTGACTAAACTTCTACATGTTTGTACAAGTATCAAAACTTGTAACTTTAATTTTGTGTTTTTCTTATATCTGAGTAACCTGAAATCTGATTTTTTATGCCCAGTAAAGGCATTGCCTCTTTTTCTGTTCGCTCCTAATGACGTGTTATGTCACGGTAGCTTAACTTCAAAGTAACGTAAATCACTGCAGTTATATCGATTGTAAATTAAATAAATAATTACTATCGTATCATAACGGCGAGCTGTCAGATTAACATTTTGTTGAATTAACATTCTAATGTCTCTGTTAGGTATTTTTATATCCTATTACGTACGGTAAGCAACAAAAGTATAACACGCAAAAAATATTAATCAGAAATATTTCCACTACTAACTTATCTAGATTCAAAATAAGAATAGAATTGTTAAAAATGTATGGTATTCAAATCGCTAGAAATTTATGTCTCGTTTTTTGTTGCAACAAAGTCTGTACAGCCAGCAAGACAAATATTATATTGTAATACGTTTTTAACGGAAAATGATTAATGACACTAAGGTTTTTTTTGTCCATGCTGGTCATTTACTCCGGTAAATGTGTTTTTATTTAGCCAAGCTTATTGTGAGGTCGTCTTGTCTTGTCAAAGTTTATTTTTCTAAATGTAACTCTTTGATTTGTATTAATGTTTATTTCTTTTTTCAAATATTCAATCTGTCATAACACGGTTATTTGTGGATTTTAATTTTGTGTGATTACTCCATTGTCGAGTTGTTAACTTTGGCAATTGTAACGGTATTTTAATTTGCGATTTGGCAAATTATAGTTGCTTACCGCAAAAACTCAAACATATTTTTTTTTACTATTTTCCTTTCTAAATTGCAGGCTAACATCGCGTTTGTTATATTGCTATCGGTACTCAAAGTATTGCAACAAAAACATACATGCGTTTAGTACAAATGGACCTTGACGATATCTCTAATAACTGTGGAATGTGGTTCAATCATGGCTATTGTTAACTTGTTTGTGGACAACCAATTTTGATAGCGAGTTCATTGTGGTTACTTTTATTTATAATTATAAAATGGGTAGGCAGGTACTTAAAATTAAAGTTACAGGAAAAATACTGTAGAAAAGCTCATACCTTAAATACAATCTTTTAAAAATATAGCGCCCCTAAAAGCTATAATGAATGAATATACTAATAAGGAACACTTTTCGATTAAGTTCACCAATTATTTACAAACGAATATGTCCAATTTACGAACATGTAACCTACCACTACTTTCCAATTGTCAAACAGTTGTATTACATTATCGCAATCCATTTTAGACTATTACAACAACACCACAATCAATATCTATTGTCTATTCTATTATATGACTATTCTATTATTTGTCTATAAAGCCATATAATAGAACACAAGAAACTTGCACAAAATCAATGGCAAAGGTCAACAAAAATGTAATTAATCTAAAAAGATTTAAAACATGAACTTGAGCAATGTTTTGTAAATCGTAATTAGGATTTAAAGATAAGATAAAAGTATTAAAAGTTGTCATAATCAGCTGATCGGGTTGTAATGGTAAAATAACTTGGAATTGCGACATTATGCGACTGTGTTATCTTCTATTCTGCAATAAGAGTTGAATAGCGTAATCAAAGCTTTGAGAAAAAATATTTTTGTCACAAAAGTTGATGAATTTTCTTAAAATATTTTCCTTTGTTTTTTCACATGATTAGAGTTATTTACGAAACATTGTGATGATTCCGTTCCCTAAGATTTGTCTAAACTTTCATTTAGATACATTTACACGTATGATGTTACTGCAGTGTAAATCTGTAAAAAGACAGTACAAGACAATATTTTAGTGAGTTATCGTGGCTGATATAAGCTAGGAAGCATGACAAAAGTAACTGCTTCTAGAAGATGCGCGGCAACGACTTTGCAGCTTTTGAGAAGCAGATAAGCAGCTTAATTTTTAAGTTTGACGAGTCGACACTAATCAACAAAATATACAAAACAAACACTACAACTTTTTCAAACAAGCCTATATCCAAATCATATCTAAATTAAATCATTAAACAAACAACACTAGATCGCACCCAATCTAGATTTCAATTTAATCCGTTTCCGCTATTCGCGACGCCATTTTGGCCGCCATCTTGAATCCCGATCAATATTAATAAAGCGCGCGCGCATAACTGCGTTCGTTTTATTGTTATTATTGGATATTGTTCCTGCCAAGGCTGTGTCCAAAATGGAGCGGTTCTGCCTTTAAAGTAGCAGTTAGCATCCACAATGGTTTTACTTGCGACATCTAAAGGACAATGTGGCCCTTCATGGCTGCTGATCTCTGTAGTATTATGGCGCGATGATATGAGCAAGAGAAAAGTATATTACTGTTGATCACTTCATTTGAATTGAGCAATAAAATGGCGGCTTTGCTGTTTCGAAGAAGGGAAGTCAGCTGATTTCAGTTCTTGGTAATATTAAGACAATGCTTTTGAGTATTATTTGCCGCTATCATTATACTTATTTAGTTTTAATTTATAACTTTTAGTGACTTTAGGTTGGGTTTCTTTGAAAAAATATCGAACTATCAACTGAGGGTCATTCCCCGTATTTTTTTTGTCAAATGAGATATTTTTGACACGTTGACACTGAAATGCGAATGCAGACGTTATATTACAAGAACGGCAACTTAATTATATTGTAAGTACACTAAAGTACTCTTTCAAAAAAATAAAAACATGAACTAAACATTCAGACATGTTACGAAATTACTCGTTTCGGTAGTTGATTGTTACGACAAACGTATCACAGATATCAAGTTTGGAAGTTTACCGATGGACATATCGATATTAGTGATGTGTAGAGACGGATATTCCGTCTCTACACATCACTAATATCGACTCAAGACATTGACAATTTACAACTGTCAACAGTGTCACATGCCTAGTGAAGGGTGGGTGCCCCGATTATCGTCCATGAGATTAGAAACAAAAAAAAAGGTACAACTGACATAAATAAGAAGTTTTCCTTTTATTTCTTTAACTTATTATATTTTGGAAAAACCTAAGATGAGTAATTATGAGGTAAACAGTTAAAAACCTAATCACGGGTATTTTTACTCATGTTTTTCATCTAAATTGATATAACTAATGTTGCGGTGAGGCAAATGGTTTAAAACCTGTCAAAACTTTAAAAGGGTTCATTGAAACAAATAAAATAAACAGACTTATCACAAAAGGTTCTCAAAAATCATGAATGTGGTCGACTTATCAGTAATTAGAAAAAAAAAACAGAACAAAAGGTAATCAAAATGTTAGTGGAAACATTTAACACCAAATTTCCTTAAACTTTCACATTACAGATTAAGTCTTAAAAAAAATAGGACAAAAAAAGCTCAATTCGTGTTTCTAAGATAAAACTAACATTAAAAAAAATCGTGTTCATTAAAGCTGATGATTTAAGCAGACGTTGACGAAGTTTTTTATGATAATACTTCAAAAACATGTGCTGTGTTATTAGATCATTCACTTATTATAATGTCAAAACCGGAGATCAAGCCGGATGAGGGGCTCAAAACTCAAATACTTTTGTGTCATATTCGTTTAACTCAACGCATGAACTGTATTTTAAAATGTATTTTTTTTTCACGATTTTTACTCATGATGCTATATTTTTCCTAGTTACTAGCTGTTTTTAGCGGTTTGTTAGTGGTTTTGCTTTAATATCCTAAGGATTTTTTTCTGGGATAAAAAGTAGTCTTTAACTATCGAAAAAATACCTGTAGCTTTCTATTAGTGACATATTAGTACTTCCCGAGATATCTTTCTACCAACACAAAATATTACTTTTACAATAAGTAGGTACCTATAAGTTAATATTCTCTGTGTAAACCATACAGAGTATACAGTCAAATAAATTGACACTACTGCTTATAATAAGAATCATAAAACAATTTGTATCCATCGACAATAACGACTTTCTAACTCACCCACGAGAAGCCAGTTAAAATCTCGAACTTAACGGAAAGTTGAAATAACTCATCCAATTACAAAGTCGGCTACTTAAAACGATCAAACATGTAACTGAGAGCCAAACAACTCAAAGTCAACGTCCGAAATCAAAAAGTAGGGTAAACACACCGATTTTGAGACGTTACACTCACTATAACGAGAGATCGATAGTTACATTGTGACCTGTAACCGAAGGCCGTAGCTTTGTATTAGTTTTTAATAAGTAATTGTACACCCAAACCACGTTACCAATTTCGACATGAATACACGTTTTTTTTCTCGCCTCGCTTCGAGCAATCTCGTTTTCTCGAAAATAGATCTAATATGTTGAATATAATTAATTTCATACCGACTCACTTGATCGATGCGTGTTACTTCAAGTGGATTTTTTTTTCGTATAATTATTTTTAAATTACAGAGTTACGTCAATACAGCTAGAAAACGGAACGTTTTTTAACAACAAATTGGTTTACGCGAAATTTTGGTGTTTGAAGAATTTTTTGCCCTAATAAGTTCCGTGTCAGAACTGATTTTTGGCTTCTATTTCATTATAAAAGCAATTGTATAGTAATAATATGGAATTAATGACTAGACTACATTATCTAGCGTATATTTTATATCGTGATATGTAATTTTACTCAATTTCGGAACGAACTTGTTTAGTCGTTAAGCGTACCGACATATTTACTTACACTCGTTTCTTTTTTGTTTCAGATGATTCACAGTTATTGGCTGATCTTGAAGACTGATTAAAATATTTATTAAGCCAATTAGGAAATGATAGCTCCATGAAGTTTCTCCCCAGGTAACAAAATGTGCCAATAATCAATTTTATTATTTCCAAACAATGAAGAGAAAATTTAAATTCAAAACATTCCACAGTATTCAGCTAATCTTATTGTCAACAAAAGACTATTGTTTCTTCTCAACACATTGTTTCAATTTAAATTGAACGAAAATGAATCACTGTTATGATTGGACGCTAAAATGTATTGAGTTTAATTTGATTGTTTATATAAAACTGAACGTATTCGTTTGTCTTCACAGGACGGACTCGTTTCAGGTTGTGATCCTCGAAAGAGTCCAAATACTGCAATGACTACTGCGATGGCTGCTCACCAGGAATCTATCCACGAGAGACTACAGCCAACGCCGGAGAAACCTCTATACTTGCACCATGAAGCATCAACATGGCCGGAGTCGTCAGACCACCAGGAGGAGCACAGCACCGACATGTCCCCTTACTACAACATGCCAAAAAGAAACAAGAGAAAAAATTTCAAGCCCAGATGTGCTCCGAACGCTACCGCCTTTTCCGACGACTCAAATGGAGCAAACTGTGATGACACGGGGAGTCCTATCAACGGAAACGATAGAACAACCCCTGAAAACGTTAATGATGATGATAAGGATGATGGAAATTATGCTAAAATTGGTGTCAAAAACTTCAGTCTCCTAAAAGGTGGCGCAGTCGACCTCAGCAGAAGACTAAGCACCGACTCCAATGAAAACATAGACTCAAATTACCAAAATAGGTTACCGGAGGATAAGAAAGTAGACTCGTTTCAACATTCGTACATTCATAGTTTACAAATAAATCAGGGCACCGAGAGAGATCGGACAGTCCTGAACTTTAGTAATTTACAAAATAAGACGTTTTGTGCCAAAAATCCTTTTGCTATATCTCAACTAATAAAGACTAACTCGCCTCCGAGAAGAAGGGACTCGGATTCGGATGAAGATAAAGGTCAAGATATAAATGCAAATGAGAGACTAGAGGAAAACCAAGAACAGATGGAGACGACTGAGCCGCAACAGAATGGTGACGCATCAAATGCAACAAACAGAATATTGAGAGACTATGCTATGAACACCATGAAGGAACTGCTCGGGATATACGGATTATCTTCTAATGAAGTTGCTGATGCTATCAGTGGACAGATTAGAGCTTTAGAAGCTCTTCAAGGTGAGTTCATTAGAAATGAATAACTTCGCACTGCTATAAAATTTATTACAATAATCTTCTTAACTTTACGACCGAACATTTTGACAACTAGATTATAGTGGTTTTATCTATTCTTGATGAAGTCCTAAACAGTGTTTGTTTTATAGGTAAACCATTCACGCAGCTGCCTTTAGGGTTAAAAAGACGGCATGACTCTGGCATGGAAGATGGAACTGACAGAAGTATGAGAAGATCTTCATCAGCTACCGAAGACGAGGGTTCTACTAATATCACACCACCGAAAACACCTGATAATGACATTGAAGCTCAAAGGTATGACAAAAATTTTAGGCTTACTGTATTATAAAATCTAGGTAAAAATACTAATGTGAATATTTTTTCAGACAAAGAGCATTACAAATAATAAACCAGCAATCGATGAGGCTGTTTAACAGATCGCAAGGTCAAGAAGAAGATGGAAGTGGATCTGATGATGGAGAACAAACTCTTGATCTTAGCGTATCAAGAGATACTGATGGACAGGTAACGAATAATAAACACTACTACTTTGAGAATATATGCAAATCACCCGGTTTTATTCTGCATCCAATCGTCATATTTTTTAATATCATCACTTTAGTATTCTTGCCATAAGAAGATTTATTAGCACTGTTTGAGCGAGGCATATAAATAAAATACCTATTTTTTCCTTTTTGAGTTCGCGTCAGTTCAATGATATTTAAATTCTTACGTACAATTCTTTGAAATTGACAATAATCCGGACATTTGCACACGTATGAATGGTATGCGATTATAATAGAATGTAAAGTTAGATTTAACGAATGATAAAATGTTTTTTGTTATTAAGGAACAATCGGCGACCTCGAGTGCCGCAAACAGTGTATCGGAGTTTGAGCAACAAAACCTTCTGATGAGGAAAAATTTAGAGGATCTAGCTAATTTACAAATGCAGGTGTGTATTGTTCGATAATAGGTCTGTTTGTACAATAAAATTGTTAGATCAGATATGAATAGAAACGAGATTATGTAAATTGGTTTATGAGAACAAAAAATACACGCTTGAGATCCGTATTTGTCTATCAAAAAGTTAGTTTCGCAGTTTTGTTTGTAAAAAACGTAAATTCAATGACATTTGGAATCAGAACTCGCTTGTTTTATGCCCAAGAACGAACACAGCCAGTAATTAACTTCAAAATCATATTAAAACTCGATCATTCCCAAACTAACAAGAAAAACGGGTATCAATTAAAAACTCAATACATTTTTTTTAGGGTTTCTTCCAAAAGCAATCTTCGATGGATGCTGACGACTCTCAAGAAAGAAAACTGCAGGCCAGCGGTGAGTAATCGAATTACCAAAAAAAATATTATACGACTGTTTAATTACCTCCTTGTATCATTCGTGAAATTATATCGAAACGGTTGGACCGTAAGAATTTTATTAGTGTTATTAGACACCGATTACGCAGAATATGATTTATTGAACACTAAAAATAAAAATTAAAAACATTCTTCTTATTTATTTATAAATTATAATTCGATTTTTTGGATTAGTCTTCGGACGATAATTGGAGCTTTCACCTTAAATGTAGGACTATAAATTTTAATAAATAAATGTTTAGAATTTAGAAAGATTTACGGAGTATTTTGGGCGGTAAAAAAGTAGCAAATTAAACGAATCTAGGGCGTATAACTAGATAGCTACCTAACTTATAACTTAGAAGTTGTTTTAATGAATTTCCGTCTCGCAGAATGATATACAGATCAAAATAAATTAAAGGATGATTCTTAAAAAACCTGCATGCAACTAGCCAATTTTTAATCAACAATAAAAAAAACTTCTATTTACCACATTTTATCGAGCAAAACTGTGTTAAACAGCTGATTCTATTTAATTTCTAAAGTATTTTTTGCCAAAACCGTTTTTGTTCTTCCGTTTCGGTGAAGAAAAAACCAGTATTAATTGTTTCTAAAAATGTAACATGAAAAATAACTGAAAACTAAAGTGAAACTATTTACATAACCACTGAAGCAGTTCATTTAGTACGTTTAGTTTCCAGCGTTCGCTAAATGTCACTGAACCATACTTATGAGGATTAGCACCACTTAGGACATAGGTTTCAGAATATTAACGTTGAAACTGAATCGTAAAATAGGTCTTATGCTGAAGATGAAGATGAGATGAAGGTTGACTGGCAGAGAATGCCTTGATGCATTAAGTCCGCCCTTGTATCACACTAATAATATAAAGGCGAAAGTTTGGGAGTGTGTGTGTGTATGTTTGTTACTTTTACACGCGCAAACGGGTGGACCAATTTTGATAAAATTTGGTATGCAGGAAGCTGAAACCCTGGATTAACACATAGACTATTTTAATATATATATAATTATATATAAACCGCGGCTAACACCGCGGGGCACAGCTAGTTGTACATTTAGTTTAAATAAATAAGATGTAACAATATATAAACACATTGATCTAGAAGAACGTATTCATACTATTTCAGGTTTTTGTTTCGAGTAGTTATAACTTGAAATTAGTTCGCCAGCGCTACTGTTAACGAGATCCTGGGTTCGAATCTCGGGTTGAGCAAAATCTTATGAGGGAAATACCTGGAGTATGGATTTGTACCCAGTTAGCAGTAGACTCGCTCTCTGTTACTTACTCACATTGGGCTAAGAAGAACCTGACTTTATAGGTTTTGTAAGGAGGAAGAGCTCGTGGCTAAATAATAACAGCCGCATGGGTCGATCTTCAAGGTTAAGCAACGCTTGCCGAGGTTGGTCTGTGGAAGGGTGACCATCTTAACATACTGAGACTCTTCAGCGCCTCGGAAAGCACGTTAAGCCGTTGCTCCCGGCTGTTATTTGTAGATCTTTGGCAGTCGTTCCGGATAGTCAGAAGCCAGAAAATCTGACTCCAGTCTAACCAAGGAGTACTGTGTTACCCAGTTACTGGGTTGGGGAGGTCAGATAGGCAGCCGCAATATATCAAATAATGGTATTCAATTGCATCCATCTAGACTGGAACATTGACTTGGACTGGACATGAAGGCTGGGCAGAATGATTGTAAGGTGGAACATTTATCACAAGGACCCAAGTTAGTTAGTTCGATCCAGCCCGTCCCTAGCTGTCCTCCCCTAGTGACACCCTTTTTTTTTTTCCTCATGGAAATCCTCCACCCTGGGGCGGGTGGAGGGGTCTGTCAGACTCTTACTGACTAAAACCACCCCGGTGTTCCATCTCCCACCTGCGCCGGGGATCGCGGGAACGTATGCGACTTCCGCAATCCCTGGCTGGTGCCGGGCCCGCCACTGCGGGCCACCTCGCGTCGGCGAGGGGAGTGAGGTGTTTGACTCCCCTCTACGTCAAAGAGGGGCGCACGGGAACACCACGCGCTGCCACCTCGGGTCCGGATGAATGGGGGGCGACGGACATCCCCAAGTCCGCCGCCCCTGGACCAAGTTAGGGGGGCCGGAAGAGGGCAGCGTATGCCCTCCTCCGATGCCCGATGCGTCTGCTGCGGGCCGGGAGAGCGGTCGAGATCTCCCTCTCCCTTTCCGCAGCCTCCTTCTGCGCGATAACTGTCTCGCAGAAGGAGACCACCGCGTCCCAGGACTCCTCATCGCCGACCATAGCATGGACTACGGCCGGCAGCGAGAGGTCACCGCCAACAACAGAGATGAGGGCACGGCGCGGCTCCTCCCAAGCTGCACACTCTGCCAGCATATGCCGTGCGGTGTCCTCCCGACAGTCGACGCAGTGGTGGCATCGAGCGTCTGGCTCCCTGCCTATGCGACACAAGAACCTCCCGAAGCAGCCCCGAGAGGACCTGCGTCGCACAAAACGACAGGGAGCCGTGCCTTCTCCCGAGCCAGAGACCGAGCACTGGCCAGACCCCTAGTGACACCCTAACCCGGCCCCCCACAGGAGGTGCCCTTTCTTTTTTTTTTTTTGCTTAAGGATGCGAAATCATCAAATGACTTCTTCCGCTCTGGGTGGAGCGGAACGGCGTGTCAGACTCTTACTGACTTAAACCCATCCGTGTTCTTTCTAAAGCCCTTCGCGTTCCAGGGTCAAGTTGACTCTTTCGAACAAATTCCGCAACAGGGGTTGTCCTTAGCGTGTAGTCGCTTAGTTTGAATAAGCCCTGACTTGAGGCTTTAATAGTTATATTAAGGCCACCACAGGCAAGCCCGGTTAAGCAGTCGACAACCTCATAGGTCGAAATGCGAGACGCCAATCAAAAAAAAAAAAGATTGACGACTACACTTGATAAGCCTGTTTTTTTTTTCGGAGGGTGCATCATCAAATGTTGTCTTCTGCTTCGGGCAGAACGAAAGGTAGTGTCAGACTGTTACTGACTAAAACCCACCCGTGTCCCTTCAAATGCCGAAAAAGTTATCGTCTTGTTCCCTGGATCGCAAAGGGTTGCGTTCCTCCGCAACACTTCCTGTACCTAGCTATTGCGACTCCTAAGTACACCTGCGTTATATCGCAATACCTGAATAGACAATAGGGCTAATGATTAGACGTAGTGGCTGGTGCCTGGTGGCTTATGATGTATTCACAGTGTGATGTTAGTTCGTGCCGCAAGTGACAGGTGGCTTAGTACGTTCCCAGGGATTATGTGGGTTCTAGATGATATAATATAGGTAGGTATTGTAATGCTAGTGTGGTTATATGTATTGGATATACTAATGAAACTCTTTACAAGACCATTGGTGTCAAAAAACTATTTTTTAGAGATCGTTCGTCCGATTGAAAAAACGGAACCTTTATTGTATGACTCGAGTGTCTGTCTGTCCGTCTCTCATAGCCAATTTTCTCCAGATCTCCTGGTCGGATCACATAAAAAAATCAGTTAAATCTTTTGCTTTATTTTCCTACGAGCAGTTTAAATCGTAAAACAAAAAACTTCACCTTCATTTTAGGCTTCGCAGTTGGTTAAAAAGTTAACATTCAGTTTTGTTTACACATGGAAGCTAACCGCGTTCTGTTGTCCAACGGACGCAACAGCTTCTTTTATTTCGTCGACTTTAGGAGTCAACACATTGACTATTCTCTCAATTTCTTTCAAAAACCTCATTATGGATGCAAACAAGAGCTTTAACAGTTAATAATGATATGCGATCGTCAAACACATTGGAAACAAACGGTCGGTATCCAGAAAACACTACATTCTTACACTGACGCGTGAAAAGTGACACAACTCTAATTTATTCTACGATCAGTCATTTGGTACATTTTCTGGTTTAATTAACGATTCGTCACAAATATTTGGTTTTGGTACAATGAACTGTCTTTACAATATTTGTCGGTGAAAGCTTGTGAAAATAGCGATAAGTGGATTTGTATAATTATACAAATCACACACGTTTGCCTATGGGCGGTTTTTTGAAGATAGGCTTGTTGACGGCCTATCATCAATTATAACGACTGGTTTGCACGATTAAAAGTTACGTACACAGTGTTTGGACAATGGACATGGCAAACAACAGTACCTCGTTGTTAGTAGCTATAGTGATAAATCATAAAAAAACACCTGTCATTGTTTGTCTTTTAGCACACTTATAAAGCAGATGTCAATTTACTTCAAGTTTACAATTACCACTTTATTCACGTCAAACTGTAACTATCCCGGAAAGCTCTTCTCGCTCCATCGTCGTTGTCTTTGTCATCTATGACCTAAACTAGAGTCAAGAGCAAACCCATCTCAAATGAAAACAATAAAAAAAAACATTTCACCATGTTCTACAGTCAAATACGACAAGAAAAAACCACTCATCAGCACCATTTTCTACCTCTTAATTCTTTATTGTAAACCAAAACATCACAATTATAATAAAGTTCATTTGCAAGCTTAACTCAAAGTTGAGGTCTACAACATTCCCAAAAAAAAAAAACATCAGTCAAATCCTAAGTTCAAGACCTACGTCACATCTAATCCTATTTATTATCTCTATTACCTAAGCAGGAATCCTAAGTGCGTGTACAATCGCGTGACTAGTCCAAAGTTCAGTTGACAGGTGCCTCCCAACTGCTAACCCAAAGATGATTGAGTAAAATGATTTTATAAGCAACAGTAATGATATAATGGTGTTATTGTAGGCGCTGTGATGTGGTAATCATTTAATAAAAGATGTTTTTGTCAAAAAAGGTGTCAGTTGTTTCATACTTTTTCTCATTTTTGAGGTTTTTTTACATAAAATATACAAGTTTTATACATTATACAAGCTGTGCCCGTGGCTTCGCTCCCTTCACCAACAACCGTCAACCGTTACCTACCCTGCTCTACCTACCCTACATACCTACCCTACTTCCTTTTTTTTTGTTTTAAACCTTCCCTGTAATCTGGCGACCAAAACAAAAAAAGAATTAGCCAAATCGGTCAAGTCGTTCTCGAGTTTTAGCGAGACTAACGTACAGCAATTGATTTTTATATATAGACAAGTGCTTGAAATGGTAGAAGTTATACAAACAATTCTGCAAAAATAAACTTCTATATTTCATCTCAAAGGCAAATCAGACTTGGCTGACATTTAAATAAATCAAACGTAGTGATGATATTGCTGACAAACAAAATCCATAAAACTATTTTGTAGGTAGAAACCAAACCACTTTGCATATCAAACGTTAGGACCCTCTTTAAGACTTGGAAATAACTGTACTCCTAAAACAATCCTCTATTTAAATCCTCTCATAACTCACAAGCCAACAGAATTCCTCACGATTCTAGGTAACTCTCAGTGGTCGCAACTTCCCGTGCCTCCCCCAGTAATTGTCAAACCTCGGCACACTAATCTGCTCAATAGAAGCGAATTCAGTCAATTGCCGGCGCGGGCGCAGGGAACTCGGGGTGACGTTAATAGACGGCTCTTGTACGTGTTTTATTACTATTTTTAGGTTTTAAAATGATGGATAAAGTAGGGGGAATTCTAGGTTCTATTTGTGGTTGGAAATTATGAATGAGGTTATGTAGATAGTCTTATATAGGCATATCTAAGTGACCAATTATCTTATTTTAGAAGAAAATTCTGTCTTCCCCAAGTGTTTTCACAACGAAAAAACACATGGCCTTCTAGCATCTAGCGGACCGAGTTAGAGATAGCATCAGGATGTTGTTTTTATAAGACAACATGGCATAAGAGCTGTAAATAACACCCATATTTCGCCAGAAGACTTATGCTTAAGTCCTATAGGCGGCGCGTCTATTACCAGCAATCAGGCACAGATCCGAATTCCAGGCTACAGATGTTCTGGAATTTGTTTGAAAAAGTCACCACAGCCCTGAAATGCAAAGGGAATTAGAAGGAACACGGATGAGTTTTAGTCAGTAAGAGTCTGACACTCCCTTCTGCTCGCATAGCGCAGAGCAATATAAGTTTTGTGACGAATAATTAAAAAAAAGGCTTCTACAGATTCATGTTGAGAATCCTCACACAGACCTACCCCAAGTTAAGAATACATGTTCATATAATGATTCTATCAGCAAATGCGATTGTTGAAATGCCAAAATATAAGGTATTGATCACGTGACATTTCAACAGAGTTTGTCAATCCCATACATTTTTGACGTTTTGAAAATCGCCTACGCCACGCTACCGCTGGCAGAATGTCACTTGTCTAGAGCCTAACCATCACGACCACTGGAGACAAAATAGTATTTTTTTACCAACTCTACCTTCCAGTCAACTTTAAAATCTCAGGACACGTTTCCAACTATCCCGTTTATCCTGTATACGCGAGGGGACTGCATTAATAGACAAACACCGTTTCCCATTTACGTATAATAGTTTAGTTTCAGTGCGTCCGGTGTGTCGCAGTGATTGTCGTGCGACTGCAGTCGCTTGCGACATGACGGAGAAACAGGTCACATCACTAGAGGAACGACTGACTGCTCTTGGGTTTAGGCAGTTGGGATTGTTACTGTCTATGTATGACTTCTGCTAAAAAGTATGAAGTGATTTCTGCTCATCATCATCTGCTCAGTTTATCCTAATATTCAAACATATCGTTGCAGGTTCCAAGGCAGTTACCTAAATAATTTTTCTAGAACTTCAATTGTTTCGGTACTCATTTTAGACGGAAGGTTTAGGTTTGATTATGGATAGGCTCACGTTTGCCTGTATCGGTGACCAATGATATGGACGACGGTGGAGCACGTTTGCCTAGAAGTATCTTATTCACTCTTGACTTAAAGGCCCCCGGGTTGTAGCTATCAGGGATTCTAGTCGTTAGTTGTACACACGATAAAAGTATTCCCAATACTTTTTGTGCGCTTTTACAAATATTGTAGAGAATAAGAATCCCGATTTATAATGTATGATAAGATCTACGGCTCGTAGATAGCCAGTTTGAACATCTTAAATAATTCTTATTTTCCCATGTAAACCTTAAGATGCTTATACATATCATTAGTTATTAATTCAGTCATTACATTTACCTTCATTAACATGACTGCCCTTCGGTTTGTCTCGCGAATAAATTCAATGACAATTCATTGGAAATTAATGCCGAGTCACATCTGAGACCGTTTGTAATCGTTCATTAACATAAGTGTAGGATTATAATATATAAATAAATATATAACGTACTGGAGATCGATTTTTATGTAATATTCTTTGTTTGGGATGAGATCTAAAAAAACATTATAAGTTTGATGAGAGCCCCATAGTGAAGTGTCTTATCAAGACCACATTATCTCATGTATATGGTTTATAAGAGAACCAGTAGATTCTGACCAATACATTCAATGTGTGAACTTTAAAATAGGATTTAACCTCTGAGTTTGATTCTTAAAGAAGTCAGTTAGGAAACACCAGCCTCATCTTTTTTAAACAGCCCAAAATAGATTGACGTGTGAAAGTTATTATGTTTACACTATTTACAATATAATTATCATTTATCAATCCCATAAATTATAGACTTCGACCGTCGTAAGCCCTTTCTTAACAACGCTGCACTCTTTCAAAGTTAGTCTTTCCTTTATTCTTACCAGCAAAAATATTATTTCTGCCAGACAAAAGAAATTACAAGATCCGCAACAAAATTCCAAAGAACAATAAAAACACTTTCGCATAAGAATTACTCCCATTTTTATCTGAACTCGTAAAATAAATTATCGAAAAGTGACAAGCGATTGTCCGATTATAATCGTCGATTATTTCATTTTGGTTATCTTCCCACTCTTTCACACTAGTGAGAAAAGTATATTTGGTCTCTGTCTAAACAAATCGTGTTAGCCGAAGTGTTCCCGAGGCGATAGAGTTATAATTTATACAGAAATCTGTTAATTACAATAATTAAAACGCGTTGTTCTTATGTTTCTCTTGTTTATTACGATTCATGGATATTTATCGATCTTTTTTATCGGATTATTTGTCGATTGTTCAGTGATTTGGGTTCCGTGAGTTGAGCTTCATTTAATCATAATTTAAATTAGAGTTCGAGTAATATTTTCAGACGCATACTTTAAAAAAAGTTAAATAAAAAGTTTTGTAAGGTGAGTGCAGATTTCAAGTAAAATAATGGACCGTCACGGTCCATCTTTAGAAAAACTGAGTACAATCTGCCAAAATTGTATTACTTAATAAATCAAATGAGTTTTGTTTCTTCACTTGTTGCTATCTGAAACCTATTAAAAGAAAAATACGAAGTAACAATTAACAAACGCTCCAGGACACAATCATGTTTTTACTGTAATGAAG
Organism: Mamestra brassicae; assembly: GCA_905163435.1. Lineage (NCBI taxonomy): Eukaryota > Metazoa > Arthropoda > Insecta > Lepidoptera > Noctuidae > Mamestra > Mamestra brassicae. The sequence continues at coordinate 5,228,944 of LR991013.1, read as the reverse complement.
ACATTAAACATTTATCAGCACCAGTTAAGATATACGGAACCACTTCTTTATACCAACTCGCGCTTAACCGGTCCAAATAAAAATGTATCTACGCGATTACTTACGTATGTTCTAATTTAGTCGAGAACGAGCCGAATCGATTGTAATCGATTAATTAATCCATTCTAATCGATTAGGTTGTTGTACTTTAAATTAGATTTCGTTTGAAATTATTTCTTTACATTTACAACACAATTCTTATATGGATTGTATTGGTCGTAAAAATCGTTTAATTTGACAAACTTGTTATAGTATCTAGTTGTTAATTATTGACGTTTTTTATTGGTCAGTTAGTGTCCGTATCCGGAAGCACTTGCTTTTGATATTTTACCGATTTTTTTGTCCATTTGCGATCTTTTTCGAAATTTGCGGAAATCGGATCGAAAATTTTATTGAGTCTTTGATAGTAAAGTTATAATTAACAGTACTTCAAGTTTCTGTTTTATTATTTATCTAGTCGGGTTTTAGATTATTTCCTGTGATATTCATTTTAAAATTTATTAATTTACAACTCCAATTTGGAAAGTTATTGAGAATAACAGTGTACGGTTTTATAATGATCAATGTTTTTAGAGTAGTCGGGAATATTAATTCTTGTGACGTGCGTGGCCGACGGACTTCTTCTTTATTATCAATTATAGCATTTCCATAAAGACTTTTATGTCATTTTCATATTACTTACCTAAGTACTTAACTTCTCATTTTATTGTTAGGCATTTGTATAAAATGGCTCCTTCAACTGTTTTATTATCTATATCTGGATATATATCTTCAAATGTCTCATCATTTACTTCATTTTCCCTTTGGATAAAATCAAAGTAAAATCAACAACTCAGGCTTCCTAGTTCTTAGTCTCTTCCCACAAAATTGCTAAAAAAAGAAAGTAAGGAGGAAAAGAAAAGAAAGAAAAATAATTTATTTGGTACAGGGAAATTATTTTTTTAGGTACAGCATAAGGCACAAACACAAAAGCTCGGTAACACGTAAAAAAAAATGAAAACACAGTTAAATCAAAGTTTTCCATAGTTTTTAATATGGTGTTTCAAAGTACACGCCGCCGACCTAACACAATCACAGTGACTCGAAATACACTTTTCTTTTTTCAGCCTGACCTGTCTCACTCCTGGGCAAACGCCTCCTCTCTTCCCTTTCTCTGTTAGTTGGCCTTTATCCCGCCAATCCGCCAAGAAGTCATCAACTATAATTATAGCTCTTGAAAAACCAGTACCTACAAAATTAAGGAACTTAGAAAGTTAATCAATTAATCTCTAATCTCCACTATCTACAAGCCAGCCATCACGGAACTCTAAATCTCCCGGTCAGCATGAAAAGGAAGCGAATCCTTCCGCTTGGGGCTGCTGAGCATTACACAGAGCATCCATTGAGCGGCACATGTGCACATCAGCGGTCTTTGGTAATTAACATAGACGCTTGCTCGCGTATCCTCCCGAGAATAGAGGGTTTGGAGTCGTCATTGTGACTAATTTTTTTGCGAAGTTGAGGGACCACCATTCAAGGTGTGGTAAGCTTGATCGTCATAAAATATAAATGTATTAGATATGGCGTATACAATGTGGAGACATTGATACGACAATTAATGAAAATCACACTGACAATACTGGTTCATAGGAATATTTTGAAACTATTATAAATCCGGTCACCGAAATTTAATAATCTTTTCAATTACATAAAACGTCAAAAAACTCAAACTAGTCAAGGATAGTGACTACTATTCTGACGAAATATTCCAAGCAGTCTGTTGCAGTTTTTGACATAAAATGTGTGATAATAGACAACATATTCGTATGAACTAGTATTGCCAGTGTTTTGATTTAGTGTCGTATCGTCGTCTCCACCCCGTATTATGACAATTATGTTCTTTCTAAGTAAATCCAAAAGAAGAATAGGTAAAATGAGGAAATTAACTTTAATTGATTTTCAATTGCCAATACTAAGGCAGTAGTTAAGATGAATGCTCGCTCCTGAGCTTCCTATAGTTCTTTATTCTTGTGTTACCAAGCCGTAAAATCATAGCTGTTTCAGCGTAAAATCATAGCGTCAACAATCCCATTAACTATAATAATAGAATAATGTAATAATTCAAAAGCTCATGAAGATTTGCAACTTCACAACCTGTAACTGTTTATGTGACATTGTCATTAGAACCATAATAGGTATTGTTATGGGCTTCTGAGCTTCATGTATTGTCCTGTCATTGAGGAACATTTGAAATGATAAACTTAATCGGAAAATCGATGCTAGTACTGGTCAAAATACAAACTTGAAACCGAACTCAAAAAAGGAAAAAGTTAACCATTCGACCTGTTTTTGGTGTAGACAAAACCTTTTAGAACGATTCGTTTTTACAGCTCGAATCGGAATTCCAGTTCGAACTTTCGACTACAAAGCATCGTCCATATAATTCGCTTCATCTTAAATAAAACCTATCTAAAACTCTCGTAAAGGTCACTGCAAAAAAAAGTAAGAATAAAAAAAAATCACACCTCCACGGATTTAATGCGCGTATAATTTCTTTGTGGCACCGCACAGAATGTGAGTAGACGTCATAAAATATGCATTTCTTCGTATACGTGTGCGGTTTACACACAGCGGTGCGTTCACGCACTCCTGCGCAGCCGAACAGAATGGCGACGTTCCTCTCTACGCACACGAACGAGCGATCACAATAACTCAATCCACTACATGCAACTCTTCTTTGCATATTCATTTGAGTCTTGCAGTTTGTATCTTTGTATAAAATTATAATGCATTATATGACCCGGACGCGCCTTAGTGGTCGTTTTTATGTTATAAAAGGTAAAAGGTACCTTTACGGTACAAGCTCTTTGCTTTGCGTTGTCTATTTATTTTATCCTACCATTCCTGTACACACTTGAATATTATTTATTCATTTCTTTGCTAACGTTTCTTAGAATTGCCTTTACCTTTGATTCATTTTTTACAAATAAATAATTGTCTCTTGTTTATTAGATCTTTGTTCAAAACGTTGAACATGTTGCCAAACTGACAGTTGCCTTGAATGGTCACTTGTCATTTTTGTGAAATGAACATGCATAAGGTGTATTGGTGATTTTTTCCGCGTATCCTTCAAATGCTAATGAAATATGCATTGTTTTGCATATCAAGTAGAATGAGGAACATTATCATATTATTGTTGCCATAAAACGCTTTGTAGAACTTAGTTCTTTGGTTGATTATGAAGTGAAAATGATAATTATTGTTACTGCTTTTGATGGCATCAACATTAAATTAAGACCATAAGTCATTCCCAATAGAGATACTGCCATCTTAATTGGCAAGTTCAATTTTATACGAACACAACGAAATCCCAGGCCAAAAACATAAGTCCTCCTATATTATTAAAGCGCATAAATATAGAAATTATTGCAGTCTAGACCTTTCCCGATGGAATTCTGGTTTAATACATGGACATGGAAACTTTACTGTTTGCCGAAGATAAATAGACTATTTAGATTTTAACTTGTCGTGTTTCCATATTATATGATTTATTTTGAATTGGCTATCATCCATTTAATATGAATCTCCGTTGAAATGCAGTGTCACATTAAATTGCAGTGGTTACGGATTTTCGTGTGTCAGTGGATAATTTATAGCTTAGGAGTTGTCAGAAGTTGTACGTTTATGTGTGGACACTTAACTAATTGTCCATAAACCATCAGTTAGCGTTTATTTCATCAGTTGGTTGTGGTATTTTATTTGGGAGATTATTATTTTAAGAATAGGCCTTGCTTTTTCTCATGGGTGGCCTAATATTTAGGTTTTCAAACCTTGGACTAGGAAAGAAAACTATAAGAAAAAGTACCACAAACTGAATAAACACAAACATAGCACATTAAAAACCATAACTCAAGAACGAAACGCAACAAAATTTCAAAAGATTTATTACAATCTTGATATTTTAAATCGATAATGAGATCCATAAACTAAAGATAATACATACGAGTGGTACATACACGGAGCAGTCGATATCACCTGCTCGGAAACAAAAAGAATCGATTCGAAATACGAGCAAAAAGTATCGATTATCGCCGCATTAATCCACATAATCGATCCGCGACGTCGAAGCTCGGTGCTCGTCTATCCATCAAGCTGGCTCTGTTCTTAGTTTTAATTTCTTTTTTTCTTTCAATTAGTGGACGTCCATGTAGTGAGGTAGCCCACCTTGTGGACACGTAATTGTCTTTACTTACAGCGGCTGTATCATCGGTATTTGAGGCAGCAAGTGGGAGCTTCCAAATAGCTATATTCTCAATTTTAATTGGATCTATTACATTATCATTGGTTAGCGCATCTTGTTTTTCATTTCCTGTGCTAAGAGTATAAGTTTAATTAATAGTTTTTTGAGATGATATTTAATATTTCATGGTTAAATTAACTGCTTCTAGACATAAATTGTCTTAATCGTCAAGCCAGAACTTATTGAAATATATTCTGTCTGCACTGTCTATGCATGAATACTTTTCGAACACCATAATCCCATGAATGACGTGCTTATCTTTATATATCGTGTGACCGCATCACTCGTGACATTTAGCAGCACAAAAATATTCGATTCGCAAGCCAATTACCTATTTTGTATTGGAAACCACGCCCCGAAGTTTAGACCAGTCAGGTATTGAGAAAATTGAACGTGCACTAGCTATTATGCGCGTACGACTACGTTTTATGTCGTTCGTTTCCTTCTTTACTAATGATATAATGCTGTAGCTTCTGCTTTTCTGCCTTCCTGTGCATTCCCAAGTTAGTTTTTATTTTGTCTAGCTTTTTTTGGTCAACATAGTTTGAGTTTTATTTTTCATTCAGTCAGATTATGAGACTGGAATATTCTATATTCGTAAAAAATTCTAGACTGTAAAGCCAGTTCGGAAAATCTCTTCAATTTTATTGAATCAACTATTTTTAAGCAAACCAAAAATCTATGTCAAAGCTTTCTTTAAAACAAAAAACGGCCGCTCTAATTGACTGCTCGAACAAAACTAAAAACAAAACCGTAAACCATCAAGTGAGACAGAGTAAACAGAATAAAACAAACAAGATCATGCGGAATCATTTACTCCAATCAGCGCGTGCGGCGGACGACGGAGATGCCCGAACAAAGACGAAGATCTACGGCGCAGTCGCATGGTGTGTGATGGCGAATCTCTTCCCATTGACATAGACATTGTTAGATTTATTCCACACTTTGTTGCCTTAAAAGAATCAATTATTATTTCTGTATCAAAAGAATAATAATAATAATAATAATAATAATATCTTGGGACAAATCACACACGGTCATCCGATCCCAAACTAGGCAGAGCCTGTGCTATGGCAACCAGACAACTGATAAACATACTTATATATTTCTAAATACATACATATTATAGATAAATTACACCCAGACACAGAACAAATGATCATGCTCATCACACAAAGATTTGTCCTGGGTGGGAATCGAACCCACCCAAGAAGGTGTATTAACAGTTGATTAAATAATTTTGCAATAAAAGAAGGGTTATAAAGATAAAATTAGAATTAGAAAAAGATAAAATTTTACAGTTAACACATTAAAGTACAGTTTAAACAGAACATGAAATTATTGTGTAATGGCACACAGACATGATTGCATATTAGACACACAATTCAGACGAAGATTTAATAAATGATATTCAGTATCATCCCCATATCTATCTATAAACAAATCAATGTAACTAAACGCATACGTCATCCGGCGTTACATTGCACATAAAGTTGCCATCAACAAACGTAATACGAACAAGTGATGCCGGTGCAACATATCTAGATCCCTTATCGATCGATGGATCCCGATTTGATCTACGTATGCGTACGTTCATAATTATCTCGGCTCTTTCATCCGCCGACTAGAGTTTACGACCGCCTGCCCCGTGTAAACGTCTGAAATCATATTGGCAAGTAATTAATGATCATTACTAACTTTAATATGGACAATTAACTACACTGTACACAATACACGGCAATTATAACTTAACTGATGGTCTTAATAAGACGATTTCGAGATCGAGTTACAGATTTCACCGTTATCGTTAGGATTTTGATTGACAACCCGACTTTTGTGGAGATTAAAAGAATGTGGGCTGAGAATGGAACCTTGGGAAGCCCCAAGGATTTTTGTTTGTCTAATACATCATGAGGAAAATGGTGCTCTAGAAATATGTTACGCTAAAATCATTTGACAATAGTTTAGATTACAACAAAAACATTCGAAGATACAGAACAAAAAGAATATCTGAAAAAATATTATCGTTACAGGAAAACGTATTTTTAAATCACCACCAACAATAAGAACTGATCCTTGGAAAAATAAAACTAGACATCGCTCCTTATCTGTACATCTCGAAACGAAATATTGTAATAAAAAGTACTCAGGATATGACAAACACAAACGTGTTATAATACATCCTTACAAATCATTTCACACCCAATTTACAATCATAATTCCTGGACATAAAGGTCAAAGTTGGTTCACAGAAGATGATTCCAACAGTACACTGAAATTGGTCATCAATTGACGTAACGCTCCAAGGAATGAAATGATTCATCTCGTTTCTGTACAAATTGGGAAGTGAGATTCAAATTTTTATTCAATTAGATACGCGAGAACTTCCAAACATGTACTGTATTCAATAACATTATCTATTGAAGACCATACATAAGTATTTCATCTTCTGTTTTTGTGACCGTTAATATTTTAAGTCACAAAACAAGTCTTCGACATCATAACTTGTTAATAAGCTTAAGAATTCTAAGTAGATACTTATACATAGATGATCTCGTGTATGTCAATAGTCAGATCTTTGTCCGTACGTACACCCATCGCCCCGCCTCATTACCTCTTATACGATACAGCCTCACTTTAATGTACTATCACATTGACCGCGCAGCCCAACCTAACTTGATCTCTCGTTTCAATAAAAACATTAATAAAGTAATCAAAATTACATATCAGGTTAAACTGGACATGTATTCCCAAAGATGTTTTGAATTTGCAGTTGGACAAATCAAGCTTTTCCTTATACAGATGTAATAAAGTTGAAGATCATTCAGCAGTTGCCTCAAAAGAGCAAATAGTTGCAAACACACGTGAATTGGTGTGTGTAGTAACCGCATTTACATTTTAGACATACTTGCAGAGAGTAAATGTCAATTTAGATGGAAGACGGGTACTGATGCAAGAAATTGATGCAGTTATTGAACTCTTGCACGATGATCTGATTGTCGATGTGAAGACAATGGAATAATTAATGATAGATATCAAATGCGTTTTGAAAGTATCCGTTTTAATTTGTAAAATGATTGGTGATCGACATTGTCGGAAAGTAGTTTCGCGAGTAGATTGATTATAGTATTCAAAGGTTATGATTATAGATTATTCTGAATTATAAACAAGAAGCTAACGGTAGTGTAGCAAAAAAACTGGTTCTGGTTATATTGACCGATCACTCACATTATGAAACTTCTAAAGACAAAAACAGTGTATCAGAAAAATAATCTAAAGTGATTCTTGGAAACCATTTTAAATCCCATATTTGATTGATCTAAAGCATTTGGAATCAATGTTCTCCGAACAACAGTCTAAAATCGGCCACACCAATCCGTTTATCTAAATCTTAAGTGACATTTTAATTTCAATTAGTCATAGAACTGTAAACGGTGATATAAATGGAACAGTACACACTGACATTTATTCGTTTTCCACTTAACTAAATGCCAGAGAAGGATTATGTGGATTCCCAAGCATACTCGGGTCACAGCTGTCTCAGGAAAATTAAAAATTATTGAGTGCACTCACGTAGTTTCGGTTTGTATAATTTTTTGCCGAAAATAACGAATCGTCTGTTTGAGGATAAAAATATAATTTATAAATATGGCGAGGGCGTCAGAAGCGATTCTTCAAAGAAGACAGCTTATCTAGAAAGATTCCTTTAAAAGGCTACTGCAGAATACTTTAGCAGCATCAAAATGAGTAATGCAAATTACTTTAATAGTTTCATAAGATAAAGCCGAGCAATGTGTTACTCTCATCCGTCGGAACTCAAGAATCGTGTGAATTATATCGATTTCGTTGTTTATTTTTTGCCAACACTCAGTTCTGGCTTTTGTTGTTTTTTTATTCGTACAGTCATGATTATTTCTAGAGTCGCGTTGATCTGTATAGTCATTATGTACATTTGTATCCACTTTGTCTGTTTATTTTACATCCTGATCTGCTAAAAAAATGAGCCTAGATAGACTGAATCGAATCAATTTTATGGATTCGTCGAGAGTTATTGCTACAATTTGATCATTTTGAGTTACGGTTTGGTTGTATTTGTTTCTTAGTGATATGAGATGCCGTCGTTTTCCTAAGAAAGCAAATTGTATGGTACTCCAAGATCAACCCTTTCATTGTCATCTCTTCGTATCAACTTCATGATACGTTATGCAATTTTGCTATCATCACAAACATCATCAGTGCTATACCCATCTTTAAAAACAATGACCCCTGCAGTATTCAGTTGTCAACGACAATCAAATTCAAAAGGAAGTCCCCACCCAATTTCCTTGGAATCATAAATCCCAGTACTAAGAACTTTCGATCACTCGTGGTTCCGTTGAGCGAGTTCAAAAACCCATTATGTAGGACATTATGAGGAGCCATTGTTTCGCCTGAATGAACCGGCACAATATCTTACGAAATTTCCTAAAAAACCTACCACCGTATTATGGATGTTTATTATGTCCGTACTTATCTGATTCGAACACCCATTGTCTTTTTGGTACCATCGGTATTTGAAATTTTAAGGCGCCACGTATATTTTTAATATTCCAGCGATATGAAATTTATATGGGCATGTTAATTAGGAGTACGGAGTATACCACTCTCAAAAAAAGTAATTATACCGTATGTTTTTGAATTATGAGAATGTTTACGAAATGGTAGGTTTGCAGCTTCGTACCTCCTGCTCTCCTCGTATTTTCTGCAATCTCCTTTAAGCTAGTTCTTAATTGAAAAAAATCAATCTTTTTATAGTAAAGCAAATTAATTTGCATAAAATCATTTTAACGGGACGTTACTTTTTATCGACTACAATCGCCTTAATAACTTACTCAAGTTTAATCCAACTTTGCTTCGGTTGTAACCGTGTTAAGCTATTTTTTTTAATGTTATCAATAGGTATTGAAATAAAAAATTGTTGCTATTGAAATATTTGCTACATTAAATTGAACATTCATTTCAATATTTCTTATAGATGTTGCCCCAGTTTTTTATTGCTTATTCGTGTTTTATCACCGATTTTCTTCTTTCTTAATAACCGTGTTATAATTTACTATTTTCGATAACTGTCTTATTTAGTTCCAATCTTATCTGTAATCTCCATAAATTAGAGGCAATAAACACGAGGTACTGTCGATGTTCAATTGTTTTTCTATATTCGCACTATCGCCGCCAAGTTGTGAGCTATTACATCCAAATCTATTAGGGCTGGTATATCGAAATTCTTTCGATCTTCCAAATTTTCTCATATACAACATAATCATCAGCAGATTTTAAAAAGCTTCTTTTAAACTAATTCAACATCTTTAACTGTAATGACTATAAGAGAAAAACTACCGGCTCTGGAAAAAGTATTTGCTACAGCTCTTTCCAACGTAATATGTACAATTTTCTTCATCAATGTCGCCCAAACTCTTACCTCTCAATTTCGCCAACCCTAAACCCACAAAGCAAGTGTACGTACCCTCATTCATTAATAATAACTTGCTCTCACTAAAACCCTGTCCGTTATTACAATCACGATTCATGCACGACTTATGTAACACACAAATTATCTAGCTACATGTTAACATCCATTGTGTTCTCAACTCTAATCTACATAAGTATACGTATTAATTCGTCTTTCAAAAACGATTTTGTAAAAAAAGCGACGGTATTTCGACATCAACGTCTCAAGTTTAATTCTCTTTAAAACTATACACGCGAGTTTTCAATACAATACGTATGTGTAGGACTCGTAATGATGAGTGGAAAAGTGTTTATGTCGTTGGACAAAGGAACGCGGAAATTAAATGGAGCATTACCCGTGAAGCTAACATTACTTGCTTGATTTTTAATTGTCGAACTTTATCATTTTCACGGACTATAAAAAGAAACAATTTAGAATGCTCGAGTTTTACATTAGAATAACCCATGTCGAGTACTAATCGAAGTCTTATTTTATTTGCAAAATCGCGATCTCATTTATCAAGCGCATTAAACTTAATCTTAACCGTAACATCAATAAGAAACGCTTCAATTTCCCAAATATAAATTTCAACGTGTTAAACATTCGATCCTCGGTCCACACATTCGTTTCTATTTAAAAGATAACATCTTTCGTCTTGTTAAAAAACGAATCGATACACAAAAACAGTTTCGTGCAGCAGTGTACATAGACGAAGAGTCAACGATCACTCACAATGGGCCGCTCCGCAGTGACTAGGAGAAAACATTGATTAATTACCATAATAATTTATTTGATACTCCAAAACTTGATACGGGGAGGGGCCGCTTACACAACCCGCCCGACGTTTAAGTTGTTTTTGAACTAAAAACTTCTAACTATCAAGCGGGTAACGCAAACGCGCACGCTACCGAACCAAAAGACTCGCTAGTTTTAAAATATGATGAAAACACTACATTGTTCGTTTGAATATGATGCATGGAGGTGATTTGGCTGTTCCAAACAAAAGAATAAGTTTGACGGAAAAGGAATGGATGAATGTATCGTTAGTTATGATTGTTTCGATATGTATTAGCATAATATAGTTTTTTGTTTGTATCAACGTGTTTTTCGTTTTTGTTAAGGTCTGCTTTCGGCGTTGAATCACTTGGACCAGGCACGGAAGAATTCTTTGCAAACTACGGTTGACTACTCCAGATATGTTAAGAGGTATAGCTACTGAAATTATTCTTTATATAATTTAGCTGTCACTTTTTATATGAACAGTGGAGCGTGAATTTTTCTCGTGATCAGTTTTGAGTTATTAAATTGTTATCAGAAGTCATGATGACGTGATGTGTAGTTTTTTTTGCTTCACTACACATGGATATTAATTTGTGTAATGATTTTAATAAGTTTTGTGCGAATGAGTTTGTTTAAACTGTATTGAACTCAGATGGCAACAGCGACTCTAATGACTAATGAGCAACAAAAAATAACAAGAACAGATACTTCATCAATCTTAAAGTTGCCTTCATTACTGGTACTCAAAGCACCGATGATATTGATAACACAAATATCCCATGTATCTCTACTGATGGTCTGACTTTTTAAACAGGTACAGCTCTACTCTGGAATGCGGATCCTCATACTGCAAAGACTTGGGCTACCGGGAACACTTCCACTGCATGGACTGTACCGCCAGAGTCTTCTGCAAGAAAGAAGAGATGATCAGACACTTTAAGGTAAGCCCTAGAAACAAATGGGAGATTAATTATAAATTACAACACTTTTCTTTCCAACTGTTTCTCTTTATCTATTTTAACAATATGGCATAATGATAAGTTTAGAAAAAATGGTCAATTACACAATTAACACCGTTTTACTCTTCAACGGTGTTGTCTTTTTCTCTTAACTCATTGTTACTTATATTAATATTAATCCTTTCAACCTCATAATCAGTGAGATTAAAGACTTGGTTTATACAATTAACAAAATGTTTCCTTCAGTGGCACAAGAAACGTGACGAGTCCTTAGCCCATGGCTTCATGAGATACTCTCCTCTGGATGACTGCTCTGAACGGTTCACCGACTGTCCTCACAACCGCAGCCAAACCCACTACCACTGCATCCAAGATGGCTGTGATAAGGTAAGCTATTATATTATGATCATCACCATTATCACGTTTGTTTAGAACATCTGTAACACTTTTATCATCATTGACATTATTTAACTCATTCGTTTACGTGCTACTCAAGGGTTATTGGGGCAATTTATAACTTGAGTTTCTTTATTCAAAGTTTTTTAGGCAAATGTCGCCAGTTTTAGGATTCTCTCTTGGAGAGTCTTGAGCAGACAATTTAATACTTTGTTCAATTAACATGTAAGACACGGAAACAAGCTTTGTAGTTATTGAAAGGATGCACTTCATGGTAAACATATTAGTGATTTTAGAATGATGATATAGGCACAAAGCCAGGATGCTGCCCATCCTCTAGATACAATCACTGACTCGCTTTGTACGCAGGAAGTGACGTATGATCTCGTTTGCAGCTATTGAACTTAAAAGCAATAGGTACTTTATTTCATGTCTATCTCTTTATCTTATTCATAATTACTGACGAAGTTATAATGATAAGCCAATAAGAAGAAATATCATGTTGACCCTTTTACAAATTGGCGTTAGTTGTTTATCGAATTTAATTGCATTTCTTATTCTTTTCTCATTAATATTTATGCCAGCTAGTCTAGCGTTTCCAAGGACTTACAAAGTAACTAACTAATACTAAAGTAAACATAACTGTAATAACTACCTTGCAATTTTTTCCAAGGTTTGTTTCACTTTTCAAGAACTTTGTCTTCATTAGAGAAAATAAAAGTAAGTTGATAGAATCATGAATTCTGTTATGTAGCAGAAGGTGTTTAACCGTTTAGTGAAACAAATGAAATACAGAAGCTTGCGAAATGTGCAACGAAACATACTTTGTACATTAGTAAAAAGTTCGGAAATGAAAACAAACCATTTGACATTAAAAATAGCTAGCTTATTCGCTTACTAATAACAAAAACCACCCTGTATAATTTGCAATACTTTTTCTGCCTCCAGGTATACATATCAACGTCAGACGTGCAAATGCACGCCAATTACCACAGAAAGGACTCTGCGATACTCCAAGAGGGATTCCAGAGGTTCAGGGCCACTGAGAGTTGTGCTGCTCCTCACTGTGTCTTCGCAGGTCAGAGGACAACACACTTCCACTGCAGAAGACCTGGATGTACCTACACCTTCAAGAATAAGGCTGACATGGGTGAGTATGGTAAATCTGACGACAGTTTTGATTTATATTATTAGTTTAATGAGATTAAGAAACCACTGATGATCAGCAGCAGTCTACTCTTTACATTTAATGTTTTTCAATACCTGTACAATAGGCTGTCCTCATAATTTTTAAAACTACAACCATACTAAATCCCAAAAACTATCCTCCACAGAAAAACACAAGACCTACCACATCAAAGACGAAGCTTTGTCCAAGGATGGCTTCAAAAAATACATGAAGAACGAAGCCTGTCCGTACCGCGACTGCCGGTTCAGCAAGACCTGCAACCATATCCACTGCATCAGGCCTCATTGCAACTATGTGCTGCACTCCAGCAGCCAGATCTTCACTCATAAGAGGAAGCATGAGAGGAAGGAACAGGAAATGAGTTTTGGGTGAGTATTTTGTTAGTATATAAATTCACAGGATCCGCCTAACTAAATAACAAAAATTGTTTAAAGAATACTCAATTACTCTATGATGCCAGGTTTTGTCAAAACTAAGTCAGGAGTAAATCAGGTGCCAGTAAAGATATACGATACGTACAGGGCTAGTAGCTCATGAAAAACAATTTTACTACACCGCAAATATTCTCGCAGCTCCTATCGTCTGCTTGATAGCAACAAGGCGTGTTCTTACGAAAACAAACAATATTAGGAAGATAATAATTACAATGTTGGGTTTAATAACAGCGAGAAGATCACATTAAAATAAATATTATCAGTTTTCAAACCAATGTATACAATAAACTTCCATTCAAATTGAAACAAAATATTTCATGTATCAAAAATTTTCGTACACCTGTGCACAAGTTGATACAAAGAAACTGAATATTAGTGGAATCGTCCAATAAAATAACACAAATGAAAATAGTATTAAAAAGGATGATGGGAACAGTGGCAAATGGCGGTTCATAATTGAAAGATATAATGGCATGAGTAACATGCACTTAATCACGTATGTCTTCAAGTACTTAGGAACGAAATCACACATATTTATTCCGAACACATATCTCATCATGAATGACATTGCCACTAAATCTTAGTCACAATCTTCAATTGAAATACGTATAGGGAATACCATAGGCACTAAATAATGATATCCTCTTGATGGAATTTCGGTCGCGGCAGCCAATTTAAACGGGGACTAGCCAAGTACGCGAGAGATTTGGAAGTGCACAAGCTCAGTTGTACCCCTCTTTCCTAAACACTTATAGCTTGATAGGCCAGCAATCCGATACAATCGGGGAGAAATCAGACGCAGGACTAATGGCGCTACAGGCTTTTTAATGTAGGGGGTGTCAGACCAGTAATTTTGAAACTCCGGACTGACAGACCAATTCTTAAAAACACCCATGTAACACTTGGTCCATCCTGGGAATTCAGCCAACACCACACTTAGTAGACTCGCATGCAACCACAAAACCAACAAGGCAGTGAAACCATCAACTAAATCAAACATTTTTACCCACAGGCTTCCAACATCGGTGATTCAAAATGCGCTGATGCAACAAGGTGCAGACTTAAGCATGTATTCTCCTGGGGGCAACCTCCACATTGATGACGACATGTCCAATCCAATGATGGATTCGGACTACCCGCATCCATTCGTGAGTAGCAATTTTACACTTAGTCATGATAATGAAGTGATTATTGCATGGGATGACGTGGCTGGAGTGTAATTGAAGGATTTTATGCCACTCAAGTTCTGTTAGAAGTAATAGAGTCATATTATGGAGTGAGACATACACAAAAAATATTTGAAACAGGAAAAAAAACTAGATACCGATTTTCTTATGCAGATTTTTTTTATTTATTAACAGAACCCAGCGCTTGTAGAAGAGGCAACGAGGAAGTATATTGAAACTTTCAATGGAGCTAAAGAGGCTGAAGACAAATGCAATAAATGTAGTGCTTTCAATAAGCATTACCACTGCTTGGCTGATGGCTGCAAGATGGCTCACAGGTAAACTTCTAAAACTGTTTTAAGATTATACTGTCTTTTATCATCATCATCAATACTGGCAGCCTTGTTTTATCTACTGCTCAGTGGTCTTATACACAGCAGTAGAAATCCCTTCCTTTAGTAATCCCTACTTCGATCTCTCCTGCTTTTTTTGTCTTTACTAATGATAAAATACTATTTCCATGGGTGTGTGTGTTTCCAATGTCTTCTTTTATTTCCACAGCTGCCACACTACCATGGTTAAACACGTTATGGAGCATGAGCAACAGAACCAAGTAACTGATGCCTACTTCGTAACTTATACCCGACACAACCCTTGCGGCAACTCAGCTTGCCAACACATCAGGGACATCACCCATTACCACTGTACTTGGGAAAACTGTGGAGCAGTCATTCTCTCATCTGAAGAACACCCATTCAGGCGTCTTGAACATCATCGCCAGCATGCAATTCTGAGCCCTATGTCTCCGAATTTAGCGTCGAGATTTGCTCCAAATTTTACGCCGCAACTGTCGGCTCAGTTGCATCCGAATATGGCTGCCCAACTTGGTCAAGTACCAAATCTGCCGAATCTTCCGCCAAATTTGGCTCAGTTAGCACAAATGGCACCAAGCTTGTCATCACAGTTGACTCCTAACCTGCAAGCTCAACTCAACCTTGGACCAAGTCCAGGCGTGGTGCCACAACAAGTGAACCCATCAAGCTCACTGGATGAAATGTTCAGCAGAAAAAGAGGAAGACCACCGAAGAATAGGGTGGTCGAAGTTTGGACTGACAATATTACTCCTCAAGCCATATTTACGTCGTTCAAGTTACCAAAAAGTAACCAGTTACCACCGATTATACCTTCACCGGTTATTCCTACTATTGAGGAATTCCCTGTAAGTATTCCTTGATTTTAAAAGCTACGAAATTAACGCTTATTTTTTGTAAAGTCAATTACTTATTATGTTCTTGTCTCTTTCAACAGCGCATCAAATTCCAGCATTTCGAGGTTTTCACCAGCCCTGACACCTGCTCATCTTCATACCCTAGCTGTCAGCTCCGCATGACACGCCTCCATCTTCACTGCTTCAACTGCAGCTTTGCTGGAGAAACCCACATCATCATGGAAACCCATATGAGAGAAGCCCATGGCGTCTGCCCCCTATTGGAAGGCTTTGACTATTTCTCTTCCTTCGACCAGTGTGGAGGAAAGAGCTGCTTCAAGAACCAACTCAGATCCCACTTCCATTGCGCTCAAGGCAATAATTGTCCAGCGATTTTGACTCAATACTCAGCTTTGGCTACTCATAAGCACGGGAGAGGAACTCCAGTGATTAAAAGCGAAACAGAACAGGAGAAGCAGTTTGAGGAAGCTAAAGACTACTCTTTGAAAGAAAGGGGTTCAGTGGATAGTGTCAGTTCCATGAAGGAGCCAAATGAGTCTTTCATGCCTGCAAACTTCTCTATCAAGAGTGAGTTTGAAAGAGAGCAGGATAGCGTGTCCGGTGAGTGTTTTTCTATGCAATTTTATCTTTCAACCCATTAAAATTGAATAGAATTTTACATATTCAGTTTACGTAATCTTAAATAAAATAATGTTCCTTTAACTGATCTTGAATCTCTTTTATTTCAGTAGTAAAAGCGACAGGAACCTTCTACCCGTCATCACACCTTCGCAGTAATACCTCATCACCGTCTCCTAGAAGCATCTACGATGCCTCTCCATCAAAGGACTTGAAGCCTCGCGTGGACTATGACCAGAAGAAGGTCTTCGAACCGCCGAAGGTCACAGGACCCACCATTCCACCATCGTGTCATGATCAGACCTGTCCCTTGAACAAGAATTCGACGGGAATGAACCTGCATTACCATTGTCCTCATTGCAGTCAAGCTTATGTGGATTTGAAGTTGCTCTTCAGCCATATGGTGAAGAAGCATAGCAACACCATGGAGCCTGGTCCAGTTGGATTGGCTGCTACTAAGGTGAGTAAAAAAAACATTTGAACCTTTACAGCAAAATTATATGTACCTGCCCTTGAATATATTATAATGTTAACATCCATCTTGATTTCAATATAAGGGAAGTCCCTCAAAGTAGTTGGCAACGTATTAATAGCTTCTATGTCAGCTAATTTGGGACTATTATGAACACAGACTAAAACAGTAAAACCATTGTCTTTGATTGCGTCAATATCTTTCTTTGTATTGTGTAAAACGTTCAGTTTATTCAAATTAATTTGGTCGGTTTTATCATTTAGGGATATCCTTTGACGTCATAGTTTACCATTCAACTAAGATTGTATTTTTGCGCACAGGAGACATTGGAAAGGGAATATCCTGAGATTTCGATATTACCCTCAACTGCTTCATCATCTTCGACCAGTCAGGCGCCTTCTCCGAGTCACAGCCAAAGACCTCCAAATCCTGCTGATCAGGTAAATACTAAGTTGTTTATATGGACTTGTTTAGAATAAATCTTGGAGAAGTTAGTATAAGATCCTGGAGTTTGTTAATGTATCTTCTAAATCTCTAGTCTAAATAAATAAATATGATTGTTTTTTTCACTGCTCTCACACTAACTCCGTAAAAAAATTCCATCTTTTTCATTTTTTATCAAATTCTAAATTGTTCATTGATCATGACGTTTCAAAAATATTATCTTTATATCAATATTTTTCTTGTCTTCTAGGTACAGGCAGTGCAAAGCCTCCTCTTGCAGCAATACTTGGCAGGTGGCAGAAAAGGCAGTCTGCAGGAACAGTTGAAGATGCAGCAGCAGTATACCGCGTCTCTGGCTGGTCTTCCAGGACTGGCACAAGTTGCATTATTCTCTCAAGGGTAAGCTAAACAATATTTTCTATATAATTTGCTGCGATCTGAGGAGCTCGTGGCTAAATAATAACAGCCGTACGGGTCGATTTTCAAGTTAAGCAACGCTTGCTGAGGTTGGTCTATGGATGGGTGACCATCTTAACATACCGAGACTCCTCCGTGCCTCAGAAAGCACGATAAGCCGTTGGTCCCGGTTGTCATTTGTAGATCTTTGGGAGTCGTTACGGATTGTCAGAAGCTAGAAGAACCGTGTTACCCAGTTAATGGGTTGTGGAGGTCTGGTAAGCAGCCGCTCCACGTAAAATTCTGCTGAGTCCAATTTGACCGGAAGCCGACCCAAATATAAAAAGGCTAGGCAGATGATGATTTGCTCCTATTTGTCTTTTACTTAACAGCGTCACTCTATCAGTGACGTTGTTAAGTTAAAGACATTATTACACTCACTGCTGAGTCGGACCTCCTTTCTTGTGTTATACTTTGCTAGCCTGTACGTCTGTCTGTCACGCGATTTTCAGTTGTAATTTTGTCTAGATTGATTCTTTCCCTAAAGCTTTACTTCATAATTATTATTCCTGCCACCTAGCACACTTGTTTCTTCTTTGATTTAATTCGTGAAAGTAATACCACCATAAGACTAATCACTCGTATTTTCTATTCCAGAGGCTCACCATTCCCTCTGTACCCAACAATGCTGTACCCACCGGAACTGCTGTTGGAACAGAGTCTGCTCCAAGGTCACGGTCTACCACCAGGTCTGGACAAGGAGGCTGAAATGATAGCCAAGACGTGAGTAGAAATATTTAAAAAATATCATCATTAACTTCATCAGAGACAACTTGTATATTTTTTACGCTATTGAAAAATTCTACTAACATAATCAGATTGTTATGTAAGCAAGCCTAGTCGATTTCTTGTAAACTTTCTCGTTTAGTCAGGTCTTGCTCTATATGTATCAAATAGTATTGATGAGTTATGACCGATTTGATATGTTCCTAGTTCAGACGCAGTTATTTTGTATGCGTTTTTTAACTGATGTAATGTAGTCATCATTTATATAGGAATTTTGTTTTTACATTTTCACCAAAGTTTGACTGTCCCTCAAACAGTTCATTTTCCATATCTTCTTTAACCTTTTGCGTGTCTTAAGTTACACAGTTCGACATAAGAAAAAATGCTCCAAATGTCTTAAGTCGGACAGTTACACTTAAGGGCTTGGTCAGGATTGGACGATAAAAATCTGTGGTAGACACGCAAAAGGTTTATTGTACTTACTTCTTTGATTGTTCTGTATCTTTGTAACTCCATACTAAGATTGTGTGTACCGTCAGCAGGAGAACGCACACAACGCGCGGCCCACACATGCGCGTGATGAAGGACGAGCCCATCCCTGAGGGCTACCTCCGCTTCCGGTTCAATGAGGACTGCGCTTATCAGCATTGTGGGTACAGGTGAGTTTAGTTTAGTTTTATTTTCTCTGTCATCGTTTGTTGTTGTAGCATCACCACTAACTGGTACAGCATCATTTCTTTTTCTTTAGCCTATGCCCCATGTATAGTAACAAAAACTTTTGAAAATGAATTTGCAACAGACTTTTTTAATTAATCAGTTCACAATAACATTTTGAGTATGAGGGTAACTTTGAACAGGACTTTCTTTTTACCAAAATATCATCATCAGTTTACTCCTGTCTTCATGAATGTATTTGTCTTTCATCCTGAATTTGTTTAATCTAAAAACTTATCACCCATATCATCTATTTTTGCAGGGAGCATCAAACTCACTTCCATTGCACGAGAAAGGATTGCGGCTACTCCTTCTGTGACAAGACCAGATTTGTTCAGCACACCGCGAGACACGAAAGGTAAAATAAACTCTTTATTACTTTCAATTTTCTTCTTCAAGATTACATAACTTCTTTCTTCAGCATTAAGCAAGGTATGCCGAGGTCAGTCCGTAGATGGCTGACCATTTTAACATATTGAGATTCCTGCTTGCTTCGGAAACCACGTTAAGCTTTCATTTTTACGTATTCGATAGTCATAACGGGTTATCAGAAGCCAAGCACCAGTCTTGTCAGTCCAAAGGGTATCGTATTACCCAGCAACTGGGTTGTGGAGGTCCCGGTACTCAGCTGTATTCGGTTAGACTGGAAGCCTAGCCCAACGTAGTCGGGAAAAGACTAGGCAGACATTAGTTCCATTAATTTCAGCATTTTTTTCTCAAGAATTATGTTCACGTTACTGTTTTCTTTCCAGACTGGACACTCTAATGGGCGGAGACTTCCAGCAGTATCGCGCTAACGTATACTGCAAGCGTCCCGAGTGCCCCCACGCTTCGACATTCGGTAATTATTCAGTTCGTACGTACATTAGTATACATATCATTATACTTCTTACTTAGTAGATCCACCACTATAAAATCAAAATCTACTTTTAGATTAATCACATCTAACAATTTTTATCTTACAATCTAGTTCAGTTGTCAGACTACAGTATGAATAGAAACAGCTTTCAAATGCTTAACTCCTTAATAATAACGGGGATTTGGTTTTAATTCAGTCCCGTTTTAAAGCCTCATTTCTTTTTCAAAATTACTATCTATATCTACTACCTCTTTCTCACCATCAATTTTATCCACATCTGGTCCTAATCCAAGGACCACCCTAAACTTGACTAAATTCGACGTTTCCTTTGCCCAAGGAACAGGACAGAACAAGGCATCTCACTTCCACTGCCTGAAGTGTGACTTCGTGTGTACCGACACCAACAAAGTCGTGGCCCATCGTCGGCAGCATCAGAAACTTGACTCCATCCAGGCGGCTGGGTTTGAGAAGTTTCCGCCTAGCAAAGGTAAGTTTCCAAATTAATTTTATCACTATTTTAGTTTTGGTCCTAAGACTCAGCTGTTGCGTTTGCGACCTTAGTGACCAAGGTCATCAAAGGCTCGGGTTGAGTGTTTTTCGTGTTTTCCATATGAAATTTATAAGAAGCAGCCTGAAATTGCCTGTCCAATGTCAAATGCGTTACTCACGCTTTTTCCTCGGGCTGCGTAACCATTTATTTTATTATCCAAGTTTGATATTGATCTAGCCAACGAGTAATACCTACGCAGTATTTTCGTCAAAATGTGCTATTTAATCATGACGTGGAGATCATGCTCAGTTTTTCTGTAACACAATTATGATGTGTTAATTTTTTTGGTTTTAGTTTGTTTCATTTTCTTACACAACTTTTCCTTTGTGTCACAGGTTGCGGCTACGAGCCCCAATGCATCCACAGCAAGAAGCAAACCCATTACCACTGCCTCCAATGTGGTTTTGCGGTCCTCGGCCTGTCTCAGATGACCTCACATAAGTACAAACACCAGGAAGCGAACCTTGGACCCTCCACAAGCGGTACCAATTGACTAGAGAATATTTACTAAAGTGACTTTAAAAGTGACACAATGGAACTTAGATTTGACTAATGTGAATGATGTGAGAAAAAATGTGAAATAGAAATCCCTTTGTGTGTCTGAAATTCAGGCTAAATTATTTTCGAAAGTGCCTAGTGTCTTAGAAAATTAAAAGGGTCTATGTTATGTAGAATTTTTGACTTGACAAATTATGTAGTTAAGGCGCGTCTATGGATTATTAGAACCAAAAAGTCGTTTATAGACAAATTTTCCTTTGTCTTACGAAGTCCTTATTCTACAGAAATATATCTGAATTATTAGATACCTTCAAAACTTGTGCCTTAGTCACAAACCGGAATGTAACTTAGTGGCAAATGATTTGTGCCAAAACAAAATTAGTTAAAAACTATTGTTGAATTTATTGAAGCGATTTATGGATAGTGTGGAGGGCGTATGTTTAGACTATTTTCCTACAAATGTATGAACAAAAATGTGAATAACCCGTAGGTGCAGTGCATGTATGTTTGTCATGTTTTACCAACAATCTTTGGACATAAAATGGCAGCTAAGTACTTTTTTGGAATGGTCCTCACTATTTCAAGCGGCAGAAATTTAAGGCTCTCCCAAATATTGTTGATAAAACTTAGACACAATTATATTTAAAAGTGTGTATTTCCTAAATCCTGACCAATCTTAGTTGTTAGTTTATATAAAATATTTATATTTATTACTTCCCCATGAAAAAGACATTTTTACGAATAGTATTATTAAATGTAGAACTTCGTGAAATTATTAAAGAAAAGATATTAAGGCAATAAAATTTGGGTTAAGAACACCACTTTGTGCCTGGAGGGTAAAAGTCATGACAATATCATATTTTGGGATAATATCTGATAGAAAAATACTCATTTTTCAAAAATAATAACTCATTCAATGGCCAGAATAACACCTCACTATCAGAAATTATCACAAAAGAAAATCTAGTTATACAATGGAAAAATATATTTAATAAAAAAACATATTTAATAAAAATGGTCAATTCTATAACAAAATACAACTTGTAAATAAGATTAGATTATATATTAAAAACATAATGTTAATAAAAATGTAATTGTTACAGAAATATTGGTAAAAAATATTTATGTATAAAAATCATTAGGACATTAGTGTACAGAAAAAAAAATCGAGTGCTAATGTTTGTGATTCATGAGGTAGCCATAAAATGCCATAAAACTTTCATTTAAGTAATAATTATAATTGTTGGAAATCGTCGTCACGAAACTTGAGTTTTTTGTTGCGTGTGATTGTCTACTTGCGTAGTTTTTACTTTTGTATTACAAAGTAACAAAAACGCTGAAGTTTTGTTGCGACAGTTGAAACATTTTTATTTCAGTATTAGAATTATATATTTTTGTCCTTCTAAAATACACCTTTTGCATTCCTGATTTTGATTCCTGGCATCCGTTTGAGCCATTTAGTTATTAGAAAATGGTCGTTTGTCGATCGTTTTTGTGACCAAAACTGTTGAAACCCCACTCCTAGCATGTATCAGTATTTGTAGCATATTAAGATCTATTCAGTTGTTCCTATTGCGTCATTTTCTTTGAGCATTACTTTATTTTTTACATTATTTATATTTTACTTTCATCTTCAGCATTAAAGTCTATAATTTCATGTGACAATTAATGTTATCAATCAAAATATGTTCAATTTTCACTTATTAAATCAATGGAAATTTATTTTTATTTAAAAAATATTAAAATTAATTTTTATATACATGTACAAAAAAAAAATCGATGATTATGATGATAAAATATTATGACAAACAAGAATTATAAAAATCGTCTTACTCATTTATTACTTAATTCAATCTTTTCATATATTTTATTTTAACCAAAATAGGCCGTGCCATAGAGAATTAGTCACATTGAATTAAGAAATATCTTAAAACGTTTTGGTCTAAAATCTTTTTCTTATTTAAGGGCAAGTAAAGGCTTGAAAAACCCTTGGAAAATAAACTCTGACTATGTTTAAACAAAGAGTAAAATAAATTTAATTCCAGTTTTACCATATTCACAGTTTATTTAAGGGTAGGTGTACAATAATTGGCTCTGTTACGAATCGGCATTAAACTCACTATTTTTTGTTGTTTGTTATCTAATTTTATGTTCTCTGTTTTTATTTTCACTTTCTTTAAGTTTTTCTCTCACAACAATTTTTATATAAAAAAAAAACATAATTTAATCGCGTATTTATGTATTTTAGACTACGTAGCTTTAATTTTAGTATTCGTTAATTTAATTAAAATGATTTTTCCCTACGAATACAGTATTTTGTCTGCGCGTATTATCGAATGGAGTGTTTAAATCCTTTTTTTACAAAAAAAAATAAAACTGAATGTGTGTGTTGCAAAATTTTGTTTAAAGAATATTTTACACAATTTGTAAATTGTGTCCGAGTAAAATCCGTTTGTTTGAAATTGGTATGATTATAGTTTAGTATTGTTTACCTCATGAGTTCTAGGAATTAAACGAGAATATCCTTATAAACTGTGATTTTATTTACCAACATGTAAAAAAAATACATACACAAACTATAGTAAGTACGTAGGTACCTTACTTCACAATTTCATAAACATTTTTACTAGTTTTTTTTTTACCAATTCATACCTTTGGTTGCTTCAGTGACCTAAAACATAATTTAATTTCCTTTAGAAACGAATAAAGCAGAACCATAATAGATCATTTTCAGCAAAAGTTTAAATTTCGTAATAAAACACAAAAAAGAAACTACTTAAATCAATATCCGTTTAGGAGTAGGTAATGATGCCACACACAAACAAATACGAAACAAATGACCTTTTATTCACACTACATCTGTTTTGATACACAATTGACGAGCATAGTACCTACCTAAATATAAATTCAACTGGGTATTACAATATTTAAAAGAAATAAAAAGAATCATGTTAAATCCTTAAGCTGTTGATAGACTTGAGCATTCACTTGTAATGAGCAATGTTCTTTTGTTTAAAAATAAAATAAACAGGAGCTAGCGAGCATTCTAGCGAACAACAGTAAACTTGCTTTGATCTTTTTGCCGAGCCGAGCAATTTTGTCACTGTTGTTTAATATCTTTGTGAAGAATAGGTACCTACCTACACTTTTCGCGCGTTCGCTAGAGTGATCGTAGCGTTGTTTGGCTCTATGCTAGGCTTTGTTCGTTGTTCAGTTCGACAAATTTAAAAACGGCGAATTCTCGATGTTCTGTTACAAGTGAATCAGCTCAAGTCTATCAGCACGTGTTACAATATTTTTGAAATAAGACGGAAACACTAACATTAATTCAACATGGAAGTCAAATTAAATACAAGATAAACGAAAGATTATGTTGTGTTGTGTTGTGTGTGTGGTTGTGTTGTTTGGTTATGGATTTTCGCCCATAAAGTTACAATTATTCAAGTATCAGTATCAGGGACTGATGACTACTGACTTTCAAAAGTCTTTATCATTATTAATAAATAGTGTTCGCGGCACATATGTAAATAGCACTTACTATTTAAATACACGTGATTTGAAGTCATCTCAAGTAACGTGAAACAGAAACACAGCGCGATCTATGTTATTTGACGTCAACGCCATCTAGTTTTAGATACAAAAACAACTAGGGCAAGATCGCTTGATAATTTGCTGTTTTGTTAATTTAATGTGTGTGTTAATTCTGAGATGAAATAGGGGAAAAATATGTCTCTGAAGTCGTAAGGTGTCTCTGGCTTTCTTTTTTTTTCTGGATAGAGGGCGTTACTGCTGAGGTTCTGGATTCCATTCCGAGGTCGAACTAACTGTTATTGGGTTTTTGGACTCCCTGTCTGACCTTCACAAACCAGTACCTGGAATACGGTACAGCTTGGCTAGACTGGTGTCAGATTTTCTGGCTTCTGACTACCCGTAACAACTGTCAAAGATTTACAAATGACAACCGGGAAGCAGATAAGCAGAGTCTTTTTTATGGATGGGAAATCATCAAATGACTTCTTCCGCTCTGGGTGGAGCGAAAGGGCCTGTAAGACTCTTACTGACTAAAACCCATCTGTGTTCCTTCTAAAGCCCTTTGCGTTCCAGGGCCGCGGTGACTCTTTCGAACAAATTCCGCAACCAGATAAGCAGAGTCTACTAACTGAGTTTTGTATGTGACTTCTGATTGGACGTTAAACTCCCAAAGTAGACTTTGTCTACAAAATCCACCGATTGAGTTTGAAACAACTAATATCAGCACGCTCCATATTTTTCTAGCTCGGGACTTGGAGCACCCCGACTTGGACAGGTTAGGTAAGAAACCGGTTAGGAAATAACCACGAAGGGGTTGAACACCCAAAAATAGGAGCTCCGCGAACCGGGGCTCCGTCGATCGGGTCTGAAATTCCACCTTCAGAGTTGCAATTTTTGTTCAAAATCATGATAATTTAACAACCAATCAGAGGTTTTCAAACCCAATTGATGGATTTTGTAGAAAGTCTATTTTGGGAGTTTAACGACCAATCAGAAGCCACATAAAAACTCAGTTGGTGGAATCTGCTTATATGCCACAAGGAACATCGGGCTTAACGAGCTTTCCGAGGCCAGGGGTTAAGATGGTCACCCATCCTGCGACCGACCACAGCAAGCGTTGGTTAACCTTGAAAATCGACCCGTGCGGCTGACATTATTTATACACGTCTCTTCCTTTAGAACAGTGGTTCCCAAGCTGTGGTCCAGAACTAAAATATGGTCCGCAAAAGATTTAAAATTTCAATCTTTTCACCTCAAAAATGTTATTGATGCAAACTAATTCCAGATTTCTATTAGAAATGTTGTGCTTTATATGGCAATTCTCTTTACTTTTCATTTCAAGATTAGTTATGCTACAAGTGAATATCTATACCTAATTCTATATGATATAAGTTTACTTTGAGATTAACGAAGCTTAATTTTCTTCTTAATTTCTGGTCCCTGCTGACAACAGAGAAATCAAATAACGGCTCAGATAAAGGTTGGGAACCAATGCTTTAGAAGGACATGGGCCACCCGAGTGCCAAGCTTTATTCGAATTCGAATCGAAGAGGGAACAGGCAAACAGAAAGATCGACATACAGAATTACTTTCGCATTTATGTCCCAACAGACGTTGTCCTGTCCGAACGTTTGCTTTGTGTCTGACGAAAAATTATAGAAATAACCAACAATAGAAATAAGCAATACCACCTACCGGATCCAATTGTAAATTTAAACCATTCTCGAATCCCCTTGAACACACACAAAAAAAAATCATCAACATCGGTCAGCCGTTTAGGAGGAGTTCAGTGACATACACACGTACCTACACAAGATATCAGTATCTAGATATGGATGTGTTGAACATATAATACTTATTGTAGTTTGTCACGTCTGAAAGGTTACGCAAAGGCATAAAGCAGCTTTGTGTAAGCGCTTTGACGCGCTAGACGCTGTTATAACAAAGCTGTTATTTCCTTTCAAAGCGCAAATAATGTAGGCAGTTTATTCAGAAAAGTTGTTGATTAAATTGATATGAAGAAAATGTATTTTCTTGCCTTATTTCGTTTCTTGAAGTATTTTTAATGTAAGAATAACTCTGAATTTCTTTGGGATAATAAATTCTTGTTTGTTATTTTATTATAAAAGGTTTTGAAAATCAGTTTTAAACTTACGCTTGATTGTTTGTTAGTAAAGTAATAACAAGTTACAAGTTACAAGTTAAGCCTAAGTTACAAGTTAATAACAAGTTACAAGTTAAGCCTAAGTTAAACCTCGGAAGCGAAACTGCGGCTAAAACCGCAGTTTCGCTTCCGAGGTTTCATTATCTCACAGGAACCGTGCATTTTTCCTGATTAAAAACACGGGTGGTTTTCCTTCTTCGGCAGTCGTGTAAAAAATTAACATACTGATGAAGTTTATTGTAGGTTCTGAGATTCGGTTGCGGAATTTGTTCGACAGAGTCACCGCGGCCCTGGAACGCAAAGGGCTTTTGAAGGAATACGGATGGGTTTTAGTAAGAGTCTGGGGGGCTACTTTCTAAGCCCGAAGTCCGTAGTTTTGGGCTTAGTTGCTCTAGTCCATATCACTTAACCACTAAGAATTAATGACAACACGATTTGACAGTTACTGTTAAATCGTGTTGTCATTAATTCTTAGTTCGGGTTCGGAACTAATCGTAAGGTGATACGGAGTAGAATACGCCCGTTACTAAGCCCGAAACTACGGACTATGGGTTAAGAGTGTAGCCCCCCTGACACGCCCTTCCGCTCCACCCAGAGCGGAAGAAGTCATTTGATGATTTCCCATACTTAAAGAAAAAAATATGTTCTGCGAGTAAAAGATTTTTTTCAATTGAGTTTTTAGTTCATAGATTACATTTCACATTTATGTATATATAGGGTATTCCAGAAGTGCGGGGTCATATTTAAGGGTGGTGTTCTGTAGCTCCTATAGATTAAAGAAATAATATCAAAATGAAAAACAACAAGACTAGAGCCAAGAGCAAACTCATCTCAAAAAAAAAAAACACCACTAAATACTAAAAAAAAAATACACTTTTTAAGCAGTCTGATGCAGTTGCTGGCATCGAATCTGTGATTGAATAAAAAAGACGCCACTAACTGGATCACACACGCTTGAAAACACGATTTTTCTGCGGTCGGGTTTAAAAAAAAGTCAATTATACATTATTTATTTTTATATTGTTTCTTTACTTTATAACAGTCACAGAACACCACCCTTAAAATACGACCACCTACTTTTCTTACATGTAAAAAAAATGCACTACAATACACAGTATAAAAAGAAATCGCTGTCTTTCTATGTCTGTTTATTCACTTACTTCTTCAAAGACACGCAAAAGATTTTGATACGATTCCACAAACAGAAAAAGCGATTCACGAGGAAGGTTTGTGTACGTGATTTGTAAATATTTTGTACAAAATGGCTGAACCATGAACTATGACGTGTGACGGTGTTATTAATTGTACCCGTGCCAAGCCAGGGCGGGTCGCTAGTTAAAAAATAGATGGGGGAACCTCTGTACAAACATTTCAGCTGCCTTGGACCAAGCCACGTCTTTTATAATGCGCACAGCAAAGGAGTGGAGAACTCTCTGCCTGCGTCTGTGTTTCCGAACGCATACAACCCTAATCTCTTCAAAATTAGAGTGAACAGGCTTCTTCTGGGTAAGCTCGCTCCATCGCCGGCTTTGTCTCTGTCATCTATGACCTAGACTAGAGTCAAGAGCAAACCCATATTAAATTAAAAAAAAATAAAAACGCTTTTGGTCTTTGTATCTAATGATGAAACAGTCAGACAGGACTGCTATTATTCCATTTCTTTTTTGATGCATATAATAATTAAACCTTTACAACGCCATACAATAAACGCATACGCGTACCCCCCATGTTAAGCCACAAATTCACCGTATCTAGTTGTTACAGGGTAGGGTAACCTTCCGTTTGTGACATAATTAGAGTTACTTTTCAATGATAAGCCAATTTTTTTCCAGGCACTAAGTAGATATCAATCAAAGACAAGCATAAGCAGCTATTTTTTTTTTCTCTTTCGGTAGTGGATTTTTGCATAAAATGGTATTTGATTGATACTTAGGTACCTAAAAATGGCCTGGAAAAAAATGGCGTTCAACAGCTTAATGAAGCGTACAATAAACAATAGGGTAAGTACTTGACTAAAAAAATATTGGACACGTAATTTTTTCTTTTTTCACGTAAACAAAAAATGAAGACGATAAGTACAGTGCTTTGAAAACTCGTGTGACCTCACTTAGACCAGTACGCTTTTTTACTGGATAGTGACGTTACAAGCCTCCACTCCAAAATCCTTAATGCGGTTTATCTTCGTAATTTTTTACTGATTATATAACATAAAAAAATACGTACCTATCCAATATTTTTGATAATCTAACTGACGGACTAAATAGAATCATATTTTTTAACCCTGGCAACATCCCGATTGGTCTCTATAAACATTATAATGCCACTACAACAATATAAACCACCACGAGCCCGAAAATCTAACAACGGATGTAACCTCAGCATATTATTATCGGTTTTCTCAGAAACTAGGTAGCAGAGGTCAACTTGCTGGTGATAGCTTCACGTAAGACAAAGATATTTAGTAGCAGAGATGCATCTCCACATTCTATCCTACCACACTGTGACAAACCAAATCTATAGGTACTTTTACGATGAAACTTAATGTTGAGACAGATATTTCTTTGTTGTCTGGGTTATTGTGAAGAAGACAAAATTTGTGTGTGTAAATACGATAAACTTGCATAACAAAAACCTACTAGGTAGAAAGTTCCAAACAAATCACTATTCAAACATTGGACGATGCAGTTGGACTCATTATATTGAGACCTTCCTCAAGAAAGAGTTTTGGCCGAAGGGTGTCGTGTATTGGCGATTCCGTGAAAGGCTACGCGACATCACGCAGTGCAACACGACGCCGTCACTTCGTGTACAATAGTTTAATAATATGCTTGTAGTTTTTATAAATATGTACATATGACTGTAAGGTATATAATATGTTATGGGTATTTGTTTCCTGAAATAAATGATGTATTACCATGATTAATCTTCGTTTAATTATCTACAGATTTGATACTACCAACTGTGTCAGACTTAAAGTGCCTTGTTTGAATTTTAATACGGTTTTATGCAGTCGGATTTTGTGATAGAAGTAATTTTCTTATTTGCTACATTTATGGAATCGGCTCTTCGAGTCCTATATATTGATGGCCTACATAACTTTGTCATGAAATAATACGAATTTACAGACATAACAGAGGCCGCCAGCTTGATGCTTATTCAAGATTCGTATAAACTATGTTACTTTGGCACTCAAGACGAATCTAATGATACCTTATTTGTTAAAACCTATTAAGTTTTTTTTATGTTGTGATGTAACTGGCTCCAAGAATTAGATTATACATTGCCTGAAGCATAACTTTCAGCGCCCTATGTGGATTCATATTTCATTCAGATACAAACTCCAGAATACAAAGGAACTTTCCTTATTTGTTTTATTTGGATGCTTATTCTTTATTCTCCTTTTAGAACAGTATCTTGGTACGTAAGTGAAATTCATTTAATATCGGTAGAGACACTAGCCTTAAAAATAACAATTCAGATCTGGGTCTACTACTCCAGCCCGCAACCAATATAAGAAACTTGCTGTTACTTAAGATATGTATTGTAATACATAACACGGTTTGAAATAGTGTCCATGGATTTTCTTGAATGTTCTTTTAGATGCATACGCAAATTAAAGTTTTTCTTTCTTCTTTCTATTTGCTCTCTTTACGTTTTACAAACAGTAATTAACTTCATCTCTTTGAGTGACAGACTTTCAAAAGTGCCTGTTAATAGTTCAAATAAATGCAAAGAATTTTTATTTTACATATTATAGCAACATTGTACATTATTTGACAAAGAAGTAACTGTAAAAACAAATAAATACCTTTGAAGTTTCTCCAGCCCAGCAGTAGACTGCTGAAACATAACAAAGAGTCTCATAACCAATGCCACCACAGGCTTGGTTAAGATGTTTCTATAATTACATTATTAACTTTAAAATAGACGCTTCTATTAATAGAACAAATCTATATTAGCATAACATGCATGTGGTGAACATGAATGTATATATGTGTGTAAACCTATATTTCGTATACATATACACTATTTGCCAAAAACGTAACATTCCGGATGGGTGCGCTTTTCCATTTGGTGAGCGTTTCGGAAAATTTAATTAATATATTTTTACATCATTCTCAATTAAATTATTGAGAATCTAGCAAGCGTAAGCATTACATTATTTTAATTAAAACTCGGGTAAGAAAAACAGAACGCTAAAAAAAATATTTATAGCGCTATAGATGAAGTGACTCCAAAATACCAAGATTTTAAATGTTTATAGAGATTACAATTTATGCTCATGTTTGTAACATTTTAAGCTGACCCACTTAGAATACAGTTTGTCCAAAATGTTACTGTTGTTAGTTTCGATTTACTGCAATACAAAGCCTGTTTAAATCAAAACTAAGTAATTCAAATTAGGATAAATATCGAACTTTTAAAAGTCTCCTGCACGGCTCTGCACTGACTAAGTAGAAAAAAATTGTCGTTACACTTAGCTCGTGGCTAAATAATAAGTGCCACACGTTTCGATCACTAAGGTTGACAGCCATTTGTAGATCTTTGGCAGCCGTTACAGATCAGTCAAATCGCGTCAGAAGCCAGAAAATCTGACACCATGTTACCGGGTTGTGGAGGTCAGATCGGCAGTCGCTCCACGTAAAATACTGGTATTCAGCTGAATCCGGTTTGACTGGAAGCCGAACCCAATATTTCATGAAGATTCCATGGTAACTCTCTGGTTTTCTCGGTTCAAGCAGAGTATCAACCGTACTCTTGTTCTAAATAGATAATTAATGATCTTAATCAACATTCCCAAGGTACCTCGTAAATCTCTCTCACGTGGACTCTCACTCATGTGGAACTGCAATTTTATTAAAGCTGAGTCACGACCATTGTTGTAAGGATTCAGTCATATTCCGATTTTGAAAGGAGTGGATTTTATATCGTTGCCGTTGGATTTTGCGGTACGATAACCTCAGATTTTCATTAAAAAAACCGTTTAGGGTTTTTGTTAGAAATTTCATTTAATTCCGTGCTGAACATCTCTGTGACAGTCTAGAGAATTAAACCCAAAATTGAAGCTTGATAACCAATTACAATGTCGTGTACTTACAAGGCAGGTATCACTTCTAAATGACTAATCACTAAGTCTAATCACACAAAATATTAAATAATTTCATCAAGTCATCGACAGACAGACTCCACCTTAGTTTCCATTAATCTATAATATCAGGGATAAGTATACATAGGGTGGTATTTAGCTTGTTACCTTCCACGGCAAGACAAAGATCTTCTTCAACATTTTCCATCCCTGTCTGCCTCTGCCATCACAGCCCTATATTACAGTTACCACTACCCAAAAACCCAAAACCCGTGTCGACATCCGACACACGACCGCACAATGGAAACCACGCGCCGCTTCCTCCCGCGCGCTCCCGCCAGATCGATGTGACGCATGCGCACCACCCAGCACAGTATTGAATGGGCCCATTCATGGCGCAACTGGTGCTTTCAGAATGAATCCTATACTACGTAGCTATGCTGAACGTAGGCGAGCACGGGAGGGGGGGGGGGGGGGAAGGGAAGAGAGATCGTCCCAAATACGAAATTGGTTTTGCGATCGGACCCCGATAGGAGCCGAATTCTCATGATTAGGATACCCTGGCCTGGTGCTGATTTTTCGTTAACCGATTTTAGAATTAGAAAAGTTTTGGGTACTGACTTGACTGGCTCGGATAATTTCTTGGTTGTCATTAATCTGATTTGAGAAGGTTGGATCTTCGTAAATTAAGTTGTGTGATACTATGCCGTGAAGAAAATTATGCCAGAATGATGGGGCAAAAAGAACCAGAAGGGCTGCACCAAAATATCCTTCTTTCTGTAAATTAAAAATACCATACTGCATTCGCCAATCCTTTGGTGCTTATAATTTAAAACCTTAACTCAAAACATTCAGTTATATGTTAAGCAGAACATTTTAATGTAAACCCGTATTATGAAAAATTGAAGAATATATTTTCTTTTTTTATTTATTGAAAGGCAAACATGACGTTTCAGCTACTGTTGGTAGCTAATTTGACAGATGGTCAAAGATGGAAACGTTATTGAGACCGGCCGCTAGTCTCAAATTAAAACAGTAATGGCCGCTGTTGTAGTTCAGGAGAGACGGAGACAAGGAGACAACATATTCTCTGCATCCCTTCGAGTTCCGTACGGTGAAAATCCTTAATATCCTTAAAAAAATAAATGCTTTTCGAATTATGTGCAGTTTTACTTTGAATGAGGTGCTCCATTCCCAAAGTCAAAGTCAAAGCATTTATTTCAAATAAACCATTATCAGATACTTTTGAATTGTCAAAGTCAGTCCGTCAAAAACATGAAGCTATTTGCACGTTCGAAAGCGTAGATCTCTATGGAGAAGAACGTGCAAGAAACTCCACGGACACTCTTTTAAATCATTTTATGTTTACAAAAATCCTGGTTACATAAACCTTGTTGCTTCTATATATGAGAACAATGTAAAGAAAGAAAAAAAACAATTTATAGTATGAAATATTAAAATGAGGCGTGGCAACTAAGGGCATGACCAGTCTCCACTGACGGCGCCCGTTCATGAACATGACGCGTGCATCAGCACCATTCAGCTCAACCATTTTGAAGGGAACTGAAATAAACTTATTCCATTTTTATGCCATATTTGCAAGCGTTCTTATACATTTTTGGTCTCTGTATATTTTAATCAAATACGTAGCTATATTATATATTATTATATCTAAAGAAGCAATATTGTGGTTAATAGACCGGCTCCTATCGGTCCAGTGATGTGTGAAATAGATGCTGAATTTCTTATTCTTTACTCTCCCGGCCGACCTTTGGTCGAGAAAGCTTGAAAGGGTATTTTTCCGCAACAGACCCCAATATAAAACTCATCGAACGTTATAATATGTTTTTGGAATGACTCGTAGAATATGTTATATTTGCATTATGTTGTAATTTTTTGGAGACCGAAAATACTGCTTTTTGTTACCTTTTTTTTCATTTGAGTAACTGAAGTGTATCTGTTATCTTTGCCGTTTTAATAAATAAATATGAAGTGTTTAATATAACCTGAAAAAATCCAAATATATATTTTTTTCCATAACTGACTGACTGAGTGACGGAATGAGTGATTGAGTGACTGACAGAGAACGTACAGCCGAAACTACTGGTCGTAGGAAGCTGAAATTTGGCATGTAGGTTCATTGGAGAGTGTATGCGAGCACTAAGAGAGGAGTTCTCGCAATTCTTACGGGAACGGGAAAAAACGGGTTATGCGTACGAAGTCGCGGGCAAAAGTTAGTTGTAACATAAAAGCATTTGTGTGAATGATTTTATGACATATATTCATACAAAATAACCACATGCTGAGTGTAATACTAATTGCCATTCTCTATTAAGAATTGTTAGTGTTGAAACTATGTAAATGGTCAAAAAAAAAATATAATGGCTAAAAATGAGGTGACTATTAAAATTTCGGCAATTAAGGATGTATCGGAAATGAAGAAATATACGCGAATAAGGGCAGGGAAATGATTATTATAGGGTATTTGACTAAAAAAATCCAAGTGGTCCGTCAGATAGGTTTCTAAAAAATATTGGACACGTATTTTTTCTTTTATCACGTAAACGAAAAATGAAGACGATACAGTGCAATGAAAACTCGTGTGACGTCACTTACCCGTACATTTTTTACTTAAAATCTTTGATGCGTTTTGTCTTCGTGTTATTTATTGATTTGTTAAAATAAAAAATACTTCTCCATTTTTTTCCATGATCTAACTGACGGACTAAATAGAATCATATTTGTTTAACCCTGGCAACATCCCTATGATGAGTAAGGTTAATTTATGTTCGGTATATAATTTTACCCTATAAGTTTTTGTACAAAAATCAAGACGTTGATATAATAACATAATTTTTTCCAACAACAACTAGCTTTCCCACCTAAAAATGAAGCAAGAACATTTGTATTTTACTATTGCAATACCTCTCAGGTCATGTCCTAGATGACCTACATTTTCGTGTCCTCAGTGGCACAATGCAAGGTCACTGAGGACACAAAAATGATGAAAAAAATCAACATTTTCACGACCTTCTTCTCTTTTTTGTCTTTAATAATATTCTTATGACACAGAAAGTCGGACTTTCTCTGTGAGATTCAGTCAATAAAGTAGCCAGAGATATTATAGCTAGCGGGGCCAAAATATACTTAACAACAGTTGTGTCGAATTTAGGTCACGATATGATCACGACTCCTTTAGTTTCGTTTATATTTAGCTTTGAAGTTAAAGTTATAAACAACTAGACTACCGTAAATAATATATGAATTGCTCGTTAATTTATCTAAAACTAGATGACCTTGATTTAATTGTAACCCATCCGTGTTGGGGCGAATAGGCTATCGAATATAATATATAGATAAAACATTTGTTTGGTACAAGAACAGAAAACACAACACAAAATAGCACAATTACATAAATCATAATACTAGAACATACAAATATGAAACACAAAAACTGGCCAAGTGAAAGTTGGACTTGCACACGAAGGGTTCCGTACCATAAACCAAAAAAAAACATGTTTCTTGTATGGTCCCTTTTATTTAAATTTTATTTAATTGTTATTGTTTTTTGTCATAGCGGCAACAGAAATACATCATCTGTCAAAATTTCAACTGTCTAGGCTATCACGGTTCATGAGATACAGCCTGGTGACAGACAGACAGACAGACGTACAGTAGAGTCTTTGTAATAGCGTCCCGTCTACGAAGTGTAGGGAAGCTACATGCCAAATTTCAGCTTTCAGTCACTCAATAACAGAAGAGTTTATATATTATATTGATAAAAAATAAATAAACAGCATAGAAGAAACCAAAATTAATACATGCATAGATGGTAAAATATGTAAATTAATACATGCATAGATGGTAAAATATGTAAATTAATACATGCATAGATGGTAAAATATGTAAATTAATACATGCATAGATGGTAAAATATGTAAATTTACAGGAAATAAAAGGCTTTTTATTTTATTGTATTTAATTTTAATTATACCTACCAAACGTATAAGTTTTGGAGTCATTAACAACAATTAAGTATTCAGTTATCTATTAGCTATATTACACAAGAAATTCAGGTGTTTCATGACTCAGTTTTTATCATCTTTTGAACAGACTGCCTACAATATTATCTGATCTACAAGGAAACAAACAATTTTCTATACCTTCCTATTTGCCGCGTTAGCGATATCAGCACTTCAGCAGTAAGTAGGGATGTGCCATTGAGGGAAGAAAATCGATGAATTAATAATCGATTGTTCTCTTTTCAATAATAATTTATTTATTCACATCCCTAGCAGTAAGTCACATTTTTGACAAAGCTGAGTTAAATATTGATCAATAATAACAGGTAGACTAACTAAACTAAATAGATAACTAAATAGAATAGAATAGATAAGATTTATAAGGTGTGTGCCTATGAAGGAGTATTTAGAGAATTTTTATATTTAACTGTGGAGGCTTGTAATTAGCAATTTTGTTATATATTATTGTTATTATAATGAGTGTCTGTAAGCCTTCCGAAAATACAGTAAAGTAAAGTAGGTCTATCAGATTTGCCGCCAGTCGCAAAAACTATGCAATACATACTTACTGTTTATAGGCAATATGCGTTGTTTGATGCACAGCCGCGCGCGATCTATCGCATGCCACAATAGAGTAAGAGAATGTATGGCGCCGTTTCCGAGGTCTGCGGTAGACTAGACGCGCGCGGCCTACTTCGGAAGCAGTGCCATACATTTTCATACTTTGGCTATTGTCGCATCAGCCGTGCGCGACAGTCGCATGCTATAGATCGCGCGCGGCTGCGAACGGCCGCGATGCACGGAATTGCGCCTTTACGTGGAGTTGCGGAGACCAGCCGGTCGATTCTGTAAACATGAATCAAGATGTCACGTGATCACTAAGTGAGCTGTCATTCCATCTTGCTTGAATGGATTGACAGCTCACCTCGTGATCACTTCACCCAAGCCTTCACTTCGACATGTTTACGGAATCAACCGGCAGTAGCTGTAGATATGTGACAATCTATCAGCGGTAGCGTGGCGGAGCTGATTGTCAAAACGTCAAAAATGTATGAGATTGGCAAACGCTGACGAAATGTCACGTAATCAATACCTTATATTTTGGAATTTTGACAATCGCTTTCGCCGACAAAATGGCACTTTCGTCTAGCAGGGGTCTTTAATGACATTTTCAAACCGTCGTGCTTCCAGTGTCAGAAAGAGACGGAGCTATACAGGATGAATAGCGCAATCAACCTGCCCAGTCTTTACTCGACTATTTTAGTTCTAACTGGGTGCAGCTTTATACTAGTATTTCACATAGAGCGACTGCCAATCTGACTTTATATCCCAGTAACTGGATAATCCGGTACCCCGAGACACGAATGGTGTCAGGTTTTCTGACTTCTGACTACCCGTAACGATTATCAAAGATGTTCTATTATATTGTTGAATGACAACCGAGACCAAAGGCTTAATTAACCTTTCGAACGCCAAAAATACGGCGAATTTGTGGCTTGGCGTCGCCGTCGGGGGCACTCTGCGCGCTGATGCGTATATTATGTTCTGGCATTCAAAAGGTTAACGTGAGTTCCGAGACACGGAGGAAACTCGGTATATAATCTAAACTTCACTTGGATCAACACATTGATAATGTTATTAATAACGCATTTCGCATGTATGGATTTGTAATGAGATGCACGACCGACTTTAAACGTACTCGCACGTACATTCGCTTATATAAATCTTTGGTTAGATCTCAGTTGGAGTATGCTGTAATGGTTTGGAACCCCCTGTACAAAAAATACATAGCTAAACTTGAAATTGTACAACATAAATTTCTTAAAGCTACACACTATCGTTGCTTCCGAAAAAAAACATCCGACGTTAATTTATTGAAATATTACAGATTACTTTAAAGAATAGACGCATTTTTCTGGAAACTAAATTTCTGTATGATCTGTGTAATAACAAGTACGACTGCTCTGAGTTAACAAACAAATTATGGTATATAGTACCTAGAACCGTTATGCGGCGTGGGGTGCGAGGATTCGCACTGAGTTACTTAAAATGATCGAAATAGCAGAAGATTAACCTATTTTTACAAATACATCAATTGTAGTATTATAAGAGTAAGACATACTAATTTGTATTTATATTTGCTGGGGAGTTTGTTGCGCCACTTCTTCTTCCCAGCTACAACACTAGGAAGTGGTGACGGGCGGGCGTTTTGGGGGACTGTCTTTTTGTAGAACTTTGACGTTCAAAAAGTGCTAGCACTCAGCCTAATTTGAATAAATGACTTTTGATTCTGATTTTGATTTTTTATGATTATTTAGTAAAATTTGTACTCGTGCGCATCCTTTCAATTCGAATATATAACTTGTGGATAACATAGTTAGTTGCGCACTGATATACCTAGATTATAAGCTTATGTTAACCATGTATAGTGCGCAATTGTTTGTTTTCCTGAATAAATAAAATAAAAATAAAATAAAATATAATAGATGGTCACCCATCCACAGACCGACCTAGGCAAGCGTTGCTTAACCTCGAAGTTCGACCCGTGCGGTTGTTATTATTTAGACACGAGCTCATGCTATAAAGGATTACTAGCGCTATCCCTTTTTTTCGAACGGAATCATGATGACATTGTACATATTTCGTAGTACGGCCTGAAGTAATTTTAAAAAATCACTATTCTCTGGAATTTCAATTCTTCCGGAAAATTGAAAAATATTGTATGTAATAAAACACTGATATATTGGAAACTATTGAATTCGGATGGGAATATTGTATGCAAAACGATATTTTCATAATACATCGAGAAATTATAATCTAATAACGATTTATTACAATCTTACGGAGTCTGCGATTTTCCGGTGACATATACAAAGAAGGAAACCGTCCTAGTATAAAATTTTACTTTGAACAATCATAACCAGAGATCTTAGGTAGACTATATTTACCTAAAGTTCGTGGAAGTAAGTAACATAGAGATGATAATACCTCCTTTCAAATCCCGTTATAATAAATGGAATCATGACAATTAAAACCCGGAATTATAAAAACATGATTTGGACTTTGAGTACAGTTATAAATTATTGATTTGAAGAATCAAAAGAAGAAGGAGCTGTGCGAAAACAAAGCTATTTCATTGAACAGTTTTAGTAGGTACGGAACTCTAAAAACATAATAAGATTCTCCAATATTATAATTTTGTTCAAATGTATTCAAAGCGCAATAAGTAATTTGCAATTTCTTAAATCGCGGGATACAATCGTCATGTTTAGGATTCCGGAATTTTAGCAGAGGTACTATCAACTCTATGTTACTTACTTCCACGAACATTAGGTAAATATAGTCTACCTATTCCGATCTCTGAACATAACAAACATCCACCCACAGTTTTCAGATTGAAACCCACGCAAAATTTTAAAATCTGTAAAGAGAAATCTAAAAATATTGCTGTATTTTAAAACTAGAACAAATAAGAAACAATTTTTTACTGTGAGGGAACTAGGTACAGTTCTTAAAGAGCTGAGTTTTCAATCGATAGATAACTAATATATTACAGGAAGAAACGTGGTTTGTTAGCCATTGTAAAAAAAAAAAAAAAAAAAAAAAAAAAAAAAAAAAAAAAAAAAAAAAAAAAAAAAAAATGTAAAAAACTGGCCAAGTGCAAGTTGGACTTTCACTCGATGGGCTCCGTGCCATAAGTCGAAAAAAAACATGTTCTTGTAAGTATGTATTTTATTATTTGTTGTTATAGCGGCAACAGAAATACATCATCTGTGAAAATTTCAACTCTCTAGCTATCACGGTTCATGAGATACAGCCTGGTGACAGACGGTCAGACAGACAGACGGACGGACAGCGGAGTCTTAGTTATAGGGTCCCGTTTTAACCTTCGGATACGGAACCCCAAAAAAAACAGACTCGGGCCATACTAAGACAACGAACTGAAACGTCACCAATAATTACCTACAAAGATACTGTAACACCAGCGACTCCTGCTAGTGTTACTTATCGTTATAATTATAAATAAAACTATATTGGAGATTTGAATTTTAGAATATATTAGACGTCTGCCTTCAAAGAACGTTGGAACCAGAGTTCCCGATAAAAACAAAACATATTTTCACATTCGTATTTCAAATTCTTTTAGTTTTCACCTGACGCTTCCAAAGGTTACCTTGTCTGCCAGAGACCTGCATACAAGAATATCCTCTTTACAATACCTACACACTCGGACTTCTAAACCGAACTTACAAACTAAAAGCACACCACTGAACTTTTAAATCCTCACCCTATTTCAAAATTAACCCACCAATGTCAACACTAAGTGATAAATGACCCTTAATATTTAGTCGTTGGAAGGCTGGCAACCGAGGCTGGACTGCAGATGAAAAATTGCTTTGACCTGAAAAATGTCGTTACGGAAATAAATTAGCTGTGGCCTTGAGGACTAGTGAAAGAACGTGTTTTGTTTTTTAATTATTATCTGGCATGATTTTCGGTTGTTTAAGTAATTTCGCGTTTGGGTTAGTTTGAAAAATGATTTGGTAGATTTGCTCCGGAAATTATAACGAATTCTTTGGTGGTCCGTAAAATATCATTTTTAACGTTTAAGCCACCCAATGTGTCATTCTATGTTAATATGTTTTATTCACGTATCTTTTCTGTTATTTATATGAGTTCCCATATGGACTCTTGTTCGAAACAAAGGTTTTGATTGATTAATCGATTAATTACAGAAAATAATTAGGAGAATTCTATCCCAACTTTACCTTGCCTTGAAAATCTGTCAAACTTTGGCATTGCAATAGGGTATGGCACGGTTTCAGCTCCAAATTCTAAATTCAGAAACCGGTTTTTATAGTAAAATTTTAAACAACCTAGATATACTGTCTGACTTTTGGTTAAAGGTCCGCATCCGGTTAGACAAAAAAGCATCCGGTTAGACAGGAAGCTGAACCCATATATGTTGGAAAAGGCTAATATTGAGTACCTCACTTGAAAAAACTCACTTGAAATTAAGTTGTCTTTCATTTGTATCTACAATGTGTGTCTGTGTGTGTGCCAAATAAAGTAGTTTTCTTTCTTTCTTTCTTTTCTCTTTTATTTTTAGAGTTCTGTACTCAAAGGGTAAAACGGGACCCTATTATTAAGACTCCGCTGTCCGTCTGTCTGTCACCAGGCTGTATCTCTTGAACCGTGGTAGCTAAACAGTTGAAATTTTCACAGATGATGTATTTCTGTCGCCGCTTTAGCAACAAATAATAAAATTAAATAAAATTAAAAATACAAGAAACATGTTTTTTTTGGCTTATGGTAAGGAACCCTTCGTGTGCAAGTCCAACTTGCACAAGCCAGTTTTTATTTTTTTGAGGATGGTAAATCATCAAATGACTCCTTCCGGTCGGGGGAGCGATAAGGTGTGTCAGACTCTTACTGACTACAACCCATACGTGTTCCTCCTAATGCCCTTTGCGTTCCAGGGCCGCGGTAACTCTTTCGAACAAATTCGGCAACCTTGGCAGACTTAACGGTCTTTCCTAGGCACGAAGGAGTTTCGGTATGTTAAGATGGGCACCCATCCACAGACCAACCTCGCCCAGCGTTGCTTAACCTTGAATATCAATAATTTTGCCACGAGCTCCTAACTCACTCACGTGCACATAACTCGACAAATGTACTGAACGGCTGATTTTATTGCGCGATTTTGTGGTTGGTCCCATAGTAAAAGTTGTCCGTTATGATGAATACAATTACTCCTTTTAAGGTATTGCGTTTATTCTGTTATAATAATATGTTGTATAGTCTTACCCATAGATATAATAAACAAGGAGATATGCCCGGTACACGAAAACGTATCGGAACCCTACGTCTCCAACTTACCCCCAACATTTTTTTTTTTTTTTTTTTGATCTCGGGGGGAAATCCTCGTGGAAATCCTCCACCCTGGGGTGGGTGGAGGGGTCTGTCAGACTCTTACTGACTAAAACCACCCCGGTGTTCCATCTGCCACTACTACACATGCAATTCAGTAAAAGCGATAGATACGCAGTCGCGCACACGCCCGCATTTCTTAAAACAGAACGTACTACACAATCAATTGTAAACCTTATCCCTTCAAACACTTTAAACTGTTTTTTATATTTCTATGGTCTTACCCTACATGTACCTAAAGGAAATGTAGTCATTCAATTCATTGTCAATTGCAATTATGTATTCAATCAATGCCCATAATTACATCCACATTGTGCTTTGATAGGAAATACTACAATAACAATATTGTACAGTTAGCAAAAACGATTTGTAAATACTCATGACCCACTGAGATTTGAAGGCTTCACGTACGACTATCCAATTAAACACCGGTTTTTTATACCTAACTTTGCACGCCATATCGCTGAAAAGTAGTTATTAGCAGGCTGCCTCCCTGCCAGGGTTGCGGAATTTGTTCGAAATAGTCACCGCGGCCCTGGAACGCAAAGGGCTTTAGAAGGAACACGGATGGGTTTTAGTCAGTAAGAGTCTCACACGCCCTTCCGCTCCACCCAGAGCGGAAGAAGTCATTTGATGATTGCCCATCCTTAAAACAAAAAGAGGAGGCTGTCTCCACAGTCAACTGTTTTGCGGTCTGTACACAATAACACTTCATTGTACCTATGTCTGTGGACATTCCTATCCAATTCAGGCGCGCTAATTAAATTCATTTCGACAGTCATTGCACAATGTGTCAATAATAGGTAGGGCTGTGCCATGCTTATACAGGATGTTTCAGAAATGCGTGGTCTTATTAAAGGTGATATTCTGTATCTAAAAAATAGTAAAGATAAATAAAGTTAAGCAAAATATTTTTATTTAAAAAACCCGACTGCCAAAATTTCCGCAATTTTTTTTGAGTTATTTAAAAAAATATATACATTTATATTGTTTATTGAGTGTGATGCACACTGAAATATTATACGGATCGCCACACTCCAGTTTGCGCCTGTTTTCTTGATCTGAGCAAGGCTTTTGACTTGGTTTCCTACGCCATTTTATGGAGGAAGATGGAAGAGATAAATTTGCGAGCAGAGGTAACAAATACTCTGAAATACTGGAATGGAAACCAGGTCAATAGTGTGAGGTGGGCTGGTGTCTTTGTTAATAGGTATAGTCAGATAGGAAACACCTTCCTTATCTAGCTTAACATGACCAGAAAAGATTGACGTGTAAAAGTGTTATGTTTAACCTACTTGCAAAATAAATATCATTTAATGTTTTACTAACATAGTTTGTAAGCATATTGTTACTAGCACTACGAATATTGTTACTTGAATTAAATGATTTTTATTAATATTAAGTATTATAAGTAAGATTCCATGTACTCACCTTCTAAGTTTTACCTAGGGTTATTGTGTTTCCCGGTCGTTACTGTGTTGCCAAGTCCGAGGTCTTAATGCGAATTATAACAATAATAGATAGCAGGTCACAGGGCAGCTAAGGAGCTAATCATTACTATTCTATGTAACAAATTCTCGTCTGAATAATATCAGACACTTATTTTACATAATCAAAATAATAATAATAGTTTATTCAGAAAAATACACATTTAATTAATTATAAATTAATAAAAAAATATAAAGAATTAAACGTACATATTCAATCTTAAATTAATTTTCTTTTAGGTACCTAATTTGTGTTGAAAAAAGAGAGATCCTATTATTGACACCAGCCGGCGCTTATTCATTTTAAAACAAATTTAACGAGTACGAATAAAAACTCGTTCTAAGGCCACAGACAGACAGTCGCTGCGTCAAGTGTGTATTTAATTCCATCCATCTTAGAGTGGCAGCCGATACTAACATGGGGATAAGTACGATATCCACGGCCATTACAAAACCCTGACCTATTTCTTAATCCTTTTTTATTAAAGCTATAGAAGTTGTCGCACTACAAAATACATATAAAAAAGTCCTCCTGACCGATTTCGGCCATGGCGGCCGATCTCAACGGAGACTGGCCATCGGCGCGGGACATATAGTACACAAGTATGCAAACACAGGTGTACTCCCTCTTCCATCACTCTCATATTTCGATGGGACGGCAACCAGACACGACCGGAGAGAGATCTGGCGCAGGACCA
The DNA here is from genome assembly GCA_905163435.1 of Mamestra brassicae. NCBI lineage: Eukaryota > Metazoa > Arthropoda > Insecta > Lepidoptera > Noctuidae > Mamestra > Mamestra brassicae. The sequence continues at coordinate 5,184,730 of LR991013.1, read as the reverse complement.
ACGGCTTAACGTGCTTTCCGAGGCACGGGGGTGTCACACCACCAATTTTCAAACTCCGGGCTTCAAAACTGGGAAATTCCTATTGGAAAAACCCAATTACACTTTTTGCCCGCAAGTCGTGCTTGCTACCGCGAGACTAACGGAGCAGTTAAAAATACATAAAACACGACTTCAAAACAAATATAAGACAATAAAATATCGCTTCACACACCTACACGATCCAAAACTTACGCAAAAAGAAAAAGGAAAAACTTCGCTCACGCTTGTAAGAAAGTCTCTGCTCCGGCAACCCTACAGCCCACACACGCGAGAGAGAAAAATGCTGTCGATAGCAGTTGTACTGTAAATCAGACTTGATTTATTGCTCAGGTGTGGACAAATACTGATAAAAAAACGCCATGAAATGATGTTTTTCTCTTGATTGAGCGGAAACTTGTATTTTACTTGAAAAGGTATGAGTATACTTAAATGTAACTATCTATTCTGGCAGCGTTTGGCAGTCAGTCCCATTACGATCTTCCTGACGATTTAACTGAATAATTCACTAGAAGGAAGCTACACAATGTCTGTAGTATATAGGTAGTTAAAATGGCTGAAGATCGTGACGTTCTGCAGCCAGGTTTTCCAGGTAACAAAAAGTATAAAATCGAATTTCTATCGGATAATTGTATGCGCTGGGATAGAAGGAACTAGATTAAAGAGTTGATTTAAATTAAACGTTTACACAGTCGAAAGACGTCCACTGCTGGACATAGGCCTTCCCCAAGTGTCGCCACAACAACCGGTTCTATGCGTCTCGCATCCATCGATTACCCGCGACCCTCACCAGGTCATCGGTCCACATTGTATGGAATGTTTGGAAAATATTATTACTGTTGACTAAATGTACATTTTTGTAGACGTTTTTATTTGAATAAATTATTATTATTTGGAAAAACATAGACTGTTTCTTAGCTCTTTGGCTGGTCTTAAGCTACATTAACGGGCTAAGCCAAGTCAATGTAGCATGTGATGATAACAATTTATGGTGTAGGATTGATGTTATGAGGAGAAATTTCATTTTCTTCTATCTGCATGAACTTTCTTACTATTCTACAGATGTTAAGAATTGCCGCTTTCTGAAGTATAATGTAAATAGAGTCTTTCAGGCCTATTTGTTTGAGGCTATGGTGGAGATGATTGGGTATGACACCTGTAGTGGAGACAACTATGGGTACTACGAACGCTTTTTATTTCCTCCAAATTCTAGTAACTTCTTCTTTAAGTTCAGCGTATTTACTGATTTGCTCACCTATAGTTATTTTATTATTAATATTATTGTGGGAGGCCTGCTAACGCTACGTCTTCCGGTACGCGGTCGCTCCAGCGTCACGCCCCGAGCGTAGGGAGTCGCAGGGCCATTCCCGACCACTGATGGCGCGGGCCAGCGGACGGCGAGCATTGGGTAGCTCGTCATCCGATAGGGACCAGGCCCGGGTCGACGGCGCGTTGTGTTCCACGCGCGCCTCAAAGAGATGACAGTAAAGTAGTCGGGGCCCGCCAGGGCCAGTGCCAATCAGGGTTGCGGAATTAGTTCGAAAGAGTCACCGCGGCCTTGGAACGCAAAGGGCATTTGAACACGGAAGGGTTTTAGTCAGTAAGAGTCTGACACTCCCTTCCGCTCCGCCCAGAGCGAAAGAAGTCATTCGATGACTTCCCATCATTAAAAAAAAAAGATCTACAATCCTCACTAAACTATCCATTTTCCATAATATCACCAGAAAGCGTGAGCATGGAGAAGAGAAGCTTAAATCGATCCATATAAACCTTTCTTATACTACAAGCACTAAGCACATTCGCCTTGAAGCACACCTACACGCGCCCACCTACGCTGCAATTAATAGTTTCCGAAGAAAAATTAAATCCCTACTGCATTTCCCTTTGAGGAATTTATTTTTCCAGATGATTGTGCAACTATGAAATACTCTCCTAACTCCTTCGGAGCTTAAGTTTCTTTTATATCTCAGTTCGATTTATGTAATCTGCCCACACGCATGCTCGGCTGCTTAAAGAAGTATTTTTAGGGTTCCGTACCCAAAGGGTAAAACGGGACCGGGAAACGGGATATTACTAAGTCTTCGCTGCCCGTCTGTCACCAGACTGTATCTCATGAACCGTGATGTTTAGACAGATGAAATTTTCACAGACGATGTATTTCTGTTGCCGTTTCAGAACAAAATAAATATTTAAGGGGCTCCCATACAACAAACGTGATTTTTTGCCGTTTATTATTTTAGCACATATTTGTATTTTATTAGTAAAATATCTATTATTTGTGTATTCTTTCCGAAACAAAATTCAATTTCAATTTTATTTTTATTTGTTGTACACCTACCACAGTTTAGTCTATATATCCCAAAGGTTGACTGGTAGAGAATGCCTTGATGCATTAAGTCCACCCATGTACCACTATCATTAAGTTTAAATAAATAAAGAATGGTACGGAACCCTTCGTGCGCGATTTCGACTCGCACTTGGCGGTTTTTTAAATAGATAGAGCTTTTGATATCAATTGTCGGCACGGTTGGCGTAGTGGTTGGGCTGCTGCGCTGAGTGTATCGGGTTCGATTCCCATACCGAACAAATATTTGTATGGCCTGCAGATAGGTATTCCGGGTCTGGCTGTTTGTGTATGTGAGTTTATATATGTATGTTTGTAAACGCACCCACGATACAGGATAAATTCCTAGTGTGGGGCAACATTTTTCTTAAAGTAAAAATAAATTGCGCGTAATCTTTTTGTTTTTTTTTTTACCTTAGACAGAAGATAAGCATTACCATACAACGTGGTAGTGTCGCCAGTCTCAGCGACTCAGCGACATTTCAAGTCGACAGCGATGCGGACGAATTTTTTGACGCCGTTTTTAATTAGCAGATTTCTTTTTTATTTTAAGTGTATTATATTCAATCATAAAACCTGGACAAAAGTAAAACCTTAATATATATACAAAAATGGTACATGTATACCATAATATAAACTCCCATTAAAATAGATGGACAATTTTTAACCCAGCGTTCAGTACGTCTAACCAAATATATCTAAGCAAAAAAAACACTGATTATATTGATTTTATTTTGACATAAAATAATAAATTGCTGGCACACTAAATAAACACATCCATTAGGGGTAGGTACTGGCACTCGCGCCCCGCAGCGAAGAGATAATTGTAGTATTAGAATTATGAGATAACATGGACGAGATAGCAAAGACATGGACGTGTAAATGCATTGGGTAACCAACATTTTTAGTGTATTTTGATTTGCTTTTTTTTTTCCAGCTAAAACACTAGGAAGTGGTGACGGGCGGGCGTTTTGGGGACTGTATTTATGTAGAACTATGACGTTCAAAAAGTGCTGGCACTCAGCCTAATTTGAATAATTGAATTTTGAGTATCCAAAGAGTTTTTCTTATTTTTTTTACCATTGTCCTTATTTTGGTGATCTGAATAATTTCCAAAAGTTTGTCCATCTATTTTAATGGGACCTTATGTATTAGGGATTATACTATAAAAAAATCAGCAGTATTTGGGGACTGCCGATAGAAGTGAAAACTAAGCGAAAGCTAAAGCGTTCGGTGACGATGACGCCAGTTCCATGATTTTTGTTCACCCAAAAGGTACACATATATATATACACGTTATACATATGGCTCATGGAAAGCGTTCGGTGACGATGACGCCAATTCCATGATTTTTGTTAACCCAAAAAGTACACATATATACTCAGTATACATATAGCTCATGGAAAGCGATCGATGACGATGACGCGAGTTCCATGATTTTTGTTCACCCAAAAAGTGCTCAACGTGCCTAAAGAAATTTTCACTTCAAAAAAATTGAGTAGGAGTGAAATGAGTGGGCATAGTTTCCACTACCCTCCTTTAAACCAAACAGAAGTCAAAAAACGCAGCTAGTTCCCAACATTCTAAGTAATTTTCTCCACTTGACTCAATGAAATTTGATAGTTACAGCTTGTTATTAATTTATAATTCATTGACAATCGAGAGATTTTAAAGTTGTCATGGTGACTGAGTGGACTGGGGAGGAGCGGACCATAGTCACAAACGAATATTTATTTATAATAGTATAGACCAGGGGTTCCCAAACTGTGTGTCGCGACTCTCTAGGGCGTCGTGGTGCTTTCCCAGAGGAGTCGCAAACCACCACGGAAATGAAACGCATATGCTGCAACTGGCGAATAAAACTCATAACATAAGAACAATAATAATATAATAATAATATAATTAATATAATATTATATAATAATATTAATACAGTTCGAAAGGGACATTTTAAAAAGGCCTGTTGATGGTAAGTGTCGGATCTGTCTGACGAAAGATGAGACCACACAACACATCATCTCCGGGTGTGAAAAACTAGCTGGCACTTACTACACCAAACGGCACAACAATAGTGTACAATATGTATTCTGGGCACTAGCAAGAAAACACAAATTTGAAGTAGCTAGCCTCTGGTGGCAAGAAGCCTTAACCCAGCCACAGATAAAAGAAAATGAGACAGCAAAGTTAATGTGGGAGATTCCAGTTCAGACAGATGTCACAGTAACACATAATAGACCGGATATAATTTACGTTAACAAAACAGAAAATAAAACATATTTAATAGACATCACAGTACCATCAGATTATAACATAGGCCCTAAAGAGATTGAAAAATTGAGCAAATACCACCTACTTAAAACAGAAATAACACGACTATGGAACACACCTACAGAAGTCATACCGGTAGTAATAGGAGCGACAGGAATTGTAGCAAAGAGCATACACAGATATTGTGATAAATTAGATGCAGGCATAAACATACATGTTCTACAGAAGCAAGCAGCTATACACACAGTTACCATCTTGAGCAAAGTACTGGGGGACACAGTATTTGTTACCAGTTAGCAGGGGATCCGAACCTCCTTTTCCCTGAGGGTCTCAGGGCGGGAGCAAGGAAAAACCACCGGGAGCAAACCCGAGTAGAAAAACATTTTCAAAAACCATTAATATAATATAATAATATAGAATTAATATTGAAGGAAAAAAAATAGAAGGGAGTTAACAAATATTGTGTTTTTATATTTTAAAAGTTACTTCTATAACAAGGACGTCGCAAAAAAATATATAACATGTAAATGGAGTCGCACTATAAAAACGATTGGGAACTCCTGGCTATATACCTAGATAGCATAGCACTCAATCAATTTACATAGCCTTTACCCAACTGTATTGGGGTAAGTTTCTATTGGCCCCAATAGAAGCGTACCCCAATCCCTACCTGGGTGCAGCTTAGTACCAGTATTTTACATGGGGCGACTGCAGTAACTGGGGAACACTCTATACTTACCCTTTGGCAAGACTGCTGTGATTTTCTGGTTTATACGTACCTGTAACGACTGTCAAAGATGTTCAAATGACAGCAGACAGTTGGTCCAACGGCTTAACGTGCTTTCCGAGGCACAGAAAAGCATTTAAAGCAGAGAAAAGTCCGCCCAAATCGCGTTGAGGGGACGTGCACAGATCATTCACGTTTATTTTTGCCTAGATTTGTCAGGTTTTGTTACTATAGTAGGCGCCAGATAAATGTGGAATAAAGTACATTGACCTTTCCCTAATAACTGTTCATAGGTACCTGAACAATTAAATATGAATCGTTTTTCATTATTAGACAACCTTAACATTGTCTAATAATGAAAAACGATTCATATTTAATCACGAGAGATGATGATTCGGGACAGCTTTGTGTCATTAATTCCGTTTTTCAAATTAAAAATTTCAACGCGTATCATCTCTACGCTGACGATCTACAGCTCTATTGTCAGGCAGGTGTTGACAAATTATCGGATGCGATCGAGGAGCTCAACCGGGAATTGAGGTTAGTTAAAAGCTGGTCAGACCGATTCGGGGTGGCAGTTAACCCTTCAAAATGTCAGGCTATCATAGTTGGCAGTTCCCATAGCTTGAGAATGCTGAATGGCTTACCTGTACCACCCTTAATCTTTGACAACATAGTCATTCCGTTTGGTTCCGAGATTAAGGATCTTGGTCTGCATGTCGACACCTGTCTTGACTGGCGAAAGCAGGTCACGAGTGTCAGTCGGAAAGTTACCGGAGCGTTGCGGTCTCTGTATCGGCTGAAAAATCTTCTCCTAGCTCACATAAAGGCAATGCTAGTACAGTCCCTAATTTTCCCCATGATTGACTATGGTGACGTGTGCTACTACGACCTGAATGCACATCTCCTCAATAAACTTGACCGCCTTCTAAATAACTGCATTCGATTTGTCTTCAATCTCCGTAAGTATGATCATGTATCCGCGCATCGCTCACTATTAAAATGGTTACCCATTCGTCAGCGGAGAGCGCTGAGGGCCTTAACTAGTCTGTTTTCTTTTCTTAATAATCCTTCGTCTCCCTCTTATGTAACTTCACAAATTCAATTCATTTGTTCTGCCCACAGTAAAAATCTTCGCTGAAAATCACAAAAAACCAGAAAATCACAGCAGTCTTGCCAAAGGGTAAGTATAGAGTGTTCCCCAGTTACTGCAGTCGCCCCATGTAAAATACTGGTACTAAGCTGCACCCAGGTAGGGATTGGGGTACGCTTCTATTGGGGCCAATAGAAACTTAACCCAATACAGTTGGGTAAAGGCTATGTAAATTGATTGAGTGCTATGCTATCTAGGTATATAGCCAGGAGTTCCCAATCGTTTTTATAGTGCGACTCCATTTACATGTTATATTTTTTTGCGACGTCCTTGTTATAGAAGTAACTTTTAAAATATAAAAACACAATATTTGTTTACTCCCTTCTATTTTTTTTCCTTCAATATTAATTCTATATTATTATATTATATTAATATTATTATATAATATTATATTAATTATATCTCCTTTATTTATTTTATATACATACAAATAACATTTTTAAATATTAAAATACAATGATATAAAAATATTTAAAAATATAAAAAATAGTAGCCCACCAGTATCGGGAACAGGGTCCAAGCTACCGGTGGTTAGGGCCCCTGAGAGAGGAACCTCCTCACTATGCGCGCCGTGTCCAGGAGTACTGCTTTCTGGATCAAGCCCTTGATCCAGCTGCCCAACGAGAGCCTCTTTAGATGTTGGTCGAGGCTCTTGGCAATTATGCCATTGGCCGTCACGACTATCGGCACAATGACTGCTGTGTTCACATCCCACATGTCGACAACCTCGCGAGCCAAGTCAAGATACTTCGTTTGTTTATCTTTCTCAGTCTTCACGAGGTTCTCGTCATGAGGGACTGCTATATCAACAATCATTGCGCGACGCTCTAGTCGATCTATCACCACTATGTCAGGCTTATTGGCAACAATAGTCCTGTCAGTGATGATAGACCGATCCCAATACAACGTGCAGTTGCCATTTTCGAGAACTGGGTCGGGCACATACCTATAGTACGGTACTTCCGATTCCACAAGATTGTATTTAAGAGCAAGTTGCTGGTGGATAATCCTGGCTACAAGGTTGTGTCTGTGCAAATAGTCTCCGTTAGCTAGACTAGAACAACCGGAAATAATGTGGCGGATGGATTCCCCGGGCCGGTGACATGCCCGACATATGTCAACGGTACCATCCTTCACAATGTATTTCCGGTAGTTGTTCGTCATCATAACTTCATCCATAATCGCACAGACAAAACCTTCGGTTTCCCCGAAGAGGTCACCAAAACGCAGCCAGGCTACGGACGCTAAAAAGTCTACATCGGGCCCATGTAGGACCCGGTAAAAGCGTCCGTGAAGCTCCTTGCTCTGCCATACCTCCCTGCGGTCATTAGTATCTAATACCACAGGTTTGCGCCAGTTCTCGTTAGCCAAGTCATAATATCTGCCAATTGAGTAGCAGTGCCGGTCTTTTGTACATCCACAAGTCCGTCTTGTACAGTTTCTCTTACAAAGAAATGTCTCACTCGGATGTGTTTGGTCCGCTTATGAAATTCTGGATTGTATGCAAGACGTATGGCGGCTTCATTGTCTACTTTTAATGTGGGTACTCCGTCCATTTTAGTAAGTGAGCTGAAAACTCTCTGGAGCCACACAAGTTCACGAGCGCCTTCACTTGCTGCTACTATTTCAGCTTCGGTTGTTGAAATCGCGACTGAAGATTGTCGTTGGCTTAGCCATGAAACTGTTCCTCCAGCAAAGAGACATGCAACTCCCGTTGTAGAGCGTCCTGTTTGCTGGTCTCCTCTATGATCCGCATCACTATAGCCTTGTATTATGTTGGAATCATGTTCTGCTTTATATGTTATGCCAAAACAACAAGTCCCTTTTATGTAGCGCATAATCCGCTTAACACGTAACCAATCTTCATGAGTCGGGTTTTCCAGATTTCTTGAAACTAATCCAACTGCATACGCTATATCAGGGCGCGTCCCTGTCATTAAGTACGCTAAAGCACCTACTGCCTCTCTGTATGGAAACTTCTCTTCCTTAAGCTCATTAACTTCCCTGCTTGAGAAGTCGTTTCTATTGGCGTTGAAACTGGATTACATTCTATCATCCTGAAACGTTCCAGTATCTTTTTGGCGTACGTCTCTTGTTTAATTGTAATGGAGCCATCTTTAGACTGTGCTATCTCAAGTCCTAGGTAATAAGACGCTGGTTTGCTTGTGATCTTCAAAGTATCTCCTAATTCTTTAAGGAATTGGTTTGCCAAATCTTTATCTGTAGCGGCTACAAGTCCATCATCCACGTACAGAGTTATCAAGATTTTCTTGTCACCTATTTTCTTCGTAAACAGGCAACAATCAGCTGAATTTTGCTGAAAACCTTTCTCTAATAAAGTCTCCTCAAAGCATGAGTTCCAGCATCTGGGAGCCTGCTTGAGTCCGTATAAACTCCTTTTAAGTCGACAAACATTAGAAGTTCCGTCATTAAATCCATCCGGCTGCTGCATGTAAATTTCTTCCTTTAGCTTGCCGTTGAGGAATGCTGTTGAAACGTCAAACTACATCAAACATAATTTTTCTTTCGCTGCGACACTTAATAAAGCTCTGATGGTGGCCATTCTAGCAACTGGACTATAAGTCTGTTCGTAATCGATTCCTTTCCGTTGCTTGAAACCTTTTACTACGAGCCTAGCCTTATATTTGTCGATACTGCTGTCTGGGTTTCGCTTGATACGAAATACCCATTTGCAAGGGAGTGCCTTCCTATCTTTAGGTAGCTTACAGAGTGTCCATACATCATTTTGCTTCAGAGAGTTCATTTCACTCTTCATTGCCTTGACCCACTCTGCTCTGTCATTCCTTTCAATAGCTTCTTTATATGTCTCGGGAAAAGATTCTGTGCCTACGAAACACACATAGTCTTCAAGTTTCTTAGGACGAGAGAGGCAAGTTCGGTCGCGTAAGTTGTATCGAGATCTCGCGTCCAACAACGGTGGTTCGACTATATCAAACTCCTCGTCAGCATCAACGAACTCTTCGTTAGCACTCGCCCTATCATCCTCTCTAGCTTCGTGGTTATCTCCCAAAACTTCAACATGTACATGATCATCATTTTCTCCATCTCCCTCTAGAGCATGTTCATGATTAATTTCCTGCTGCTCTATAGCACTTTCAGGCATAGTTACTTGCGTAAACGTTTGGTTATCCTCTTCTGGACTTGAATTTTTAGGAATTTCTGTGCAAATCCGGAACTCAACGTCAGTTTGGAAGGTTATGTCCCTCGACCTTTGCGTTTTGTTTCCGTCCCAAATACGATAACCATCATCGTTTTCATAGCCTATAAGCTTGCCTTTTATTGCCTTTTTGTTGAGCTTCTTCCGTTTTTGTTTTGGAACGTGAGCAAAGCATTCACTTCCGATAACTCTTAAGTGACGTATTTTGGGTTTTTTCCCATGCCAGAGCTCATAAGGTACCTTACCCTCAACTCTCGATGGACCTGTCCAGTTAAGTACGTACGCGGCAGTGTTGACAAGTTCTGCCCAGAGCACTTGCGGTAGTTCTTCTCTTGCATGCATCATAGATCTGGCAGCTTCAACTAAGGTACGGTTTTCGCGCTCACTACACCCATTCTGCTCAGGAGTGTAAGACATTGTCAACCGTTGTTGAATGCCATATTTCTGTAAAATATTTCGCACTTCTCTGTTATCGAACTCACCTCCGTTATCGCTAAGAATCGTTTTGATTTTATATCCAGCGGTCTTGGCTTCTTGCAACATTTGAAGAAGTTTACTCTTAACTTCCGACTTGTTCCTGATGAAGTAGACCATGCGGTAGCCAGAGTAGTCATAATTAAAGAGTACGTAATATTTGTATTTTGAGATGCTATCTATGAAGGGACCGCAAACATCGGTGTGAATCAGCTCTCCGACAGCTGTTGCTCTTTCCCTTTTTCCGAACCGCTTTCTGTGTGACTTTCCAAAAATGCAGCCTTCACATTTGATGTTGTCAGGACTCAACTGTACTCCAAGCTCTCTCTTCACGAGGCGGATTACATGTTTCTTGTCCTGATGTGCAAATCGCTCATGATATAGCTGTAGCATATTAGAGCCTGTCACAACGTTGACTTCTATGGTCCTAGGTTTAATTGGCATGACCGTCTTCATGTCCAACCTGTAAAGTCCTCCATATTGGACTCTCTTTCCAACAACTCTAGTTATGCCTCCAATATCTAGCTTGCACTCTCTAGTTGTGGAACTGAAGATGCTGTTCTGCATCCTGTCTTGTGCTGCAAGCGGTGAGAAGAGATTCTTTGTCAATGATGGTACTAACCACACATCGTTGAGTGTTATTCGCTCCCTCTTGCCACTGACATTTGATTCCACCTCAACGGTGCCTTTCCCTATCGCAGGTATGACGCTCCCGTCCGCAGTCGATACGGTATGGTCTGAATCAAATTCGTGAAACTCCTGGAAATAAACACTCCTTACTGCAATGTGAGTTGTGGCTCCATTGTCAACGAACCAGCTTTCCTTGTCTTGAGTTCGTTCAGTGGAACAGGCATTCACTAACAGAGAAATGTGTTGCACTTGCTTTGATGTTGAACCAGCTGCTGAAGTGCCTGGTGTGGACTTGGGCGGCCTCCCATCCTTTATCCACTTCTTGCACTTCCGAACTATGTGTCCTTTACCGGAACAGTAGTTACATATGAGCTCTTTCTCATTGCTTCGCTTGCTCTTGTGTTCTGTGCGTGTTGCTGCTAAGGCCTCTTGCTTTATGTGCTCTGTATTACCGAGCGCTCTTTCAAATGCGCACAAGTGACTCGTTAAATTGTCCGCTGTCCGTTCACTTTGGTTCAGTAATAACCAGCTCGATTTAAAAGAAAAATATTTTTCATCCAGCGTGTCTAGGATTTTGCAAATGAGGAATAATTCCGGCAGCTTGACAGTGGCATCTTTCTTTGTGATTTCCACATTTAAATTTGTCCAGATGTTTTTCAGTTTTGACATGTGCGTAGACACATCATCCTCGTTGTGACGTTGAAAGCTGAAAAATTCTGCACACAAATTGTATGCCCTGTCATCTGACTGTCCATCAAATAATCTGTGTAGCTCTTGCCAGACCTCTTTAGCCGTTTCAAATCGCATTACTTTTTTAAGTGTATCCTCGGACATATTAGTGGTTAATATGAGCAGAGCGCTACATTCAGTTTTCCTATATTTAGCCATGGCCAAATTATAGATGCCGATTTCAGCGTCACCAGCTCCAGGGGCGGGAGTAATGGGTTTTTCGAGGGTTCCTTCGGCTGCTTCCATTGCGCCATCTACACCTCGTAACATTATTGAAATTTTGTATTTCCATGTGGCCCAATTATCTTTCCCCTCTAGATTGCCTATTTGCAGTTTTGAAGTAAAACTCTCCATTTCGGCAAACCTCCTTTTTTACTTTACTGAGACCATAACCTGTTACGGATAACTCGACTTACTTCTTTGAAGTCGATTTAGTACCGTTTGTTAGCAGAGTTTTATTTGAAGTAGCAGATGATTTGCACTGACTAAGAATTTATTTGACTGTTATAAACGATCTATATTAGCCCTATCGGTATGAGTCCTTGTTAGTTTTAGGTATTTAGCACAACTTAGTTGAGGTGATATTGTTCATATTATCTCTTTTATTTTAGCACATGACGAGAACGTTTTCTTTCTTCAACAAGACACACACTGTCAGTACATTGTTTCTTTTTCATGTCACATAGCATTTCATATTTTATTAATCTCTAAAGAGTTTCTAACCTACACTTGATGCTATGCAACCTTTAACAACATCAAAACGCTTATGGCCTGACAACTTCTGGAATCTCTCCATTACCTTATTTTTTCATTTTAAGAGAGCGTTGTCAAACGCTATCGTTTGACAACGCTCTCTTAAAATAATACCCACGCAAAAACTGTATTTGCAATACATTGAAAATATTAATTTATTTCCGTCACAGGTCAGAAATATTTCCATTCATACTTTTCTTTGATGTTTTACATAATTCCAGGCACTTTGAAGTCACTAAGAAGTGTTGTAGAAAAGTATAACCTCTGTTGTGCATATTTGTTTTTATAGATATATTGTTTTCTTAATGTATTGCCTAGTTACTTGAAATAAACACTCTTGTCATTCAGCATCTTTTTCTAACTCTTATTTTACTAATAATATATTTAATACTATTCCAACCAAATATCACAACACGTTATCAGCACGATGCTGTGGAAGAGTTTAAAATATAATTTGTAATAAAATTAGTTGAGTTTCTTGTGTGACTAAAAATTTTACTAGTCGAAATGTCACGTGAAACTGGAGATGCTTCGAGTGTTAATAAGTCTAATCCCTCTACGTCGAATTCATCTTCGATTCCATCATTTTGTCTTCGAAATAAAGATGGATATCCTACTTGGAAGTTTAAGATGAGAAATTACCTTTTACACGAAGACTTGTGGGTAACAATTAGTGGTTATCCGGATGGTGACACGACCCCTGCTTCGATCAAGGTACGCAACGACGAGAAAGCTCTTGCAAAAATTTGCTTAACAGTTGACGGTGCAGCTATTACTCACGTTAGATGTGCGAAAACTGCAGCCGAAGCATGGAAATACTTGCAACAGGCGTTTGAAGATAAGGGAATGGGAAGAAGACTAGCTTTAGAGCGAAAACTGTACAGGTTGAGTCTGTCAGATTTCGGAAATATTGAACTGTACATTTATGCAGTTTTATCAACCGCATAGGATCTTGCGGATATTGATGTTGTCATAGAGGATAGGTCTATTGCTGCTATACTTTTGGGAGGGCTCACTTCAAAATATGAACCTCTCATTATGGCTCTAGAAAGTTGTAATATAGACGTGACTACTGACTTAGTAAAGACAAAACTGCTGAATGAGATGTCTAAAGATGCAGCTATATCTATAGATTCCGCCTTTCATGCGAAGAAGAAGCCTAAATCCAAGAAGAAGGGAATAGTCTGCTACGAGTGTCAAGTACCTGGTCATAAGAGACCTGACTGTCCGCTGAGAAACAAGGAGAAAGGCAAAACGGAGAAAGCTGAGAACATAACGTTTACAGCTCTCAATACTTTTGGCTGCTCAAGCAAGGAGGTATTTTACGTAGATTCTGGTTGTACTAAACACATGAGTTTTAGACGAGATTGCCTTCAGAACATTACGATACAGAATAAAGGTAGTGTTACTGTCGCAAACGGAGAGCAGATTAAATGCTGCGGCATAGGAGACATTTTAACAAATACACCCGAGAACGTAATCAACAAGATCAGCGATGTTGCTTTTGTCCCCGACTTAAAAGCTAACTTATTGTCTGTGCAGAAAGCTGTTGATAAGGGTTTTGTTTGTATTTTTGATAAAAATGGATGTAACTTTTATAAATCTAATCATTTTCATTTTACAGGTGATTCGGTACTTCATGCCTCGCCCTGTGGTGGACTGTACGTTGTAGATGGTACTGTAATGTTCCCGAAGATGTGGCAAGTAATCATTTGACGCAGGATGTGCACTCTGACTGTCAGAATATTAGTTACAAACTCTGGCACAAGAGGTTAGGACACTTTTGTCGTATAGGCATGACCCAACTGAAGAATCACGAGGTAGGTGTAAAGTTTAGTGTAGTAGATAAAAGCAGTTGCATCGCTTGTGTGGAAGGAAAACAGGCAAGGAAACCTTTTAAGAAGGTAGCTTATAACAGAGCTACTTCTCCTTTAGAACTGATACATATGGATTTATTGGGACCTGTGACTACAACCTCTTTTCAGGGGAATAGGTTTATGTTAACTATTGTTGATGATTATACAAGAAAGGTATTTGCTTACTTTATTTCTTCCAAGACAGAGGTTAAAAATAAATTTAATATTTTCCAAACCTTTGTTGAAAATCAATTAGATAAGAAAATTAAAGCAGTTAGAACTGACGGCGGTAAAGAGTTCGTTAATAGGGAATTCGATGATTATCTTGCCTCTAAAGGTATCCAACATCAAACGACGGCGCCGTACAGCTCTCAACAAGTGGGAGTAGCTGAACGTACCCACCGCTCAATTACAGAGAAGGCGAGGACGTTGTTAGCAGAAAGCTCACTACCTAAAGCATTCTGGGAAGATGCTTTCCAAGTTGCCGTATACCTGAAAAATAGGTCTCCTCACAGAGCCTTAGGTGGTCAAATTCCCGAGGACAGGTGGTGTGGTTGTAGAAATGACCTCAGTCATTTGAAAGTGTTTGGATGCAGAGCACTTGTACATATACCTTCATGTCAAAGGAAAAAGTTAGACGTAAAGGCAAAGGAAGCGATTTTTGTCGGTTATTCAGAAAATCCAAATACTTATATATTTAGGAATCCTGCTAACCTACGAAAAGTGTTTACGTCCAGAGATGCAACCTTTTTTGAAAATTGCTTTACAGGGTTGAAAGAGCAGAGGCAGTCTGAGCCTGTGGTACAGTCAGATTCCATATTGTTATTTGAAAATAAGGAACCTGAACATAACGATTGTCAATTTTTCGATTGTGTTGAGAGTGCCGATCCTATAGATGAGCCAACTACACAGTTAAATGTAGAAAGTACAGAAGAATCAGCAAATATGAGAGAACCAGAACCATTCTTTGAGCTGAGACTTCCTAGTGTCGATGAAGAGCTACCTAGTTTGGAAGAGGAGAGGAGGTATCCCATGAGAAACAGAAAACCACCAGATTTTCTTTCTTATAATTTGTCGACGGATGATGCAAATGAACCTACGACTTATTATGAAGCTACTCATGCTGACGACGCTGATAAGTGGCACCATGCGATGGCTGATGAGTACAACTCTCTGATAAAACTCCACACATGGGAACTAGTAGATAGACCAAACAAAAAGGTCATACCATGTAAATGGGTTTATAAACTTAAAAAGGACGCTTATGGTAATGTCACTAAATATAAAGCCAGACTCGTCGTCAAAGGTTTTAAGCAAGTTAAAGGCGTAGACTACGACGAGACTTTTGCGCCAGTGATTCGTCATTCTTCTCTCCGCACCTTGTTTGCATTAGCTGCAGAGATGGGCTTAAGAATGAAACACTTAGACGTTGACACCGCGTTCCTTAACGGAAACTTAGAAGAAGAAGTTTTTATGGAGCAACCCCTTGGCTTCAAAGCAAAAGACAAGGAAAACAAGGTGTGTTTGTTGCGTAAATCCTTGTACGGCCTTAAACAGGCGCCAAGAGCTTGGAACAAAAAGTTAAACGAAACGCTTATAAAAATAGGTTTTACAGGAACGAACGAATACGAAACTTTTTGGTGAAGAACTCGTTATATTAGGTATTTTTGTCGATGATATAATCGTCTTCTTTAAATCTGAATTGACATTTGACATTGTCAAAAAGGATTTGTCGAAATATTTTTCTCTGAAAGATCTTGGAGTATTAAAATGTTATTTACGTTTACAAATTGAATATGATTCCGAGAGTATAAAAGTAAATCAGAGAAATTATATTTTATCGTTACTGGATCAGTTTAACATGAAAGATTGCAAGATAGTGGATACTCCTTTAGTTAAAAAGAATATGGAAAGGAGAACCGATGGACAAGTTGGGGAGTCTTATCCTTATCAGAATTTAATAGGAGGTCTAATGTACCTTTCGGTAAACTCTAGGCCCGATATCGCCTACGCCACGAGCTACTTAAGTCAGTATAATACGTGTTATACGAAGGAACACTGGAATGCTGCAAAAAGGGTTCTGCAGTACCTAAAGGGTACTGTAAACTATTCATTGGTTTATAGGAGAAGCGGAAACCCCTTAAAAGGCTATTGTGACGCTGACTGGGCAAACTGCACGATAGATAGAAGATCATATACTGGGTACGCCTTCAAGTTGAGTGGAGGTCTTGTATCTTGGGAGTCCAAGAAGCAACCTACTGTTGCCTTATCCTCGGCGGAAGCAGAGTATAGTGCACTAGCGTCTGCCACGAAGGAAGCGTGTTACTTGCGTCGATTTATCTATGAGATAACAGGTAAACTTTCATCAGTTAACTTAGCTTCTGACAGTCAGAGTGCCATTAATCTGGTTCGAAATCCCGTACACCACAGCAGGACGAAGCATATTGATACTCGTTTTCACTTTATTAGGGAAAAAGTATCCGATAACGTTATAATGTTAGAATATGTGAAAACTAGTGATATGCCTGCTGATGTCCTAACAAAGCCACTAGGGCCTATAGTACACAAACTATGTACAGTTAGCTTAGGTCTAGAAAATTAGTTTTATTATTTTTTGTTTTCTGTTAGTGTGTTTGTCTTGCACAACTTCGATTATGGAGACTTCGACTTCGAACTATGGAGTTTCTTGTCCGTTCTTCTCCATAAGAATCTACCTTACCGAATGGACAGTAGAGTCACTTTATTAATGTATTTTACTGAACTGTAAATGCTGACGTTCAAAAGTGCCGTTTAATGGCCTAATTGAAATAAACGTTTTTGACTTTTGACTTGACTTTTGATTAAGGGCGGCTGTTGTAGAAAAGTATAACCTCTGTTGTGCGGACTTGTTTTTATAGATATATTGTTTCTTAATGTATTGCCTAGTTACTTGAAATAAACACTCTTGTCATTCAGCATCTTTTTCTAACTCTTATTTTACTAATAATATATTTAATACTATTCCAACCAAATATCACAACAAGAAGCAATTTAAAATGTACTTGAAATCTATAAATGTCTTTTTTACCAAAAAAAGATAGAAATCTAGCTTAAGCCCGCAGCTTTGATCGTGTAAAAATGTTTTATTCTCGTCACGGAACTTGCTAGCGGGATGTAAAGTATCCAATGTGTCTCTAATTCAGTTCAAAGTTTCATCGAAATTCATTCAGCGGTTTAGACAGAAAACACATAGGAGACAGACGGACTTTCGCATTTATAGAAACAAGTTATCGTCACACTTCGACTCTGATAACACGAAACATGGTTCACAAGGCCTTTTGAACGCTAGAGCATAAACGTATCGGCGTGCCCCCGACGGCAAGTCACAAATTCGCCGTACTTTGTAACACATATTTGTGACTTTTGGCGTACAGGGCACGCGCTTGCTTGCTAGGGTTCCGTACCCAAAGGGTAAAAACGGGATCCTATTACTAAGACTCCACTGTCCGTCCTAATCGTCCGTCTGTCTGTCAGCCGGGTGTATCTCAAGAACCGTAATAGGCAGACAGTTGAAATTTTCAGTGTGTATTTGTATTGCCAATATAACAACAAAAAATAAATATTAAATAAAATTAAAAAGACATTCAAGAAACGTGTTTTTTTTTCAGTTTATGGTACGGAACTCTTCAAGTGAGTACTAACTCGCACTTGGCTGGTTTATTCGTTTAAATAGGCTTTTAGAAAATATATAAGCGGAGTAAAAAGGGGAGTGGAAGAACTCACAGGGCATCGAAAAATTCGTCCACATCGCTGTCAACGGGAAAAGTGAACACTGGGCGCATTGCCACGTGAATGGCAATGCTGATTCGTTTGCCAAAGAAAAGGCCAGCCTTCTGGTCACGTAAAGAGTCGACTAACCGTTTCCTGATTTCACGCAAAGTTATAGGCCTTTTTTTCTTCTTATTGCGTATTATAATATCTACGGAGGCGTTTGGCTTAGAATTCAGTTAGTGCATGTCATTCACTTGTTTGATTTGATAACATCGGTTATTGATATTGAAAATGTTTGGGTAGATTTTTAAAATAGATTTGGCACAGTTGAAAATAACATTAAACATTAAAACAAAATTACACTTTACCCTTCGGTTACGGAACCCTTTAAACTGTCGGCGAAGCTTCGCCCACTCTAATTGCTATCAGTATATCTTTATTCTACTAAAAAAACTACAACCTTTATTTAATTTAAATCAGGGAAGAATTGAGGAGAAAGGTTACCTACTAACTCACCAAAAACATATCATGTAAATTGGTTGCCAAGACGGTGTTAAAAAACAATCTCTACAATCCCTATTTTATAACCAATATGGTTAAAAACAACGGGTTGCACTCCGGTAGTGCCGGCAGAAGTGAAAACTTGAACATTAACGTTGTGCATTTTTGATATTATGGAATGATAAGGAATAATTTCGCACGAATTGCATATGCATGCATTGAGGCAAACATTTTCGCCGCGCGGTAGGAAAAGAGGGGAATATTACTTCGCGCCGGCGGTCAACTCTCCCTCCGTCTTACGAATTTTTAATCAGGTCACGTGTCCTGCGCGAGTTTAACATTTTTTACCCATCCCAAAAAGTGCACAACGCCGCTAACGAAGTTTTTCCTTAAATATTATGACTTGGCCGTAAAATGTTTTTAATGTTAGTTGTAACTATTGCAAAGCTCAGTAATAAAACAAGTGACTTATTTTCTTATCTTAATGTGCCATATGGTGTCGGACGTAAAAGTATAGCACCATCACATCACTTCCCGTGGCTGTCGTAAAAGGCGACTAAGGGACTCACCGGAGAATGGGCAGCAGCATTCTCTGTGCATTGCAACAGCTACACTGCGATCGCTAACCCGCCTGCCAAGCGTGGCGATTATGGCAAACGCCTCCCTTTGGGGGAGGCCTCGAGCATTGGATGTCTTCCGGCTGATATGATGATGATGATAATTTTCTTATTTATTTATTTTATTTATTTATTTACCGACTTTCTTCTTATAAGAACTCTATGAGAGTGACCGCAAGATTTGAAACTTAAGCCGCTGATGCTGTGTAATACACTAGTTGCGCAAACATTTCACAGCCCAGCCATATACTTTTACCATGCTGTGGATTTGTGACCATTTTGATAAAAAAAAAAAAAATATTTTTGTTTTCGTCGTATCATTACTGTCTGACAGCTCCAAAACGGCATCGTCTTCAGCACGGGCGTCTGTCCCGCCTCGGCTGCAATGACAAAGTATGCTCACTTTCATCAAAATGTACTAATGTCCGAATAGGTATTATAAGGTCTGCATTTCATAGTTTTTTTAAATAAACCGTGAATAACAAAGTCTAAACTCTCAACTACTGTAATCGACAATATCTCATATCTCAAGAATTACATACCTTACATAAGAAGTCCAACATATATACCTTTACTCTTCTAAGTTTATCTTAAGAAACTACAAAAATGTCGAATTTCATTTGTTCCCTCCAAATTAGAACTCGTACTTTCCATAGAGTTTGTAGAACAGGTCCCAGAATGTCATTCTATCATGGGTCGGTCTGGATCCCAGAGACAGGTCTGAGTTTATATCTAAGTACGGATGCGTTGTCTTCGTGATGGGGTCCCATTTGATCGGTAGAAGCTCTGTTTTCTCAGGCGTGGGGTTTCTGAAAATAAATAGAAGAACATCAATGTGTGCCTAGTTGAAGATTACTCGTATAAGCATTTTTTTGCTCATACTGTACAACTGCTGGGCCAAAGCCTCCCTTAATTAAATTCGACGTAAAAGTCAAATCAAAGGGACATGCACTACCGAAAAATCACGTGATGATTTTGGTATTACGTCAATCTTTACCGCTCATAAGAATGTCACTTTCTGTAGAGCCTCATGTGTGATTTGGATTTAAGGGGTTTTTTTTAGTTATGGCGTTGTTAATGTGGCTGATTTCTCACAATAGCAAGGTGCAGTGCCAGGGTTGCAAAATTGTTTGAATGAGTTACCGCGGCTCTGGAACGCAAAGGGCATTTGAGGAACACGGATGGGTTTTAGTCAGTAAGAGTCTGACATTACCTTCCAATTAATTTCATGATTTCCCATTCAAAATAAAAGGTGCCTTGCGAGCTGATATAAATTCATCAATACACAACAAACAGACACAAACACTCACCCAAACTTAGCAAAGTTGGTCCAAATAGTTGTCATTCTGTCAATCATGAGCTGATCTTCAGGATCCGCTTCTCCGTCAAATATTCTGTAGTCGAACAAATACCCAAGCTCATCAGCATGAGTGGCTCCCGTTGAACTCATATTTCGCCACACCTTCATCAAATTTCTTCCACCACTGTACGAGAAAACGTACTGGTACACCGTGCTAGCACCATTTGCCAAAAGTAGATCAGCTGATCTCTCGGTTGGATAAGCGTATGTGAAATCTGATGCAAAGTCGAAAACAGCCCCTTTAACATTCTCAGTGATTTCCTCATCTCCTAAGTAAAAATGCCTGACAACATCCTCTGCTTCATCTACATCATCACTAAAATCAAATCCAAGGTTTAAAAAGTCTCTGAAACTGATAGCTTTGTAAAATTCTGGACCTACGAACTCGAACATGAAAGCAGACTCATTGGTGTTGTATCCAATTACAACTGGCGTTGTTCTGGCTTTTGAAGAAACGATGTTTTTTGGATGATCTGTTAGGAAATTATCAATACCTTCAAACTTTTTCTCTAAGCACGGGACTGTCACAATATTGTTACCTAGGAAAGCTAATGTGTTATCTAAGTTGTTTGCTACTTTAATTATTGTATGAGCATCAATAGATGAAAGATATTCTATAGCTTCATGTATGTCTGTTGTATTGAAATCTAATTCTTTGGCCAGTCTTATTGGTGCCATTTTATCAGATCCTGTTTTCCAAATCTGGGTTAAGGCAGGTCCACTCTGGATGATAGCTCTTTGGAATAACTTTTCGTATGACGAGAAAAGATGAAGGTTAACAGATATGCCTCCAGCACTTTCACCAAACACGGTGATTTCTCTGGAATTTCCTCCGAAAGCTTCGATATTTTCGTTAATCCACCTCAAAGCTAACACTTGGTCTTTGAATCCTTGATTTCCTGGTACTTCTGGGATGTCCAGGCACATGAAGCCGTAAGCACCAAGTCTATAGTTGATTCCTACTACTATGACGTCATGCTTTAGCAGAAACTTGGGTGACAAGCCGTCACTATCAGCGCTGCCTTTGGTAAATCCACCTCCATGGATCCACACCATCACTGGTAAGCGGTGTTGTGAGTCGGCGTTGCTTGGCACATAGATGTTCATGGTGAGACAGTCGAGGGTGCCGGAGACGACATCGTTCTTAACTTGAGGACACTCGTTGGACGCGTAGGCTTCGAAGATACCCTCAAATCCCGGATGGGGTGATGATGGCTGTGAAACAATTTAATTATTTTCATTTAGTACCTGTGACTTTTAAATAAATTCACTGTCCGCACTGTAGACACGATGTTTTGTTTAATATTTTACTACTGATCAAAAAATAAAAAAATCAATTAATATATTTTCAGGTATTTCAAGCAACAATCTATCCCATATGAATGCCAAAACTGAAACACTCTACAGCAAATAGTACAACTATTAACATCTAAAAAGTAAATTCAGCTTACCCCGAATGGATTATTTTCATCCAGCACCGCATAGGGCACTCCCAAAAACTGTGCATACCCATCTCCAGACTGCAGTCCTCTTATCAGACCTCCCTTGGTGGACACGAGAGGATCTATTCTGGATAATCCTTGCACCAAAGTACATACTGTTATCAATAGTACCACAGACAACATGTTTAATTTATCCAAGCCCTGTAACATTACTGTTGCAGTTTCCCAACATGTCATATCGCTGAAGTTGAGATAAAAGATAACACGGCATCTTGACGATCAATAACATACCGATAAGTTTTACCTTCAGTATCAATAACCCAATCCATTATTTGATAACATCGTGTCAAACTAGACAATGGTATGCACAAACTGAAACTCAAACTCCCACACTCAGGAGATAGACGTAATACGTAGAACAAAAGGTCCATTATAAAAAATTTTGACTGACCGGAACTTTGCCTGCTCTTGTTAAATCAGTATCTACGTGCATACAGGTTGTAATTCAACACTTTTATTAATTCCTTGATTTTCATGAAATCCTTGCGGATGCTGCAAACAACTCGCGAAAAACACCCCATATATGTCAGCGGCACCTAACACCGAAATTGAAACACATCACATTTGTATAGTCGGCACTCATCATCTGCCTAGTCTTTTTCCCAACTATATTGGGGTCGGCTACCAGTCAAACCGGATTCAGCTATATTTTCCGTGGCCTACCAAACCTCGAAATTGACTGGGTGACACGGCAGTTCTTGCCAAGACTGGAGTCAGATTTACTGGCTTCTGACAATGCGTAACGACGGCTAAAGATCTACAAATTGTATCGTCGGCTCTGAAAGTGTTAAATTAGGATGGCTTAAAGCCATCATGGTTCCAGTGTAAGGCCGCCATGTCACTGGCGTTTTACGAGCGTTGGCGTTTCTCCGACGTCTGCGCAGCGACAATTCTGCGCAGACACGACGTTGACGTCGAGACTCTAGTGGCAAACGTTAATGTTACCGTGTTTTGGCAACAGGTAAAATCACGCCGCCCCGATCTACCCGCGTGGGCGCGGGTGGTTGGGACGGCGTGATTGCCGCCAGCGGCATAATATAACAGAGAGACGAATCTATACAGATTGCATAGTAATATGACCAGCCTAAGGCATTTAGTCAGTCATTGTACCTTTGTGCATGGCAAATTACCTGCATTACTGCCTTGTCGGTATAATGGTTGCAAGTACTACTGCTGAGCATGAGGTCTTGGGTTCGAAATCTGGGTCGGGATAAGTGTTAATGGATTTTATCAATCTGGAATTTCTCAATAGCTCCCCAAACTGTAGAAGTCTGGTTTTACGGCAAAAGGCTGGTTACCTAATATAGTTGACGAAATGTGGGTGAACATATGGTTTGCCTCTGCCAAACCTTTAAAAGAATGAAGTCATGTTCACAAACTACAACTCCATCGGTTGGGTTTATCTATTTTAAATTAGAGTTTCAAGACGTGATCTACATATGCATACCAATAAGGCAAATTAAATAAAAGCTGGTATATTGGTCTGCATTCCTAGTATTTTTAAAAGCAACTTTTACTACGGCTGCTCAACTCTAAACAGCTGTAATCTTAAAAACTGCACTGTTAATAATTTCATAAATTCTAATTTCAATTACCAGTTTTAATTCTAGGAAAGCGTACCCCATCGTCGATCATATCATCACTTTCTATCAGGTGAGATTGTGTTCAAAAGAGAAACACAAAAAAAACAAAGCAAAACAATTAAAGTAACCTACATTTTTATTCTTATCAAGTTTAGGACAACTAACTAGAAAATCTACGAACTAATTCTGTCATAAAAATTCTTCCCCGAAGATTAGATCTGGTACGATTCATAGAGTTTGTAGAACAGGTCCCAGAATGCCATTCTAGCATGGGTCGGTCTGGATCCCAGAATAAGGTCTGAGTTTATGTCTAAGTACGGATGCGTTGTCTTCGTAATGGGGTTCCATTTGATTGGAAGCAGCTCCGTTTTTTCAGGTGTCGGGTTTCTGAAAATAAAAAATACATCACTGTCATCATCTTTCTGCTCTTATTCCAAGTTACTTGGGATAACATGTTTTATTCTTCTAGTCTCCGCTGGCACAAGTCACGCTATCATTCAGTTCCCTTTCATTCATATAATTCCTCACATAATCGAAAATAAATATTTCAATATTTTTTACAAAGCTTCATTCAAGTTAATATGGCCTAGACAAGTAACATTCTACAAGCAATAACGGTTGTTAAAAGTCACAGATGTATGGGATTGACATGTGCTATCGAAATGTCACGTGGGCATTTACAAACGTAGTTTTGATACTCACTATCTCTGATAGCACGTCACTTTGTCCGGAGCCTATGGTCTGCTTTAGATATAAAATTACACACACAAAAACGCGCACTCACCCAAACTTAGCAAAGTTGGTCCAAATGGTTGTCATCCTATCAATCACAAGCTGGTCTTTAGGATTCGTTTCTCCATCAAATATTTTGTAATCGAACAAATACCCGAGTTCGTCACCATGAGTAGCTCCCGTTACGTTCATGTTTCGCTGAACCTTTATCAAATTTCTTCCACCACTGTACGAGAAAATGTACCGATATACAGTGCTCGCACCATTTGCCAAAAGAAGGTCAGCCGTTCTTTGGGTTGGATATCCGTAAGAGAAGTCTGCCGCAAAGTCTAGAATACTTCCTTTAACATTTTCAGTTGCTTCCCCATCCCCAACATAAAAATGCTTGATAGCATCTACTGCTTCATCTAAATTTTCATTTAAATCAAATCCAATTTTCAGCTGGCCTCCAAAATTAAAATCGTTGAAATACTCGTCAGGTACCATATCGAACATAACAGCAGCTTCGTTGTCGTTGTATCCAATTATAACTGGGGTTGTTCTCGCTTTTGATGATGCAACGTTCCTCGGATGGTCTGCTATGAAATTATCGATACCTTCGAACTCTTTCTCTATGCACGGGACTGTCACAATAGAATTACCCAAGAAAGCAAATCTACCGTCTAAATCGTTAGCAACTTTAATTATTGTAAGTGCATCAACAGATGAAAGATATTCCAAAGCTTCATGTATGTCTGTTGTATTGAAATCTAATGCTTCCGCCAGTCTTATAGGTCCCGTATTATCAGATCCTTTTTTCCAAATATGGGTTAAAGCAGGTCCACTCTGAATGATAGCTCTTTGGAATAACTTCTCGTAGGACGAGAAAAGATGAAGATTAACAGATATGCCTCCAGCACTTTCACCAAACACGGTGATTTCTCTGGAATTTCCTCCGAAAGCTTCGATATTTTCGTTGATCCACCTCAAAGCTAACACTTGGTCTTTGAATCCTTGATTTCCTGGTACTTCTGGGATGTCCAGGCACATGAAGCCGTAAGCGCCAAGTCTGTAGTTGATTGCTACTACTATGACGTCATGCTTTAGCAGAAACTTGGGTGAAAAGCCGTCACTGTCAGCGCTGCCTTTGGTGAAGCCACCTCCATGGATCCATACCATGACTGGCAGGCGGTGTAGTGAGTCAGCGTTGCTTGGCACATAGATGTTCATGGTGAGACAGTCGAGGGTGCCGGAAACGACGTCGTTCTTAACTTGAGGACACTCGTTGGACGCGTAGGCTTCGAAGATACCCTCAAAGCCAGGATGTGGTTTTGATAGCTGTGAAACAGTTAAATATTTTTTTAATTTCGATTGGGTTTGTTTCACACGTACCACAACTACACTACAACCATAAAAATACAAATTTGTATGAAAATGAATAGTTAAACATTTTGCCGTCATTATCGACCGCGTGTGACATTACCCACCACATCGCAGCCACGTCGCAACCACCAGCGACATCGCGAATTAGCGGCCGGCCACATCGCGAACACATCCATCATTTTGTAAGTACCACAACGCAACCGCAAGAAGCCGCAGCGACACTATTCACACGTAACTACAGCTAGTTCGATCCAGCCCGTCCCTAGCTGTCCCCCCCCCCCAGCGACGCCCTAAGCCGAGCCCCTACCCCACAGCGTGGTGCCCTTAGCGTGTAGTTAGTAAGTTTTTTATAAGCCCTGGCTGGAGGCTTTAATATTATATCAAGGCCACCATAGGCAAGCCCGGTTAAGCAGTCGGTCCTTATAGGTTGAAAAGCGAGACGCCACTCACAAAAAAAAAACGTAACTACAGCTTGACCAACTTTTGTCGCGACGGTGTGGTGTGGTTGTGGTCCGTGTGAATCAAGCCTTATGGTACTGGTCATTAAGTATTACCAAACATGATTAATTAAAAAAGAGGTGCTTACCCCGAACGGATTATTTTCATCGACCACCGCATAGGGCACTCCTAAGAACTGTGCGTATCCATCTCCAGACTGCAGACCCCTAATCAGACCGCTTTTGGTGGACACGAGAGGATCTATTCTGGACAGTCCTTGCACTGAAGCACATACTGTTATCAACAGTACCACAGACAACATGTTCACGTAGTCTTGTGACATTGCCTACTGTTGAAATTTCTCTAAATGACATATCACCGAGAATTGAGATAAAAGATAACGCAGCATCTTGAAGATCAATATCATTTCGATAAGTTATGAGACAATCTAATTTTTAAGAGCGATATCTGCGTGTATCAACATAGCTCTTATAGGTAGGTGGGTAAAAGATTTTTTTATTACGGATCAACGAGTGTTTATTAATTAGTCTCAAGGTTCAGTATTCCACCGATTCTTTTTGGTCAATCATGCAACGTTCTGGTTTTCATAGTGAATTCTGATGCCCGGCTCTTTGTTCCAGAAAGGTGAAAAAACCGCATAGAATGAATGTTTTTTGCCTGCCATGGTTGCGGAATTTGTTCGAAAGAATCACCGCGGCCCTGGAACGTTAAGGGCATTGGGAGGAACACGGGTGGGTAAGTCAGTAAGAGTCTGACACTTCCTGTGGAGGTCAGGTAAGCAATCGCTCCATATAAAATACTGTGGCTCAGCTGCTTCCAGCTTCCAGCTATACTGGAAGCCGTCTCCAACATTGTTGGGAAACGGCTGGGCAGGTTTTTTATGTGAAAGATCTTTAGCCGCGGGTAAAACCGATTGTTGTCGTGGCGGCGCGTCGCTACGCTATACGATGGTATATGTATTATACAATTTATATAATATACAATCTACATAATATATATCGGCACAATTACATAGTTTGTCATTACAAGTATTCAAATAATAAAGATTCATAATTTGATTGTCCAAAAATTAGTAAATTGATTGACTTTATAACGTCACACTTTAAAAATCACTATGGAGGTACTTTCTCCGTTATATACAATCTATATGTATTTTTTAAATTATGCCATATTTAGTTCCTGTCCTAATCTGTTATTTTATGCATACTTGTACAAAATAATATCGATGTTTCACATCTGCCAGGCGTCCCGTGACGGCTCACAATTTTTGACTCTTTGTTCCAAAGTAAAAGTTGTCCATGATGAATACAATTATCCCTTCTCAATTTCAGATTGTATTTACACTAACATTGTCAATAATATCAAGTGGTCCTTCTTCACAATTTGTTTTCTATTTTATTGCTATATTCATATCTTTCAACTTTTCCCACTGAACGGATTCTGATCTCATTTATTTCCAGGCTTTCACGTTTAAGAGCAGCCTTACATAATATTACTTTTTATTCATATTCAGTATTTTTTTGACAAAACATAATTAAGGAAAAGAAGTTCGTTTATTTGGCACAACCTTAAAGACACAACAATATTTTGCGAAACAAACAAAGCAAATCTTTCAGGCATGGGATTCTACATTGAAATCCAAGTATCAGTATGACTTTTCCAATTTAAATGTACTTTCTTAGTTTAGCATTATTATGACTAATCACTAAAATCCGTGAAGGAAAACATCGAGACAAAAAATAATTTATAATTAATTTTCCCAAGTATGTTTTGGTCAACTTCTTGTCTATTGAGGTGCAATAGACGTCCACAACCCAGCAGCTCGGATGTCCACCCTGTACCGTGTGTGCGTAGTTATGGAAAATAACCTATTTTTAAGTTTTAAAGGAGGTAAGGTACCTTGCTAAAACTTTTTTCTATTTTCCTTTCCATTCCTCCTAAAGCCCTTTGCTTTCCAGGGCCGCGGTGACTATTTCGAACAAATTCTGCAACCCTGGCAGGCTCTGGCCCTAACGGAACCCATCTTTTATGCTGACATCTCTTTGAAGCGCGCGTGGAATACAACCTGCCATCGGTTCCGGGCGTATTCTACTCCATGTCACCTACGGACTTACGATTAGTTCCGAACCCGAACTAAGAATGAATGACAACACGATTTGACAGTAACTGTCATATCATGTCTGAGTGCAGTCCTAGCCTTATTAGATGATACGGACTAGAATACGCCCGCACCTAAGCCCGAAACTACGGATTTCGGGCTTAGAGAGTAGCCCCCCAGGACCGGACGCGAGAGTTCGCCGCCGCAGCCAACACTTAGAATCGTAACCAATCAACTCATGTCGTTCGATACTAGTTAAAACGTGGGTGTAAAGTGTATTTCAGTTTGAGTATCATATTTTATAAACAAATATGGCGTTGCTAAGTATAATTCCACACTGAAAAGTATACATAACATTAATTTACTATAATATTTTAAATATGAGGTTAGTTTTCGTAAGATATGTTTTGGTCCTTTAGGAATTAGGTACATGTATTTAGTTTCTTTGCTCTGAGATTCTAAATAGAATAATGAACCAATTTATAAATACATTTACAAACAATGCATTGTATATTGATAAACAAGTATTGATCTATCGAAGTACCAGGAAAGAGTGACACCAATTCCATAATTCATAATTTTTGCACCATCTTTGTTTACTAATATAGACTTGAAAATAAAAATACATTGTACCCATTTCATTCATAAACTTGTCCGCTTGTCGATAGAGCAAATAGCTCGCCACTGTACCGAGTAATAAATATCATGTCTGAGTGCAGTCCTAGCCTTGTGGCATACCGATAGATATGCTATACTTGTTCTTCTTTAGAAAAGCTCGTGGTTAAGGACTAACAGCCGCACGGGTAGATCTTTATAATAATAATAAATCTTTATTGCAGATCATACAAGGTCCATATTCACATTTAAAAAGAATAAATTTGTTTAAATATTTATTTATTTATTTATAAGGTTCACCCACAGCACATATATGGACATAGATACATAGAGTCTTATGGTAATAGGTATTCTAATATATATGCCAATTACGGGCAAACACAACATTGACAAAAACACGTCAGATTATAAAATAATAATGAAAAAAAAAATATAATTCATACATACAAAAAAGCATCTATTACATACACCGAGATTCCTCCGTACCTCGGAATCATTTGTATATCTTTCACAGTCGTTAGGGGTATTTAGAAGACAGAAAATATGTCACCGGTCTTGTCAAAGGGTACCGTTACTATCGTAACTGGGTTGTGGACTTCAGGTAGACAGTCACGTCATGTATCATAATTTTTTATATTTTATTTTTTGGTTTAAGTCATGCTTGTCGCAAATAAACTCTTTTTCTTTCTATCGGGACCTAAGTAAAAACAGGCTACTTTATACAACGTGTAACAGAATAAACGCAGTACCTCTTAAGGGGTTATTGTACTCATCATTATGAACAACTTTTACAATGGGACCAACCCCGAAATAGCGAATAAAATACTGTTCTTATAATCGCTGGTATTCGCTAGATTTAATAAAAAATTTGCTGATTATTTATTTTATTCATATTAACTGAAATTGTGGAGAAACACAAATATGTCAAAAATGATAGTAAATTGTTCAAGAAGCTCCAGTAAAAGTTTGAAAACGTTAAAAAATAATGTTTTATTTTCTGTTCATTGATATTTCTCCGACCTTATTTTTTTTTTTTTCTCGTACAAAAATTTGGGACCACTAGATTTAGGCCTCCACCAAGCAATGCAATCATGTTAAATAAAACAGAACCAATTTATCAGGAAAGTAGCGGTGCCGTGAGTCATAAGTACTGATACGCATTTTTTTTGTCAGTTAGTCAGACCCTAGACAAAAAAAACTTAACTACAAAACACAAAAAAAAATCTTTTAACCATATCACAATTTCTAATACAAATTGTAAACCTTAACAAAAATAAATATTAAGCTCACAACCAATTTTTGCCTACACGAGTATCAAAGGCTCACTTATAGCCAAAGGAAGCTCAAAGGCTATTGTAGAATACTACCAGCGCCTTCGACATGGTAGGGGCGGGGCTCAACGCAAATGTATGTCCTAGCAATTTGAAGCGGAACGTGCTCTTTGCGAGGTTATAAAGATGGCTGATATTACGTCGGAAATGGAGTCGTGTTTGAATATTTTTAAGCTGTTTATATAAGATCGTTATTTGGTTGTGATGCGTTTTATTAGAACCTACTTACAGTAAAAATTTCGGCTTTGTAATTATACATGATACTAGCTGACCCACGCAACTTCGTCTGCGTCATATTTTTCTTGAATGCTCGGCTCCTATTGGTCGTAGCGTGATGTTATATAGCCTATAGCCTTCCTCCATAAATAGACTTCCCAACATTAAAAGATTTTTTCAATTCGAACCAACAAATTCTTCCAAACATATAGTCAAGAATAATAATCGAGTGGTAATTGATCAGTTATCGAGCGGAATGAAAAATTATTAAATTACTAAAATGACTATTAAAAAAAAGGGGTTGGTGATAGAAGGGTGAAAATTTAGGGTTGTATGTATTTTTAAATGTCCCATTATAAAAAAATAAAAAATGAAAATGTTGTCCAAAAATAAAAATAAATGTTAGGGGTGGACAACCCCTATCACTTAGGGGTATGAAAAATAGATAGTAGCCGATTGTCAGACTTACCGAATATGCATATAAAATTTCATAAAAATCGGTCAAGCCGTTTCGGAGGAGTATGGTAACTAACATTGTGACACGAGAATTTTATATATAAGATTTTTTAGATCATTTAGATTTACTCAAATATGTAAATAAGTTAAAACTGAAATATGCGAATCTGATTCGCAAACGAATGGTTCCGTAAACCATAAATCGTTACAATACATTTTTTTGCCTCCTTTTAATTTTTAATATCATGTAATTGTATTAGATCTTTGTTATTATAACGGCAATATAAATACAAAGTTTGGGAAAATTTGAACTGACTACTAATTTACAAGAAATTCGGTTGGAAAGATTATATGTACTTATTTGTTTTAAAATGAATGTACACACTAGAAAGAGAGAGAAATAGATAATAAGAAGGAAACGGCAAAATAGGTACAAAGGTGATGCTTATTTCTACAGAAATCTCTTTCAGCAAGAACGAAGAGTCGAATAAAAGAGATTTAGACACCGTGTGTAAAAATATCTTAATATATAAATTTCTTGTGTACGTGCGTATGTCACTGAACTCCTCCTAAACGGCTGTACCGATGTTGATGAAATTTTTTGTGTGAGTTCAAGGGGATTCGAGAATGGTTTAGATTCGCAATTGGACCCGGTAGGTGGCGTTGTAATCGATTTCTATAATTTTTCGTCATACACAAAGCGAACATTCGAACAGGATAACGTCTGTCGGGACCGCTAGTAAATACGTAAAAATTAAAGAATAATTTTTTAATATAACATATATCTACCTAAATATTTCTAAAACAATAATTATTAGAAATTTACTATGTTATTTATAATACAATAGCTTTTGCCCGCGACATCGTCCATGTGGAATATAAGTTACTTTGGGCAGCCATTTTTTTTAAGATACTAATTTTTCAAAAACGATAATTTTGGTTATTTATTTTTGTCAGGTGCCTAAATATAAAGGTTTTATCTTCAATAATGACGTACTCCCCTAAAAATTTCATCCCCTATTTCAACTCCTTCAAGCCCTTTTCTCGCATCAAACGGTCAGCCCACGTCCTTCTCTAAGGTCGAATCTATCTTCATACCTCTTCTTACATCTTCATACCAGAATCTAATTTCATCTAAATCGGTTCAGAAGTTATTGATTCCCCATACAAACTTCCACTCCCCTTTTCAACCCCTTAAAGGTTGATTTCTGGGATAAAAACTATCCTATATCCTTTTCCAGGACACACCCTATCTCTATACCAAATTTCATCTAAATCGGTTCAGCGGTTTAAGAGTGAAGAGATAATAGTCAGACAGACAGATGGACAGACACACTTTCGCATTTATAATATTAAATAAATAATTAAAAAATTAAAATTCATTAATAAGTGTGGATGCAGAAATATTTCAAGCAAGAACTAGAAGATGAACTCAACGTACAAATAAAATCTCTAATTTATAATTGTTATTTGTACGTTGAGCCAAGTCTGCTAGGTGCGCTTGGGTTGACCTCTCGCTGCTGGCCGTGGTACGTTTTATAGTCGGCGGCGAGGAGTCCTGGGACGCGGTGGTCTCATTGCGGAAGGCTGCGGAAAGGGAGAGAGAGATCTCGACCGCTCTCCCGGCCCGCAGCAGGCGCATCGGGCGTCGGAGGAGGGCCTTGCCGTGCCTTGATATAGCTGGTTTGTAAATATTTTGTACAAAATAGCTGAACTACGCTGGTGTTCATAATTGCACCCGTGCAAATCCGGGCGGAGCGCTAGTAAGTATAATGTACAGAGCAGAATTAAAAATGGAATTTGAGGTTGATTCATTCATTCATTGTATTAATACTATCACGGTCAATTTAAATTCAGTAGTCGTGATAAGTATCGATCTAATGATGATTAAATAATACTAATCTTATCTTTAAATTTCAAATTCAATTTTAATCTTGTTGTAAACGTCATTTGATCGAAACGTCCGGGGATTTTTACAATCAAAAATGTATAACTGCTAAGTACAGCCACACCGAACGATAAAGGCTTGATGAGGTCGATTTGGGGCTGAGTTCCATTACGTATATGCCTTGGAAATCATGTTTAGCCGTTGGTCCCGGCTGACGTTAGTAGATCTTTGACAGTCGTTACGGATAGTCTGAAGCCAGAAAATCTGATACCAGTCGTGACAAGGGGTATCGAGTTGACTGGGTAACAAGCCGGTCGATTCTGTAAACATGTCGAAGTGAAAGCTTGGGTGAAGTGATCGCGAGGTGAGCTGTCAATATATGGATTGACAGCTCACCTCGCGATCACGTGACATCTTGATTATGTGGATTGACAGCTCACCTCGTGATCACTGCACCCAAGCCGTGAAGGCTTGTTAACAGTATCGACCGTCTTTTCGGTAGTGGAGGTCTGATAAGCTACGCTCCATGTAATGTGCTGGTATTCGTAGCAAATAGTTTGTCTGGGGGTCTTTAGGTCAAGAGTGAATAGGTTACTCCTATGTTAGCAAGCATGCTCCGTCGTCGACCACATCAACGCTAACCAATATTCAATATACAAAGTGGAGACGACGATACGACAATAAAACAAAACACTGGCAAAACTACATAGTTCATATGAATATTTTGTCTTTTATCACAGATTTGATGTCACTAACCGCAACAGACTGCTTGGAATATTTCGTCAGAATATCCTTGACGTGTTAGAGTTTTTTTGACGTTTTATGCAATCAGAAATTTTATTTTTGAATTCGGTGACAGGATTTACAATAGTTTCTAATTATTCCTATGTATATTACGTATCAATGTCACAAGAATGTATTTAAAACTTTTCCGTAACTAGTGGACTGACTGAGTGACGAAGTGACTGACAGACAACGCGCAGCGGAAACTACTGACTTGTAGTAGAAAGCTGAAATTTGGTATGTAGGTTCCTTGGAGATGGGGGAGCACTACGAGAGAATTTCCTGAAATTCCTATGGGAAAGGAGAAAAAAACGGATTATGGATTACACGGTGGAAGTCGCGGGCAAGAGCTAGTTATTTAGTTTTTTTCTCAAATACAGAGTAGTTAAAGACATTTATTTTTTTAAACATCATGCAACGGAAGGGTACACTGGCGAACTGAATGCTCTACCGGTCAACCAAGGGTGACGAAGAGATAACTTGGCAGGTGCCATTGATTGATTGGTGGTGCAGGTGACATTGTTGTGTGTGTTCAAGCTATTTCCCTGAAGAAAGTTTAATAGCATTAGCAACAATACTATCCATAGCTCTCCGTATAACCTTACCCTTAATCTTATTGGATTTACTCGGTCGTCATACTCTTACCCGACCCGACACGATGAAAGAGGGTTTTGATATTGAACATTTGAAATAGTAGTTCCCTGTCGTATATGTCTAGTTATTTATAGACTGTTAGGTAGAATGCATACGTTTTAGAATTCTTAAAGTGCTCTTTTGGTGTTACTTTCTACCTATATAGATTTTAAAAACTCAAAGCATTTATTTCAATTAGCCCATTTACAGGCACTTTTGAATTGTCAAGGTCGGTTGGTCAAAAACTTGAAGCTGTTTGCACGTTCCAAAGCGTAGATGTCAATGGAGAAATTTGTGCAAGAAACTCCAAGGACACTCTTTTATCACTCTTTTTTCACTCAAAAAAAGGAGGAGGTTCTCAATTAGTCGAACCTTTTTTTTTTGTATGATTACTCAAAGATGGCTGGACCGATTTGGTTTTTTTTTTGTTTGTGTGGGTATACTTCCCAGGTGGTCCCATGATCCACTAATGATGTCTGATGTTGTCAAGTCAGGATCAGATGAAAGGATCCTGGAGAATTAGAGAGAACTCTTCAAATTTTATAGGCACATCTGAAGCGATTTGGGTAGTTTTTGGAAGAGTACTTGTCATTGTGTCATTTCAATTTGTTGAAGATCTGATGAAGAACTTCGGAGATAGGCAACGGAACTCCTCAATAAATGATAGCAAATGGACTGGGATTGCTGAAATCTCATGTATGTCTATTGTTTACACCAGTTCATGACATAACATCACGGCGGTACGCTGTGAAGGGGTACACGTGAACCACTAAAAAGTGAAAAATAAAAACTTTTTTGCAAAAAAATATAACCGACTTCCAAATTAAAAAAACACTACAAAATATAAAATAACTTTAATTTCGGAAGACGGTGTTAAAATACGAAGAAACAACCAAAACCACCGACTTCCGAAATTAAAGTTATTTAAAAAGCCTGTAAAAACAATCGAATAGATACAATTTAATTGTTTTTATAGGCTTTTTATTAACTTGCTTTGTTTGTGTGTGTCCGGTTATAAATTCATGATATATTTTTTAACAAGGGCCTGGCATCCGGTTAAGTTTTAACCTGAACTCTTTTATAATTTTGGAGACATGCAATATATTATGTTGTTATGCGCCAGAATTAATGCCGGGTTCATGACGAAATTAGTTACTACTAGTGCCATCTAGTATCGAGTAGTAGAAGTAGTTGAGTCAAGTATCTTCTAGTATTTTCTACGCTAGAATCTTCCAGGGTTCTCGACTTTCAGTCGGGACCGGTATTTGGGCGAACTTTCCAGATGTTTCGACAATAGAAGATTCTGGAAATAAGTGACCTATATAAGGCCCGCATAGCACGCGACCGGGTACCCTGGCTTAAATTAATTTGAGGCCACCACAGGTAACCAGCCTTAGTGTTCTGAACTGCGGGTGGTCATCGTAAAAAAAAAAAAAGAGCGACCGGGTCAGTATTGGATTTACGATACAAGCGAATACTTCGGAAGCGATCTTCAAGTGCGATTAAAGTGATCAGTAGTGAAATTGTGTTTTATAATTAGTGAGTTTAAAGTTGTAATTAGTGTTGTTAAATTTAAGTGTCATTTTGGTTATTTAATTGGCTGTTTTTATTGGCACGAAACCCAAGCTCGTAGCAATATGGTACAATGGAGCTGGTCTTATAATGCAACAAGAAGGTAATATATTTAAAAAAAAAAACGTGTTAATGTGTTGTGTGTGTGTTAATGTGTGTTGTGTGTTGTGTTAAATGTATGTGTGTGAGGGTGTGTTGTTTGTGTTGTGTGTGTGTGTTGTGTATAACATATAGATAAGCATAAAGAGCTCCTCAACTAAAATAGATAAGAGAAATAAAACGTGGTCTTTCGTAAGCTTTCTATCGTAATCGGATCAGGATCAGTACTATTTGGGATTTCCCCACACGAAAAACAAATCAATTTTCCTATTTATCATAGATAAACTAGTTACATAGATAAGCTAGTTTAGATTATAGAAATTAAAAAAAAATGGTCAAGTGCGAGTCGGACTCGCATACAAAGGGTTCCGTATGATAAGAGACCTTGTTTCTTGAGAAACGTCATGAGTTTATGTCAACTGAAAATTCCCTAAAGGTTTTGCGAGTAACGAAAAAATGTGGAATTCCAAACCCAGGCTTACTTTTATTATTTACTGTTTTACTTTAAAGTATTATCTCATACTCAGAGATTTGATGCTTTCATGTATTTCCGTTTTTAAGGTTGAGCGATCACGTTTCTTGTATTTCGTATAATTTAATGTGTGAAAATTTCAACTGTCTACTATAATTACGGTTCATGAATGCCCGCTGACAGACCGACGGATGGATAGCGGAGGCCTAGTAAAAGGGTTTCCTTCGTTACCATTTGTGTACGGAACCCTGAAAACGAAGTAATGCATGAATAAGCGTTTTGTAGAGGCACCTGACGTTATTCACTCTGTTTCAAACAATATTTTCCCCAATAAACGGCCTCCCAAGCGTCACTCGACAACTGTCAATCGTTCTTACATTGTCATTGAGTAGGGTAAAACAACGAATTATCGTCCCACCAAATATTGACGTTGGAATAAAATTTTAATACCGCAAGTTTTAAAAGGGGATTCTTGGGGGTGTTGAGGAGGTATTTCAACGTGATTCTACCGTTCATTGATATTCAAGGGGAGGGGAGTAGGGGTAGTTTCGAGTAAATCCTGGGTACAGTTCTTTTACCTCTATTTTTGCATGAAAGCGTGATTTGTTCTTGTTGTTTTAAGTTTGATTTTAGAGGTAAAATAACTGTGAATGGACTGGGGAAACGTGTAGGCGCGATTGACGATTATTATTTTTATTATGTTCTTGAATCTGTTGATGTTTTTAATGTTCTTCGGCTTAATTTTATTCTAAGAACCAAGGTAGCTACTTTTTTATTTGAATATTATAAAAGATGTTTAAAAATCAACTAAACTTAACAAAAAATACCAAAAAAATTATATTTTGATCTCTTATTTTTTCACACTTAAAAATAGTTTAGCAAAATATTTTTCCGTGCACTGTATTGCGGGGCTGTTAAGTACCTATTTAAAAATGCTCCCGGACTTGCGCGAGCGGCAGTGGCAGCTGAGGCGGAATGCACTGCGCATATAAATTTGTGTGTAGTGAAAATATTGCATTTCTTTAAGCGAATTATATAGAAAAGAACGTGAATATTTTGAACTCCTTAAGTTTCTTGCAGTTGATTTTTTAACGTCTTATTATATATATATATAATAAGACGTTTATACTTAATGTTCAAGAAAAACAAATAAAACATTAGCTTGTTCCTATGTCACCGGAACATTGCAAACGCTTTGAAGATTGTAAAATATCGCATGAAATTGTTAATTATTTTTTCTTAATAAGGCACGGATAATTGAAAACCATTTAATTTTGATGGGATTTATTGTATACAAAACGATTTTTTCATTGTGATGACCGGGGTTCTGAGCAAACTGGCTACTGGTAGATAAACAAACACATTATCTAGTTTACAAAAATTTATTCCCAGAATTCTAGCCTAAAGTACTAAACAATCACAAAAGTGGCTAACTTCCAAAATACGTTTGAAGTGTTGAAATGGCCGTAGGTACCGGAGTGTTTACTCCAAAAACACAGCATAAAATGGAACAGAATAATAACATAAAAGGGAGCAAAATAATAACTTAAAATAAAACAAAAAAAAACATAACATAAAATGAAACTAAGGAATAAAATAAAATAAAATAAATAACACTCTTAGAGTAAATAAATAACAATTTTAAAAATGCAAAAAAAAAGATGCCGTTGGGCTGGAATCGATCTTGGTACCCGAGTGTGACAGTCCGCCACTCTACCGCTTGGCTAATTAGCGATTTGTTCACCGTGGCGAATACAACGCTGTTATCAATTGTCCATATGATTTCGCATGACGTAATGAGCCGAATTACTCTGAAGGCGAAGTTCAGCCTCAGGAATCACTGCTGGGCAAAGGGCGTTTCCGAAAGCTGAGGACAAGAGGAGAACTGTCAGCTTTGCAGAATAAGATCTCCAATTTGTTCCGCCTACACTTCGTAAATAATAGACGCAAACACTTACCCCGTTTCTTCCACTACTCGCACACAAATCACAATAGTATTTCAGCAATGAGATTAATACTTTCTATGGAGTCTCGTCGACAAGCACAAAATTATATTTATAAGAGGATTCACAACCAGAGCTCGAATATATCTCGTCTTCACGGAGCAACCGTCAGTCCTCTCCTTTACCTATTGACGACCCCGCGGTATTTTAATTTTTCTCCCACCGTCATTCGTCAACGGTCGTATGCGATAATAAATACTACCGCGAGCCTAGTAACGCCATCTAGTCTCAGGCCCGCGACTTATTTATCGATCATTACATCATAATATATCGAGAAATTTTAATCTTATAAAGTTTTATTATAATCTTACGGAGTCTACAATTTTCCAGTGTCTTAAACATATAATCTACAAATGAGCTCAACGACTCGACGGAAAATACCAAAAAAAGCCACCATTTGCGTGGGCTGCATAAAATACTCAAACAAACAAAATACCGTTACAATTAACTGTTAATAGAAAATAAAAACTATTCGCGCAATTTTTTTTAAGATTGCTCACCTTAAAAAAAACTCCTCACATTTGCGTGGGCTGCATATAATACTGAAACTGCAAGACAAACGTTAAAATTAACTGTTAAGAGAAAAGAAAAAAAAAAACCTCGCAGTCGTTTTAATGAGCGGTAAAGCTCTCTCAATATACTATGCCAAGTGTTAGTAATTGTGCAATAGAAAAAACCGTTTTTTTAATCCAACTATAATAACTTCTTTTTATGTACCTACTCGTAGTAATAGTTCGTTGTAGATAAATAAATAATAATTTCGCCCTCAAAATCACACTTACTTCTCACGTAATAGGTACACATTACAAATATACGGCTTAAACGTCTCAATCTCCTCAAATTTTGGAGCCGCAAAAGAACACGACTACCGGATACACTTATGTTTGCATAACTCATCATCATCATATCAGTGAAAGTGGACGTCCACTGCTCGACATAGGCCTCCCCTAAAGAGGGGGGGCGGGATTGCCATAATCGCCAAGCTTGGCAGGCGGGTTGGCGATGGCAGTGTAGCTGTTGCAATGCACAGGGAATGCTTCTGCCGATACTCTGGTGATGAGTCCCTTAGTCACCCACCCTCACACTCTTATGACACCCACGGGAAGTGATGGTATGGTGCTATTTTTGCATACATATTGCATACATATTGCATAACTCAACAAATATGGAATGAACAGCTGACTGGCCAAGTATAAGTTGTTCATATTGATAAGTACAATGACCACTTTTCAGGTTTTGCGTAATCCCTTGTTCCGATACAAATCATCTCAGTTCAATGGTTTTATACCTATGTACCTCTCGACTGTCTATAACAACGAGTCTGCGAACTGCTCCTTTAACTTTTAACTAACCACAATGCTGGATTTCCAGCGGTTTCGACACTAATTGCCAGCGTCTGAATAATCTTCTATGGATAAGGGTTGGTTCGGCAATAAACTTCAAATTCAATGGATACCTACTATCCATAGCAGTAAAAAATTGTAATATAACATTTAAAGTATACATACAGTTTTTAGTGCAGCCGTGAGACACACTTGGTTCTTACCATAGGTACCTACATTTATTTTTTATTTCTATGTAGCCGCATGGGTCGATCTTTAAGGTTAAAAAACGCTTGCCGAGGTTGGTCTGTGGATGGGTGACCATCTTAACATACCTACCGAGACTCCTCCGTGCCTCGGAAAGCACGTTAAGCCGTTGGTCCCAGCTGTCATTTGTAGATCTTTGGCAAGTCGTTACGGATAGTCAGAAGCCAGATAATCTGACACCAGTCTTGCCAAGGAGTACCGTGTTACCCAGTTAATGGGTTGTGGAGGTCTGGTAGGCAGCCGCTCCACGTAAAATACTGGTATTCAGCTGAATCCGGTTTGACTGGAAGCCGATCCCAGTATAATTGGGAAAAGGCTAGGCAGATGATGATTTCTATGTACCGTGCGTGTTTCATGTAAGTGCTAAATAAATATTATTCTTTCTTTCTTTATAAATAAGCGAGTACTTTACAAGATACGCATTTCTGACCTGGGCGTGGTCAATCATTGACGACATCATTGCTTATCTGATGATAAGCCATAATGTATCTAGCGGAACTAATATGATTGTTAAATCAGTTGCCCACTTTGTCGAAGATTTTATTTGAATTTGTTGTCTCACTGCTGGGAAAAGACTTCATCCATTTTTTTCCAGTTAAGTTTATCTCCTGTCTTCTCCGGCCAATCCGTCAGGAACCAAGGCTTACCTCGTTTGCAAGCCTCATGCCCCAGCCGCCGCAACAGAAGGTGACGTCCCGCGTCGGGAGTCGCAGGGAGATTTCCAGTCACGGTAGGCCTGCGGACGGCGAGCATTGGGTGGCTCGCCGTCCGATCAGAGCCAGACCAGGCCCGGGTTGACGACGCGTTGTGTTCCACGCGCGCCTCAAAGAGATGTCAGCATAGTAGACGGGGCCCCCTGGGGTCAAAGCCTGCCAGGGTTACGGAATTAGTACGAAAGAGTCACCGCGGCCCTGGAACACTAAGGGCATTAGGAGGAACATGGATAGCTTTTAGTCAGTAAGAGTCTGACACGCCCTTTCGCTCCACCTAGAGCGGAATAAGTCATTTGATGATTTCCCATAAAAAGGGCATTCTTAAAAAAGGGCTTCCCTCGGTTACGAAGTTCGTCTTCAGGAACCTACCGCGCATCGATCCTGGACTATCTGTCCTTGTACATGTTTTCGACTGGCCTGTTGGTCGAGTGGTTAGTGACCCTGACTGCTAAGCCGGAGGTCGTGAGTTCGATTCCCACCCAGGACAAATCTTTGTGTGATGAGCATGATCATTTGTTCTGTGTCTGGGTGTAATTTGTCTATAATATGTATGTATTTAGAAATATATAAGTATGTGTATCAGTTGTCTGGTTGCCATAGCACAGGCTCTGCCTAGTTTGGGATCGGATGACCATGTGTGAGTTGTCCCAAGATATATATAGATATAGATATGTTGTAAATGTGACTCGCCCAATCCCACTTTAACCTCGCAGAAGTTATGCAAACAAAATTGTACTGCATAGCTGATTTTACTTTTCATAACACGATGTCTCCAATTACATAGGAATGTATCCAACTTTGACAGAGAATAAGATAAATAATACAATATTCGTCTAATGGCTGACAGATGCACGCTAGTAAGACGCAGACGCTAGTAAGTGGATAAAACCGTAATACCAAGCGGTACGCAGTTACCCCATAGGCAAATGGAGTGGGTTTACTTGCCCCCGATATGTGGAAATTGACCATTTAAAGTTAAGAATTTGTCTCACTGTACTTGTGTAACTGCCTAAAAACCTGTTTAAAAGCATTAAAGTAAGGAATACACGTTTTTTACTCTAAAAACAAAACTCAGAAACCCGTCCAAAATCATGAATAACACCTAAGTATACCACATACAAACAGTTCCCAAAGTTTTCGAGTGCTTACACAACAGACCGACATGGAAACATGGGAACTTTCAAATTGCGAAATATTATTTCTCGCGATAAGTAGAGGCGTGGCGGATTGCGAAATTTATTTGATTGTATTTTCTATGCGAGTGACATACGTAGAGTAGTAGATTCTTATTTTTATAACATTAGATTCTAGCCTACCGGTTTTCTATCGGTTGCATTTTGGGGAGGGTCCGACAGAATTGCAAAGTTTAATTCTGCCAAGCCCGTTCCGTCATCGGACTACAAGACGTACGGCGATGCGCCACCGGTACACGGTGGACATCCCACCCACACGCACAAAACGTTTTGGAAACACATTAATTGTGCGTACAGGAGTTGAATTCCCTGCCAGAGTCTGTGTTACCTGATTTCCTAAAAGGACTCCCGAAATCAAGAGTGAATGGTTACTAGGCAAGCGTACTCCATCTTCGACCACATCTTCGCTTACCATCAATCAGGTTAGATAGTGGTTAAACGCGTGCCTATCAATAGTAAAAAGAAAAGAAAAAAAATCTCAAAACTTAGAGTCAAGACAAGACGCAGTAAAAAAATATTTAAAAAATCTCAATGATTTTCAAAGATAAGTACTAAATTCGCCGAAATAATATTCATGTTTCGACGGTTGACAATTTACGTAGATTTAAACTCATTGTCTTTAACAATAGTTCTCCTAAATTTTCAGTTTTGGGCGAAGTTTTTTGTCATTGCAGTCGAGGCGAAATTAAGGCGAGGGGCCACAGGACCACGAGCGCAATGGCAATCGCTCACGTTTGTCAAAATATGGTAACAAACAAAAATCATAGACACAATATTTTATAAGAAATATAAGTCAGAAAAAACGATGACATCCTTTAACATTTTCTCAAAATAAGTCACACGATGACTGAAATCACGAGTTTAAAAGAAATGCTTAACTTTTTCAGTCACATGTACTTGAAAGTGAAACAGTAGGTACTATTTCATAACGAAAACTTTTCCGAAAATTGTGCCGAACCACTGAAACCAAACAAATTTTTAGTTAAAATTTTCGGCTTTAATGCTTATGATATCTGAATTTTTGTAACTTTTCCTTCACAATTATATATCATTTACATAGAATTAAAATATTTTTTTTTTTGGTTTTGACATGAGAGAGTAAAGTATATTTTCACACAAGTGGGCGAGGTTTATCATTGCAGGCGAGGCGGGATGAAAGCGAGGGGCGCGAGTTCAATGACAATCGCTCACGTGTATCAAGTATATTATGTTTTTCAACTCACTTGCGAATCAAAATAAAAATTCATAGACATAATATTTGTTAGAAAAACACTTTAGTGCCGACCTTCAACATTTACTCAAGGTAAGTAACACGATTACTTAACTCAAGATTTTAAAAGAAATTGCGTAACTTGTTTAGTCAAATGTACTTGTAACAGCATCATTTCATAACGGTAACTTTTTTCACACCGAATTTTCTTTTTGAAACTTGTGCCAGATGCCATGTGCTGAACAACTGAAACCACACAACTGCCGGTTGAGATTTTCGGCTTTCTTGCTTACGAAATCTGAATTTTCATAACTTTTTCTTTACAATTTTATTAAGTAACGATTTAGCTACGTATCGTCATCAACCTTTTGCTGGATTATTTGAAACTACCTTTTAATATTTGTGTTTTGGTTGAAATTTTTATCATCATTGCGAAAGAGTTCATTTTATAATGAAACAACTTCTCCCAGCGGCTACTCCCTCTTGATAGTCTTAAAATAATTATCTCAAAGGATCATGCTCCCAAATGGAGCCGGATACCCAGTTACATCCAAAGCAGCTCCGCCGCCGTTAAACAAAGATCTTTAAATGAGAGGACCAACGGCTGATCGTGCTTTCCGATGCACGGAGGAATCTCGGTATGTCATGAGTGGTCACCCATCTAAGGAACAACCTCGTCAAGCGTTAACCTCGAAGATCGACATGTGCGCCTATTATCTATAATTTAGCAACGAGCTCCTGAACTTTATCGAACAATGAACTCAAATAATATTGGGAAAATCCAATATAAAAAAAAAAATATAATCGTCAGACATTTTTAATTGTTTGTGAAACATTGAGTTGCTACCATAAAATCTTATGATTCATAAGTCATTTTGTACTTATGAATCATAAGATTTTATCATTTAATTAACGGATTAAAGAGGTTAAATTAATGATAAAATCTTTGTCCCTGTAGGTTATAATCGATTGCATTTTTTTAACCATGAAAGAAAACTACAAACTCAAACACATGTACTGTGTGCTGCCGCACTTCGCGATCTCTTCCAAGCAACCTGGAATGGATAGAAATTGCCTGGAGATAAAATGGGACTGTCATCAGTGCGACATTACTTTAATTATAATATATATGTCACCGGATAATTGCAAACTACGTAACATAAAAAAGTATCTTGAGAGATTGTAAACTCTCGATAAATTGTCAAATGAACATTTGTTTCACAATTATACGAATTTAAATCTTGTATTCTATCGTATCTCCGTGCCGGTCCGAGAAATCGTGGACTGACTATAAACTGGCGACCAATCTTCACTCTGATCTACAATTTATCTGTTTTGGCGTGATAGTTAACCTAGTCTGCTAGGTTGGGTAATAATGACCCGTGATCGGCAGCGGTCCGCATGGATCGGCCCGAAGAGATGGAGAGTGACGAGCTCCTGAGCGGCAATTCCGCTGCGTCTCCGCTGCTGCTAGACAGTAATAAAGCGGAGGTCAACGCTGCAAAGCGGG
This sequence comes from Mamestra brassicae, assembly GCA_905163435.1. NCBI lineage: Eukaryota > Metazoa > Arthropoda > Insecta > Lepidoptera > Noctuidae > Mamestra > Mamestra brassicae. Next base: position 5,140,335 of record LR991013.1, on the reverse strand, counting down.
CGCAGCGGAGGGCGGTCGCGGTCGATGAAGTCGGCGAGCTGGCTCGACAAGCTCGAGAGCGGCGGGTCGCTCAGGCGGCCTCCGGGGAGGGCGTAACGGCGGCGACACTAAGTCGCCAGGTCCTGGACGCCGTGGACGTTGTCCTGAAAGTTGCCACGAAATCGGGCAGCTTGAAGGGCACGTTCACGCGCGCCCTGAAAGAGGCGGCTGACGGTATCAAGGAGGCAGTTGGGGTCCTCCTTGAACGAACTAGCTCTGAGGAGATGGCGAAGCTGTGGGAGGAGAACGGCCGTCTCCGAGCAGAGATGGAGGACCTCAAGAGGGAGGTCGCCGCACAGAGGGGGTCTGCCCCTCAACAGAAGCGTACGGCTCCCGCAGCTACCGCCTCTCGGGCAGTTGCGGCCCCGTCGTCGACCCCTGCCGCTGCACTGGCGCCCGATGCGGAGATCGAGAAGATCGTCCGCATATGCATGCAGCAGTGCGGGGGCATGATGAATGCCCGCCTGGAGGCCTTAGAATCAAGGCTCCTCCCGGCCCAGAACCTCCGGCCACCGCTAGCGGCGGACAGGCGGAGGATGGACGAGGCTGCAAGGCCAGGGCCGACGACCGTGGCGGCCAAAGCTGGTAAGGGGGGCAAAAAGTCCGCGGCGACCGCATCCGACCCCACAGAGGCTTGGACGACGGTCGTCAAAAGGGGTCGTAAGAAGAAGACGGCGCCGCCGGCTCAGCCCAAGCCCGCACCCAAGAGGAAGAGGAGGTCCCGAAAAGGTAAGGCCCCACGCTCCGCGGCTGTGGTTCTCACACTACAGCCCGCGGCCATCGAGCGGGGCCTTACCTACAAGGAGGTCCTCGCGCAAGCGAAGGCCAAGGTCGCGTTTCCCGACCTTGGCACACCGACCGGCTTCAGAATTAAGTCGGCAGTTACGGGGGCGCGGCTCTTCGAGGTGTCGGGACCTTCGGGCGGCGAAAAGGCGGACATCTTGGCCGCCAAACTGAGGGAGGTCCTCAACGATGAGGACGTCCGAGTGTCCAGGCCCGTAAAGACCGCTGATTTGCGCGTCGATGGCCTGGACGACTCGACGACCCCGGAGGAGGTCGTGGCGGCCGTCGCCCGAGTCGGTGGATGTCCGCCGGGCGACGTGCGGGCGGGCGAGATTCGCACCAATGCTGCCGGGCTCGGCACCATTATGGTGAAGTGCCCGGTAGCGGCGGCGAACAAGATAGCCGTCAGCGGACGACTATTGGTGGGGTGGGTTGCGGCATGCGTGAAGTTGCTGCAACCCAGGGCTATGCGGTGCTACCGCTGCCTCGACGTTGGGCACGTCAGGGCACGGTGCGCCGCCGCAACTGACCGCAGCGAGCAATGTTATCGCTGCGGTAAGCCCGGCCACAAGGCGGCAGCGTGCTCCGCGACGCCAAACTGCAGCCTCTGTACGGATGCAGGGAGGCCCACGGGGCTCGTTGTCGGCAGAAAGGCCTGCCCGCCCACCCCAAAGAAGGGCAGTAAGAAGGCGACAACCAAGGCTGTCGGGGGCCCTTTACACCCCCCTCAGCCTGGTTGCTCTTCGGCCGACTCCCGGCCTAAGAATGATGCCGAGGGAATGGATTGTGTTTAATGGCACAATACCATTTCCTCCAGGGCAATATCAACCACTGTGCCAGGGCTCAGGATCTCTTACTCCAGAGCATGGCAGAGTGGTCGATCCATGTGGCTGTGGTCGCCGAGCCGTATTACGTCCCCCCCCCGAGACAACTGGGTGGGTGACCTGGACGGCTTGGTGGCCATCATCGGCGGGGCTCTTGTCGACCCGTCCCGAGGTCACGGCTGGGTGGCCGCACTCGCGGACGGCGTTGGCATTGTTGGGGCGTATTTCTCGCCCAACAAGAGCCTCGCCGACTTCGAGAGCTTCCTTGTCGAGTTGGGTGCCGTCGTGCACCGGTACCACCCTCGCCCAGTGCTGCTGCTCGGGGATCTCAACGCCAAGTCTGCGGCGTGGGGATCCCCGGTCACCGATGTCAAGGGCGAGGCGTTGGAGGAGTGGGCGGTCACGACCGGCTTGACCGTCCTGAATCGGGGTTCGGTTTACACGTGCGTGCGACAGCGGGGTGGTTCTATAGTGGACGTTTCGTTCGCTAGCCCCGCTGTCGCAAGCCGTGTCCGCGATTGGCGTGTCGCCGTGGAGGTGGAGACGTTGTCGGATCACAGATATATCCGTTTCAACGTCTCCCCCCAGACCGCGGGCGGCCGCAATCCAACGGCCCCGCGAACGGTCGGTCCGCGTTGGGCGCGAAAGCGCCTCGACAGGGAGCTACTCGAGGAGGCTGCTATTGTGCAGGCCTGGATCCGGGAGTCGGCAACGACCGGACCCGTTGACGTCGAAGAGGAGGCACAGTGGTTCCATGGGGCGATGACGCAAATTTACGACGCGTCAATGCCCCGGGTTCGCACACAACCCAGAAGACGCCAGGTGTACTGGTGGTCCGCCGAGATCGCGTGACTCGTGCGTGGAGGTCAGGCGCCGGTACACCCGATACCGGAGAAGACGTCGTCGGGTCCCTGACGAAGAGGCCGCGCGGTATGAGGTGTACCGCGAGGCTAAGAAGGCTCTGTGGCCATCGGCGAGGCGAAGACGCGAGCCAGGGAGGAGATGTTGGAGACTCTCAACGGAGATCCGTGGGGGCGTCCTTATCGCTCGGTCCGAGGGAAACTCGGACCTTGGGCGCCCCCGCTTACGGAGAGTCTCCAACCCGAGCTGCTGGAGGTCGTGGTCGCAGCCCTCTTCCCGGCACGAGCGGAGCACGCCCCGCCGTCGATGGCTCTGCCCACAGCCGCAGAGCCCGAAGAGGACGCCAGCGTCCCAGAGGTGACACAACCAGAGTTGAGGGCGGCCGTGACGCGGCTCCGGGCGAAGAACACTGCCCCGGGGCCCGACGGAATTCACGGCTGCGCGTTGGCCCTAGCTCTGAAGGAGCTGGAGCCCCGATTAAGAGGACTCTACTCGGCGTGCCTGTAGCAGGGCCAGTTTCCCGCTCAGTGGAAATCTGGTCGTCTGGTCCTGCTCAGGAAAGCGGGGCGCCCTGCGGACTCGCCGTCCGCGTACCGGCCCATAGTGCTGCTGGACGAGGTGGGAAAGCTGTTCGAGCGGATTGTCGCAGCCCGCCTCGTCAGCCACTTGTGCGGAGAGGGGCCGGACCTGGCCAAATGCCAATACGGCTTTCGGCAAGGGCGCTCCACTGTCACGGCGATATCGCGAGTGAGAGTCCTGGCGGAGGAAGCAGTGTCGCGGGGCGGTGTGTTGTTGGCGGTGTCCTTGGACATCTCCAACGCCTTCAACACCCTGCCCTGGAGTTGTATTCGGGAGGTACTGCGTTTTCATCGAGTGCCTCCCTACCTCCGCCGCGTCGTCGGGGCTTATTTGACGGAAAGGTGTGTCACCTATCTGGGACGTGATGGTATATACCAGGGCCCCATGTCGTGCGGTGTTCCGCAGGGTTCGGTCTTGCGCCCGCTCCTGTGGAACATCGGGTACGACTGGGTGCTGAGGGGCGAGCTCCGGCCGGGAGTGCAGCTGGTGTGTTACGCTGACGACACACTGGTCACTGCCCGGGGGAGCTCGCACAGGGAGGCAGCGTTGCTGGCGACGGCTGCGGTCTCACAGGTGGTGAGCCGCATAAGGCGCCTCGGCCTGGAGGTGGCCCTCAACAAGTCGTAGGCCATTGTTTTTCATGGCCCCCGGCGAGCGCCGCCGCCGGGATCGCACATCGTGGTCGGGGGGGCCCGTATCGCTGTCGAGTCCACCATGAAGTACCTGGGATTGGTGCTCGACAGCCGGTGGAATTTCGGCCCCCACTTCCGGCGACTGGCGCCCAAGTTGTTGGGCGCGGCGGGGGCGCTATCAACGCTGCTTCCCAATCTGGGGGACCCGAGCACCGCCTGTAGACGGTTGTACGTGGGGGTCGTGCGATCGATGGCCCTGTATGGGGCCCCGATCTGGGCGGCTGACCTGACGGCCAGCACCATCACTGTTCTGCGGAAGCCGCAGAGGGTGATGGCCGTCAGAGTCATCAGGGGATATCGCACGATCTCCTACGAGGCGGCTTGCGCACTGGCCGGATCTCCGCCATGGGACCTGGAGGCGAAAGTGCTCGCGTCACTACACAGGTGGCGCGAGGGCGCGCGGGCGCGCGGCGAAAGACTGACGCAGCAACACTTGGAGTTGCATCGGTCGCAGCTGCGCGAGGTCCTGGTGGCGGAATGGCGGGACAGGCTTTTGAGCCCTTCCGCCGGCCTCATCACCATCCAGGCCATCCGGCCAGTGCTCGACCTGTGGCTCGGGAGAAGGCACGGCTCTCTGACGTTTCGAGCGACGCAGGTCCTCTCGGGGCATGGCTGCTTCGGGAGGTTCTTGTGTCGCATAGGCAGGGAGCCGGACGCTCGATGCCACCACTCACCCCCCATTCATCCGGACCCGAGGTGGCGGCGCGTGGTGTTCCCGTGCGCCCCTTTTTGACGTAGCGAGGGGAGTCAAACACCTCACTCCCCTCGCAGACGCGAGGTGGCCCGCAGAGGCGGGCCGGCACTAGCCGGGGATTGCGGAAGTCGCATACGTTCCCGTGATCCCCGGCGTAGGTGGAAGATGGAACACCGGGGTGGTTTTAGTCAGTAAGAGTCTGACAGACCCCTCCACCCGCCCCAGGGTGGAGGATTTCCATGAGGATTTCCCCCAGAGACCAAAAAAAAAAAAATAATAATGACCCGTGATGTTTTTAAATGCGGGTATTTTAAAAAATAATAGTGTAACGTTACTACGCTTCTCAGTAGCTGCAGTTAGTGCCCTGCCTCCCTCGTTTCTTATGTCAACTTAGACGGTGTACGCCTGCACAAGAAGATAGACGCGGTCAAACAACAAAAAGGTAAATATGAACCAACTATACATTTGATGATACCATTTCGTGCCAATTGCGTTGAGTTCATTACTGATTATTTCGTTTGTTTATTTGTACCGTCATTACGTATTACATTATATTTTGTTATTTTTAGGTTATATTTGAATAATGGACAAAGAGGAAAGCGAAAGGTAGCGAATTCTTTCAATATCTCGAAAGCGTCTCGGAAAAACGTGAAAATTCTTCGGAAAACGAGGAAGATCGTTAGCGAGCGTTCTCAACAGAGTAATACCGAGCAAGAGGTATCATCAGACAATGATGATGATGATGTACCTTTGAGTGTCATCCAAATTCATCTGCCCTGAACATTAAATAATTTCTTTCTGTGGCGGTTGCGCAGATGACGGTGCTAATAGTGATTAGTTAGTTAGTGACACTAAGATTCTTTATATTTTTTACAAATACTTTCTTAAAGATCTCACTTTTGTCATTCCAAAAAGTTAAAAATACGTGTTAATTAGTGATTTTTTTGTTTTATTATTAGTAAGTTTCTAGAAGTTGAATTTTTTGTTGTAAATTTTATACTGATTTCTTAAATACATAAAAAAGATCTTCATATAACTTAATTTTTTGCTTTATTTTATCTCCAAAATATTATAATTTAACTATTCTTCAAGTTAAACACAAATTTGCTCTAAATGTCATTGAAATGGTAAAAGTCAGCTACGGTTTAAAATCCGGGTAATTATGACCCACCATGCATTTGTTGTACCTATTTTCTACCATGCTGACGCCGGGTTAAATTGAAAACTTGACCCCTAATTGATCTTTGTTGACCAATGAGACAGAATGAGTGCAATGAGAGCCTTGTTTCCAGGTTTACTATCACACGAAAACGGTTAAATTGTAAACTTGTGCTCTGATTAATCTCTATTTTATGTCACTTAAATTCTCGGAATGACTTCGAGAGATAATAGACAATCAAATTTTGATGCGTATAAAGTAAGTATTCCAAATGTTCAGTTGACAATTTATCGAAAGTTTACAATCACTCAAGTTATTTTATAATCTTACGGTATTTGCCATTTTCCGGTGACATATACAAAGATAAATACATATCCTGAACAATAGATATAAACACGTTTTATGTGACGTAGTTTGCTACGTTACAATAAAAAAGTTGTCGAATCATTAGATTTTATCATTAACAAAGACCTGCATAATCTATAGAAAATGTTATTTTTATTTTATTATCATTTTTATACACACGTGAGCCTTTTATGTCATTATTCCAAAATATTGACATTGGCACGGGCCATTTCTAAATACATGAGGATCACATTATCTCAGTCTGCCTAGGCTTTTCCCAAAAAATGTTGGATTTTACTTCTAATGTAACCGAGCATCTCTGCCAGTGGTGTTGCGACATTGTACAATAGATGCAACGCGGCCCTGGAACGCAAAGGGCTTTTGAAGGAACACGGGTGGGTTTTAGTCAGTAGGAGTCCGGCACTCGGGAGGAGTCAGTTAAGGATTTCCCATCGACAGAAAATAGTCCACTAACCGGATGTAGGGACTGTCTGTGTATCTTCCACGCCACAACCATCCGCACTTGATCGACATCCCGACTAGTCGTACTCAGCGCTTCTCCTCCACATTTATTATGCGCACAGCCAAAGCGTGGAACTCTCTGTAAGCTTCTGTGTTACCTTCCACATATAACCCGTCTGCCTACAAAGCCAGACTGAACAGGCATCTTCTGGGCACGCTCGCTCCATCATAGATCCATCGCTTTTCATCAGGCGTGATCGAGGTCATACCTCAATAAAAAAAAATTGGTTGTCTGTAAAGTCGGTTTATGGAAGATAGTTTAATGTGACAACGTCATAACAAAACATTGATGAAATGATCGTAACGTTACAAAGAGCGTAACGTTACAATGAGTCATCCTTTTCCGTGCGTTTATCGATGTATTAGACGTTGTCACGTCAAAAATAAAAAGAACCCAATAACCGGGTAACACGTTACCTAATGGCAAGACTGATGTCATTTTTTTTGGGTTCTGACTGACTTGTAACGACGGTCGAAGATCTACAAATGACAGCCATAAACAAAAGCTTAACACGCTTTCCGAGGCACGGAGGGACCTCGCTTATGTAAAGATATTACCCATCCACAGACCGAGCCAGCAAGCGTTGCTTAACCTTGTAGATCTACCCATACCGTTATGTTATTATTTCACTATAAAACAGACACCTTTCCACATGATTGACCCCCCCTGTTCTACAACCTCCAGAGTTGCCATAAAACAAAGAAGTTGCGCCGCCCAAACAGTGTACCAACGTGCATCTAAACATTTATTATTGAGAAGAGTTTATAATCTCACATTATTCATTCCAACTAAATAGGTGACAGAAAACTGCTTTGGATGAAATTTGGCACCCATTCCATCCATTTAGGAGCATGCTCCCTTGAGAAAATTAAAGATTTAAAATAAACTCTTGCGCAATGAAAATAAAGATTTCAACCAAATCACATCGCTAATTTTCTGCAAGGTCAACATATCTCAAAAAAGATGATCTTTTAGTTATTAATACAAATATTAAAAAAAAAATTTTAGTGTTGCAAAAATTGCGCTCCGTTTACTGTAAAAACGTAATTTCTCAAAGATCTATAGTAAGAGTCAGAGAGCAATTACGTTTTTACCAGGTCATCGGTACACTGGGAAGCCGTCTCATTCTCGCTATCGCTGGAAGCGTCACTCCCGCTGGATGTGAGACGCACCGGACCGGTCGATATGGCAACACTTGAGAGAGGCCTGTGTCCATCAGAGGATGTCTTTAGGCTGAAATGATGATTATAATATATTTTTTTAATGTACTTCGTCTTTGTTTCCGATAGGAATTCCCATCGGCACATCATCATCATCATATCAGCCAAAAGACGTCCACTGCTGGACATAGGCCTCCCCCAAGTGTCGCCACAACAACCGGTCCTGTGCGTCTCGCATTCATCGGCTACCCGCGACCTTCACCAGGTCATCGGTTCACCTTGTGGGAGGCATTCCAACGCTGCGTCTTCAGATACGCGTACTCCAGAACTTTTCGGCCCCATCGCCCATCTGTTCTGCGAGCAATGTGCCCTGCCCACTGCCACAGGACTTTGCGGATGTCGTCATTTTTGATTCGATCACGCAAGAAACTCCTAATAAACCATTGCAATCGGCACATGGTTTATTATTCTTAATTGGCGATATTCGCATAAAACATACCGAAAAACAAACGAACGCCAATCAGGAAAGGAAAAACTAAAAATCCAATGAACATTTTTTTCAGTATTGAAAGCAATTTCAACTCAGTGTGTTTGATTGCTTTCATCAAGCTGTACCGATTTCGAAAGTACTTTTTTTAACCATTATAAAAGTGTAAATTTGAGAGGATGAATGAGAGATAAAATTATGGATTAAATAGCAATGTCACCTATTTATTGTTAGCACTGTAAGTTTTTAATAAATAATGTGAGATTATAAACTTTTCTCAATAATAGAATGTTTAGATGCATGTTGGTACACTGTTTCGACGGTGCATCTTTTATTGTTCTATGTTTTAAAGCTACTCAAAAAGTTATAGAAAGTGTCAGTGTCACGTGTCATCAGTGACAACTATTATCAAAAAGTCCAATATAGCACAAGTAGTAGCACGTAGCACAAGTCATACCTAGTAATATCTATAATCCTCCAACTCCCTGATTTTAGATATTTTTTAATCATGTGGAAAGGTGGCTGTTTTTTTATTGAGAAATGTGCTTGCTCTTGACTTCGATCTCGCCCGATGGAAAGCGATAAATGAGGTTTATGATGAAGCGAGCGTAACCAGCAGATACCAGTTCACTCTGGCTTTGAAAGCAGGCGGGTTATATGTGGAAGGGAACACAGAAGCTTGCAGTGAGTTCTACACTTTAGCTGTGCGCATAATAAATGTGGAGGAGAAGCGCTGAGTAAGATTGGTCGGGATATTGATCAAGTGCGGATGGCTGTGTCATGGAGGTCAAACAGGCAGTCCCTACATCCGGTTAGAATTTTTTTTTGTCGATGGGAAATCATTAATCAACTCCTCCCGCTCTGGGTTCAGCGGAAGGGTGCCGGACTCTTAGTGGCTAAACCCCACCCACGTTCCAGGGCCGCGGTACCTCTAGTGTACAATGTTGCAACACCACTGGCAGGGCATCCGGTTACAGTAGAAGTAAAATCCAACATTTTTGGGAAAAGCCTAGGCAGACTGAGATACAGACGTTGATGTGATCCTCATGTAATTAGAAATGGCCCGTGGCAATGTCAATATTTTGGTATCATGACAATGAAAGGCTCACGTGTGTAACAAAGTGATAATAAAATAAAAATAACATTTTCTATAGATTATGCAGGTGATTGATGTCTTTGATCTTAATGATAAAATCTAATGATTCGTCAACTTTTTAATTATTACGTTGCTAACTACGTCACATAAAACGTGTTTATATGTATTAATCAGGATATGTATTTATCTATGTATATGTCGCATTCTAATCGATTATAACCCTTAGGGGCACAGATTTTATCATTAATTAACCTCCATAATACGTTAATTGAACGATACAATTTTATGATTCATAAGTCATTTTGTTGATTTTTAGGTAGCAACTGAACGTTTCACAAACAATTAAAAATGTCTGAAGATTATAATTATCCTTTTTTGATTGGATATTCCCAATATGATTTAAGTTCATTGTTCGATTAACTTCAGGGGCTCGTTGTTAAATAATAGGCAATAGCCGCACATGTCAATCTTCTAGGTTAAGCGACGCTTGACGAGGTTGTTCCTTAGATGGGTAACCACCCATTACATGCCAAGACTCCTCCGTGCATCGAAAAGCACGAAAAGCCGTTGGTTCTCTCTTTTGAAGATCTTTGACTGTCGTTACGGATAGTCAGAGGCCAGAAAATCTGACACCGGTCTTACCCAGGGGACCGTATAACCTAGTGACCGGGTTCTGGAAGTCAGAAAGACAGTCGCTCCTTGTAAAATACTGGTCAGCTGCATCCGATTCGGGTGTTACCACACCAATCGATCGATCTTCGATCAATGCCATCGATCGATAGTAGAATGGATTCGTCGACGTCGACTGATAGTTTCTACAACACCAAGCGATCGATCGTCGATCGAAGCCATCGAATAATGGTAGAATGGATTAGTCGACGTTGATTGACAAGGCAAGACATCAATTGCTTATCGCCCGGTATCCGTCGATCAGCCAAAGCGACCACCAATCGATCAATTGATGTAGTAACACCCTTAGACTGAAAGCTGACGTGTAAGCAGGCCCTTCATGTCCGGAGGCTTATTTAGTTTGATTTGATATTGTTTTTATGCTTGAGTTTGTCTGTTTATGCTGGCCACAATGGAGTGTGCTAGCTTACAAGTAGCGAATTATTAAGTTTTATGTTTTTACATGTTATCTTTGTTGTATTGTTTTCTTTGTAAGAATACTGACTACTTACATACCTTTGTATAAATGATAGTTCTTATAACTCAACAGGCAGATGTGTTGCTGGGGAGTTTGTTGCGCCACTTCTTCTTCCCAGCTAAAACACTAGGAAGTGGTGACGGGCGGGCGTTTTGGGGACTGTCTTTATGTAGAACTTTGACGTTCAAAAAGTGCTGGCACTCAGCCTAATTTGAATAAATGACTTTTGATTTTGATTTTGACCCCAACAGGGCTGGGAAAAGGCTCGGTAGGTTCATTATTACAATGATAAGCGTTTCCAAACGTCTTGTATAATGCGCACAGCAGAGGAATGGAACTCTCTGCCTGCGTCTGTGTTTCCGAACGCATACAACCCTAATCTCTTTCAAATTAGAGTGAACAGGCTGCTTCTGGGTAAGCTCGATCGTCGACGTTGTCTTTGTCGTCTATGACCTAGACTAGAGTCAAGAGTAAACCCATTTCAAATAAAAAATATAATACAAAAACATGCGGGGCAGTCGTTGGGGACTGCCGATAGAAGTGAAAACTAAGTAACTTGTGAATTGTATCGTCGAGCAATGTGATTTTTTTATTTTATTTGGAAAGTGTTCGGTAACGATGACGCCAGTTCAATGATTTTTGTTCACCCAAAAAGTGCTCAACGCGCTTAAGAAGTTATCATTTCAAAAACTTGAAACGATGACGATGATGGTATTATGGATAGCTAGCTATAAGGCGAAAACGTTCAGCTGTGGTATATCTGGCGACTGGTCAAATGCCTGCCGCCATGTTTTTATTTTTTCGCAACATTTATTTATTTAGGTTAACATTTGAAAGACATGGAATTGATTATGACTAATATGCAGCATATGAAATTCTATAAATATTATAGAATTTTATTGGATGTTTGTACCTACCTACATTCATTTAATGTTCAACACTGAAAACGCGAAAAAAAAATCGACTTCCACATACATTTTGTATGCATAACTCGACATCATACAACTGATTTTTTTTTCGTGTTTTCGGATTTGGTGCCATAGTAAAAGTTGTTCATAATGATGAGTACAATGACCCCATAAGAGGTATTGCGTTTATTCTGTTGTATAGCCTTCCTCATGAATGCGGCTATCATATATCAAAATAATTTTCCAAATCCGATTGGTAGTGGATCGTGTTCGAGATTACCTGTGTACAGCCTTAGGACTTATCGACCGAAACGGTCGATAGACACCTATGTCGAGACTTCCCGCCCAGAGCAAAAAGTGAATTGACGGACAACAAAGGATCACTTTGTTGTCCGTCTGTCCATCTGTCAAGACCCTTTTTCTTAAAAACGCGCGGAGTAATCAAGCTGCAAATTAATATCAAATACTCAGCTCTGGAGCCTTGGAGCATTGAAAAAATTAAAACTTCTAAGTCGACACAATCTGAAGATATGTCCGTTTATGCTCCGTTTATGGCGCATATTAGTTACTTGCAATATTTTTGTCATAGTAATGAGAGCGATTTCATAGTTAATAAACTTCCGTAGGTAATATTATATACTCGGAATAAATAAAGACTCGATCGGAACCCTCGGTGCGCAAGTCAGACTAGGACTTGTCCGGTTTTTTTCGAATATAAAACGAGAAACGAGAAGGAATTTTTCAAATCGGTCCAGTAGTTTTTAAGTTTATTCGTTGCATACAAAAATACAAATCTTTACTCATTATAATATTAGTAAAGAAGTATAGAAGAAGGCGCGAAATTGCGGGTTTCCAGCAGCTAAATTAATATGAGTCAACGAGCCTATTCTACACTATATCATGAATGAGTTTGAGATATCAATGAGTATAATGATTCATTTTCTAGCAAATAATTTCCTAGAAAACGTGATTCATCCGCGTATTGGTAGCAAATAGATAATTAAACCTCGTGTATTGAAGGTAAAATACTAAATTATAATCTTCTTAGAGATCGTAATCAATGTAATGTAATTTGATTAGCAGATAATCACGTGTTGATAATGAATAAAAATGGCTCTTTGTCAATAATGCGCCAAATGATGAAATAATGAGACTTCCTTGACTTCTTCGACTTGCTCAAAGGGCATCGGAACCCTTTTTTTTTGATCTCGGGGGGAAATCCTCATTGATGTCCTCCGCCCTGGGGCGGGCGGTCTGTCAGACTCTTACTGGCTAAAACCACCCCGGTGTTCCATCTCCCACCTACGCCGGGGATTACGGGAACGGATGCGACTTCCGTAATCCCCAGCTAGTGCCGGCCCGCCTCTGCGGGCCACCTCGCGTCAGCGGAGGGAGTGAGGTGTTTGACTCCCCCCGCTACGTCACAGAGGGGCGCTCGGGAACACCACGCGCCGCCACCTCGGGTCCGGATGAATGGGGGGCGACGGACATCCCAAGTCCGTCGCCCCTGGACCCAGTTAGGAAGGCGTATGCCCTCCTCCGCCCGACACCTGCTGTGGGCTGGAGGGGGGTTGAAATTTCCCTCTCCCTTTCCGAAGCCTCCTTCTGCGCGATAACTATCTCGCAGAAGGAGACCACCGCGTCCCAGGACATCACGCCGCCGACCATAGAACAGACTACGGCCGGCAGCGAGAGGTCTCTGCCTACCACAGAGATGAGGGCACGGCGCGGCTCCTCCCAAGCGGCACACTCTGCCAGCGTATGCCGCACCATGTCCTCCCCGACAGTCGATGCAGTGGTGACACCGAGTGTATCGGAACCCTATGCTAATCGTTCGCTGTCCGTCCGTCTGTCTGTCAGAGGATTAACTATACTGCCGTCATAAGAAAAAAGGAACGTATCTACACAAAACGGAAGTAACCGATTTCGGACATTAAGAAAATAAATTAAAGTTGGAAATCTATTATTTTGTTATGTGAAACGTACTTTTTTCGTCAAAAGGTGGCATTATAATATACTTATATACTCCATGAAGTTTTTCATTTGTCCACTTGGACAAATGAAAAACTTTGTGGAGTGTATATGTATTTCTATTGACGTTATAACAACAATAATAAAAACTGATGGGAGGTTTTTGATACAAGAAACGTATTTGTTTCGATTTATGGTACGAGACTTTTCGTGTGCAAGTTCGACTCGCACTTGGCAGGGTTTTTTTTACTTGCATGAGGTAATCTCTGTAAAGTACTGATCTGATTACGAAAATGCAATCACTGATAAATAACTACACTGTCGCTATGAATGATAGTAAGTGCCAGAACAAAGGAAAATTTTGAAATTTTGAAAACTCATAAATTACTTTATGAGTTTTCAAAATTTCAAAATTCACACAGTTACTCAGTCTCACAAAGTTAGATCTTTTGCTACTACTTTCTACCTATCTAATCTGATAGATAATAAGGGTTAGCTCACACCGAGCCGCGATGGGACGCGACACAGCACATTTTAACCGCAACCGAAACATACTCCGGGGACAAAAACTTTCCTGTCTTTTTCTAAAATCCAATCTAGCTCGATACAAAAATCTATCAATAATAGTTCAGCGAACGTAACAGAAAGACAGCATTTTGAATGAAATTCAAAGAACGTTAGAAAACTACGGGCGAGAACTTTGTCCTCTAAGATAATGTAGATTTCAAAAAAATATTAGGATGCATAAATTCGAATTTTAAATTTTAGAATCCTTGGCGTATATTCGAATTCACTCACTAAGATGTATCTTTTAGTTTGTTAAAAATGACTGTTTGTTTTTTTGACTTGACGCAGTACACTAAGGCTAGTTACTGCTTAACCGGACTATCCTGTGGTGGCCTCAAATGAATTTAAGTTCCCCCAGCCAGGGCTTACAAACTAAAACTAAGCAGTGCAGCCGTATTTATAGGGTTTGCCCCTCCCACGTGCACGTGTACTCAAGTTTTTAGGTTAAGTATTGACACATTTAAATAACAATAACAGGAATAGTGACATGCTGTTTAACGTTTATTTTACATTGTAATAATCTAAGTAATCAATTTACTAATTTTTGGACAATCAAATTATGAATCTTAATTATTTGAATACTTGTAATGAAAAATAGTTGGTACTATTGTAACTATTGTAATTGCGCCAATATGCATATTAAAAAGTGCGCAAAGCGTTGAGCCTCCATGTAAACTGACACTTATTTTGTGTCTATTACACATAGCGCCTTTAGGTACGTATTATTGGCATGTGGGTAGTAAACCAAATGAATAAATTCCGCCAAGATTCCTCTAATTCCTGTCGTACCAGAATATTATTAGGTATTTGCGCGAACGACTCAGGAATTTTGTAGAAGCTAATAGCGCTTAGATAGTTGCTTTGCTGAAAATTAGCTAATAAATATTGTTTTACGGGAAATAGGTGGGTAAAGGAGGCAAAGCTCTTTGTTGGCTTAAAGGAGAGAAGATAAACACGACATTGCTGAAAGCCACTCACTAAAACACATTAAGCTTCCGAAAGAGAATTGAGGGGCTTTCAACTAAAAAAACACAGGTCCTGACGTGGATGTGCAACCTATAACGAACATACCGAGAGCAATATTCTGTATCTCAGAAAACACGTTAAACCGTTGATTCCAGTTGTCATTTGCAGATCTCAGATTGTTGTTACGAATAGACGGTAACCTGAAAGCCCGACAACTAGTAATACTTAGGGATATGGTGTTACCCAGTAAATGGGTTGTGGAGGACAGATCCGCTGTCGTTCGATATAAAGTTCTGATAGCATACAAGTCTGACATGGCGCTGAAATGCTCCGTTTATATTTAAGCGTACCATTTTCATTATGTTTTTATAATAAGTCTCGTGTTTCTTGTTTTTTAAATAAATCTCGACCCCAACATAGATGAGTAGTCGTTGGACAGATCATGAAGCTTCAGAAACAGACTGTAACACCAGTTTCATCATCATCATATCAGCCAAAAGACGTCCACTGCTGGACCTAGGGTCCGCTAAAGCTAGCAGGCGGGTTGGCGATCGCAATGTAACTGTTGCAATGCACAGAGAATACTGCTGCCTATTCTTTGGTGAGACCCTCAGTCGCTTCTTACGACACCCATGGGAAGTAGTGGGATGGTGCAATTCTTTTACATCCGACACCATACAGAACACCGGTTTAAAAATGTTTTAAAAGATTCGTTACAAAGCCCAAAATTTCTACTCTTATCAATATGTTATTCATAAAATTTCGTCACTAAAATACATATATTGAATACGAATAAAATACAATCTTATATTTTCATGACTCTATTTACATGTGAAAGTTTGGTTACAAATTAGATCAGAATTGTTCAGTGGGAATACCTAGTAGAAACGATGAAAGATATTGGATTAGGTACGGAGATAAAGGTAGTACAGAAAACCAGACGGGGAGAAGTTCCACTTTACGTAAATGTTGATAGTAAGTAGTTTTCATAACAAAATCAGTCTTTCTGCCGTCATTTACATTTACCATTTGGTACCTTTAGCAGTGAGGACTTGAGACATTTGGTTTTATGAAGTACCTGTTAATTTAATTTGAATCCTTTCAGGCAATTTTTACTAATACATAAAAACTTATAGATACTATATACAAGCGAGTAGAAAATATACAAGCGGAGTAAAAAGGGGAGGGGAAGAACTCACAGGGCATCGAAAAATTCGTCCACAGCGCTATCAACGGGAAAAGTGCCCAGAACACTGGCCGCATTGCCACATTGAATGGCAATGCTGATTTGTTGGCTAAAGAAAAGGCCAGCCCTCTGGTCACGTGAGGCGTCGACTAACCGTTTGCTGATTTCACGAAAAACTCGATGAGCACTTCGTCTTTAGTTTTGTTGATATATAAAGTAAGAGATCATAAGCTGCTAACCGTTTTATCTACTTTAAAAATAAAGGAATTGTCCTCAGCAATTCAAATTATATAATATTTGAATTAGTTAGCCATGTGAAAAAGGTCAATAATTTGAACTAGAAAAAAGAAAGGGCCAAGAATTTAACCTTGAGGCGTGCCTATCTTAACTAGAGACCCAGAGGATGTCGCCTCATTAACAATTACATTTAGCTGCCTGTTTGATAAAGTTAAATTGGAAAAGACAAGATCAGCAGCTTTTCCTCTATTTCCGTAGTGGTGTTATTTACAGATCAGTGTATTGTGCTCAATGCAATCAAATGCTTTTGAGAGGTCACAAAAATAATAATTTTATCCTGGAATTTCTTCCAGGATTCCAAAATGTGACCTGCTGACCTACCTTTCGTAAGCTGATGACTATTTAGCATCCAATTTTAAATATAACACCATCTCTTCTAGCACTGTTAATTAGAAAAAATGGTACTACTGTACAATGTATCATTAAGTCAGGCAAGGGAATGGGTAAGAAACTGGTGAAATAGGATTTCTGAACTTTCACTCTTTGTCACATTGAAACGGGGGAAATTAAATGAAATCACTTTTAAACGTCCTGTATTTTTTATCGTAAAGGTCAACATTTCTTACCCAATATGTAAAAAAATAGCGACACAAAACCCAGAGGCCAAAGAGGCTCTAGTCAATCAAGTGACATTCTATCAGCTTCAGTATTTGGCATAACTCATAAATATGATGAAAGTGACAAGTACTATCGAAATTATTATGTAACTAATACTCTGCATTCGGACATTTCCACAGCAAACTCAGAAGTCGTCTTGACCCCTGACTTTAATTCCGCCATTTCTTACCATTCAAGGTCTGAAGGTGTAGTTTTACGCATTTACCTATGTATACGCGTTAAACTACACACACAAATATTTAAAACTGATATCTATGTTTTAAAAAATATTGCTACATCACTAATCGAAATGATATTGATCTTCGAAATGGTGTTTTATCTTATACCTCCTGCGATATAATGGCATAAATATAGGTAAATCCAACAGTAATGCCACAAGGTTTGCACAATTTGGACATGTTGTTTGCGGTACTGATATTAACATGTGGTTTAGTTCACGGACTACCCAGAACAGACACTCTTGTGTCCACAAAGAGCGGTCTGATTAAAGGACTGCCGTATGAAGATGGGTCCACCCAATTTTTAGGAGTACCTTATGCGGTGGTGGATGAAAAAAATCCATTCGGGGTAGGTAAACTTTACTTTTTTTTAGATTTTCTATATCTAATTTATCTTTCGATGTAGAAACTTTTGCTTCTAATTTTTCCTAATGCAAAGCTGCACCGAATATGATTGAAAAATCCTTCCAACATATAATACTCCTCATACGTATCAAGCCAACCAGAAAATAATAATTACTTTGAGTTGGTTGTTTTTGCTCAATAATTGAGTACATTGAATCTGTGACTTCTGTCACTAAATTTATCGATATTAAATAAATTTAACTGTTTCACAGCCACCAAAACCGCATCCTGGCTTTGACGGCATTTTCGAGGCCTACAAGTCTAACGAGTGCCCGCAAGTAAACCACAATGTCGCCACTGGTACCCTCGACTGTCTCAACATGAACATCTATGTGCCAAGAAATGTCGACTCCCAAAAACTCTTGCCAGTGATGGTATGGATCCATGGAGGTGGATTCAACAGAGGCAGTGCTGACAGTGATGGCTTTTCGCCAAAGTTTTTGCTTCAAAAAGACGTCATTCTAGTAGCAATCAACTACAGACTTGGCGCTTACGGCTTCTTATGTTTGGACATCCCTGAAGTACCAGGAAATCAAGGATTCAAAGATCAAGTGTTAGGTCTCAGGTGGATCAAGGAAAATATCGAAGCTTTCGGAGGAAACTCCAAAGAAATAACCGTTTTCGGTCAAAGTGCTGGTGGCATATCTGCCAATCTTCATATTTTCTCTTCATACGAAAAATTATTCGATAGAGTAATCGTTCAGAGTGGAGCTGTTTCAACCCCAATGTGGAAAAAAGGATCTGATCATACGGCACCCATAAAATTAGCGCAAGCATTAGATTTCAATACAACAAACGTATATGAAGCTTTGGAATATCTTTCATCCGTTGATGCACATACAGTTGTAAAAGTAGCTAACGATATAGACAGTAGTTTTGCTTTCCAAGGTAATACTATTGTAACCGCTCCATGCATCGAGAAAGAGTTTGAAGGTGTTGAAAGTTTCATAACAGATCATCCAAGGAATATCGTTTCGTCAAAAGCAAAAACAACTCCCGTTTTGATTGGATACAATGACAACGAAGCTGCTATCATGTTCGAGACGATACCGGACGAATTTTTCCAATTTTTCAATTTTAGAATGCTTTTGGACCTAGGATTTGATTTAAATAACGCTGAGAATGAAGCAGTGGATGTTGTCAGACATTTCTATGTAGGAGATCAGAGAATCAGTAAAGATTTGAAAGAGGAACTTAAAGACTTTGCATTAGATTTCTCTTACAGTTATCCAACCCAACAAACGGCTGACTTGCATTTGGCAAATGGTGCTAGCACTGTATACCGGTACATTTTCTCGTACAGCGGTGGAAGAAATTTGATGAAGACTCAGCTTAACTTGAACATTGAGGGAGCCACTCATACCGACGAGCTTGGATATTTGTTCGATTACGACATTTTTAGAGGCGAAACGTCTCCCGAAGACCAGCTCATGATTGAAAGGATGACAACCATTTGGACCAATTTCGCTAAGTTTGGGTAAGTGTGTAATATTTATTGCTAGCTTTTGTCCCCGATTTCGAACGCGCATATCCCGTTTTATCCTGTCCCCGTAGGAATTTAGGGAAATCCTCTTAGTACTCCACGAAGTGTAGGGAAGCTACATGCCAAAATTTAGCTTTCTAAGAAGAAGAGAAATAATAGTAGTAGTTTCGGCTGTGCGTTGTCTGTCAGTCGTTCATCAGGAACAGAATTTTATAAATATCGATTTTCTCAGCGTAAAGACACTGAATCTTTTCCAATTTAAATAGTGTAAAACGATCTTAAAATTAACATTTTATGGTAAGCGTCATATAAATTTACAATAAAGTTCATTGCCTTTTCCTAAATTTCTCTGCGTAGGTATCCGGACAATAAATTATAAATCGTTTTTCATTACTAGAAAAATTAAGATCAAGATAGATGTCGATTCAGGATAGCTTTATGTCATTATTTCTGTTTTCGGAATTAAGTATGTCAATAAATGTATGTGGTTCAATGACCATTATTGCACGTTTATCTAGAGGTGACCATAGTAACTTAGTACACATTTAAAACTGGCATTTCCTTGCTTGATCCCTGATACACCAAAATGACTTTCAGTGTCACATTTACTGACAACCTTCGACAGTGCAAACTTTGACGTATATCCATTTATTTCTAGAAACCCCACCCCCGAAAAAACGGACCTTCTTCCGTTCAAATGGGAGCCCATTACGAGGACGTCGCAGCCTTACCTGGATATTAACTCAGAGCTTACTCTGGGCTCAAGGCCGGATCACACAAGGATGGCATTTTGGGACCTGTACTTCAAACTCTATGGCACCTATGAGATCTGATCTGAGAGGATCAACACTAACTGATTTTGGCTTAATTTATTTATTGAATAAAAGAATTAAAATTACTGTTGTGGTGTTTTTGTATAAATTATTACAACGAACCCTCTTTTTCGCTTATAAATGCTACTAACACATGTTTACTTTACAAAATACGCGCGTCTCGCTATGCTACGCTCCAAAAGTCTCCAAGCTACGGTCTAGCTCGTTGTCACGTGGGCGTAGTCTCAACTCTTCTTAAACATTTAATAAATGCAGAGTGCAGGTGGACGAGCATTCGAGTACCAGTAAATGGGACATAATCTGATCAGGAGCACCACACTCGCACTGGGTATTGGATGAATTGATGATCCCCCATTTTGCTAAATTATGTTAAACTTACATAAATAAGGAGAGGAGAGAGAGGAGTCCCAATTGTTCACCCGCTCCGAAGGGATCCCGATCACATTCCCAAACAGGGCTTCGATTGGAATCCTCAAGTGAAAAGGAAGCGTGGCCGTCCCCGTCAAACCTGGCGACGCACCGTGTTGGCAAAAGCGACGAGCATCGGAGGCGTGGAGTGAAGTGAAGCGTGAAACTCAAGACCGCTCGCGATGGAGGACTACTGTGGACACCCTCTGCCCCAGCTAGGGGTCATAGGACCTTAAGTAATATAAGGAGATACAGGTTTAGATACCAGTGAGGGCGAAGCTATGATTATTCAATATTTTACCAAATGAGTGAACCTTTTGTTCTTCGTATTACGTGGGTTAGTACCTCCTGAGTGTAGGCGTTTAGCTTGGAATTCAGTTTGTGCATGCCATTGTCTTGTTTGATTCGATACTATCTAAATAGATTGGGTTATTGAAATTGGAAATTGAAGGTATTTGGGTAGGAAAGAGAGGTTGAATTATTCAATTTGCCGTAAGAATTGAAGATGCAACAACGACAACATATATTTTAACTGTAAACAATATACGAATAATACGACTTCAAAAAAAACGTCGTCTCTAATTCTATTAAGTGGATAATCTTGTAAAAAGTCGTTCGATCGATTGAAAGAACATTCAAAATCAGTGGATTTTGACAATTTTTGATGATAGATTAATGAAGAGCTTTGGATATTGACAATGGGACTCTTCAAGAAACGATGAAGAAAGCTTGCATTAAACCTTCATTCGACGATCTACCTTGTGGCTTCAAAAGCTGCATCTTACGCTATTAAGTCACCACTGCAAAACCTTTCGACCACATAG
Source organism: Mamestra brassicae (assembly GCA_905163435.1). Classification (NCBI taxonomy): domain Eukaryota; kingdom Metazoa; phylum Arthropoda; class Insecta; order Lepidoptera; family Noctuidae; genus Mamestra; species Mamestra brassicae. The sequence goes on along the minus strand of LR991013.1, from coordinate 5,119,262 downwards.
GCCAATGATCTGAAAATAAATAAAAAATCATGTCTCAGAACTAACGCGCGTACAAGTTTTAAACCTTAACTAAAATTTCTTACCGATTAGTTTCATATACCGGAAAATTGTAAACTCCGTAAGATTGTAATATTAGATTATAATTTCTCGATATATTATGAAAAAATCGTTTTGTATACAATAAATCCTATCACTAGACTATGGTCGTCACCAGATAAACGTGCAATAACGGTCATTAACCCACATACCTACTTTTATTGACATATTAAATTCCGAAAACAGAAATAATGACATAAAGCTGTCCAGAATCGACATCTATCGTGATCCTTTACTTTTTCTAGTTAAAACAATTCGACCATTTCAGACACTGATCTGCATGGTCCTCATATAACGTATTGTGAATGTGAGGACCATGTAGATTGCTCTATAGATCAGTGTCTGAAATGGTCGAATTGTTTTAACTAGAAAAAGTAAAGGATCACGATAGATGTCGATTCTGGACAGCTTTATGTCATTATTTCTGTTTTCGGAATTTTCATTTCATGTTAGTCTGGCAGTTTGAGTTCTTTATGCGACCTACCCAAATGTCCTTACTTTGGTATTGTTCGTCAAATCGTTGAGCTCCTTAAAGTTCTAAGTTTGAGCTACACGATAACTGACAAATGCTTGCACTGTCCAAAGAGGTCCACTCAAATCTGTGTGGTACTTTCCTCAAAAGACCACTTCAGACATTAACATAGATGGTTCTCATATGATTTGACCAGTACTATTGTATGGACTTTAAAAGAGACTTTGACCTCTGAGTTTGTTTCGGTGTTTCTTCTCAGGGTAGTCAGCTAGGAAACACCACCGGCCACATCTAGTTTCAAAATGACCTAAAAAGATTGACGTGTAAAAGTGTTATGTTAAACCTACTGACAAATAAATATAATTTATCATTTATGATTCATAATTTATTGCCGGGTACCTACGCAGAGAAATTAAGGAAAGAGCAATGAACTTCAAAATTTATCTGGCGTAAAACTTAAACAAAAAAACAAACAAAACAAAAAATAAACTAACATAGTACTTAAGTTTACTAACACAATGAGTCCTTGTTACTTGAATAAAGAAATTAATATACTATTATTCTCTTTATTTATTTTCCGTACATACTAATTACATTTTTAAATATTTCTTAAAAAAACACACGTTAAAAAAACATTTAAAAATATAAAAAGTAGTAGTCCGCCGGTGTCGGGAGCAGAGTCCAAGCTACCGGTGGTTAGGGCTCCAGAGAAAGGAACCTCCTCACAATACGAGCCGTATCGAGGAGTACTGCCTTCTGTATCGGGCCCTTTACCCAACTGCGTAACGCCAGCTTCGACAGATGGTCGTCGGCCATGAGGCCATTGGCCGTAACGACAATCGGCACAATGACAGCCGAGTCCACATTTCACATGTCGACAACCTCGTGTGCTAAGTCGAGATACTTGATTTGCTTCTCTTTCTCAGCCTTCACGAGGTTCTCGTCATGCGGGATAGTAACATCGATTATTTATCATTGTTATATTAGTATTAGAAAGCAGTAACATTCATTGGAGTACCGGAGCTAAGTGTTCGGAGTAGTGAAATTCCATTGTTCGAATTTCACTACTCCGAACACTTCGCACTGGAAACTATGCGAAATATTATTTCTGGATACATTTCCCGGTATTCATAGTCAAAGGGTTATTAACAGATTTCACGTACATTCTGATTAGTTTAGATGAATCGAAAGTGCCCGGAGTTATTTAAAAATCCGAGGATGAAAATATTTTTGAACTGTAACGTGAATTAATTAATATTTTCTGTGTATTGAAAGGCTTTTATTTTGCGTTTGTTTGCCAATATTTTAAAAGCTTTTTAATCTATACTATCTACACTTAATATCATTAATGCGAAAGTTTGGATGGATATACATCCATCCAAACTTTCAGCCGATCTGTCGCGATTGAGTAACAAATAGCATACGCTATTTGTTACTCAATCGCGACAGATCGGCTGAACGGATATTGATGAAATTTGGCACAGTAGTAGATTATAGTCTGGAATATCACATAGGATAGTTTGTGTGTGTGACGTTCGACGGAACTCTCTGAGGATAATTAGGGCTTTTCTGACTTCTGTTTGTTTTGATGGAGGGAAGTGGTACTTAGCACTTAGCCTACCTAGTCTTTACCTACTAAGCCGGACTACAACAGACACAACTATTTTCTTACTGATTATTTCGCTTTTTTATGAATTGTCAATCCATATAAACAAGATGTCACGTGATCACGAAGTGAGCTGTCACTCCATCTTGATTATATGGACTGACAGCTCACTTCGTGATCACTTCACCCAAGCCTTCACTTCGACATGTGTTTTGAATCGACCGACTGTATACATGTCGAAGTGAAGGCTTGGGTGAAGTGATCACGAGGTGAGTTGTCAATCCATATAATCAAAATGGAATGACAGCTCACTTCGTGATCACTTCACCCAAGTCTTCACTTCGACATTTTTACAGAATCGACCGGCTGTAATGCCCTAACAATCTCATTGTGATAACTTAGGTGAAGTGTTCTTGAAGTGAGTTGTCAACCCCTGGCATCAATTGAAACGACAGCCGATCAATTAGGTATGTAAGAGTGAGATCTTAGAAGGAATAAAGCTGCCACTCCAACCTGATTGCATGAATTGACAGCTCACTTCATTTTTACTTACGTACTTATATACTATAGTTCTTCTACCACTCGAATATATGAAAGACCTTCAAATAAATTCAAATGTTCTGTCTCTAATTAATGAAGACTGATGTTATGTCCCTTTTTCGCCGTTTCTATTTTAAGCATACATCCAACATTCCGTGAACAAAGGATGAGAAAAACGTTCCGATTTTTGATAAATGTAATTGATTGGCAACACTAGCCAAGCCTGCCCACACGCATTTCACAATAAAATGTAACAAACTATTAACTGCCACTCCTGAATCAATTTAAATGGAATCTCTTCACTTATTTATGAAATTGTTTGAAATTATGATCAAAGGATAAATTAATATGATATTTTGTAACAGATGCATTCCCGGATGGAATGGGTTGATTAATACAGCGAAATGGATTTCATTACATCACTATTAAACGGAGCGTGGGTTCTTTGTTTAAAAAATATTTTTTGTTAATATAACATTGTTTACTGCTGGCCATGTCTGTTTACTGTATCATTGTTATGTTACCTATATTATTGTTTTTATTTTTACTATTAGTTTGTTACTGTTGTGTTCTCTGTGTCGAATAAAAGTTTTCTATTTTATTCTATTCCATGCTTGGGCTGATTATAGGAATTTAATCCGCTCATCCCAGCCATAGGTACTCAACCTTTTTTCTTCCTGGGCCACATAGTTCTTATACTGTTATCATGATGGGCCACAATAACCTCAGCAATATGAAAATCTCTATATTTAATAGAATACATGAATGGGATTTTTTAAATCAGTGACAAATGTCACTGATTTAAAAAATCATCATTTGAAAAACCCAAGCCTTCACTTCGACATATTTACAGAATCTACTGGCTGTAAACATGTCGAAGTGGCTTGGGTGAAGTGATCACGAGGTGAGCTGTCAATCCATATAATCAAGATGTCACGTGATCACGAAGGGAGCTGTCATTCCATCTTGATTATGTGGATTGACAGCTCACCTCGTGATCAATTCACCCAAGCCTTCACTTCGACATGTTTACAGAATCGACCGGCTGTTTCCTTATTCCCGTCAAGCTTCCTGTCAAGTAGTATAGTAAGTGAATAAAAATTCTAAACCACTTAACATTTTCTGACCACCACAAAAAGCAAATGAATCTCACCCACGCTCCAAGTGCATAAGACCATAACAAACAATTTAATGAAGAAATTCACTGGCGTGGAATAAGAACGAATATTCAGACGAAGTTTTAACTAGGCGAAAAATAATTTTATTAGCGTAGGTAGAACGCTGTGGGGCACAGATTACCGCCCACGTAAGCTAGTGAGATTATTTTGAAACGGCTGGAGAGATCCGAGTTTGAGAGCAACTTTTCTGACGAATCGCGTTCTATCCCGGGTGTGCCAATTTGCGATTTAGGCTTTGACTGTACGTTGTGTTTGTGCCTATTCAGGTTGCGTACCTATTGTTTGAACTGTTATTTGTTGAAGATATATGTCACCGGAAAATGACAAACTCCGTAAGAATATAAAATATCTTGAGAGATTGTAAACTCTCGATAAATTGTCAATTGAACTGTGAAATCACGATTTACAATGTGGAGCACTTATGCACAATAACATATAAGTACATAAATAAACTATGCACTAACAAAAACGTTTTCACTAAAAACACTCAAAGTTAGATTTCACATTTCGAGTGCTATTTGAAATTCATGCAGAGAACGGTCAATCACGCAAAAAAAAAGAAAAAAGTTATCGCCACCGGTCACCCATTCATAAAAGAACGAATGAATGAAATGCAGTAACGCCTTCATTCATTTCGGCCGGCCATTCGTAAAATTGTATTTTTAGAAATGCTACAACCATAGTTGTTGGAAATTTCGTGAAATTGTGGAAAAAATAGGTCATGTATCTGCCGAATGTAGTTTTCAGCTGGTTTATTTCAATTGCGAATTCGGGAAATAATTTTTACTACACTATTTTCTAGTTTAGAAGCAAATTTTCGAAAGAAAAAGAGTTTATTTGCGCAAAGCAAGACGCAGACCATAAAAAACGAATAAAAACATAATTAATGAGTTATGCAATTTAGGATGATATGCGTCACATCCGCACACAGTCATCGCTCAGCATAATGCTGAGACTCGTGTGTGAGATACAGCCACTGTGCGAGTGCCTGCTTTTCAACGATAGCCGACGTTGACTGAATGACGTCAACCGGAGCAGCATAAAAACGAATTAAAACGAAATAAATAAATAAATACGGGTGCAAAAATCAAAATATATAAAATTCTTCCGTTACTGAGTGACTGAGTGACTGACAGATAACGCACAGCCAATACTACTAGTTGGAGAAACCTGAAATTTGGCATGTAGGTTCCTTGGGGAGTATTAAGAGAGGATTTCCCGAAACTCCTACGGAAACTGGAAAAACGGGATATGCACGTACGAAGTCGCTGGCATAAGCTAGTAATAAATAAACGATACAGTAGTTGTATCATATCGTTTAATTTATTTAATACTAGCTGGGTTACATACAGAGTTCAACCTGTATTTATTTTTCTTAGTGTCCATATTTACTCACAAAAAAAAACAGAAATTCTAAAACACGAAACAACCAATCTCATCGGAAAACTAATCAAAAGGTCATTGAGTTGTTACCTTTGCAAATATATATATAATCAGATTATATATAATATAAAATAACGGTTTTAATTTCCATAAGATAGTTGAGCCCACGCAAATTCCTTAAACAGTCTAAATATAGAAATAAGAAGTTATTCTTGGAGAAAGTCTAAAGCTGGGTACTGACTTACGGGCCGTAATGTAACATTCGCAGCGAGCATGTTATGTTACGCCATGTCCTAAAATCCGTGTAAAACAAAACACATACGCATCATGTTCGTGCACGTTTCCACGTACTGACTGCACGAAAGCTCGCTTTGTAACATGTTACGCCTTGTTAAACCGGTCAATACTCACCTTTAGATTGCTTTGTAACTGTTTAACAAAGAAAAACGTCATGATAAGAAATTATAAATATCTTTAGAGAAATATAAGAATCAGTAGCTGATTCCTGGAACTGCGTCCGCGTAGATGTCGACTTCAAACAATGAAGACTGTCATAGGAAGTTCCCCACGCAAATGTTTACGTTATACAATAAATAATAAAATACAATAACAGAATATGTATAATAGAAATAACCTATAATCCAAATTTCAGCTTTCCAAACTCCCTTATTTTATATATTTGCTAGCTTTTGCCCGCGATTTTGGACGCGCATATCATATCCGGGAAGTCTGTGGTTCAACTGCACACGGGGAACGCTAAATGCCTTGCGCGTCCAGTACAATAATGTTTTCAGGATGATGTTGAAACTCCCTCGTTTCTGTAGTGCCTCAGGGATGTTTGCCCAATCGCATACGGATGGTTTCCATGCGATCATCAGGAAAAAGGTGGCATCGCTTGTGAGGAGGATTCGAGGGAGTAGCAATAGCACCCTGAAAGTTGCGAAATCATTGTCCGCATGAAATGCCTCGTAAGTACGTAGTATGACTTATTAATTACTATCCATTTATACATTTTGTTACTAACCCTAGTGCATAAGTTATAGTATATAAGGTGTTTACTAACAAGAATGGTTCCAATGTTGTTCCTCAATGAAATTATTATTATATCCCGTTTTTTCCTGTTCCCGTAGGAATTTCGGGAAATCCTTAGGCTCTTAGTGCTTCCCTACACTCCCCAAGGAGCCTGCATGACATTTCAGCATTCTACGACCTGTAGTTTCGACTGTGCGTAGTCTATCAGTCACTCAGTCACTCTGATTTTTAGACTATTCCGTCCCATGGAGGGCAAAGGCCTCCCTTTCTTGCTTCCATTCTTCCTGGCTCTGGGCTAGTGTGGACCAATCCTGCCGATAGACGTCAATCTCGTTCCATCATGCCATCTACGCTTGGGTCTTCCGCGATATCGCCGGGCAAATTTTTCTAAACTTACTTATTAGTTATAGCTGTGTGTTAATAATTTGACAGCACGGTTGGCGCAGTGGTTGAGCGATTGACTGCTGCGCTGCGTGTCGCGGGTTCGATTCCCGCACGGAACAATTATTTGTATGTCCTACAGATAGTTGTTCCGGGTCTGGGTGTTTGTGTATGTTTGTAAACGCATCCACGATACAGGAGAAATTCTGGGTGTGGGGCAACGTTTAAAAAAATATACATCAGTCAGGACAAACAACTTTATATGCGTAGATAGATAAATAATAACTTTCTTAGAAATTGATGATCTCGGAAAATTGAGTTTTGAAGGAAACATGACAAAACATTACCTGGAACTGGGTAAAGAGGCATTGGTACTATGAAGACTCCGTAGCTCAGGGTCCGGGTGCTAATGGCTTATAATCTTCATATAAAGGCGACCACTGGCAGCACGGTATGGCATTATGTGGCAAAGGATTTTTTTGACCTTATTTCAATGAGTTTAGCACTGACATTATTGTAATTTAATTAAGAATGGGTCGAGACGTCTCGCGTGATGACGCGACTTACCGTGGCATGCCTCGGAACGCGACGTCATCCCCTGGAATGCAACGGAACGTCGTGACATTCTACAAGACGCACGCCGCTGCAATCATTTTAACAAAATACAGTACTATTTTTTGCATTAACACAGTACAATAGTGAGCGGCAGATTGTGCTTGCTTTTGTCTCGACGTGGCATGCCACAAGATGGTGAACACGCCGCGGGATTCACCAGTTACCTGCGGGATGCCACACGATGATACGATATGCCGAAGCGCGCCGTGCCGCGCCACGCCATACCGTCAGTCGGCTCCGGCCCGAGTGTCGATGTCAAAAGAAATCTTGCTAGTTAAATCCCTAGTCTGATCCAGTATTCGGCCTCAGAAATGCTCTGGTGATGCAAACATGAGGTCCTTACGAGAACAGGTAACGGAACATGCGGCGCAAGATGAAAGTAGGACCACCACAAACACAGAAAATCCGAGAAAAAGAAAAAACGCAACGCCCGGTTAGTATTTCATTTGAAACGACTCCTATAACAAATCTGAGAGCCAGTCCACCAATCTTTTAAATCATATTACTTCTATAAACGTGTTTCTTTTTGAGGATACTGCAGAATAGATTTTGATGATTTTTTTTAGTAATATACGCAACGGCAAAGATTGAGGTCATGGAGGCTTCCTCATGACATTAATCTTTGGCTTGGCGGTCAAATATTAAAGTCTTTTCTGTCTCAAAACTAATCTACAGTTTGAAAAAAGCCTCCATTTTAACATTACTTTAATCAAAGTACAACGTCAATCTGCCTTGCCTGTTTGGTCGCTTCCAGTCTAGTCAGGTACAGCATAATACACAGTAACTGAGTAACAAAATACACCTTGGCAAGTTCAAGTGTCAAATCTGGTTTTTGACAACCCTAGCGTTGCTCGTTGCGACGACGAGATTCACAAATGACTGAACAACAGGTAAGGGTTAGGTTGGTACTTTCCAAAGGACGGCAGAGTCTCGGTATATGATGATAATGTGTCTCCCATCCAAGGGGCGACGTCGGCTCGCGATGCTTAACCTTGAAAATCGACCCGTCCGTCTCTTATTATTTTGCTACGAGCTCCCCCAAACCAGAGCACAGTATAATCTCCCAAAATTCAAGCAAACCAAGATGAAATATAAGTAAACATTCCGATAGGATTTTCATTGTTGAAATTCTATCCCGACTTGATGAAATAAGTTCGGAACTTCACTTCATGTAATTTTGACTTCGAAACAGTGGAATTCTGAGACAGTTGTTTCTTCAGTCTAAGTTATCTTCCTTTAAAAGGAAATTTAGTTTAGCCTACTTCGTTCTTGAATGTTGATTCAAATCAAACAAATTACTAAATGTGATGTTAGTAATAAAGTGAAAACATAATATGTGTTCATAGAATATTGTGACAGTTCAACTGTTAAACGTGTTTTTTTTATTAATGTTCAAAATATACCTCAGAGTATCAAATATACATGCTAAAAACCACAGAAGCCTTTGAAGGTTTATGTATATATGGCTAGTGAGTTCGGAATAATTATTTCTAAGACTATTAATTTTACATACTATTAATTCTTTTAAGTACCTAATATAGCACAAATAAAGATGGTAGTGAATTAAACAACCAAACAATATTTTGAAAGGTAAAAATATGATTTCAAAGAGGCAATCTACGTATTTTTAACCTTTTGAACGCCAGAGCATAAACGCATCGGCACCGGCGTGCCCCGACGCCAAGTCAGAAATTTGTCGTATTTTTCTGTCTTCTGTTAAAAACAATGAGGTGTTTTTTGACAGGTCTGTAACTTGAATTTGAACGTTTTTTAGGTACGAGAAAAGGTCTTCTTTTCCTTTCTATCATAATAACCCGTGAGCAAGCTATCTTCTAGAATCGCACATTCCATCAGAAATGTCATCCAAATACAATATAAAAACGAAAAAAACAGAAAAAAAATAGTGTTACTTGAACTCTTTCGATAATATTTTTGAAAAACTCGAAAAGGTTTCAAGTCGTAACTTTCTGAAAGTGTCTTATTAAAAGTAAATAATATCGAAATAAAAACAAAAACGCGGTTTATATCGAAAAACGAACAACACTTAAAAAAAAACAAGTAATAATAAAATTACCGCCTTTCATAACTTCGACAAGCAATAAATTGTTAAAACGATCGTTATAAAACTAATAAAGAATATTGCAAATATAATTTAGGTGGATTCTTTACGATGGCTAACTTTTTTATTAGAAAACAAAAAATATCTTGAAACATTTATTATTTTTCGTGGAAAAGATAGGTAAGGCTAATTGGATATTGCGGAATTTGTTCGAAAGAGTCACCGCGGCCCTGGAACGCAAAGGGCTTTAGAAGGAACACGGATGAGTTTTAGTCAGTAAGAGTCTGACACACCCTTCCGCTCCACCCAGAGCGGAAAAAGTCACTTGATGAATTCCCACACTAAAAAAAATTGCCTTATTAGATGTTTTACTAAAAAAAACATCTGTTTAAAGTTCACTAAAGTAACCGCACACAAATAGGGTATTCTTGACTGGTTTATTAAATTATTTTATAGACGTTATAAAATCTATGATAAAGAGATACTGTAGTGACTTCGAGCCTGTCATATGTCAGTCTAAACGTTTGCATGCAAAAATTAAGCTGTACGCACAACTTCCTTGCCTGTATGTTATTCACGAAGTACAATGCATTAACACCCTGCAATTGCATTTTTTTTCATGCATTTTTTTTTTGCATTGTTATTATTATTTTTGTTTTTTTTTTAATAACATATCAGTAAACATTTGTGTTTCGAACTTTTCAGATAAAATATTTAACGGAAACACGAAAAGTTAACACGTTACGGTTACGTCCTTGTAAAGGACAAAAAAAGGACTTGACAAGGTCAGAAGAATAAAGCTTAATTTTTAGGTAGTCAGATACTTCCCGTAACCCAAACGTGACATTGGCTGAATGCACAAAACGTGCGAAGCCAAAGAAAAAAAAAACTACCCGTAATGACTGTCAAAAATCTACATATGCTTTTCGAGGTAACGAGGAGTCTCGGAATAAATATTGTTAAAATTAACTTGAACTGGAATAAATTCTTATTTTTCTTTCGTACTTAAATTAATTATTTGAGTATCCACGCAGGAACTTCAAACATAGATTGTAATAAATTGATAAAACTCACAATCTTCATTATAAATTTATTAAATTCCTTTAAATTACACGTAACCCAGAATCCTAAAGAAACATGATATTCTTGTTACAATTCGTCGAATTGACAATTTTCTGAGAATACTTGATTAAACTGAAAATGTTAGCAACAGATAACAAATACAGAACCAATAGTCTAGTTAGTTTGCAGAAATTAAACCTGCTAAGCTTGTTCTAAACGGGATAATATTGATTTCAAACGAGGAATACATTAGAAGCATAATTTGTAAAAAAAGCAAGTACAATCCGAATGATAGGACGTCTGAACGTAACACTCAAGAAATTGAAAAAAAACTTTCATAAAAAATCAAGTAGCAAAAATCCTACCAAAATTATTTATATTATTATTTTTCCATGACTTATCACGCCTTCTTGTCCAATAACATCGGCGTCGACTATTCATCATATTGCAGCAGTCAGTCCAAATGACAAACTGTCACCGAAGACAACTTATTAAATTCGGAAACCTCAATCAAAGGTACAATTATAAACGCCTACAAATTCTTCCTGGCACCCAGAGCGACGTACGTGACGGTGCTCCCCCTACGACTTTCTACCCGACCCTCTCTTTCAAACAAGATGGGGATCTCCCCATCTCGCTCTACAGACACCCACTCACACAGACCCATGTAGCTACAGCCCCTGTTTTCAGCCCACATTTCAGTCTTACCCTCGACGGCCTGGTCCGCGCACGACTCCTTTCGACTTCATTCACATAAAATCGGACAATAATTTTCAAATCCGAACACCGACTTCCATTTTCGAGCGCGCGTCAAATATGAACTTTTGACGTTGATTTCAAATTTTTGGAACGAAGACAATAAATTATTCTTCATAGTTTTTTTTTTCGGGATATTTGACCGATTGATTGTATTTAATTGACGCGCGTTTATTTTATTTTTTTATTGCAAGGAGAGTGTTTGTGGCATCAGGTGGCCGACTTTCTGCCAACAACAGGTGAGTCTTTTTAATATTATGTTTTATTTCATAGTTGAGGGAGGACACATTTTACATACTTTATGCCCAAATTATATGTACCTTCGTAATCGTTAGACCGGACATTTTACGTAATTATTAAGATTATTAAAAGAGTACATTTTTTTTTCATCATAAAAAGCTAAGATTTAATACGTCATCTACTAAATGGAATTTAATAAAGAACATTAGAGTGTTGCGACTTGTGACGGATAGGTCGCAATTTTGTTTTTGGTCAATCTTACGCGGCCCAGGTGCGTTTACTATTTTTGTTTTTTTTTCATTGAGCTAAATGTAACTAACGTTACACGAGGCGTATTGTAATTTGGTTACTCAATATATTAAATTATGTAATAAAAAAATAAAAACAATTTATACTGGTAAGAATATAATCCAATCGATTTGACTCGATTAATTAAATTCAATAAAAAATCTATTTTAAAATAATATAAAATCAACTTAAACTTTTGCCAACAAAACTTTGACATTCAAATAAACAGAATATGATTTGAAATACGCGAAAATGAGTCACGTTAAGTGATATTAATGTATACCAATGAAAACTCGTTCACTGAATTCATTTGCACAATTGAATAGATTGTGTTCACCAATGAATAAGCCACGATTATGATTATTGAATTCATTACCAAATCAATCGAATTCGAATTCAATTAAGGGTCCAGTTACTGGATTACGAAGTATTTTATGTTGGCTTATCGATCTGGACTGGAAAAAACGTCGCGATTTCTGCGCATTAAGCCTCGTTGGATACAAGTTTTTCAAAAAATGTGACGGGAATTTCGGATATTTTCTTTGATTCAAAAGTGTTTGTAAAAAAATGTGTCAGGAATTTACGGACACTTTTGCATAAATTTGAGATGAGATAAATGGGAAAAAAGAGTAACCTACATTTAGTACGGCAAGTTTTGAGGATAAATATTTTAACTTAATGTTATAATACAAGAAGACTAAATTTATAAAGGGTTGTGGGAGGGATGGTAGATGGCTGAAAAGGAAATAATTCTGAGGGGACGGCTTCGAGATGTTAGGAAAAGAAGACAATGTTGCGACAACCCCAAAATTAAATGATACAAACGAAGAAGGACCATTATGAAAACAATGGTATTTGCGATCATGAAGGGCTATTCTCGCAACCTGTCAAAATACCTCTAATTTATTAACACCTTAAAAAAACTGATTCACACCCGTACACTTCAACATAAGGTTCAGTTGAAAACCAGCGTCAGGGCACTACGTTGTCCAGCATTTTGCTGAACTAGACCTATTTGGCGCAGTCGCGGGGCCTCTTTTCTTTCTTTCTTTCTTTCTTCCTTCTAATTTCCCGACATTTAGACGAGTTTTCTCTTCTTGTGACTTGAAATTGAACGCTGTTTAGGTCTTATTCTTTGTGTCGCTGGCACGACAGTAGTTTAAATTTGGGTGGCCTAAAACATTGCCACTTTCACGGCATTGTTGGTGGCAGCACACAGGCCAGCTGCATGTTTTAGGGCACAGAGGGCAAGATAGGAGGTGGAGCATTAGTTTGTGACTCGGCTCCACATCCACACCCTCCAGTTGATCCGTCACGGTAGCCACTTTGCGAGGTTCGAATAACACCTTCCTACTTGCGTTCGGAAGCGGTTTAAGGATTTCCAAGTGGACCACGGAAGGTTAGACTCTGTGGAAAGATGTTCGCTTGGTGGTAAATAGTGTATGGGTGTAAGAGAAGTGTCCTGCCACAGTTTACAGCAGGCGTCAGCTGGGTTTCCTGAGAGCGAGACTACCGATTTGAGAAAGCTGTTTAGATACGAGAATTAGTCTTCTGTTATTAGATAATCTAGAAGTAATGTTAAGGATACTAAAGACACAGAGGTATGAGTTAGCTACGTAGTATTTTGTCGGCAAACGTTTTCGGCATTGGGAAGGTACTTAGCTGTTTTCTGATGGAGATCTCAGAGTCCTTAACTACGTGCGGACGGCCATTGTTGAGGTATAAGTCTGTTAATGAATTATAATTTATGATTGCCAATACCAACTGGACTTTTTATTATTCTGCATGAAAGTACACTATCTTTTGCCGGCGACTTCACACGCGCATAACATCCTGTTTTTTCCCGTTCCCGCAGGAATTTCGGGAAATACTCTCTTAGTGCTCCTCTACGGAGTGTGGGAATGCTACATGCCAAATTTCAGCTTTCCACTACCGGTAGTTTAGGCTGGGCGTTGTCTGTCAGTCACTCAGTCAGTCAGTAACGGAAGAATTTTATATACTAGTATATTGATAGGTAAGGCATACGGCAAAGCGCCACCTGTTTTGGACATCACACCTGTACGCACAATAAGTTTTGGAAATACTTTAATTTTGCGTAAAGTTAAGTAGTGGAATTCCCTGCTGGAGCATGTCTTTCCTGGTAGCTACAACCTAGGGGTCTATAACAAGAGTGAATTCTTATCTGGGCAAGTCAGCTACATCGGTGACTATATTATCAGTTATTATCGCATTACACAGATTTCGGCTGGGAATTCCACTGCGTAGCTGTACGGACAATTAAATTATTCTCAAAACGTTTTATGCATATGACTTGTTTGCGATAATGTGGTCCACGATGGGGCACGCTTGCCCGTAACTAAGTTCACTCTTTACTTAAAGACCCCAGGTTGAAGATATCAGAAAAACACAGACTCGACTTGTAATTGTTTTACGAGTAATAAAGGCTATTTTTCTTTACATTTCAACGATTACATATATGCCTAGAATAGATCTGCAATGAATACCTGAAATACAGGTCAAGGGGCAAACAGTAGTGGTTAACTACGCACGGGCTATTTACTGTAAAATACAGTTACAAGTATCAGCAAAAACTCCGGAGCTCAGGGTCAGGCTAAGCCATCACAATAGAGGTCTAACCTTCAATAACTCTCCTTGTTTACTTCTACCCTGGTACCTACAGCTTTGTTGTTGGTTTGTTAGTTTGATACCAGAGCAAATGCATTTACAATCTTAAACTCCTTGACTAGTATTGCATTTTTGTTGGATTGTTTACCAGAAGTTAATGCAGTAACAATCTTAAACTCCTTGACTCTACTGCTACCTTGGTACCCAGCTTAGCACTACTGCATTGTTGTTGGTTTGTTAGTTTGTTACCAGAGCAAATGCATTTACAATCTTAAACTCCTTAACTGTGCTGCTACCCTGGTACCCAAGTTACTACTGCATTGTTGTTGGTTTGTTAGTTTGATTACCAGAATAAATGCACTTACAATGTTGAACTCCTTTAGTAAACTGCGATCTTGGTACCTAAAGCTTAGTACTGCATTTGTAGTTTGTTATATTATCACAGCAAATGCACTTACAATAGTATAACTCCTTGTACCTACTATTACCCTGGTATCTACAGCTTAGTACTGCATTTATAGTTATTTAGATTACAGAACAAATGCACTTACTTACAATCTCAGTTCAAAGTGATAAAGAAATGCTGAAATGGGAGTGTTTCTTGGTTGGAATCAATTTGGATAATGAGAAAAAAATAAGTAAAAATAGTGAATAGATCTCATTTTATAGACAGTACTTTCTTAAAAGTCTTCTACTTCATTCAAAGGGGCAATTCTTGCATATTAAAGGAGCCATCGCATCACAGTCTCAATGTGTCAAATATAACTGCAGATTTTTAAATATTATTATTATTTACTCTTGACTCAAATACCCCCAGGCTGTACCTTTCAGGAAACATAGACTCCGGCAAATTCCACTCCTTTGCTTAATTAGACAAAACTGTTCAATCGTTCAAATTTTGAAATGATAAACAGTTTCAAAAGATTTTTGCATGTTGACAATTTGTTTCCAATGCTTGGAACTTACTCATTTTCAACCGACTTCGAAAAAGGACGAGGTTCTCAATTCGTCGGAACCTTTTCTTTTTTTATGTATGTTCCCCGATTACTCGAAGATGGCTGGACCGATTTTTTTTTTAATTGAAAGGATGGAATTCCCAGGTGGTCCCATGATCATCAAGTCAGGATCGGATGATGGGATCCTGGAGAAATAGAGAGAACTTTTCAAATTTTATAGGCACACTTGAAGCGATTGTTGTAGTTTTTGGAAGAGTACTTTCTCGGAGAGGTTCCATTTCAATTTGGTGAAGATCTGATGAAGAACTTCGGAGATAGGCAACGGAACTCCTCAATAAATGATAGCAAATGGACTGGGATTGCTGAAATCTCATGTCTGTCTATTGTTTACACCGGTTCATAACATAACATCACGCCGGTACGCTGTGAAGGGGTAAGCACATGTGAACCACTAAAAAGTGAAAAAAACTTTCTAGTAGAGAGAGAGAGATAGAGAGTTGCGCACCCGGCTGCGCACTCATTTGCTCGTGTGCTCATTTTCTTGTAGTAGACTCAAAACACACACATCATACGGCATTTCAACTTATGGATCTTCGTTCCTAACGGGGGTCCCTCGACCGCACAATTTTTAAAATGGCCAGATCTTTTTCAATTAAATTTTGCGCTACTCTAACAGGCAGGTTTTGGCAAAATATAATTTCCGATAACGCTATATTTACACACTTGAAACGTGCTTTATTAAAACGATTACAAATGACTTTAAAATCAACAATCACATAAATGTTACGACTTAAAACAAAGCCGATAGTAAATTGAATTTAATTGTTGAATTTATGAACAGTAATGGTACCACACAGTCATTAATGAATTACCGTTAATTGCTCGTTAAATAGCTTTTATTCGTGAACTGTAACTTTTCATGGCGTTTTAATTCAATTAGTATAAAATTGTTTAAAAACTTTGATTATGTCGAATACGGATACGAATTTCTTACGGATGTTCGGAACCCTAAAAATGTTCATAGCCACATATGTATTTCCTTTGACGAGACCCGACCCAGGGCACGGGGATTCTTCCTCAGCAGCCGCTCTTCTCCCTCTGCCTCGATTGAACAAATGGAAGCCGCAGGAGTTGATCTCTGCCAGGGTTGCGGAATTTGTTGGCAGGGTTGCGGAATTTGTTCGAAAGAGTCACCGCGGCCCTGGAACGCAAAGGGCTTTAGAAGGAACACGGATGGGTTTTAGTCAGTAAGAGTCTGGCACGCCCTTCCGCTCCACCAAGAGCGGAAGAAGTCATATGATGACTTCCCATCGTTAAAAAAAAAAGGAGTTGATCTCGAATCACTTTGAATAGTCAAAAATCATGGACAGCAATGATGTACTATGATTGCGTTGCACTGAAACAACTCTTCAATAACTCGACTCAAAGTAAAACATTTGAATGTCAACTAATATCAAAGCAGGTACAGTTAGTTTTTATTATACTTGTGGCACGATATATAGTTCACATATCAATGCTTTGCTTTCAATTTGTGCTGTGGGATGTTGAGTCGTTTATGTGTGCGTATTTCTTCGTAATAATTCAACTCCATCGCCGCAGCCTCGCGTTCATTGACTGGCCGGAATACGGCCAGAAGGTTTTCCTAGAATATAGTAGCCGGTTGAAAGTAAAGTCAAGGTATTTCAGTCTACCTAGCCTAATCCCAGCTATACACCTGCCGGTCGATTCTGTAAACATATCGAAGTGAAAGCTCGGGTGAAGTGATCCCGAGGTGAGCTATCAACCCATATTATCAAGATATCACGTGATCACGAAGTGAGCTGTCAGTAGATCTTGATTATATGGATTGGCAGCTCACCTCGTGATCACTACTCCCAAGCCTTCACTTCGACATGTTTACAGTATCGACCGGCTGTAGTGACTGGCTTCCAGTTTAACCGGAGGCAGCAGAAAACCAGATTTTTAAATATTATTATTATTTACTCTTGACTCAAATACTCCCAGGCTGTACCTTTCAGGAAACATAGACTCCGGCAAATTCCACTGCTTTGCTTAATTAGACAAAACTGTTCAATCGTTCAAATTTGATGATTGAAGGATGGAATTCCCAGGTGGTCCCATGATCATCAAGTCAGGATCTGATGATGGGATCCTGGAGAAATAGAGATAACTTTTCAAATTTTATAGTCACACTAGGAGCGATTTGGGCAGTTTTTGGAAGAGTACTTTCTCGGAGTGGTTCCATTTCAATTTGGTGAAGATCTGACGAAGAACTTCGGAGATAGGCAACGGAACTCCTCAATACATGATAGCAAATGGACTGGGATTGCTGAAATATCATGTCTGTCTATTTTTTACACCAGTTCATAACATAACATCACGCTACGCTGTGAAGGGGTAAGCACATGTGAACCACTAAAAAGTCAAAAAAAAACTTTTTACAAAAAAATACAACCGAATATGGTTGTATTTTTTAAAACACTAAAAAATATAACATTTTGAGTGTTTTTGGTTCTTTTTTCGTTTTTGATACCGACTGCCGAAATTAAAGTTATTTTATACTTTTTAGTGTTTTTTATTTGAAAGTTGGTTGTATTTTTTTGTGTAAATTTTTTTTAACGTATTATTCCGAATCACACCGTACTTGACACAACTCAATGTGACCAATTTCATACCACGAAATTGAATAGGTATAGACTCAAAAATGACGCACCTTAAAATACCGATTATCTGACAGATTGAAGTGATGATGCCTTTGACTTGGCTGCACCTTGTTAAATGATGATTAAAGTTGATTTACCTATTGATTAAAACATAAATAAATATCTGCTTTGTGTAGATAAGCTACCTAAACTTAAATTATACCTAAAATGCAGTGTCTTCGAACTCATAGCAATTATAAATTATTTTTTTATTGTGTAACTGTGTGTACACAATCACACAGGTACTGTAATTTATATACTAATATAATAAAGCTAAATAGTTTGATTGTTTGAACGCGCTAATCTCTGGAATTACCAGTCGGATTTCAAAAATTCTTTCTGTAATTATGATAGCCACATATATAAGGAAGGCTATAAGTTACACGGGAACGAGAAAAAAATACGGGAACGGGAAAAAACGGAATTTGCGCGTACATCGCGGGCGATGTGCTAGTATATAATTAAGCTGAAGAGTTTGTTTGTTTGTTAGAACGCGCTAATCTCTGGAACTGCCAGTCCGATTTCAAAAAATCTTTTTGTATATGATAGCCACATTCATAAGGCAGGCTATAAGTGACTGGTACTACGGGAACTGGAAAATGCGCGTACGAAGTCGCGTTTTAATGTTTCTTATTTTTATTTTGTTTTACGGTCAATGTGCACTTCTTCCACAGAGTTGAATGATGTTACCAATATTTAGATTTCCACGGAGTTCCTTGTTCATTCGCATAGTTATGACTGACTGACTCTTTGGCATTTGAAAAGTGCCTGTAATTAATATATATATGTAGCAGTGTAAATAAAAAACAATTGCCGCAGGTATGACAGATCATCACTTGAGAATGGCTAACCCAAAACCCAAAAGTAGAGTCACTTTATTAATGTAATTCTATTATTTTTACTGAACTGTAAACGATGACGTTCAAAAGTGCCGTTTAATGGCCTAATTGAAATAAACGTTTTGACTTTGACCAATTTGGCTGTTATATTTTTGCATTAATTCAAGTGACAAGTTTGGTATGAGAGATTTGTTTTGGAAAATTTACCTGAAATCAAATGATGGCTGTAATTTTATTTGCAAAGCTAGGCTGAAGTGAAGCTTATTTGGAATAATGTCGTGAATTTGGATAAACCATGGCAAGGAATAAGATACTATATCGATATGTATTGATAGATATCTTCTTTTCGGTATATTTTTAAGAAAATGGAATATACAATTTACTGAAAGGCTTAGGAGCATTCTATTCCATGCGCTCACAATAAAACTCTTCAAGGACTTGGACAAAATGTAGGCCTCGATGAAAAAAAAATATTTGAAATTTTCATTTTAAAGGCATTCTATCAGCGAAAATCAAACTAATGTCAAAAGATCCGAATAATTTGGAATTGAGAAAGTGTCATTGCGCTAGTACTTGTTAATCCAACACATTATTGAAGATTTGATCAATCGTTATCGGTGACAAAATGTCACTTTGTTTCGGGCGCAGTTTAGGACTTAATTATAAATAAAAATAAAAATCTTTTTCAGGCGTCGACGGCCCATAGCGTGTTAGTTTTACCAAAAAATAACTAACAAAACTATGTTAGTAGTAACACAGCACACATGAAAAATGACAAAAACAAAAAATTAAAACACAGCATCCACTTAGAGGAAGATTTATCAAGCCGCATGTCTGACATGTAGCTTGATTAACCTATCCATTGTAGGCCCTTCTAGCCTTTCTGAAAAAACCTTCAGAATGCTATTGCTGCTTCCCCGCACCCTGCGCATCACTGATGCCACTTTTTTGCGCATGGTCGCAAAAAAACCGTCCGTGTGCGCATCAGCGAATATCCCTGACGCACTAAGCCTCAACAGCGCCCTGAAGGCATTGTTGTATTGAATGCGCAGTGCGCTGTCTGCTTGTTGGGTATGATTAGCCCACAGACATTTAAACGTTCAAATTCACGTCGCAATAGCATCTCGGCAACGATCGATATCTAACACATGTCAAAATAGTATAGGGATATTAAGGTACAATTCCGTGCATCGCGGCCGATTGCAGCCGCGGCTGATGCGACATTAGTCAGAGTATGACAATGTATGGCACCGCTTCGCTCGGAAACGGCGCCATACATTCTCTTACTCGGCCTTTTTTCGCACGCGATAGATCGAGCGCAGCTTCGATCGGCCGCGATGTACGGAATTGTACCTTTAGGGGTATTTTTAAACAGCATACGACTGCGATGCGCATGCGAAATATTCCCTTAAATTACAAGAAATGCCTCTCTGTTTGTTACTTCTTCACGCGCAAACGGCTGGACCGATTGAATTTGTTATAGAGATTGTTTGAGTCCCGGGAAAGGACATAGGATACTTTTTATCTCGGGACTATGTTCCCTTGGGATAATTTTCAACAACACGCGGGCAGAGTTGCGGGCAACAGCTAGTTCTATAATAAATTGGAATTTATATTTAGGTATCCCCTTAACCGACAAAGAGGTGGACAGAGAACAAAGTTCACGTTCTTTACCAACTACGCCGGATGTCGGTCAAAGTATTTCTGCTTATGCCTTGGTTTCTTCACTTTCCAAATAGTTTATATGAAGAAACTTTAATTCGAAGACTTTAGAATAGTTCGTAGTATTGAAACGGGCTTGATTATGTCCACAAATAATGTTCACATCGTGTTCATTGAATATGGTATTCGAGTTTGTAGATAGACAAGTGCGAAGCAGTTTTCCACCGAAATAAAAATTATAACGAAGTTTACACAAACGTTTCCCTTCTTTCTCATCCCTCCATAGGAAAGAAAGGAAACAAGGAGGCCAAATAAAAACAGCCACACAGGTGGATCTTCTAGAAATCTAGATTAAGCGATGCTTGACAAGGTCGGTCCGTAGATGGGTGACCATCCATGACACTCTTCCGTGCCGCGGAAAGCACGTTAAACCAAAGCTGCCATTCGAAGATATTTAACAGTCTTTAAGGATAATTAGAAATAAAAAAATCTGACACCAGTCTTGCCAAGAAGTTCCGTGCTATACCATCAAAGTCAAAGTCAAAACGTTTATTTCAATTAGGCCATTAAACGGCCCTTTTGAACGTCATCATTTACAGTTCAGTAAAATAATAATATTACATTAATAAAGCGACTGTACTGTCATCTGATCTTACTGACATCTACTGGGTTAGGGTGTTACTACACCATCGATCAATCATCGATTGATCCCATTGATTGGTGTAGTAGCTTTGGCTGATCGACGGTCACGGGCGATAAACAATAAAATTGATATGTTGTATAAAAAAATGAAGTAGAAACTATATGATCGATGTTGACTAATCCATTCTACCATCGATCGATCGATTGGTGTGGTAACACCCTTATGGAGGTCAGATACTCAAGTGCATCCGGTAACACTGCAAGCTGACCCCAATTGAGTTGGGAAAAGGCTAGCTATTTTGCTCTACTCTTATGACCACAAACCAAACGAGGCAGTTGTCAGTTGTACACAATATATATGAGATGTAACTTGAGTAATGAGTTTAAAAGCAATTATTTACAGTGGCGAGCAGCGCTAAGTTTCTGTTCAACTTAGCTATGTTTAACTTATTGTTTGTTGGGCGTATCGCCAGCTATGTTAAGAGTACTCATTTCATCTCATAAATGTTGAAGAAGGTAAGTAGAACTGAAATAAAAACTGCTTTTAGAGTTCAGAACGTCCACGGCATGAAAGAATCCGGCCAAGTGCAAGGGTTCCGAACGTTTTTTATCTGTTTTATACTTATCAAACGTAGACTTCTATAAGTAAATAACAGGAAAAAATTTGAGTACGACTCGCATTTTGACGGTTTTTTCTTAATCTATATTATATTAGCTTTTGGCCCCGACTTCGCACTCGCATATCCCGTTTTTTCCCGTTTCCGTAGAAATTTTACGAAATCCTCTCTTAGTGCTCCCCTACGGAGTGTAGGGAAGCTACATGCCAAATATCATCTTCCTGTCAGTCACTCAGTCAGTCAGTAACGGAAGAATTTTATATAAATTGATTGATTACCATATATACTTCGAAACCTCATTAAACTAACGTATTTCTATGCTAGATTATCCAAAAAATTAATAACTGAGGGCCCATTCCTACTAATTTTCAAGGAACGTTTGCAACAGATATATGAATACAAAAAAACTTTTAATATTGTTGTACTAACATAGCTTATAAGTTTGTATAATACTAACATAATATGGATCAAGGTCTGAATTCAAGTTTTTTTTTTTTTTTATATATCAGTCGCGTAGTCATAAAAACCTCATTTGTCATACTTTTTTGACAGATTGCCACTGATATGCGAATGCGAAAGTTCCTTAAAAATAGTTGAATTGGCACTCAGATCTAACCTTATAAGGGTAATTTTTAACTGCCGTTGAATGGAAAATCAAAACAAGATTTTAGCCCTAAAAACATAAAAACAATTTGGTTTCTGAATGTCAAAATCAACAAATCTTTTAGTCACAATTGACTGATTGATTGTGTTCAACACATATGGATGTAATCCTCGGATGAATCTGAAATAAATGATTTATTATTATTATTAAATAAAACCCTTCGTTAAAATCACATATTTTTCCACAAACACAATAAACACCTACGTTATTTCTACGAAGCTTTTCAATGTAATGAATGTTTCTGTAGCGAGTACTTTAAAGAAATTCTAAATTCGTTCCAATATTTTACAGTAGAAGGTTCTTTATTAGATTTCTTTTTAGCTCTATTTGTAAATATTTGTTGAAGTATGTTTGTTAAGGGATTGAAATGAAACATTTCGCAAGAATAGTATAGGTAGGTATTTTCTAAAAATATTTTCTAAATTATTATTTCATTTATTTAATTTTCTTTACATATAAATTTAGATTTTTAAATATTTATTTTTATTAAAACAGTTGTAACAAAAAATATACATTTTAAAATATAAAAATTATTATTATTATTAAATTATTATTTGTTTTTGGTTTTCTGGTTAAGGATCTATGGGTCTTTGTAACCTGAAAATTAATGGTTTATTATTATTATAGTATTTATACTAGTTTCTGCCAACGGCTACTCCCTTCATGAAAGCCAGAAATCATCCCAAGGGAACATATTCCCGAGATAAGAAGAAGCCTATGTCCTAATCAAGGATATGGTCTACACGAGAGCCCAGTTTCATACAAATCTGTGGAAGACCATTTTAAAATTCATTTGCAAGAATATGTGACCCATACTAAAAACTAACTAACACGGCCAGGTGCCTACTATGACGTGCTAATGCCATCCAATTCCGACGATGTAAAAGGGATAGTGCTATACGCTATGTATAGCTTCGTCTCTCTCTTGGAGCGGAATCTCGATCGTTTTAAGACTTCATAGAATCCCTGTACAATAAAACTTCTAACAAAGGAGACCCAACTTTTACAGAAAACCAGGTGTAACAACATTCTAAAAAAAGAAGACACAAGTTCAAAAATAGAATTCAAACTTTTTACAAAACTGTACACGGCACTTTGTGGCAAAGGCATTAATTCAGAAAGCCTTTGAAAAAAAAACATAAGCGTCTCGAGTATGGCCTAAGGAAGGCTATTCATTAACAATACTATTGTTCTCGCGTGCTTGCCTGGTGAATGTGCTGCTTGACAAATTAAATCTGTCTTTCTTTTGCCTTTGTCTGGATTAAATGGAGTTTTCTTATTTTCAATTTGAGATAAGATGGCGCCGTTACGCTGATTGAAAGTGGGACATTATAAACATATTAGAGGTTTTCGTACCTTTTCCTTTAAGTATTTTTAAATTAATCACATAAAAGTTAAGATTTTCGTTAAGTAGGCCAAGCGAGGGTCATATATTTTTATGCATTATACAGCGATTAAGATAATTTCGAGGTAGACTAAAATATCAAACATAAGGCTAGCTGTCCACAGAAACGGAGAGGAGAGACGCGGAGCGTAGCTGTGCCAATTCAAACCAATACAATTGCATAAAATCTCTGCTCCACTTCGGTGGACAGGGATTTGAAAACTACATAGTTTAAACACTAATTCAAAACCGGGAGGCGGAGTGGGGAAGCAGAGCTGGGAAGCGAAACAAAACTGGCCGCCCGCTCAAATTACTCGTCACATGAACTCTGCCTAGCTCCAAACAGTCCGCCACTCCGCTCCGCACTAACTCCCTCCGCATCAATGGGCAGACACAGTCCGCAACTCCGCTCCGCTCTGCTGCCTCGCTCCGCGTCAATGGAAAGGCAACCTAACGTTGTTAGTTTTACGTCTTTTCTTAACTACCTACGTTGACGTCCAGCAAGTTAATATTCAGAGGCAAGCCTCTTAGAATGGCTGCCTGCAGGTCCTTTGAAATGAGATAAATTTCCTTGCTACTTCACCAATTTAATTTAATTTAGAAAACTGTTGACGGAATTAGATTATAATTAAATTACAGTACATAGTATACTCTAGGTGCGTCGTCCTCACATATAATAAATTAATTAATGTATACGCCTCTGCGGGCCACCTCGGGTCAGCGGGAGGAGTGAGGTTTTTGACTCCCCCGGCGACGTCGAAGAGCAGCGTGCGCACGGGAACACCACGCGCCACCACCTCGGGTCCGGATGAATGAATGGGGGGCGACGGACGTTCCGAAGTCCGCCGCCCCTAGACCCAATTAGGGGGTCCGGAATAGAGCAGCGTATGCCCTCCTCCGACGCCCGATGCGCCTGCTGCAGGCCGGGAGAGCGGTCGTGATCTCCCTCCCCCTTTCTGCAGCCTACTTCTGCGCCATAACAGTTTCGCAGAAGGAGACCAACGCGTCCCAGGACTCCTCGCCGCCGACCATAGAACGGACTACGGCCGGCAGCGAGAGGTCTGTGCCTACCACAGAGATGAGGGCAAGGCGCGGCTCCTCCCTAGCGGCACACTCTGCCAGCGTTTGCCGCGCCATGTCCTCCCGACAGTCGACGCAGTGGTGACACCAAGAGTTTGCCTATGCTACACAAGAACCTCCCGAAGCGGCCGTGCCCCGAGAGGACCTGCGTCGCACGAAACGACAGGGAGCCGTGCCTTCTCCCGATATGTATCCTGCCTATCCTAACCTATAACCTATGGCGCTCAAACATGGTCTTTAACTGAGGCTCAGAAATCTTAACTCTAGGTTTTCCAAAGAGCGATAGAGTAGTAGAGTAGAGTAGATAGAGAGAGTGTAGCCTTTTAAAAATCAAACTCACCGATCGAATCCGCAACACAATAATACGATTTAGGACAGGCATCGCCGACGTTGGTGACAAGTCTGCGAGGCTGAAATGGGACTGGGCGGGTCACACTTACAGAATTCATCAAGACCGATGGGCCAGGATCGTCACGCAGTGGGTGCCTGAGGACGGGCATCGTAGCCGAGGCAGGCCTAAGAAATACTGGCGTGTTAATTTAGACTCGTCCCAGACGGATTGGCCGGAGATGGCAAAACACAAAGAGCGTTGGAAAGCAATGGGGGAGACCTTTGCCCAGCAGTGGGACAATATAGGTGAGGAGAAAAAAAATAACATTATATGAGTCCTTCTGCTCTGGGCGGAGCGGGGAGGGAGTGTCAGACTCTTACTGACTAAAACTCATCCGTATTCCGTATTTATATGAATTTATATCATACAAGCCTAATTTCTTCAAAACTAGAGTGAACAGGCTTCTTCCGGGTAAGGTAGCTCCATCGTCGACTTTGTCTCTGTCATCTATGACCTAGACTAGAGTCAAGAGCAAACTCATCTGAAATAAAAAAAATATCCGTGTATCGTGATTGCTAATAAACGTTTAAGTTTAATAAAATGTTAAAATATTCAAACGATGCATAAACATTCAAACGACTAACAGCATATTAGGTAGATACTTACATTCATTATGTACACACCTTTTCATAATACCTATTTCACCCCATTATTTAAATAAAGGTACCACTCAAATAATTTTAAGCTAACGAAATTATACAATTATACATACCCAAATTAAATAAATTAGGCATATTTAAAGATGCCTAATTTATTTAATTTGGCGCCTTTCGAGTAACATTAAGTGGCTCTTCAATGATTTATTTAGCCATGGTTCGTTTGAAAGTAACCCTTGTGTTCTGACCTTAGCACAACTCTTAGAGTATTTATTTTATTAATGGAGCTATATTTTCAAACGTATTAAACGAAGAAATATTTTAATTGGGACAGATAAAAAAATGTCAAAATCAACGGGTAAATATATCCAGTTGGTAAGTCTGAAGTTTATTGTTCATAAAAGAATTGATTTCTCTAGCCTGTGGCATATATGAGTTTTAACTTCTAAGTGTCAGTTATTCGGGCTTAGTGCTTCATGTCCTTAATTTTAAGTAAATTAAATACTAAGTATATTCCTATGTTGGAAGTGCCTCCTATCTGACCACCTCATCGCAATAACTGGGTAATACGATTTTTTTTTTTGAGGTGTGGGAAATCATCAAATGACTTCTTCCGCTCTGGGTGGAGCGGAAGGGCGTGTCAGACTCTTACTGACTAAAACCCATCCGTATTCCTTCTTCCTTTGCGTTCCAGGGCCGCAGTGACACTTTCGAACAAATTCTGCAACCCTGGCAGGTGAGTAATACGATACGCCCTGTCAAGACAGGTGAGACAAAAGGAGATGATTTTATTAAAATGATGTCCTCTATTTTTTCCTTTTGGCTTGTTAGAACAGAAAAGTATATCTATTTGCTGGCTAGCTTTTGTAACAGTATAAATAAATTGTCAAATAATAAACCCTGAAACCATTCGTTGAAAAGTCGCGATGTTAGCAGTTAAATTTCCCAAAGTTTCCACCCACTGAATCCAAAATTATAAACCACAGAAACGACAAAGGAAAATGGCGAAAATAAAGTTATTATATACCTGGGTACAGTCACGAACTAAATACTGAAGTAGGTACTTCGTGAAATTCAGCCAAGGTCTTCAGTTTAACCGTTGATTGTATGATTTTGAGGCAGACAGACTTTTTCCAGAAGGATTTCCACAATCTTGCCAAAATGAAGTTGATTTAAAGTGGTTTTTGAGTGTTTGCGACTGCGAGATGAATTCGAACGGTCCCTAAAGGTAGGAGCATACTGTGTTGGGCCGCAACTGGTCGGGCAGGCCGCATTGCTGTGCAAAATGCGTACTTAGCACATCAGTGTACATTCTCATACGCTTGGTATAGCACACTGCTGAGGGGGAGCAGCGGGGCGGGTCGCATCGCACGCACCAAAATAATCCGACCTGCTGCGCTCCAGCATAGTGTACTATAATTCATATAAAATACATACAAGCTATTATTGCGTAGCGCCCAACCCATTGCGGCCCGACTTTACGGCTTTAGAATACGAGAATTGGTTTGTTTGATAATGGTTCGAACCTATCAATCAAATTATACTTTTTGATGTCAGTGATATCATCCAAATTACTAGCCTACAGTAAACGTTTTTGTTGGTAACTGTAGGCAAGTACTGTAATAATTTTAATGTAGCGTAAATCCTGATTATCACGGACTATTTCAGTCTAAAAATACTTTTCGAAGCCTTTCTATTTCCAGCGACTTAGATTCGTATTAATGGTATGGCTTTTCACTGTATTGGGCCGGATTTTCCAGTTTCAGAGAACGTTAAACTCTATTTCTTTCTTAGGTTGTAGTGCTACCAGATTAAGACACAGTTTCGGGAACAGTTCAAACGATATGTCATCAGTTTGAATTTAGTTATAAAAAATAAGACGATTTTTTTTAAGTGAAAACTTCTTTAGGCGCGTTGAGCACTTTTTGGGTGAACAAAAATCATGGAACTCGCGTCATCGTCACCAAACGCTTTCCATGAGCTATATGTATACTGTGTATATATGTGTACTTTTTAGGTGAACAGAAATCATGGAACTCGCGTCGTCGTCACCGAACGCTTTAGCTTAGTTTTCACTTCTATCGGCAGTCCCCAAAGACTGCCCCGAATGTTTTTATTGTATATTCTACGAAACTAAATGGTACTACACATATTTTTAAACACCAAAATACGAATACCTACATTTACATCAGAATGTATTTAACAAAGCCACAAAACAGAACAACAAAATATTTTAATTTAATTTATTCTAAAACATGAACATATTTTCAACTAGCTGTCGCCCGCGTGAATTTCGAAAGTTATCCCAAGGTTAAATAATATCTAATCTACCTGTGTGCCAATTTCATCAAGATCCGTTCCACCTGACGTGATTGAGTACGTAACAAACATCCATTCAAACATCCAAACTTTCGCATTTATAATATAGATTGTAGGTATAGATTATTTCGCCTACTAAAAATCTAATAGATACTACCCGTCAAAATGAATACATTTTTACATCTTCTGTCTACCGACTTCGTTATACAAATCCTGTCTGAGTGAAGTAAACAGCAGACACAGAATAAATTGGACAGTAGTTCAGCTCCGTATAACGAGCGAAAAGGCACGCTCACATAGACACACTTCACGTACAGCGAGTGCAAGCGAACTTGCGACTGGCCGTCTGTTGATTTATCAAATGACGAGGTACAGATATCCAAAGCAAGTATGTGCTAATTATCGTCTTTTTCCAGATATACGAACATGCGATGACATCAAATTCAGAACTATTACATACCATAGAAGTATTGATTATTATGTATTACTATGATTTTATAAGTATAGTTTAACTCGGTGCGATTTCATAAAACATTTTAATCTTGTTGTCAAATGACCCTATTATGGCGTCATCTTAATAGAAAGCGAGCATCGCGCGAAAACACGGTCGAATATCATTTATTGTTCGAAAACCCGAACACGTAGTCGTTTTGCCGAACCCAACCGATCGCGTTAATGTATCAAATCCCGTAGGAATTTCGGGAAATCCCGAATCATAGTGTTCCCCTACACTCCCCAAGGGATCTACATGCCAAATTTCAGCTTTCTACGACCAGTAGTTCTTCACTCAATCACTCAGTAACGGAAGAGTTTTATATATATTGATCGACTAGCTGTGCCCCTCGGGGTCACCCGCGGTTTTCAAATTGATTTTGTTAAAATTTGACGTTCAAAAGTGCCTTTTAATGGTCTAGTTGAAATAAATGAATTGACTTTGACTTTGTTTATCAGATACGAAAATTATCGAAAATTATCCCAAGGGAACATAATCCCGGGATAAAAAACTATCCTATGTCCTTTCCCGGGACTCAAACAGTCTCTATACCAAATTTCATCAAAATCGGTCCAGCTGTTTGCGCGTGAAGAAGTAACAAACATACACACGCACTCACAAACTTCCACCTTTATAATATAAGTGTGATTATAGTGTGATGTGATGTGGCCTAACCTGATGGAGAAATCTGCAAACTTACAATCGTGCATTGATGGGACGTGCAGTACTACAATTTGCGCTCATACAAAACTCAGGCTCTCAGGCACTGCGTTAAAGCTTCTTCTAAACACAAGAATGTTTCAGAAGCACATACCTTTGCTAGCTTAACTGTATATCCGGCCCTGGTTGAATACATGGTCCGGAGCGAGGAGGCTTGGGGAGCGGCCACCTCTTTCTGCGAAGCAGTAATGCTAGCGAAGGAGGAAGCGGGCCGCGCGAGGGAAAGGCAAGGCCTTCGCCCCAACCGCCGCTACAGGAGAAGACGCCCCGGGCGTCTTCTCCTGTAGCCCCGGGCGTCGGGAGTCGCAGGGCGATCCCCGGCCACCGTAGGCGCGGGTCTGCGGATGGCGAGCATTGGGTGGCTCGCTGTCCGATCACCACCAGGCCCGGGTCGATGGCACGTTGTGTTTCACGCGCGCCTCAAAGAGATGTCAGCATAAAAGACGGGGCCCGCTAGGGCCAGAGCCTGCCAGGGTTGCGGAATTTGTTCAAAAGAGTCACCGCGACCCTGGAACGCATAGGGCTTTAGAAGGAACACGCCCATCCGTGTTCCTTTCTTTCTCTTCTTTCTCCTTTTAGTCAGTAAGAGTCTAACACGCCCTTCCGCTTCACCCAGAGCGGAAGAAATCATTTCATGATTTCCCATCCTGAAAAAAAAAAAAAAGCTTAACTGTATGTACGTGTCTATGTGTGTGAAAGGCGCTGTCTTTCTGTATCTACATATCCTGTGGTACAAATCTCAGAGGCAGAGAATCACAAAGTTTAATAAGTCGTAAATAAGTGCGCACTGATATCTGGGGCGGGGTTTCAGTCCCTGGAGTAAAATGGGGCTGTAAATAACTTTTATTGGGTACTTTTGTGTACGTATATGTAGAAGAGAAGTTTTGTATTAGTAAACGTACCAATGCTATGGCGAGAAAGGGGGTGACAACTGAGATGACGGCCAACAGAGAAGTAAGGAGATAGAAGACCAGGGCCCTCCCTAAAAATTGGGACAAGGGATGATGTATGGCTACTGTCTAGCACTTCTCGTCGTCCTTAAACACCATCGTGCTGGGGCTCTTGCCGCAGTAGTGACAGTGGTAGTGTATATTGTATAGGTATTAGTATTTTTTTTTTATAAGTGTATTATATTCTGTATGGGCCATGGTTGCCTGAAATAAAAGAAATAATAATAATATTCTGCGGTAGTCCTGCACCATCCGGGGATTGTCCTAGGCCCTAGGATTATTCCCGTATGAAAGTATACCCTAGGACCTAGGGTATACTTTCATACGGGAATAATCGTCAGTTGGTGTCCCATTCCATTTGAAATTTCTAAAGGGGCCTCTGCAAGTTGGCTTTGGCCCCTCATACGCCTACCCAAGGACCGCCCCTACTCCAGGGTCCCGAGATTGTCAAAGACATAAAAATAATAAAAATAGTGACAGTCTTTCATCACGGTCACTGCTCGCCTGGGTACTCACGACGGAGACAGTGAATCTTACTGTTTTCATCAACCTTGTAGAACCCAAGTACTGCTAGCTTAACCTTCTGCTTCTTGTACTTGAGCTTCTCGGAGGTGGAGTAATTATACCAGGTGGAGCGTGGATTTCTTATGGATATTGTAGTCTATAGGGTGCCAGCATCTTTCAGCTGTTTACTAGTGAAGATCAACCTCTGCTGGTCTGAAAGGATTCCTTCCTTATCCGGATCCTCCATATCTTGGCTTTCACATTTTCGATGGTATCCAAGGCTCGACCTCAAGAGTGAAGATCTTACCCCTGAGAGATTCGACAAAAATCTGTATCTTGGTTCACCTTACGCCGACACCATGTCACTTGGAAAAAATGTAGCTGTATGAATGATAGCAGTAAACTGTAGAGTATATTGAGAAACAGCTTTGTTGGGAAATCTTCATCATTTTAGCCGGAAGACGTCCACTGCTGGACATACGCCTCCCCCAAGAGTCACCACATCGACCGGCACTGCATGTTTCACTAGGTCATCGGTCCACCTTGGGGGAGGCCTTCCAACGCTTCGAATACTATCACTTGCGTTGCAATTTTAAACTTTAAATGTTGACGTTTAAAAGAGCCTTTTAATGGTCTACTTGAAGTAAATTAACTGACTGTGAATTTGACTTTGCAATCATCATCGGTTTCCAATCTTAGCGATGTAGCTAAATACCAGCATTTTACATGGAGTAGCCACTCCATGTAAAATTTATTTTTCCTTCAAAAGCTACTCATTAAATAAATTTCCATCAATGAATCAATGAAACCTTACACCAACCCCAATTAGGTTAGTCTTCATCACTCCTCCAGTATAATTACAACTGAATTATGATCCAAAACTACAGCCCACTCTGATCTTTAAACACTAAGCAATAAGACTCATAATTGTATAGTACGGATTAGCCTGGATTAATGCGTCGGCAGCAGAAACCTTGCAAAATGACGTCAATAGATAATCGATTTTAAAAACCCGAACACAGAACCTTCTGTTTTTTTGCAGTCGGTTAGAAGGACCATTGAATGCCATTGCGGGTATACAAATATTGGGCAGAGCCGGTTGTAAAGATTCTTAAGCGGCCAGTCGCTCCTCAATCGATCAAGAACTTTGTTTGTCTTAGAAATCATATTTCTTCGAGTGGCTTTCGATATCTTTCTTTTTTCACATTTTCTTCTGTAGCAATAATTATTTTAAATCAAGAATAAACAAGCTTTTTTTTGAGATTTTGTGACTTTTCAATTTTCGTCTTAGATTTTTAAACAGACAATATAGAGCTATGCGGTACAGAGAGTAAAGTCCCGCACACCTCCACAAGGGAGGATCCTCCGACCAGACGGTTGTTTTGTCTGGTGGGCAGTTGCCCGATACTTGATATTCGGACTGTTGTACATGTTCAAATCGCATAGAGAACTTTGCATGCGAAATGCAGGATTTTGTTGGTAGTTCGTCGCTGACAGGAGAAATGGCGTTGTGGCTCTTTTTGTTGCCGTAAAATTTCGCTTCTTAGTTTTTCATGTGGCGGCATTGATGCCGCTACAATTTTAAATTAATATCATCCTGCTGCAGATTGCGGACGTAATACGTTCTTTTTAAGCTATTTATCTGGCAGCCAATATGCGAATATGAGGCAATCATTTTGGGACTTTCGACAATCATCACCGCTGATAAAATATAATTTCGACCAGGCCCTTAACATTTTCCTCATTCATGTAAATATGCTCGCTCACCTGGAGCCTTTAATGTAACATTTCAGTGCATTCCGCGTGTATTATAAAAGTAAATTAATGCACCCTTCAAAAACTGGTAATTGTTGGCAATACCGAAGGAAAGAGAGAACGAAGTCGGTCGCCAACACGATGGCCGGACAAAGTGAAAGAAGTCCTCAAGCAAATTCCAGCAGGTGGTGATAGCAACTTTGGACCGGAATCGATGGAAACAGATTGTCCGCTTAAAGGGGTCCATCAGTGACCACGATCCTCAGTAATACCGACTGAAGAAGAGAGAGTAATACTAGATTCATTAATTTATGTACAAGTTGTATCAAAATGTTACACATTTTATTATCAAGTTCCGCACTGTAATGCTCGGTTCTGTTCCCTCACCAATGTAATTCTCGACTCTGTAACGTTACATTATAGGCGAATGCTCCAGGTGACCCACACACAAGTAGAACGCTGGTGGGCCTCGGCACCAGGCTGCAGGCAGTCCAAGGAGACTATGCCATTCCTAGACAGGAAACTTACCAAGCGCCTTCTGCGACTGGATAGAGGCAGCCTACGAATGGTGGCGGGGACCATCATCGGACACTGCTCACTGAATAAACATTTCCACACGGACAGTCCTCTGTGCAGAGCATGCATGGAGGAGGAGGAAACGGTATCACACGTGCTCCTTGAGTGCACAGGCGTCGCTGAGATACGGGGACAAACAATAGGGACATCGAATTCACTCACAGACATCCTGAACTCTTTAAGGAGACTGATCTGCTTCTGAAGGAAGGTTGGCTGGTTGGCATGACGGCCGCCATGGCTCACGCACAGTGGTCCAACATCAGGACTGAGTGTGGAAACCATACCCCAATAGATAGATAGAAAGATGCTCTAGGTGAGAAACTAAGTTCAGTTCAGTACCTAGGTACTGCGGTAAGTCTCTAAAATAAACTAAGAATTGAACCAGCAATTGTTACAAAAGTGTAGAATATTTTTTTTTGGACTGTTAATGTTGTTATCTTAACAAAAACTAGCCTCGAAAGGCCAAGTCATTTATGTCGCCAACTCCTTTTTTACCCGGGCAGACACGCAGTGAAAGGCTAGTATTTTATAATATCAGTAAGTGTAGGTATATTTTTACCAACCTTATCTTTAGAATAGACCATCTATTTCGTTATTTTCGTCTTCATTTTGTGAGAGCAACCAAGAATACACTTTATTTTGGAACGTTATATTTAATCCTTGCAAATTGTTGGCCTCGAGGCAAAAACGAGGTTTCAGCATTAAAAAGGTACTATATTATGAAGAAGTGAGCTATTTTTGGGTTTAAGGAAATTAAGTGAGAAATAATTAAAAGAGGTAAGCTCTTTGTGAGCTCACCAAGGAAGTATTAACATCATGTACTATGTTTTTCGACCGCTAAGTAGCGTCGTTGTGTGCTCGTTTAATGCCCGGTTTCTGAGGTACTTTATTCATTTATTTAAACTTAATGTACTTTAGTGGTACATGGGCGGACTTAATGGTATATGTCTGCTAACGCTATGTTTCTCAACGCCATTGGTTGGTTAGTGATTAACGTATGGATGAACGAGTGATAAAGTCCCTCAGAAACCGGACATATGTAAGTGGTCTTCGCTTAGGTTATCTTTTTTAATTTAAAAATGTACTATTGCTATCGAAGTAGGTCGTAAATGCTTTTGAAATAAATATATACTTCTTTCTGTAAGCAAACATTTCTGGCTGACAGTCAATTCGAAATTCAAAACATAATTCCTGCTTTATATATTGAACGACTGATGGGTACTTCCTTTTTGAGATATTTTATAAAAATAATACTAGCTGGCCCGGCAAACGTTGTTTTGCCATATAAATTATTTCTAGTAATAATTAAAGTAATAATATCGCTATTAAAAAATATGGGAAGGTGGTAGAAGGGTGAAAATTTTGGGTTGTATGTATTTTTAATGCCATACCGTAAAAAAAAGTCCAAAAATAAAAATAAAAGTTTTTGGGTTGGACCACCCTTATCACTCAGGGGTATGAAATATAATTTACGTCCTATTCTCAGATCTACTGAATATACATACAAAATTTCATAAGAATCGGTCAAGCCGTTTCGGAGGAGTTTGATTTCAAACACTGGGACACGAGAATTTTATATATTAGATAGAAGACGTACATTAAAAAAAGTCTAAACAACAAAACGAATGCCTTGACGTTTTCAAACGCATTATCGGCTGAATGGGTCATGTAGGTATCAATTACGTCGTCAGTACAATCTGTAAGCTGTTTCTACTAAGCACAGTAGGTACACAAGTATATCTTAACTCGATACAGCGCAAGCCAGGTGAGAGGTAATAGCGCAATAAAAAACAACAGCCTTCCCGGCCCGGTATAACGATACAACGACTTTATCGGGAAATTTACCGGAACTTTTCAAAAACGACTTGAGAGTTCAGAAGTAAATCGATCGGGTGTTTTTTTTTTTAATTCTTATAAACTAAACCTTGAATAGTTATATATAGATGACTAGGTCCAGCTAGCGGGTTCGCCCACGTCTGAAGGGGCGACCAGCCCGCCAGCTCAACGCGGCTCAAAGGGTCATGGCCATCCGGCTGGCTCGGGGATACCGCACGGTCTCCGGCGAGGCGGCGAGCCTCCTTGCCGGATTACCGCCATGGGATCTGGAGGCGAGAGCCCTCGCGCACGTTTATGCGTGGCGCGTGGAGGTGCTTCGCCGGGGCGAAACTCCGCTGCCACGGCAAATTGCATCGCGGCGGACGGAGCTCCGGCAGGATACTATGGCGGTATGGAGACTGCGACTATCGCAGCCCAGCGCTGGGCACGCCACAATTGCGGCGGTAAGGCCCCTCTTTGAGGAGTGGCTGGAGAGGCGCCACGGCATCCTCACCTTCCGCCTGACGCAGGTACTTACCGGACACGGCTGTTTCGGGAGGTACCTGTTTCGGATTAAGCGGGAGGACACGCCCGGGTGTCAGCACTGTGAGGATCGCCCGGAGGACACGGTGGAGCATACGGTGGAGGTCTGCCCTGCTTGGGCTGAGCACCGCCGTGTCCTCGTCGAGGCGATCGGCGGCGGCAACCTCTCGCGTCCGGCCCTGGTTGAATCCATGGTCCGGAGCGAGGAGGCTTGGGAAGCGGTCACCTCCTTCTGCGAAGCAGTAATGCTAGCGAAGGAGGAGGCGGGCCGCGCGAGGGAAAGGCAAGGCCTTCGTCCCAACCGCCGCTACAGA
Organism: Mamestra brassicae; assembly: GCA_905163435.1. NCBI lineage: Eukaryota > Metazoa > Arthropoda > Insecta > Lepidoptera > Noctuidae > Mamestra > Mamestra brassicae. Next base: position 5,083,407 of record LR991013.1, on the reverse strand, counting down.
AGAAGACGCCCCGGGCGTCGGGAGTCGCAGGGCGATCCCCGGCCACCGTAGGCGCGGGCCTGCGGACGGCGAGCGTTGGGTGGCTCGCTGTCCGATCACCACCAGGCCCGGGTCGATGGCGCGTTGTGTTTCACGCGCGCCTCAAAGAGATGTCAGCAAAGAGGACGGGGCCCGCTAGGGCCAGAGCCTGCCAGGGTTGCGGAATTTGTTCGAAAGAGTCACCGCGGCCCTGGAACGCAAAGGGCTTTAGAAGGAACACGGATGGGTTTTAGTCAGTAAGAGTCTGACACGCCCTTCCGCTCCACCCAGAGCGGAAGAAGTCATTTTGATGATTTCCCATCCTTAAAAAAAAAAAAAAAAAAAAGGGTTCGCCCACGTGAAATTTGAAAATTATACCAAGAGAGTATACTACCGGAATGAAAAGTATTCTATGTCCTATTCGGGGACATGGTCTACTCGTGTGCCAAGTTTTATCCAAATCCCTTCAGCCGTTACGACGTGAAAATGTAACAGACAGACAGAGTTGTTTTTACATATATCTAATTGTCATCTTTGAAGCTTTATAACGTCGCTGATGAAGATATTCAAAGAATCTTTCCTAATTGATAACTAAAGCTCATAAGTATTACATAAAGTATCTGTAAAGGTGTTATAATAATGAATGAATAAATAAATAAATAATAAATAAATAATAATAATTATGCAAATAAAAAAAAATGCATATTTCCTATTGCTTACACTTACTTATCTTTACACCAGAACCTAAACACCCTATGCCAATGTAGATTTAGGTACACCAAACATGAATAAACCCCTTCCTTTAAAAAAAAAACATATTTTCCCAGTCACAAAGTTAACACTACCATATTTTTACGAGTATGCTCGCCATTCTTTAAATATAAAATTGTTATCCAAAAGAATTTTGTAAGGAAACCCTGAAAAGATTGTCCAGGGGTCGGCCATATTCGTCCCGGGTCGATTGAATCGGAATTTATTGTCAACATAAGGAGAATATTTTGTGAAGAATTTAAGGTTCGTTGAAAAAGTCCGATATTATAATCCGTTGTGGGTGGAAACTAATTTCCGTTGGTTTGCGTGTGGGCGTGTGGTTGGCTTCGATTTTAGCTTATGATTAGTTTTTTACGCTTTACTAAAAATATTATAGGTTACCTTTTTTGCGGTAACTTGCAATCAAGTTACCGCAAAAAAGAGATTTTTAGATTGTCACTAAGGTTTTTGAATATCTACACTTATAATATTAAAAAGAGGAAAAATTTGTATTTTTGTGTGTGTTTTGCCGATTTCAAAAATTCCTTTACCATTGGAAAGCTACATTATCAGCGAGTAACATAGGCTATATTTTATCCCCGTATTCCCACGGGAACGGGAACTACGCGGGTGAAACCGCGTGACGTCCGCTAGTGAGTTATCAAAAGCTGTGATTAGTTGAATGAATTTTCAGCAGCCAATCAGATTACTGAACGTCGATTTATTTTCTTTCCAGAAACCTTACCTATATTCGTTTTGTACTCAAGTAATATAACATTACGCCTGTTCTCTCTGAAATGTAAGGTTCATAGATAAGCACAGCTATTGATCACCAAAATAATATAGTTGTTAAAATGTATCTATAACAGTGCGAATCTAGATGAAACAGCCGGTCGTTTCTGTAAACATGTCGAAGTGAAGGCTTGGGAAAAGTGATCACGAGGTGAGCTGTCAATTCATCTAATCAAGATGGAATGACAGTTTACTTCGTGATCACGTGACATCTTGATTATATGGATTCACAGCTCACCTCGTGATCACTTCACCCAAGCTTTCACTTCGACATGTTTACAGTGAAGTAGTCTGAAAAACGTTGTTTCACAGCTTATATTACAAGGTGACTTTTAAATCACGGATTAAAATCGTGAAAATAAGGGACCAACACTAAAATCAGTTCCATGAGTACATTTTTTCGAGTTTGGAAACATAAATGTATTGAACAGCTGACTTTTAAGAGTTGATCCCATAGCAAAACTTAAACATCTATAGTCATGAAGTTGTATTATCAATTCATTTGCAATCTCACAGAGTGCGCTCTTTTTAAACCCTTGTAACATGTCCAATGAACAAATAGTCACACTGAATAGCTATTCCTACCACCTTGTGGAAAACAGGAGTGTAGTGTCTTATTCTGGAGAGACAAGGCCTACGCCCTAACCACCGCAACAGAAAAAGAAGCCCCGGGCGTCGGAAGTCGCAGGGCGATCCCCGGCCACCGTAGGGCGCGGGCCAACGGACGGCGAGCGTTGGGTGGCTCGCTGTCCGATCACAACCAAGCCCGTGTCGATGGCGCGTTGTGTTCCACGCGCGCTTCTAAGAGATGTCAGCATAGAAGGCCCGCTAGGGGCCAGGGTTGCCGAATTTGTTCGAAAGAGTCACCGCGGCCCTGGAACGCAAAGGGCTTTAGAAGGAACACGAATGGTTTTAGTCAGTAAGAGTCTGACACGACCTTCCGCTCCGCCCAGAGCGGAAGAAGTCATTTTATGATGTCACATCCTTAATAAAAAAGTGTTTTATTCTATCATCATAGTTTTCCTTTCATTCTTTCTCTAATCACCACTCAACAAGTTCTCGTCTTGACGCAGACGTTCTCATAATCCTGTATAGTCCCCACTTAGTGTAGGTTGTTCTAAGTAAACATCAACTTAGATAAGGAGCCAGCCCGAAGCAAACGGCAGCGACTATTTAAATGGATTATGCCATGTTATGGGTTGGAGCAAAAGGTCAAGTCTGAAAGGGCACACAGCTAACATTACACCCATACAAAACTATTATCTCGTGTCGTTTGTCTGTTCATGTGGGTGTACTGTGCTTTTGTCCACCTCTGCGCAACAATAGGGTACTTCACGTCACGCATGTTTTCAACGTATCGTCTTAATTTTTTGTTATTGTGAAAAAAAGAAAAAATACGTGTCATATTTTTTGGAAATCTATCTGACGGTCGAATTAGATTTTTTTAGTAAAATACCCTATTTGGATGAAAAAGGCGTGGCCTTATGACCCTACTAAATTATACATTGAAATTGCAAAAAAAAAACAACTTCTCCATACATTTATGTGAGCATCACTGGAGAAAATGTTCTGAAAAGGTGATTTTTTTTTCGCGATTTCGTGGTTGGTCCCATAGAAAAAATTTGTTCATAATGATGAGTACAAAGACCCCTTAAGAAGTATTGCGTTTATTCTGTTACACGTTGTTTAAAGCTGAAGAGTTTGTTTGTTTGAACGCGCTTATCTCTGGAACTACCAGTCGGAATTGGACAATTCATTTTGTAAATGATAGCAACATTCATGAGGAATGTTATAGGCTGCGTATACGGTCACGGGAAATACCTACGCGAACGGGAAGAAATGGGATATGCGCGTACGAAGTCGAGGGCAAAAGGCCAGTGTATGTATATTTTGGTAGTCAATTCCTTTTAGGCACTCGGGCTTTGTATTACATTATTTGGTGTTTGTTGTGGGTAAGTGTGGTGTAACGTTACGACATAATTTAATATTTCTAAATCTCAACCTCACACAGTGATAGTGGTCATAATAAACTTTGTAAATTATGGTTTTTCTGTCTCATCCTACGTCGTGGCGATACTTAGCAGGGTCTTCGTAATAAAGACTGAAAACACACGGGGAAAGTTTATGAGCGTACATGCCGCGATAACTTCGTGGTGTGGCTTAGGGTGTTACCACACCAATCAATCGATCGTCGATCGATGGTAAAATGAATAAGTCGACGTCGATTGACAGTTTCTATTTGTTTTTTCGATCAGCCAAAGCTAACACACCAATTGATCAACGTCATCAAAAAGAAGACGATACAGTGCGTTGAAATCACGCGTGACGTCACTACGTTGGTACATTCTTTACCAACGACGTGACGTCACGCGTGTGTCTTAATTTTTTGTTTACATGAAAAAAAATACGTGTCCAATATTTATTGGAAATCTATCTGACGGGCTAATTAGTTTTTTTCAGTAAAATACACTATTTTAATACCTAGATGGTGATAAGAAACTGTTTTCCACGAATGTTGCTATGTATGGTTATGGTAGTTAAACTCAACTAACTTTAAATGTTACTAATAATGTACGGGGTTAAGCGGATTAACTTAGTTCGTGTTTGTAGCACTTGACGCTTGCGTCCCTATGCATAAACTTATATGTCTTATCTTGTAAGTAACTTGGCGTTATAATAATAATAATTATTATTATTTAAATCGAACACACGTGATTCATATTTTTGTTAGTAAAACTTATAAAACTAGGTTAGTAGCACATCTTATCATAACAAAAAAATACAAAATAACAAAACCATTTAGCTAATTCAAAAACCTGTTACAAATTCCGCCTCCCGCCGCACCAGACCCGCAGCTGTACATACGGGTCCAGTGCTCCAGGATTGGGCAATCAGGCTTGTTCACTATCACCTTTAGAATGCTGTTGGTGCTGCCCCGAATCCTTTGCATCAGAGATGCTGTTCTTTTTCGCATAATAGCTTGAAAGCTGTCTGTCTTTGCTTCAGCAAACATGCCCGATGCGCTACAGAAACGCGGCAGCCCCAACAGCACCCTAAAAGCATTATTATACTGTATGCGAAGAACGTTGTAGGCCCTCTGCGTATGCCTAACCCACAGGCTGCACGTGTAGAAGGACTGGCAAAACGCCTTGAACAGAGTGAGCTTCACTTCTCTTATAGTCTGGTGCTGGCTCACTAAGTGTTTAAAACCTACGCCACTAATCCTTCTAACTCCTCTCCTAATTCATACTCTCTTATTTTATTTACGCGCTCGGCATCGCACGGATGCAAATTACAAACCGAAGACTTAATTGTTTATCGCTCTTTCTATCATGCATCTATTATACATAGCATCTCTCAGCGGTTAGACATTTTTCCTGCTCATTGTTGGAATTACAGAGAGTGACAGTTAGTGTATTGTCCTCTATATAACTTGAGCTGGCACACGGAGCCGTTACTTGGGATTGTTCAATCATGGACGCGAGTAGGTCTGTGATGAGGGGCGTCTCTGGGTGTCGCATTGTATGACTAGGTACCTTGTAGGTTACCTTGGGTTCTGCCTGTAAAAATAATTGTATGTGTAAATGAATAAATAAATAAAATAAATAAATTATTCAAAACTGTATCGAAAACGATTCAGTGATTTAGAAGAAATAAGCGGAGAACCTGACAGGTGACTTTGTTAAATATTATTTAGAGAAATGTTTAAGTCGGATGGAATGTTTATTTATCAATCACGGCTAAACAGATGTGTATGCAACCTGGGACACGGGTAGACCATTACCTGGTCATTTTATGCCCGTAGTACGTAGTACGGTAGGCGCCTGATAAATTTGCAAAGAAGTACATTGCCCTTTCCCTAATATCTCTAAGAGGGTACCTGAACACTATATTATTAATCTTTTTATGTTTTAGAAAATGTAAAGGGTCACACTATATGTCGATTCAGGACAGCTTTGTGTCTTTATTTCTGTTTAGGTAATTAAGAAGGTTAATAAATGTAGACGGGTCAACGACCGTTATTGCAAATTTAGCTGGTGTCTACCATAGTGACTTTATAAGTAAAGAAGATCATCCAAACTCTAGTGTGGAGCGATGGTTTTCACATAGTGACTGGAAGCAGCTGCATGATTTGCCGAGAATCGAGATGAATGGCGCGCGATTAGAGTGACTTATGTCCAGCCGTGGAGTGCTGTAGTCTGATGAAAATGGTATAATTCTATAGAATTATGTTAAACATGGGGCTGAACTTTTTTAACAATAAGATGCACAATAACATTTCCACACCTATCGATGGCTACACGATAAACTCTGAATTATATATTCTGTTTTGCGCCCGTCAGTACGATGAAAACTTAATTCTTTATTCGTATTGCATTACAATTTAATAAAAAAAAAAATTCATAATTTATGGAAAATTTTATAACAGGTGGTAAACTTCAGACTACAAGAATATCGACCCACGTGTATTGCGTTCAATATAGAGAAAAAAATATGTGTAGAGGTACCTAATGTGTTGGATTGCAATAGGGTATTTTAATGGATTTTTTATTACATTTCTCAGCCTAAAGAAAACAAAAGACGAACTTTAAAACTTGTTTAGAAATCTTCAAAAATAACGGTTTTTTTTATCTATGATAAACAGAGTCGGCACTAATTGCTTGTGACGTAACTCGCAAGTAATGCTATAGTGAAACTTTTTTTTTTTGAGACGTGGGTTTGCTCTTGACCTCGATCACGCGACACGCGATGGCTGATGTCTATCATGGAGCGAGCGTGCCCCGAAGATACCTGTTCACTCTGGCTTTGAAGGTAGACGGGTTATATTTGGAAATGAACGCAGAAACTGACAAATAATTCCAGAATTTTGGCTGTGCGCATAATAAATGTGGAGGAGAAGCGCTGAGAACGACTAGTCGGGATATCGACCAGTAGTGCGTCTGATATTCCGGTAGTAGAATGGCGATGATGGGGTACCATCCGAACAACGTTTTGATTGACAATGTTCCACCGATTTTATTACATTCTTATTACTTATGATACCAACATTTTTCAAATAAGTTAAATTCGTGTAGATTTTTTTACAGTAGTCAAACACAATTCAGTACTCTCTTGTTGATAAATAACAATACACTTTCAGAGTCGTGGTCGCAATTTCAGAAACTATTGCTTCATCTCAAGTCATGTAGACACTTCTCAACTAATTAAACAAAATACAATATGAACTCAACAATATACAACACTTGAAACTTAGTTCGTCTTGAAGAAATTTAACTTTATCAAACAAAAGTTCGTCTGAATGAAACTAATTATGATTCCATTGCTTCCGTATATTTGCTACTTGTTTGCGATTAAGTGAGCAAATATTTTAGGTTTTAAGTCTTCAGAAATTGAGGCAAGAGTTCATTCGATAAATGTTTGGACCTGAGATTGGCTTGCCGAAACAAAGAGCCGGTTTTCCTAGAAGTAGGAAACTCTTTGCTATAGTTAATATAAAAATAAGATTTTGACTAAAATGTATGGAGGCATAGATGTTGAAACGCTATGCAGGATGTTCCAGAAGTGGTTGGTAAGTGTGATGTTTGCCAGGGTTGTGGAATTTATTCGAAAGAGTCACCGCGGCCCTGGAACGCAAAGGGCTTTAGAAGGAACACGGATGGGTTTTAGTCAGTAAGAGTCTGACACTCCCTTCCGCTCCACCCAGAGCGGAAGAAGTCATTTGATGATTTCCCATCCTTAAAAAAGGGTGATGTTAGGTAGATGATATATATTAAAGAAAAAACATATGACTTTTTTCGAAACAAATCGACAGAAAAAAAACGACAAAACCTTCCGAAAAAATTACTTTTCAAGCAGTCTCATGCAGTTGGTGACTTCAAATCTATGATTGTACTAAAGTAAATGCCACCAGCTGTAACAAAGTAAGGACTTGAAAAGTAATTTTTTCAAGTCCCTACTTCAATTTTTTATTTTGCTTTTTCTTCCTTCTCCACCACGTACTTCTTAAACAAAGTCAAAGTCAAAATGTTTATTTCAATTAGGCCATTAAACGGCACTTTTGAACGTCATCGTTTAGAGTTCAGTAAAATAATAATGTTACATAAATAAAGTGACTCTACTGTCCTGAACATCCTCCGGGTTGATTCTGTAAACAAGTCGAAGTGAAAGCTTGGGTGAAGTGATCACAAGGTGAGCTGTCAATCCATATAATCAAAATGTCACGTGATCACGAAGTGAGCTGTCATTCCATCTTGATTATATTGACAGCTCACCTCGTGATCACTTTACCCAACCCTTCACTTCGACATGTTTACAGAATCGAACGGCTGTATATGCTAAAGTCTATCTATTGATAGACCTTATGTTTTGTTTTTCCTTAACTGTGTTTAAGCACATATTAACGTAGATAACATACATAGGAAAAGTCCCAGATGCAGGGGATCGTTACGATGGTCAGACCAAAAAGGTACAAATGCACTTTTTTCGACAGTCCAACTTGCAACACTAAGTTGAGCTTCCAAATAGCTTGCACTGTCACGTGCCAGCACCTTCCCCGTATATTTCCAGCAAGCCGTTAGCACATGCTGTCAGCATTAGTAGCTACAAGTGCACCGCTCCCGTTCCAGCACTTAAACAAACATATCGCTCGGAATAGCTGGCTTTTATTCATTCAGCACCAGTTCCGAGCAGTGATACCAGGTTTATATTGCACTCATAGAGTCGTAGCGTTTCCTTGTAAATGCAGGTTCATTTGTTTAATGTGGGTACATTCTAGCTAGTATGTTATTCTCGTTTATTAACATTTTATAAGCTTTCATTACATTTTTCAATATTGAACAGAAAGCATGTTGATTTGGAACACACAATTATAAACACACTAGCTTTTGCCCGCGACTTCGTACGCGCATATCCTATTTTCCCGGTTCCTGTAGGAATTTTGGGATGAATTATACACCTAAACCGTCCTCATGAATAACCCCATCCATTGGAGAAAACCGCTAAAAAATTCGTTCAGTAGTTTTTGAGTTTATCGCGGACAGACAGACACACAGACGCGGCGAGGGACTTTGTTTTCTTATATGTTAGTGACAATTTAAATTTGAACCTTCTTCGTTCCTCGCTATATCTATTCGTGTATGGATTGACAGCTCACTTCATGTTCACTTCACCTAAGCTTACACGGTGAGAGTTTACAAAATCGCATTAATAATAATATAATATCTTGGGACAACTCACACACGGTCATCCGATCCCAAACTAGGCAGAGCCGTGCTATGGCAACCAGACAACTGATAAACATACTTATACATTTCTAAATACATACATATAATAGACAAATTACACCCAGACACAGAACAAATGATCATGCTCATCACGCAAAGATTTGTCCTGGGTGGGAATCGAACCCACGACCTCCGGTTTAGCAGTCAGGGTCACTAACCACTCGACCAACAGGCCAGTCATTGAAGTTATCCTAATCATCTATATAAAAATAAGCACTTTCCTTTAGTTTGCCATATGTTATTACTTCCCAGAATTTGATCCTTATCAGCTATACTTTTGGATGGTATAATAACATAGGTGTTTTTTTTTTTAAATCCAACGGGTTCGATTCCTGGCTAGGAAAACCGATTTTTCAAACTTGAAAAATTCATCCTGTGTATACATATGTCGCAGGAAAATGTGGATATCAGGGATTTCACGAAATCCCGGTAGATGTCGAATATTCTTGTTTATTACGTCTTCTTACTAAAAGTATCTAGTGATATGACAAAATACCCATTTATCGTCAGTGAAACATCGTTTCACTAAACTAAATCTAGTAAAATGTCAGAAAAGCGGATACTTCCGAATAAAAATCGAGCCATGCGTTTCTCTCGCTCGTTCTAGTACCACTACTACACTAACACGGGCACTATTGGGAGCGAAACAAATGCGTCGCTCGTATAAAATCAGTTATCATTCAAACACAAGTCGCGGAACAGCCCACGCTCTCCATTAAGCCCACTCCCACTAGCTGACATTTCCGAGTCCACAATCATGCAAAAATTACTTAAATAAATAAGGAAGCACAATACAATATACAGGGTGAAATTTTCAAGTGGGCGTGGATGGCCAAATTCAAAACTATGAGGAATAATGAAAAACACTGAAAGGAGTCTCGAGCCCGATTTTGATAAAAACTAAAATTACATCATTACATTTTTATAAAAAAATATCTGTTAAGGTTTTAAATTGTCATTTGTCAAAATGAATTTGCTTTTTCAAAGGGAAGAGCTCATTTTTAAATGTCGCTTATAAGAATCAAATTCTGGGAAGCAATAACACATGGCTCTTTAGCTTGGGTGGTGTAATATTACAGTGAGTGCTTGTTTTTTTTTTTCAAAATCAACGGGTGCCATTTCTGGCTATGTAAAATACTTTTTCAAAAATGAAACGATGCAGTGTTGTTTTTCATTAAAATCGCACTTGAGACTCCTTAGAGTTTTGTCGGTATTCCACATAGTTTCGGATTTGGCCATTATTGCCCTTCATCACACTATACATGATTATAATCACACTATCACACTATATATCACACTAATATTATAAAGGCGAAAGTTTGTGAGTGTGTGTATGTTTGTTACTTCTTCACGCGCAAACGGCCGGACGGATCTTGATGAGATTTGGCACAGAGGTAGATTACAGTCTGGAATAACACATAAGATACTTTTCATCCCAGGAGTATGTTCCCTTGGGATCATTTTCGACATTAAAGCGGGTGGAGCCGCGGGCGGTAGATAGTAGAAAATAAAACGTCCTGTATATTGTTCTAACAACGAGAAACCTTTTCGTCGAGACCTTTTTCTGAAAGGCATTTATTTACATCTGTGTAAGGTTAGATCAGATCTCGGGTAGATTTTGATAAAAATAGATAAGTAGGATCAGGTTTAGGCGTCTGACCTAGGTTTGGCTGTGTTGTTAATAGGTACTTGAAATTGGGATTGTAGTGGGATATGGGATCGAGAAAATTCATGAATTATGTTCGAGTATTTAGGAGAATAGTTAGAAACGAGAATGAGGAAGTCATAAGCGGCATCGGTGATTAAAAAGTTGTTTGGAAATCGGTTTTTATGAAATTCGCAAAGTATAAAGCGTTTTATGAGGAATTGTTCTCCATCTGTAGTCTGTCATGTGTGTCTGTTTTTATACAGCAATTTCAATTTCGCTGTCGCATTGGCATATCGCGCCTTTCTACTGCTGCCTAAAAAAGCGGTTCATTGGTGAAAACTATTCCCGGAATTCTTAATCCAGGGATTTTAATCATCTCAAAATAAATAAGCACTAAGCTGGTGAATGAGGCGCCGATTTCGCGCGCACTCCGTATCCTCAACCGTATAGCAGATGACGTGGATATATTTTGTAGTACTCTGGGTGGGTTCATAGTGAGAGCTCCCTTTGAAATAAGTTATGGTCCTACTGTGACATAGATATGGTGTTTGTAATAGAAATAAGTAGGTACATATAAAATATTATTACCTAGTAGAACTGTGTAACTGTAGTTGTAAAAATAGTTGTCCACATTATCGCATTAGGTGATAAACCTGTAAAGATAATTGTATGGTGGGAAATAAATAAATAACTACTGCTATCTCTACAATGTGTGTGTGTGTGTGTGTGATGTGCGTGTGTGATGTGTGTGCGTGTGTGTATGTGTGTGTTTTTTTTATTGAATTTTATGGTCTTGAACTCCTACGTTACATAATACAGGGCACCTATTTCTTTACCTACTATACCTTACTAGTTCGTTCTACACTACAAATACGGAAAGCTTGCGAATGACAGAAATCTCCAGTTAAACGGGCACAAAATCGGAGCCGGGATTTCTATCGGATCGTGAATTTTCCATGAGACTGCTTCACTCTCGCGGACCGAAGAATTCTAGCCACTGATCTACCTACCTATTTTCTAAACTATACAGGATGATTTTTTCAAGTGTGCGTGGATGTGGATGACCAAATCCGAAACTACAAGGAATAACGAAAAACACTGAAAGGAGTCTCGAGCACAATTTTAATAAAAACTAAAACTGCATTATTGGTTTTTTTTAATCGGTTTTCCTAGTCAGGAATCGCACCAATTGATTTTGAAAAATAAAACACACTGTATTATTACTCCCACTCAAAAGTGTCGCTAATAAGCATCAAATTGTGGGAAGTAATAATATACGGCAAACTAAGGAAAGAGCTCATGTTTAACAAAATACTTTTTAGATTTCTGAATAAACCCTAATAATAAAATAGAATAGTTTAGTTACGATCTTAGCAGCGATTTCTTTATCCGCACTTTAGACTCACATTCGATCTGTTGTATGTTATACGATGTGCGTATCCGAACTTGAAAAATATAAAAGAAGTGATGGGATAGTGCTACCATCCCATCACTTCCCGTGGGTGTCGTAAGAGGCGACTAAGGGACTCACCAGAGAATGGGCAGCAGCATTCTCTGTGCATTGCAACAGCTACATTGCGATCGCCAACCCGCCTGCCAAGCGTAGCGATTATGCCAAACTATGTCCAGCAGTGGACGTCTTTCGGCTGATGTGTATCCGAACTTAATATTATAAAAGCGACAGTGAGTTGTTTTTAAAGCTTTCACGCCTGAATTACTGAACTGATTTTAATGAATTTTGGGTTGCAAAACTCAATATTAACACAATAAAAGCTGCAGGCACAAGCTAGTAGACTCATAAATTTAAGCAAGAACTGTTTGTTTGATTAAACTAAGCACAAAAATACCGATTCCTACTTTACATATTATATCACTAATCTAACATAAATAAATATCTTGTCTAAACGCTTTGCGGCACCACCATTACGTACATAGAATCATTGAATAAGCCCCAACTAATATCAGAGAACATTTAAGACAAAGCGACCCGTCAAACCTTACAATTACAAGCTGGGGTCCTTAATTTGAATAGGCCTAACGCAGGTACAAACATACTATAGAATTAGCACTAAAAAGATAGGTTCAGAAGGTCGGGTCATACAACCAGAGAAAAAACGCGCACGTAGACGTATACCCGTAAAAAAAATCTTTTCCAATCAACTTATAGGTTTCTAATTTAAATTTTCTTTAAAGAATGTGTATTTAAAATCTGCTTAGCAACATGCAATAAAAATAACGATATGCTAAGGTAGTCCTATATTTTTAACCGACATTAAAAAGTGAGGAGATTCTCAATTCGGATGTATTTTTTTTATATTTAATACCTTATAACTCCGTCATTTATAAACCCATTTGAGAAAATCTTTTTTATGTGAAAGGATATAATTTCTGTTTAGTTTGATAGAAATTTCATCAAAATCTGTTCTGTACTTTTGTTTTTAAATCATAATAGCTGGATATTTTTTCCAGCTATTATGATTTAAAAACAAAAGTTGTCATCAAATTAAGCGAAACTGCGTATTTTGCTTTCCCGTGACTTTCCAGTGGTAATGTACCACTAAAAACTGAAAAAAAAAAATGAATTGGTGATGGGCGGGCAATTTGAGGGACTATCTTAGAATGCAATGTTTGACTGTTACTAATTGATACTAAGCACAATTTTTACTGGTTGTTGTGGCGACGCTCGGGGGAGGTCTATGTCCAGCAGTGGACGTCTTTCGGCTAATATGATGATGATGACAATTTTCATAAATAATTTACTCTTCTTATTTTTATGAAGCTGGCCTTCTGTACTTAACTTTCTGTGGTATCAATGTTCTGAATGAACGCGTGACCAAGGCTCTGTGCCATTAATTACATCAGCTAGTGGCCTGTTCCAAGTGCCCACTCTAATCAAACACACGCTTCGAATTGACCTTTGAACTTATGTGTGTTTAGTAGGGTTGTCGGCAGAATAGAAGAGATTTTAAAGTTGAATTATTTATTTCAATTGAATTGTTAAAAGGCACTTTTGAATGTAAAGGCGATTACGAATTTATTTCGGTTGAACCGACGCATGTGGAATATAATAGCAATTTATTTTGCGTAAAATATGGTAGATAAAAAGGTCTGAAGTATAAATCGTTCGGTATATTTTGTTTTCTTATTTTCAGTCTGCAAAACTAAGTATTTTAACTTATTATAATAAGTAATAATGATCATGTGTGTCTATCAAAAAGAAAAAGCTTTTTAGTTAAATTACATTCTTTTGTTACTAGAGAGATAATTAATTTTAGTGCCTATTAGAACCTAATTATTTCGACTTGGTTTATAATTTAAGAATTCGTTTAAAGTGAGGAGAAAATTGTTGTAGAGTCATTTCGTCAGTTATATTTTTTATTAATATAATGGTTGTTCGCTAATATTTGTATTGTTACAGATTTTGACAGACATAATATATGAATTATTTTAAAATATTTTGCTTCTACATCTTTTGAGAACTTGCTTGTAGCTTAACCTGATAAACAAATGACTGAGGGCGAGTATTTTTAATCCGCATTATTTACCCACTGGCTAAACATTTTGAGCACCTACATTTCCTTGTGCGTTTTTAGATCAATATTTAGCTATTAAACAAATAGACAATGGCAGTGGACAATGCTCAAATAAAAACTATTATTTAATAACTAAAAATTGGTCGAAAAACGCATTTCAACAAAAAAAACAATAAAAACTCGACCTAAAAGTTATATTTGAATTTAAAAGTAGTCGACAAAACTCGTCACAAACCGTTAATAATAAAATATTCGTAGGCTACGCGTCGCTACGAGCCGGCTCTACGGCGTAGCCATTTGCTACGAGTTACGGTCGCGTAGCTTTCACACGTTCGGGGCACACAAAAGAATCACTTTGAGAATCACGTATTATAATAAATAGTATGCTACATTTATGTACAATTTATTTGTAACAGAATTTTTCCGTAAAATCGAACTAATATTAGCATAACAAAAATCTTCAGTTATGAGTGGCTTTTAAACATGACTCTAATTTAGAAGAACAGCAATCAGCTCATCCGACATTGCTTTAAAAAAACTGATTTTCTTACTTTATTCGCTTCTCACAGCGAATATACCCATGCCCACCACGTATGTGTACCACTATTGTACATTAAGTTTAAATAAATAAAGTAAGAAAATCAGTTTTTTTTTAATATCTCATATTTAGGTCGTATGATAACGATAATCTCTCTCTGTTTCCAATAATTCAATCCTTTGTAAACATCAAGGTTATCTGACTAAGCTGCGACATAGATTTTTCTATAAATACCTTTAATGCCTTCATCAGTACCTTTCTATAAAAAAGTTCCTCTTATAATCTTTAGATGTCAAATACGCCAGCTACAAAGATTTCTGGCAAAATAAAATTTCCGAATAAAACCGCTGTGTTTTCATAAGTACATTTCTTAGTCGCAAATCACGAATGACGTTTGTGATGTTTCCTCGAACTTGTGGACTTGTACAACAAATGAGGATGATTTCAAAAAGTCTCCTTTAATTTGTCATACCGTTTGATATCGTCGTTTGATGAAAGAGAGGCTTGTCGCTAAAAAAATTTAATAACCTCATGAGTCGGTTTTCATGACTTTTTTTGCATGCCGAGGTCGATACCATGAGAAAGACAATGCACTTCACTACATAACGGAACCCTCTGTGCCTCAGAAACCATGATAAACCGTTGGTTTGGTCATTTGTAGAATTTTGACAGTCGGTACGGGTAGTCAGAACTCAGAACGTCTGGCCTTGGCTGCATCTAAGCTCAGAAGCCCAAAAGTGAGTCCACCTACCCAAGAGCTACACCAACTGGGTTATAGAGGCAGTACCTCCATGTAAATACTGGTATTCACCAACAACTAGTCAAACTTAACGCTAACCTCAAAAATATGCAGTTAGGAAAACGCTACGCTTATTATGATGAATTCATTCGGAGCGGGATCGGAGCCCACATTTATAAGAAATTAACCGTTAACGAAGTTACACTGAGGAATTTACACTCTACCCCATTTTACCTACACTGTCAGCCATTTCATGAAATAACTAGATTAGAAATATGTACTTCATACGGTTCCCTATTAGAGACTAAATGTCATAAATGAGTTTAACAATATTAAGTCACCAGCGACGTCATATTAACAAGAGTGGAGGGTAGAATGTAATAATGGTTCATCAAATTAGTTTTAAGACCTACATTTCAAAGAAATGCTTAAATACAGAGGAAAATTTCACAGACTAAGATCGTTGACTTTTTAAACTGGTTGATTTGATTTAAAAATGATTGTAGCGGCGCGAAGTTTACGTGTAAAAAATGTGTTTATGCGCGCATGAAGCACTACAAAGACTCCAGGGGTATTTATAGATTGTTATAATGATTTGAAAATCATCATCATTTATTGCCTTTATCCCATGTTACTTGGAGTCGGTGCAACACTTTTTTTTCTTGCTAGCTGTCCTGACAACCACTACGATACGACTAAGTCCTTTTAAGGGTTCCGTACCCAAAGGATAACCAACGGAACCTTAGTCCGTCCGTCGGCCATCCATCCGTCCGTCCGGCCGTCCGTCCATCCGTCCGTCCGTCCGTTCGTCTGTTTGTCAGCGGGCTATATCTCAGATCCGTAATAGGTAGACAGTTGAAATTTTCAGAGTGTGTAGGTATTTCTTTTACCGCTATATCAACAAGTTATAAAAAGTAAATTCAATTAAAGGGGTCACCCATACAAGAAACGTGTCTTTTCGGTTTATGGTACGAACTCTTCATGTGAGAGTCCGACTCGCACGTGGCCGGTTATCTTTCATAACATCTAAAATTTAATCTAGTAAAAATAAAAATACTAAACCTAGCCTGGACCTTCAATATCTTCGTAACAAGAAGATTCCTTGGTAAGGGCCAGTAGGCCCTTTTCTGGCTAATCCATCAAAAAAAAATTCACAATAACCGGAAAAAGATCGTTTAAGTTATTGTAAATTCATCAATTTATTCCCATAACAGAGCCAACCCTACAAAGTATCAAATATTACCTTTGACCGTAACAACCAAAACTAGACCACATTTTAGTTTACCGTAAGTGCTCTCCCCTCTCACTAATGAAGCTATACAAGTTACTAATTGTATTTTGAGGGTAGTTACACAATTCACTAAGTAGTGAGAGGGAGCGTACTTAGGTATAATTTTCTAAACATGACCATTTCAGAACCAAAATGACATACATTGGTTGAAAGTATTGTAGGAAATATTTTATTTATTTTAGCTCAAAACACACTGGGGTCGCCACACTACAAAAGAGAATAAAACCACCACTGCAAAAAATCTGGAGATAATAAATATTTCTTAGTTACTATCCAGATTCTATAACTTATCACAATATTGCACTACGAGTAAAAACTCCATTGAAAAAACTCTTCGATCCATAATAAATGGCAACACCTTCAACACATCTTCCACCTCATTTATCTAATAAATCTCTTAACCATACAACAATAAAACTAGTTCCTAAGATTAATGCTTTATTCACCTGAGCACTTAAGCTAAAGTGAAAGAGTAAAACCTGATGAGTTTCGCGCACCTGCAACGGAAAACAACAACCACATCTTCTGTCTCACTCTCTCAGTATCAATTCCACGTGAGGAAAAGAGCCAGATACATTTTAACCACTTTTTAATTAAATTTGAACCAGGCAGGCGACTACGCCAGTGATTGATCGGTTCTAAGCTGATTTTGAAACTGTTTGATACAAGTATCAGATGAAAAGGAGGATAATTTGATTTAGATCCAATTTTATTCGTGTACCCTCTTTTTATTACGTTAGAAAAGACGACGGAGCGATACAATTTGGTCTTTTTATTTTTAGTGATAAGGTTAACTTTATAAATTGTTGAGTATTATATTGATAGAGAACTTCGTTTAGGTATTTGTAAGAGTATTGATATTTACAAGATTTTTTAATTTTTTTCTAATCTCAAGTGAAGTTAATGTCTTTAACTAGTCTAAATCAATTTTGTTTTTAAACAGGATGCTTTCTATTGGATTATACTCAAATGATTAAAGCTGTATTTAAAGGGTGTTTAAAAAACCCACTCAACAAAAGCTTGAGAACACCTCGAAAAAAAACCGCGAGTCAGTCGCGAGTTATTTCCGCTACTTGTGAGGCATTTCAACCTGTCAGGTAAAATATTATGAAGTGGTATTTTATACTTTTACCATGAAACAATATTTTTAATACTAACAAAAATCAAATTAAGTAGTCCCGTGGTGGGCGCCAAATTAGAAAGCAGTGCATACTTAGGATATTTTGTTTCAAAGTGATGTCACTCAACATAAGCGGCGGGTGTAAAGGAAATTTAATGACGCAACATGAGGGCATTATGATGTAAACATCGCTTCATTACGGCAAGGCGAGTAGTCCCAACCGGGCGCCATTAAGGAAACAAAAAATTGCTCCGCTTTTCTCACATAATTATTCTTATAAATACATTTAAGTATTTTGAGTTATTATTTTCTGGTTGAAAAAATATGAGTGCCTAAAAATACTAACTAAGAGATATATTCTAGAACATAGTTTGTCTAGGATTCTACACTGAAAACAAGAAAACTGATAAGAAAATTCTTAGGTCGAGAATTTAGTGTTACATTGACCCTATCATTAAAACATTTTACTCTCTAGAACAAAACAAATTCGAATAATAAAACATCTTAACTGCAGTTGTAAAATATTAGTCTTTAAAATCCACTTTACATAAAACAGCTATTTTAAACTAAAACAACTTGAAACGCTTCGAAGACGTTGCAAACTTTGAAATACTAATTGCATTTTAACAATTGTTAAAGTAATCACTTTGTCTTTTCGCTACAGCTTGCATTTCAACTTAAGTGCGCAACTTAAGCGGCTGTCATCAAGATAGACGAGACATACCGCGAGTTATTCCTCATTTAGTTGAGAATTTCCATTTTGAGGGTTTGCAAAGAATAATTTTAAGCTATAGGATTGATAGTACGCTTAAGTTGTTAATATAAAATGAGACAAGTTTTGTTACAGTTATGTAAACAAGAATGATGTGTTGGTATTTTTTTAATGTTCTTGCAATAATCTAAATTGCGACTTTTCGGATTCTGGTTTAATTCTAATCGGTTTATGTAATACTAGCTTTTGCCCGTGACTTCGACCGGAATAGTTTCTTTAGGCAGCCATTTTTATTTTTAAGACATAAAAACCAAAAGCGCTTGAACAATTATGTTTATTTATTTTTTTATCAAGTGCCTAAATATAACGGTTCGTGGTTTTACCTTTAATAATGACGGGCCACCATGCAAATTTTCATCCCCTATAGCGGTTTAGGCGTAAAAGCATAACACACAGACAGACAGAGTTACTTTCGCATTTATAATATTAGTATAGGTACGAGTATATGGATAATTAAGTAACAAGCAGGTAGATCTTAATATGTGAAGATAATTGACTTGAAATGTCTAGTAAGTAGGCCTATTTTACAAATACCGAGGAGCTCGTGGCTAAAGAATAACAGCCGCATGGGTCGATCAAGGTTAAGCAACGCTTGCCAAGGTTGGTCTGTGGATGGGTGATCATCTTAACATACCGAGTTTCCTCCGTGCCTCGGAAAGCACGTTAAGCCGTTGGTCCCGGCTGTCATTTGTAGATATGTGGCAGTCGTTACGGATTGTCAGAAGCCAGTAAATCTGACTCCAGTCTTGCCAAAGAGTACTGTGTTACTCAGTTAATGGGTTGTGGAGGTCTGGTAGGCAGCCGCTCCACGTAAAATACTGGTATTCAGCTGAATCCGGTTTGACTGGAAGCCGACCCCAATGTAGTTGGAAAAAGGTTAGACAGATGCTGATGACTGTCGATATGGGTAGTCTTAAGCCAAGTAACTGACACCAGTCTTGCCAAGGGGAACCGTATTACCCAGTAACTGGGTTGTGGGACTCAGGTAGACAGTCGCGCTATCTATCTATACTAATATAATGAAACTTTTTTTCATTTTTTTAATGATGGTAAATCATCAAATGACTTTTCCGCTCTGGGTGGAACGGAAGGGCGTGTCAGACTCTTACTGACTAAAACCCACCCGTGTTCCTTCTAAAGCCCGTTGCGTTCCAGGGCCGCGGTGACTCTTTCGAAAAATTCCGCAAAAATATAATGAAGCTGAAAAGTTCGTTTGTTTAAACCCGCTAATCTCTGGAACTGTCAGTCGGATTTGGAAAATTATTTTTGTATATGATAGCCACATTCATGAGGAAGGCTATAGGCTATACGAGAACGGGAAATTCTTACGGGAATGGGATATGCGCGTACGAAGTCACGGGCAAAACTAGTGTACAATACTGCTATTCAACTGCTTTGGGAGACTTCCAGCCTAGCCGGACGGCTAGCATGGAAGCCGACCCTCAACATAGTTGGAAACAGGATCAGTATTTTAATATTGTACGGAGGTAATACTTCCCCGGCTGGTCTCCATCACAAAGATCCAGTTAGTCTTCATTTGTACGAATCAGTTACTCTTGTATCTACAGCAGCTTAAAACCCAAAGCAAAAAGAAGAATGAATTGAAAAGATTAAGTAAATCTCCGCTAAGCCTGAGCTGTCTAAGCTTCTTACGCCTCATAGCTCAGCTTAGCTCCTATTTCATTTAACTCTGAGAGGAACACAACCTCATATAGAGCAAAGTTTGTCCGCTGCAATGTAATACTGGACTTTAGCCGTTTGGATACAACCGCACAACTTATACTGATGATTGTACTTATGTGAGTAGCTGCTCAGCTGAGTTTGGAAACTAATGATTTTGAAACTGAAGGGAACTGACTCTCAAACATCTCGTTATTTAGTGTGTGTAAATGTTCTTATTATATAGCAAATGTAGGTGAATATGTGTATATGTAGAATATTTGAAATTGCAATTTTTACACCAATGACAGCCCCATTTATGTCCAGGCAATTAGGCAGAGATCGCAAAAAAGTAATAAATAAATAAATGACATTTATTTCTGTAAATCGATTTAAACCAACACTAACGCGATACTTAAATATATTTTTTTTAACTCTTTGAACTCGGTTTTACGTTTCTGTTTATACTTTGAGAAGAAACACTCTCACTATGCGTACATCTAAGAAGTGGTCTCCTGGAGTATGTGTTTCCTGATAGCAACAACATGGGAGTCTTGAAGTCAAAAATGAATTGGTAACTTCTAAGCAAGCGCGCTCCATCGTCAACCCCATCATTGCTTTCCATCAGGTGAAATTAGGGTCTAACTCGAGCCTATGAATAACAAAAAAGAAACACCGTAACCAACTCAGAAGTCACCCACTAGTCAGGGCTGGTCGCTCATATAAAGGTGAACTGTCAATCCATACAATCAAGATGTCACGTGATCACGGAGTGAGCTGTCATTCCATCTTGATTATATGGATTGACAGCTCACCTTGTGATCACTTCACCCAAGCCCTCATTTCGATATGTTTACAGAATCGACCGACCAATTACTGTCCGAGATGGCCTTTGAGTAAAAAAAACCAAAAGAACTTTGATTGTTGAAGTTTCAACTCGTTAATTAACTTCAGATAAAGTGTGAATGTAGCCTTGACAAAATATTTCAAGAGCCGCAGAAATATTTTAAGCGATAACTGAAACACCAAAACTATGCCACATTCCCACTATTTTAAAAGCAAACTAAAAGAAGTATTCTCATTTGCATTGCGCACTCACAATTAAAACGAGAATGTGGCTCAACACCACATGCTATATCCCACGGCCTGAGATTCTTCGAATACACAGCCTTCTATTAATCAGGAACACAATGCCATTATGTGTGAGAATTTGGCCCAAGAAAGATAAAATAGGGTAGGTATGAATATTTGACATAATGCGGGCAAATTCTGCAGCCCAGCGGACAAATTAAAATTATAAATTGAAGGAATGGATGACCCAAATTTCAGGAAGGAGGGTTAGGGTCAAACTATTCGTGTAATGATGATTTGGGACGTCAATTTCAAAGTACAGTCAACAAAGCTATTTGGTATACAGGCATCTAACTTGCAACTACTTTTGAACAATGTTGTGGGTGTGCTCAGTAGACAATTATGGCACACCACACTCGTAGGTATGTCAGTATAAAAAGTTGGAATGCACACATTAGAAATAAATATTGGCAGTGCAATGGCATATTTTATATTTTTGCCTCTATACCAAATAGCTTAGCTAGTGTACTACAGTATTGACGGCTTATAGATAGTGGAGCTTAAGTCCGGCAGGCAAGCCTAATATATCAGGATTTCGTCTGTTGGCGCCAACGTACAAAGGCTCAGCGCCTGAAATAGCTTGCCGAATGTATTAACAACGCTGTTGGTGATACAATACAAAATAGTAAGATTCATTTTTTTTTTTTTATATTTGAACTAATCTTATGAAGTGTTAAAATTGTTTGTTGTTGTTGTTAAAACATTCGAACTACGAAAAAGATCTGACGTCACACAATTGTACACATCGCGCTACAAATATTTTTCGCGCGATTTGAACGTATACAACAATCCAAAACAACCATTGGACAGTTCCTGACCAGACACAACACCTGACTGGTCGGAGGATCCTCCCTATTCAATGGGAGTTGCGGGACGTTCCACCCTGTTCCACATAGGTATCTATATAAGCTAATCCGTGGAAGCACGGATTCAATTTGGCCAAATGGGGCATTTTTCACGCATCCCAAACGCAGTGCCAGTGTGGAGCACCATCACAGGATCACTTCCTTAGTTGCCCGTTGTTCACCTGCATCCAAGATCTAAACGAAGCCATATACAACTATAAAGGTTGCTCAATACTGGTCGGCCATATTTAATACGAGTCAATCGACAGGAAAAATTAGGCAGATTCAATTTTTAAAATTGTTTCACTGATTGAACGCTGTATCGCTAAACGCTAAAAGTTACTTTTTGGGTTCCGTAGTCAACAAGGAACCCTTATAGCTTCATCATCTCCCTCCGTCTGTCTGTTAGCTCAGAGACGCTTAGCACTAGAAAGTCCGAATTTGGGATGAGAATGATAATATAATTCAAATCACGGCAGTGTGGTAAAATAAAATCTTCCCATGATGTCGGATGCATTGAATAGGTCTTTTAAAAATATTGAGGGTGTGCGAAAACCATTTTTCCACCCAAAGATCCGTTTGTGTCCATTTTTCGTTGGACTCTAGTGCCCCCCCCCCCCGTACACTGCCAGCTAAACAGTTGGTTTTGGAGACGTAAAAATTCATGATAGAAGCATATTTAACGAATTTAAAAGGAAAACTATCACAGTTAAGTAGGCTTAAGTAAACGAGTAATAGTCGACCAATTAATATATTCATAGAATCAAAGAAACAGCACCATTCTAAGTCGGCAATAATGACGTGCAACTACGGAACCCTACACTGCGCGTAGCGCAACACGCACTTGGCCGGTTTTTAGTCCGAAAACAATACGGTTTCTTTGGAATAGGCAAGCTATGACTTTCCAGTGATGTTGTTAGATGTGGGGAACCACTAAAAATGAAAAATAAAAATCTTTTTTCCAAAAAAAATACAACCGACTTCCAAATACAAAGTATAAAATCGTGAAACATTACACGTCATACATAACCTGAACCATCGACTCACTGGACATAAATCATTCTCCTTCAAAATAATGTACTTAAAACCTAGATTAGTAATGACTTTCAGCTTCAGCCAATAGCCTCTGCTTTGGTATTCATTTGAATGCTTGGAGTGCCGCAAAAGAAATATTGAGGCATGCACGAGCTTTTATTGAAGGAGAAATCTGAATGGTTATGAATTCTGTTTTAATATTCTTTGAAGTTTACTTGTTGATATAACCATCTTCTCTTGAATTTCTACCAATGATAAAAAAGGAGTAACAGAATAAACGCAATACCTCTTAAGGGGTCATTGTACTGATCATTATGAACAACTTTTACTGTGGGACTAACATTGAAATCGCGAAATATAATAATGTATGTAGCGGCCACATTATTAACCGACGAACCAACTAGGTACAATATAAGGTATATTTAGTCTATTAGGTAGGTCTTTTAAAAGGCGATATTATAGAAAAAAAAAACAAAATCCAGAGAAACAAATCAATACCTAACTGATTCTGAAACAATAACATATTTCAAATATAAATTTGATTTGAATTAAAAATTCCAAGTGCAACAGAAGTTATCATAATTTAAAATGGCGGCAAAAAAGAGCAATTTCATAAGCAAGACCCTATATTACTTCTGTGGGCAAAATCTCAAAGAGCTCCTTTTAGCCATTCCGTACACAACAAATACTCAAAGTATTTTGCTACCCAATAATAAGTGGAACAAAAAAAGGGAACCTTATTTGCAACTCTGTAACAAGATAAAAATAGACTCTTAATAATACACTGTACTACTCTCAATAGAATCTGTGTTGCGACAGTAAAATATTCAAATAAAGGCCCAAACGAGGGCTCGAGTACAGTGTTACCATATATTGAAACACTTAGTGGAGCGCAAATGGAATAGTTTAGGAAGTATTTACACGAAAAGTATCTAAAGGTATTTTTAAAGGTCAGACAAGCACCAACTTTGGGAAAACTTGGAAAATTTTACTTTTAACATGTACAGAAAAGTTTTGGTTAAGTACAAGAACTCATGACAGTAGAAATGAAATGAGGTAAATTGACTGATATATATTTTGACAAGCGAGATTCGCAAACGACGTTGTTACCATTCCTGGTAGAACCCTGATGAGGTTGGCATATGAACTTGGGGACGTTTATGTGCCAACCTTATTTTTTTTCATTAGTCTAAGGAAAGAGAGGTTCAGCAGTGGGCAAAGTCGGCCTTAAAAAAAGAATCAAATGAAAATAAAAACGACCTAACAAACAATTACAATAATTATATTTTAGTTTACCAGGAAAATGTTGCTAAAGTAACAGTTATTAAAACGTTCCATTCAATTCAAATGACTGTTTTTCGACAACAATAATTTCTAATTCAAAATAACGTATTTCCTCGACTTTGAAATGAATTAAGCGATACGCGCCCACGTTTTTAAAGGTGCATGAAATAAGCGGTCTATCCCCTCCCCTGGCTTTTCTCCCCTACTGTCCCCTTCCATCAAAATAAATAGGCACAGAAGGTCGACTCCATTTCGTATACTTGGATGACATATTTTGCCAGCTATTTTGATTTAAAAACTAAACTACTGAACCGATTTTGATGAAATTTCTATGAACGTATATCCTTTCACATGATAAAAAATTATAAGAATTATTCAAATCAGTTCATAAATGACGGAGTTATGAGGTGACAAACATAAAAAATAAAAAAAATATAAACAACCGAATTAAGAACCTCCACCTTTTTTTTGAAGTCGGTATAAATATACAACCGAATTGAGAACCTCCTCCTTTTTTTAAAGTCGGCTAATGACAGCCGGGACTAACAGCGTAATGTGCTTTCCGAGGCAAAAAGGAATTTTGGTACGTTAAGATGGACACACATCCATCGACCTGCAGCCCTACCTATTACGTGCTAATGCCATCCAATTCCGATAATGTAAACGGGATAGTGCTATTCGCTATGTATAGCTCCGTCTCCCTTTTAGAGCGGAATCATGATCGTTTTAAGACTTCATAGTACCCTGTGCGGTTATTATTACTAAGCCACGAGCTCCTCAAGTTCAAGCGCACTCGCGTCCTGCTTTTGTTTCAGAGCACCGTATGTACACGAAAATGTGAGCCAACCTTCTGAACCTACCTATTTAGTACCTTTGCTGTCATTCTCGGCGCTCTCGAGATGTTTTTATTGCTTATTGGTGCGGTACGTAAGTTGCGGGTAATTTGTTTTTTTTTTTTCTAAGAAAATAACGTGTCAGGCCTTGGTGGAGATAGCGCGTGATTGACGTCGAGAGTGAAACGAGAACACGTGAACATTGACTGGGAATAGTCGGGGATTGGAAAGGTTTTATGAGCTTCTGATGGATGCAATGTTTAGTGAATGTTTCTGGGGGTCGCGTTTTATGGTAAATTGGAAAATAAGCTTACATGAGAGTCGTATTTATGGCACAATATTTCGACGTTTCGCATAACATAAGGCATTTTATGCTGATGAAACTGTAACAATGTGATTGACAAAATTTGCCCTAAATATTTAAGTAACATTCAACAGAAACTGTGTTTGTATTGGTACTGCACTCGTATAAACAATTGATTAAAGCTTTAAGGGTGAGATTGTTTAAGATTAACAATGTTATAAACATTTCAGGATATTGCAAGCAAAGCTTTTAATTTTGGTTTCAAGAAAATACCTGTTGTTATTTTCAACAATGTATTTTGTTACAAACCCATAGTAAATCTATCTCATATATTTTTTTTAAAACACCTTCGCATTTCGTAATATCATCAGAATTGAGGGTAGTTCAATATTTTATACCACGCCTCAACAAATGGCGACATCACAATGTGTATCAATAAACACTAAACTCGTTAAAACTTTATTCATTACGCAACGTTCTGCGCAGCTCGACGTAATTGTATGAATAAACTAAATAAAGACGATAAATTAAATGGTCCGTGGGCCCACGCTGGGCGCCAACTACGAAACAAAGTTTTAGAGCCTGAATCACTAGTTCTGAAAGCAAATATCATATGAATGAGCTAGAATGTAGTAATGCATGAAATTAAATTAGCAATTATTTTGGTTGAAAGCACACAAGTACTTTCAACCAAAGTAAATAATATTCTCTAATGGCGGGACTACCCGTAGTGGACGCCATTAGAGAATTACGGTGTAAATCTACTTTAAGCTGAGCTAACTCCCGGTATTAATATGAATGAATGTTTATACGGAATAAGAGAAAAACCGTTATTCGGAAAATTGGTATTAAATCAATGAAAAGTACTGCTTTTTCTAAGACCGAAAACATTACAAATGTGAAGATTTTCAAAGCGCTAAACGAATTCATTGAAAAGCTTTTTCTTTATTTCTTTAAAATTTGTTTTACTATGAAATTGAATGTAATCTCAACATATTTCATTTAAAACATAGCGACGAACTAAACGGAAATTTCAGTTAAATATACAAGCAAAACTGAAATAATTCTACACAACATACACAGTATGTGGTTTATTTTAATATAAACTTTGGGTGCTGAGCTCTTAGTTAATATTCACTGAATACAGCTCCTAGTGTTTTAATCAACAAGTTTATGCGAAGGCCAAAGGAAGCTATTCTTGGATAAGAGGTAAAATAGTAAATGAAGAGGGAATTTAAACACAAGAGGATAAATCCTGCTCTAATATTAGTAGTGAAAGAGTCTGTCTGTGTATTTCGTGATAAATTTACGTAACATTAGATATGGCTCTCAGAATTTCTGAAAGAAACTAGAAACTGGTATTTCTTGTGCTTGTTTGATATTTAATTATTGATTGGCTCACGTTTGAGGAGCTCCAGGCTAAAGAATAACAGCCGCACGGGTCGATCAAGGTTAAGCAACGCTTGCCAAGGTTGGTCTGTGGATGGGTGACCATTTTTAAAATACCAAATTTCCTCCGTACCTCGATAGCTGTCGGGACCAACGACTTATCGTGCCTAATACGATGCACGATAGATCTTTGGCAGTCGTTACGGATTGTCAGAGTCGTTACGGATTGTCAGAAGACAGTAAATCTGACTCCAGCCTTGCCAAAAAGTAACGTGATACCCAGTTAATGGGCTGTGGAGTAAAATACTGGTATTCCGCTGAATCCGGTTTGACTGGAAGCCGACCCCAATATAGTTGGTAAAAGGCTAGGCAGATGATGATGATGGACTCACGTTTGACCACAATCTCACCTGATAGATGAGCGATGAGGTCGACAATCCTGGAGCACGATTGCCTAGAAGTAACCAATTCACTTTTTACTTAAAGAAAAAAGATTGCAGCTATCAGAAAACACAGACTCTAGCAAGGAATTCCACTCTTTAGCTATACGCACAATGAAAGATTCCCAAAATATTTTTTGTGTAACTTTACCCATTAAATGATATTTATTTTGTAAATAGGTTAAACATAACACATTTTACATGTCAATTACATTGGGTAATTTTAAACAAGATGAGGCCGGTGTTTCCTAGCTGACTTTGACATAATCAAAGTTGGCTTTACGCCATTAAAAGATGGCCGCGTTGTGGTGAACGACAACAAAAGATGGCATAAGTCGGAAAGCACTCGGATAAAAATTATGTTTTACACCGCCATTAAAAATTATAATGTTTCGAGGCTGACCGCCATTTTCCTTCAACGTTTTTATTTATACAAAAACCTCTTTTGGCTGGCTTTGGTAAGCCTTTAAAACTGCTCAAGTTTAATCTAATCCCTTGTTTTTTATTACTTTTTCCCCTGAAAGTACTTTTAAGAGTAAGTTTTTCATTTTAAATGTTGGAGGGTAGAAAATTTGAGGGAATTTTTTAAATCTCCGCTGACGAAATCAAACTTATATTATAAACAAGCTTTTGGCCGCAAATTCGTACGCACATATTCCGTTTTTTTTGTCCGTACCCGTATAGCCTTCTTCATGAATGTGGCTATTTCCGACTGGTAGTTCCGGATATAAGCGCGTCCAAACAAACAAACAAACTCTTCAGGTTTATTATATTCGTATAGATGCAAAAGTGGGTTTGTTTGTTACGCCTTCACCTCAATCGCTGAACCGATTTTGATGAATTTTGGTACAGAGATAGATGGAACCCTGGAGACGGTTCGCTTAGGATAATTCCCGAGTTCCATGCGGCAGAAATTACTGTCAAAGTATAGTTTATTATATAATCTTATATTTAAATGTACACACTCAAAAAATAAACTTAAACTACGTCTGTACCGAAAACCCGAAAAGTTCTATCGATACCAAACCGTCAATGAGAGACACGATAAACACCGCACATCGTCGTGAAGGCTTAGCGCGCCTCCCTTACTTGTTGATCCCAATCACAGGCTCGAGAATGGACTGAGTATTCCTAGGTATGAAGTGAAGGTAGAGATAACGAGAGAAAAACGTGAGATAGAGTGATCATGCGGTTAGTGGTTGTTTTTGTCTAAAATTCTAATTATGCTATGTTTAGCCTAATTAGATTATATAGTTTTACGTAGACAAAGATAATGTTAAAAGAGACAGCTATTGCTGCACAGTCACTTGCCTCTTTCTATAGAGTGGTCTGCAGTGTGAGACGTGACGTCTTCTGTGAAGACAAAACACTGTTTTTTTTTAAACCTCGAAAA
Source organism: Mamestra brassicae (assembly GCA_905163435.1). Taxonomy (NCBI): domain Eukaryota; kingdom Metazoa; phylum Arthropoda; class Insecta; order Lepidoptera; family Noctuidae; genus Mamestra; species Mamestra brassicae. Next base: position 5,054,610 of record LR991013.1, on the reverse strand, counting down.
ATACCCGTTTTATCTCTAAACTATCTCTAACTCTATGGTAAACAGAGACAGATAGATATAATAAAGCTGAAGAGTTATTTGTTTGTTTGGTTGAACGTGCTGATCTCCGGAACTACTAGTTAATATAATATAAAATATTTTAAATTAAATAAATTAAATTAAATATTTTAGATTTAGAAAGTCCATTTATAGAGGAAGGCTATAAGCTATTAACAGCACGCTACGATCAATAGCTGCATGAATGGAAAATTGTGACGCAGACGAAGTTGCGCGAGTCAGCTAGTATAAATATGAGGTTCAATCCATTATCTATGTCTATATTGCGAATCCGTGACCTTCTATCCGAAAAGGACGCCCGATACGAATGTACGACGATATCGAAAGGAATCGATCGATGGCTACTCGATTACAAATAGATTTGGAAGGTAATGTCAGTTGGAGTTAAAACGTTACGATTTTGAAATGTTGAAGTGATAGAATTGGTCGATAAATGTTCATTTTGAGTCAGACCAGTTATAAGATACTTAAAGCCAAACAAAAGGAATATTTGACTGGCCTGTTGGTCGAGTGGTTAGTGACCCTGACTGCTAAACCGGAGGTCGTGGGTTCGATTCCCACCCAGGACAAATCTTTGTGTGATGAGCATGATCATTTGTTCTGTGTCTGGGTGTAATTTATCTATAATATGTATGTATTTAGAAATATATAAGTATATTTATCAGTTGTCTGGTTGCCATAGCACAAGTTCTGCCTAGTTTGGGATCGGATGACCGTGTGTGAGTTGTCCCAAGATATTATTATTATATTATTATTATTATTTCTACGGTTCTACAAGGATTGTGTTATCCCCTTGGGCTCTAAGCAATGTCGCATTCTATCTGTGATAAGTTGTATGTATCGAAATGACTCGTGTTAAAACCACTGAAGAACGTTATGCATGACAGGAGTTTATGATTTAAGGAACCCTAGAGAACTTGGTATATACATAGTTTGATCTCACTTTTATAAGCGAAGCCGTTATAGAGAACATGACATTCTTTCACATGTAGGTTTTTGGTGGGATAGTAACATTCTAAATCGCCGACTCGTATTGAACCCTACTATGACGTATGATGGCCAACAGAATCCGTTTTTAAAAAGGATAGTGTTATTCGTCTTGTATAGCTCCGTCTCTCTCTGACAGCGAAATGATGATGGCATTCGCACGAAATAGTAAGTGGGCATCTTGTTGCCTCATTGCTTTTCTATTTGAACCTCATGACTGGTATTGATATAAAACGACTTATATAAAACCCACAGATTTTGATCCATCTTATCGCGCTCGTAAGGTTGCAAATAGAATGTATCATTCAATAAAAATCAATCTTTCCGTGCACACGTACGCAGATAATCCCCTTGTAAACACGCATGATTCAAGACAGATCCCTTCATTTCAATTGTTGAATGACACGGAGAAGAACAAGAATTCGACTGTGCTATTGATATTATAAATGTAAAATCTACATTTTTGGATGTTTAATCATCAATTAACTGTACTAAACTTTTAAACCCAGTAACGGGTTTAAAGTTTGAAAGTTCCCAAGGGATAATTTTAAACTTTCTCGGGGACAAAACTCGCTGGCAAAAGCAAGTAAGTAGGTAAAGTTCCAAGTTTTTATTAAACGTGCAATATTTGTTCAGGTTAAGTCTCTTTTATTTTAAGAATGGGAAATCATCAAATGACTTCTTCCGCTCTGGGTGGAGCAGAAGGGCGTGTCAGACTCTTACTGACTGAAACCCATCCGTGTTCCTTCTAAAGCCCTTTGCGTTCTAGGGCCGCGGTGACTCTCTGGCAGGCTCTGGCCCTACCTATGCGGGCCTATGCTGATCTTTTAGGCGCGCGTAGATCACAACGCACCATCGACCCGAGCCTGGTGGTGGTCGGACAGCGAACCACCCAATGCTCGCTGTCCGCAGGCCCGCGCTGGTGGCCGGGGATCGCCCTGCGACTCCCGACTCAGGTTAAATCTTGCAAGCTGAATTAGAACCACTTCCTCGTACCCTTATTTTTTTTACCGATGGGAAATTACCAAATGACTCTTTGCGCTCTGGGCGGAGCGGAAGGGAGTTTCAGACTCTTCCTGACTAAAACCCATCCATGTTCCTCTTACAGCCCTTTGCGTTCCAGGGCCGATGTGACTCTTTCGAACAAATTCCGGAACCCTGGCAGGTTCCTTTTATCCCACAGAGTTGAAATTTTACATTGGTTAAGTTCCGATGACAATTATTTTTATGATAAGTATGACCTGATCCTTCATCAAGGGTTGGCTCCAGACGAAGAAACTCCTCAAAGATCTACAGTACAGCCTCTTTTAGCACCTTAAATAAAACCATTTTTTATTGTTAATAAAACGGGAACGGGAAAAAACGAGATATGCGCGTACGATGTCGCGAGCAAAAGCTATTCCTCTTATAACACTCCTGATCTGACACAGCTTCTTCCATTTCAATTGTGAAATAATTCAGTGACATTTGAGAAGGCACCTAGATCTATCTTCAAGTAAAAGGTCAGTTAGAACTCGCTAGACGCCCACTTGATCAATGTAAACGTGAAATATGTTTCGACGACTTTCAATTGAAAACGTAGACAAGAAATTTGGAAAGAAAGTTCAATAGGAACAAAAAAGGTGGACAGAAATAAAACAAGTCTTTCATTTAAGTCAATATGTATTTAGATTAAGTCAAGTCAAAGCCATTTGTTTGCTTTTATCTATACTAATATAAAAAGCGGAATAGTTTGTTTGTTTGAAAAATCGCTGGAACTATCAGTCGGATTTAGAAAACTCTTTATGTATATGATAGCCACACTCATGAGGAATGATATGGGCTATACGGGAATGGTTGTTCCGTGCGCGTTTCGATTCGCGCCAAACGCTCAGCCACTACGCCAACCGTACCGTCAAATCAACTTTGGCATAACTTAGCATTTATATTACCAAGTGTTAGGTTGACATTACCTAGAAGACATGAAAGTCAGTTCACTCAATGGCACTTGAAGCAATTAATCTAAACACAATAACATTAAGAGGCAAAATGTTCATTTGTTAGAGGTTATCTCTATCAGTACTGATCCAACGACATTCTTTCAGCTACTAAAAGTCACACTGGCCTTTTGTGGCATTGGTTACCTTTTACTCCAAAAATTGCACAAATACTGCAGGAGCGACGCCGCGGGAATAAGCAAAATCTATTACTTATGAAACTGCTACCTCCTACACAAATTATATCCGAAAAGTCATCGAAAAACGTAGTCAAAATATTCATTGAACAGCACATAAAATTACAAACACACATTAAATAACCGATTCCCTCAAAGACTTGAAATATTTAAATAAAAACTTGAGAAAATGGAAATCAATCCAATCCGTATTGTTCATCGTATACACAGTCGGAACATTGACTGTTTGATCTTTGTAGATCTTTGAATAATGTATGGCAAGCGTTTCTTCTTTGTGATATAATTGAACTTTCGTCTTATGAATGTGGATTTAGTCTTGTTTTTCCTTATTTAGATGTTTCTTTTTATAAACTTTTCGTGTATGGGTATTTTGGCAATTTAAAAGAACGAGCGCGTTCCAAAATTATGGAAGTACGAGTACTTATTGAGTTCAGTCCACAGAAAGAGTCGTTTCATTTTCCTAGTACTCGATTTATTTTGGGTATTCTCACTTCATACTTCTCTATTGGTCGACATGTCAACCGTCACCCAAATTCTAGCCAAAACATCTTTCACATAATCTGTCCATCGTTTCCTTGTTCTAATCTTAAAAAGAATATGTGCTAGTCGTGGCACGCAGCAAAATAATTTGGGGACGCCTATACAAAATTACTTAGCATCTTGAATGATTAGCAACAACAGAAATCATGCTGAACACAAAGCTGATTGGCATTAAGATTGCTTTATGAATTTATAGTTACAAAAAAAGAGTTAAGTTAATTGCGTCTAGTGTTATTTTTTGTCCATTGTATCACCAAGTCAAGATTTTTGGTGACACGTCATGGCAAAAATTATTTATGTAATGAAAATGGCACGTTCGCCAAAAAAGGTTCGCCATCCCTGGCCTATCGTATCTTACTCCAAACTACATTTCAAAGTAGATTCAAAAACGAAAGTGTTAAAATCGCTTTCTACCGAGTCAATAGGGTTTTAATTCGATTTTTATAACATTTCTCAAACTAAGATAAAAGACGGTGACGTAAAAAAAAAAAAAATTTCAAATAAAATATGGTGAATTTTTTAAAATCTATGATAAACAAAGCACATATTGCGCGTGAAGATCTTGAGGGTCCATTCTTGCCGTATTATTCTGAATACCTACCAGAATTTTACCTCCACAACACAGTTACTCATTCACAGAATAAACATAAATTAACGGTGCACCCAATAGCTTTTCCAATAGCAGTACATTCGTAAATAGTTCTGGACGAAGTCCATTAACCTTTGCTACCTAAGGCCCGGCCAGGGTGAGGAGTTTGCGCGGGTTCTGAAGCGGGCGCGAAGTATCAAACATATGAAACCGCTGTTTGCGAGCGATCGTCTATAGTTTTGCCCTGAGGCAACACTGAAACAGCGTAGACAAAGGGGTAGGCTGAGACTTACAAACTACACACATGATACTATGTGCCCTGTTCATCAAGAAAGAAGCCTTTGAAGAAATTCCTGTCTAACCGAGTCGTAACAGCATGGAATGGGCTACCAGAAAGTGCTGTAGCAGATCCCACACTTAACTGCTTCAAGCACCGACTGGACAGATTAGATATCTCCAAACTTTTTTAAACACGCAGATTAGCTAATATCAGCTGACATGTCAAACTAAATAATAACAAAAAACAAACTCGTCTAGCATGTACTGCCCGCAACTAATGCTCTAGACAAAGTGTCATTGTGTCACATGCGATTGTCGAAATGCCAAATTATAAGGAATGGATCACGTGACATTACCGTCACGTGATACTGACGTGATGTGGGAGCCGCTCGGCCGCTGCACGCTCCGCCATATGTAAGGCGGAGCGTGCGGCGGCCGAGCGGCTCTCCGCTAACTCTTTGGTGGCTGCGCTGCGAGACTGGGACAACAGCCCTCTTCATCAAAGCAGGCAGTCCTACCATACGCCGATAACATGATTCGCGGCGTCTAAGTTTGCATTTGTCATGGTTATTGCAACTTATTATTTACTCTTATTTATGTGTGCTAATTGGATGTTAATCTGGCAATAAACAATTTCGTTTCATTTCATTTCGACAGCGTCCGTCAATCCCATACTTTTGACGTTTTGACAATCGCCTTCGCTACTCCGACACCGACAGAAAGTCATTTTTCGAGTCGCTAATCGCGCCCGCTACCGCGCGTTCACTCTGGACAAGGCCTAAGTTAACACTACCATTTGTAAAATAAACGCTATCGCTATGCAGTTGCGGCGTCTAGTTCTGTTGGATCTCTTTGAATAATTGAGTGGATCGTTCACTAGTACTTAAGCTGTAGTTTTACATAGAAAGTATAAGTTTTAAGTGTGAGAGTAGTCTGGATGAGTCTGCGGGTACCTGTATTTTCCAACTTCTGCATATGGCTAGACATTTAACATATAGGTAATCCCTTAATCATATTTCACACAAGAGCCCGTGAGTCATTGACTCTGCATGGCGCCTTTTCATTTTTAACTAACTAGTTGGTACCAGTATTGGGTTTGTATGATAATTCGACAAAATTTCGGGAAATTAGAGGTGTTTTTGACGGTCTCCAAATGCGAAGCGCATGCATGCGAACGCGCCTTAAAAATAAAAACATTGCCCCTAAGGTGACAAAATGCCATGTATATGTAGTGGCCTACTCTAATATAAACTATTAAATATAAATTATGAAATTGTTTCAAATTAAAATCAGAAATAATTTATATACATTTTTACAAAGTAACCTAACAACTAGTATTATATAAATTCAAAAATCAAAATAAAATAATTTAATGTTACTAACATTCAACGTACAAACAGATATTTTGCATTAGTAGATAATTTCTTATCAGCTAACCGGCGTAGCTATGACGCGTCTTTTGTTCTAGCGACCGGCAGGCCTGATACTTTTTTTTTTTAGGGATGAGTAATCATCAAATGACTTCTTCCGCTCTGGGTGGAGCGGAAGGGCGTGTCAGACTCTTACTGACTAAAACCCATCCGTGTTCCTTCTAAAGCCCTTTGCGTGCCAGGGCCGCGGTGACTCTTTCGAACAAATTCCGTAACCCTGGCAGATCTATATGATACTTACTTTTGCTATAATAAAAACGGAAAGTAACATATTTATCGATTTATTATTTCGTATTTATATTTAATCGACGAACAAGATATAAGAGTAAAGTTATATTCGCTATAATACCAATAACTCTTTGAATAAAACTCATTGGTGATTCAATTGTCCCCAGCTTTTGAAGCCATAAGAGCCAATAAGAGCCTTCATTTCGAGCTATTAAAATCTGTCCCCCGACGACTCACTACATCGGCAATCCGTAAATAAACTACAAAAGCTTTTAAGCTCTGATGATAAAAAGCTTTTAAACTTTTTGTTGATGAAATTACGTTTTGTATTATCCATGTCAATATGGGATAAATTAAACTGCTACTCAGATTTGAAAGGATTTAAGTGGCTATGATTATTGTGTGTTATAGTGGCTAAACAGATTGAAATAATTCGAGCTTTAAATTTAATTTGGCGGACGTTTCAAGACGACATTTGTTTGAAAAACTCGTTTCTGCTCGAAATATTTTAAATTTTCAATATTCGTAGCACGCGCTACGGCGTAGCATGAGCTACGAGACGTAGCTCGGCGCGTAGCAAAGTAATTCGATTCGCATTTGTAGCCATTGTGATCGAAGATGTTGCATGTCGTAGAATAACTTCTGAGTATGAATTTGGATGGCTATAAGTGAAAGCAGCAGTGTAGCTATTGCAATGTACAGAGAATGCTGCTACCCATATTCTGGTGAGAATCTTAGTCACTTTTTATGAGTTTGCATTTTACCTCAACAAAATGATTTCGAATTTAATCTCCAGACAATTTACAAGTACCTACTAGCTAATCAAACCCCTAGTCGCTGAATAATCCGATTAACCCTCGGGTGTACTCACGTCCTCACCCCTTTCCCACCCCCTTAACTTGTTTAGAAGCTGAATTCCCTGGATATTCCATCAGCACGTCACGACACGTCAATCTAAAAATAATAACGGTATAGACACGTTGCGACTAGCGTGGGTTCGTGCCAGTTAAAACCGGTGTAATCCGGTTATATCCAGCCGTCTCCGGTTTAATAATAACCCGCGTAAACCGGTTATCTTTGTGACGATAGCATGACGCCATTGAATGTACGTAACTAATGTTATATTGTGACGTTTCTAACTAATGTGTTATTTTGTGTTATTATTTTATGTGCATAAAACGTTTTGGAAATACTTTCATTGTGCGTACTGCTAAGGAGTGAAATTCCCTGATACTTATGATTTTTTTATATTTAGGTTACAATACAATGATGCAGGTAGCTTTACATAAATATGTTACAGAACAAATGTTTTACTGTTTTTTTTATTGGAAATAATAGGTTTCCCCTTATAACTGGGACAAGTAAACAAAGATATTCATGGTAATTTATCATTCTACATCTTTGTAATTGCGTGACTTATATTTTCTTTTATTGTTCTAGGTAAGACAACCAGCGTTTTGGCTGTCCGTTATCAAACTAACATTGAAACATCAAGAATACCAAAGACATAATTAAGTGAGTACAAGAACGGAAATCCTTTTCCAACTTCTGAAATGACTTCTGTTTTACCGAATATTATTGAATTTTCTCTTTTCTGCTTCTATCCAAAAATAGACACATAAAGTATATTTAAAATACACGAGAACAAAAGCTAAAATTCTCCATTCATGCCAGCACGTATCACGAATATTGAACAAGCTGAAATCACGAAAAATAAAATCAATATGGCGTCGCGAAGCCATGACAAACATTTTAAAAGCTTTACGTTTCTACGTCATATACAGAGCAGGGATGAAGAACCTGGTTTTGGGTCATTTTTCATCATTTTTAACGTAATCGATGAAGTTTGAGTACTGGTTTGAGATGGAGAAGGGTAACTGGGAGAATTTGTCCAGCAGTGGGGCAGTGTGCTAAATAAAAACTCCCCTAAAATATTTTAGAGCAAGTTTTTTTGTGGTAAATGCATTGCAATAGCCTCCATTTAGAAAAAGGGAGGCCCGAGGGGCTCGCAGGACAGTCAGCCAGTATACGTCAATTGCAGCGTCGTCGGTGGCATTCATTAAACCCCCCAAAGTACAGGTATTAAATGTGCGTGGGCACTTGGGGCACTCTAGCTTGTGGCTTTTGTGCCCCGTTTTGTGAACAGGAGCGTCGACTAACATTGGGTATAATTGTCTCAAAAAAGTCTTTCAAACTAAAGTCGTACATGAAATTGTACAGGTAGTCAAAATATTACATTTGTATATAATACTAGTGGTCCCGACAGACGTTGTCCTGTTCGAACGTTTGCTTTGTGTCTGACGAAAAATTATAGAAATCGATTGCAGCGCCACCTACCGGGTCCAATTGTGAATCTGAGCCATTCTCAAATCCCCTTGAACACACACAAAAAAGTTAATCAACATCGGTCCAGCCGTTTAGGAGAAGTTCAGTGACATACACACGTACACAAGAAAAATATAATATATATATTAAGATGTCATTTCGGTTTATTTTCTTTGAAGTTACTGCGTACCTTGATAATGATAATAACAATGTCTTTGGAAGTATCCAACGCGTTTTAAGTGCTGAAAAAGCTAATTTTGCAAATGATAACGTTTGCAAATCATTGCTTGTCGTACCAGTACCAATGATATCAATCTGGGGTCCCCTATATATATCGACACCCTACATCGTAATATGACGTCACATAAAGGCAGAACGCATCGATACCTTTGCCCAATTTTGACTCGCAACGAAAAATCATATCTTTCCATTTTGTTCCCTTTGAAGTTTGGATCTTGTAAGTCGAAAGGGAGAGATAGGCAATGAGATATGAATCTTATAAAAGAAGCACGATTTTAAACGTTATTGATATAAAAAGAATGTTAAAAATGTACGACTTTTTTTTTTTGTTTCTTTACGCTATAGTACACAATTTCGCGAATTAATAAGTCTAGTTGTTTACTTGTATTCAGTACTTACTTAAGGTTGCACTATTCATAATATATTTATGTGTGTTTGTGTATTTTTTTTTAATATCAGTCCAAAGTCAAAAAATATTTACATAATAATTTTAATTTATAATTTCAAGTTCAAAGTGGCTCGTTTAATAATAAAAAGGCAATTTAAAAAGTGCTTGTGCTAAAAGTTGATTGACCTCAACAATGCAGCAAACGGGGATCAAACAAACGACTGTCGAGAGACTTCAAATAACTTCTTCATTCATGATTTTTTCAGCAAACAAGGTGGGTTTTAATCCTAATATATAACTGACAAACAATATACAACGCAGTAGTGAAACTACTGGGCGTAGAAAGCTGAAATTTGGCTCGTAGGTTCCTTGGGGAGTGTAGGGGAGCAAGAGAGAGATTTCCCGAAATTCCTACGGGAACGGGAAAAAACGGGATACACGCGTATGCAGTTGCGGGCTAAAGTTATGCATAAAATGTTAATAATTTCGAGTAAACCCAGGCTTTTTCCCCAGGGAGAAACTTACTATGATGACTTAAAACCGACTTGATTACGGTGTGGGAGGGAGACGTATATAACCCAACGGAGTCATGTAACGTTTAGATAAGGTACACTTTCAAAGCTTACCACTATTTTTAACCGACTTAAAAAAAAGAAGGAGGTCTTCAATTGGCAACTTTTTTTTAATGTTTGTTCTTTGATGTTTTCGCCAATTGTCAACCGATTTGGATGATTATTTTTAGTTTGGAAGACTATGTTTTCATACTGGTCCAATTTCAATTTGGTGAAGATCTGTCGAAGAACTTCGGAGATAGGCAACGGAACTCTTCAATAAATTATAACAAATCTTCCGGGACTGCTGAAATCGCATGTCTGTTTATTGTTTATACAAGTTTATAACATAACATCACGCCGGTACGCTGTGAAGGGGTACGTAGATGTGTACAAGTCAAGCATGTTTTTGGGATTATCTTCTAACTTTATTGTTTAGAACCGATCTTGATGATTATTTTTGCGTCGAGTTTGGTTATACCTATATATTGAATTTGCATTGGACGTTGAACTTTCTAAGATTAACAAGTGACGCCTTAGAATCTATAAAATCTAGTGAAGAGATATTGTTAGGTTTATGTCAATCCCAAAGCAAAGTAGATGTTTAGGTAACTATGAGCTGGTCTGGACTACGAAGGCACAGAAAGTAATTCCTTATCGTGGCATAGCGCAACCACTCATCATGGGAATAATGTTAATTTATTTGTGGGGTACCAAAAAGTGAAAAATAAAAAAACTTTTTGCAAACAATACATAGACTTCTAAATAAAAAACACTACAAAGTATAAAAAAACTTTAATTTCGGAAGTCGGAGTTATTTTATACTTTGTAGTGTTTTTATTTGTTTTTTTTTTAATAGTATATTTGGATGCAAGTTAGCAAACTTTGTTATTGCAGCCGAGGTGGATAATAAGCGCACATCTCAGTCGCAATCTCTGCGAAAGTGAACGTTGCTTAAAAATTAGTAGAATTTGGTTTTTTTTTGTTTGTTTGTTTGTTTGTTTGAACGCGCTAATCTCTGGAACTCCCAATCGGATTTGGACAATTCTTTTGTATATGATTACCACATTCATTAGGAAGTTTTTAGGATATACGGGAACAGAAAATTCCTACGAGAACGGGAAAAATAGGGATATGCGCGTACGAAGTCGCGGGCAAAAGATTGTTTTTAATATTGATTAAAAAACAGAACCAAGTGTGTTAGTTACTGAATTGCAGATCGTCTTAATTAGACTAAAACCACTACGCCATGGCGTAAAGATCCATAACCAAATCCAATTGGCCAAAAATATGAAATTATTTCCTAATAAGCTCAAAAATGAAGAAATAAAATCATAAAGCAACATTACATTAAAATGGTGCTATCACGGAATTAGGCGACGACGGTCCGAGCAGCGGTCGCCCGCTTAGGGAGTGTACACACACACCGGCCGCCATTTGCATACGTAATGTGTGTACCGACCGCGTGGGAGGGGCGGATCTCAATAGCTTTATCACACCCACGCTTTTAGGGAACAGACAGAATTGCAGGCATTGTCAGATCAATGGGGCGGATGAGTGAATGAAATATTGTGTTTGTGGCTATTTTAATCCAATGGTTAATAAAATGCCTTTTATGTTGAAGCTAACAAGGTAACCAGCTGTGTTTCCTGGATCGTTTTTCAGCGGGATATTAAATGGGAGTTGATGTTTCTGTGATTTATTGTTTGTTCTGTTTTCAAGTCTGCTATGTATGTATTTCTGTTCATTGTTATAAGCAAATAAAATTTCTTTCTTTCTTTGAAACGCTGCTTTATTGCTGGTTGTGATCTTTGACAGTCGTTGCGATTTTTAGGGCTAAGCGTCTCTGAGCTAAACCGCGGACGGACAGACAGACAGACGGACATGGTGAAAGTATCCTTCTTGACTACGGAACCCTAAAAGTACAGACGATGGTTTGTTATAGAACTCGGTAGAAATCTTGCTCCAGATATTTCTGTAGATACCTACTCAAAAAGTACAATATAGTTGCTCTGTGAATGTTAATTCGGTACAAAACCATATTGTCCAAATCCGTTTCCCACTCAAATCTCGAATGCAAGCGTACCAACTGAAAAACAAAAACCTAAGTACCAACTGCGCAACGACGAGTGACAGCTGAATCGGATTACAAAAGATTTGTCACATTTTGCAAATGCCACTTGGCGTTTCAGCTTACAGTCGAGCCAAAACGGGCACATTCAATTCCTATCGCCGGAATTCCGTAAATCCTTGATACGGTCTGCTAAACGATGGGACTGTTGCCCACAGAGCATCGAAATGCCATTGGCGGCAAAATTTCTTCTTTTTTGTAATTGTTTTTATTCAAAATCTACACGAAACATATTTACAAAAATTCTGCCAAACTACATAACAGTTTGTCGGCAGTTGTTCTCGTTAACAATTCTAAAAATATTGTTTTACAAACATACATATGAGTGTGTTGCTAAACCTTATCTAAGTTAAATTAAATTTAAATTACTTACACAATTATTACTAATTTAAAGAATCTTTAGAATTTTCCTAAGTTGGTATTTGGATTTTACACATGTTATTAACTTCTGGAGAGGGCATCATTAGCATCATTTTCCATTACGAATCGCACTCAACTTCACTAAACCGGTTTCTGTCTGTGTTGCGGAACGGTTTTTGTTTTTGTGTGGTTGTATATTGTTAAAACTGCTTTCTTTTATTTTTATTTTGTTTGTTATTTACACTAACTTTCATACATCGTTTACTGCACATTAACATTTGTAATTATATTTATCTACATTTAAATTTCACACCTACAAAACTGATTTACATCTGTACACTTCAACGAAGGTTCAGTTGAAAACCAGCGTCAGGCAACTCCTAGTTGTCTGGCATTTTGCTGAACTGGACCTATTTGGCGCTGCCGCTGGGCATACAATGTTTTTGTTTTAAAATTAAGTTGTCTTTCATTTATATCTACAATGTGTGTCTGTGTGTGTGCCAAATAAACTAGTTTTCTTTTTTTCTTTCTTTCTTTACGAAGCTTGACGGTGAGTGAAACCGTTTCGCAAAGATATTGACGGCCCGAGACAATTCCAACTATGGCTGTGACAACCAAAACTTGTGCGATAGGGTATTTGACTGGTTTCTTTATTATAATTCTCAAAACCTAAAAAACAAGAAAAAGACAAGACGTAGTAAAAAAAAACAACATGCGGGGCAGTCTTTGGGGGCCGATAGAAGTGAAAACTAAGCGCAAGCTAAAGCGTTCGGTGACGATGACGCGAGTTCCATAAGTTTTGTTCACCCAAAAAGTAATCAACGCGCCTAAAGAAGTTTTCACTTCAAAAATAGTTTAAAATATAAAAAAATACGGAATTATGAGCGTTTTTATATCAATGCTAAACAGAGGCGAGACAGCGCTTATTGCATGTGACGTCACTCGCAAGTTACGCCATAGTGAATTCACGCCGCCCAGTACATACGACGCAAAACGCGTGGGAAGAATAGAATAATAACTTCAAAAGCGTGTTACGTATCTAGTTTTCCACCGATTTAATATATTTTTCACAAATCGTACTATTTTGTTAAAATCATTCAAATATATAAGTGTTCATTCATGTAGATTTTGTATAGCAGTCAAATGCCGTATTGCGTGGCCACGAATATTACTAGCAATGCGATCTGCAAACACTGTGTTTCATGTTCTCTGCTATTACCTAATCTCGGCTGTCTGTAGGTTGTAAACTTCTGAATGCACTCAAATAAAATATTTTGAGTGTAAATGATATCATAGATCAATTTACGTAGGGGTGTATTTAAAACTATTTTAAAAGCCTTCATTCTGATGAATTTTGAGTTTCTATATAATGCTCATTATAATTTACCACTAACGTTTAAAATATCTTTTGATAGATTAAAGTTTCTTGCATCCCTTGCGGTTTTCTAGAATTAGAATTAAGTTTTTAATTAAATTGCTCTGTTAAGTGTAAGTTTTTGTAATAAGAAATAATTTAAAATGAATGAAATTGTTTAATTGAATTTATGAATTCATTGAATTACATGTTTGACTTTGCTACCGACTTTAATGTACTTGTAAAATACTGAAACAAAAGTACAACGACGTGGTGGCACCCACAGACAGATCCGACGAATCTTTTTCACGTTTTTTTTTCTCTCTACCGCAATACCTGAAAAGGGGGTTAGTTTTCTGAAAATTACGAACAATTTTTAGTATGAGAACAACACTGAAATCGCGAAATAAAATCAATTGTTCAGTACATTTCCTGAGAGCTGTGGCGCAGAGCTATACTCTAAAAATTAGGCATTTTGTGTGGAGAGTGATTAGGTAGGAAACATATTTTCCTGTCTGGTCATCCTTTGTTTTCATTATACTATTTATATATTACTAACACTAGAATATAAGGTATTTGTAATACTAACAAAACATAGATCACTGTTGTCCGAAATAAATGGATTTTAATTTTAATTAATTAATTTATATGGCATAGTGTGAAAACCCCTACGTCCAGCCAAATGAACTAAATCCTCAGTTGATGTGAACCATTTAGTTAGCGAGTGCAATGTTCAAAGGGCTTTCCGGACTAATTAATTAGAATCCACTCGATGATAATGACTAATACATTACTCTGCCATAGAGCACATCAGTACGCTAGCAGGACTTATTAAGTCAAATTTTTCATATTTTTTTATTTCTCTCTCAGTAAGTGACGTTGCATACAAACTCATGGCATGGTTGCATTTGTTTTGTGGGGCACTTAATGGTGTAACCTAGGCTACATTGTGACAGTCCTTAAGGGAAAGACGTTTTTTTATTTAAATTAAATCATCAAAAGACGCCTTCCGTTCTGGGCGGAGCGGATGAGAGCTTACTGACTAAAACCCATTCGTGTTCCTCCAAAAGCCATGTGTTCCAGGGCAGCGGTGACTCTTTCGTACAATTTTCGCAACCTTGACAGGCTTCGGCTCTAGCGGTCTCGGTCTGCGCAAACACAGGTGCACTCCTTCTTCCATCACTATCATATTTCGATGGGTCGGCAACCCGACATGACCAGAGAGAGATCTGGCGCAGGACCAACGGCTTAACGTACTTTACGAGGCACGGGGGTGTCACACCACCAACTTCCAAACTCCGGGCTGTCACTGAGAAATTCCTATTGGGAAAACCCAATAACACTTTTTGCCCGACCTGGGAATATCGTAATGGAAGTCAGATAGGCGACTGCCTATTTGAACTCTACAACCCACCTCGATGTACAATTCTAGTATTCAGTAGCATCCGATTAGAATAGAAGATAACATAGTTGGGAAAAGTTTCGGCAGATCGATTGAATCACGAGCATAGCGAATTTGCATGCCCATTCAAATGAGTTCAACTTTTGAATTCACACGCTTTGTCTGCAATTTTGTCTTCAGTGGTCCTGTAGAAATACTTCTCATGTTCTTCTTCTTTCCCCACTTATCGATGGCAAAAATTATTCGTATATATATCAAGGTAGCAGTGGAGTACCAGGGTACGATGGAGTTTACTCAAGAATTAGTTTATACCGTTGTCATCTCAAATCATTATTGCTGCAATACATAAAATAAAACGAAACAATCATGAACCATGTCGGGCACAGCACAATTTTAAGTAAGTAGGAGAGAGGGTGGGCATTTTAATAAATCCTTATTACTAAGTATTTGAATTATTTGCTATCTATCTGTTTTACTCGTACAACAATATGAACAAAACTCGAAAAGTAAAGCATCCAAGTAGATCCCCAAAAGAAAAGAGTAAATCCGAAATCCAAAAGCAAACCTCACTTTATGCGATAGGAAATCCGGGTAACAATTCGGCCAGTTGTTATTGAAACCGCACTCCCACTCACTAAATTTACAAGACCAAATTAGAGTTTGCATGCCGACTACACAAATTAATTAATTAATTAATCAAGTACGTAGGAACAGAAGGTCAACTCCAACTCAATGTGTACACATTTGAAAATAAGCACTATAGTCAGATGGATACCGCGATCTTTAACGATTTAGGTTCAAGATGTCCCTACGTTTAGGCGTGGGTCTAATCTAAGTCAACAGGGACGGTCATCTATCTAGTCTTTCCAAACTATGTAGGAGTCAGCTACCAGACTTCTACAACCCAGTAACTGGGTAACACGATACCCCTTGGCAGGACTGGTGTCAGATTTATTGGCTACTGACTACGAGAACGACTGTCAAAAATGTTCAAATAACAGCCGGCTCCAAAGACTTAATGTGCTTTCCAAGACACGGGGGATCTCATTATAGAATGGATGGTCGTCTCCTCGGCATGCTTTGCTTAACCTGGAAGATCGACCTGTGCGGCTGTTTTACATGGAGTCACTTATCAGACCTAAACAAATTAAGTAACACCATATCCCTAAGTTGGACTGGAGTCGGGATTCTGAACGCCCATAATCTACGAACGATTCGGTACCAACAGTTTGGGCTTGCATTCTGAAGCACGATGGTACCTCTCCGGTGTGTAATGTATGGACACGCATCCACAGACCGTCCTCGACGTATGCAGCTTCATCTTAATTCAAGCTTTTTTTTTTAAGGATGGATTTCATCAAATGACTTCTTCCGCTCTGGGTGGAGCGGAAGGGCGTATCAGACTCTTACTTATACGAAATACATTACAAAGTTAGATATATGCCCCAAGCGTCGCTACAGCGAGTCGTAGCACCTTGACACATCCCCTGCCCTCACCAGGTCATAGGTCCAACATAATATTGTTAACATTGGCCTTTCAGCGCTGCATATTCTTGACCTTATCATTATTACTGACTTTTTAAAATGATGAGCACTTAGCGTTTTAATAAACAACATAAGTGTTTTGTATGATATAAAACACAAATTTTATGCAGCATACGAGACACTTCAAAACCTAAGAAATACACCCATACAATTCTAAAAATAACCAGCAAATCCAACAAAAATCCGTTTCAAAATAATCCTGTTTCAATTTCTACTACAACCCGTTCTAAATCCGGTGCAATTCACAAACAATCTTGCAAACAGACATGCAACAGTTTGTCTTATAATCCAGAGCAAAGGAAGCGGATTACAGCTCCGCTTTACTCGCTCAACTTATCTGTGCAGAGGACGATACAGCTCGCTTCGCTAGTTAGCCTGGATTTCATTGGGTGTCTGAGGATTAGGTTGTTTTTGTGCTGGTTGGAATTGGGCTAGTGTGTCTTTTGTTTAAATTGATTTTTTAATTTTCCCATGACAAATCATAAAATGACTCCTTCCGCTCTGGGTTGAGGGGAGTGTCACACTCTTAGTGACTAAAACCCATCCATGTTCCTCGAAATGCCCTTTGCGTTCCAATGCCGCGGTGACTTTTTCAAACAAATTCCGCAACCCTGAAAAGTGATTAAAAGATGAGTCAATTGACAACTGAGGAGCAACTCTCGTGTTTTCGAAGAGGCCGTCGCAAAAAATATAACATGTAAAGGGAGTCGCAGTATAAAAAGATTGGGAACCTCTGGCTTAGATGATATTGCACGAATTGGTCTTCTGATTTGCAATCGCTATGTGTGGTATTTTAAACACATAACATAAAGCCTGTATTCCTCGACGAGTTAGGCAGTCGTGCACCTATAGTAGACGCATCGAAATTTCGACAGTTTCGTTGTTGTCCCTAAAAATAATAAATATAAAGATGAATAAACAGAAAAATTTTGTCCTACTTGGGTTTTGGACCGCAGAACCTAGGGACCGAACTGCTGGTTGCAAGGATTTGCCTGCAATTCCAACACATATCATGAAAAATGCTGTCAACACTTATACTATTTTTATCTTCCTGGCATTTTCCTCTATCTTTGAAGCATCTTACAAAAGGAGGAAGAATAAAAAGCCAAAAATAGCTCCTTTCAAAAACATCATGCCTGCGATCTACATCATCCCTCTCAATCAGCAAATGTCTCCATATACCAGTTTCTAAGAAGATAATCTTGCTTTGTGGTACTAAAACAATAGTCGTCCCTCACCGCGGTACAGTCAGCAGCAGATATATAGGAACAACATTTAAATAATTCTACTCTTCTAACAAATTAAGTCAAGAAGAAGTTCTAGGCAAGCGAGCTCCTTCGTCGACCACATCATCGCTTATCATCGATTGAGATAGTGGATAAGCGTAAGATTCTCGTCTCTTGTCTGTTACTACGCTTAATTTTTGTAAACAAAGCAATGGATTTGACAGGGTTTTTTACAAATAGAAATAACGAGAGGGGTTTTATATATAAATTGCACATCTACAAAGCCGGCCGGAACGCTAGTATCATCTAAATCCATTTACCCAATGGATACTGGATGCCTACAACAATGAGATTTTTTTTGTAACATTAATGATCAAGGTCCCTTCGAATGTGTATTTTTTCAAGTACTTTTGATGCCAACTGTACCAAAAGTACCAACGTGTATTTTTAGCGCCTTCGTTATTCTGAGTGCTACGCCTTGACGGTTTTATGGGTAGCTACCCTCTTGCTGTCTTGTCGAGGAAAAGATTTTTTTGAGATGTCGCAGATTTTTGTAACGGAATATTGAAATGGACGACTTTTTTATATCCGTATTAATATTTGAGCGAAGAAAAATAAGATAACCTTTGCTCTTTGTATAGTAAACACTCATAATAATAATGAAAATGGCGGTTTGATTCTCAATGGGTGAAGTTATTTCTTACATTTTAAAAAATCTCTTATAAATACAAAAAAAATACATTTAAAAATATAAAAGTAGTAGCCCACCGGTATCGGGAACAGGTTCCAAGCTACCGGCGGTCAGGGATCCAGAGACAGGAACCTCCTAACAAAGCGAGCCGTGTCCAGAAGTATTGCTTTTTGAATCAATCCACCTGCCAATCCAGCTGCCTAAGGGAGCCTCCTAAGGTGTTGGTCGAGGCTCGTGGCTATTAAGCCGTTGGCTGACACGACTATCGATAAAAATTGCCGAGTGATTCACATCCCACATATCAACAACACACACGTTCTGGATGGTGTCGGACATAGGGGAATAGCACCATCCCATCACTTCCCGTGGGTGTCGTAAGAGGCGACTAAGGGACTCACCAGAGAATGGGCAGCAGCATTCTTTGACCATTGCAACGGCTACACTGCGATCGCCAACCCGCCTGCCAAGCGTGGCGATTACTGTAAACCCCCCGCTTGGGGGAGGCCTATGTCCAGCAGTGGACGTCATTGAACTGATATGTTGATGTTGACAACCTAGCGAGCCAAGTCAAGATATTAGATTTGTTTATCGAATAAATAAACATGGCGGTCTATATTCCGAAGCCGGTGGGTGAACTTATTTCAGTAGGTATTCGGTTTCCAGTAACTATTTAAATTATATCGATTTCTAACTGGCGCCCGTGGGTCCACCGCCTGTAATTAGTACTTAGCCCCTCTACAAATTATAGTCTACCTATGTGTTTTTAGACAAAGAATTTTCACATTTATAGTATTTAGTTGAATAAGTAGGAAGTAGTACTTTTTTAAATGCTACTTATTTTCCGTAGGGCTTCCACTGAACTTCTCCGACGCAAGTCTTTAACTACACGCTTTATCTCATTCAAGCTGCCTATTATTTTTCAAACTATGTTGGGGTCGACACAAATCTGAAATGTTTTAAAAGAAAGAAAAGTTATGGCCCAGAATAGCAAAGTAATATTCTGCAAGCTTTAACAATCTATCTATCTATCTTCTTCTTCTATCTTATATTATAAAAATGAATCCCTATTTCCCTTGGTCACGGCATCACGCCGGAACGGCTGGACCAATTTCGCTAATTCTTTTTTTGTTGTGTTTGTTATTGTCAGGAGAAGGTTCTCATGAAAGAAAATTTTGAAAAAAAAAGTTCGGGCGATGCCGGGGCGGGCCACTAGTCTTTTATATAAATAAATAAAATTGAAGTGTCTGTTTTATCATATCAGCTGAAAAACGTTCACTGCTGGACATAGGCTTCCCCCAAACGTCACCACAACAACCGGTCCTGTGCGTCTCGCAGCCATCGGCTACCCACGACCCTCACCAGGTCATCGGTCAACTTGTGGGAGGCCTTCCAACGCAACGTCTTCCGGTACGCGGTCGCCACTCCAGAACTTTTCGGCACCATCTACCATCTGTTCTGCGAGCAATGTGCCCTACCCCCTGCCACTTCAGTTTGGCGATCCTTCGGGCTATGTCGGTAACCTTGGTTCTCTTGCGGTTATCATCATTCCTGATTCGATCACGCAAGGAAACTGGGAGCATTGCCCTTTGGGTGACTTTAATCCTTCTGATGAGGCCCATTGTGAGCAACCACGTTTCGGTTCCATAAGTCATCACTGGCAACACGCACTAGTCATAGACTTTCGTCTTGAGACACTGTGACACGAGAAGATACCACGCAACTTCCCGAACGCCACCCAGCCGAGTCGGTTGACCTCTTTCTCCAAGTGTCTGTTTGTATTATCAAAATATAACCCATCTAGTTTTTCAGCAAAGCACCATTTTTTTTTGTTTTCGGATGGGAACCTTCAAAAAGCGCCTGGACTTTTGGGGAAAAAGACCAGGGAGTGTGGGATTTTTACCTGACTAAAACCACCCAATCAGCACATCCCCGGTACCTTCAGCAAAGCACCTACAATTCCACTCCCGTCTACATTTCTCAAAAGAAAAAGCGCCTTTCCACTCCTATTCTATTTTTAGCTCGAATATGAAACTATATAAGGAAAATATAACAAGGAAACCAAGTCTGGGATAATAAATTATATCACTGCAACAGCGTGGCAACAGACTGGCCCATTTATTAGGTGGCCATATTGTGTGGTCAGGAATACAGAGAAATACGAGTAGCTAACTTGTATTAATTATGTTAAGAGGTTAGGTAGAAAGAAAGTTCGTTTGTAATTACGGAGGAGAATTCATCGTATTTATAAAGGGTGACCCATTCCTACGAGGCAGGTGAAGAAGTCTGGAAATTTTATTGGAAAAAAAACATACATTCCATGCATATCAATGTTTTTTTTGTCGATTTAAGGGGCTTTCTCGGCAGTAACTTGAGGCTTGCTCCAACAAATCTCAGTGGTTAAAACATTGGCACGTCGAGTTGAATCACCGCCATATTGGATTTAAAATGATGTCACTTAGAACCGTGCATTGTCCTCCAAACCAAACGTGTATTTGACACTTTCAACTCAGTTCAGCAATCGGTTGCGGATAGCTGTTTTAAAATTCAGATGCAAAATGTGACCTACTAACAAACGAATAAATAGTAATTATAACACTGTTACGCGTCAAAATTAATGCCGGGTATATAACGACATGAAAAAAGGGGGTTTAGCCTTAAAACGCCACGCTGGCCAGTGCGTCTTGGCGAGTTTTTTGTCAGAGCCTCGTTCGTCAGTCAGCAGGGGTACCGCGTGCAGGAGAGGTTGACTTGGGTGACTAGATGTGATGCCACCCTTTACACCCGTTAGAAGAATACAGCTTGGATGGGCCGCTTTTAGCAAATTGGATGACATTCTGAAGTCTGCCAAAATTCCACAATGTCTGAAGTCCCGCCTCTATAACCAGTGTGTTTTGCCCACCATGACTTACGGTGCTGAGACATGGACGCTTACACAGGAGGCTGTGTACAGACTGAGAGTTGCACAGAGAGCCATGGAGCGTTCCATGCTTGGCATACGTCTATGAGATCGAGTTCCAAACGTCGAGATCCAAAGACGTACGAAGGTTTTCGACATCGGAAAACGAATTGCGGATTTAAAATGGGGCTGGGCAGGACACCTGGCAAGGCGCGGTGATGATAGGTGGAGTAAGACAGTGACCGAGTGGCGCCCAAGGACTGGAAGAAGAAGTGTTGGTCGGCCGATGGCGAGATGGGCGGACGACATTGTTGCCATCGCGGGTAGAACCTGGATGAGGCTGGCACAGGAGCGTGGGGATTGGCACAAGAGAAGAGAGGCCTATGCTCAGCAGTGGGCGAAGTCGGGCTGTGGATGATGATATAACGACATTAGTTACTACTAGCGCCATCTAGTATCGAGTAGCAGAAGTAGTAGAGTCAAGTACCCTATAGTATTTTCTGTGCCAGAACATTCTAGTGTTCTCGACATCTGGTCAGTGGGGACCAGTATTTAGTATTTAACTTTCCAGATGTTTCGACAATAGAAGGTTCTGGAATTAACTGACCTATATAAGGTCCACATAGCCCGCGACCGAGTCAGTATTGGAATTGCGATACAAGCGAATACTTCGGAAGCGATCTTCGAGCGCGATTTAAGTGAGTAGTAGTGAAGCTGTGTTTTATAATTAGTGAGTTTGGGGGAGTTGTAATTAGTGTTGCTAAATTAAAGTGTCATTTTGGTTATTTAATCGACTGATTTTATTGTCACGAACCCCAAACTCGTAACAACACTATTACAAGAGCAAGAGCATCGGCAGAAGAGCCAAAGCACCAGAACACAAATGTTGAATGTTTTCATCACTAGAGATTTAGAATTGTCTCAAATGGGTTTCTGTATGTACCTAGAAACACTGTAAAAAGCTAAAGTTTATGACGGAATAATGATAGAAGATAACTTTACATGTTCAGACTATCCCAAAAGTGTAAACCATAGCAATAAACGAAGAAATTACTACTCAGGAACAGTGAAAATCTAGGAATGTGTTCAACGGTCCTTACTTCAAAATTATAGCCGGTAGTTAGAGCCTGCGGACCCCTAAAACGTCGTATTAGAGAGTTATAGCGGCGTTTAAACTGAAGATATTTTGAAGATGGCCCTAAATCGTTAGTATTGTAGTGATTAAACTTTAGGACAGACTTAAGAGGTCCTATTCAACAATAGAACTTAAAAGTGGTTTTAATCTATGTTATAAGTACTCATTCTAAAGAAGATTTTACAGCGACGACGAAAGTACTGCCTTGATAAAAACTTTACTATGTCCCGATTCAGGCCATGGTGTACCCGTGTTCCAAATTTCATCCATATGCGTTCAGCCCTCGAGGGCTGATTGATTTTATTTATTACTAGCTGCCGCCCGCGGATCCGCCCTCGTTAATTTCAAATATTATCCCAAGAGAACATGCTCCCGGGATAGAAACTATCCTATGTCCTTTCCTGGGGCTCAAACTATGTCTATACCAAATTTGATCTAAATCGGTTCAGCGGTTTAAGCGTGAAGAGGTAACAGACAGACGGACACACTTTCGCATTTATAATATTAGTATAGTATAGTACGGATAACAAACGTCCAAATGTACCTACCGAAGATCAAAAGATTCGCTCTGCGTAGGAGCATCAGAAAGTCTTGATAGGACTGCCCAATAAAACGTTGCCCGACCCGGGAACCGATACCAAGACCCTACACTCAGCAGTAGCACTTACCACAACTAGACCAATGTAAATGTTTTATTTAAGGTAACATAAAATGGTCGACAGACTAACTTTTAACTAAAAAAGCGGTAAAGCGACCCGTTCTCATTAGCTAAGTCACCAAGTTCTTCTAAGTTATTAGAAAGCTATTGAAATTCCAGTCGTTTCAGGACGTTTTTCATAAAAAAAAACTGTAATTAGTGGCAGAAATTACGCTGGGAAGTCATTATTGCAGTTCTATTATTAGTAGTTGGTGTGTAGTTGGTAAGTTATTGAGAAAAACTCGTTAGCCAAAAGTTAGCTGGTACTCTGGTGGAAAACTTAATGTTCTTAAGTTCGCCTTTGTGATAAAGAAAGGACAGTATTTTGTTATTTATTTTTCTCCACTTCAATTCTTAAGTAGATGTTTTTTATTCGCCCCGGACCGAGGAGAGGCGATCACACTCTTACGGACTAAAATCTCGTGGTATACTACAGTTGAAGTACCTGCATGACCTCATGTGGACCAGTCACCTCTGCGGCAAAAGTAGCTTTTACTATCTTAAGCATTTCCTGTTCTGCCAGGGTTGCGGAAATTGTTCGAAAGAGTCACCGCGGCCCTGGAACGCAAAGGGCTTTAGAAGGAACACGGATGGGTTTTTAGTCAGTAAGAGTCTGACACGCCCTTCGGCTCCACCCAGAGCGGAATGAAATGACTTCCATTTGATGATTTCCCATCCTTAAAAAAAATAAATAAAAACAAGCATTTCCTGTTATGTGCAAGAAACATGTTTCCAAAATCCAGTGGCTAAACTACTTACGAGAAGCTTGCTAAATACTTCCAAAAAACATTGATTTGAACCAGTTATTCTGTTAATTTCTGTCCTTATACTTCAACAATAATTAAAACACGCCATATCACAAGAAGCAATCATAATTAATTAAAACATCAACATCAAATTAAGCTAGACATGTATTAGCATAAATAAATCAAAACTTCAGTGTCGCATCCAGTATAACTTGGACCTTATTTTGTTATACCAGATTTTCCGTCAGTTATACGAAGACAGAATCTTGCAAACCAAGAGGGGAAATGTCGACACGAAACTTGCAAAGCGATTATCTAAACACACCATAGTGTTAGCCAAGTTCGCCAAACAAAAGGCGACACACTGGCGGCCGTGGGTTATATTATTCATTTCAGGCAACTTTCGACCCCTATATCTTTAAATCTTTTGACTAATGCGCCAACATTTCTTTCTTTTCTTTCTTTTCTTTATTTTCTTTATTTTCTTTCTTTTCTTTCTTTTCTTTCTTTTCTTTCTTTTCTTTCTTTTCTTTCTTTTCTTTCTTTCCTTTCTTTTCTTTCTTTTCTTTCTTTTCTTTCTTTTCTTTCTTTTCTTTCTTTTCTTTCTTTTCTTTCTTTTCTTTCTTTTCTTTCTTTTCTGTCTTTTCTTTCATTTCTGTCTTTTCTTTCTTTTCTTCCAAATGTGCAAATAGCTTCATGTTTTTGACGGACTGACTTTGACAATTCAAAAGTACCTGATAATGGTTCATTTGTAATAAATGCTTTGACTTTGATGACGTTGAAAAAACTTGGCATTCTTTCACATTACTTTTTTTGGTTGGGGCGAAAATCATCCGTTTATTTTCCGGAAATAAAACCCGCATGGACCACAAAACACATACATAGCTAAAGGACTTTAAAAATCGTTCTGTTTCGCTCAATCGTTTGATGATGACAGAGAGATAATTATGTGAGATTGGATGTGCCGGATTCTTGCTTCGTGAAAAACGAGTTGTCCTTTAATCTCACACAAAATAGATTGCGTGAAGCAAGAAATAATCCCTGTTAAAATGGGTGTTCGTAATTAATGTTAAGTGATCCAGGGGCGGCAGGTCAATGTGGCTGGTCAGCGTTAAGTAAAGCATTATGTAAATCACGCAACAAGTTGCCATGTTGGGGCGAATCTGTTTTAGGCTTTCCGCAGACGCAGCAACTTTGGTCTCAAGTTGCGGCAACTGGCAATTAGCTGTTTATGATAATTTTCATAAAATTTTAACATAACAACATAATATGTTGCGTATTTTTTACTGCAACAGGCAACCGTTAAGAGCGTTTACTTCTCACGGTAATTCATACAAACTGGGAAATAAATATTGTATTTATTATTTCATTCAAGAGAAAGAAATAATAAATAAAATATTTATTTCTCACAACTAAAGAGAAATAAAATTTAGAAACGATTTCTAAACTCTCTTTTTCTGAACCCTTTCTTGGGAAAAAATCACAACTAATTTTTTAAACGTACGTGTTTTACTTATACATCTTAAGTTTAATTAAAATCGGTTTATTCATTTCCACTAATAACGACTAGCCAGTTATTGATAAAATGTCATGAGCTCGAACCAGAAAGTTTTAAAAGTTGTCAGTGGTGCCAACTAAAGTTGCTCTGTCTGCGGAGCGCCTAAAGCCGGGGATAAAAGAAATATTCTCGTTTTATACGGTGGGAAGAGAATGGAAGATTAATGTCATGGCTGACCGAAGGTTTCACGGGTTCAAAGCTTGGCGAGTCATGATTTAAATGTCATGTTATTTTTGTTGGCTAAGGTAACAAAATTACTTTAGAAGTAGGTACAACATAATTATTTTATTTGCAACTATTTTGACAATCAGTTTGTTTGGTAGAGCCTGGGGCCCAATTATGACGTCTTAAAACCATCATGACTCTGGTTTGGGCGAGAGACGGGGCTATACAAGAAGCATTTTTTTTTTTTTAAGGATGGGAAATCATCAAATGACTTCTTCCGCTCTGGGTGGAGCAGAAGGGCGTGTCAGACTCTTACTGACTAAAACCCATCCGTGTTCCTTCTAAAGCCCTTTGCGTTCCAGGGCCGCTGTGACTCTTTCGAACAAATTCCGCAACCGTGGATACAAGACGCATAGCACAAACGCTTTGAAGGCCACATTTTTGGTAACCACTAAACATTATCGGAATGTTCTACAAAAAATCTTATGAATATTACTGGCAACTCGACTCTAGAATCGACTCGTTTCTATAATAAGACAAGTGGACCGCCCCGGCTTCGCCCGGATACTAATGCTTTTTCTAAATTTTCTTTCATAAGAACCTTCTCATGAAAATAACAAACATAACAAAAAAAGAATTAGCGAAATTGGACAGCCGTTCTCGAGTTTTGCGCTTAGCAACACATTTAGCGATTTTTTTTTATTATATTAGAAGAAGATACCAGTAAAACATGAGTATTAATAGTAATACTCCTCTGCCGATATCTTTGAAGCTTAAACTATACCTAGGTCGTATGTTACAGTTTGATACCCTAAATACAAATACTCGAAAAGGAAGATTCGTCTAAAAATTCACGATACATTTTCGATCCCACCCCGGGGCGAAAAACTCCGTCCAAATATAAAACAAAAGGGTTTTTCCCACTCTCTCCACGCAACCCTATTGGATACGTGTTCCGCATATAGGATTAGGTTCGAAACAATACTTCTATACGTCCCGCGTGATATATTGAGCTAGATACGAAATTGTAGCTGAAATCTTTGAAGGAGATCGTTTTATATGAAGATGGCAAGTTTTTGGGGTAGATTTGGGATATCTGTATTAATCATTGGCATAGCTTTATTTTTACTATTGATAGGCAAGCGTTTGACCACTATCTCACCTGATGGTAAGCGATGATGTGGTTGAAGATGGAGCACGCTTGCCTAGAAGTAACCTATTCACTCTTGACTTAAAGACTCCAGGTTGTAGCTATCAGGAAACAGACTCTGGCAATGACTTCCACTACTTAGATAGACAATTATTATCAACTACCTTTCTTCTGCCCGCGACTCCGCTGGCCTATAGAAGAAAGTCGCTTCCTACTTCTGTCTGTTTCTCCGTATATGTCTTCTGAGCCACCACGCAACGGATATTCTTACGATTTTCATTAATAAACGAAGACATTTTGTGTAGGTACCTATTATAATCTGCATCCGTGCAAAGCCGGGGTGGTCGCAAGTATTACATAATTTAAGTTGAGATCCGCAACCAACTTGCACTGTGACAACTAGAAACATTCAGTTTTAAAATTAAACTGTCAAATAAGTAGTAAGCGAGTTTAAATGTTTTAATTTTTTTTACTGATGTGGTCGACGATGGAACACGCTTGAATAGTAGTAACCTATTCACTCCTGGCCTAAAGATCCCCAGGTTGTAGCTATCAGGAACACAGACTCTGCTGTACGCAACAATGAATGTATCCCAAAAAGATTAGAAAAGAATGAAGGAAAGAAAAATGTTTATTTGGGACTCGCACAAGACAAACAAACCAGTAAAATAAAATTAATAACTAAACAGTATAATAAAATAATTATCTGTGCGAGGTTCCTATAGTAGGCGCCAGATAATCGTGGAATAACGGTCATTGACCCACCTACAATTATTGACATTTTTAATTTGAAAAACGGAATTAATGACACAAAGCTGTCCCGAATCATCATCTCTCGTGATCCTTAACATTGTCTAATAATGAAAAACGATTCATATTTAATTGTTCAGGTACCTATGAACAGTTATTAGGGAAAGGTCAATATACTTTATTCCACATTTATCTGGCGCCTACTATAGTCTTTCTGATGACTTGCCTGCACTCCTAGAAAACGCGTTGTTGTTTTGTTTTTCCGAAAACTCCCGAGCAAACCCGAAGTGTCATTCGTAAATGTTTCGTTTATTTCAGAAACCACCCATTCCCCCCAAAAAGCGCGATTGTGTTTAGTTTTACCAAAAACTTCCGAGCAAAGCCGAAATCCTTCGCAAGTTTCTCCCACTCTAGTTTCTAGGGTTAATATTTGCTGTCAGTCGTGTGTGGACGTTGATAAATATACTGTTGGTATTGCTTCGCCCACGCTGGACGTGTGTGGACATAAACGGAGTGTAAAAGTCCAGAACAGCTCGCTTGTGTGTTTTATTACATTGTTGGCTGGTTTTATGAGTGTGGTTTTTGCTGTTGAATTTTTAAAGTTAAGACTGGGGCGTTAAGGCGGCTATGTCTGTCATTGGTAACTAAGATTAATATTCTCAAAAATCTTTTACCAACGGTTTTCCCGCTTGAAAGTCGAAAATGACCTAAGGGAACATTCTCGGGATGGAAAATATCCTATGTCGTATTCCAGGATAGGGTTAACCTTTCACACTTCGCCCTGGTCACATTTATAATATCGATATGGATTAAGTATATCTATATAGACCATGGAATACTGGTTGTTATGCCATGATATAGACCAGTGTTCCGCAAACTTTTTGTGTCATTTATCTTGGTCAAAGAATAAGCATTGCCATTCAACGTGGCTACGCTGTCAGTCTTTTGGGTACACTTCCAGTCGACAGCGATGCGGATGAATTTTTGACGCCATATTTTAAAGTTAAGTATTTATGAAAACAGGTGTGTCTATGTAAATAAAAAGATTTTTACTACATCTAAGAAATTGGAAAATTTTGAAGGTATACCATAAATGAAAAATCCATTTTTACATAATATTAATCAACATTCATGAATATTATTTATCAACAAACCAATATTTTTTATTAATCAACAAACCTTATCTTTATATTGCAGAAAAGGGATTTAATGCGAAACATGAGCTTGTTTAAATGAGCATAGGCGGTCCAAATCTGGAGTTATCGTTGATAGGGCTGCTCTCATCTCTTCTTCGATCGTCCTGAGGCGTTCCCTTTTTTTGGCTTTTATTGTAGTAAGAGTTGAAAATCCTAATTCAAATAAATGGGTTGTTGCAAAAGTATTGTGATGGCATGCTTGGAAGGCTGAGGATATTCGTTTTTCCTCATAGCCAAATATGTTCTAAATCTGTTTCTGCGGTAGGTATTTTTCTTCCATCTGTCTATTTAAGTTTAAGAGATAACCTTATTTTTCCGAGCACACCAACTTATGACCACGGTACACCAGTGTGTCGCGGCACACACTTTGCGGAACACTGATATATGTATGCTAAGGTTTTTCGAACAAAAAATATTACAAAATTATAGTGTCAAACGCCCATTATCTAACTGTGATCGATTGAACGCGCTAGCTGCCCGCCATCGTTGGTTTTTTCATATTGACATTTTGAAATATATTATACGACACACGATTTAATGCTCTTATTTGAATGACAAGTAAATTGCTGGGTTGGAGCGGTGCCGGTATAGTGTGCCATGCAGACTGTCTGAAATTCAGAATACTTCTTATAAAAACGCAGGTTCCTTAGGACATCGAATTCCCATCAGGGACCTGTTACAAATTATGTAGAATGTAGGACATCACACTCAGGACATAACGATATTTTTGGTTGGTCACTGAAGTTGTTAGTTGAATGTGCTTTTTTCAAGTCTGGCAACAAGTTAAATGTGGTTCAGACCTGGTCGAAAAAACATGATTTTTCCACACAGCTTTGAATTTCGGTAAAAGCAATTTTTTTTTACTATTGATTTTTATAAAGTAACAATGATGGTGGAAGTGAAAGAGCTCGTGGCGTAATATTGACACCGCCACCGTCGATCTTCTGTCAGGGTTGCGGAATTTGTTCGAAAGAGTCACTGCGGCCATGGAACGC
Organism: Mamestra brassicae; assembly: GCA_905163435.1. Classification (NCBI taxonomy): domain Eukaryota; kingdom Metazoa; phylum Arthropoda; class Insecta; order Lepidoptera; family Noctuidae; genus Mamestra; species Mamestra brassicae. The sequence continues at coordinate 5,024,826 of LR991013.1, read as the reverse complement.
AAAGGGCATTAGGAGGAACACGGATGGGTTTTAGTCAGTAAGAGTCTGACACACACTCACGATTAACAATATGAGAAAAAAAAACGGTCCATCTTCAAGGTTAAGCAACGCTTGCTGAGGTCGCTCCATGGATGGGTGGGTAACCATCTTATCATACCGAGACAGAAAGCATGTTAAGCCGTTGGTCCCGTCTGTTATTTGTAGATCTTTGACAGTCGCTATTGTAGTCAGAAGACAGAAAATCTGACAGCAGTCTTGGTAACAGCTACTTGTAGCTGTACCTTGGTGGGTACCTTGGTACCCAGTTACCAGCAAATACTAATAAATCCGGTTAGCTTGGAAGTTGTAGTTGAGAAAAGTCTAGGCCGATGATGGATGCATGGAGGTATGCGGAACAAAGAGTAAAGTACACCCCTCTACCGTAGTGGGAGGATCCTCCTACCAGATGGTTGTTGTGTCTGGTGGGCAACTGCCCGATAATTGATATTCGGGCTGTTGTATATGTTTAAATCGCACGTATAACTTTGCTTGCGCGATGCAGGATTTCGTTGGTAGTTCGTCGCTGACAGGATAGATGGCGTTGCTGTTCTTTTTGTTGCCGTACATTTTTCGCTTCTTAGTTTTTCATGTGGCGCCGTTGATGCCGCTACAGATGATGATTTTTATGAAGTGATCGTAAAAGACAGCTTTATAAAAAATCCCGCTCGGTATCCCGCTAACACAAATCTCAAAACAAAGAAATAAATAACATAATTAAAGCACAAGAACAGCATTGAAGTCCTCAACATTGAAGTCGAAGCCCGGAGCAGACTTCGAACATAATTCCCGCGCAAGCAGCCATTTTACTGTGGTCACAAAACATAATACGCGGACCGCGGTCGATCATAAATCATGGCTTTATATTGCTAGTACACGGAACTAGGGAAAATGGAATGGTCAGTGGAAAAGTAGTTTAGTTTTAGCGAGAAGTGAGCTTACATAAGGTTACGTATTTTGTATTGTGTCGGGCGTAAAAGACTAGAACAATCCTATCAATTCCCGTAGATGTCGTAAGAGGCGACTAAGGGACTCACCAGTGACTGGGCAGCAGCATTCTCTGTATATTGCTACAGCTACACTGCGATCGCCAATCCGCCTGCCAAGCGTTGCGATTATAGCAACCCCCTTCCCCCATTTGGGGAGGCCTATGTCCAGCAGTGGACGTCTTTCGACTGATATGATGAGCTGACCTTTGTAGTTGTAATCATTAAATATGTTTTTTTTTTAAGAAATAGGCATTACTTTGATGTAGAAAGTTTTAGAGGACAGAAGGCATGAAAGTAAGTGAAGCATATTCTCCAGTGTAAAAGGGTATTTGACTGGATTTCCCAAAAAAAAAATGTCTAAATCTCCAACAGTTACGAAGAGCAGAATACTGATTCGAAGAATTTTTGTTAATTAAGAAAAAACCGATATAAAATTGAAACGCTTGTGAGTCCAGAAATATGTACTGGATCTATGGTATCCATTTGTGCGCCGATGTTATATGTATGTGTGCTATATTAGGTATGTAAGACGAAAGTTTGGCACGTAATTACTATAATTACGTCTTGTAGACTACAGCATCTTAAGAGACCTTAAAAATCCAATGAACAATTTCTTTAAAAACGTGGACCAAAATTTTTAAGAAAAAAATGCTATATTTAAAAAATATGAACAGAAGAATTTGCAAAAATATTATAACAATTTTCAAACGTCGCTAGGAATGCTTCTCTAAAATAAATTCTATCATAAAATACGACGTATCATTATAGTGTGTACTTACTTACTTTACGTGCAAAGCTAAAAATAAGTGTCAGCTTTTTCAAAGTAAATGTATTTTTAAATACTAACATAGCTCTCGTTTTTTATATTCTAAATAAAGATTTTTAAAAAGAACGTGAACTTTACCTGTGACCTTATTTCGTTAATGTTTTTTCTGATACTGCATAGACACGAATGCCGTTGGTCCCGGCTGTCATTTGTAGATCTTCGGCAGTCGTTACAGATTGTCAGAAGCCAGAAAATCTGACTCCGGTCTTGCCAAGAAGTACCGTGTTACCCAGCTAAGGGTGTGGAGGTCTAGTAGGCAGCTGCTCCACGTAAAATACTGGTATTCAGCTGAATCCGGTTTGACTTTAAGCCAGCCCCAATATAGTTGGGAAAAGGCTAGGCAGATGATGATAGACACAAATAAATCGATTCACCTTTAAATGTGAAATAATGTGCCTACATTTCAATAACAAGCATTTTCTCGAGTGTTCGCCGCGGAGTCCATCCGGCAGTATCCGTGTTTATTTTTTTGGGATAAGTGGCCGTGACATTTAGCGATAGTCTAACTTTGTATCAATGAAGAAAATTCTTAATCGGATCACTACCTACGCCCAAAGATTACTTTGACCAGAGATATAAAGAAATAACTTTACCTTTCAATAATATAACTAGCTTTTGCCCGCGACTTGGTACGCGTATATCTTGCTTTTTCCCGTTCCCGTTGGAATTACGGGAAACCCTCTCTTAGTGCTCCCTACACTTCCCAAGGAACCTACATGCCCAAATTTGCTTTCTACGACCAGTACTTTGCCTGTGCGTTGTCTGTCAGTCACTCAACAGTTACGAAATAAAAAACTTCCTACTCCAAAGTTCAGGACATACCTTGAAAGTCATGTAAGAGCCGTATCCAGTAAATTTTATCTATAACCCTTCGCGCTCCGTTCCCTTTAGCTTTGGTCTAAAATTAGATCAATACCTCGTAAACTATCGAAACTTCTATTTTTAGAACGACTTTATGGCTTTCATCGTGCTCTTGTTTATAATGATAGGTATTTTGACCTACAAGGGTATTCATTTCACCGTCAAATTATAGTTTGAGCTACGACCGGGGTTACTCTATTTTAATAGCAGATTATGATGGTATAATTATGCCGTAGCTATATCGTAGAAATGGCCATTTTATGATGTGGCCTAGGTAAGGTTTGAGTGGACTTAGGGCATCCCGACACGCTAGTTTCGAATGGGATGACCCGTCATCCCATTCATAATAGGTTTCTTTAAACCCTGCCAGAAATAGTCTGTCGTCGAGGTTTAGTTTGAGGTGGTAATTTCCTAAAGTGCCCAATCATTTCATGAAATGGCCACGATATGGCCACGACATACAATACAAGCTGAAAAGAGGTTCTCTTTATAAAAAACTTTTACTATGTAATGGGGGAAAATCGCGAAAATAAATCTGCTGCTCAGTACATTTTGTCGAGTTAATTTTGTTTTAGTTTAGTTTAGTAAATGAAAGGGCAGTTAATTTTTTTAGCGATTTGGTTTGCACAAACCAGAGTTACTTGCCAGTATGCACCTATGAAATTTTTTTTTTTACCCTCGTGTTAGCAACTAACTTGGACTTTTTTTTTCCTACTCCTTCGCTTTGCTTTTCGGATTAATTTCGTTGCGGGATCCAAGACAGTTAAATCGTTTCTCCGGGACGCGTCGAGTTTTATTGACTCGGCGTTTTTTTCTGGTGGTCACCACTGTTGATTCTGGCTTTCTGGAGTTGCAGTGGTTCGGAATGTGTGGCGGGATAGTCCCAAAAAAAACTAACTTGGAGTTCAAAAGATAACTCTGGTGCAAGCGGAGCGTTACGGATCATTTATTACTGATTTTATCATGTAGGAAGACCCCAAAAATAGCCCTCTCCCTTTGGTGACTTTTAGGTGTCATAGACAAACTAAAATGGAATGTTTACTAGTGAGTGTGTCTCAGCCATTTTACGGTGAATGAAAACAACCAAACAAGTTCATTGATTTCAGCGTAAAATAACAATTCCATTGATATTTAGGAGGAATATTTACAATAGAGTGTTCATTTGCCGAAGGTCTATTGAATAAATATTTCTTTGTTATCGGAATAATTAATAACGTGGTAGTAGGTGAGTAATCTATTACTAATACTTACTTAATATTATAAATGCGAAAATTTGGATGTGTGGATGGATGTTTATTACTCAATCACGTCACACCGGCTGAAAGGATCTTGATGAAATTTGGCACAGAGGTAGATTATAGTCTGGAATGACACAAAGGATCCTTTTTTTATGCCAGGAGTATATTCCCTTGGGATACTTTTCGACATTCACGCGGGCGTTAAAATAAATTACGGTTACACGAACGATCATTTGAAAGTCGATCACACATAACAGGACATTACACCTGTATTCCCCTAAGGGTGACACAAGTGTATCTATTGTAAACCCACATTTGACTCCTAAAAGGAGCTCGTGACTAAATAAAAACAGCCCCATAAGTCGATTTCCATTTACTCCTCACAGTGTTTTATATAAAGTTTGAGGTCCTTATTCTTGGAAATGAATGAACTTTTTTAAATTAATCTTGGTATGCATACATGGTATGCAATTACAAGTTTTCTACAGAAAGTGAAAAATCACTTTGTCTAACGCCCTCAACTCATTATTAAAAATGTTCTCTACTAGCTATTTAGACCTATATCTAGACCGATATCTAGCGTATGCATATCAAGTTTCATTAAAATCAGTTGTAGCCAACTGAAAGACTCTTGAACACTTAGAAAAACCCGAAAAAATGGAAACCACACAAGATTTATTTTTCATCAGGAATCTAAACACAGGGTATTGGTTGAACGGTCCTGAAGAAACAATTTTATAGATCATACTCAAAGGCAGAGCTTTAAAAGATGGATGGATGGCGTCAAAGATGATATGGGTATGAAATGAACCCCGAGATGAGGGTTGAAAGAGATGTATCGTTGAAGAAGCGATAGGTCAATTGAGCAGACCCAAATAAATAAAATTATAGATAGGGACCGAAAATTATGATGCTAGTTTCGCCACGATATTGTTTACCATCGCAACATGTCAACTGGTGTTCAAAACCAACTTATTCTTGATTGATTGGCTCGCATTTGATCACTATCTCACCTGACTGTAAGCGATGATGTGGTCGACGATGGAGCACGGCTGCCTAGAAGTAACCAGCCTGTCGATTCTGTAAACATGTCGAAGTAAAGGCTTGGGTGAAGTGATCACGACGTGAGCTGTCAATCCATATAATCAAGATATCACGTGATCACGAAGTGAGCTGTCATTCCATCTCGATTATATGGATTGACAGCTCACCTCGTGATCACTTCACCCAAGCCTTCACATCAACACGTTTACAGAATCGACCGGCTGTTCACTTTTGAGTTTAGCCCCCGCTTGTTGTGCTATCAAGAAACACAGACGTCAGCAGGGATTACCTCTCCTTGGCTGTACGCGCGGTGAAAGTATTCTCTAAACATTGTTGTTGGTCCGGCCTGCGGGAAATTCACCTAGAAACCTGGCCAGGCCTTTTCAACTCTTTTGTTTTCTTACAAAATCCCTTTTCACTTTCGCCTGTCTTCTCCTTGACCTAATTATTCCCTCCTGGAAGATTTGCTGTCTCTTGATTGAGCTATAAACAAACAATTAGAAAGATGGGTCATTGATCGATTGGATAGAAAACAGCTGTTAATTGATTTTCTTGGGACTGCGTGTATCCATTTATAAGTAAATATTGGACAACCCGCGTACCGTAAGACGCAGCGTTGGTCGGCCTCCCACAAGGTGGACCAATGACCTGGTGAAGTACACGGGAATCCGATGGATGTGAGACGCACAGGACCGGTTGTTGTGGCGATACTATGGGGAGGCACTATGTCCAGCAGTGGACGTCTTTCGGCTGGTATGATGATGATGATGATGATGATTGGACAATAAATAAATGAATTACTATATTTACGAATTAATATAATAACGATATCTTAGAATATTTTGTAATGGCGGCAAAAAGACCGGCCAAGTGCGAGCTGGGCTCAAACTTCAAGGGTTCCGAGCAAATCGCATTTTAAGTGAAGAAGTATTTAAGTCTGTATTTTTAGCTCCATGTTTTCGAAGATGATTAATAAATACATTTCATCAATTTTCTTTTAAACTATTTATATTAAAATAGTGCGCGCAAACGGCTGGACCAATTTTTATAAAATTTGGTATGCAGGAAGCTGACTCCCTGGATTAACACATAGACTACTATTTTTATATATAGTAGCTGCGCCCCGCGCGCGGTGTAACCCGCGGTTTATCAGATACTCCTATGTTTGTACTAAATCTGCGCAAACGAAGTCGCGTGCGAAGTGCTAGTTTGATATATGTCACACGGCAAAGTTAGAAAATCTTTTTCTATAGTAGTTTCTTTAGTTCAGATATTTTTATGCATAAGACCCAATAAGCGGTACGCCTTACGCTACTACTTACGTTACAGAAACTTAGCATTTCAGATGTCATGTCAGTAAATTGTCGCTTTACGAGTAATTCACACGAATAATAACTTCATTCTATTTATAGAAACAACCTGACCCTACCTATTGTGGAGAAACTATACCTACATTAAAACTTTAGTCGTACCGTTTGTACGCCGGTCATTTGACACGATACAGGCCATCGCAGAGCAACGGCCGGTGTGGGCTACCTGTGTGGTTCATATGTTTAATACTCGGACATGTCTGTTGGGTATCGATCTTATTTTGTAGCCAAAGTTGGGTGAAAAAATGTTATTTGGCAGATTATACTTATTTGGGTTTTGTGTTTACAGCTTTTGCTAAATTATGTGTAGTTAAGCGCATGGCGTTTTTTTTTTTTAAGGATGGGAAATCATCAAATAACTTCTTCCGCTCTGGGTGGAGCGGAAGGGCGTGTCAGACTCTTACTGACTAAAACCCATCCGTGTTCCTTCTAAAGCCCTTTGCGTTCCAGGGCCGCTGTGACTCCTTCGAACAAATTCCACAACCCTGGCAGGCTCTGGCCCAAGCGGGCCCCGTCTTCTATGCTGACATCTCTTTGAGGCGCGCGTGAAGCACAACGCGCCATCGACCCGGGCCTGGAGGTGATCGAACAGCGAGCCACCCAACGCTCGCCGTCCGCAGGCCCGCGCCTACGGTGGCCGGGTATCGCCCTGCGACTCCCGACGCCCGGGGCGTCTTCTACTGTAGCGGTGGTTGGGGCAAAGGCCTTGCCTTTCCCTCTCGCGGCTCACCTCCTCCTTCGCTAGCATTACTGCTTCGCAGAAGGAGGTGACCGCTCCCAAGCCTCCTCGCTCCGGACCATGAATTCAACCAAGGCCGGACGCGAGAGGTCACCGCCGCCGATCGCCTCGACGAGGACACGGCGTTGCTCAGCCCAAGCAGGGCAGATCTCCACCGTATGCTCCACCGTGACCTCCGGGTGATCCTCACAGTGCTGGCACCCGGGCGTGAAGCGCACGGCTTAGAAAATAATTATTGTCCACTGATATGGTAACTAATGGATAATAATGGAAGATGATGAAATTTTGCGACGACTGTAAATAAAGTAGAATAAAGGCAAGAGAATGATTATAATATCACATCATAACAACAGCATCAAATTCAAAACATTTTATTTCACAAAGGCACTTATTAAACTTTATAAATGCAATAGCTTTTGCCCGCGACTTTGTACGCGTATATCCCGTTTTGTCCTGTTAGTTCCAGAGATTCAAATCGGGGGAAAAAAAGACGCTAGTAAGAAAATAAATAAACATTAATTAAATCTTCAAAGGAAGACAATACGACGCATTTCCCAACCGACAGTGAATTAAAAAACTGTACAAGTGCGAGTCTAACACGCGCACCAAGGTTCCGTACAAACTCGTATATTTTCCGAGTATTCGTGTTCATTACCTACTGAAGTTAATAAACTATGAAAACACTCTCATTACTCTGATGAAACGGTAAGTACCTACGATTGAAGGACAAATTTAACTTCGTAGTTAAAAATGTTCTCCCTTTACATCAATGTACGTCACGACTCACGACCACTTCTTCAACCGCAAATATAAGTTCACAAATAAATATTTTTAAGTGATAAAAGTATAAACATACTATACTATACAAATGATCAGTTTTCTTACTTTTTCATTACTTGTGCTGTAAGACCTTGCTTCATGCCAAATTTCATGATTCTAAGTCGACGGGAAATACCTACCCCATGGTTTTGATTTACTTGCGAGTACTAAAATATGTCGCAAAAATGATGAATAAAAAATATCTTTTTTGCGTTGACTTAGAAGCTTAATAAGAGCTCCAAGGTGCCATCGACATACGTATTTGATATTAATTTCAACGTGATGCCTCTACAAGTTTCTGAGAAAGAAATTCGTGACAGACCGACAAACAGACAACGAAGTAATCCTCTAAGGGTTCCGTTTTTTCTTTTGAGGTAGTAACGGAACCCTAAAAAGAAATCCTTCCATACAAAATTCTTATTAATTCTCCCCCAACTTCTTACAAGTATAAGCCTACACTTTATGCATCCAAATCTCTTGGGCTCGTGTGAAACTGTGCAGAAAGAATACTAATAACCTACAGAGGGTGGTTTACTCGTAACTTTAGCGTATCCGAGGCAATTTGTTGCTTTGACAATATTATTTCCCAAAATATATCTCGACAAGTGCGAGCGGTGTGATGGAACTCAAGGATTGATCAAACTGAAAGTCATTTTTTTAGGTTTCCTTATCTCTAAAGGAACAAAACTATTTAGGATCAATCGTGCGTCCGTTCGTCTGTCCATCAACCTGTCAATCAAGACCCCTTTTCTCAGGAACGCGTGGAGGTATCAAATTGAAATTGATATCAAATACGTCAGTCTACGTTCTAATCTATACTAATATAATAAACGCGAAAGTTGGATGGATGGATAGTTGGATGTTTGTTACTCAATCACGTCAGAACGGATCTTGATGAAAGTTGGCACAGAGGCAGATTAAAGTCTGGAATAACACACGTGGCTGAGAAACCGAGAGTACTCCTGTATTGAGGCATCTCATGCGGAATCATTGTTCGCATGAAATGTCTCGTAAGTACATGACTCACTGTTGCGGAATTTGGTCGAAAGAGTCATCGCGGCCCTGGAACGCAAAGGGCTTTAGAAGGAACACGGATGGGTTTTAGTCAGTAAGAGTCTGACACGCCCTTCCGCTCCACCCAGAGCGGAAGAAGTCATTTGATCAATTCCCATCCCTAAAAAAAAAAAAAGTACATGACTCACTAACGTGTCTACCTACTCATGTACTGTAAATTATTAAATTTGTTACTAATCCTAGTGTATATGTCGTAGTATCTAAGGTGTGGACTAACAAACATGGTTCCTATGTTGTCCCAAATAAAACAATTTATTATTATTATAGGATTCTTTTCATCCCGGGAGTATGTTCCCTTCGGATAATTTTCAACATTCACGCGAGCGGAGCCGCGGGCAGCAGCTAGTTTAAAATAAATCTATACTAATATTATAAGAGGAAATATTTGTATTTTTGTATGTAACTATTAAACTTAAAAACTACTGGACCGATTTGAAAAATTATTTCAGCAATGGATAGTTACATTATCAGCGAGCAACATAGGCTATATTCTATTCCCGTACTCCCACGGGAACGGGAACCACGCGGGTGAAACCGCGTGACGTCCGCTAGTATTGGAAAAAATATGTAGAGAATTGTACACAATCTGCCGAGCCTTTTCCCAAATATATTGGGGTCGGCTTCCAGTCAAAACAGATGCAGTTGAGTACCAATGTTTTACGTGGAGCGACTGCCTCTACAATCCAGTTACTGGGTAACACGATACTCCTCGTGCTTTCCGATACACGGAGGAATCTCGGTATGTTAAGATGGTCACCCATTCACCGACCGACCTCGACAAGCGTTGCTTAACTTTGGAGATCGACCCGTGCGTCTGTTATTATTTAGCCACAAACTCCTCCCGAGAATTATGACATGTCACCGGGATATTGCAAAAGCCAAGTTCATAAAATATCTTTTCAATAAGCCGCGGATAAATTGGAAATGATTGAATTTGGATGGGATTTATTACATTCCAATTTATCTGTTTACAATATATCCAGTTAATAATCTACAAAACATTTATTACAATCTTACGGAACTTGCAATTATTCGGTGACATACCTACACTTCAGCACCAAATAGGTAAATCAGTTAATAATCAAACCAAATTGGTTCCTGAACCTCTGATGAATGGATTGAATATACCTAGTTGTTGTATGCCTCCATAACCACATTCAATTAACACAAACAGGAACTTAAGAGATATCAAAGCTCTTGGTTGTTGAGTCCCATTCAACTCAGGTAAACAAACTAGTACCTAGCTACATGTCAGCCTTGGGCCTATAGAACATTAGGTTAATGATAGAACTTAATAGTAATTAGTTTTCATTGTTCCTCAAGTAGGAGAGAGATCGTCAGTCGACGTTGTTAGGTTGATAACTTGATAAGTAAGTATCTTACTTGTAAGTTTATGTTAAGCTACATCAGCCGAAAAATCCTCAACGTAAACACTAAGGTAAAATGAGCTTGAAGTAAGCTGCTGTTAATCCAACTGTTGCGAAGGAGTGACAGCTCACTTCAAGATCACTTCACCTAAGTGTTTGATGATTACAGGGCGCAGGTGATAAGGTTAAGCTGCTCTCGCTGCGGTCAGTAAGAGGATGGGTTAACATCCGAATTTCTTACTAATGTATTAAGTATTAAAAATACGAAAGTGAGTTGGCTTGTTACTCTTTCACGCCTAAACTGGCATCTGCATCAAAATCAGCACTGGCTGATTTTGATGAATTTTGTTACTTACAGGGTACTTATATATTAACTTGGCGTGGTGGTAGTCCGTAGAAGGCTATTTAACGCAAGCAAAGCCGCGGGAAATCTAGTTTTCGTTAAAACTGGTTGAAGCAACATCTTCGTTCGTATTGTAAATATGTGAGTACCATGTACCTAAATTTATTTACAAAATAAATAAGTTTACCTCTGCTGGTAATACTTTGTTCCTATAAGTAGCACACTCTGGGTGCATCGTCCTCACATAATATTAAATTAATTTTTGTATACCAAATATTTGAAAAGAGTCACTATGGAGTTTCTTGTCCGTTCTTCTCTATAAGAATCTACCTTTTTGAATGGACAGTAGAGTCACGTTATTAATTAAATACCTACTATTATTTTACTGAACTGTAAATGATGACGTCCAAAAGTGCCGTTTAATGGCCTAATTGAAATAAACGCTTTGACTTTGACTTTGACTTTGACGACCCGCTGTTGACCTCGATCCTGACAATTTATGACATCAAAAACCTCGTCAAAAAAAGTCAATACAAATAATAAAAGTTCGGGAAACGTTCAAACAGCTTTGCCAACTTCAAAAGATCTGCTTGTCATTCATAAATCCTCTAGAAAGATTGATTTCTATTTCCATAAGGATATTACCATACAAATAAAAGAAAAATCTCGATTCATTCAAATCTGGATTCCCTTTTCAAAAACAATAATTCAAATTCGATCGATTCTCAAGTTCTTTATTCACAGGCTCACAGCGTTCGGTACTGGGTTGCTAACCTTAAAATTTTAATTTTAGATTTAGTTTTTCGGATATCTTCCTAATTTTTAGTTTAGACCTCCAAATCTATAGTTTTTTATTCAAGATGTTTTGTAGGTGGTGGTATTAACCTAAAACATATTTTATTTCGTTCACAAATATTTTTTATTAATTATAAATATAAACCCAACAGTTTTCAGTTTCTTTGTTTTTAATATTACCAAGTTTCCACTTTTTTTTTAAGTTCTTTTATACTATTTTTCTCTAAGAAATGGATGGCAACATTGGTTATGTGTTTATCGGATGAGATCGGATTCCAATCCGTCGGCGGATATTGAGTGAGACAGGAAGGGCGGATCCAATCGGCTTTTGCTGTTCGCTTTTATCGGTACTTCGATGGTTGAATGCGTATTGTTGGTTTTTGACTGTTCAAATGTTTTTGAGATTCCTTTATTGCGTTTGTGAATCAATATTATGAACTTTTAAAGTTGGGTGTGCCTGTGTACAAGTAACAGCATTTTTAAAATTTAGGTATTTGAATGTACCGTACCTATTTAATAGCAAAAGAGGTCAAATATCGAAATAGTCTGAGTAGTAAAGTTCAAAGGGTTTTTTTTTTTTGAAAAGCGCCTAAAAAATGGAAAAATACGAATAAAACAAAATTTTGTTTTCTTAAGGATTTTTGTAGTAACTTAGGTTAGGCAGGAGGTATCCTTACTTAAACTAAGGCTCGGCGCAAATGGGCCACCGACCACAGCCACCGGAGGCCAGCGACAGCGACTTTTTCACATATGTATTTTGTATAGACGCAACGCACACGTGTAGCTGGTGGCGGCCACTCGCTACAGCAGTGTCCGCGACTCGCGACTTTTGGTCACTGCGGTCACACAAGACACCCGCTACTGTCTCGTCAAAATTGACGGCGTCTTCTACATCGTCTGAGTATTAACAATATCGCGGGCAAACTTTCCGTGTCAGAGTCTGTCTCAGAGAGAGAGAGCAGAGAGAGGAGAACGGGTTATAAAATATAGCGGCTTTCGAACACCGGTGGTGGCCGCGCACCTCTGCCTGCTGTTACAAATGTGGCGGTTGCGTGCGACAGCCACCGGTGGCTGTGGTCGGTGGCCCGTTTGTGCCGAGCCTAATATCATAAATGCGAAAGTTTGGTTATTTGCTACGCATTCACGCCTAAATCATCGAACCGATTTTGATGAATTTAGGTACACAGATAGGTGTATAGGACATGTTTTTTGTGGATGAGAAATCATCAGATAGATAAGACGACAGTTAAAGGCTACTTTTAAGCAAACGAAGTCGCTGACAAAAGCTATAGTAGGCGCCAGATAATCGTGGAATAACGGTCATTGACCCACCTACAATTATTGACATTTATAATTTGAAAAACGGAATTAATGACACAAAGCTGTCCCGAATCATCATCTCTCGTGATCCTTAACATTGTCTAATAATGAAAAACGATTCATATTTAATTGTTCAGGTACCTATGAACAGTTATTAGGGAAAGGTCAATATACTTTATTCCACATTTATCTGGCGCCTACTATAGTATTCATGAAAAAGTACCTTCGACAATATAAATATTCCAAAGAACCGAGCGGGATAACACACAGTGAATGTGGGTGGGTAGTATTGATACTACCCACATTGTGGGCTCGGTGCTCTTTGTACATGAATCCGGAACCAATGGAGTGTACCCGGCAACGTGAGATTGGTTAATGATGCTTGCACTTTTATCAAAGGATCTTTGAAAGGAGGATTTTTAAAACCTTTCAGGTTCTCGATGTGGCTAAATAATAACAGCCGCATGATTTGATTTTCGAGGTTAAGCAACTTTTGCCGAGGTCGGTCCGAGGATGGGTGACCATCCTAACTTACCGAGACTCCACCTTGCTCCGGAAAGCACCCGGCTTTCATTTGTCGATAGTCCTTACGGGTAGATAGAAGCCAGAAAATCTGACACCTGTCTTCCTAAAGAACTTCGTCACATGCACCCCAAGTTGCTGGGTTGTAGAGATCATATAGGAAACCTGTAAAATACTGGTACTCAGCTGCATCCGTCTAGACTGGAAGCCGATCTCAACGTAGGCTCGGCAGGTTGATGAGCAAGATGTCTAAGAATAAAGCAAAATATTTTAGAAAAAAGAAGCCAGAGAAAGCCGTTCTAATAATATTCTACAACACAAAAAAAGTCAGAATCCTAATTAAGAATTCATAAAACAACTTCAAGGTGAAAACGAGCTCATTATTCAAAGAAAAAATTGGGCAACAAGTTAAAATTACAATTAAGGATGTCTCCTTATAATTAATGGTTTAAGCTAGCTATCTCAGCTTCTAATTAAATTAGAATGTATGTAATGAGAAAAATCCAATTAATTTCGTACCAACTAGTTTTGACTGTAGAAGTTACTGCTTCAGAAACTTTTAATTAGGTACGTAGCAGATGTGTCTTTTAAGTACGAGTCAAATGAGAATATTATCCAACTTCATTCACGCTGTTATGCTTAGCACGCACTGCGATTAAACACGAACGGCTATTGTGCGGTATTACTGAAATTTTATAAAGCAAAACGCAGCCGCAGTGCGTGGTTGTATGCGGTTTTGCGTTTTCAGGTATTCCTAAACCGCTCGCGTTTAATCGAAGTGCGTACTAAGTGACGAAATTAAACAGAATACGTGGGGAAACGGGAAAGAAACTTCGCTCCATCAATTATAATGGTCTCATTGAAGTTCTTGCCTGCCGGTCTATTCTGTCAATATCTCACCGTGTAAGCTCACTTTATGTTCACTTAACTCACATGGTGAGATGTTTATAGAATCGCACTGCTGTTTCTTCTCCATTATACTATAATGTGCCAATGCCAATATGATTCCATTATGAAATACGTCTTTTATAGCTCCGTCTCCCTCTCATACCGGAATCATGGTGGTTTTAAGACTTCATAGTAGGGCCCTAATCTACGCTTGGAACGTGCGTCCTAGATTGATATTTCTGATTGAGCGACACCTTGACAAAGGTGCGTATAAACAGTTTAATTCGAATAAATACTTGGCTACTTTTCACCTAGTTAATAACTAGTCTAGTTCTAGTTTTGATTTGTGTAGCTTTTGATTTCTAAAACGCTTCTGGCGCCTTTAGGTACTGTTGACAAAATCATCATCATGACTCATGATTCTCCAGCCCGTAACCAAATTATTTTGACAGCTTTTTTTCATTCTCTACGCAAATGGACTTGAAATAATCTATAAAATAAAGTTTTCACTGTTACTAAAAAATACATTACTAAAGCAATGATAGCAGATAGGCTTTCGGACTTTTTTGGGAGGCGATTATCGTTAAACTTTTGTGTGATCGTTAGGGATTCAGAGAAAAGCGGATAATCTGATGAAACCTTAATACCTACTTAGGGTCTATGATGACCTTAGTACTCACGAGTAACTACGCAAAAATGACAATTTTGCGCAGTGATAGGTACCTATTTTGTGGTATCTTAGTTTAAGTTGAAAAGCACTTTCACTATTATTTCAACTCGTAGGCGTCGCTATAATGGAAAGCGATCATCGCGCGAATTCGTGATTGTCGTGTTCGTCAAAACTGTAATCCAGTGTTGCAACTTGCGCGACGACACGATCAGATTTGTCATGCAAATGAACGCGGCAATCGCATGTTTGGGCGATGATACATTTATATTATAGAATAAAAATAATAGAATAGAAAACATTTATTCGACACAAATAATAGCAAAGAATAGGTACCTAAAGTTTTACACGGTAGACGCCTTAAATATTTCATGTCTAGGTTCAAAATATTTTAGTGTAAGTATTTAAAGTAGAAAGTTACTGTAAGGTATCTTAACTTTTTGTCTTCAAAAACATGTAGAGAAACGCATGGGTTAGGTACAAGCCGTGTGCCCGATGGAATTACCCAGAGAACCCCTTTAGGGGCTGAATTTTCTAACATCTTTTCTAGCTCAACTTCATTGTATATGAAACACTTGTTCAAAATTTATTTCTAGTCCCACCCTTTAAGGCTGTGCTTTGCCTGTCAGTAAGAAGAGTTTAGTTATTGGATTTATTGTTTTATAAGGGGGTGACTGACGAAATGTTGACCAAAAGAGAATAATAATAATAATCGTTTATTCTGGAACAAAAACAATTACACGCAGGGAAAACAATGTTAAACGATAGTAGCTCTAGCTGCACAAGTTAAACTGTGGCGTAGCTACCAACGCCCGACTCCTAGTTTGATAGTTCCAGACTAATGAATATCAGTATTTTAAATAATAAATTAAATTATACAAAGAAAACCCCAAATAATAGGGATAAGGCAAACAGAAAAAAGGACAATGATAGTACGCACATTTTATACATGCTTAATCTAGAAATCAAACAGTTTAAACTAGTACGGAAAACTGATTTGATTTGGTTTTCATTGTATTTTAATTTTGTATATTTATAGATAAACTGTAGATACCTAACATATACTTTTTTCATGCAAATTCCCGATGGTTTTTTATTCTTTAATTACTGGCAACCCAAAATAACACCATCAACGCTCTCTAGCGTCATTTAGTAACACATCAGCGAGTTCAATATATACGTTTGGTCGCTTTGCCGTGAACATTTTGTTGAGCAAACAGGGGGAGCGCACCGGTTGTCGGCCCACTCGCTTGTAAACAAAGGGATGTGTGCAGATTTTTGGGGTACAGTATTTAAAAAAAGTGTCTTAGTATGTTGTAATGAATCCAGTAGCAGAAAAGTAATTTGTGAAGGTGTTACTATTTCTATCAAAGAAAGAACACATGTCTTTTTGGCACACACAGAAACACACAATTATTTAGGAACAAAAATATGGGGATTTGATTTTAAACAATAATAATTAAGTATAACTATGATTTTAGACTTGACGCTTCGGTGAATTCCTTGATTTAGTTTACGGAAGCAACCAAGCAGCCATCCAGACTGTTCGCCACTCTTTACGCTATCGAATTACACGGAACATAATCCAAACCTTTAAAATTTCACAATCAAATAAGTAATCCTTATTTTCACGCCACCTTAATTAACAATTTAGATAATTACTACCAACTTAACGCAAAAAAATCAACGTCATTTTCCAAGTTGGCAACTTCAACACAACGAGCACTTCGATTGTTTACCTTTCAGTGACAGCCCTATGTACACACTGGGACGTAGCGGGCCAAAGTGGGCGTAGGCGATTCCCATCAAGCTGTCACTTGAGCGGAATGGCGGGAAAAATATTTGGAGGATACATTTCGATGTATGGTGGAAAAGGATTTGAGAGGTATATGTCAGTGTTGGTAATGATATCTATGGGAGAAAAGTGGTTGATTTGGATACCTTTAATGGGGTCATTGTACTCATCATTATGAAAACCTTTCACTATGACCAACACTAAAAAAATCGACTGCCTCATACATTTTTGTGCGCATAACTGGACAAAATGTATGACAGCTGTTTTTTTTTCGCGATTTCGAGTTTGATCTCATAGTGAAAGTTGTTCAGAATGATTAGTACAATAACCCCCTTTCAGGTAAGAATTGCGTTTATTCTATTACCTACACGTTGTAGAAGACATGAAGTAGAGGTTTAAACCCACTGCTGTGCTATCCCAGGAGGAGCTCGTCGTCGCTTAATAATAACAGCCGCACTGGTCGATCTTCGAGGTTTAGCGACGCTTGCCAAGGTCGGTACGTGGATGGGTGATCATTTATAAAACTACAGAGACTTCTCCATGCCTCGGAAACCACGCTAACCCGTTAGTTAGTCTCGGCTGTCATTTGAAGATCTTCGTTTTATCTTTACTAACATAATTTAACCATCCATAAATGTACAAGTACTAACAATGTCATTAAGTAGATATTTCTATCAAGTACCTAATTCAAAAGCGAGTTTCTGTGACAATTAATATATTTTCTATCTTGATTTCTAAGATATCGACACTAGAATCAAACTCTGAAAATGTTGAAACTTTGATAACTTTTGAAATTCGTGCGCTTTGGACTACCAGACTAACTTAACTAACTTTTAGTTCTAGCTGTTGTGCAACAATAACAATATCCCATATTTAATTAAAAAAAACTGCTTTGCAATATTAATATAGAGTTTCTTTCTACATTCCAATATCACATCACGAGGCATAAAACATACCTAACACATCCAATATCAGTTCTTATTTATCGTAACAGGTATTTCCTTCAGCTTAGTCCAACTAGTCCGGCTTGGAACTAACTGTGACATGTGAATAAAGAACAGGTTCCGATCCAACATCAATACCTACTGTATTGTTCAAGGCTTCCCTATACAATTTGCTTCTGTGATATATAAACTAATATCTACTTATAAAGAGGAGTCATTGTTTATTCTCCTTTTACAAGCTTTATTTAACTTGCACTGTTTGTATGTATGTAAGTTGTCCGTCATAATTTGCAGCCTATTTTTCGACCATTTGTTGATATCCGATTGCGCTGAAATTTTGCATAGGATACACCTTTAGTTCTGGTGACAATACAATGTACAATACTCAATATTGTAATAATTTTAATATGGCCGCCGCTCCAAGATAGCGGATTACATATTTTTTCTCAACCTCCTTAAAATAGGTATAGAATGAAAGGGCTTGAAGAGTAGAAATCGGTAAAATTAGTAGCATCACACTAAATTCAATATGGCCGCAGCTCCAAGACGGCGGATTCGATTTTTTTAACCCCCTTATTATGGGTATTAAACAAAATGGCTTGAAGCTAAAACTTGGTTCTAAAAAAAATTATAAAAATAAGGAGAATTTATTTTGGTATTATCCCTAAAAGTACTGCACTGCGATTCTGTAAACATATCACCGCGTTAACGAAGTTGAAGAAAATATGAAGTAAGCTGTCAATCCATAAAACAAGATGGAGTGACAGTCCATTTCGCGCTCACTCCATCTTAGTTGACCTGGTGAGACGTAATCAGAATTGATCAGCTGTTCCGAATTCTTTCACTAATAGAAAGAAAGAAGAAAATATTAGGACATACAATGTAATTTAAAATTGAAAGAATTTAATCTGACTTCACACATTCCCATCTCATGTCAATTGATTTGATCTAGATATTCGATAGCGACGCGGACAAATTTTTTGACGCCATAATAATTATTGTAGTTTTTATTTTTTACCTAATTAGTTAGTTAGTTTAAGTAATACATAGTTAGATTAGTATTTCAAATTAAAATGTAATGATTAATAAATAATATCAAAGATGATTTTTGACTGGGTGTGTGGAGATTATACTTTGCAAAGCCACGGATAGCCGTTAAACTTCTTAAATATTATCATCTTTTCTGTATATGTAATCTGTATTTTATATCATGTTCTGGCAAAACTTTGCAGCCTCTTGCCTAGTTTTTATTAAATATACTTGGAAAGTTTCGTGCTAAGTTAATTTAAACTTGCCCTGCCCTGTAAGTTTGTGAAAGAGTTCTCGAATGAATAATGTGTTGGATTTAACAAAGAATATTTTTATGTAATAGAAACTGATTTTTGCATACCAAAGTTCGCTAAAGAACCTTAGTAAGATGACACTGAAAATAATCAAAGTCGAACCAGTCACACATACGAAAGCACCTTAATATAAAAGCTTTTAAAAACATGTTGTAATTTTCTTTATCAAAGCTAATTTGATTATGAAAATATGGATTAGATAGTAAGAAATCTTTCGTTCTATTTAGGTACTTACATGATTAAACTTAAATTTGTAAAATTAGTTGTCATTCAAGTCTTTTTATTTTGCATCAGTTTTACATAAAGACGGCTTCCAAAACCGCAGCACGTTTTTGGAAGGCAAATATATTTTGTATGTCTCTGCAGCTTTCCCTAAAAAAGAATACCATAGGACATAACGCTAAGGGCAAGCACGTTTTTGGAAGGCAAGTATATTTTGTATGTCTGCAGCTTCTCCCCAAAAAAGAATACCATAAGATATAACGCTAAGGTTATGACTAAAATAGACTAAAGGCGCTGTGTTGAGTCAGCGTATTGTCTAACTTTCCTGATGGTTAGGTGGTTGAGCTGAGCCTTACCGACAGGCTTGTTATATGTGGGCCCCATTGAAGTTTTTCATCAACTGTTATTCCTAAAAATACTGCAGAGTCTATAGTTTCGAGCACTACTTTACTTTAGATGACGTTCGATCCTAGATTTTTAACATTAGTTAAGGCAAATATTGATAACTACGTTATTCGTCGTAAACCGTAAATATTTAGAAAGTGCTCAGTCAATGAAGTTTAATTAATAAATTGTATTCACTAAGTTCTCAGTCTTGTTTAATGTGCACTTATCTACTAGAAAGATGGTTAATTTAAATTTAAATTAAGTTGGTAGCCAACCGCTGTGCCAGCCGGTCATTCAGCGGTCACATTTACTCATACCCTTGGTTGGTTTTATCATTTGTAGATCTTTGACAGTCGTTTCAGATAGTCAGAAGCCAAAAAATCTGACACCAGTCTCTCCAAGGGGTACGTGTTACTCAGTTACTGGGATGTGGAGGTTGAAAAGACTGCCTTTTCGACCTCCATGTTATATTATGGCATTCAACTACATCTGGTTAGACTGAAAGCTAAATATAGTGAGCATAAAACTTGAAAAATATGCACAAATTGTATATAAGAGTGATCTACTTCACAACAAATTAAAGTAGTAGTAGTGGTAGTAGTAGTATATAACTGTTTAAGTAAATAAAATGTATATAACTGTTTGAGAAATTCGCCCCTTTTTGATAAATTATTTCACCATTTGACTGGTACATTATTATCTAATGTGTGATTGACAAAGGCTATCTATGTTTACCCGGAAAATGCTCGACTGTACTGCTAATTTTATTAAAATAAACCTAACAACACTAATCCATCCCATCTTCCGCAGCATGTGGTCTTTGTGGCGTGCGTGGAGCGTGCTGGCGTGCGCGTACGCAGTGGCCGGGCAGCGCCTGGACCAGGACGCCATGCTGTCGCCCCGACCAGCGCGCGTGCGCGACCGCGAGCTCGCCAAGACGGACGAGCCCACCTGCGACCAGCTGAAGGCTATGTGGAGGTATGTTTCTTACTCATTACTAAACATAATTTTCATCATAATATGATCATCATCATCAACAGCCCGATTTCGTCAAGTTCACATCACGCTAAGGAGTTTGGAAGTAATGGATAGGAAACCAAGGAGATTCCTGATTGAATATATGCACCTTGTAATGCTCCACCGAGAACACAGCCACAAAACTTCGTGAAAGGCGATTTGGTCAGTTTTGGTTCAATACTATAGTAGGCGCCAGATTAATGTGGAATAAAGTACATTGACCTTTCCCTAATAACTGCTCATAGGTACCTGAACAATTAAATATGAATCGTTTTTCATTATTAGACAATGTTAAGGATCACGAGAGATGATGATTCGGGACAGTTTTGTGTCATTAATTCCGTTTTTCAAATTAACAATGTCAATAAATGTAGGTGGGTCAATGACCGATATTCCACGATTATCTGGCGCCTACTATAATTCACTTACTCACTCTTTTCCTATTGCTGCAAATATCTTTCTACCAAAAATAAAGAAAACTCGTTCAAAACCAATTCCAGAAATTCTGCTAATCAGACAATATCACCGACCTGCATTCATCTAACTTCGTATCCGGGATTATTAACAGCTTATATTGCTCAATTATACTTAACAACCGCACTGACCCAATGACTGAGATTGTAGCCACAAGGGTCCCAAAGTTTGCAAATATGTTTGAAGTATAAACAGCAAGAATTTATCAACCTTCATATGCAGCACAACTTCAATCGGAGGTAACACAAATATTGGTCACAAACATTTTTCTGACAACCCCAAACTCACTCACATATAAACAAAACCACTCAACTCCACTCGAAACCAAAGGTTAAATTTTTCTCCAAGTGTCGAGATAGGCCCAAAGTCCCAACAATAGGCAACCGGTATGCCGATAAAATATCATCTGAGTTCTCATTTACATAATTGCCATTTCTACCCCCGAGCGGAATTCAAATGGCCGATATCGGGCGCCTCTCCCCTCGAGGCAGATCTACAGATAAATTGATACTTTGATAGTAATTGTTTCGAATAGACCTGGCGAACTTGATTTAATTTGGCAAGTTATTGGACGATATTCAATGTCGCTTTGAAGGAATATTATTCTTGTAACTTGATTTAGAAATAATTTCAGTAAGCCTATAACAGTTTGGAGTAAGTTTTATCCATCCTAAGTACAAAGGGCATTTAAAGGAACATGGGTGGGTATTATTTTAAGCGGTGGGTTTTAATAAGTAAGAGTCTGAATCATTTGATGATTAATTAATTTTATATCGATAAAAAAGTACTTAATAATATGAAAGAAAAGCGTTTTGCTCATAATAGTGACAGGATGTTTGAATGCTTGTTAACTAATCACGCCTCAACAGCTGATCGGGTTGGAATAGAATTTGGCTCCCGGATAGACCGTACTTGCCATTGCCTTGGCATGCCATGCCATTCCCTTGGAATAGTTACTGATTTTCACGGGGGTGAAATCATTGGCAGAAGCTAACACATAGGTAGGCAGTCACTACAGAATGCCGCCTGCTTACATCTTAACATACTAATTTTTCATTTCTCATACTCAAAAAGTAGTGTTTGTTTGATTCGAGTAGCGGGTGGGACTTCTCAACTGACGGCGCCCGTTCACGAACATGAAGCGTGTATCGGCACCATTCAGCTCAACCATTTCGAAGGGAAGCGTTGATTGAGTTATCGCTAATGATGATCTAAAATAGAAAATAAGCAAAATCTTTAGATTTAAAGTTTTTTTTTAATTCCCTTTGACAGTTCTTTTTGAACTTGTGTGTAGTTTTTCTGTAGGATAGGGTTGGCAACACTGCCTTTAAATGTCACCTGTTAGGCAATTCAATCAACTTCTCTTCAGGTACTTTTTCTTTTTGCTAAAGACGAAGAGAAAGTTAATTTCTCGGTAAAAAGTTTTCTGATGACTAAAAGTTTACCGGCAAGTTAGTAATGTTTTTTTTTTTCTTTTTCCGACTAGCTTATTCTCCCGTCTTCGCTACCAGGTTTTATCCGACAGGTATCGAATATTTTTTCGACATACAAAATAATCGACTGCCCCATACATTTCTGTGCGCGTAACTCGACAAAATGTACTAACAGCTGATTTTTTTTTTCGCGATTTCGGGTTTGGTCCCATCGTAAAAGTTGTAAATAACCCCTAAGAGGTATTGCAGTAATACACGTTGTATATAACGGAGTTATACCCACCCTCACGTGCAAAAAAAATATATACATAAACATCCGAATTGAAAACCTCTTCGTTTTTGAAGTCGGTTAAAATTACAATTTTACGACTTTTTGACAGTTGAATCGTTTCTCCGGAACTCGCCGACCTTCATTGACTCAGCGTTTCCAGGTCTATTTTTATACTCTGTCTGTCAGGAGTAAGTGGTTGGAAATAGTGTGACAAAGCCGGTCACACTATTTCCAACCGTATGTTTTTTTTTTAATAATAGTTCGGAAAAAAGTGATAGGTCGAAAATTAGACTATTACCTTCTTTTTTGCTCCGATGAAACCCTGGAAGCATTTTATCGTTCAAAATTCACGATTTTCGATAGACCAAGTTTGGAACAGTGCCCAAAAAATGGCACTTACTCGTCGTAGAACATTATTCGGATTCCGATTCCTATTCGATAAACGATCGGGGAGTGTATGAAACTGCACTTCTGCCCACAAAATAGTATCATAATTTTCCACTTTGTGTTTAATAATGAAATATACAGGACAAATCATTGTGTGATGAGCATGATAATTTTTTTCTGTCTGGCTGTAATTTGTCTATAATATGTATGTATTTAGAAATTTATAAGTATGTTTATCAGTTGTCTGGTTGCCATAGTACAGGCTCTGCCAAGTTTGGGATCGGATGACCGTGTGTGAGTTGTCCCAAGATATTATTATTATTAGAGAAAATACGAAAGAAGGCAGATAAAAAGATGGGAGGATGATCTGCCTAAGGGTTGGAGGAAGATAGCAAGGGATCGACAAATGTGGAGGGAACTTGAGGAGACCTATGTCGCAAGACAGCCTGACCTGGTGATGATAAGATGAACGAATGAAACCAAAAAATATGTATAGAAACAGTTATAATTAAAATGAATAATTTGAGTTTTGTTAAAGTTATAATTTCAGTTTAGATATTGATACGATCACAAATAAATGTAGTTCCTATTTTATTTTTATTCTAAAATACTAAATATTGTGTACCTATAGGAAGGTATGAGTAAATAAAAGCATTTTTTTATTAATTAATGTCTAATATCTATTTTTTTTTTTTATTAATTAATATAAATATCAGCCGCTAATGGAAAATAATAACATAAGTGCAGTCAATGTTGTTTTTATTATTGAAATGAACAATATTGTGACGAGGATCTCCTTGGCTCCAGGTCTCTGGTAGACAAGGTAGCCCTTTGGAAGCGTCTGGCAAAAACTAAGAGAGTGTCCAGGAACTCCACGATCTCATCCCACCGGCCCCCTTCTACCATCGGACATCTAGACGCACTGCAAGTTACCATCCCTACCTTGTTGCTATTCCACCAATTCGCACTAAACGTTTCCAAACGTCTTTTATAATGCGCACAGCAAAGGAGTGGAACTCTCTGCCTGCGTCTGTGTTCCGAACGCATACAACCCTAATCTCTTCAAAATTAGAGTGAACAGGCTTCTTCTGGGTAAGCTCGCTCCATCGTCGACTTTGTCTCTGTCATCTATGACCTAGACTAGAGTCAAGAGCAAACCCATATTAAATAAAATAAAAACTAAAAGAATTTTAAATAGGAATGTAAAATATGTTTTGTTTTCTTTTGAGACCCCGGTACCAACGTTCTTTGAAGGCAGACGCCTAATATATTTTAAAGTTTAAATCTCAAATTTAGTTTTATTTGATAATAATATCACAAGTAGCACTAGCGTGAGTCCGCTGGTGTTAAAATATATTGTACCTTGTATTTTCAGGAAGTTTCATCCAACATTGTGGGGCCATTTTTAATATTGGTATCTGCGTTGTTCAGAAATTCCGGGAAACTGCTACACTAATAATGAATAAAGCTAGTTTATTAGGTTGAATAGAGAATTTACCAGGAAATTTAATAACCTGCATATTTCACTTCAAAAATAAACCCTGGGAAGTTAATTGTTTACTTATTTTGAGAATTATTCGTTTTAAATGTATACGTCACTAAGGTTGGAACTATCTATTTTTATTATATTTCCATAACTAGTAAGAAATTTTTAT